>CM065188.1:9229435-10546935 GCA_033026295.1 Channa striata | reverse complement strand
ATTGGAAAGCTGTGCTGCTCAAATCAATGCTGCAAAGGAGACGCGCAGAGGTGGAAAACAACTTGGAAATCACCCGAAATGCATCTGTCTCCAAAGCGTTTTGTGCTTGTTCTTACAGGATGTTACCAGACCAGAGGAATTCCAATATACAGCAATCTATCAGGTTTGTCAGTCATAAAAAGTAATGTTGCCTGCAAAACCCGCACTCCGATATCTGTGTGAGCATGCCCACACAATCACACTCACATATGTATCTCTGTTCCCATCAAGCGAGACATTCACAGAATGGAATATTTCCATCTCAGAGGTGATAGGGGACAGCCTGTGATTTTTTCCCCTCAACTCACAAATGGAATTCAGATGAAAACCAAATACATAGAAATGAGGTGTGTTGTACCCAGGTTCCTATTTGGCAAACCACAGAGCGCATGGGGTAAAAAATGTCTAATTGAACATGTATTATTATTCAGTTTGCAGTAAAATGTAAAATACTTATTGTTACAGCCGTTTATCAGGCAGGTCCAGTTTAAGAAAACCAAAAACTAGATTCCTGAACTTCTAGCGTCAGTGTTACTCGAATTCGATTGTGTGTTTCATTTCAAGATGAAAACATAGTTTTTCTCCACATTTATCTAGTCAAAATGCACCAACTGATGCAAATGTTATCAAGTCATAGTTATGGTCCAGCTGACCTGTCATCATAATTATTATCAGCAAGCCATCTGTTATTATCATTATTTTCCTTGTTAAGCACTTTGGTACAGCCCCTTGTTTTGAATCACTATTATTAATCACTATTATTATTATCATACACAAACCTCAACTTTTTCCTGACCTAAACCATCTTGTTTTTGTGCACAAACCGATCCACATAGCGCCACTTAAAACTGCATGACAATGACCCACTGAGCCTGCTAACATGTGGACCCTACTGGCCCACGTCTATGGTTCGATAACGACGGACAACAACCACAGATTGACAGTATCCAAACTGAGTAAATGCACATACTGTAATTGTGCAAAGCAGATTTTTAAAATATTTTAACACTTCTTTCTTGTTAGCGCACATTCCAAAACTTTACGCATGTTAACGTCTCCATCTGTGCCCAAGCAGAATGACATCGAATAAACGTCAGGCGGTACCGTTTTCAAGGATTTTCTCCCTTTTCATTTAGCCCAAACTCTGGCTTTTGTTCTTTCTATTCCACCACGTGGCATTGACACACACATTAAACTACCATGCATATGAAAAACAAATACTTCAATTACTTGATTAATGTATAAATTACGCCCAGATGTTTCATCAGTATAAACGTATATTCTGCACAGTGGAAGTTAAGCTGGTGATCTTAAAAGTCCCTTTTAAATTTAAAAGAAAATGTTCTAGCACATGATGCACATCCTTCTCATAGCATCAACTGCTAAACTAATTAACGCACAGTTAATTAAAAATTTTTTCTCCTTCTGTAATTCAGTTGGATGAGACTGAGGTGCAGGATAGTACGGCGGATGATTCATGGCCCGCTGGTAATCGCACAAGAGCAGGAACCAGGATACTTGAATTAATCACACCTTAATTTACTTCATAGAAATTGCCCACCACGGCTTTATGATTTAACTGTGTTTACTTACTGCGTATATATCTTCCAAATACATCCTCCTTGAGCTACTCAGTATTTAGTATTTAGTTTTTAATACCTCTGAATATTCACAAGCACTACTGAGTTAGATGTGCATTAACATGACCTAAGTTCTTTCAAATCCCTATTCTACAGAGAGGGTTGTGTTTAATCTGACAAATTTCAAGGAAATTCAGTAAATGGGGAGAATATCTTGTAAATGTCAAACATATTCCTCTGCAATGTAATATACTTTTTATGTAAATTTTATACAGTACAAATTTATATTATGTCGAAATTAAATAGCTATGAGTTTTACACATTGAAGTCAGCATTTTTGCTCACATAACTAAAAATGAATCTTATTATTTTTTGTTAAAATAACACTCTGAGCGACGTTCATCTGATTGGTAAAATATATTTATTAAAACAAACATGCACCAAACTAAAATAATACAGTTTATGATTACTTTCTGTGCATTTAAGTCAACATTTAACATTAGGGCTGTGAATCTGTAAATATAAAAATAATGATTAATAAAAAATTCACCTAACTAACAAACGCTACATTTTACTGTGACTAAGCAAAATGTTCACACCAAAATAACGTAATATAAAAGCAACAGAATAACACAATTTCATATATTTTATCACTATAACCTGCGGCCAGTGATGAAAAATACCATTGGATCAAGTTAGAAATATATTTTCATGACTTCATATTGTACAGTAAATGGCTAAGGGAATAGAAGAGAGTCCAAAAGGCAACGTTTGAATGGCTGCCGCCCCCCGCCCTGATTTTTCATTCCTTTGTGACAATCTAAAATTGTTGCCACATGTGACTGTGGATTTCACTCTGCCTCCATAAAGTGGCTACGGTGTCCAATCAGTACCCAACAACGCAAATCCCCTGCTAACACATCATACAATGCAACATACATACAAAACATTTATCAAGGGCAATGCAAACTTAACCTTAAATCTCACATAACTCAAGAATAGTGAAAGTTTGAATCCCACTTGATAAATTAACTTCAGTGTAACTTCAATTTAATACTGACAAAGAGAAGTTTGTAATAGCTCATTTTGTATTTTTTTAAAATAAAAAGTTACTAACCTTTGCTTGTGATGGTAAGTAAATTGTAATTGTAGAGTTTTGTTCAAGAAGCTATCTTGTAAATGTTAAAGTATAATTTTCCATCTTAAAGTGGGTTTTATTTCAGCTCTATAACTACCATATATTTTTAATATGTTAAGCTGTTCACATTAATCACAACATTGATTGCATTAGTTATCGCAATCCACACAAACCTTAACAAAAAAAAGGTCAATGTGACGTAATGGCCCAAATGAAAAATTATTAGAATAACAGAAATTATTGGTGCCCAAATCTGACCAGGAGAAAGTCCAGGTAAGAAACTAAAACTCCCCAAAAAATCAAATAAAGGGTTCCAAAAAAAGTGACTCATAAAATGTTTCTGCAACCTTTAGATCTTCAAGTGGAAAGTTTCAAAACTTTAAAGCCAGACACGTCTTGCCTGAGGACCTGAGACTGCACTCACACCATGGGGTGCATTAAAAGTGGTCAGTGAAATGTTAAAAGTCCAGACCAGCAGTCTTTTGTCCTAACTGAAGCCATGACATTGATTTTGGGCTTACCCCTGGATACAGCAAATTGCAATAATCGAGACGTGACGATATAAAAGCATGAATGACCTTCTCAAAATCAGCACAAGGAAGGAAGAGCCGGATTCCTCTCCAGCTGGAGGAAGCATGACTGAACAACTCTTGTGCCTTGAATGTCAAAGGAAAGGTCACTGACCAAAACTGCGCGGAGATTTATAGGCTGGTGGTTTGACAATAACTGACAGGGGGCCAAGACCCTTCTGCAGGACTGAGATGGACTTGGGTGGATGAAATATACTCATGTCGGATTTCTCTTTATTCATCTATTGGGAAATCTTGCATTTCCAACACTTACTGTCACCCATTATTAACAAAAGATGTTTGTCATTAGCCCTGTAACCTACAAATTTTATAATATGCAGATAAACTGTAAACTCAGTCTTATTTTGTAATGTTTGTGCCACCATATTTACAATGAATTAAACTCATGCACTGCAGTTCGACTCCACCACCCACTTTGACCTCGATAATAAAAACATGGAATTATCACCTTTCGAACAGTTTGAACCGAAAAACTGACGAACCTTCTAAAAGCAGAATTCACGGCAGAGTTGCTCCATTGCATGAGATTGTACAGGTGTGGCTAATTGAACGTTCTGCCGTTTCAAAAGCCGAGCGAAGGCCGAGCGAAACTAGCACAGAACAGTCGCCCGCAGCAGTTTTTATTAAGTGATAATTACCTTGGTGGAGGCTAATGAAGGAGTTGACACGCAGTGAGTGTGTGTGCTGATTTTTGGGGCAGTTTCACACTCGGCCCCACTGATAATCAGCCTTGATGGCATCACACACTCTGGCTGCGGTTGTGTTTGTCTGAGCCACTAAATCCGTCTGTGTTCACACAAATTTTCCTCTTTAATGATGAAATGCCTCCGTGGTTTAAAAAGGTAAATATCTTTAGAAATATTGATAATTATAACCACTGTGTAGACAGTTTTACACTACATGAGCATGTTCATCTGTCACCCACAGAAAACAAATCAAGCAAAGAAAACTCAAAGTTGGAGCTACAACAGGTTACAGGTAGCCCTCCTCAACTCGGAACTAACCGCTCTAAATCACCCGCCAGTCGGCAACTCTTCACACGCGTACGCACGGATACACGTGCAGCCTCAGGTTCACCGTGGACCTCCGCCACTGCCTCCATCCTCCATCACTGTCAGAGGATCATTTCAGCCACAGTAAAGCCGTGTAATCTAGGCCAGTTTGTCAGAGCTTATAATATAATATAATATAATATACATTCATAGAGTTATAGGGGAAATGAGGTATGACGTGCAAGTGAAGCATGAGCCCCTTTGGTTAAAATACAACTGTCTGTGTGTAATATTACTACAACTACTGCACCTTTTTATTTTAGCGGTCCAATTTTCTGACCGGAAGACCGGAATAGCGCTTAACACACCATAACGCCAAAGGTAAAGCGCTAGAAGAAACCCCTCTTCAGTTGCAGAGACGAGGTACATCAATTTAATTTAAGTATGTCAAGCGGTTATGCCAGCAATGCGGTTGTACGGGCACGAGTCTATAACGGGCATTAGCGTAATGCTCCCAAATGGTGGAGGAGCACATGTTCGCAAATACTGCAGCGGGGCCCTGACATTTTTACTCAGCGACAGTACTTCCATTTCTCATGTCACCAACCAGTGGTGAGAGAACTGATGGAGTGTGATGGCGGTGAAGATTTTGCACGCACACCCGAAAAGGGATTTGAGATGTCTCCCTTTGAGTGGCGTTACCTGACCCCCCCCCCCACCCAGCCCACCCACCCATCTGAGATGCCGTGCCGATATGGAGCTTGACTGTCATGCAAGTCGCCATCAATGGGTTGGATATCCGTCGGCAGCTCAATTACCACACACCACGAGAGATGGTATTCGAGTCTCTTATCAGCTGTTCGCCCATGCAGGTGACTCACAGTGAACTCTGGAAGTAAAAGAGGAAACTCCAATTATCCATCTGAAAAACAACCTGGCTCCTCTCTACAACCAATGTACATGTGATGGATTAGATTTATTCCGGCGCCCGTTTTCGCTGTACACTGAATGTGGCTATAGTTGGGGTAACATTAAGGATTTTAATAGGTAGATGTTCCCCTGTGGTGCTGGGAGATAAGACCGGCACAAGTAACTTTAGGATGAAGCCTGTCACCCTTGATGACTATGCGGCAATGGTGTATCATATCAGCGCCCCATATTGGCACTTTGGTGTTATTTTTAGGACTCTTATTGCTTAAATCCTCTCCTCCATATCACAGGATTAAAGGAGTCTTAAGGTGTGTGTGTGTGTGTGTGTGTGTGTAGTTGGATTTTTACCAGTACCCTGAAGAAACAGTACCTTCAGCATCTATCTGAAGTCTGTGCACCTCACTTGACATACAGTCTCACATTTAGACTTTTTAAGATATCAGCATTTACTCATCTCCTCACCAACGTCTGCCCATGTAAATGTTACCTCAAGAATCAGCTGATGGATTAATAACGACACTGACAGCTGCATTTGGTCAGCTGTTCGCTTTAAAGACAATGAAAGTGTAGATTCACCCACCTGATCTCATCTATTTACTTTTAATTAACCAGATTTAATCAGGTTTTACTGTAATGTTACTGAACAAGTAACATTCCCAGTCATTAGAGCACTGTCAACAATGAAATAATTCACAATCACAGTCAACAAAGGCATGTCAACAGACAACACACAATCAATCACATGTCAAACATCAGGTAACGAGCTTTTAAAGGGTAATTTGCAGTTGATTTCATTCAAACGTATGTGCTGTAATGTCATTTGTCACATCGCCCACACACATCATTTTCTGATAACGCAATGATATGAATCCTGTCTTTCACATATGACCTGATATGTGATTGTAATACCAAGTAAAAAAAAGCCGAACACCTACACGTTCTAACAATCCATTTGCATTGAGTTTTAAAAGAAAAACTGTTTATAAGTAGAACAGTTTATACACAGACGCCAGAGTCCATCCTACATGAAGTATCAGCGTCTTCTACTGTACTCCACCTTTTTCAAATCGACTTTATTCCACCTTTCCGTTGTGCTGGCCCTACCAACCTGCCCGGTACTTTGTCCGTTGCTGCTCCCTTACCTGTCACTTTTCTATTCTCTTGTTGTCCTCCCCTCACCACAGCCAGTTGAAGCTCCAAGGTTCCATCAGAGGTTTCATGCATTAACGGTTTTTCCTCTCCACTGTTGCCCAGTGCTCGCCCAAGATCCTGACCTTACTATCTGACGTGTATTTAAATGACTTTTGTGGTGAATATATAAATACATTGAACAGAATTGAAATTTGACGGGAACTGTCTGTACACAACAGTCGCAATTAACACTTTCTATATAATTAGTCCCAAATTGCATAAGCCTTTCTTCAAATTATCCTTGTAATTTACAGCTTAACACCAACTCATTTTGCAGGAAATGACAACGGTTCCAGGATATTGGCGGAACAACACTGCAGCCCATGAAATACAGTTTGACCCTGATTGCGAAGTGACTGCGCTGCTCCTCTTGTTGTTACCCCGGCGGCAGAGATGACAACGCAGCTAAAAGGTGCCAATTGATATTCTGTTCTAGTACAAGGTACACTTATTAACTACCCGCTAAAACATGGACAATCCATAACTGGCATGGATGTCCAATAACCAAACACTGCACAAGTTCAGATCAGGCAGGCTGAACAAACTGTTCATCCACCTCTAACACTACGAGCCACAATCAGAGAGTCTCTTGGACACGAAGTCACACACAGAAGCCTGAGCTTCCGTGTCTGTTCCGTGGAGGTGACCCTCTTGTTCTCCAGGGAAAACTCCAACACAGCAGCGCTCAGCTGGGGGGCTCACGCGTGGTCCCACGGGAAAATGAGCTCACATTTGTCCCTGCTTCAAACTGGCTGATTAGAGAGAACATGAACCCTGCAATCTGCATTCTCATTTAAATTACAGTGGACGTGCGCTGAGGTGCAGAGAGTAAAGCAGTCTGGAGTCCGGACGGTCCTGCCTGTAGCCCTTGTGAGTCATCGTATGGGTTTGGTTCCTACAATTCCTGAGAAATTGTTATCGGTGGGATCTCGAGCACTGCTCAGACTGGTTTCATTTTCAGGATGAAATGCATTCCTTCCCAATGGCTTAATTCTGCAGACGGCTACGAAGATCACATCACAGCATGATTGTGTACCTTCGGGGGCAGTATGTAAATTATTACCTGCACAATCATATAACTACTTTTGTAATAGACCCAACAACAAACCACTTTGATTTGGCCTTTCATTCTTAAAAACATCAGATATACACTGTGGAATATCTGCTAGTATTTATAGCACAAAGCACCAGAGCTCTGTGATTCAGGAAGGATCAACATTAACAAGTGGGGCTGTGAAAATTAAATGGGCTGACCTGCCCAGGAGAAGGTAATCAGGAAGGTTTGAAACCGTTTCCCCTTTCTTCTTTCTCCCGTTCGCCGTGGAACGAGATGCGGCCAGTAGATGAGGTGACAGGGCGACCACTGTTTTACCCTTAAAGTAACACGGGATCCACACAGCACGTCAGCAGCACGTCTCAGCCAACCTTTGCCCCCCTTTGCGCACTTTGTTGTGCTGTCAACTTTACTGACCCGCTTACAAATGCAGTCGCACAAATTAGCACCTTAAATACAAACTGTCATCAAAATGCTTTAAACGCTCTTCTGGTTGCTCGGAAGCCAGCGAACAGTTTCGAACTGTCCTGTGTTTAACGGTATAAAAAGATTTCCTCATTAAAACCACTTTAAAATAAATGTTCCAAAAAAGGAGGACGGATTCAATTATGAGCTGTAGATGTTCTTGGAAATGAGGGTCCACGGATGATCTGTCCAGCTCTAACGGAGAAAAAAATAAACCTAATGGAAGATCTCAACATTCTTGGCGTAATAGCATTTCACCGATTAGAATCTACCTTGTTACGTTTCAATCGAGTGATCGCTGAATGGTCCTTATTCAATCTCTTTTATACGTTTTTGTGTATGTATTTTAATACCTGTCCCTCAAGGATGGCAGTATTGATGTGGTGGTTGGTGCACTCTTTATGTCTACACTGAGACATCCTATCATTGGACTTTCCATTTACTGTGGAAGTTAACGTTTTCATGACCACGGCCGCAATGACCAGTAATTTTCCAGTCCGTCTCGGCTGTTTAGGGCTTGTCAGGTAATAAGGTGACCGCAGCATATATCAACCCGCTTGTTGTCATGCTGATGTTAGTATTTAGCTTGAAGCACCACTTTGTCTGAGAGCAGCCTCACATCTGGTCGTGTGAGTATTTGGATATTTAGCAACGAGGCTTGGGTCTGCAGCTCCGGGCGTACAGCTAACAGGTTTTTGTCAAGAACAGAAGTGATGAACCTCGCATCTCTTTTCTCATCACTTCATTTGCTCACAGGCCTCAGGGTCCCCAGATGCGAGGTTTGCTTTGGTCTCTTCTCTGCTCAGCACGTGGGCCAAAAAAGATTTAACAGATTTCAGGTTTATTGTGTGGCCCAATGCACATGCAGTGTGGGGTAACGTCAGCGAAAGGAAACTCTGTTTTTATGAACTAAATAAGTTCAACAAAATTCCCATGGATTGTAATTCTAGATGTCAGTTTCACAGATGTCTATTTTATTATTGATTTGTGGGGAAAATGCTTCTCAGGCTCCATTCTGTCCTCTCTGGCTGCAACAGCACTTTTGCTCATGTGTGTCGTGCACATTGTGGGAAACAAGGCAGCGATGTATCTACAAGCTAATGACCAACTAGTGCAATGCAAGAGGAGTTTCTGCATGTGAAATACCACACGATCAAGTGTAGGATCATGGGTAGGACGCATGCTCCTCCATCCATCCCCTGACTTTGCTTTTTAATAAGCTTTTGTAGCGTTTGTGATTCACCGTAACTGTAATTGTCACGTATTTATACTACAGTCCTGTAAATGCATTCAAAATGAATTCATGGCCATTTTTTTTATGTTTAATGAATTCAGATCTGTTTTTACTTTGCCATGAAAGTGTTTTTGACTAACGGGGGTTCAGATGATTTATTCTTATGAAGTACTATAGTGTCGTGAGCCAGTAAGTGCTTCCAATTTGTGTATGTTGAGCCTAATTATCACGTTTAGACACAACAGTAAGCGGTGACCTTGGTTGTGATACAGTTGTGTCTTCATTTTTCTGCAACACGCATCATAAAAATTCAACTTCTATCATTCTAAGTAATAATTGGACTATTGAAGAAAAACAAAAAGCATAAAGCAGAATTTGAGCGCACACAGTCTTAGAATAAGGCTCACAAACATTGGAGGTTTTTTTTTAAATATGTCATCATTAGAAACGAAATGGAGTTTCCTCAGTTATCACAGAGGTGCTTCACTTGTTGAAGGTTAAAATAACATTGTGCAAAAACGCTGAGGTCAAGAATTTATTTTCTTGCCTAATGTAAAATACAGGGAGGCCCACACACACTAACTGTATGGGCACATTTTGAAATAACTCAATTTTAAGTTTAAATATAGGAACTCGCACTGAGGCAGTGGAACTAGTATTTGTTGAAGGGAGAGCAAGATTACTGGAGTCTAAACTAGAGAAGCCTGTGGTTTTTTGTGACAGATGGGCAGTCTAACACACAGCTCACAGATCAACAGAACAAACACAGGCTGCAAGAGTACAAGCCATAAATTGGTTCAGATTTGGTTTTGATTTGAATTGAATGAAAATAAAGGCTCCTTAGATGCATGAAAATCAAATTATTTCTCATGCTACTCGGGCAGATATTTCAAAATATAATGCAGAGAAAGCTAAATAATTTGGGTCAGTTGGTGGCTTTAATCGGATGAAAAGAAATCACCATTATGTTTTAAAGCAGGTCAATCCTAATCTGGGAAACGGCATGCATCCTTCCTCGTTCTATTCATCCTCTAATCCACAGCATGACAACCATCGACATTACTAGGACGAGTGTGCCAGATGACAGCCGTGCATTGTCAGCCGCAACACCCACCGGCATTCTCAAGTATTCGTATCCAGCATGAATTAGAAGGACTTTACAGCGGGGATTTACAGTACATGCCTGGTCAGTTCACAACAGCCCGGTACTGTATGTTAAGTCCACCAGCAGGGAACGACGAGCGAGAGCGAGAGCAGCTTTACAACAACTCCTACCTGAGTGTGCAAAAGATTAGTGTGCATCTATTATGTGCATATATTTTTAACAGGTAAGCATTCCCAGGCTCATATGAAAAAAAAAAATCAACCTGTGACAGTGAGAAAATCTGGTCTGCGAGAACGACTTTTACTTTGCACAAAGAGCGAGACGCCTCCAACAATCAGCACGATTTAAAAAAAAACGGATAATTCTCGAAGCTGTCTGTACATTCTGTGCAATTTCTACTCAGTCCTTAAATTTCCTCTGACCCACTTTGAGTTACACCAGATACAAGAACCGCGACAGGATTTTCCCGCCTAACAAAACACAAAGTCATCTAACAAAGTCTGAAATCACTTTAAAGTTAAAGACGGTTCGTGTAGCTGCCCTAATGTTCAGCTGTGCACAAGCTTGTCTGGCATTTATCATTTTATATACTGATAATTAACCCAAAGTTAAATGGAATGATATTTTGTGTGGTGTATTGTAAACCCAAGCTTTTGAACCTTACCGTCACAAATGTCAGACGGTAAACCGCCTCTGCTTACTTTGAAAATCACTTAAATTTTACCTTTCTGGTAAAAATTGAGGAAACTTTTCTAACTGGTATCTGAGTTTCTTTTTGCAGATAAACAATAACAAAAAAAAAATCAATATTAAAAACAATCTAACAACATTCTCATTTGTGGTACTGTCTTCATGAAGCTGAAAACAAATGAACAAAGAACACAGACTGCAGACAGATACTGTTCGGTGGTTTCGGTTTGCTTGTAAATCAGATTAGTTTCTTCAAAGTGAAAATAGAAGAACACTCATTTTCTGTTTATTCCAGTAGTAACAATAACAGAGAATAAGTCATTTTTGCAGTTCATTCTGTTTATTAAAGACACAGTAAAACAATTAAATCACTGGCAAGCAAATCCCCGTCAAATTAAAACTCTAGAGTTCAAATCTGCCGTGGCTTAGTAAGAAGGTCATGGAAATAACAAACAGGAATTTATGATGCTACATGTAGGTGATGTCCCTGGTATTTCATATCTGTAACTGATGCTGTGGATCTCATTGATGTTAATTTCCAACATCAGCCAAATGGGTTCAAGTCACAACCTCAAAACTCCGATTTTTAGAAGCTATTTCACAAACATTCCATTAAATTGGCAGGTTTCAGTTGTTCCAAGTCAGGAAATCATTATCCACCTTCCAGAAGTGAAAGGATGGGTTCCAAATTACTCTCGCTTTTACAAAGGAAACCGTCAATTACAGACTTATTGGGAAACTCGTCCAACCAGGATGTTTCCAGTGCAGGTGGTCGCCAACACAGGTGTTCAGGAAAGCTAACAGATGCTTCAGGCCTCTGCAGACAATACATCTGCGTGTGTGTGTGCACATTTACACCGAGAAGGTTTCAGCCGTGCAGTGCAGATCTGAGGTAAATTTATCATTTTCAGAAAGATTATTTAGACAGAAGGCTACGCATGTTTAATATACCCAAGCATTGGGCTCACACGAAAGAAGATCCGTAATGGATTTGTGGTTTATCGTATGTTTTCGTCTATAAAAACACTATTAGATGTTAGTGTGACGCCATAGAGACAAAGAGGCCATAACCATGTGACCATTTTTGCATGTAATTAAAGTTACACAATGCGTCTTTATTGATTTGTAGGATAATGCAGCAGCAGTAGACTGTCATAACCACTCAACAGTAACAGTACAGAAACGTGATCAGATCACCGTCAGTTACTTTGGTTTCACTTAAACAAGTCAGAGCTCAATGTTTGCTGGTTTTATTTTAGGATCCAATGTGATCGATGTTTGTATTAAACTTCAACTATTTAGCACATTAAAACCAACAATAATCCTTCACCGGGTCTCCAGAGATGAGTGCAGGTGATGTATTGACTTTCCGTTTAATTAGCCTTCGGCTGATTTGCACTTTACAGTAGACGGGTATGAGAAACAGGGAAACTGTGCGTTTTACAGCTTGGGGCAATATGCTGTGCTTCCTCTAAGGATTCAAATGAACCATGAGAGGATAATCCCTTACAGTTGGAAATCCTTCATCAGAGGTCTTTGCATATTTCCAAATTGATGTAATTCCTGTTTAATGGTCTCCTATGCCAAAGTGGGCACAGCCAGAGTCGGGCTGACAAAAGAGGCCATGAAAGCGTGAATACAGATCACTTCAAAAGGCTTTATAGTCCATATCTGCTGTAAGACACAAATAATCTTACGGGACGGGACACGTGGACTCATCAAATTAAAAAAATATACTCTGGATAAATATATTGTTTTGACCTTAAATTGTCAAACATAAATCTGAAATTGAATGTACCTTTACAAAAAACGCACGTCTGTCCCTCAGCAAATAAGCAATTTCTGCTTATACCTACATTATTTGTCAAAGTTTGCACATTTGTTCAGTTCCAAAAATGCCACAGGAATAACTGCATAGTTGAGTTATTATCGCACTTTTGATCACGTCTCCTGTACGTCCGAGCCGCTGTCATAACCCAGAGATCATTGAATGTAACTAAACATAACACACATACACACACACTGCCTTCATATCTAAGCATGTCTCAAAACAGCAATAACTAAATATAGAAATTAACAACTCACACACATATTGACATTTTGTTGTCATTTCGACAACATCTGTGACACAACAACCAAGGGAGATTCACACTACACTCCACCTTCATTTATCTTCCCCTCTGGTGTCGCCTAGAACATACATTTTTTATTGATTTCAACTTAAAAAATACACTGTTCACAAAAGACGATGTTCGTTTGTTCCATGTTCGTTTTGGCACAAGAACATGGAAGGACTAGTCGTTCAGAGTGTGTCCACGGTCATCAGGTGTGTGCTTCCTCCAGTCCGTCAGACTTCAGCTATAGGGATGTTTTTTAATCTTTAATCTTTATTTGCCAAAATTAAAAAATAAAAAGGCTGTTCCCTGGACAGCCTTAAAATTGCTTTTGGTTTAGAAGATTGTTGTATAGATGTTCTTCTATAGCATGTCTGTTCTCCTTCTGGTACTTTGTAAAAGCCTCTTTTTGTAGATGTTTGTCCCTGCACATAGAGGTGAACACACTCCGATAAGAAAGACGGAGCGTGTTTCATAAGGGACATGCTTTTAGTAGGATGGTGGTGATTTTCATGTGACATTTCTTCTATTATACTGTAAGTCTGCAGTAGGCCAAATGAAACTGATGGAAAGATAAGTGGCAACATTTTTCATGTGGACCTTGTGTCACAGTTTGCTCTTTTACTATTCATTCAAGTCTACCTGCCTTTCCCCCATTCACATCCTCTCCTTTCACTCCAGGTCCTACAGTACCACTCCCATCTGTCCTGCAGTAACCTCGGACCTTTCAACTCTTCGCAGGCCCTGATTACCAGCACCTTCTTTCTCACCTGTTGCCAGCTTCACTTCCTGCCAACCTGTCCATCATACCTGGCCAGTGGTGTAACTAACGATGGGACATTGAGGCCACCACGGACCCACGTGTGAAGAAATTACTTGCAATGTATTAATAACTGTTCATGGATGTTCTTCAAAACCTGGTTCCTGATATCCATTGACTTGCTTGTCGGCCAACTTCTTCTTCTTTTTTTTGATTTAATGCCAGGTGACATCCAACGTAAAGGTAGATTACTGCCACCTACTATGCTGGAGCCGAACCAACTGCGAACCAGAGTAACTACCCCTTTAGTATTTATTTAAAACATTAATTTACTTTTATTTATTAGTCGTGTTTCATGTTAGCCAGCTGACTCTGCTTCTTCTGAATCTACTTCTACTTGACATTTCTTGATTTGGTGGTTGGCAAACAACAAAATGGTTCATTTTTGCCACCAACTGGAGCTGTGTGTCTTGGTCAAGGCAGATGGCCGCCCACCCTGAGACTGGTTATGCTGGAGGATTCTTGCATTAAAGGGAGTTTTTCCTCTCCACTGTTGCCTATAGCTGCTCAAGGGGCATTTGTTGGGTTTTCTGTAAAAGTCTGTATAGTCTTGACTTTATTATGTAACGTGCCTTGAGATGACTTTGTTGTGAATTGGACATACAAATAAAGTTAATTAATTTTAGAGTTATTTAATTCAAAACATAGAATGGATTGGGGATCAGGATATATGAATCTAATATTTACACAATGTATCATAACATGTTCTTCTGTTTCTTCTTGACAAGTCTCTGCTCTCTACTGAAGCTGCTGACATCCTGGACAATGTGTGTCAGAAGCTGGAACATTCCATTTCACTTTGACTCTCCACCCCCCCAAATGGTATCTTCCACATTCTGGTTGACTAAACACACCTGTTCCAATTAATCAGTGCATCAATAGGTAAGACTAGGGTATCTACTTGATTTAAATCTTTCTTATGTATAACTTTGTGGATAATATAATCTACAAATACTGTGAAATGCTCACTGCTTGTTGTTTGTGAAACTACAACTTTCTTGGTCACCACAACAGCATTTTAAAGCGATTAACAGGAAGCAAGTAGTTTTCAGCATAAATATTGTCTGGAAAGTCCGAACACAACAGAAGCGTATCAGGACAGAAAAGCAGAACAGGACGAGAACTGCTAACTCTCAGAAGCTTTTATCCATGCTCCCGGTGAGTACGTTTTTTCATGTAATGGATCAGGGATTTCGATGTGTGAGTTCAGGCTAAGTGGGACCTGCCTCGTGTTGGAGATGTGTACCTGCTGTAATGTGCCTTCATGGTGAAGGGGGAAATGGATGTTAATGTCTGTGGCTGTTTGATCAGGTGCCGTGATGGGTCACTGAGCTCTTCTTGATGTTATGTGTTGTATGGTATGATTATGGACGCACTGTGTCAACTATCTTTGTTGGTTTGTGTGAGCTGGATAAGGCAAATTTGGATTGTTGACAATAGGAGAAGTGAGAAATTAAGCTGTGATGGTTGGTAACATTAAAACTAGCAGTTCTGATCGCAGGTTGGGACTGACATTGTGAGCTTCTCCACTGCAGAACGTGTGTGTGTGTGTGTGTGTGTGTGTGTGTGTGTGTGTGTGTGTGTGTGTGTGTGTGTGTGTGTGTGTGTGTGTGTGTGTGTGTGTGTGTGTGTGTGTGTGTGTGTGTGTGTGTGTGTGTGTGTGTGTGTGTGTGTGTGTGTGTGTGTGTGTGTGTGTGTGTGTGTGTGTGTGTGTGTGTGTGTTAAAATCTCCACATTTGGGCCAGTCACACTTGTCCTACTCGAGTGGTTGTGGCGGTTTTTTTCTCCTGTCTCTTCTGATTCCCAGTGTGTTTTTGCCTTGTCTGCCTGTGAATCCTGTCTCGTGTCCCAGACCAGGGACACTGCCCCTTGTCCAGCTTCTCAGTGCGGTTCTGTTTCGATTTTACTCAAATCTACATCAGAGATGATGTGTGTTGTGCAAACTGCGAGGCTCCATGTGGTGAATCTTATTTGTGACATTTGGCTGCATAAACAAACTTTAACGTGATTTCACTTCAAAACTGTTTGAATTTTATATCTGAACTTCTGAGCTGTGTACTGTTGTACTGCGCTGTGACAACCTAAATTATAACACGGGTTTAATATTCTTCACACACTGTTGACTTAAGAAGCTCATTTGTTGGATGCTGATAAGAAATCAATAGTAAAATATTCTCAGTTCTGCTTGTGACTGTGTGAGCTTGTACGTTTTTAAAGTCGTGTCTTCAGCTTGGAACAGACACACTATTTTTTTTTATTTTTTTTTATTTTATTTTTTTTTAAAGGAATGTTTGTATGTTACAGAACGAGTAATGTTCATGATAAGGAAAAGGAAAACAAGTCCTCTGTGGCTCCTTCATGAAAACAGTTGTCTGTTTGAAAACTCATTTCGTGAAATATAGTGACGTTTAAAAAAAGCTGAGATGATTCACTGCATCACGGAAAGTGCAAATACCGAAAACTACTTATGAAGCGCACATTTAAATCTAGTTGTATCCATTTTCATGTGCCCTGTCTCGGTCAATAAATATAAACAATAAACTGCTGATGTGATATCAGCGGTTTCCAGCAGACGTCCACCAAAATTGAAGGCACAGAAAAGCTTACAGATACAATATTGGCGTCATGCATTCATTAGTACGACACAGCACAAAGACCGTCCATATCTGTAAACGTCTATTATTTAGCGGTGTCACATTTCCCACCACACTTTAGTTTGCCTTTTATTTAAACGGTTCAAACGATGTTAATTTGCAGTGGAATGGCGTTTAAAGTACCGTGCATATGGTTCTTAAACCAGCCAAGAGGATTACTGTCCATCAAGCCTCCAAATTGACAGTCTGTGTTGAAATTCCTTCGGTGAAATCTCCAGTCTGTTCTTTTGATTAGCTGTTGTCGTCATGTGGGATAATCCCTCCATCCCACCCCTATCTTTGAGGGGTTTATATCATGACCCGTTTGGACTCCTCTTAATCTCACTACCTCTGCTTCATTCTTTGTTGACATCACATCTGTCTCTTCATTATGAGCTGCGACTGTACAGTACATGCAGCCTCTTCTCCATTCATCCATATGACTTTTTTTTTTATTGCCATCTGTTCTGCATCTCCTCTCGCAGTCAACCGAGCCTGTTTCAGCTTTAAACTAAAGCATTTTGTTGACATAATTACCCAGATCTTTTGGATGCTTGATACGTGTTTTTAATAAAGCTGCACTGATATTTTTCGTGTTAAAGGTTCCGCCCGTAGAAACAAACCTGCAGGAAATGATTATTTAACTTTGCAGTTCCTCACAGAACAGCGGAGGGTTTTAGCATCCTTCAGCTCATTGGTTTGGCTGTCAAACAGCTGCAATATGTTCTATATTGGTCGTTGCGGTGTTCAGGTCTTTTTTCAGTGTGTGTCTTTTGACGAGAATAAATTCATCATATTAAAGTCACAGATGTTAATACATAATTTAGCTTTATCTTGTTGCTGACATAGACTTTACTCAGTAATGCAAGACCATTAAACATTAATGGTGCTTCAGAAGTTTCAGTAAGTTTCCTAAGTCATGGACCCTGTCATGAAGTAGACAAACGTGGTCCTTGTTGAAAAATGTATGACCCAGCTGGTAATTACCGGCTTGCATTTGAATTCCAAGTGTAATTAACCTACATATACAGTTAGAGGTTTGCAAACCCTTGGGAACCTGGTTTTCTGCATAAACATGTCATAGCATATGATTAGATTCCCATCTAAACGACAAGGACGAGTCCAACATTCTCAAGCTAATCACAAATAATAAACTGTAATATCTGTATTTAACAGGAATATGCTGGTGGAAAATGTAAATCAACTCTGGGATTTAATAGCTATTTGAACCTCCTTTTGGCAGAAAATTCTCAAACAAAATTTTCCATAGCTGCAGATCACAACACTCAGGACCTTTTGGAACTGTTCTGCCTTGTTATTAGGGTCTCAGCTTCATATCGTACTCATGAATTTTATGGTCTGGGCTCCGACTGGACCAGACTGGACTGTCTGACTTTCTGTAGACTGCTATGCTTCGGTGTGTAGAGTCATTGTCCTGCTATCCGGTAAAATCAAAGCAAAACAGCCTGAAATTTTTATGTTTCTCCTTCCATCATTTCTCACTGTTGGAATTGATGGGTGATGATTATAGTGAAAATTATACATAAATACATGATATTCCCAAGACTTCACTGGCTTTTTCTTGCTGCTGGAGTCTCCTCATGACTCATTAACTTTAACTGTGGGAGGGGGCATCCCACTGCCACCCATTTAAACGCCAAATTATGCACATACAGTGCCAGCTAAAATCTAATTTCTCTACCAGACAAAGATGTTTCCGTACAAGTCAAGGCCGCCTTACAGGGGAACTAACCACGGCCGACACAGCTCGGTTAATGAACAAAAAGGAGCCACTTCACTTCATTGAATGTTTCTCCTTTCCCTTCGCTAATGTGCCTATTAATGACTGCGCATTAGATCAAGCATTTAAACCAACAGAGCATGCGACTGGGATGGAAACATTTGATGTCCAACTGTAACAGCTATTCTGCTCTCGTTTTAATTTGATTCTCAATAACAAACCAAAAGCAATTACTGCCGTAGCCACTCTCCCCCTCGTAACCATTTTACTTCTGTCTCATAACACCACTGATGTTAAGTTTATTCAATAAAGTATTGAATTGTGCCCATGGATCTTGTTTTTTGTCCGACTAAAAACAATAGAAAAGTTCTCAGGATCTGCCATTTATACTTGAAAAGACAAACTTCCTGTAGCCTGCACCTGTGTAATTAATGTTGCGAGGCTTAATCAAACAGAAACTCTAATCTCTAAAGTGAACTTGTGATCTGTAGAAGAGGAACTCTACTGCACTGTAAAGTCGACCATTTTAAAGGAGAAAAAGAACCCGTACCTGAGGAAATTCATACCTGAGGCTCTTCAGTTACCCTTTGCATGTGCTCAAATTCATTTTTAATGGTGGACTGAATCTTTGTGATAAGCTAATGTAGAGAGCAGGGCCGATTTGTCTTTCATTTTGGAACTGTGGCCAGTACCGTACTTCTTACTTTTTTCAAATACACCCAAATTTTCAGTGAGTTTCTAAAAGGTTTTTATATATATATATATGAATGAATTCCTATAGGCGAGAGTGTCAGTGCAAGGGGAAATGGACTCATGCCTAAATGTAAATTTGGAATCCAATGTCCTTGTGTGAGATTCATCCAAAACGACACCCTGGCTGTGAAATGATACCACATGGCCAGAAAGATCTGGTGCTATCAGCTGTTCAGCAATATTATATTAGGAACAGCAACTACATTGCTTTCGAAGGGTTTCAATACAGCATCTGTTCATTTTTTTTGTTTTGTCAACAGTCAGACCCTGTATTTGAGGCCTAGTCCAAAACTGGACACTTACATCTACAGGCGGCTAATCTGACACCCGCTAATAGAGTGTTGCTCTATAAATATACAGGAAATCCAGCATTTTAGTGAAGATACATTAAATAAAAGCGCGATTAATCATTTATAGTCCCCACAGGATACACTGTACTGATTTTATTCTTTTACTCTACTACATTGTAGGTGCTTTTTATGGTTCAGAGTCAAATATCTTGGCAACTAAAGACGAACTGCTGCCAAATTATCTTTAAAAATTAAAATGCACCACAGAATAAACTCTGACTCTTATTGAAACTGCTTGAAATGAGAAGCACAACATTTTTATTCCATCACGCTCATGGAAACCTCAAGGGAATTTTAGTATGTTACAAGGGCGACAGTAGATCGTTGGACAGTAGGTGTTGACAGCCAAGCTATAGACGACTAATGCTGGCAAAGGTTCAAATATGTTATAAATCTGTGCAGCCACAATCAACTCCACACTCTGTCCACAGACTGCATCCCCTGGACACAAAGGTTTTATATCTGCGGTGGAGAGACGGACGAGGGAGGTGGTTGGCAAATGAAGGTTTGAACCAATACGTATCATTTGACCAGACCCATTAGCAAACTTCAAGTCCAGTAGCAGGTTTCTAACCAGTAAGAGGCAGCCCTTATGTGTATGTGGAACACGCTACACTAAAATATCTCCTCTAAAAATGTGGTCTCCTAAAGACTCACACAGTACATTTGTTTTTAGCTGAATAAAGGGATTTAAGGCTTCAGTTACTCTTTGAGAACGAAAGAGCCAATTCATAATGTGAATTGGCTGTGACAACTGCTCAGACCTAGTTGGCCTCGTTGGCGCCGACAGTCTGCAGAGAAAACCGATCGACATCGCCAACCTCAGTTAAACATCCTCACTTGGGCGTGAGTTGCCGTGAACCGTGGTGAAAATTCGTGGTCCCAGTAAGATAAATCTGACATTGACGTTTTTGGTTTTTGAGTTTTCCACAGAAATGCAGCGTCCCTCGAGGAAACAATGCAGTGACTTTGGTGACATGCTAATAATGGCAGCATTCATTTGGCGTTAGAAGTTGCTTTCCTTGTCATTGATTCAAGGACATTCTAAATAGGTAGTATCCACTGTAAAGAATTGTTACACAGATGAAGCTTCTACTACTACATTCAGAGTTTTGCCATGTTTTATTATTTTCATGTATGAGGGGAAATTTTTTTTTCTCTTTGCATGAGATTTTTTTTTTGCTCACAAAAAGCAACTCAATGATTTGCAGGTACCACTCTACAAAATGGATGTGCCTTAAAATAGCAAATATGAGTTTTAAGCTCATATCAGTCAGTATTAGAAGAGGAATGTTTCAATTAACCTTTGGAAATGAGGGTCTAATCATAGATGAAGGACAAGTAGCACTCGTGTATTACAGCTAACACTCAATTTTCAACTTAATGTTTACTATGATGTAGAATCTAATAAAATATTTCATCTCATCAGATCTATGGCAAATGGTGCCTTCCTGCATGACCTTTACCGGCGATAAGTATCTTTAGCAACTTACATAACACATTGTCGTTTTACCTAATTACCTCACATCACTGTATAAAGTTTTCATTGGCAGCACAAGTTACGTTTGATTCTAATGAAGGTCACTCAACAATCACGAAGTGGCTACGGTCTACCGTAATGTTTGGATAGCAAGCAGCTCTCATCAGATAGACGGTGTCAAGACCTCTAATGGACTGAAAATGACAATTCTTATCTCCAGGCTGCCAGATGTGGATGGAGTAAATAGATAAGGAAGCAACTAGCTGACGTTGATACAGTGTTGAAGAAACGGGGGAGAGAAAAGATCTTTACCACATGCTTGTGGAAAGAGTTTCCTAAATGCATTAAGGACATTTGGGGTATAGGAGTAAAAATAAGGCAGTTGCATAATATTATCTACAATAATTTTACTATTACTGCTATCGGCTGGCTACTGAAATGTAATATTTACCATAATCAAAGAAAACAGCTTTACGATGTCTCTCAGGCTGATACCGAAGCAATTACTTGTTTTGCATATGAGTAGCTGAGTCGTGGATGGTTGAGGGAGATCTAGACCCTAATTGTTTTTTGTACCGTGCACATAATTGCATAGTGGGTTATGATGTGTCATCATACAGCTGATCTTTCAAACTAAATTCTATGCAAAAATAAGCATACTTTTAAAAAACCAGATTCATGGAAAGTCTGGATTAAAAATTTTTGTTCAGCCCAATCTTCTAGCTCATCCCAAAACATGATGAAATGGGCCTGACTCTGGGCACAGTTATGTGTATGCCTGCAATCATAACAGACATAGGGGAGACTGTCAGACATTCAGTGGCAGGTTCATATTAAAATGACCATCAGCGGCCATCATTGCCTAGATTCCCATGTTAAGTATTTACAGCAGCTTTCTATTATCCCTGACGTCTCCCATTGTGTTGGTGTCTGGCTTTTATTTTACACTTTGACACAGAAATGAAGTGTAGTGCCCTTTATAAAACTTAATGATGACGATGCAGCATTAAAATGTGCCTTCACTTGTTATTAATCTGGAAATAGATGTGTGATTGATCAAATTGTTAAGGAAACAAGCGCAAGAAAAATTGTTTGGCGTATTACGAAGTTCACAGTAGAATCAGAAAATTGCACCCACGGCTTCAAGGCTGTGTGTGGCATCTCTACAAAACACCAGCCACGTCTGCAGAGCACATGCCGCCAAGATGTCCAGTTCCCACATCGTTCTGTAATGTAGAGACTCGGGCAAAGACTGTGGCTGGCTCACACCTTAGTGGCATATGCACAGCTTTTAATTTGGTCTCTCAGATTGAAGGGTGATGCGTGTCAACAGGAAATGAAGATGTGAGAGCAGGCTGAGATTAATGACACATTACATGCTAAATCTCTGTTCCCAAAACTTTTCTGTACTGATCTTTCTTCCAGCCCTTCTCAGTGTTTTACTTTGGCTAATGTGGCATAATGAGAGCCATAAATCATTGCTGTCTGTTATGTACACCATGGTTGTGTGCGACATTGTGCCACTGAAATTTTTATTTGATATATTTTTTTTTTGTTGTTTGGGCAGAAAATAAACCCTTTAAAATAGAGGACTTGTTTCACTGGCTCCTCAACCGAGTTGCTGGATAATTGAATTCTGTTACAGCAATAAAACCTAATGGAGGATCAGTATATGAACCACGCAGTTTGTGGCTCAGTTAGTTGCTTTGGATGTTTTTTGTTTTTTTTTGCAGTTAAATTATCACTGCTCACCTTTGTATGATTTAGTTGTTAGCACATGATTTGTGCAATAACTTATTTTCCTCTACACACAAAAATGCACAGAAAACAAACTTTAAGCTAGACACTGGAAGAGCTTTTGAAGCACCATCTACCGTTCATCCTGTCCTTATTTTCATTTTTTCACTTCCTAAATATAGCCACTTATTAAATATAGTACATATGTCAAAATGAATATACTGTACAGTGAATAAGGGAGCATAACTCCAGAGTAAGTTCCAGTAGCACTATTTTTTTATTTTTGCCACATTAATGCTACTTTCACTAGAAAAGAAGATGGCTGACAGAATCAATAAGTTTCTTGTTTTTCATGCACATGGACAAACCTATAAAATATTATGTGCTTGTAAACACACAAACGGACCTTGTCTGGTGTGCATTAGTCCAATCAGTCTTGACAATGTTTCTGTACATTTGTGAATTTAAAACTAAAATGCCGCAATTGTGGTCAATGTGATACCTATTAAACCATTATTTTACAGATATAATCAATATTGTGGAATTGTTACAAAACCATAAGACATTATCTCAGACATAATAGATTATCACAGAAGCATGCAGAGTTTAAATGGTTTCCGTTTTGAAGTATTTCCATATCATATTTGAATTTAATATTAGGCTGTTCCTCTTTAGTTCCATTTGCTGTTCAGCTCTTATTACTGCTTGTAATAAGAGAGTGAAAAGCAATAAATGCATGTGGGTTCTTAAAATTGCAGCCCACTCACAACCAGCACTCTGTGCCCTTTGAGTGAAGGTGGCCTGTAATTTACACAAACTCACACTGTCACATTAGGTACAAGTAAACAGTTTTATTAAAGCAATGTTCAAATTCTCTCTGCCAGAACAAGGCTCGCGTTTAGGGAGGGATTTCAACATTTTTAATGCTACAGTACATGATTAAAAAAAAAAAATCTAATATCTCTGATATTTTAAAAGCATGTTTGCAGCTCCGCCCTTGGCTATGCGTCTGACTTCATCTGCTAATATGTGTAACATGATTGATTGTGACATGTTATTTATCATGGCTCATTTGTTTCTTTTTTTTTTTTTTATAATTCATTTCTTTTTGTGCACCAATATGAAATTATTGTTTTGTGGATTTGCAGATTCTCCACGATCAGCTGGAGGGCAATTCCTGACAGCACATTCACTTCAGCAGCCGTTGTCTCATCAGCACCATTTTTTTTTTCCCCCCTTGTAATAAAAGAGGCAAGTCTTGCCTCTCCTGAAGTGGTTGCAGGATTTCAATGTGTTATATGCTGTTTTGGCGAGACTGACATTTTGGCAGGATCGAAACGGAGAAAAAGAGTGACGTACATCGTAGGCCTGGCTGCTCAGCTGCTTCGTGGTGTTAGTACTCTGCCTGACATCACAAAAAAATTATGAACTAATTTAAAAACATCTATATTTTGATGCATTGGAGCCTTGTGGCACCCCACAGGTCAGATCAGTGGGTTCGAGCACCGTGCTGTCAGTACGACACACTCGAGTCGAGCCATTTTCAGACGTGTACACTGAAGCTTCTGTAGCTCGCTGGATGGTTCAGTGCTGAACGCGTTCTGAGAGTCAATAACAATAGGCAATAACCCAGTGAAAAGTGGGGTCATTATCTCGAAGTTTAAATTTCAACTGCTAAGAAAACTTCCAGAAGTAAGTCTCCCCTCAACCTGACAAACACCATCCAAAACCATTAACATCAAAGCTGAAATATTGTTCTATTAGATTTTTTTTTTTTTAAATGTTGATATTGCTGTTCCTAGGAGAAAAGTTATCCCACCTTCTCATGATGTGAAGTGATAAGTTTGAACGATCTATATTCTTCTTCTAAAGCAGTGGAATAACTTTTCCATTTCACTCTGGGAATTTACTCTCACTCACTGTATGATCTATGGACAGCCTGAGATTATGGCTTATGAAACCACAAAATGACACTATCCCTCAAGAATTTGACTGTCTCTAAGCTCCAAACCAGATGCTTTAGCGCACAATAAGAATTGACACAGGAACAAGCAAAGAACTCAGAAACAACATAACTACAGCACATTTTAAATTATGATGGTTAATAATCATCACGTTTTAATAACTGCTGTCAATGTCTTGCACAATCAAATGCAGCAATGTAGTTAAATTCACAGCAGTCACGGCTCTGACAGGATTCCGTCATGGGTGCTGAAAACTGGGAGGAGGCAGAAGAGGCTCCTGACGATGTTCAATATATTGACGAAGCCTAAAACTGCTCCAAGGAGGAAAAAGGAGAGTTTGTGTATGCGTCCGTGAGGGCGATCTGGGAAATTTCTATCCCACTAAAGAGAAATGAATAGAAAAGATTTATGTTCATTTCCTCTTCGCTCACCCTCCTTATGAAATGTGCATGAATAATAAATATTTGGCCAACGTAAACACGACTTCCCATGATAGATTGGTTTGACGGGGGCATGCCCTTCCTTTGAACACTTTTGCTCTTTGATTTTATCTGGCAGCTGGGGATGTGTTGAAACACTGTGAGCTGTGGCCTTTCATTGTTCTACACAACTGCCTCTCAAGCCCAGAGGCGTCGAGGGACGAGCATGCAGTTTTTATTCAAACCAAACGCTTCTGCACTTAATTAAAACCCTTTGAACCACAGGGAGGAACACCTCCGCGAAATCACCTGCTGAAATATTTGTTTGTCGGAACAAAATCTAACGGACACGCGGGCTTTTGTTGTGCACTTATGGCATGACAAACCAAATCTAACAGTTCATGATTTATGTTTTATGATTTATCACGTCACACGTCATTAATTAAAAGAAATGATTAAATCATCATTTTAGTTTCATAAATCATTTATATTTATATATGAATGTGTTTTGCCTAATGTTCCTAGAGGGAACCACATGAACAGTTCAGGGTTCTGATACCACAGACTCTGGCCCCCGATTGGTTCCCAACCCTATTCCTACAGGAGACAGGGCTGCTTGAAATAACGGTTTCACTTTAAAAACCTGATAAGGCAGAATCATGTCTAAATTGGTGCAATGCAAGTTAATTTTCTATTTAGGTAAAAGTAAGTATGTCATCTGTATTTTATTTATTTTTTTTTTTTAGAATTAAAAGTGAAGGTCCTTGACATTTCTTTTGTCCTTTTCGGTGGACCAGTGCTGCTTCGTGGTAATAAGACATAAATGATGACTTGAAGCTGATTATGGTCTGAGACTTTTATTTCTAAACTACTCCCATTGAATAAGAAAATGAGGTGGGCTACATCAAGTTTATGTGCGGAATCCAAAGAATAAAATTACTGCACACCAGCGAACTTTCAGTCCTGCTAATGCTGTATGTAAAATA
The DNA here is from genome assembly GCA_033026295.1 of Channa striata. NCBI lineage: Eukaryota > Metazoa > Chordata > Actinopteri > Anabantiformes > Channidae > Channa > Channa striata. The sequence continues at coordinate 10,520,930 of CM065188.1, read as the reverse complement.
AGTCTAAATACGACCATGGAAGGAGAAAGTTGTTTATTATCAAATATGTAAAGTAACTTGATTTTAATACAACTTTGATTATAATGTAGTGGAGTAGATATTAGAGATCTTTGCTCTCAGTTGTAGTAAAGTGAGTCAAACTAGTCGTAATTAAACCTACTTAAGTAAAGTACAGATAAGTGAAAAATGTGCTTAACTAAGTACGTGTACTTCATTACTTTCAACCACTGTTCATTTTTGATGTTTAGCTTTAGCAGAGATCTGATAATCAGCATTTTTTTCTCAACTTTTTTCCCTCAACAATTGTAGGTGCATTAGTAAAAGTAAAGACGGCGGGAATGGAAAGTAGCAACTAAATAATTTAAAATTAAACCTCACGCATTTGGGTTGGATTATAACGCAGTGAAACGACACAATAGATTTACACTGAAAGGCTACATTAATAGACAAACAATATTAATGGACAGAGCAAAGTGCATCACCTAATTAACACCACCTGGTAGTATTAACCTTGTGGCTGATTGGTGTAACTAGTCATCAAAAATCTATTTTTACTTATGTAATCTCCCAAATCCCAAACTCACTGGCTTAACAGTTTGTACCACAGTGAAATCCTCAGTCCTTGGAGTCTGAAATTACAAACGGCAGGGCCTTGGCAGCATGAGACGGGCATCAATCCAGTTAGGATCACACTGGGACTCTTCTTGCGCACACCTCCCGCTTTTATTTGTGTGACTTTCTAATGGTTTGGAAAACACGAGCATGTGCACCAGGAATTTTCACCAGGGAAACGGCACATATTGATCTGTTCGCCGAGGAGCCTCCACTCGAACGTCTCAGCTTTAGCTCCGCCGCGCATTACATCCATGTAACCCTCGAGTCGATCGAGCCGTAAAAGCTGGTACAAAAGCTCCACGAGCAGGTAAAAATTGCCCCTTGACGACGCCGCTCTCCGTGTTGGGTTCACGCAGGGCGTTCGCTGCCGACGACCTTCAGCCATGTTTGTCACTGGCTCCCTGCTCGACGGCACTGACCAAGACATTTACCTTTTATACGTTTGCTCTTTTATACTTTATTTATCTAACCATAGTATTTTGTATTGCTGTGTTTTGGGAAAAAGCCATGAGTCATTAAAATTTGTTTAAAGTTGCATACAAAAGCATAATACCTGCATTATTTTCAAGTGGATTCCACCATTTCTGAGAATTATGTGTAGAATACGTTGGCGTGTAGTCGGGTGATCCTGTTTTAGCATAAAACCTGATTTCACGCTGAATGCAGTTTTAGAGAGACAGTCATTTTCCGCTCTTTCCTTTCTGACTCTGATCTGCCTCCTCTTTCCCCGATGAATGTGTTCCTTCAGTGAAAGTAGAGCTAAAACGAAGATGCTAATTAGATGTAAAAGTCGAATCGGTGACAAACGAGACCTGACACAATGCACATGTTCAATGCATTCAAACAAGAACAACAAAGAACACTGGTTTCAGACGTTTGAGGAGACACTTCAGCATTAGTTAAGGAATTTAATTGCTTAACCACGAGGGCTACGTTTCTGTTATAGGCCTTTTATTTTTTAGTTTTTGGTGAATTTCTTTCCATATTGATTATGCACATTGATGTTTGAGACCCAAGACTGTCTTTGAATAGTTACATGCTCAGAGCAGTTCTTGATGAAATTGCATGATTTGACAGCCAGACAGTGTTTCTTTTTTTTTTTTATGTTCCATCAACTCAAAAACGTCCATAGACACTTAGTACATTTATACCAAAGGCGGAGTTTAAAATTATATGAAAATAACAAAAGCATAGTGACAAAGAAATCCAAAAGAAACATACCCGACAAGTCTTTCCTATTTGAGATTCTGTCACTTCTTCACAATGCAACAAAGTTATTGTACTATAATCATAAAGTAAAATGTAACTTTGCTGCTCGCATCTAGTTTTCTATAACAAAGGAAATAGATTATGTTTGCAAGCTTCAATATAAGTTTGAATGTAACCCAAAATATAGGGTACCTGTCCTGAAAATGACTCTTCTGTTATTTTGTTGAAGCTTTGAATTCAAACCATATGACGACTTTTATGTTCCCCAACAATCATTTGGGACTCAGTGTCTCAGCCGAATATAAAAATTACACTTTCCTGACTGAGCTCTCTGAATATTATTTTTTTGTTGTTGTTCACATTCGGATTCTTCTCACCCACAGGTATTACTAACAAGTCTAGTCTGTGCAGGTCAGGCTGTTGGCTTGTGGCTTTATGGCTGCAAGTTGCAGCATTGTGACATCTTATTAGATTTTTACCACCAAATATATTTCTCCTAATTGTCCGAGGAGTGTGAAGATCCATATTTGTCCTGTTTTTTTTAGAGTTGGACGTGTGAATATCAGAGTGACAGAAAGCTCTGGTGGAATGGGATTTCGTTTTTTTTAATGTTGGCACGCATGAGTTGACATTGCTTTTTGAACATATGAAACTTATGTCACAGAGAGTAAAGACACAAACATTTACTTTGAGTGTCAATCTCACTGTAACGATGAAGCAAATTTCTGTGTTTTCATGCCTAAACATTATATGATCCCACTGAGCAGGCTGTGTATTTAAAACACCCTGCAGGTCTTTGTTTAAATGCATTCAGTATAACTCTAAAAGTTTGAATATTTACCAATGTTGAAATCAGGATGCATCATATACAATTTCATAGATTATCTGATGCCTAATCACAAACTCACAGATGAGGCGATAACCGTGCACGGCACACTAAACAATCTTTTTGAAGACCTTTCCAGATTCACATCACCTTTAGCTCTTTCTGTTCATGCTTCTCCACCTGCTCGTTGTCTGCAGGCTTCACCTTGGCGGACATGTTGGCTCACCACATTCTTGCCACTTCTGTGTGCGTTTCTTCATATCAACTATCCATCAAATCTGCTTGATCCATCGACTCGCTCCCATGGCCTTCGTGGTTAAAGGTTCTTCCCCCAGCTGCCTGCCATTGTCCGGGTCGGAAAGCGATGATTTCACTGTCCAGATTCTACTTCTACCCCCTAGATGGTCCTAGGGAAGAGCTGCTGGGTGTCAAGGTATGACACAAGGTATAAATGTGGGAAGATTTTGCATATGCACTTGCAGAGTTTGAAAATGACCAACAAAATGTGAAATAAAGAAGAAAAGGGATCACACAGATTTCCTGGATTAACCATGTTAAAGTACTTTTATTATTACCTTCGCTCTTGTTACTTGGCAACACCTAATTAAATGGGAAGGGGTTGTACTGGTCTGGATGGATTTTAAAATCTCAAAGAGCAGTCATAAAATATTATAAAAAATTGCCCTCTCAGCAGAAATAATCTCTCTCTCGTACACACACGGTCTGATACTTTCACCTCCCCTCTGTCAAATGCACAAACATGTTAGATCTGTCCATCTTTCCCTCTCACATACATAATTTTTGGAGACTTTACTTCATCTCGCCTCTTTATTTTCTGACATTTTTTTCCTTGCATGTCCTCTCCAGTCCACTCACGTTCTCTCAGAGCAGCTCCACTGTAGCGAAGGTTACTTCAGAAGTCAAATATCACACACCAAACACCCGTTACAATGATTTGACATTTCATAGTTCCCACTGTGGATGAATTTACTTGTCCATATCTATTTGAAGCAAAGGTTTTGCCGTTAAAGTCCGACCTGGCACCTGCTGCTTTTTCAGCATCAGCAGGGGAGCACTGGTTATCCAAGTAATCTTATAACTTAACCGCTAAGTTAAAACGTTAACACAGTCATGTAGAACATCAAACAGAATATAATTACTGTTGAACTTAATCAGAATAGCACATTATTACAAAGACTTTCGAAGATGGAAGCTGAGTCAATCATTTGGATTTGCTGAACTTTCTTCGCAAGATAACCTCACAAAAACTATATAATAGGATCCATGGCCGTTCTCAGTTTCACCAGCAAACGGGACCGAGGCCACTGTTGAAAGCTTATGATAAGACTCATAGTTATAGTCCATAACCAAGGTTTAATACTGGCACGCTAACAATTTAGAACTGAAAACAATCTGACACATACTGTCTAGTATGACTTCACTTTGGCTTTATTGCAAAGATGCTATAAGTTAATTCACATCTGCCACCAAAATACAATTTAAAAAAAACACTTGTATTTTCTTTATAATAGCAGACATAATTTAGATTCCATCCCATTTTGTCATACTGGTCTGAGGAATGACCTGCATTCCTTAAAAAAAACTTTTCACTCGTCAAAATATTCTACTTCAAGAGCCATACAGTGTGCATAAGTTTAACTTATTCAGTAGTTGCCTGTCCATTCCAATTTCCGAGCACGGAGATGGGAGATGAGTGACTGAGCCAACAGAGCCTCATTAGAGTGCAAATCCTGTTTGGAATACAACAGTAAAGGTCAACATGGAGGTCAAACGTACACTGGGACCTTTTAAATGTTTTACTTAAGGGCAGTTGATATGAAATGTTGGCTCCATTCCCTCACAGGAGATTTAAATCAACAACATTTGCATTTTTTACATACTGCAATTTTCACGTGTGCCTGTATGAAACTCAGCCTCCATACAAATCAGCAGCCCACTGTAAAGACAGCAGCTCTTGATGCTCTTTACACACGTACCTGCACATGCACAGCAGCTTTACTTACAACAAGCCACAACACTGGTGGGGAAAAAAATTCTGTGGATACAGTCAGAAAATTATATTCACTAAATTTGAATTGGATGCCATCAGGCTTTAGTTGATTAGACCCAAACAAAGACGCTGCTGATGAAACATTTGCGATGTAAATAAAACCTCTTCAGTGAAATTACTGCCGACAACTTGTGACATTTGGCCGTGGTGCGCAATGAAATGAGATGGGAACCGTTATGATTGAATATTTATTTGACCTGCAAGAACCACAATCTGTCTTTGAAACCAAATAACCATCATTTCTGTGTTGCATTTCAGCTGCTGGTGCCAGACTTGGACTTGGCAACCTTACTCAGGAGTCAGTGACACAGCACAATGATGATGTTTAAAGCAAGGTCAAGTGGTTTTGAAACAAATCCATCATCTTACGTAACAGCAAAGGGGTCACTTTAGGCTGTGTGAGCATTAATTATTCATGAGTGAGTGTGTGAGTGTGTGTGAAGGGAAGCGCGTGTCTCACCAAGTAGAGGACAAATGAATATAAACATCACCATCCCTCCTTGTCTTCTTACCTTTGTCTCTATGAGGATTTTACCCTTGCATCAGCCTCAGACGTACATCAATATATTGACTGGAATAATGCATTGAACTCCCGCTGGAATCGGTTTCCTTCTCTCTTTGTGTTGACAGAAGATTGAAGCCGTCCTCGTTCTCATTCAAGGGAAACTGAACAGGCATTAAGACGGTTCAATCAGTGAGCTTTGAAGACAAGGAGCAACGGGAACATGCAGCAAATGAGGATTTGCTGAGAGATCAAATAAGCTTTAAAATATCTGACACTGTCTGAAAACTAATGTAAATTCAATTAATACATTCTCTGAAAATTAGATATGCATGGGCCAAAATGTGCCTCGCGCACTGGGGCCCAAATCCAAAAGGAACTGAGATACAGTGTGTTAGTGTCTGTTTTTTTTTCTTTAACTTGACTTTGTGTGGGTTTTTCCACACAAAGTCGAAGAAGAAGTGGGAGCAGCCAACCCCAGACTGTCTCCCAAAGACTTAGTTCAGTTGGATGAAAAGAGAGATTTCCAGTGTCCCACAATCATTTCTGTAAAATCACAGGAACCCGCCTAGCCGCAAAATGTGATTAATACATAAAGTCTCGTAGCTTAAAAATAGGCAAAAACAGGACAGCAATTAGTAATACATCACCGCCGGTGTAAGTTAAGGTCGGCTCTCGCAGGAGAAGGAAAACAAAGAGGTCTGTCCACCAGCGAGCGGGAAAAAACGGAGCGACGAGTCCTGCTAAAGGAAGCGAACATTCAGCCCATTCTTTCCCTGTGTTTCTCCAACACCTTTCTGTGGTTCCTGCTGCAACTTTGATCTGGCTAGTTGAAATAACCGCTCGACATCTGCCAACATGCTGTGCCACCCACTCCATGACACTCGCTGTAAGTCGTTTCCACCGTGGAAGCTCCCGAGAAGAATGTGGTCAGGCTGCGGTTTGGTAAACTGAGAGTTTCTCTTTTCTATTCATGCTTTGAAGAAAAGTAGAACTTGAAACAAACATGATGTCATTTTTCACTCATCCTGTACTGCTACAGGTCAAGAAATGGTCTGAAACGTAATTTTCATATCTAGTGTATTTTTGCAGATTAAACAGATTTAATATACTTAAGTTTTTACACAAGTTGAATGTTGAACAGCTGTTGGAGCCAATTTGTACCCAAATCAGTGCAAAGACAAAATTTGACCCATACTCCTACAAAATCTATTACATTCCAAGTGTCTAGACACTACATTGGGGGCCAACCTTGAACATGGTTAGCATTCTTATTGTTAATTTGAGGAAAAAAAACATTTATAGTTTTACAAACAATGAACCAAAAAAAAAACACACAAAAAAACACAATCTTCTCATCTACAGACACTGATGACATATGGGGAAGTACCTGCAACATTAATTTGAACTATTACTATGATTCTTTTTATTTTATTTACAAATACATTCCCACATTATGCTATAAAAATATATTTTTCTCTCATTTGGCATCACTATTCCCATGTATGAAATACAATAGCAATTAATAAACACTGTATTGGTGCTTTTACGCTCATAGTTTCACCGATTTATATTGATTCCACATTTTATGTTCTAAACAGTCCCGTTATTTATTCAACACAATTTCTTCCGGTCATACTGTATTTAAATCTTTGGATGGAGTGTCATCTGTGTCTCTTTCTGCCTCACTCCTTCATTCACTCACAAAAAGTCACTGGTGATTTGTTTTTATATTGCAATAATGCTACTAGACCGTAAAATGTCACCCTCGCCGCTATGGTGCTTCCCTTCCCCACAGGGGCGGCGGTGGTTGGGGAGGAAGTTGACATTATGATGCCACAGGACTGCCTGATCCTAACAACGGAACAGTTATTATTTTGATGCGTAGGAACCGTCACTGCTTCATTATATTCACTGCATGTATGCAGCAGGAGTAGACATTCAAATACCACAGCCCAGAGTGCAGCGGCACACTAACATATCTTTCTGTATAAATAAACAAGTATAGATATTAAGATCCATACCAATATTAAATTCTGCAATCATGGAATCAACTTTTTTTTTTTCCCCATATCTCAAATTTGTGGCGCTACTTAAATCAGAATTTTGTTTTTATGAATTAGGTGATAAATAATGAAGCTATCCTGTCACTTAACAGGAAAACAAACAAGAACATAAGTGTTGCAGTCAATCGTCCTAAAATATCCCAGCGTAAAGCAGGAAATAACAGGCATGACATGAAATTATTTTCCTGTTTCATGTCTATGCCATTAACAGAACAACTCCCCGAAGCCCCTGGTAGTCCTCTTTAGTAGCTTTTTCTGCCAAACGGGGCGAAAACTCAGCTTGACTCGGCCAGAGGTGATCAGTGCCGGGCCTCCAGAAAGTGTCAGTCAAGGTAAACTGTGGGAATAGGGGGAAGCTTGTATGGAGTTTCCGAGGCGATGGGCTGACAAGCAAAGGTAAATGGGAGGTCCGTGTTCTGTCTGATTAGTCTGAATCTGTTTGAAGAGCTCCTCAAAAAAACAGCGGCTCGTTTTCTGATTATACACCTCTGTTGAATGGTTGTTATTCCGCAGCAGAATAATGAGCTCTGTGGTCTGATGCTGGATTTCTAGTTATAATTGGTTGATTGGTTGGAAGGTGTCAATATTGTATAGCGGGAAGCCAAATTATAAAAAATATAGATTATAAATAAAAATATGTCATAGATAAAAGCTCAGTGTAGAAATCTTGTAAAGGTGCGTCTGTCAGGTGTCTGTTCTCTTTGCAATTAAAGGAGAAACTCCTTCGGCGTTTCCACATCTGTGTGCACGTGAAACCTGCTGTAGAGGTTTTTTTTTTCAGAAATTCCAACAGATCAATGAACAGAAAGGAAAGATCTCTTCTATTGTTAATAGTCAGAATCTCCCATTTATAATTTTATTAATATCATTTGAATAAATTAAGCATCACCTTTTAACTACTGGAAAATAAGGTATATTGAAGTCTGTTAATATGTACGTACATATTAATCAAGGGATGCCTTTCTGGATATTTAGAGTACAATTATTTTTACTATTGTGTAGATATACTGAGCATCTTGCAGACTTTTTTTTTTTTAAAGATTAATTAAGTTTACTGTAATATCGTTGTCATGGTGTAGCTGCAGGTTGTTAACACTAATGAAGCTGCCACCTAACTCATCTCCAGTTTACTCCTTCAGAGATGCTTTTAACTTTATTTCAAAAGCAGTTTGCGTTCATGTTGGATTTTATAAGTTCGAGTTGAAACGATTTAAGTTGCTACAAGTTTGTCCAATGTGGTATAAACTTGATTCCGATGAAAAATGCACAATACACAGGAAGCTGAGAAATGTTACTGTGCCCAAAATAGCAAACCGCATTTCACTCTGCAGTGGAAATTAGCAAAGTGAAAGCCTTTCACTGACGTGAGAGCGATGTGTGTCGGCTGTAATGACTTTACAAGAGTTTTGTGTGTTTTTTCTCCTTAATGTTTCCATGGTGAATGTGAGAACAATTTAAAAGTGGGAAGCAATATGTTAGATGTAAGAGCCTATGTTTACGTGAGAGGGGAAAACTTTACGAGTGTCTCTGAGGATGCAAAATGTCAAGTATTGAACATAAAACTGACATATTGGCTTTGTGAACACAGTGATGTGAGAGGCGTTGAATCAGTCTAGTAATTATACATGCCGCATGCACCGAGCCTCAAAGTGTATGTGTGTGCGTTGCCTTTGAAAAGTGAAGAGCTGGTCTGGGAAGGTCCTTATAAATTGAATTTATTGGTATGCTTTAGGGATGTGAATCTCCTCAAACTATTTCATACCAATCTCATACAAAAATATGCTTCGACATTTCTAACAATATGATATAACTCTTTTAATATCACATTTACTTGAGCCTGTATTCAAACTACACATTATATAATACGTTTTTGAAGTACTTGCAGCATTTGATTTTCTAGGAAAATAGTTTATTTGCTCTCCTTTTGTTTTTTTTAGATGCAGACTTTATGTAAAATATAAGTCACATAATAAATATGGTTGAATTACTATCCTTAGCCTAACTGCTAAAGTAAACACAACTAGTTAACTAAACATCTCTAAAAGTTCATAAAATATCATAATTCATAATTTATCGTAATGGGGAGATGAAGGGTACCTGCTCACAATACTCCAATCAGATCCATGTGGGTGGGGAGGGATCACAGGGACTAGGTTAGCTCATCCAGACGTCCCTGGATGGTGGTCCCTTCTCTCAATCATCTGATTGGACAATGGAAAAAATTCTGCTGATGTTGGGGGATTTTCCACTCGGATGAATTCTAGGTCAAGCACATATGTTGAAATGGAGTAAAAAATGCTAATGCCTGTGCGGCAGACAGCTCTTTACTTTGATTTCCTCCCGTGTGATATGCTGATCAGCCACACTATTACACGGTGACAGTTAGGGGACTGAGCATCAGAACTGGACCACAGAACATGGAAGAAGGTGGCCTGAAGTTGTCCCTGGTGTCTGCTGCTTCGTTCCAAGTCACTTTGGATAAAAGCATCTGCTAAACGACAAATGCAAATTAAGCCTGATTCACATGGACACTGTAGAACATCACAGCAGGATATCGCCCGAGTGACCGTCCAGACGTGTGAAAATCCATTTGCTTTTTGTGCACAATTGACACGCGCTGGAGGCACAACGTGATTTTGTTGAATTTTTAACTTATGAAACAGTGTTTTGTTTACAGCACGACAGAGGCGTGCAACTTAAAAACGAAAACGGTTCAGACGTCAATGGCGTTTAGTCCTCGTGATGGTTGAGGACATGAGCTCACGCACATAGTGTGAACATTGTACAAAGAGGCTGGGAGACATTTTTGTTCACATATACACACCCTCCTAAAAAAGTCAGGACAACGTCGGCAACGTTGTCTGAGGGGTTTCAGAGGACTAAAAGATGCTGCTGACATCTGTCCCATACCAGGGTTTGGGGTTTTTTCTCCAGTGGTGTTTTGGCAGCAAAAGAGACCTGCTCAATGTTGTGGCTGATCAGTGTGTGACCGTCTTTGTGTCTCTCCCAGACTCGAAACCTTCTAAATGCTCCACTGTTTTCACCAGCTGTTTGCGACGTTTCTGTCTGTTTAGTGTCGCATACAATGGGTTTGTCAGAGCTTTTGCTAAAAACAGCTGGGTGTTGCATTTGGATCCAGTTCAACTAGATAAGACTCTGCCAACAATATGCAATAAACATGACTTGTTAATACAGTTTTGGGGCAGACTCAGACAATGGTGTGAGTGAGGCTGACGCAGATTCTTTACGGAATGGCATCCAAGTAGTCTGGTTTTAGGTGGAGCTGAGGGCGGTTGTGGGTGGCTGAGAGGCAAACACAAAGGACTGATTGAGTTCAGGCAGTAAATCTACAGGCTGTAAAACCAAAGAAAAATGTTAACACTCCACTGAGCTGATAGTAACTGCAGATGGTGATAATGATCTGTGGCTTTGTCGTAGGAGCTTTTCTCACTATACATTTTTGTGTTATGTGAATTGTTGAAAGAGAAATATTGCGTACAGCAGCTTTAAAAATAACCTGGAACCCTTAAATTTGTCCCAGTCAAACTAGGAAAACACTGTACACTAGGTCTGTTTGTGTTACATCTTCTGTATGACCGCTCCACATGCACAGTACATGTTAATGCATGCGTATATCACCAAATTACAATTATTAAAATCATTGTACCATCCCATTTTAATATCAACCATGTTATTATTAGAGATATTACCTTAAGTGAATGTGGTTAATGAAGTTGTTAAAGTGAATAACAGTGGAGAAAATACTTTACATTCAGCCAATCAAACTCAAGTGCAGGTTTTATAGAGAACAGTGTTAAGGAGGTGGTGTTAACTCCAAGCTTCATTTAAAGGGGGGCGTTTCTGCAGAATCCAAGTCCTCTTGAGCTCATTGATGATAACTGATCAAGTTGCATTTTGTTTGTTGGATTTAGGCAGGATAAAATTATCTTTGAATTAAGTCTCTCCGCAGTGTGTTTGTTTCCTTTTAATAGTGACTTTAGAGGTCTGAGCTTTTTTTAATTTAACAGTTACATTTAATATCAAGGGAAAGCTGATCATAGATCAGTGACTGTTGCAATTATCTGCCCGTGACTGTGTAGGGGTCTTAGGCAACCTGAACGTTTATTAGTTTCATCTTGGGCTGTAATCAGTAAAGCCTGTCAAAGTAGCCACTGGTGATGTCATGTCATAAGGTTTAGTACAGTAGATCTATGATCATAACCTTGAAGAGGTAATTTTAAGTGTCCAGGCAGCGATTTGTGTGTCAAGAGCGAAATGCTTCCAAGAAGATATGGGAATAGGAGAGGAAATGTAAAAGAAAACACTTAATTAGAATTACATCCAAGTCTGCAAGTCTATTAGAATTCATAGGGAATCTTTGTCAGATTGGACTAAATTTAAATCACTCTCATTTTACGCAGCTCCACATACAATGAAATGAATTTAATGTCCGTTTCAAGTAAATGCAATTCAACTCATGAATTTCCTACTGCATTTGGATAAGAAATGGCAAATTATCTGTGAAAAAAATGGAAAAACAGTTTTTAAGGTTTTAGATTAAAGGGTTAGAGCTCCAAAAGTTCTTCAGTAAGTTTCAGCAGTTTGTCAGTCCAGGTCAGACTCCAGTTACTTACTATTTGCTTTGTTAAAGCACATACTGTGCATGCTGTTGTGCAGATGTCCTGAACTTCAACCCCCCCTGAACAAGGTCCATGATGTGGCCATGCTCTCTACCAGCGAGATTAGCCATTCCATCCCTTGTGGTTGGGATGTTGGCTGCAAGGGGTGGGTTTGTGTGACAAAAGCTTCACCCTCCTGAGGGTGTTGGGTGTTTTTTATCTTTTCCAGAGCTGGACCAAAGACAAAGATTCTCTGTTGAGTCATATGTGCCATCCATAACGTCTTCCTCTTGAGCATCACTTAAATGGACAAATGTAGCTAGAGTGCTCTCCAATCAGGGACTGCCAGTCCTGTCACTTGACCAGAGCCCTGGACTACTCCCCTGGTCCTCCAGGATCTTTGCCTAGTATGCAGACAGCGGTGTAACTACTTTTAAAGAGCACACTGAGCTGTGTATTTGTACATTTTCTGGAAAATGGAAGCACTGAGGCGATCCATTTTGCTAGGCAGAGAAATGATAAAGGAAGCTGAAATTGCCCAGCGGTTGGGGTGAAAGTGATAAGCTACTTAAGGCTCCACTGCTTGGGGTAAGTTAGCCCCAGCTCGTTCATGCCCTGAATATCTTTTTTTTTTTTTTTTTTTTTTTAAGGAGTCTTTGGTGAGGAGTTTGGTTTTGAAAGGACTATATCAGTAATGGCTCGTCTCTTTCCTAGGCGCTGGGACTGCCGGTAAAATTGTTTAGTCGTCGGTTTGGTCAGCGGAAGCCTGTTACCATCATAAAAGTTTCATTGCTCCCCTTTAGCCCCCTGCGCTGCCACCTATGGTGTTCCCAATTTGTATGAAGCCTATTTTAACACCTGTGTGTAGCATCAGTGGAGTCCTCCCCCTCTTCTTCTATGTCATCCATTTCGATGAGGTCAGGGCTATTGTCTTGTTACGAGAGAGATCCTCAAACAGCAGGGATATTACTGGGGACGTGACATTCATCATATTCACCCAGTTTGTCTTAGCTTGTGGATGATGAGTGTCAGTCGTGATCACATAAGTGGCCGGCGAATGGAAATGGGTCCTTATCATTATCTCTGGCATCGTTGGACCGTGTGGGCCTATCTGTGGGTCCACCAGCGAGGCCTCAAGTGTTTTTACCACCCATCCAAGCTATGTGCATGTAGTGAAGGTCCTTATTTAAGGTAAAAGGACCCAATGATGCACGACACCGGTGGGATGCAGCTTCTTTAGCCATAAACTCTCTCATTAATGTGGCTAAGGTAACAGGCATTGCCAGCTAATATTGTTGGCTCGTTGTGACACAGTAGCCTCAGTTACACTGCTACGTTACACCACTGAATTTGCTATTGTGGTCCATTATGAATTGTCTGTTAAGCATGTTTATATCTGCCTGAAACATGGTCAAGGAGGTTATGATAGAGCACACGAATGAGTTAGGAGGTGCAGGTGAACATGGTAATAAGGGGAGGGTGGAGCGCAAAGCATGGCGTGGTCGTTTTAGTCTAGTTTTAGTATTTACCATTTTAGTCAGATTTTGTCTTGCATCTATAATATTGCATTAAATGTACACTTATATAATGCATCTTTATATTATAACATTTAAATTTAGTTATATAATGATTTAAAGATATACTGTAAATGCATTTTCAGCAGCTGCCGGAAGCTATTTGCCAAAAGTTTATATTAAGAGTGATGATTAGGATTTGGCGTTTAGGTCAAGTGGTTAGGGCTAAGAAAATCCATCACTGAGGTGAAAACTCCTAGAAACTTTCAAAACATAACTTTGAGACCATCTTCTTGATGCTCTGATATTTGTCTGCTGCCGGGTGTCTCCATGGATTTGTTAGAATAAGTGGATAGCAGACCTAAGCATGGCCCCCAGTCACTTGACTGAAAATTGCTCACCTGGTGCCTAAGCCAAAAAAGGTTTGCTGGCTTTGAAGTTTGTTGCCCGACTGCACACACACACACTTCTGCTTCTGTTGCAGCTTCTGTCTGCACACTCCTTTCGGTCAATAGACTTTACCTTTTGTTATTTTTCTGGGCTGTGGTGTATAAAACCTCCAAGTTTATAATAAAGTAAAAACCAACTTTGTGGTTTGATTTGTGCTGTCCCCAGTTTTGGGTCTCTACATCATTATAGTGAACGGACAAAAGGATTTTATATATATATAAAATTTTGGGGGGGCCCAGGAGCATTTTTTTTTTTAGTGTCATGAGTGACCACGGCAAAACTGGCTACAGTAAATAGCTGCTCCGTATCCAGCTCTCCACAATGGCTCGATCGGTGCCTCGAATTGTAAAATACCTGTACCATCTTTGGTTGTGTACAGTTACCATGGTGACCAGTGCTTGCTTATTGCAATATTAGTGAGAGTCAGTTTACAATACTGTATTTGTTCTCACAGTGTCTGTGTTCCTCTGCCAAAGAGTTATACTATAGCTAAACTCCATAAAGTCTGACACTAAATGTCAAATGAATGTATCTTACCTTCATAAGTAAAGATCAGCTTGCTGCTGCATATTACTAGATTCTCTGCAGTTTTTTGCATTATCTTGTCAAGTAATTCTTAAAGAAGCAGTATAATCAAATAAAATCACTGAATATGAGATTACTTGTTCGCCTTCATCAGGGAAAATTAGTCATCAGCAAATGTTGTCATTACTGTGACATACAGTTTCCCAACACTTGATTACAATCTGAATCTGAAACACACTACAATGTACCAAACATGTAAAGTTCGAGACATGTACGCAAACTCAAGGCACCTTTGTACTACACTGCATCGAGCTCCAAGACAATGTATTCCTTTTATTGAGAGGAAATTAGATAGACATGTATTTTAAATTACTGAACTTTAAAGTTGCCAGTAGGTGGATTTTTGTCTCTAAGCAGAGTCTGACAAATTGTTTTCATCTGTTCCCTGTTGTTTTATGAGAGATAAGCAGCTGCTCAATGTAAATGGAGTGTTCCAGCTTGAAGGATCTTCTCCACGAGGCCTTTTTTTTTCCCCAAGTTATGCACACAGTAGTAAAATGGAAAATCTAAAAAACAGTGCACATTTTAATGCAATGAGAAAAACTCAAAGTTCTTATAAATACAGAATTTCCAACAGCAATAGATCAGGTGCAGATAGGAAGTGTCACATAAATTATGTTCACCTGTCCAGGAGAAAAATTACCCACTTGGTGTACATTTAAATTCCTTCGGGGTTCTCTCTCCCTTCAACAGCACCTTTCTCATGCTCAATAAATTTTATTTTGGGTGGCATAGTCTAGACCAAACCACCACTCTTTTGTCTTTTTCAAAGAGGGCTGTGCGGGTCGAGCATCGGGCTGGGATCCACGAGGCTGCAGAATTAAATCCCAACCCCACCGGCTGTGGTCAAGGGCGACCTTTGCACCAGGTTGCGGGAGGAAGGGCATCGAAGCCGAGAGCCGTTAAATTTTACCTTTTTAAAAAAACTAATTTAATACTTTCAGAATTGCTTTTGTTTAACAAGAGTATCTGTAGTAACTGTACATGCCTGTACAGCAAATGTGAATCTATATTTCAGGATTGTAAAAGTGTAAAAATTACTACAGGATTTCCCAGTAAACAAAGAGTTTGACCTCTGACCCCTTGCTTAAACCGTCAGCTTGGTTTGAAACTATATCAAATGAGAGTTGCAGGTCCTGTAGGAGGGTTTTTTTTGAGCTTCACATGGAGTCAGGTTAGATCTTTCCCCGTGTTTACACTCCTACAAAAAAAGTAACTTGTTATAACTCTAATATGTTTGTGTCTGAGACTGTGTGGAGAATCAGCGCGGCTGTGTCGGAGATTGTGCGTCTGTGTTCAACAACCTGACATCCTCGCAGAAGGGACACGTCCCAGCCGACTCAGGAATGTTTGGGTGAACCCCGCTAATGGGGGTGAGAGCGCTCATTTACTAGCATGAGAGAGTCTCGTTTAATCCCACAGATGTGTCTTATCAGTGTTTTCCAGTTTTTATTACCTTACTTCCTCCACTCCGTATTCAGAACCTTTTTTTTTTTCCCTCCTCTGGCAGCACAGATGGTAATGACGTGTTGGCTGCAAGGGAACAGCCCCGTCCTCATTTTACTGCTAATGGGAACATTTAACCTTTCCTTTTTTCATTAAAACAGCTGTAGCTTCTTGTTCTTGATCTAAACTATTTCTACTTACCGTAAGCAATGTAGGAAAATGAAAATTAGGCCAAACGTTCAACGCGTGCTCATGCTTGGACTCCTCATTTAGCCAAGTAGAACAGTACCCCTCCTTAGAAAGATGTAAATGCTGTTGGATGGAGGTCAGGATGGAAGAGCACAGGCCACATGGATGATAAGGTGGGAGGGCGGATAACTTGTAGCCTCCACATCTTTAAATCTTCAGCAGTGTGTTCTGCATCACAGCCCAAAAAAAAAAAAAAAAAAAAAAAGCCGAGGGACGAGGTGGTCTGACAGAGACTAAAGCAGAGAAACTCTGATATGTGGGGGAGTTTCAGGTGAGAAAAAAGAGGAGGTGGTAGCAGGGGAAGCACTTAATGAGGGGAGAAGAAAGGAGGCAGAGTGAGGGGGGAAAGGGAAAAAATCAAAAAAGAAGCAAGAACACAGAGTACCAGCTTCTTTAAACTTGTCTCACCTCCTTTTAGATGCACTGTGCGCCTGTCTGGAGACCTGGAAACTACTTTAGCTGTCATCTGATGCACATCTTGCATCAAGCCATTGAAGTGCATCTCCTTCATACATATGTATTTAGGGGGAAATGGTGAAAAAAATTGCCAGAGATATGTAAGTGCAGTTGTGCATTCCATCTGCACATGTACACTGAAGAACCAGGTCAGAAATGAAACCTTTCACGTGTTCCTGGACTCTCATATCGCATTCGTTTGGAGAGGGGCTGCTGGTGGGGGTCACACTAAACAGCAGTAGATTTAAGCTTTTATGTGCTGAAATGCAGTTTGCTCTTTGCAGGGAGAAATATTCATAGTTACACTTGAAACACAAAGTGGTCTAGCTTGTCTTGAAGCGTCTGCAGGTTGGGCTTTTGTCAAACAGCAGGGGTAAAAGTCAAACGTGTCCAGTCCGGACAGGATTAATACGACTCAAATGGATGAATGGATAAATTGGGCTTTAGTGATGTTGGTTCAGATAGGGCTGGTCTGACCTACGGTCACGCCACTGGACACGTTGGAGGCCATAAAAGAGGCCAAAACTTGTTTCAGCCGGAGCACACGCTGTGCTTCATAATGACCGAAATGACTTCGCCATCCGCCTCTTAAACTAATTCGGTGTCAATGGGGCGCTTTGGTTTACCGGCAGTTGCGAGCGCAGCCTTTTAGGAGCTTTGACTGACAGTGGTACAAAGAGCAGGCGTGAAAAAGACTTGAAAAATCCGGGCAGCTGTTTGGAAATTGTTATTTTTTCGACAGTTTCTCCAACATTCAGCGGAAACAAAATACTGAAAACGTAGTATTTCCTATCTTTTCGTGGTAAAAGTCTAGTGAATCGAGCAGAGTTTTTTCTTTATGTTGCTGTCATTGGTGTGTGTGTGTGTGTGTGAATGGGTGAATGAGAACCAACATTGTGAAGCACTTTAGATAAAAGCACTATATAAGCAGATCCTTTACCAGTTATGTATTTTTATGGTATTTCTATTTGAAGTTTAACTCTAATGTAGCATACACTGCATTTATACTTTTAGCAAGCAAAAGCATTTTCTGAGGTTCAGATATCTTGGTAGTGGTTTCAGACATTTTAGGCTTTGGCAGAAGGTTTAGGTATCTGTTATAGATACTTCAGTATATATTTTTTCATTGATGGTGATTTCCCCTAAATACCAATCCTGAAAACCTAATCCTCTGTTTGGCAATAATAACATAAAGTCTGTCTGAAAAGTAGCAGAGGTGTTAGCAGTAAATGACGACTCCTCTTTCTTGTTAATTTCGAATCGGTCTGTCAACTCTGTGTATCCAAAATACAATAATGTCCATATAATAAAGATCATAGCAGAGAGCTCAATGCCCAATAATCCCAACGCCACCACTTGCAAAGTACATCTCCATGGACTTGAACTGTTAGTTTTCTCCCACTTTGCAGCCCACCTAAACATATATCTGCAAACTCAGATGTCATTTTTCTGGGTACAATAATTACGTCCAGATTACACACACCTAATGAGGATATGGTGACATAACATGAAAAGAAAGGTGCAAAAACTATGATACTGAATATATGAATAGAATGTTCCTAGACCACAATCTCTTGTCCACCTTTAGCGGCTGTTTTGTTTGCTGCCAAACTGATGTGCACCTCCCCACAAATGTAACTTGACCCTGCGGTAAAGCCAACTACAACAGCTGTAATTAGTCCACTCGGGTTCCACTCGGGCTGCTGACATTTGCAGAAACGTCAGTATAAACGCTCACGACAGCAGAGGCCACATTTAGATTCCCCGTAGGTTCAACACAGAAACTTAGCTCCAGCTTTAAGGTGACTGTTTTTCACACCTTTACCCGTGAAACCCAAAGAGACAGGAAGCCGACTGAACACAATCCTACAGGAAAGTGTGAAAACGTCTGACTGAGTAAAAGACAAAATGTTTAAAATATGAAAGCTTTTATAATCAGCATACTACACCACATTCTTAGTGATTCCAAACCGCCTTGATTCGTTTGCTCCAGCGCCTGTGCTGCTCTGTTCTGCTTAATTTAGAGGTGCGTTGTAATTAACATCGGGTTAATTGCACTGAAGGGTTGGTCCTAATGTACTGGATGTGTAATATTTTTGCTGCTTACCAACTCCTGACAAGTTGTGTGTTTTTAAAATAAACAATGAACAGAGAAAATAATTAAAAAACATGAGATTGGTGTGAGATTTGATTATGGCAGCTGCATATTAAATAAAAGTAGTTACTTTGTAGTAGTCGGCTAACAATAGATATTGTGACAGAATCTGAGTCATTAAGTTGCCAACTAGGATATTAAATTCATGATTGCTACATATTTATAGACATTCATCATGTTTTCCTCAAACAGTAAGTTGTGACATTTACAACTCATTAAAAGGCTCACGTGGATAATTTGTCCTCACACATATATACTGGTCCCTTCCAAAAAGAGCTAATGCCGCTGCGGACGTCATCTGCATCCTCGTTGGTGCTTATCATTTTGTATTTTCTTGGAAATAAAATATAAATTTACTTTTATACATTTTTTTTTTATAGAGGTACAGATAAGCCTATATATTATTCTAGATATGGTGTAACTAAATTGGATCACTTTACCTTAAGTAATCAGCTTGTGGATCAGTAGCTTGTTCGAATTTATCAAAACTTTTTCCTCACTAGGTTTGGGTGTGTTGCTTGAATTTAAGCAATTCTAATTCTGTTGTGCTTATCAGTTCTTATTAATTCCCTGGTTTGGTTCAAAAATGGTTAAAATAAGACTAAACTGTAACGTTTAGATAACGAATAAAGTTGAGCCAGCTGGATCACACCCAGACCACATTTAGGAGAAGAGAGCAAGTCAGCGCCAGAATGAGGTGAAGAAGAAAATGCATTTGAGAACGGACTCGGGCAGGCCACACACAGGTGGGATTTTTGTTTGAGTGGAACTTTGGTCCATTTTTACAAGAGAAAAGACTTTATGAATGGTAATGCTTGTTCTTGGTACAAGAGGTTAAAGTTATTAAAGTTAATAAAACTACTTCAAGGTGCTTCGTTAAGACTCGAGCTTTATGAGCGTGCTGCAGATATCCTTCATTTCTCAGTACTGCCCGTGTTCTTCTCCGCACTTGCGTTCTTGCAGATTTGTGGAACGTCGTCAGCCAAAGCCCAAGTATCGTTCCAAACTAACGTTGGCGTTCTCACAAAGACCAGATCAAATACCCAGAAGGGTTCTCGCTCCACCCGTTTAATTAACGACACTTTGGGACCAGACTTATGTGGACTGGTCTTGGCAGAGAGTTTAAGCTAAAAATTCACCCTCGTAATGCTACTGCACCACTTTATCGAGTTGTAATATTTTCTCATGCGAGTTCCCCATAGGAATTATAATATTTGGTCCATTTGTCCAAATCGTTTCTATTTTGCCACTCACTCTGTTGTCATTTGTATGTATGTTATCATTGACTTTAAAAATAATCCTGTAATATGATCAAACTGTGTTTACTATACATGCGTTTCCCTTAATAATATGGCATCAGATTATTGTTTAACTCTGTGTCTTGACATTTATGTTTATCTGGGCATTTTTAGGAAACCATCCACCTTGGGTTTTAAAAACCAGCTATAAAATCAAACTGCTTTAAATACCTCAGTTTGTTTTATGCATTTTACAAAGTAAAATAAAATAGTGTTCACCTACTGCAGATGCGAAACACGGATTGCTGTGATTATGTTGTCAGATGTTTTGCAATAACCACTTTCCAAGACTTTCATTTAAAAGCATTTGTGAACGGTTTCTTATTGAACTTGTTTGTATAAGTATTAGTCACCATTTTATTGTTTTTATTTTTAACAGTTTTGTTTTTCTTCAGACTTGTAACATCTCTCAATCAATCACACACACATTTTGCTTCATGATTTTTAATTCATTTCTGCACAATGCTGAACACTGTTTAAAATATGTCACATTATATGAATGAACTTCATTACTTTTTATTTTCCGTCCTACTAGTTTCTTAATCTCCTTGCGTGTTTAATTTCTTTGCCGCGCTGCTTTCTCTCTCTGTTCTTGACTTTTGACTGAGTAATAAATCATTCAGTCCAGCTTGGCGCACGCTCACATGGTCTCTGTGACCTAAATATACTAGCAGCCTTCTTCTCCACATGGTTGGCTCTTTGACAGAGTTCCTTCACGTCAGCCCTGGTCCTGTGAGGTCAGGCTTTATCTTCTAGACTCAGTCCTGCTGTCCTGTCTACTGAGAAATGCACACTCTCACAGTATATGTGCGCACACACAGGAAGGATTTACCACGGCTCACATTAAGCGGCTACAATTTTGGCTTGGGAGAGATACTGGTTCATTTTTCTTGTCATTATTAACCAATAACTACAGAAGTCATTAGAGACTGTTCTGCACCGAGAACCTTCTGATAATCACTTTCCATCTTGTTGTATTTAGGCAGAACAATAGAATTGGACAAGTTGATTCAGATAAAAAAATTAACAAGGACTTTGAGCAGCATCACACGCAGATTGTTTCTGTACAAAGAGCTTTAATTCACCAGTAGATTTAAATACTCATAACCGGATTAAAGTGATGTTCTGAATTCATTTAATCAACAACAAATCGTCTTTTAGTTTTTATCACAATCTTTAACAAATCAAACTATTTATCAATGCCAAACCGTAATTTTAATGGCAGTCCCATCGGTGCACAGATAAACAACTGACAGTATGAGAAAAGTGATGTGATCATTTTACAAATAAACCTTAAGGTGTGCAATTTTTTTTATTTTTTTTGGCATTTACCCAGGCATTTTTTATCATTATCCACCTGTTCAAGCAGAATTATTTTTACAGATGTCTAACTTTCTAATTCTGCTTTGTCAAAAAACAAAGTCCCTGCTAAAAAGAGAAAATAATGAAGATGCAGTTAGTTAAATGAGTAGTAGACATTAAATTTCTATTACAATCCCATCTGTTTTTTATTGAGGTTATGAAGTAAATACACTATGATCTGAATAAAGGTGGGGTAGGTGCTCTAGTAACCTATAAGTAACAACAGGATAAAGATCATTTCAGTGAATAAAACTAAGGAATTTTAAAAACAGCATCCAAGGTCTTAATAGTTCAATCAATCCAGGCAGAGGAACGGTAAATCAGCCACAATATTAAATCCAGCTGCTAGTTTTGACGTGGTGGTAGTGGGCAGTCATTGGCATGTACCCGTCTGCACTTATACATAGGAAGAACGGATCACTGTGTCATGACACGTGTCGATCATGACCAGCATTAAATAACTGTATCAGTAAAGTATTAATATTTCTCAAACTTGTAGAAAAGCAATGTGACGAAGAAACGCATCTGAGAGGTTCCTAAGTGAATTTGTGTGACTAGAATTGCACATTTTGTCAGAGGTTATAGACCAACAACAGGTTTAGTGTTTAATAGGTTAATAATTTCTGTTATGACTAGATTAGGCATATGAAAGCAAATTGATTCAGTGTGCTGAGAGGTTGAATCGGTCGGTTTTGGAAGGTCGGGCTGTGCCCGGTGGGAGCTGGTGCACAATAGTTGTGTAGTCCACCTTCACACGAGCAGGTGAGCTGGACGTTCAGCAGCAACTTCATGAGCCAGAAAACTGAAGAGGTGCTCTGACGACGGCACGAAGTTGCTAAGGCAAATATCCTGGTGGTTGTTGTTTGCGTAGATGTTCGCTGGTACAGCGCTTAGCAACAGTGCGTTTGCTTTATTAAGATATTAAACTGTTAACAGAGAAAGGGAAGGAAAAATTCTCAATAGTGAGTGTCTCATTAAGATGTTAGTGCCTGTGTATGTTCGAACTGATTTCTCAAATCACATTTCCCGTTGTGATTACGGAGGTGGGGAACGCAACGTCACTCCCAAATCTCCTATAGACCTTATGTTGGGTTGCGATCCCACGACCGCAAAGCCCATAACTTATGATTCACATCCTTTTCAAAAACCAAACCATTCAGTGAGTCATCGTGACCCATGGTGGAGGGGGCACTGTCGTCCTGGAAGAAACTGCTCCCATCACGACAGAAATGTTTCATCGTAGGATAAAGGTGATCACCCGGAGGAACTGCGTATTGATTTGTGGTGACCTCTCACTATAAGTGGACAAGTGGACCCAAACTCTGGCAGCAAAATGCCCCTGACAGGATAACAGAGCCACCAGATCCTCTCACTGCAGGGGTCAAGCACTCGGATCTGTGCTGTTCTCTCGGTGTCAGTCATGCATGCGCTCACCCACTTGTTGAAAATATGGCGAGGAATGACTCATCCAGCCAGGTTTTCACATCGTACATGTAGATCAGGGCTTTGTGTGATTCAGCTCTTCAATGGAAGTTAAAAAATGGAATTAATTCAAATATGTTTGACACACATAGCTGACTTTAATACTGGTGCATATTTTTTATACTAACTTTATTTTTAATAAATATAACAATTAACTATCTTTTAATAAAATGCCCATTACACTACAAATGCATATATGGGGCTGGCAGCGGCTCAGCTGGTAGAGTTGGCCGCCCATTGTCCACAGGGTCGGAGGTTTGTGGTCCACTCTTCCCGACCACATGCTGAAGTGTCCCTGAGCAACACACCGGACCCCCAATAGCAGCGCCAGTCCCAAACCCGCCAGAAAACCGGGCAGGGTTGCGTCAGGAAGGGCATCCGGTGTAAAAACTGTAAACGCTGTGTTAACTCGACATGCAGACTAATGATCTGCTGTGACGACTCTTAACTTATCCAGAGGGATAAGCACAAAAGACAAAACAAAAGAAAAATTATAAAGAAATATGGTATTATACTTACTGTATTATATAAAGAAAATATATAGAGAAAATGTCTACAAAAACCGGAATCACACATAGTCTAGCTCCCTCGAATGTAAACTCATGGCATGAAATGAGCAATGAGCGGATAGTTCTGCTGCCTCAGAACTTTCTGTGCCGAGTTTGCGTCTTGTCCCCGTCCTTGGGCGAGTTTCCCCTCACAGTCAGAAACACATGCACTGCCTGTAGGTGTGAGTGTGAATGGTTGTACGTCTGATAGACTGGCAACCTGTCCAGGGTGTACGCAGCTCTCCCCCAAAGATGGCTGGGACAGCCCCTCCCCCCACAATGAAAACGATCATCAGTGGTTAGCGGCAAACGATGGATGGATGGATGCATGTCAGAAAAGATTACTTATAAATATTAAATCTAGGACTCGTCTCAACATTACAATCACCCAACCCACTTCACTTATAGACTACAATCGTCATTCCCTTCTCCCGACTTCTGAACAGACTGAGTTTATTGCAAATAATACAGTATCAAAGATATCCAAGATTAATTATCCATTACAATTTCCTAATGAAAATAAGGAAACAGATAAATACAATGAAATAAAAACAACTTTGTCTTGTTTAAATCACTGCACACTCGCACACCTGCTGTGAAACACTCATTTGCTCTTCAAGCACCTGCTAACAGGTTTCCTAATCTACACTCATCATTTACACTTACAGCCATCGAGAGATTTATATCGATGCTCATCTAGAGATACATCATTTCATTATTATGACTGGCTCATGTTTGTGCAGATACAAACATCAGCGTATTGCAGTCGTTTTTTTGTCTCCTTTTCTTTCCTAATTAGAACATAAAATAAATAGTACAGCGTAAAAGGACTGAAGTTTATGAATGCATTTTTGAGTGTATGCTTATATACATAACTGTACACACACGGACTCACACGTACTTAGATTTCAGATCAAGTGTGAATGCAAATAGATGTGGGTCCAATCTCGGTGACACTTTCACCAGAAAAGCTGTTAATTCAAAAAGCTCGTAATGACCAATGTTTTCCTTCTGGAAAGAGTGTGACGTTCTTTCACTGCAGCAGATCAGCAGAACAGCAGGAGCAGCTTCAGTTTTCTGTCACTGGACGTGTTCGGGCACGATGCTGCCGCGCACCACAAGCAGTTCGGCAGTGTTCACAAGGCACCACGTGAGTTTGTAAGTGAAGCACCAGCCGCTGCGTGACCAGTGAGTGTAAACCTTGTGTGGTTGTGTACAGTCCGTCCTCCGTAAATAAGGAAGACGAATGTGCTTTGGGCTGAAATTACGACTTGAAGGCAGAGCTCTTTAAGTCCTCGGGATCAGGGCTGGACAGTGAGGCAAGTTTAGTGTAATGGCCAAAGTACTACAGTGCTGCAAGTTCTGTGTTTTCCAAAAAGCTTTTCCCCCGCACAGAATTCCTGCCAAAAATAGCAGCTACAGAAAAGTGAATAAAACGCCACAAATTGACTGTTTTCATAGTTAGAATTCAATTTTTTAATTTGATGCAGTATCATTTGGAAAGTCTAGAAGGTCTGTAGGATTATTTTACTCTATTCCTAAATAATGTGTGCAGGGAGACAAGTGGCGTACGTGGAGGTCACTAGTAGCAGTGGGAATCTCAAAATATCAACAGTTGAACATACGACCCATAAATTTACATTAAAAAAATAAATTGAATGATTTACAGCAATTACTTTAAAAAGGTTAATTAAAATCATAGGGTGTGGTGCAGTAACTGAGGCTGTTTGTGCAGTATTAAGGCTGTTCCCACACTCTGTAATGTCCCTGAACGCAGCAGGGAGCGACGCACTTACAGATTATTCTGAAGACACAGCGACTTTCTGAACTGGGCTGGGATGTTTGTGATGGAGGTAACGTGACTCCACGACACGGTGGCATCTCTGAGGAAACTGTGACGGCTGACACCAGCTGCAGCAAAGGAAGAACTACTCTTGATTCATTTCATTTAGGCTTTTTTTTTTTTTTTGTATGAGTTCTTGTTCTCTTTCCTTGTTTTTGAATTGCATTGTGTCCTTTGCTTATGTGGTCACATTTAATTCAGTTTGATGATGGTGTTTTATGTGACACCGTGGCAGAGCTTGGTCATACCCACAGTCCTGGTTGAGGCTCCTGGTTCTGAATCTGCTTGCACTAAGTACAT
The DNA here is from genome assembly GCA_033026295.1 of Channa striata. Taxonomy (NCBI): domain Eukaryota; kingdom Metazoa; phylum Chordata; class Actinopteri; order Anabantiformes; family Channidae; genus Channa; species Channa striata. Next base: position 10,495,334 of record CM065188.1, on the reverse strand, counting down.
GACCCACCCCCAGGAGGAAACTATGGCGGCATGTAAAATCACTAGCAGCAGCAGGTTACAATATGAAAACTACGCTGGTGGAACAGCAAAGAGCGCGGGGAAAAGACCACAATCCCCAGAAGCCGACAACTTGAGTCAACAGCCGTTAAACACAGGGTTTTTTCATTTTTTTTTCAATCGGTTGTTTAAGTTTTAAAAGTGGTTTTAGAATTTACTGCACATTTCCGACAAACCCATGACAAGGAACGAGCAAGCAGCTGTGTAAAACACTCTGCATTCAGCTGCGGGATTTGTGAAGCTCTGTTGTCGCTGTTTACATTCCGGCGTTTTGAGATTTGAAGAACGTGGCATTGAGCTGTCACTCGGAAACTAAAGCAGCCAGGGACGAACACAGCAGTGTGACAGTATGATCCCACAACAGCGTCCCAGGGGAGACCCACACACAGCTAGAGAGACGGAGACTTTGTGGGCTTGTACCGTAATGTCGCTTTGCTCGGCAACGAAACGGTAAGCCGGCATTAATGGGGAGGAAACAAAGTGAAGTAAACAGACTGTAAAGGTAAGCAGGCCGCACCGACAGGCACATAAATGGGATCTGATATAATGTGACTCTGGTTTTTAAGAGCTACCTTTCCCTCTGTGGCTGTGGACAGATGCTGGATCATCAGCACATTTAAATTTCAGGAGAGTGCCGTACCTTTCCTCATTGCTTTTCTTCATTATTGTCTTTTTCGCTCTACTTCCCAGCCAAATCCCCAAAGCAGAGAATACACAAGCCCGGAGACATGCAGTCCCCACTGCTAACAAACTCACCCGCTCTCCTTTTCATGCTTTGCAACCTCATTTACACCTAATCCTCTGTTCAACCCTTCTCTGTATATGCCACATCTCCTGGGTCCGAATTCGGCGTATTTATATCTTACCAACTTAAAAACATTTTCTTATCAAATGATTTGCTTTTTCCCGTTTTTCAAATTCTAAAACTTGATCAAGCACCGCAGGATTAATGCTCTTGAATAAATCTCAGCAGGGCCGGGATGTTGATAGTAAACACCTGTCACCCAAAGCAATGTGTTGACTCGTAGAGCGCAGGGAGTTAGGTTATTAAAGTTTTTTTTAACTATTAAATAATTTTTTGTTTTTGTGGGTTTTTTCAAATAATTTCCGTCTTAAATAGCGAAACATGGCTAAAGGCGCACTGGTTTGTAAAATTTGACTTTTTTTATTTTATTGTTTTTGCCCATTTGAACACATCAAACTGCTAAACTTTGCTAAATGTCACCAGTGAGACGTGTTTTATAAAATCTTTGTCACTGCTAATATAAAACTTAATAAATGTTGCAGGTAAAAAAACAGCAACTGTGAATTGATGTTTCTGTTTTCAACTTATGTGTTAACAACAAAAACTGATTTTTAGACTAATTTGTTAAAACACAAAGAAATTATAGGTACATGTTGAGCTAAAAAACAAGCAGGAAGCAAAATGGGAAACTGAATCAATTCTGTAAGAATCATACACTATATTACAAATAGCTGCCTTTAGAAACAGTAAGAGAGACTTGTCCTCATGTTGGCTCTCCTAAGTAACAAACCAATAAAGGCAAATTTGTCTCTTAAGTCACGTTTTGTACTCGAGCGGCTTACTAAATGTTAGATTTATATAATTAGTTTTTACTTTTTAATTACATCTAGTATTTTATGCTGTGTTCCCCAAGGTTCAAGATTTGGCCCACTATCTTTTACTTATACTAATTCTGTACGTATTCCCAATAACTGTTGACTAATGTACATAAACATAAAAACCTGCCAAACCAAACAGCCCATAGATTTATAATTTGGTTTAAGTTAATACTGGCACTAATCACTATCCAACTGCTGCAGCACAGTGGCACATAAATATATAGATAGTGGTAAAAGTTTAGGCTGCAGATGGTTGGGGAAACTTAAGAGACAACAACCATTTGAGATTGTAATTTTCATTATCTTTTAACATAAGGTTTGAAAACTGTAGATGTTATTACATAAATGCAGATTTAAATCTTCCTCAATTGTCAACATAGTTATGACATGAGTTAGAACTGAACCTGCCCCATTCTGTTTGAAGACCTTGTTTACAAAGATATAAAGTTTGTCTAATATTACCACTTCAAATGTTTCGCCAGATTTAGGTGACAGAAACCACAATTGGCTTTAACCAACTGCTTTCTTCTCTAAAAAACAGTTATTTTATTAGCACTCATGAGAGTTGGTTTTATTAACGTTCACATATCTAATCACTTTTATCTATCACACACCCTGAGAAATGGCTCCATAATTTGGCAATATGTTTTATATAGTCTTGTGATATCTAACTTGAAGTGCTCAGAATAATTAAGTTACTGTGCTTCCCTTTTATTTTCTGTGGGAAACTAACCATGAAATAGACAAGTGATCTCCAGAGACTCTGTCTTCACTGTAGTGAAGATTAACACATTATCTGGATGGAGATGTACATGACTGGGGGGAAATTGCAGAGAGGGTTTGATGGAAACTGCAAACTGTGAAATGATTTTTAGCATAGTCTCATCAATGTTTATGGTGTTGAAGATGTGAGCAGTGACATTCAGTAATACACAGGGTGTAGTGAAGTGCAGACAGAACCGACACACACGGCTTCATTTCACTGCTTCTTTTTTTTTTTTTCACACTGGCCTTGATTTGAGAGCATTAGCAATGATTTATTAGCTGTCACGCTTTAAGCAATTTGGAATACATTTATCTATGACTGTTTATATTAACATGTCATGGTGGTGGAAGGTTTAGCACCGTCACTTCACTGCAGGAGGATTCCACCTTTTCTGCTCAGTTTCTCTCACAGTCCAAATACGCCAGTAATAACACACTGTATTATTTTTGGCTCTCCCAAATGAAAGCTGACCAAACATGCCCGTTTCCCTGGTCGTGGTTCTGTGTTGCACTGAGAAAGTGGTTCAAATCTACAACGTATGGCCTGTGAATATAGGGTTCTATAGGTTTCAGTTCCAACCACCAGCGATGGCATATAATGCCATATTCCGCTCAAACCTCTATGCAAATTTTGCATCTGAATTTGGCTCTTTTCCCAAGCTACAAATGGGTCCACATCCTGCTCCGATTTTTCTTTTTCCCTCCGTACACACAAATGCAGACACAGACACATTACGGCTTGGATTTTCATTGTTCACAACTTTAGCAAAGGAGATGGATGATGCATGCTGATGATTTACGTCACAGCCTGTGATTCAGTAGGTGTTTTCATGTACCGTACATACATCAAAGAAGTTTATTTGATCTGCATCGCACAGTGTGGCTTTCATAAATCCTATAAAATTGCTGAAATCTCCGTCTATAGGTGCCATAAGGGTTATTTTCAACACTAAATTGCCTGTAGGTGAGTGTGAATTTATGCCTATCCATTTGTGTCAGCCCTGTGATTGACTGGCAACCAGCGTTGCCATGTTATTTGAACACCTTTTTATTCATCCCCCTATTGCCTTCAACACGTCTCTTGTTAGGGTCGTGGGGGTGCTGAGGCTGAGGGGAGAGCAAACGCTGCACCTTCTAGCTGAGAGGTGGCACCACCCGCCATTCCACCTCTGTCCTGCCGGTTATTCGAACAAACACTTTTTTCTTAAACTCATAATAATTTTTGCTCCCTGTTTTATTTTAATTGATATTTTCTTGTACTGGACTTTTGAGCGTGATGGAACCTAAACTAAATAATGTGAGTCATGTTTAACATGAATGTAAATGTAACACTGGGTTTGCCCAAGTCTCTCTCATTGATGTTTGCTGAGTGATTTAGCGTAATGATCAGATATTATACTTTCTGTCAACCGCCCTGACAAAAGGATAACACAGACAAATAGAACAAAGCCACATATAATAACTCAAAAACAGTAAACAGCGGATAGACTAACACATCTCAACAGACAGAATGACAAATGCAAGCTAAACATCAAAGATTTAATTTCGACATGTAACTGCTTGGATTGCAAATTACGAGTTTAATAGTAACCCCAGGAACGCAGTGACATTTTGCAGGAATAAAATGGAAGATTTATGGAGATATAGGGGGAAATGTCAGTCTGTTGCACGGTAAAACAAGCAATAACGTGTCAAGTTAATGTTTCCACACGCCACTGTAAACACATGCTGCTTTGGAAAATGTTCTGTTTTGGTACCACGATCACGGCAGGAGGCTTTGTCACTCTGAATGCAGTATCATTGCTACACAGTGTGAGTGTGTGTGTGTGTGTGTGTGTGTGTGTGTGTGTGTGTGCAGCGCCAAACAGGCTACACGGCCAGATCTATAATGAGATGACAACACTATGTATGTATGTATGTATAGAATTGTCCTGAACCGAGGAACACAGCCAGGGGCCCAAGGCAGCTGCAGTGTAGTGTAGTCCAGAATGTCTGCCTCCACCAGCCTCCTCCATCTTCTTACATATCAAGACTGTGTGAGTCTGAGGCATAAATTCTTTTAGACACTAGGAGAAATGTCTTGGTGGAGCATTTACAGTGACCATAGACATGACATCATGGAGGCTAAACTGAATATTGAACACAAATTCCCATTGGTAGCAACTTTAGAACTTATACGTCCAACTTGTTTAGGTATTTTTTCTAATTAAATGGTATCTATCCGAAAATTGCGTTGCACATATGATAAGCAGCTTCTATGAAAGGAAGCCTGTTAGTAACTACACAGAACCTGTTCTATATTCACAATAAAAAACATTAGTTAAACTAATGACTTTCTGCTGTAATTTCACATCAAAATTACCATGTGGGCTACTGAAATCGCTTTACATACAATGATTCTTAGGACATTCTCATGTCACTTCACCAGCAACATTGGATGATCGCTTTATGACTATGTTTTTGTCTTTAAGTTAATGTTAGGCATAAGGAATACACGTGGTACTTTAGCTTGAAGGGTCTGTGGCCACAGTGTCCTTGCCACTATACCCAGAGTCGCCCCTTCCATGGGCTCCTCAACTCAGTTTGGACAAAAGTAGCTGCTTGAAGAAAATGTGCAAACAAATATTTAGAATAACTTTTGTAATGTACTGCATTGAAATGTAATGTAGAACATTTTTAAACAAGTACTTCCATTTCTACCCGAGTATTAAATTCATGTACTTCTGCTAGCTCACAGTCACAGACTCTAGTTTTATTTCACCTTCATTGGCCATTAATTCTATATAAGATAACAACTGTTAGTGGACCATAAGTGACAAATAAACCACTACACATAAAAAAAGAATCATAAATTATCTCAAAATAAATAATCTCAGGCATACATAACAAAACCCTCTCCTTTTTTGTGCTGAATGGGTCACACACTCCATTGATGATGAATGTGATTATCTTCTGATAACTCTTTATTTTTTTCATCTACCCCCTTCTCGCTAAAGACCACAATAAGAAGACTGAGGGGGGCTGCAGTGGCTGCAGGGACTTATTTGATGTCAGCTGTTGGAGGGTAGTGGGCTGCTCCACGTCCCTGCACTTTGGAGAGGCCTAAATGTCATTCAGTGACTAGGTGAGCCGTGGATGGCAGCGAATCTCCTTTGTCTCTTGGATAAGTGCATATATTTTCTCGGAAAGATGTGATAAGAAATGCCCTGGGTGAATACGCGGTCTCCAGGCATTTTGTGCTCTGATGATGGATTTTATGCAGAACCCCTACAAAATGACACGGAGTAAAGGCAATGAATATTGCTTTTGGTAGAAAATGGGATGAAATGTGTGAAGTCACGAGAGAAATTAGGCGGTAAGAACAAGTGCCACTGGTGGTAGTCGGATAAGAGAAATGTGTGTTTGTGAAAGACGACTCATAAATTCACCCATCCATCTTTCCATTCATTCGCTCTCAGTCTCTTAGCAGGTACCAGGTTGCAGTGGCACCGGAGTAACAAGTAGTCAAGATGTGCGAATTCCATGTTCCGCTGCGAAGAGATTCTGGTGACTACGCGTCGTGTGTATATTCACAGTAGTTGTGCTTTCGCCCTGAAATCAATTCCACTATAAAGTGTGTTTGTGTGTGTTTGTGTGTGTGTGTGTGTGTGTGCTGGATTTCTGTACTTGGTGGTGGTTTCTGTTTTTGCTGCATTTTTGTTCTAAATATTCCACCCATGTTTTCAGATTAGTGGTTATTCTTTTTACGCTGCTGGTTTTGTCTGTTTGTGGGTGTTTTCTTTAGTAGCACTGCATTAAAATCTCGGGGCCACTGTGCACGTGCTTCTCTGCCACTGTAAAACATATTCACAGCTGCACCATATCTCCATATCTGCTTGCTGATAGTATCGCAGTAAATACAACAGTAAACCCATTTTCATGCCTGGCTTAAAGCCGTAAAGCCATCAGTTGTTCGTGTTTGAAGAGGTACTGCATGCACATATTAATATGTATCAGACATTAACATGTTTATATAATCAGCATTTTATGCATTTTATCAACTTCAACTGTACTAATGGGATCACTGTTTAATAACATTGGCTGTAAAGATTAAAAAAACATCTACAGCAATCACCACAGAATCTTCATCAGATGTACCTGCTAATGTCTGATGACAAAAAAATGACTTTCCACCTGCCGCCTCATTATTCAGTATCAGGTGCACATGTTATGCGCTCAGTACACCACAGATGTCACTGATATACATGCTTTAATAAGAAGGTATTTAAGTCATGTGTGGTCATCTCTACTTTGTCCTTCCTCTTAGTTGACATGACGGATACGTGCACATGCAAGAAGAAAAATGAGAGTGTGGCAAAAGTTCAAAAATATATAAAGCAGACAACTAATATATGAGGCAGCGCAGGAAGTAAACACTACACTAACTCCCAATATGAAGACAACCTTGGTGAAACCAGAGAGGACAAATAGACAAAAATCCAGGAGAGCAACAGCCGACAAGGCCAGAGATCACTGAATTTTAAGGTTATGTGTAAAGGAATGGTAACAGTCAGTGTGTCGAAAAGGACGTCCCCTCCTAATCTAGATCTGGTTCATCTTTCCCCGTCAGTGTTCTGTCATTATAAATGTGTAAAGTGTGGGAGGTGATAATCTGTTTCACATTTTCTATATTGGAGAAGTATTAAACTATATTTGATTCATTACAAGGATGACAGTTGTTGATGAAAGGTATATTAGAACCTTGAGTACTTTTAATTGCAGAAAATGTTCAGACTTTGCTGTCCAAAATCCCTCCCCGGTCACTCATTCACTACCACCAGTCTAACAGGTCTGTGCTGCTGAAAAGGAACTTAGGAATAATTGCTTGAATTGAGGGAAATTTGGTTTACCTTTAATTCCCGCGGTAACAAAGTGATCTCGCTTAACTTCAATCCTGCACTGCAGGCACAGGTTCGTTCTCAAACGAACCTCCTAAGACCTCTGCTGTTGTTTTCCTTTAGTAATCACCTCTAAAAGGACAAATGACAGCCGAAGCGATCGCAAAATGTCCTACAGGTTCGAAGAGGAATCTGTTTGGCTGCTTTATGTGCCAAGAAAATGGGCATCTACTGTTGTGCGTGAGCCATTCCCACAGGCTCTGTCCCATTAACCTGTTCTGTGATGGTGGAGTCTGTAATGCCGCTTACGTGCTGTTAGCTGTAGGCTGTTTGAAAGAAACATGTGCTGCTGCTATATTTGTCTCTTCAACCCGAGATACACCGTCATTAACCAGCGTAATGTGTTGACACATAAATGCACGTGGAGCAGAAACTGTGAAGTTCGTGTCTCGTATCCGTTGAGTGTCGCCCGTGTCACATGATTTACGGTTTATTGTTTTTATCCTGTAAATAAAGAGAGATGGTGGAAGTATATGTTGGAGTAACTCTTCAGCTGCGCGGTAATTACCAAGCCTGACCTTTGTACATCTCATTTAAAGTAACCCCCGTGATGAGGAACAGCTGATATAAAGGGAAGTCGTGATTAATGAAGCAACGCTCTGCTGCACATCCAGTCATGACGAGCCCCTATCCTCAGTTCAAATCTCAGCAATTAGTTCCTGTTAAAATCAAAGGAAATTCCACTCTGCATCATTATTGCATCGCTTTACGTCAGTGTTTTGGCTTCATTTGATGGCATCTGTGGAGCACATCAGCAGACCTTGATGATGACTAGGCGTAACGGTCCTTCATAGGAGGTAAATCTCTTCCAGAGTAATAACTTGGTGGAAAGCTTGATTTTTTTTTATTGCATTATGTGTGAGTAGGGCGTTGAATAAAAACGCATCAGTGCACGGATCATAAACTGTGCTGATAACTACAGATGTTTTTCAAAATTATCACAGGCACCATTATCACTAAATGTTTATCCCCTCGCTAAGAATGTGTTGAAGTCCATATCAAAAACATAACTGCATTAAATCTTCGTCATAGAAACATGTTACAGAAGTGACATGTATTTCTTAGGGTTAAATGTTATAATTGTTATGAAAATTATTTAAACGTAAATACTTTTTGTGGCTAACTGGTTGAGTGCCACAAAAGCATTTTATAGTGTTTAATAGGATCAGTACCTAACTGCATAAACTCAACTGAGCAGTTCAGACTTGCCTGTTTATATTTTTCGGTTCTTTGCAGTGGAAGTATTCCTCCTAAGAAATCTGCGATAAAATCTAATCCCTTTAGTATTTTGCGAAGAAGAGCTCATTTCCAGAATCAAGGTCCAGTCAATCAAAGCACCTTTCGGTCCTGTTTTGTACCACTGCTCCCTGCCACGCCCGTCCACTGCACGTTATCCCGCCCCCGGTCAGCTCGCCCAGGTGTAGATTTCACATCCTGTTTCGTGGCTATTCTCCCGATGACGTGGCGTCTACACTGCGACCTCGCTATCTGGCAACGTCCGGCTGTTTTAACCTAAGAAAGACACTGATCAGAGTAAGGTTGAAGATCTGTTTGATGACGGCTTCCTCAGACTTCCCTTCATCGCATCTGTGTCTTCTGTTCCTAAGAATTAAAAACTGCTGAACTGATCCTCCTGATTAGCTTGTTGCAGCTTGGTCCTGCTGAAGAGTTTCTGACGCCATCAGACCAGAACATTCAGAAATCACCTCTCAGCTCTCGAATGCAAACACAAAACTTGTCTTTGTCTCCTAAGATGGTGAGTATATAAAAAAAGGCCTTTGTTGAGCTCTGTGCTTCGCCCTGTCTTCAAGCTCTCGCGTCCTGGCTGGGCCCACACTCTGCTTGATATGGCTACATCATTTTACCTTTGGCTCATTCTAACATAAAAGCCAATAAATTGCTCTGTCTGGGCCTCACTCTGGACCAAGATCTTAATGCTCCTCAAGCTACAGCTCTCAGGGTCACGGGGACACAGAAATCTCTCCACTGTGATAAGATGGCAATTCCAGGGTGAGCTTTGATAATTTTTCATAAATCCTTGAACATTTCATGTGGAGGATGAGGGTTTAAAAAGTGGTGGTTAAGCTGAAAGAGTAAAGACATAATCTCAGCACTGTAGGCGATCCAAATCTCCTTTTCTTGGTGATTTTACACAACCTGGATTGACCCAGATTTGGGCGAAATGATGATGTGAAGAAACGTCCTTTTGGGTGCTCTGTTCTGACTTTGCAACACTTGTTAAAAGAAAACTTGTAAACCTCTATTTTTATTGCGACTGACGTGACAATTTCTCCTGGTGTGTGGATTTACGACAAACCAGCCTCGGTGTAACAAACGACTGTCGTGAAGTCACAAGCTACAGAGGTGGCTAGTTCAGCGTCAGTGATGCACAAAGCAAACTTTGTTTTTCAGATCCCATTTCATACAGCTCCAGATAAAAGAGATCACATTATGCATCAGGGACCGCAGTGATGCTAGAAACTGAGTGGGCAGTCTGCTGTGACTTTTTTGAAATGTTACATTTCATAATGATATTGTTGAATGTATTAAGGTCTTTTTGCCCAGACTAAATTTACTTAGTAAAATTAGCATTGTGTCTTTGCGTAAAGAAAAAAAGGAGCCTGGGTTTAAAAAACATCCCTGAAATGAATTAACATGTTGTATTTTGTTTGATTTATACACTAATTGAAACATAAAACACTCATTTGTAATTTTTTAGTGATGCCATTTTAGAGGCCCTGTGTGCTGGAGTTTTCTCTTAAATACAAATTAGAATGAATAGGTTACTATATGCTCAATTTAAGGCTGAAAATTACACTCATACACGATTTCTGTTTTGCTCTGTTAATGTTGGCCTTGCAACAACTGCTGGAAGAAGGAGAAATGCAGAATGGGGAACCCTGGGAGTATTGTAGGAATAAAAAGAAATGAACCACACAGAAATGTGTCAGTGCCGTCCGGTGAGCTGCCGCGGCTACGATGCCACGGGACACGCTTCACTTTTTGGCTCACAAAAATGTGTGTTGTAAGCGAGAACGATGTCGGCGTTTGTTTGGAAGGCGGACAGAGATTAGAGGTTGGCTCTCATGACAAAAGTAGCATCTGATCCTTTTAACCCAGCCCACAATTCGTCCACCGCGTCGTCAAGAGCAGGTCAAAGGTCCATGAGCCAATAACAACGGAACTAACGGAACCTGCTGAAAGAAGATTGTTAATCATTGATGTTATCCTCACCTGTGAACCCAAAGCCGATGAAATGAAGTGAATGAAATGACCTTTGAACTCAGTGGTCTCACAGAAGCCGTATTAAACGTGACAAACGTGAATTGTGTGATGCAGGTTTTTAAACCAATGCACCAAAATCAAAACAAAGCTGTGCGTGAAAGCAAAGCGCGTGGATAATGAAGTACTGCCGCTCTGTTCAGTTCAACTGCTGGGCAGTAAATAAAGCCCGTATCTGCCTCCCTGTGAAGCTGATGCATTGTGTTGCGTTCTCTCGGCGGCTGCTACTCAAAACATTTCATCGACATTTTCCGTCCAGAGAAGTTTAATTGATGTTCAAAGGAATTTTTATCACGAGAAACAGAGCTGATCCACGGCACAACAACATAATCGGTATACAGTCCGCTGCTGACAGAACCATTTGAGATATTACACTTCATGTATAGTTGCTGATTATACGGAGTCACGCCAAGGGCAACCATGTATTCCCCTGAATCCTTAATCTTTCAAAGGCACTTTTAACAACAAGGGTGTCGTTTTTATCAACTGTCAAGGGTGAATATTTTATTGTAGGTGCCGCAGAAATTCTCATAACCTGTAGCATTTGTTGTGTGTGCATTAATATCAATAATACGGTTAGATTCATAGTGTGCAGGCCACCTCATTTGTGGGGGTGTTGCGTCGTCTGTGGAAGCCCACAGTGAGAAAACAATCCGATAACACGCTGGATGAAGTGATATCTGGTAACATCTTGTGGGCAACACCTAATATTGTAACACAAGTTGAAAAAGAATAATGTTTCAGAAGTTTAGAGGCTTTGTAAGACTTAAAGTTTCAAGGTTTGTGAAGCTTTAAAGTTAAGTTGGGTTTAGACTCTGGTCGCTTGTGGTGGATGTGGTGTTAACGTAAGATTTGCCATCATTCATACAGGACGCACCTGCAGCCCTTGTAAACAACTAATTAGAGGAAATGCCCTGAACATATGGATAGTAGCTCATGCATATTCTTTAGCTGTTAAGCCAACTGCTGTTTTTTTTTTATTAGATGTAGCATATGCTGTACTAAACAACTTTCATTTTCATTTAATTTATTTAACTTTTAGATTAGGGTTTCAGTTTCTCCCCAGTTGCTGGTCACAGAAATAATGTAATCGAAACACGGCACAGCTTCCTTCCCAAGCCCAAAGCCACCTTTCCCGCCTTTTTATGCAGACAGCAAACAACAATTTTTACCACACTGTCGGCATAAAGAAGTTCCACATGTGAACATCCATACCTGCAACGGCATGTCACAAAATGTGATAATAATTTTGAGCGGTCAGTGTTAGAATGGCTCAAGTCTTTGTGTCCATCTAAACTGAGTTTTTGGTTGGTTTGGTTTTCAGGTTCTCTGTCAATTTATACCGCTTATCACTAAAACAGGGAAAATGTTGTCTTGCATGAATATCAAAAGTAGTAAAAAGTGAGGTAACTCCAACAAACTTATTTTCAGGTAATTCGAGTGCAACAAATTTTAAAAACCTTGTCAGGAGTATCACATACTGGTTGTCAGTGCAACCATCCAAGAGTGAGAGAGAAACAGTGGTAATCGTGTTAATCCTTATTTCGGAGACGGGTTTGACAGTCTCCACAAAGTGAAAGAGAACCGTGTCAGTGTATCATATGGTGGTTGTCAGTCTCTGGAGAGTGCACGGTTTTAAATTAAAACTCCGTTAAGCAATATTTTTATTAACACTCCTATAATTTGAAAAATAATTTGAAAGGTTCCTGTACTTTCCACTTGAGTAGTGCAAATTAATGTTACATGTCTGTGGTTGTTCTCACTCCCCTCGAGACCTTTGTTTGAGGCTCTTCTGTTAGCAGAGTCAATTAACACCCATGAAATGATGCTGAGCATGGACTGTATGACGCTGTGCTACTGACTCATAACTTCATCTGACTCTTGTAGTTGGTACGTTCTGTAGTCGGTAATGGAATAAAAATGGCAAGTGGTGCCGGGACTGCTGATGAGAGTGCAGTGTGGAAGCTCAGATCATATCAGACTAAAAGAAAGGAAGGCTTTCCTCTGCACTAAGACAAACGGCATTCACGGGTTTGTAAAGGCTGCTGGGACGTTGCTGATCCCACTGAGAATCAACAGCCCGCTGTAGCTCAACCAGCAATCAACCACTTTTCGCCTATTAATCGGGTCTCTTCAAACACGTCCAAACAGCTCTTTTACTGTCCAGTCACCGAAGTCAAGATGAGAGAAAAACTGCAAAAATGTGGAAATGCTTGTTTGAGAGCTCAGTTAATATTACCATGTGCTCACAGTTTAACAAGCAGCAGTATTTTACAAGCTTCCTCACTGTGTCGACACACCAGATGTTTTTACCCCTTGTCCAGGTCAAATTGACCTTTTTTATATTTTTACCAAAGAAAACTGATACAAGAGGCTGTCGACTGGTAATTCATGGCCCTGACTCATTTTCAGTCAAGAATTAGTATGAGAAATAAGATCACTATGATATCGCCACACAATTATGTCCCTCATATGATGTTTGGGTCAGTATGACCCACACACACACTCTGTCTCAACACACATCCAGCGCAGCAGACACAGGTACTGGGAAGCCTTCTGCTCCATTTCCCACGTTGTGCAGGTTTTTATCGCATGCAGTGTAGGAACCTGTGGCGGCATGAGCAAAGGTACACTGCTCAGACGGCCTTAGAGCTAATTTTAGCAGACAGAGAGCCAGGTAGTGGAGGGGAAGGAGAGGATGTCTCAGAGTATGAGGACAATATAGAAACAAATTCTGAATATGAGAGTGAATTTCAGGATGAAAACTCAGAGCGTGGAGCAGAAGAAACTTCTCATCCCACGTCTGGAGGAGCCCCACAGCCAACGAGTTCCAAGAATGGCCAGTTTGAATGGTTTTTATCCCCAACAAGTGGACCCTCCAGCCACTAACAGCATGAGCATGGTACCAGGACTCACACCAATGGCTGTGACACATGTACACGATATAGTGTCATCATTTGACCTGCTGATTCCTGACTCAGTCCAGGGAAAACATGTTTTTAGGGAGGAGTGCAAAGAGATGGACAACATGCATTTGCATATCTTCTATGGGATCCTCATCCTTGCAGGTTTTTACAGATCAAAAGGGGAGTTGACTGAAAGTCTGTGGGATGCTGAGACAGGGAGAGCGATTTTTGGAGCCACAATGTCACTGAAGAGTTTCCATATATTCTCAAGTGTGATCAGGTTCGATGATTGGGAATCAAGACCTGCCAGACAGAGGAAGCATATGTTGGCAGCCATCCATACTGTGTGGGACACGTGGGTGGAACGGCTTCCCAATGTGACCATAGATGAACTGCTTTTGCGGTTTGGAGGCTGTTACCCCTTCAGGCAGTATATGCCCTCCAAGCAGACAAGGTATGGAATAAAAATAATGACTGCCTGTGATGCAGTGTCCTCTTATGCATGGAACACACAAATGTAAACAGAGAAGCCAAAGGGAGGAGCCCCCAAGAAAACCCAGGGGACACAGGTTGTTCTCTTTTTGGGGCAGGGCCTCAGTGATCACAATATAAAAGAATTTTTTTTTTTTCCCTCAAGAGAAAGCTGACAATGGTTGGAACAATTAGAAGAAGTAGGGCGGCCCTTCAGACCAGTCCATTCATCCACCTTTGTGTTTACGGCCAACACTGCTCTGGTGTTCTACATACCCAAAAATTCTTCATAGGAATGGGAGGGTCAATGGCCAGAAGGACCAAAAGCCGGACGCCATACCGGACTACAACGCCACCAAACAAGGAGTTTACAGCCTTGACAAGCTACTATCTTGCTACACCTGCCAAAGAAGAACATTACAGAGGCCACTCGTAATTTTCTTCAATATCCTCGATATTTCAGCTTACAAAGCCTATTTAATCTGAACGGACACTATCCCAGATTGGAAACAGCAGAAGCTCCAAGGAAGACGTCTTTTTCTGGAGGAGCTTGGCAAGGCGCTAGTGACACCACACATACAGAGACAACATGTGCGCAGGAACCCAGCTTCTCTTGCCGTCCTTTGTATATTTTTGTCGTCGCTTTGCACTTGTTGTAAACCGGTGGCTGCCAATAATGTTTTGCTTCTATTGTTGTTGGACAAAATAATAAACTGTAATAACTCCCATTTAATTGTTTCCATGTCCCTGTTTCTGATGAACAACGTTGATAGACTTTTCACTAGGACTGCAGGAAATGCAGTCACAGAATGTGCAGCATTTCCAATCTCATTGCTATCTTCCAAATGAAGCCAACACCCTTGAAGGAAGTTTTTTTTGTTGTCTCCAAAACTGAAATACAAATTTCCTTTTGGTCCCATTTTTTTTCATCTGGTTGCTGGAGAATAATTGCTCCTTTAACCAGAAATTCAAGGTTGGAGGAGACAGGCTTCTATTAATGCTGAATGGTTGTCAAGCATCACCTAGGACCCCTCTGATTTTGGGTTGTGTTATGAATGAGGTCGAACATCCTTTGAATTCTTTGGACAACAAACGCACACACAGGCATCCCTGGCTTGTTGCAATTACTCGGCCCAGTCTGTGTTATTGGGACAAAATTTAGTGAAATACTGACTCGGACTTGCAGTACAAAGAACAGATTGCACCATTTATTTAATTTTTCAGCCACTGGAAAATAATCACCCAACCTGCCAACACTGATGAAAGTCAAAACGTAATGGAATCATGACTTCCAGAGTTGCCTCTACGTTTCCTCTAAGGATTTGTCAGCACTGTGTGTTTTGCCGTCTGATCAGCTTTACACAACCAAGCTGCTCCTATCTATAGTTCCTACTAATGATCAAGGATTTTCTCATCTGACTGAGTGACTATACACTGAGATTGTATTTTCATATAATTAAATGTAATATTTTGATCTACATAACCAGTGATGATTTTTGTCAGAATTTGTTTCTAGTTTTTTCACAAATAGTCCCAAATCTAAAATATTCCGTCTATAATGCTAAAATCAGATAGAAATAAGGCTCTAATTAATCATACTTTCAAGAATCCACATTTAGGCCAGAGGAGAGGCCTGGGGGTTCTCCCCAAAATCTAATTGGCCAAGGTGGTTGCGACCTGCTATAGAACTTTAAGCACAAGGAGAAGTGAACAAATTTGAGACTTAAATAAATCACAAATCATAATTATAAATAAACTTTTAAATTATTATTGTATAATTTAGTAGCAGATTACCCCTACACAGGATAGATTTGTACCTCTCCCCTTTATTATTTCCAAGATGGTTGTTGAATTTGATCTTCAAACCTACTAAACACTTTGCCAAAGGTGTCACCCTAATATGAGTGTGTGCAATGAAAAATGTCTACATCCACCCTTACACTTCAGTCCCTATCTGTTAATTTATACCTGCCTTTGTCCTCAGTCTTTCTCTTTTGGACAAAAAGTCAGAGACGCTGTCTTTTAGTACTCCATCAGGTTATTAGCTCCCCACTTTTGTTCTGCCCCCATTCAGAACTCAGTTTGGTTATTCTCCGTCCCTCCGCCAGCCTCTGTTCCACGTCAGTTTGTTCCTTTATCCCTGTTCATTTTCACAGGCATTAGTGTCTAGCTTGTTCAGTTGGTGCTCGGTCTCTTTCAGTCCACGGTTCCTTATCCTCCCTAGCTCGTTAGTGAGTGCGCACCTTTGCTTTAGTGTACTACAGTATGAATCTCCCCGGGATGTACGGTATGCATTTCCGGTTCCGTTGCAGTTTAGTTTCATTATTCCTTCGATTTATATCTTGCTTTATAATTGCTCATCTGCGTGGTTTCTGTCCTCCTCATTGAGTCATTTTCAGTTTGGTCCCACCCTCTGTTCCCTACAGTAAACCCACTCTACGTTAAAATTCCCGCTTGGATCCTTAAACCCTTTATTATACTAACCGTGACAATACATTTAGAAAATGAGCAAAGGTTTGCTTTAAATAAGAAGCTTGATACAAATTGTTTATTGAACACTGCAATTATTTCATCCAATAAACTGAAATTTGTCACGATGGATAAAACATCCAGCAGTCAATTTTTCCCAATAACACACACTCCTCACAACCACTTGCTTGCACTGATGTTATGATGGCTGCATGTTGTGAGGTTTATATCCTCTAGTCTTTCTATCAGCCCGAAACAGCAGCAGGATGTGGGATCAGAGCGTTTGTTTCATTCATCAGCCAGTGTCTGGTGTTTTGTTCCCTGGTCTCATGCAAACAGATTTTCTTGTGCTTACATGTCTGCTGGAGGAACTGATATTGTGCACACAAAAAGCATTCTTTTGGGACCATTTTATTGGGACGCTGAGTGCCAGCACATGTGCAACTTGCCATTTGCCGTATTTTAATTGTCAACATGTCCTCATTGTGTTAATGGTTAACATAACAAATACCTATGTGTTTCAAAGAACCAGCTCTTGTGTATTTGCATTTATGCTGAACTCTTCAATGACTCAAGTGCTTACCACCAAGTCAGCCAGGGTGCTGGGTCACACGGGAATGCGATTAATGGGATGATCCTAGTCGTTACCATGGATACAACCGATGTGAAACTTTGACCTATAATCTGCCTCTTTCTCTAAATGACGTGCAACAAAATTCACATAATTTTGTTGTGTTGTTCTGTTATTAGTCATTTTACTGATAGTAAGTTTAATCAGAACACATCCACAGTCTTTTTCTAACCCTGACATCAGTGGATTTCTTGGCTGATCCGAACCAGACACAGGACTTAGGAACCAAACTTGGGTCTTTGGCTTGACAGTCCTGTGTTCCGTACACCAACCACCTGCTGGCGTCTTAACAAATAAAATGACACTTGTTTAGGGCTAATAGATAATAACACAGTGACTGTGTAATTTCCTGATTCAAACTGTGAATATAAGGTGGCACAAAGAGAATGATCCCCTTATTGCATAATTATCTTCTCTATTATGACCTCTAGGGATAATTGAATACAGGCAATAAAGGAGCCCACCTCCTTAATCCTTTTAATGATCCTGTAACTGTTCTCAAATGTAATGCAAATTTCATTAATATGAATATTAATGAATATCAAGTCATGATTTATAATGGAAGCTCCCACAGGATTAGAGGACCTGAGGTCGACAGTGGTTAAGAAGGCAGCATAATCCCACAGATTTTAGTGTCAATTACGTGTGTGCAGGTTCCTATTTCACTGAGGCAAAACTAGTTTTAGCCATCTCATATCCGCATACATCAGTGCAGACAAATCCTCTAGGTTTGCTGTAGAAAATCTCTGCAGGATTTTAATTTTATGTAACCAAAATAAACCTTCAGCCGCAGAGCAAAGCTTCCTGAAATTATCCCTCTGGGGATTATATTGATGTTTCCTTCCAGTAGCTTGTGGGGACCTTTTCTATACACACTGCTGTGTATGAAAAGGCAGCACATTGTTTTTCCCAATACAAATGACCAGCTGTTTGTTTTTAACAGAAACCGGACTCTGGCACAGCATTCACAATTAATACATTAGCATTTGAACAATTAACCCAAAAATGTTAGTATTATAACTGCAATGATTCAACACAGAAATGTCAAGTGAACACAATAATAATGTGTTGGCATTTGCGTGTTTTTGCTTTCACCACAGGTTGTATTGAAAGACTTTTAACAGCCAGATATTCTCTGCACCTGGTCATTTGTGTTGATCAGACACCCAGTCGACCTCTGCACATAGATTATGCTCATTTTCTACTCGTGGACAGTAAAAATCATTTTGGTTATGAAGGACGGAGATGCACATTCAATTTGCTTGTTGTATCCGGAAAAGATCCTGATAAAGTCTCTAATCCCACTTCATGTTGTGTCTCATTTTAATGAATGAAGCAGAAGATGATTCCTTGTGTTACTGTGCTGTCACAACATGCTCTCCAACCTCATATCTATACATCCTTATCCAAGTCCATAATTCATCTTGCCGCTCCACCGATCAACATCACACAGCACTGTGGTCCCACAATGATGGAAAGAGCTTCATAAATCTGCATCCTCAGCAATGTCCCTCCAAGTGTTGAAGACGGGAATCCACTGCAAGCTCTACTTCTTAGGACACTTTGCTTTCATTGTTTTCTTCCTGGCACTACTTGCTTTGCACCTTGTGGCTCGGTTTGGAGAGTTGAAGAAGCCTGGCACCATTCTGATGTCTGCCCGTTCAATATGGAGCTTTGCTTTCCTTTTTTTATCTTTGGACAGAACCAAGCTAGTTGATTCTCCTATCCTTCCAGTCTTTATGCAAAGCTGAGCTAATCACGTCCTGACTTCTCATGGATGGAGTAGGTAGGCTACTACAAACCATTAAACTAATAATTTATTGAAAATGTACAGAAAATTTAGGATAAGCCAGTAAACGTGTAGTTAATTAAAATGAAAGTGCCGTGTCATTAAGAAAAGTGCTTGTTTGTCCATCCAAACAGGAGGAGGACAGGTCTTTCTTTTTGCCTCTGAGAGGATCCAACTATGCCGACTGGTAAAATGATGCAGTCCAATCTTGTTATCTAAAAGAAACTATAATAGCCTCCTCTGTCATCGCCGACAGTTGGGATGCAAAAGGAGAACGAAGATTAAGATTAAGCAAAGGTGTTTTTTTTTTTTTTTACTGAAATAATGTTTCAGTATTATCTTGTAAACTATGATGATCCATTACATGTGGATTACTGGGGAGAGATGACATTTTCTTCTTTATAATAATAATTCTTTTATGCATGAAATTATGGTCATTATCCCAATGAACAGTGCAGCATGTGGCATATCTTCCCGTCTCTCTTTTTTTCTGGAAGTTATTAAAGATTGTTTCATGGATATCGATTTTCACATCATTATTGAATTTTTCTCTGTGCATTTCAGTAGTAGTTGGACACAATGAGCAGCAGAAGAATAATATTTATGTGAAAAAAAACATATAATTGAGGCAGATCGTTTTCAAATCCATTCAAAAAAAGTATAATTTCTCTGCATTAAGCTCACAGTATCTTCCCATGCTGTTAGATGGACGTTGGACCTACAAAAGTCATAGAAGGGCTCTGGTTCCCTGTGATGTTGCTGTCCAGGGGTTCTGTTAATGAACCCCTACAGAGAGATATTTGGTACAGGCTTTATATTCAATTCATATTGCATTTCATTTCAAAAGCAATACATAGCTATTCATTACAGTGTGCCTGACTTTGCATCAAATCAATTTACGTACAAAAAGAAATTTCAGGATCTAGCAATTCAAAAAAATGTTTAAAGTCCTAGACGCCCACCTCTTATAAGATGGACATTTCAGTCTCTCAAGAGCCATTGCTAAGTCATGACTGAGTATCAAATATCTTAGAAAATATATAAAATAGTAAAAACTTTACCAAGATATTTGTCAAGTCATGATGTTTAGTTATATTAAAAATTTCCTAAACATAATTCACTTTTACTATTATTTTTTTAAGAGAAAAAGGAGCCAAGTTTTAGAGAAAGAGAAATGTGCGCTTGGGCTTTGGATTTAGAGAAATTTCTGTGCTTTTGAACCGCACAAGACAATTTTACATTCAGATAATGTCTTCATATCTATATGTTACTGTAAAGCCTCTAAATGCCCTCGGTCAGCCCACACAGGTGAGTTTCCTCATTGTGTTTGATTAGAGCTCCTCTCACAGCAGTGTGGGGGTGGACAGACTGGGCTTGACTGACATCTCTCTCACACTTCTTTTAGCATTTTTGCCGGTTCGTATTGGTAAACAGAGTTTTATGACCACAAGTAATTCCCAGCTTTGTCCCACGCAACCTCAGAAGGAGGACTCAAACAGACTGAATAAAAATATGTGAGTTTGCAGGGAATTTAAGATGAAAGACATTTAGGGGTTTTTAAAGCTCCACTGTGTTTATGATCCAACTATTGTATGTATACATTTGAAATCGTTAATCATCACCAGTAGAAAAGATGGAAACATTAAAATAAGCAACTGACAAGGCATTAATCAAGACGCATATCAGAGCAGATGAACCCATTTTCTCTAATTATGTAGTTGACCTTTTGTCAACTACCACTACAAGCTGAAACACTCAATTAAAATCAGAGGAACTGACTGATTAAGTTTGTAAAATGTATACTGGAACTTAAGAGCTGACCTTTTGCAATAGCCATGATAATGTTCCGCATGAGACCAAAACAAAAACAATTTTAGTCATTAAGATTCATCAACTCATCAGTGAAGTGCATATGAAATTCATTTTAGCATTTCAAAAAAAAATGTTGCTAGTAGAATACATCAAAGTGGAATAATTTCCATGGCATAAAAACTTTTCATTTTAGATGATAAAACCCCTTTAACCAACATCAAAAGTAACACTGAAACTTTTGACATGGCATACTACTTGCTATTTTTGTATATGCTCGTAAATGTACTCATTTGATAATTATTCTTTCCATGTCTCCTTATTTGTTCCAGTCTTCCCAAAAAGCGGTAACATGTTTTTCGAAGATCAGTGGCAGTGATTCCTTTAGAGTAAAGCAACCGAGCAGCTCAGTAGTAACAGATTGGCACTAGATGACTGGCACAACATGAGCTAAAACACAATCAGCAGAAAATCTAAGCAATGAAGCTTATCATCAAGGATGAAAAAAGTGGGGTCAAGATCCTACTCAAGCTGGATGGCTTTAATCAGTGTTCTTGTTTGGGCTTTAATCAGTTTCTTGGCCACTTAGAACTTGTCAAACAATCTTTAAGAATGTGAGATCACACTGTAACAGGAAAAAAAGACGGGTTGATGGACGGCTAAATCTGCAGACAGCTCCACTGAGCTGACAAGCTTGTTAACTGTCAACATGTGAGCACTGCATAAAAGCCCATCAAAGTGAAATTGCCTGAATTTGAAATGCAGATTTGCACAAGTAAATGTATCATATGTTCAGCTTCAAGCATAACTTGTTTTTCTAAATATCAGGTTATTGTCTATTCTGGCCTATAGGATAATTTTAGACATTTCCTTTGGTAGGTGAGAATACAGTATTCCTCATCCTTAGGATTATACTGAATCCCCGATAGTCCTGTAATGGTTACATAACTAGATACTGTAACTATAGGACACAAAAGCAGAAGCTGTAACATGCTGAGAGTGCAAAAGGTTTATTAAGACAGGAACTACTGATACAGTTATTAATTATCACACGGAATACTGAGACTATAATACTCAGCACAGACACTTGCAGGCAGCGACTTAGACTATAACAAACACCACTCTTAATGAGGAGGCTCCCACTATAAACAGAAACTCACACAAGATGAGGAAACTAATGCTATAGCAGGAAATCACTCTTAAAGAGATTAATATTGCAAACAGATTTTCACTTTAAAGGAGGAGACTAACAAACCTACTAAAACTATCGACAGACTCACAAACAGTATCAAAGGCTGGAGATCGGAAAAGGCTGAACAAGGTTAGGGAGACGCACCAGAATGACCCGTGACACACTAGCAACCACAAACCCAAATACAAGACCTTAATACAAATACGTCGGGGTAACGAGAATGGGTGAGTCTAACGGTAACCAGCCAAAGAGTGGAGGAGAACAGAGTCCAGAATCCAAACAAGTCCTAACAGATTTGAGACTTTATTCCTTGAAGCATTGTTTCAGCTTCCAACCCTCCTACCTGTCTCCTCCACTTTCAATCAGCTAAACTTTATTTCAAAAATCTTTGGCCAGTTTGGGGCCTACAAAAAATGCTTAACACGAATCCCCTCCACCATCCACCTCTGTTGCTTCTCCCAGTGCAGCATGGGTACTATTAATAAGTCTACACTTCCAGACCAACTGGTTTCCTATATTGGAAATCCATAAACCACTTAGTATTTTCTGATGTAAAATATGGTGTACCTCAGGGCTCTGTTCTTGGCCCTCCGCTTTTTCTCTATATATGTTTCACCTCTGGGACACTCACCGATTTAATTTTCATGCTGATAACACCCAGCTACTGTATATGTGCCTGTGATAGTGGATTATACAGAGTTGTTAAAGAAGTGTTTGCCAGCTTATCAAAGTGTGGTAAACACACTTCATCTGACTGATGATCCTCTAATATACCCCATCTCTTACTTCATGTTCACAAGGTTTCAACGACTGTTTGGTTTGTCATGAAAGTAACTTTGTAGTTTCATGTCCCTCTAAGGATGAACTGAAATGACTATAACAATCCCTCAGCTCAATCATCAGAAATTCCCACCAGCCTCAGATGTACTTTGAGTTTAGTTCTCATTAGCAACTATTAACATGGTAACATGCTAAACTAAGGTGGTGAACATGGTAAATGTGCGCTTTGGATTGAATTGCTTTGTACCAACAGCTTCATTACCAGTGTCAGTGTTTCCTTACTTCCTTGCATTGGGGATTCATTTAAACTGTTATCCACTGGGTGACTGACCTGGACCTTTTCATCCCTGACAAACAATATTTTTTTCTTCACAAACGTCTGCTTTTCTACAACATAAACAGAAACCACGGTGACACTCGAAGAGGATCATTGAGATGATGTATTAAAATGCAGGTAGTTGTGGATGAGCTCAAGCTGTTTTCCTCCAATTATTGCTAATGTGGTTATTCAGTGCTGCTGCTGAAATCATGTGATACGGCCCTATGTGTTATGTGCAGGACTGCAGCATGTGCATGTACATCAATAATTTTGGGAAACGTGGGCAGGCAACAGTCTGAGTCAATGAAGGCTACACAAAGGCTCCATGTAAATGCCCGGTTCATGTATCTCTGGACATGGTGTCAATACACTGAAACTATCATTGTGGGCACGATAGCTTGCTGATGTTGGTATTTAGCTCAAAGCTCCTTCATGCTTTTGTATCATTAAACCTAAAAGCGTCTAGCCAAACATCTAAGGAATACACACTGAATCCAGACTCTCAAGCTCTTTCTCAACCAGTGGGGGCTTTCTCAGCTATATCAGCTCTCACACAGAGAATAATTAAACACCGGCGCACAAATGAGGCTCCACAGACCTTTAACTTTCTTTAATTCGGTTTTCCACAATGTTTTTCCTAAAACAATGTTCTCCTTAAAAATGATAATGCTTTGAAATGTTTGTTTGCATCTGTGTCTGCACTGAAAAATTAACAAGACTAATTAAAAAAATGCAGTCAACATACGGGCTGTCTTAAACACCACATCAAGAGTCAGTAAGAAAATCTTTGAGCATCATATCAAAATAATGAGGTGAAATGAATGCCATCTACTCATTAGGCTGGATTTGTTTTATGCCTTCTACTTATCTAGTCTGCCGTGGCTTTCTCTGCGTTGTTATGCACACTCACATTACTGAGGAGAGTCATGTGGGAAGGCTTCCTCCACCATTATGGTATTAACTCCAAATTGCATAAATTAACAAATGGCACATATACCAAGTGAATTCATTTACAATCTACATAATCTAAACCATAGTAATACATAGGAAATGTCTCCCCACAAAATGTTTAAGTTAATAAAAAGGAACTGGTTAATATTCACCTGAAGCAAATATATTTGAAGCCACTCTGAATGACCTACTTTTCATAACGGGAACAGGACGGAAGTTTAGTCCCTAATTTGTTTTCAGTGCAAAATACCATGAACATTAATTCAAAATCAATATTTGACTCTTACAAGCATTTGTCAGATAAGTGGCTGCCAGAAGACAGAAGCCGTATTCAATGTGCTTCCATTAAACAAAACATTTTATTTGGCTCTATTGGTTGTTTCTTTTAAGATTCCCTTAAAATTACTTCACCTCTTAGTGCCGATCAATACCAGCTTTGCCTTTTCCAATATTGACCAGATGTTACTGTGGATAAATGAAGAAGCCTTCCTTAAATCATTTGGAGGTGTTTACAAGCATACGTTTGGTTTATTGGCTGAAATATGTTTCGTGGTCACTAATAAAACACTATTTTGTATTGTAAAACATTTAATGCTTTTCCCTGCGTCCTCATGGGGACAATCACGTTGTAGGCTATGGCAGCTGTTAGCTCACTGGCTAACACGCAATATCATCGCATGTCCGACATGCAGCACATGGACTCACCCCCCAAAAAATTTAAAAGCATATGACACATATGTTGATGCTTCAGTCAGGTAGAACAAATAGTGTGCGCATGAGTAAATATAGATGTATTTTAATACATTTTTTGTGTGGATACATAACTGAGGAATCACAGTAGGGAGTGAAAAAATGAAGGGGGGGGGGGACAATGTGAGTTATTCATTCTCCATTTCCTTGCTACCTTTCTATTACACACCACTAAACTCCTATTTCCATTCATTTATTGATACCCTCGCAGTTCACAGGCTTTGACTACAGCTACAGGGGGCACCTCACCGGGCCTATTATTATCTGCACCGCAAATCGAAGTTTGCTGGTGTGTTTTTATTTTTATCCGTGGCCCTGTACTAACTCACTCAGCAGCAAAGTCTCGTTGCAGCGGTGTTACACAGAAGGCTGATGTGAAGCACCGTTGCACAGTGACAGGCGGTCAGAAAGCAAAGCATTTCAGACAACATCCGTTTCTGGAAATTATCTCTATGATCTGTGGGCATGACAATATGTCAAAAAATTTAATTTCTGTATCCAACTTTGTCTTCTTCTCTGTCTACATGTAACTTCAGTCAGGTTTGTAACAAAGGGAGTGGAACTGGAGGCAATGTGCAGCCGATAGGTGGGTGAGCACAGTTTGTTGTAATGACTGAGTAACTGGAAAATTGAATTAAAGTCATTTAGCACAGTAAAGGTCACTGCTTTGCTGCTTTGGTGGCTTTGCAACACACTTGAGTGTATGGTAGAATTTTAAAAAACTACTGTGACCTTATAGCTGAATGTAGATTATGTATGGTGTTTGAAAAAAAAGGCAACATCTAATATTGTGCGAAGGCAGAAAGACGAGGACATTGTGCAGCAATGTTTTAAAGCGCATGTTGCAGCATAAAACAAGAATTGTTAAGGCAGGCCATCAACATGACACATAGGCCATATAGTGGGCAGAGTAAGGCATTAATAATTCATTGACCGACACCCCCTTATTTTCCATTTTCCTGTTCTGTGGCTGAGCTGACTTCATGTCAATACCACATGCCAGAACACACCACCATTCATCAGAGCACAGTGCGATTTTTGCTCTGCTAGAGAGAATTCAAGACATAAGATATGAACCAACCTTACAACACATCTCAGTGCACGATTTCAAAGGAATTAAAAGGATCAAATCATTCGTGGACAGTGATTCAAGATGTAATGTAACAGCTAAATTGACTCTGCTGCCGTCCTGCAACAATGTTGTTTAATATTGTTATTTTTGCTTTGGCCATTTTAGATTTTGGCAAAAGAGACTTTTGAAAAAATATTCACAGTGATATTTTTTTGGATAATGAAATAACAACCATACCAGAACCAAAATAAAAAGAGCAAAAATAAGTACTTTTGGCTTATTTTCATATCCTCACTTTGTGTCTTTTTGATGCCAATGTGTGAGATTCGCTTGTTTCACACGTTACGATAAAAACAGGGCCTGGAACTCATTCCTGAAATGGATTAAAGTGTCAGCGTGCTTTATCGGAAGTGATCATTGCGTGGCTGAACAGCATCTGGGACCTCTTTAACTTTTCAAAACAGACAATGGGACAATCACACCCACTTCACACAGTGATTGGCCGGGATTGTAGAGGTGAGAAAGTGGTTTTCTCTCAAGCTCTCTATTATCATTTTTCACTCTGTCATTTCTGTCACTTTCCATGCGTACAGTGAAATGAAACCGTGTGAGGCGTTTTGAAGAACGATTGTCCAGAGGTGTGAGCCATTATTCCCCTGAGCAATTATCACGTCTGACAACATATTTGTCATAGTCAAGGGCAAGGGCTGATTACACAATGTAAAGAATGTGGATCCAGAGTAAAGTCCAGGGTCTGTCATTTAGGGCTGCATAATTTTTGATCAGTACAGTCAAGATAATATCCGAGCAGAGAAATAGTTTTAAGAGAAATATTCTGACACACATCTCACTCAGCACAGTAGTCTGCTGAATATATTATACATATGATACTAGCTTATGTTTGTGTGAGTGTGTATTTGTTTGTCTGAGTTTCTATATTTGCATTTGTTGCAGTCACATACAGGAGCATGTTTAGCAGAGTCTGGAACTGTGCACAATAAAATCAAGATTTAATACCTCTCAGCAGAAATGTTTTATTCAAATTATTGCAGATTGGGTTATTAAGACCTGTGTTGAGATATTAAAGGATGCCTTCACTGACATTTAACTTGGTTGTAGTTTGGACAATGCATGTAAATGTTATTAAACCTTTCTCTGACGTCACTATTTTAAAATGTCTCTACTTCTACCTGAACCTACTTTTCCAGGGCTCCTCCAGATGACAACATCTGACCTCCATGTGATGAAAAGCTCCTCTGGGTGATGTCATCTGGAGGAGTTTTTCAGCTAGAAGTAGAGAAATATTTATAATATAAAAAGCATTACGTTACACTTCAACTCTAAACTAAACCCAGACAAGGCAAGTTGAAAATTGTACATTATTTTATATATACAGGATTTTAAAGTTTAAAATGTTACATTATTAAAAATATGAATGAAAATGTGATATGGAGGTATCTATGATTTCCAAAACCCTTGATGATTAGCTCACTGGTCTGTGGGGAATCTACTTTTCTGCAACCTTACAATGGACCAATAATAAGACAACCAAAACATAAGACCAGAAGAATATAAAGGAAGTAGAAACCAGCATAACTGTTGTACAAAGGAACCACTGATCACACCGTTGAGCACACCATTTTATTACAGAGACTGCAGCATGTAACTGAGGTTTGAAGAAACTGTGTTGGTTTAAATATTACCTATCCCATAGATCCCAATTTGTTCACTGAAATGAGGAATCTTACATGCACACAAATGTTAGTTATGGAGTTCCACAGGGCTCTGCGTTAGGACTAATACCATTTATGTTATATATGTCTCGTTTAGGCCTCATTAGGTAACATCATTAGAAAACACTCTATAAATTTTCAGTGATGACACCCAGCTATATCTATCTATATCGATCTATAATTGTGCCTGAAAGAAATAAAGGCCTGGATGTCCTACAATTTCCCAGTTCTAAACTCATAGTAATAGTAGTTGAAGTCATAGTATTTCGGCCAAAATAAATATTGCAAATATGTTGTCCAACCATATCATTACTCTAGATGGTATAGCTTTGTCCTCCATTATCACTGCAAAGAACCTTGGAGTTATTTTTGACCAGGATTTGACCCTTACCTCACATATAAAACAAATCTGTAGAACAGCCTTCTTCCACCTACAGAACATAGGAGCATCCTGTCTCAAAGTGGTGCAGAACAACTCTAGAAGCAACAAATGCATGGACATTAGTTACTTCTGGTTTGGACTACTGTGACTCCCTTTTGTTGGGATGCCTCAGTGACTGCCTGAAAATAAATCATCACTGCAGCCAGAGTCCTGAGTGCAATTACCAAGAGAGATCATATCTCCCTTATTAGCTTCTTTCCACGGGCTTCCCATAAGATCTAGAAGAGAAATTAAAATTCCCCTTCTTGCATAAAGATCTAAATGGTCACGCTCCAACATATCTAAAAGACTTCTCAGTCCCATACCATCCCAGTAGACCACTTCGATCTCAGAAGGTTTTAAGACTAGGCTTAAAACCTTCCTCTTTGATCAAGCTTTTAGTTAGTTGTAGTCATGCTGCTATAGGTTTAGACTGCTGGGGACTAACCCCTGATGCACTGAGCCACTTTCCTCCTCTTTTTCCTCTCTCCAGTCCTCTCACCCCTCATCTGTATTGTCTCTCCTGTAGTTGTCTTTCTCCCCTTTGTCTCCCTCCCTCTGTCCCTTACTGCATGTGTCCCCCACTTTAGAGCTGTTTTCCCAGCGTACAACCGCTGGTCCTAACAACCTGTCCAATGTTTTGAGTTGCTTCTTGTTGCTCTTTTCCTCCTGCTCCTGGTCCTGCTGGACCTTTCTTCCGTTAAAGGGAGTTATTCCTCTCCACTGTTGCCTTGGGCTTGCTCAAGGGGGATTTATTGGGTTTTCTCTACATATCTTTATAGTCTTGAGTTTATTATGTAAAGTGTTTTGAGATGACTTTGTTGTGAATTGGTGCCATAGACATAAAGTTGAATTGAATTGAGTAGAACAAAACAGCAGAAATCGTAGAAGATCGACAAAGAACTGTTCCGTTGTGCTTCTCCTTCAGCTCATTAGCTTATCAGTCTGAAATTGAGGAATTTGTGTACTGGTGTGATGCCAGCAAATTTGTGCTGAAGGAGAGAAAGCCAGAGGAGACGGTGTTCGATCCTGGCTCTGTGGGGGACAACATGGCAGTAACTATCCATAATCAGTCCGTTGCACCTCAGTTGCACCTCATCTCCTATACAGGGCGCACATTGACAACACAAAGCTGGAGGGTACACATTGATGTATTGTGCTCGAAAATACAATACAGGCCGTGTCCTTTACTGAGGCTTGGGTGTTGAATAGATGCTGATGCTACTTTTCACAAGTACATTTAGAGAGTGTCACCCACTATGGGAATGCTGGGGTTAGCTTAGGGTCAAGCTGAAATCCCAAATACACCTCATTAATTCCAATTAATTAAGGCTACATCATACAGCTTTTTTTAAACACGGGAAAAATCAACCCATGTCATGTGTAACATAGGAAGCCTGTGCCATCTCACAGATACAAGCAAGGTCCATTTTCATGCTGGCATGTGATGTACAAGATTTGACCTTCTCTGATTGGTGAGAAGGGTGAGTCTCACTCAACAACCTTCATAAAACCTTCATCTTTTGGTTCTAGTTTGAGTAATACATGTAAATAAATGCCATTAAACTTCCCTGGCTTCCCTTAATAAAGATATCTCTACTTCTAGCCGAAAAACACCTCCAAATGACATCACTTGGAGTAAGCCTCAGCCCAGATTATGTTGTCTTCTTGCTCACACTATGGAGTTTGTAATCACTGTCAACCTGCTTTTCCAGAGCTCCAACAGATGTAATGTTGTACATTTACCCCATAAACTAAACCCACACAAAGCAAGCTGGAAATTGGTGAAGTTGCCCTTTAAGATAATTCATAGCACAAGTCACAAAGTGGCATATGTACCATTAAGTCACTGGTGTTTAATAATATCTTTGTTCAATAATATTTTCATCATAGAGACACTAAAATCAAGAATAACCTGACTTTACTTACTGCTGTTTGGTGCTGGGCAAGTCAGCTGGTTTGTCAAGAACGGGGTGAAAATATTTTTTTCGTGGCCAGAAATTTTTCTTAAGAGAGATGGTCAAATGCCAAAACGTTGTTGTTAGTAAAAACCGAGCAGGTGTAAGATGCTATAATTCTCTGTACCATGTCTCTGTCTAATCCAACTGTCCCTGTACTTCCCGAGTCCCAGAGCAACATGAGGCTTGTGCCAATCCTCTCATCTAACGTTACCAAGAATCCCCAAATGAAACCATTTATTTCAGGCAGAATGTCAAAGAATGTGTTTTGATTGTGGTCATAGGTAATTTTTAACACAGGAAATGCAATTCCAAGCCGGAGCAAACCTAAAGAGACAAAGGACAAATATTGAAGGGCGTATGTTTCGTCTGGCTGGAGTTTATGATCATCTACAGGAGAGAAATAGTGAATCAGTAAAATAAATTCCCCTTTCTGCATCTATGGCAGCAGATATCCAACTCTTTCCTGGGTTGCAACACAATAAATCCTTTTGCTGACTGTAAGGCTTTCAGATTGAATATTATTTTTCCATTGACATTTGTGCATGAGAGGAAATGTATATTTATCTTTAAGAAAACACTAAGAAGCACCATGCAAGAAATTCAATTTATTTGTTTATGTAAAATGTCATCTTTTGCTTCACACATCTGCTCACAGTCGCACAACAGAGAAGAAGTGATTATAGTTTTCTTTCATGAATCTTAAGTGTGCTGCCTTTTCACGACCTTTGGATTAGATTTTTCAAAAGCTGCACATTCATGCCCTGACACATACATTTCAAAAGTCTGAGCAAAGAAGAAATTACCTTTTAGTAGAATCATTTTATTTATCTTACTGTACAGTGTAGTGATATTATTTAACATACCAGTTTCTTATCAATTTAAAAACAGGTTTCTTTTAATTCTTTCACTTCCCACAGATTAAAACAAACCACAAATGCCAGTGAAAAAATATTTTTACCATTAAAAACATGTACAACAATCAATGCAGTATTAATTTAATTGTAAGTTATTTTTGCATCACAAATGCCACTGTCTCTTATGTGTGAGGTTTCAAACTAATGAGTTGTCTCTTAAAGCTGACTATAAAATATCAGAATTTGTTTACACTATATGACATAATCTGACACATCCACATATGATCCCTGAAGAACACTGGTGTTCTCAAGAAGACGCATCCTCTCTTCCCCCAGCTTGCTATCACCTGTCACCAGCACTTTGTGAAACCGTGACAGCCTCTGAACTCTTGGTGTCATGTAAAATCTCAGTAGTTTTCATTAGCATTAGTCATAACTGATTGTTGCTAAATTGGTGCACGGAAGTATGTCACATCATGTTTGTCAGACTGAGCCTTTCTCACATCGGACTGGTGTAAAGAACACAAACACAAAGCGCGTATCAGACGGATCAGAGCCCAGCCAACAAGAAGACGTAAGACGTTACATGATGATATGAGTTGTCATGGCCTTAAGATTTAGATTTATCCAAAACAGTGATTCTGAATCAGTGCTTGTTCTTATTTTGCAGCTTGCGACCACTGGACTCTGTGTAGTTTTCTTACCACAAACCTGCTCGAGCACTCGTGAGCTCTCACACAGCAAAGCCAGTGTTTGCTCAGCCACTGACTGATCGCAGAACCTGCTCTGAGCTTCAGCTTTTAGGATTTTCTTCCTGTTTTTTCTCTGCTAAAGCCTGAAAATTAGTAACCAAAAAAGTTTAAATATTCTCAGTGTGTCCACTTGAACCTTTGTGGGCAATCTTTTCACTTTTTCAACCAAAAGGTTTATTTTTGTGTACTTGCATAAAACTTGTTCCATGTACATTTATTTAATATGTGTTTGAGTTGATTTACAGAAATTACTTGATAAAAATATTTCATTTGCCACTTTAGAGTTTAGATTAATTAACTGAATCCAGCTTTGTCGTTCTCTAACTGCATTAAACTCAGTCTATACATGTGAGTTCCTGATTGGTTCATACATGTCCATCTCCTCCTCCTTGTTTAAAGACTGATTCAGCCGCCACACATTCTGGAGAGAAAATGATGGAAATAGAAATGCCAAGTATTTGTTAATATACATCAGCCTCATCTTATTATCATTAGCTTTATCTGGACTCGCCTTGTTAAATGCTATATTTACCTGCTGATCTACTGTAGTTGTTTGTCGGTGTTGCTTTCGTGGCCCGGCGTTTTCAGGCGTGAAGAAAACATCCGAGCAACGCGGTCTTCCTCTCTGATTCTAGTCTTCACAGCGGTGATGCAGAAACGCGCCACTGGAGACTGTGTAAAGCTCTTAGTCCTGGCTACAATCTCTGTCCGTTATCAGTATTCTACTGTGAGTCTGTTGAGCGTGTCTGCTGAGATTGTGTGCGTCTGTCTATCTCTTTATTGTCTTTTTTATTTCACTCTTACTACACACTGCCACACATTTTACTTTTAAACATATTGAACTGCCCTGTTTGGTTTGGTCCGCTTACATTACAAGTCTGTGAGGTGTCGGGACTCTCGCTGTTTATTTCAACATCCCTGACACCATTCTCACGACATGCACTCCTGTGTCTGACACGTTTTCGTGCTAGTCATTTATAAAGGAGTCCATCTGTCCAGAGTTACCCTCATGTTTTGTGTGTGTCCCGGTATGCACAAACTGTATTATCAATAGTGGCACATTGACTGTCTGACTGATGCATCCGTCCAAGAATATGTGAACAGGCCTTGTGGTAGAGTAGCTCAATGTGGAAGCTCACCTGTGTTTAGATTAAATTATAATCATCTGTGATATGTAAGTATTTGAAATACAAAATGTTCTAGTAGCAGAATTATCCCAAAAAAAAAATATGTGCTATGAATTTAGGTAATGAAGATTTGCCTGAACATATATTTTACTCTCTAAATGAAACAATATCACACGGTTATACTCGACTAAATTTCAAGCTGGAGTGAATACACTGAGCTGAAGTTGAAAAGAAATCGCACACGGTTCAGGGAGCCTCGCTGTTTCTGGATTTAAATCATCACGCGCACAATGTCTAGATAATTCCCGCCACTGCCTATAGCATCTGACCTCTGACATCACAGCTCTGACGGCTTAATCATAGGAGGCATTAAGCACTTCTGTCTGTTCAGAAGGTTAATATTGCCATTAGAAAGCCATTATTCACCAGCAAGACTGCAAGCTCATGCCAGTCTCTGCAGAAGCACACCAAATCCATCTCGCCTGCTCCGGAAAGATGATTAGGATGAGAAAGGTTGAGGATGGGATGTCACTGGCTGATATTCATCACCGGGCCACATACAAAGTGTGAGCTCCACTAAGCAACTGGGATTGAATTGATCCGGACTGTGTTAGTGTTTTTTATGCAGGGAGAGTTAGAGCCGGCCAAATGTTATTGTTTTGTAAAGGTTCACTGACTTTCATTACTGAGCTTTAATAAAGCGCTTTAAATTAGTGTGTATTAAAAATAGTGTGGAAAGAAAACGCTTGGATATGGACGTGCCACTGGAACCTAAAATGTTCATCCAACCAACAGCAACGTTGCAGTAAGATAAACCAAAACACTGAGCTGATTGCTGAGGCTCTCCAAAATAGAAATATCTGCTATGTAAAAGACATTTATTGTGTATAAAAACACACCAGACCTGCAGGAAATTGGAACTATAATTCACCGTCAGTAACAAAGCGAACTTTTCCTTGTTTTTAAAGACAACTAGCTTATTAAAATGTTAGTCTAGTGGGAATATTTGCAAGGTTAATAGGAACTTTTATTAGATAAATGGTAATAATAATAATACATTTAATTAATCATGCATGTTTCATTTACAAACACATCTCAAAGTGCTACAAAAGAGAGGCGCATAAAACACACATACATTAGCACAAGGCAAACAAGGAGCAGTTACTTAGACTTTCTTGAAGAGGTAAGTCTTCTTTTCAAAAAGAGCTACAGTCTGTGGCGCCTTCAGATGTTCGGGAAGGGAATTCCGCAGGCAGGGGGCGGCTGAGCAGAAAGCTCCATCTCCCACAGTTCGTAATTTAGTGGGAGTCAGATGTAGGAGGTAGGCACTTGTGCGTTGAAGTTTTTTTTTTGAGGTAGGCCGTGGGGGTTGCCATGGATGCACTGATGTGTAAGTAGTGCAATTTTATATTCAGTTCTGAAGGAGACTGGGAGCCAGTGAAGGGACTTGAGAATAGGAGTGATGTGCTCATGCTTACGCACCCTCATCAGGATCCTGGCAGCACTGTTTTCTATGTGCTGGAGCTTTTGAAGACTTTTGCCAGGAATTGCCCGATGAGCAGTGCTTTGCAGTAGTCAAGTGTGGAGGATGCAAAGGCGTGGACGTGCTTTTCTGCATCAGAAAGACTGAGAGTGTGGCGGAGATTGGTGATATTTTTGCGGTGGAAGAAAGATGATTTACACAGATGTTTTATGTGGTTGTTAACTAGAGAGGAAACGTGAGGGTAGTGCATATGACGTGCAGCTAAGGTCCTCACTCGAACAACTGAGGCTCTGGTCATGGATCATGGCTCTAACCCTGGTCAGATTTGTGTGGCTTGTTGAAAATGACTTACTAAAGGCAGGCATACAACCGCTGTAGAGCTCATAATTAATACGATGTGATTATGATTGGTTGGACCCAGTTAGTCTTGGTATAGGGGCCAGTCTGGTTTAGTCAGTGACAGTGTTTGATGGAGACAAAGAGATTTACACAGCTTTTGCATCTAAACCAAAATACATGTTGTTTATCAATAATTTAATATTTGGAATTTGGAAAATGTATATTTATATGTGCTGAAATTAATTCGTATGATTGAATCTACATCTACATACTTAAATGTGCTGTGCTCTGATTAGACAATGTTACATTATATGAGCTTAGCAATTAATTGGTTGATTATAAACTAGTGTGCATAGGCATTTCCAGGAAGGCTACAAGAAATTATCATGCATTTACATATCCACTTAAATTTGGTTTACTCAATAATTGATTGTCTCAGACTCTGCAATACTTTAAGTACTTTGAAAATATGTGATAAGTAGTAACCTTCACACATTCTAATGTGAAACAACCCACAATGTATTAGAATATTTCAGAGGTAAATCACACCATTTTTATATTGAATATAGGAAGGTATGGTCAGGACAACTGCTTCTCCAAGCACTTTTATTTTTTTTTACCATAAGCTTAGGACGAGCAGTATTCTTAACCCATGTAAATTTCCAAGGGGCAGATGTGCTTTGTTAACACTGATTGTAGCACATTGTCCTTAAAACCGATCCCATGTGAATGGGGATTTAGTGGCGGCTCTGGGCGTGTAGCCACACTCCTGCTATATGCATCATTGTCAGTTTACACGCCACCAGGAGCTAACAGCTTTCCAGCAGGTGATGTCACACATTGTGTGAGACGAGATACAACATTATGACAGTTTCTGGTGTTTCTGGTCAGATAACAAATGCACGTTAGGAGGAAGCAACACAGAAAAATGCACATTTTACACAAATCTTTCATGGCCCTCAGGATTCTAGCATATATATATCATGCATCTACTGTGGTAAACGATGCACTAATAACAGAGATTGTTTTGAGTATTTGAATAATTTAATATTTAAAGTGGCAGTATATTTTTGTTGATGTTTGCCCCCTAACTTATCTTAAAGGTCAATCTCTCTGCCTTTTTCTAAATTAATAAAACATTTTTACAGTTTCAATAAAACAGATTTCGTGTTAGTTGAGAGAACTTATTACTGGCGGAAACAAATGCAGGATATTGTTTGCAAGATTTTGCCATGTCGGTTATTGTGTAATTATATTTACAATCAATCAGTAAACACAGAGGGAAACAAACAATAAGGGTTCAGTTCGGAGATACAGTTCGGAGGTTTTTGCATAAACCAGCAAACACAATTTCTACAGACATTAGATGTGCAAGACAGTTGTATGGCTTGAATAGTAATGCATTTATGTATCCACTTAAAGTTGTGTCAACCCTTCAGCTTCGTGTGAATGTTATAAGCCATTTACATACATCATGATGCGTCAGGAGGTAATCTGCGTATGTAAATAAAGTAACAGAAATCAAAATCCGGTGTGTTCGGTCGCAAAAAAAAAAAAGATAAGCATATGCAGAAATATTCTGCATAAGTAAAAGGAAAATTGCTGAGTTTGACACCTTTTCCCGCATGAATGCTAACAACCAGTGTTTGTAGTCAGCGGTTATACAATCTATAGGTCCTATGATGAAACGACTACACTACAGCATGTGGCAGCAGCGCGAGTGGGCTGACAGAGCAGCGGGCTCAAAGAGTGGCGGCGGCTTCAAAAGTCCTTCAGCTGCCACTGAAAGCTCCGAGCTGGCCTCTTTTGGGAGGGTTCCTGTGGCTGTGGCTGATGTGTAAAGTTCTCCCACTTCAAGAGTAATCACACTATGTGCCTACAATCACTGCATCATCTACTAACACAGCCGCAGAGTGTCATTTGATGGCCCTCACTGGTAATAGTCTCTCAAAAAATCTTTTCACAACACAGAAAAAGGTTCAATTAAACTGCCTTGCTTCAGTGAAAACAAAGTAATCCAATACTTATGTAAATTAGAGCTTAAATATGATGAGAGGACATGTTAACATTTCCCTGACTGCAGCTCCTTTTGCTCTTATCAGTGTAACGCGCAGATTTGGTGTTTTGCTTTCAAAGAGAAGAGTCCTCAAATATCACTTTTATGCACAAATATCAACATTTCCCACAAACAAGTGCTTGTGCTGCATAAAGATGAGGCTTCAGACTTGGCTCTGGGGAGAGTCTCGCACACTGGTCGTGTATGCTCTTGTCAGCCTCGGAGTGAGAGCTGGTTACTCCAGTTCCATTACCACCCCGGCGTCTCCATTCTCACTCCCTCTGACAGGCAGGAATGAAATCTCCGGCACTTGGAGCTGCAGGGCCAGGCAAGGGAAGAGAGTACTGCCCTGTGGTGGGGGGGTGGGGGGTGGTGGTGGGTGGAGTGACAGCATGCTGCTTGGTGCACTGCAGGGGATATTGAGCTGGGAATAAGGTGTGTGTGTGTGTTTGTGTGTGTGTGTGTGTGTGTGTGTGTGTGTGTGTGAGAGAGAGAGGGAGAACAAACGACTGAGACGGTGAGAAGGAGCGAGGGAGAGTTGTGGCCACTAACACTCGTGTGCAGTTCGTATGTGCCATCTGAGATGTTGTGACATCATCGAAAGAGAGGGATGGCTTCATTCCTGGTGCTGGAAAACACCAGCTTGCAGAATTCTTTTATGCACATGAGAAGAAAGAGACAAGGAAAATCTATTTACTGTCAATCAGTTCCACTTACATTTTACATGGTTTTAAAATGTGTAAACCTATATATATATATGTAAACCCTGCATTACTTACACATGAATACGCCTCATTTGGGTAACAGGCTTTGTAGTCACACCACACTGAAATATTCTGAACCGTCACTGCAGGAAAAAATGTGCTGATTATGTCTTTACATGAAGCCTGTTCTGTTGGTAAACGTGACTTTTTGTGGGCAGAGCGTAACTGTTGGAAAAGTTATTCTCGGATGTTAACTGACGCTGGCTCGCACGTTTAGTTACTATTTCTGGCTATAAACTACACGCAGGCCTATAAAACGGAGCCGTCACGTAGTCTGCTGATTTGTAGTTCTATCAAACAAGGTTTGTGCACCTCTTCAGAAATGAAAATTGATGCAATTCCAATAGGCCAGTATATAAACAATCTCAGCATCTGCTTCATATTACAATGGTACTAGTGGAATGTTTTGGAAAGAACTCACTCAGCCTGTTCACAAATACCCACGTCTGCAAACCTGCCGTTTATCTTGTTACATGAGCATTGTCTCTGCCGTGGCTCGGAGTGTGGCCCCGCCTTGTTTATGTTGTCAAAAAGCTGAAGTCGATGATGATCATTGATGATCATAATCATCCCTGACCCTTGTTGGTTAACCTCGTAATACCTCCACACAAACCACACAAGGAAGTTTGTGAACAGTACCGGCGATGATGCTTCCAGTGCGTACGGTTGGGTAATCGTATATAAAAGTATGTCTGGACCCCCCTTACTCTCTTGCTGACCTCTACATATTCACTCAGTCATCATCACACTTCAATCTGTGTGGATTGTGAGTTGAGTAGTAAAATGTGTAAAAGTAGGGCTGCAGAAATCTTTAAGTAACCATTAAACTCAAAGTTACCGGTAGATTTGTCGTCTTTAGAAGTTACAAGAGTGAAAATAAGAGATTATATAATCCAGAGTTCTGTGACTGTGAGACGAGAGACTGACTTTGTCAATAGGCACTCTTGGTATAGAGAATATTACGTTAGAGTAAAGTATTACATTTATGTATAAGTAGTGGCTGGAATGGTACTTATGAAGTATAGTTTCAAAATTGTACAGATACAAAATTGGCCACTTTTCACAGCCAAGCAGCCACTACAGAAAAAGTGGCCTTATACCAATTACACAGCATATGTTCCCTCCGAGAAAAACAGCAACTATCTTGTATATAATAAAATCATAAAAAAATAAGATGATAGAAAATTATATAGAGTGGCACAGAGTAGAAAGACGGAAATTTAAAATGCTTTTGGACACGAGGGTATTAGATAGTGAAGTTAGATCAAAAGCAGTTTCTCAATAAGTATCAAAGACAAATAGTTTGGCCACTTTGTTGACTTATTAAAAGTCTTGTATCTCTTATGTGCGGGGACATTTGCCATTTTATATCGTCTACTGGACAACAACAGGTACTGGTTATGACTGATTGATAATCTCATTATAAATAACTGCATCATTTACTGTAGCAACACCTGTCGTCTTCGGTTAAAAGGGGATTTTTCTTCAAGGGAGGCAAAAATTGATAAAGTCAAGAACATTATTGCTGACGCCACAGTAAAACAAATACACATACAACTGGTCAGTACAGTGGACTCTTCTTTAATTTTCCCAACCGAGTGTTGGAACATGTCACCCAGGGTCATGTTCTTCTTTAACTTATTATAAGAAATGTTTGTTTATCCCATAAGGCTGTGGTGTAAAGTCTCTGAGGCACCTTGGTCATGGTCATTTCAGCGGGCAGGAACTGAAAGTTCTTTAAGAAATTTCATACGTCATCAGTTAAACCAACTCAGCAGCAGGCTAAAAAACTCTGTGGAGTCATTCGTTTGCTGACAGTTTAATGGTTACCTGTGGGTTGTGGTTCCGCCTCCAGCA
The DNA here is from genome assembly GCA_033026295.1 of Channa striata. Lineage (NCBI taxonomy): Eukaryota > Metazoa > Chordata > Actinopteri > Anabantiformes > Channidae > Channa > Channa striata. Next base: position 10,456,184 of record CM065188.1, on the reverse strand, counting down.
TCCGCGTGAGTCGTCGGGGTCACCTGAGTGAAAGTATGAACTGGTGCACAATCCCTTTGGGAGTAATGAAGGAACTGCATTGTACTGGAAGTGGGTGATGTGGCGTCTTAAAGAGGGTCGTTCCACTTTCACATAGATGGCCTCCTTTACTCCTGCTCCACACCGCTGGTCATTCTTCTCTGTCCGGCTCGTGGAAATTGCTTTCCCTGAACAGAACCTTTGTGAGAATTTATTTGTGTTCGGGCACCTTGTGGACTCCTGGGTGTGTTTGAAATGTAGACAGACTTCTGTTTGTTGTTGTTGGATGAAAGGTTAATTAACAATAAAAGTTTAAAGGAAGAAATCACATGACAGATTTTCCATCATTGTCATATTCTTAAAAAAGGAAGCGAAACTAGAGTTTATTCTCAAAGAAGTAAATCACTTTGCAGAGTTGCCCCTAGTAACAGTCACCTGTGTAGCAGGCACTCGCATGTTTTCAGCTCAGTTCAACCTCATCTGTTAGTGAAAGGTTACCTGTCCCCCTGTCGAGCAGGGAGACTGACATGTGATGGACTCGAGCTTCGGTGAGACTCCTCTCCAGCCTGGACAAGTTGGCACGTTGTAAAATCAGTCAACTTGTTTCCATCAGCGCCATAATTAATAGTGTCAGAGGCGTCTCGGATACCCTCTGCAGTCTCTGCCGCCGCACACACACTCACCCTGACGCCATATTGTTGTGTGACCAGCAGCACTGTTGACTGGTAGTTCACACTGTCACCTGGCTGCAGAAACGTGGAAAAGGTCTCCGTGCTACACAGGATTCAAAGGTTAATAGCGTTTCATAATCACTCAGTTCTCAGTCCTTTAACTTCTATCTCTGCCTGAATTTAAAATGCATTTTCTGTCCTCTGATCGTTCTGAAGGCTCTATCTTATCCCTCCGAGATGCTGATAAAGCTCCGATGTTTCTACGCTGATTTATAATATTACGTGTGCTCTAGGAGTTTTTTTTTTGTGATGAAGTGCAGTAATTTACTTTTTGTTGCACCAACCTTTACTCAACCTGCCTGTTCTGCTCCAAATTCAGTCAGTGATTTCCTGCTTGGTGTTAGGAAGAATTTCAATGAGGCCCAGAGAGTGAGTGCATTCCAACACGTTGCTTTTGTTTAGCCGGATTAAAGTTGCACTTGAAACTTTGTAGATGTTTCAGAATATTTAGTTTTTGCATAAATAAAACCTGAAACGAGTGATGCTGATGTAATTGTAACGAAATGCTTTCTAGAGAAATAAATGGTTGGCTCTGAATATTAAAAATAAAAAGCAGAAAATTTAATTTATCTACGTTCCACTATCTGAGCGTATGTCACCTAATTTCAGTTTCCGTGTTAATCTGTGTCTCCCGTAGCGAATGACTGGGGCTCAGGTGGTCACCCAGGAAAGCAAGGGTTGTTGGTTTGATTCCTGGCTCCTCCACACACGTGTATGTGTGTGTGTGTGAGAGAGAGAGAGATTATGAGAGTGAACGGGTGAATGAAAGCAGTGTAAAGTGCTGAAGGATCGTGTTGTATAAGTGCAGATTCACATTGACACTTTAAACAGCTGCTCAAGTTATTTTAATGTCCTCATCAAAAATAGATATAACAAAGTAAACAGAGCTTCTACAAACAGCGGTAGGAATACGTATAAGCTTATTATGTAAATGTGTGACAGACTCTAACCCTCATTACTAGACACCGTGTCGAAAAGCTGCAGCTGATTAGCGACTCCTGATCTAACTAACATTAGCATTAAAGCAGTGTCCTGGTGAGTCCTGCCTGCATGTGGACAGCTGCCTCCAGCTGTGACATCAGATCATTTTCTGTTTTATAGTTTGCAAAAATAAACCGCAGTATAAATAAATCCTTGTAGAGGCACTGTACATTTTGTGGATGCGATTTAACAAAAATTCCAAAAGAGGCTGCGTGTATTTTAAAACGGACCCGTTTTAACAAAGGGTTGACAGGGTCGGGACAAACAACCTGCACGGGTGTAAATGTTCTGCAACACCTGTGTTTCTATAAAGTTAAAGTTTTTATGAAGAAAATCATCCAGAGTTGTGTATTTTGTTTGCCGCTGGGCCTTGTTCTTCAGGTTTTCTCCCCCAGCATCTTCTCCTTCCTGCAGAGGTTTCACTCGACGCTTGCCTCCTGCTGTCTTCCAATCCCCCGGTTTTCCCGCTCTGCATTAAACCCTGTGGTACTTTTGTCGAAGAAAACATCTCGTTGCTCTCTCTGCTTTCTGCCTTCTGTGTTTTTTTGACCTTCTCAATCTCAGTCTACTGTAAATGCCGATGTCCCCCCTCTTTCATCTGCATGTCCATCTCCTTGTGCGCAGTAGCAAACGGTCTCTACCTCATTGACCAGGTTGTCCATGTCATTTCTGGCCATGAACACGGTCTAACACCAAAGAGACATGGGGGGCTCCCAGCTGAGCTCCTTTATGACCACCTCCGACTCTACTTCAAAGCAGCATTTTCACCAGCCGGCACCTTATTTCCCTCCTGGCATTGACAAGGGCTTTTCGGACGAGAACATGCCCATGTTGTTGGACAGAACTTTCAGTCTACACGTGTCCAGGGGACTGATGCCACCAACGTGTAGCAAATAAAAATGCAGTCAAAACGAACTTTAAATTCATAGAAAGCCATTTTTACACCCTTATACTATTTCCCAGAATTTAAATTACGGCTGCAACAACAACAAAAAAACCATTGCTGTCACAGAAAAAAAATGAAAACATCTTGTGAAGTTTGGTAACGGACTGAACAGATTGTTGAGAGCAAACATGTAAGTCTGATCCGTGGTGGCACAGAGAGCAACTGATTTCAGCAATTTTCTAAATTAATTGAATTGGTTACATTGACCTCAAATATTTTTCAAATAAAAAATGTTGACCTCAGAATGTCAGTATGTAGGGCAACATTTATTATTTAAATTAGGGATAATAGAAAATGACAAAAGTATTAAACTTCAATACTACTGTATGCTATTTCTAGCTACAATACAGGATCTTAAATATAGTTTTTTTACACAAAATATGTTGCAAAACTTATCTTAGAGGTAGACGAGAGATGTTGTTGATAATGGAGAATTTTAATGTTTGCTACAATATTAGTAGGTTTCACAGTGTCTTATTTATTCCAGTTTTCTAATGACTAATATCTGAAGAGCTGTGCAGACTGCGGTGCAGTGTAGAACGTGGTGGAAGAGCCGAACCGGGCGGGGACAGGAACAGCAGGCTAGAGCAAAGTGCACTGATTTAAAGCCTCTTTTAGCACTAGCTCAGGTTGCGTAATTGGACTGAGATAAACCTAATTTATCAGTCTCATGGCAGCACTATAGAAACCATTAGGGATAATCAAAGTCAGTTCGATTAGTCTTCTGGGGACAATGAATAAACAGAGGCTCAGTGTAACTGTCATATTCAAGGCAACTGAAGGCAGAACACGGCTGAGCCATTTCCATCTGTTATCTTTTGAAACACATGGACTCGTTACAGCAGAGAATTCAGTGTTTGGGAACATTAATACATAATAATATATATTTTCATCACAAATATGACTGAAAACACCATATGTTCCTGTTTCTCTAACATTACGGTGGTGGATGTGGGTGATATGCACCTTTGACGCATGCTTGCATTAAATGACGGTGTTGTTCAGCACTTTCTCTCATGCTTTTATTTTGTCAGAATTGTCTTTTGAATGGGACACAAACGCCGTCACGCCCCTTCAAACGATAACCCGATACGACACACCTGTGTAGTCTTTCTCCACGTGTATTTAATACTCGAATGCCACCTTCAGTCCCTTTTGAAATGTAGTATTCATTTGTGCAACGAAGAATTATCTGGATTCAGAGATTTATCTGCATTGTGACAACATGTGGTACAGTTTGATTAAAGTTACAGTGATTAAATTTGGCTAAAATTAAAAGAATTATGTTGCAAAATCCTGTCTGTCTGACATAAATATTTGTTTTTCTTGTGTGTTAAATGTGTTTGTTTTCAGTACATTCACACTTAATACATTATTGAAATTAATGTTGTCGTCACTGAGAAACAGAAGAAAAATCCTCCCATTCAAACCAAAGCAAACCCGAGGATGGAATTTGAGACTCCTCCTTTCTTTCTCCTGCCGATCTGTAATTGTCAGTAAATATTTCCTTAAATTTTCATCTGTTTGTGTCTAGATAATTTCAAGGCGTATCCCACTCAGAATCTCTCACATAAATGTTGTCCACATTTTTCATGGTGATTCTGTTGCAAAACAGAGCGATAAAGCTTCGGTTTTTCCTCCTGTTTGTTAATTGGACCGAAGCGGCGTCTCCCCCTCTCCTCACCCACGGAGAAAGTCACAGAGTCAATAGCATCTGTAGGGTGCTTTACTGTGCCGTTGCTAATTAGTTAATCCTGATGGTTGTCATTAATCTGCGCACTCACATCATTTACAGTCGCCATGCTGCATTGCTCTGTAGCTGCCCAGTGATTGTGGGCCGCACGGCGCAACACACATTTAAATGCAAATTCCCCACATGAAAAATATGCAGCAGCCACCGTGTAATACCGGTCACATTTGTGCGGCGCTCGGCTTTGGTTTTTAGCCACGAGGGTCATTGTGTTTTCCCTTTTATCGTCGAGTTGCACAGCACAGCCAGAGAGAATAAGGACAGCGATACATTTTCCATTCTTTTGCTTCTGTACAGCAGCGTTTTTCGATTTCAAATTAAACGGCGAGCGTGAGGTCAAAGTGCTGACTCTCCACTTTAGTTTGGGGGCGTGTGCGTCCACATAAGATGGACGGTGTGGAGATCCTGGTGCTTTTTATGCCCGGCAGCCAAGTTTGTGAGGGAAGGAGAGTAAACGAACAAGTTACATAAACTTAAGGGGCAGCTAATTTTATGTTTGGTGTCAGATTATTTACAGTCGGTGGCTTTCTGAGGTTTCTAGCCCACAGACATCAGCAGACTCTTGTGCTGTGTCCTGTTTCCAAACTGCATTCAGATTAAACCCACCGTGTACGACATCCTGTATTTAGTGTTGCCAGAGGCTGCACGGCACACCCAGACATTTCCGAGCTCATTTACAGCCGAGAACAGAAACGTTCAAAGCTTGTCCGAAGCTGATATGATCATAACCACGTGCACAGACCTAGTTTCTGTTGTTTGCGGTGGGAACATGTGACTGACAGTAACACTGAGGTTTTTGGGGTTTGGAGTCTGTGTCCGTCAGGAGCAAAGTAAAGCGACGCTGTTTAACACCCAGGACAGGAAAGAGTTTGTTAGCGACCGTGCACTTTACGTTAGAATCGTGACGTAAAGTCGTCTGATGATGCCATTGCGTTGACACTAATTTGATCCATATGCAAATGTAATAAGCCGTGTGCAGCTGGTTTGACACAGTCGTGGTGATGTAGCTCCGTGGCAGCAGGCAACTGCTCGGGGCCCCGCGGGCTGACAAATCAACAGGAACCGGAGGAGAAAGTCAAGATAGTGGTAAGTGGAGCAGGGAGGGTAATGACTCCTTATAATGCTACAGTTAGCATGCTAACTCAGTTAGCAGAGCAGTCACCAGAAGTCAACTTGTTAGCTTAGCTAGCAGGCCGCTAATGATCAGCTAACATACACAATCCTTTTCTGCAATGAACTGATGAAAGCTGTGTCCGACTAAGCTAACTGTCAAGCTATGAATGCCAAATTGTGATATTTTAGATGCAAAGGAAATTCGGACAGGGTACTATAAGTCACTGCAGTGTATTACTGTAAGTTATTGTGCTATTTGCAGCGTGGCGTGGTGAGTATTTTATTGTATTTTCCATATTTCAAGCATAGCGGTATTATGATGCATACATTTCTGCTCAGGGCCCCAACACCCTCCAGGACGGCCCCTGACGGTAATGGCACACAGTTGACAGCAGTATTTGTAGTTTGAGGCATCTAAAAAAAAAAAAACGGGTGGACGCCTGCACATCTAAAAGCCAAGGCTGTTAGCAACATCCGTCCTGCATGATTGTAATATATGTTTGAATTTGATACGGATGTTTTAGGACTTTTATCATCAGCACATAAAAGCTTGATTTATAGTCGGGCGACAAACCTCTGCAGAGGCTAAGCGAACTCTCACGGCGGTAATGTTGGAGGCCTTACAGGACAGGAGGACTGAGTGGACCAGGCGCAGTGGTTCCAGTCCACGTCACCACAAAGTTAATTAGGTTTCTGGGGAGATCAGTTCAGGGCCATGCAGGACCTACACAAGCAAAGGTTTTATTTTCTTTCTCCATAACTTCAACTCAATTTTCACCACATTTCAAATTACAGTAACTGACGTTCTCTCAGAATTTGTTTCGTATACACAATTTTTCTTACAATTTGAATGATTATTAGTTGGAATGTGTACACTATGCCCTTCGGATCAAATTAGACTGCTTCTGTTTTAAAGTCTTCCTAATTATTTCAGAATTATTTGTTTGTATCATCACTTGTGCATTGCTGTACTTTATAGCTTTATTTGTTATAACTCCCACATGCACAGTCACAAAATTATTCAAACCCCTTGCATATTAAATTGTGCTGTAAATTTGAAGAAAAATGAAGGATTAGCAATTTCTTCCACCCACCCAAACCTCTTCCCCCATACTACTGTGTATGCATATGATGTTTTTTGTCTACATGGAGATGGAAATTAAACCACATAACACTATTTGATGCAATGAATTCTGCATGTGACCACATTTGAGCTTGCAGAGGATGGATACAGCACACACGACAATCCATCCCCCATAAATTAGGTGTCAGGCTGTGTGACATAATTCTTCACCATAACACTGTGATTTTTTTTTCTTTGCCATATCATAAACATTTGTTGGATTTTATTTCCACAGCGAATGCTATTCCGATACTAAAGTAAATAGGGAGCCATACATCCTTTTGTACTATGGTGTGCTTTATAAATTGTTCTGGCAAATGTGCATTATGCTTTGAGACCGATAGTGATAGTTCACAGAATGAGACAAAGCTCATTTCTTATTTAGAAAAACTGTAGCTAAATGGTATAAATAGAAAGCCCAACGATCCAATGAAATGCCTATTTTTTTAGATTTTACAACAGACACACCACAAATTGCAACAATTTTAATAATTTTGAGATTGAGAGAAAATTCTTGTGTACAGAGGATAGTAAAGTGTAGCTGATGATAGAGTCAGATTCCTGGTGATGACTGGACCTTCTGCAGATCAATTTTCCGGTTTATTACTGTTGAGATCATGACCGAAAAGGCAGCTAGTTAACTAGTTTCTCTTAGAAATGTGTTCAGAATCAGCTGCTGACAACTTCATCTCCTGATGTAGTACTTCCCACTGTTCATGTCCGTAATTGGCTCCAGCGAACAGCAGTAATTTCCGAGGAAGCATAAAAAAGCACAGCGGACCTGTGCACATGGAACAGTGTTCAGATATAAAAAGAAATAAAAGTGCCACATTTTTTACTGAAAATGGAAGATAACAGCCTTAAACCCTGGGAGCTGAAAATCAGCAGCGTTGTCACTGTTGTTTTTTAGGGGGGGGTGTTCACCTACACTGTGCTAGAGTACAGCTACAACATAAAAATATTAATAGCAGTTTTATTAAACGCTTTGGAGATAATGTCACTGTCAGATGCCAAGTAAGATTTGTATTTCTAAAAACTTTGAATGGACTGCAGAAAGCAATTTCAATGATTTACATTGCAAAAATTACCATTGGACTTTGGCCTGGTGTTCATAATTTGGTACCAGCTGGTGCAGACATAGTGTCTGTGTGGCACCGACCTTGTCTTAGGGTTGACAAGTTCCCAGAATCAGCCTAAAAGTCGCAGAGCATCTGTGACTTCCTCTGTCTGTAAAGAATTTGTCATGGGTGATTTCTTTAGTGGTGGCATTAACAGACATCACTGCCCTCCCTCCCAGTGGTGCCATAAGCTTCCTTTGATGCAAATATTCACTGAGCACACGAAGGAAATCCATTTTCCCTCGCAGACCCCCAACTGACACGTCTCGGAAAACTAGAGAAGCTTGCTCTTCCCGGGAGACACCGGGTCCTGGAGGAACCAGGAGGGCAGACAGACGTGACCTTCTCCTTTGGTACGGCTCCGCTGTAGCCTGGGGATCCTGTCAACATAAACTGTAACAAAGACATCGGTCGCCTCAGTCCAGCTTTGTATTTTTCTCGCCACACTGAAAAATATGCACATCAATGGGGTTTTTATTATAACTCTGTTGAAAGTTTATCCTGGTCACTCCTTCAAATATACGTAACCACAAAAAAGAAAACTTCTAAAATATTCATTTGCAAATGGTGACTGCACCTGTCAGGTAAATAAACCACCTTGAGAAGCTGGTGTCATGTAAAAGCCCGTGTTGTGAAGCTCTGGAGGTTTGACTCCCACATGAAAAAGCAAAGTAAACACGTGTCAGACGTTTTTGGCAAATGTCTCAGGACCATAAAAGACTGTTTTTGATGGCTACTTCTAACAATAAATACATTAAAAATGTATAAATATTAACGTGACATACCTTTGGGCAGGTGTACAATGAATAGAAAATGTTTGTAAATTCGGATTTTGAAATGGCATGAAGAGTAAAATGAAGATAATTTTTATCAACATAATATTAAATGCTGATTTATCTAGTAAAAAATTATGTGTCAAGTGCAAACTTTTGCACAAAAGAATAACAATAGTATATTCAGCTGCACATATTGTTATAGCATCAGATTCAACAAAAATGGTCAAGTAGTGTGTAAAAAAATCGTACGGGGTAAATGTGCAGAACTTTATGAAAAAGTCTTAATTTTACTCTTTGTGACATTTTCAAATGAGAGTTAACAAACTTTTGCATCCAACTGTAGACATGAAACAAGCTGCGAGGTTGTTTTAGCTTCAAGCAAAGCAAAAGAAAACCACTAACCTGGTTCTGTCAAGAAATCCCTCAGCAAAAACCTTTTCACACATACAGTTTAAATCACGTCGCAAGCTTTTCCCCTTTGTTTTTAGTTGCTCGTCCAAGCTGAGCAGCTTCATGTTTAGCATACATGTAATCAATCTCATTATTTAAGGAAATTCAACTTTCCCAAAATGTTGAACTGTTAATATTACAGAATACCATCAGTGCTCTATCTCCATCCAACATATTTTTGCTATGTACTGACCCGAGGACTGCTAAAACAAGAAATCATCATTAAATGAAGCCATTATGCCACCAAAAGCAGCTCACAAGCACACAGACGGCTGAAAAACAATACAGGAAGTAATAACTAAACCTGTGTGGTTTTTGAAGAGCAAACATACATTATTACAGCCTTACGATATTTGGATAGGCCTCCTTTTATTGTTTCCAAATCCTTCTCCTTTCCTGCGTTTTTCCATGAGTCTATATTGCTGGGTGTTTTTTTTTTACTTTTTATTAATTTTGTTCAATGTATAGTTACCCATAAAAAAATATAGAGAAATGATCTTGAAAGTGTTTGAATATCAGTAATTCTTTTCCAGATTAGGTCATATCAGTGCGCTTCTCTAATGCCACATTACACACAGCCATTATGAATAGGCCGTGGCCATTTATAACTCCTGAATCACTAATTCATCCTGCAGAACCCATCACGTGTTTTTTTCATCATTATTCATCAGAAGATGTTACTTTATTATTATTGCATGTTCAAGGATCATTATTTACATTATGCTCGTATCGAAACAGGAAAGACACTTATCAGAGGAAAATTATGTCTAAAATTGTGTCTCTACAGAGACAAGTCAATGTCATAAGTGCACTTTTGATTGATATTTTACTAATTTTTTGACTATAGTGCAACGATTATTATATAATTCATCTGATAATCTAAACAAATTTTTATTAATAGATGCTGATTGTCAGTTTGTTTGTCATGACATCAACTCTTAGATCACTTGATTCAATGTGAGGTCTGTGCATCCTCACCAGACGTTCCGTCTTCACACGTTCTCTAAAAATCACAGCTTTAGTGTGAGAGATGGCAAATGCATGATTTAGGCACAGATGTCAAGAAACTAAAAAACCTTCCTGGCAGTAAACCGGTTTCTAAATTGAATACTGGAAAGTAAAATGTATTAATAACAAAACTGTTTATTTATATACAGTATATAAAATGAGAGATTACAAAGTGCTGATCAGTTTTGAAGAATGGAAAATATCTGTCCCCTTCTCCCGTTCTCTGATGTCCGCCTCACTGAAAACGGAGGCAGGCCTCTTTCTGCCCAGAAACATAACTGACAGCAGCTGATGTTGCAGTTGCCTAGTGACAGTGAAAGGGCGCAGCCAGAGTTTCTGCCTGAGCAGGTTTCTCAAAATAAAGGTAATGATGTGCACATCTAATTTTCTTAGTACATGCTCAGTGATTGAGCTCTAAAAGTCCAACTAATGGATTTAAACATGAATAACATTGAGGTTATTAATAAAGCTCCCTGTACAATAATTCTTATTTGACAGCATTCACACTTGCAGCTTTTAAAGTAAAATGATAGTCTTGAGAAAGACTCGTCATGGCTGATGAGATATCATGGACTTGATTTTTCTTGAGCATCTTATTTTTCATTGATTTTATTGAGAGCAAGTTGGAACCGTGCCATATTATAAAATATGTACAGCTCCTGGATCTCACACTAAACAGTTTTAGATCTTCAGTCTAAATCTATCATAAAACAAAGGCGACTGAGCAAACATGATGACATAACCAGTGGGCCTGTGGGAAAAAGTGTTCGGCCGCTTAGTTACTGCATCCAAAAACCGAGCAAACTGAAATACATCAGTCTGGGAAGAGTTACAGAGCTATTTCTAAGGCTCTGGGACTCGGATCACAGTTAGAGACACTATCTACAAAAGGAAAGGACTTGGAACACTAGTGAACCTTCCCAGAAGTGTCCCAAATTAGTCCAGGAACACAGAGGCAGCTAATCCAGGAAGTCACACAAGAGCCAAGGAAAACATCCAAGGAGCTGCAGGCACCTCAGTAAAGGGCAGTTTTTGGCTCCGTGGGATAGAAACGATGTCCCAGGGAGACCACGACGCACCCACGACCCTCAAACCCTTGAGGAGAATATTCTATGGACCGACGAGTCAAAGGTTCGACGGTTTGGAAGACAGAGGTCCCGTTACAAGTGGCGTAAATTCCACAAAAAGAACATCATACCCGCGATGATTACTTTTTCACATTATATTTTTGCATCACAAAATGCCTCGTTCACAATTGTGTTTGCTTCAGTTGCTTTATACGTTGTTTGAAGACAAACCGTTCAGTTTGAGATGCAAACAAAAAGACGAGAAAGCGTGAGTGGAAAAAGCAGCGGCTTATTTGTATACGGTTATGATACAGTGTAAATCCCACATTTTCAAGCACCAAAACAATCAACATGCATTTTTGTCGATGCAAGAAAGAAACAAGATCATTATAATTTGGAATGACAGCCTTTTACAATTTCTCTGTTTGTTTTTCGCATTCTTTTTATTGTCATCCAACATATGCGTAAACTACAATTTTATCCCCAAAAACGATCGTTTATTCAGATGACAGACAGCAAAAAATGCCTTTTCCCTCTCAATATGACTGCTCCCACTTCATAAAAGCACCGCTGGATGCCCTTGAGCTTCATCAGCACTACCTTTGATTGCTCCACTGGTTCGAGGACATGGGGATCACACAAATTAAATTCATTCATGTGATAAGACAAAGGCTGACACCATTTCATTTCAGCGGGCGCTAATGCCACCTTTCAGCACCCGTGTTCCATTTCGGAGCGTTGCCTGTGCTCAGGGGAGGCAATGTCACCTCCTCTTCCAGGTTCCACCGAACCAAAGTCTCCCCAGGTAGCAGGCAACACCTTGGAAATGTAATTAACCATCGAGAGTGAATGTGAAATTGCTTGTGCGCACTCTAATGCCAGTCCTGTTGCAAGTGTACATCCTGAAAGCGTCGTACTAATTAATTCCACACTACAGTATCATTTACAGAGACAAGAATTAGTAGTACTGATATGTATCGCCTGTCATCTCAAAATTAATTAAACGCTATTATATGGTTTTATGACATTTTGCATTAAACACGCTATAATTGCTACTAAGATGGTTTAGTTGAGCAGGAGAGACTGAATTGTGTTAAGGGGTTGGCTATGAATCTCCATCGTGTTATGTTCAAGTCATTGCCTTATTTTTATTTTTTTGTGTTGTAAATAACATAAATGTTTAGTAAAATTGAAGCTGTGTCAAATGACTTTGCACTTAAGTATCTTTAAGAAAATTTTGCTTTTCTGTCGGTTGTAGTCACTTTGTACTCCACAGACTGAAGCGTTACATCAGAAGTCATTAACATACTGTATATACTTATTAAAATATACAAAAATAAAAATCTTTTGGATAAGTTATAATAATCCTAAACACAGCATTTCTATTGCACTAAAATATTTTCAAGCGCGGTGTTCTGCATCATTTAATGCTTTAGCTACTTTCACTTAGGAAACGTTCTAAGCCAGGATTTTACTTGTACTTGTTTAGTTTTATTTGCAACGTTGTTGAAGTAAGAATATTTTCTGTATTGTTGGTCCGTGGAAAAAAAATCTACAGCTTGTTGGCTTCCCTTGATGAGCGTTTTGCTCTGATATCAACCAGCACAAATACGCCCAGAAACTCGGGTTAGCTTTATGTTTTGGCCTTACTATCTGACACATACATATTTCATTATGCCTCATTACTATACCGTGTGATCATTCAGCTCCTCCTCAGCCTCTGGGTTTGGGTCCACAGCTTTGCTCCATATCATTTGTAATGGTTGTCCTGGGCTGCAGTCCTATTTTTCTTCTGCTCCACAAACTATCGCTCTCTCCTGAGCTTTTAGTTTTCTCTCCACTGCTTCCACCCTCATCCTTATCAATAGGACACAGCCAAAGTAAACATTGCGTCTTGCATATAATTCTGTGACAATCCCCACCAGCAGTGATAAGCTTAAGCAGCAGATGTAGCTCATGAGCTAACTTCTTTATTCATCTCACTGGAGGATGCCTAACAGGATATGTCTTAGCAAAGCTTATGTCCAGTCATTTCTACAGCATTTATAATTCATGAAATAAACAGTTTTTTTCCACACTCCCTTATGCTCCATCATGTGAATAAACTGAACTGGAGCTCCCACGTTTGCACTGAAATAATCTGGGTTTAAGTTTGCACCGGCGCCTCTCGGACAGGTGGAACGCAGAGAGCTCCATGTTGTTTGCGACTAACGTTTAACCCTAATGTACCATGAAAAGTACAGCAGGCTGAGAATAAAGCCAAAATAAAAAATAATCAGGATGAGCTATGATTTCACATCTGAGAGTACATGCTGATAGAAACGACTCCCGTCAGGGGACAAGACCATAACGGCACTGATCCATTGAATTAGGCATTAGACAGTATTTCCTTTTCTATATATATGTGTATATATATATACACATATATATACATACGTTTGGCCTTCACCATTTTCCATTCATCATTCCACGAGGAGGCCATTTGGTGTCTGTTTTTTCTGCAGTCTCGTATAACCGTGTTTCGATGACACAACTTCAGAATGATGGTCAGAAAACACTCAAATCCAAAAGCAGGGACCTGCGATCGACAATCCGAGTTGCTGATTGCCAGCAGCAGCAGCAGCAGGACGTGGAGCGTGTTTATGATTATTTCCTTTAGTCATCAAGTCGCTCTGACGCTTACGACTTGTTGGCAGGCGGATCACTGAGGAATAGCTCTAATTTGAGCGGCAACAGAAGGCAGGAGCACTTTTTTTGCAAAATGAGCATTGAGCAGAGCGACTTCCTGCACAATGTGCCTCCACAGTGCGTTGCAGTGTGTCGTGTACGTGCAGCATTAACTGTATTTTCTGCTTATTCTTGAATGCCCCGCATCATGAAGAAAGCGTTTAAGAATGACTCCTCACATATTTAGGAAGTGTCAGGCAGGCTCAGAGAGGCTGTGTTTTATTGGAACTCTTTAAACTGGAAGATTTTTCCCCTTGACACCATATTGATTTCAGGACTCAGGTACCCTTCAAAATAAATAAGTCCGTGGAACTTACTAACAATTTCACAGTGTGTGGTTATATAAATGACTTGTGTTGGGCCCAGAATATATAATGATCATTTTTATTGACTAAGACTAAAGGTCAGACAATTTGTTTCAAATGCGCTTTTTTTTTTTCATCCTGATACACTTTTTGAATGTTGATGCTCACGGCAATCGCAACAGATTGAAAAGAAACAGCCGCGCAAATTCTACTATCAAGCACAGGAAAAGTGTTAGATGTGTTCTCGCCATTCTCTGCACAATAATATTATTATCTCACGTTTTTTTTTAGCCATACTAGCACCGAGCCTCGAGGAATGCTGATATTGGTCAGACAGGCAAAGTCTTTCGTCTGTCCATTAGTTTGGTTTATGCAGAAATACCTGTAAAATTAATGAGCCCCTCATCAGCCTCAGCTGTACTTTGCTTTTTACTAATTAGCTGAAGTAACTGCAGCGTAACAGCATCATCACCGTGAGCACGTTAACATGCCAATTGAGCGTTTAGTTCCGAGCTTACGGGCTCTAAATCAGGTTCGAGTTTTCATTTTCATTTTTTTTCCATTGTGCCTCACAGAGCAGGCGAGCTGTGGTCTTGTAAAAGTGAGGTTGCCAACCCTCAAGTACTGCATCGTAAAAAAGCAACATAAAAATGGATGCAGAACTATTCCTATGTATAAAATGATTTGTGCGTATAAATCATTTACACCCTTACACCCAAGCCACTATTATTTCTCTGTGGTAAATACTGATCTGGCCCTGTATAGTATATACCTTGGGGCATCACCGATGGTAATGAAAAATCAGCACTTGCATTCAAGGACAGAGGTTGGGTATGTTTTTATGCTATGACTATGCTTATTATTTATGTGTTTTTGTTATTCTTCTGCATCCATTATGCATGATTTAATTTCCCCTGGTGTACGAGTGCCATGGCATGAAGTGGATTTGTTGTAGAGCGTGAACCTTTGAGTTCATTATTGAGTACAACATGGCCACTTAGAACAAGTGGACCACAGCATGTAGAGAAGAAATCTGAAATTAAAAACGGAGCATCAGGAGCCATAAAATCTACGCTGTCCACGGCTACAGCATGTGTGGCCACAGGCAGAGCGCCTGAATGAAAATCACTCGTAATGTAAAAGGAGAAGCATGTGCACGTTTAAAGGCTGCAGCAGCCTCTGAGTCTGTGCTGAGGTCAAGACTATTTAAGGAGCAGACAGCCTGACTCCTGCAGGAACCGAGCAGAGGAAATGACAGACTAACACTCAGAAAAACAGAGGAGCAAACACGCTTTAAGGAAAGGAGACGAGAGCAGTTGGTTCGAGATGAACTCTCGTCACCCACGAGCAGACGCGAGGAATCTTCTGTGTGTGTCAGTCTGCAGACACGAGCGGCTACGCTGTCCCAAGTCCATGAGTGCAGATGTGGTTAGAGTGTGTGTGTGTGTGTGTGTGTGTGTGTGCGTGTGTGTGTGAGGGTGGAAAAACTGGAGTAAAGGCAAGGCAGCGTGAGTCAGAGTTTACACAAAGTTCAAACTAAAAGAAAGTCATGATCGCTTCTCCGAAAGCAGAGTCCCGATATTTTACTCTCTTTATCCGTGTGTGTGTGTGTGTGTGTGTGTGTGTGTGTTTGCGCCTTTGTCTGTGTCTTTCTACCTTTGTGAGCACTGTTTATGCTTTCAACCTTGAGAGTAAAGTGATATTTGAAAAGCGGTGACATTTCCACTTGTCATCTGCTTCAAGTAGTTAATGCAGCTTATTTTTGCACTTCATATTGTGAAGAAGCAGTAGTTACATTATAAAGAGCATAATCAGAGGCCCCTTTTAGAGTCTGTGTAAAATAAAATCAGAGTATCACTATATACAGATGAATACTCATTTACCTGTGAGCTAAAGTTTGGCTTTTTATTCATTGGTTTAAAGTGAGACTATAGAACCTTAGAGAGCATATGAGACTAATCCCCCTATAAATGAAATCCTTAATGCATATGCAACATAATTACACTTCAATAATTGCAGCACAGCATAAACCGACATCCCACCATTGGCTTTGCTTTGTTTTGATACCTTGGATTTAAGCCATTTGCACTTGCAAATTTCCACAAGGCTTAACAGCATGTGACAGCTAAAAAGCGGTAAATGGTTTGTTTAGAAAAAGGACCTGCATTGTGATTTATTGTCCATCATAACAGGAGCCCATATAAACTGTCTTGGACAATTTGCATCTGAGAAATAAAGTGGTATTTACATGACAGCTGTCAGACAGCCAGAGATACTGCAGCGCTCGCTCCTCTGACACGCCATATATAAACTGTGTATATAAATAATAAAGAGGCTGGATATGTGTTACATTTTACAGCCTTTAGACTCGTGATTTCACGTGTTACTCACAGATGTGTTTGCTTTTAAGGCAGTTTGAAGGTGGGAAAAACAGACACTTTGTAAGATGGAAATTATGTTGACTGTACAATTTCTCTGTCTCGTTGCACTTTTGTGTAAATGCTAACTTGACACCTCAGCTCGCGGAGAAGACGAGCTGATAAAAGTGAAGGTGAAACGCTGCTGGGTTTGAAGCAGCTTCTTTGTGGCCACATGCAGCCTGTGGTGCTGCGTTATCTTTTTTGTTTGTTTTTTATGTTGTCTATTGAATAATCCAGTTGTAAAATTCAGTTGAATGAATCATTGTGTTTTCTCTATACGTTTAATATTGTTTTATCCCGTATAATAAGGCATTTCACTGACTCAATGTCTTATTAAAACATTGTGAAGTAATTCCAGTTACAGCGTGTTTTCAAGTTGCTGTTTATGCAAAATAGCAGGACTAAAACAAAAATAGTTACATAAAAAAAAAAAAGATTTAGTTTACAGCTTAATGTGAATATTGCACCATTTTGCACATTAATTTCAGCATCTAAGGCGTCGTGCAGGTCGGTAAACACCGTGGCCTCGATGGTCAGCCTCAGCTGAGTCCACGGTGGAGGCCGAACCCCTTAAGGCAGAATTATAAACGCAGCTTTAGTCCTTTTTTATTTATCATGAAGGTATTTTGATCGTAGTAATGCACCTTTATATCACAGAATAACAAAGGATTATTTCGCTTGTTGTGCATAATGTTTCAAGGTGAAACAGAAATGGTTTTATGGTTTCTATGTGGCGTGCTGCACACTCGTTCACTTATTTAGGTTATGAATGAATTGCATCTCCACAGTAAATGACGGAGTTGATTTTCACCAATAGGAGAAATCTTGGTTTGTGTTGCTCTTCTGTTCTCTTCATTACTTTACCATCTACCCGTCCTCCAACCATTAACAGCTCTGCAGCCGCGCCGCAGCTTCTCCGTGCATTACTGCACACGCCTGTGAATTATGCAGGAGCATGAAGCTCCTGTGTTTAGCTACAAGCGGAGCTCGCCCTCCCTCTCTGTGAAGTCTTATAGATAGCTATGGAAATGAATGCAGGGACATGAAGCGACTACGCTGAGAGCTTTGTCGTCACAGAAGCCTTTCTCACAAACGCAGCGTGAGACCTGGACAAGCAAAGCGCAAATAATCTCTGCATTTTTTTTTTTCCTTTCCACTAATAACACAATTTCCTCTTTCTCAGCCTCGACATTAATTTGCATTTTCACTTTGAAGACGATTGTCGAGGATCGTTGTGGCTCCTAATGGAGCTCTGTAATTAGGACAGAGCAATCAGCGTGTGTATTGACAGACTTTGCTGTTCAGATAAGTGGCCAATGTAACTGAAATAAAAGCCCATTTGTACATTTGTGATGCTGCCATGTAGCAAAGTATCACGGGTCAAACTATGTACAGCTGTTAGCAATGCAGTTTCCTGGTCTTCTGCATAAATTGGTCGTGAAATGTGATCTGATCTTCACAAATTACACATACCAACAAAAAAAACAATCATGATCAAATTCAAGTCTTCATTGAACACAATTATTAAATATACAAAATATTGATGGAAATAGGCAACAAGGCAGCACTTTCAGTAGCTGTGCATTAAACAGTTGCACAGTTTAGGAGGAATTTTGGACCGATCGTCCTTACGGAAGTGCTGTCGTGAACAGCTGTCTTTGCAGGGTGGAGGTCTAGCCTCTGACTGGGCCACTCCAAACGCTGAATTGGTGTCTCTGTGTTAAATCCTGACGCTCCATCCACTGTACGTCGCTGTTGGGATGATGTTTTCTTGTTGGTACACAGCGCTGTGTGTTCTTCCCACACAATCCTGACCTCATTTCATCGGTCCACAAGACATTTTGGAGTGTCAAGATGGACTCTGGCAAATGTTGGCCGTGCTGCAGTGTTGTTTTCTCAGCGAGCTGTGGCTTCCTGCCATAATTGCATTTCCTATTAATTCTTTTGGCTGACTATGAACAGAGCTGCTGACTAAATTGTTGTTAATTCTTACTCTAGGGTTCATTTATTTACTCATGTATGTTTGGACTGATGTTGGACGCTCACTTCTTTGGAGAGTAGACACAGTCCCTAATTGTCTCCCTTTACAGACAATCATCTGACTGTGTCTTTGCCTTTTCAAGCTACGTGCAAATCAACAGCTCTTGATTGTAGGTTTTCTTAGACGATGATCATCTGTGTTTCACCAGCTTAGAAATATTGTGTTGATATTTGGGACTTTGGTAAAGATCAAATCATGAAATTTATGCAGAAAAGCAGGAAATTGCATCCATGCCATTACGTCATGACAGTTTTTCAGCATGATGTAAAGAAAGGGCAGACAGGTTATTAAAGACAGACGTGGTGTAAATAAATGCGCTTTATTACTTTATTTTCACCTTCAAATAGAAATAAAATGGGTTCGATAATGAGGAGAGATGGGGGTTTTATTATTCTTGGGAGAGCTGGGAATCTATCAAACGACTTTCCCCCAGTGTGTGTTGCCCTCTGCCTGTTAAGTCCCCGAGCTGCTGCTGGAATTTGTTGAAAACACACACATGCGGTGATGCAGAAACGCGTCGACATGATTAACCAACCACATTTCAGGAATCTTTTGCCATCGTGCAGTCGGGGATGAATACAGGCGGTGATTTATGTGCAATCCACTTAACCTCTTGCATGATTAGACTGTAATTTCCACCGATCAACCTGCTTTTTTCCGACACTTTCTTGAGAATCAGACTAACAGCCGCGGAGCCGCAGGGCATCGCCTCAGGTTGTCAGTCACTTTGAGCAGCAACATTAGCTGAAGTGATGACTCGGAGTCTGTTTGTGTCTCACATTTTTCACGTCTGTATATGATTGCTAGTTGTCACCAGTGCCGGACCTTGATTTTTCTGGCGTGTGTGCGGCTTGTGGCAGGCACTGGGCTCCGCTGGGAAATCTGAACTTCAGTCATGCATGCGCAGGTGAGGGAAGGATCATTTCTCTCACTTGTACATTTAAGTATTAACTTGGCGAATAAAAGCAACGCGAAAAAAATAAGACTAAGAATAATGTCTTTACCCTGAAGTTAGTTTGGCTTGGCTCTGGCCCGTGCTCCATGTCAGCGCCTCCAGCTGCCTCGTGCTGTAATGTGTCCGGTAAAGACTGATGTTAGCGGACTGAGCGATCTCCCTGCGGGCAGAAAAGCACAGATGTAGCCATTTGAGTTCAGAGCGGCTCCTCTGATGCCTGCTTAATGTCTGACCCAGAGGTATGGCATGTCCGGGATTTACACCGCTGTTTAGATGGGAACGTTACGGGATAAAAATGAGACGACGACATCTTTGTTCTTCTCCGGGACGAAACGGACACAGTACATTAAAATTCGGCACCACCTGTGTGAGGGAAGGTGACTCCAAATGTGCTTTCCACTGTGTTTGAAAAGAATAAGCAGTAAAGGTTTAGCCCTCAGGTGCTTCCAGACATCGAGCTCCAGCTGCTACATCTGTATTCTGCCTGGGCAGCGTCTGCTGCTGTGACTGTAGCTACAGTAGATCTGACGATCCTGTGATCCCACCAACGACCTGTGACACGGGTTCCTGTCTGTGCGTCTGCATTGTTTGCCTGTAGTGTACTAATAAAAATCGAATAATTAAAGCAGTTGTGGAAAACATAATAGTGTGGAGGAAGAGATGAACAGCTGGCCAATGCAGAGAGATGGGGAAATGCATTATAAATGAAATCAGTATCACACTGGGTTGGAACAAAACTCGACACACATTGTATTACATGCCACAGATTCATATTAATACACTCATAGCTAAAATGTCCCGTGTTCAAACAGCTGTGAGCTATGGCCTTTTTGGATGGACTAAAAATACAAACCTCCATAAAGAAACTTCCAGTTACTGTGAACTGATCAAGTCTAGCTCCTGATCCTCTAGGTCAGAGCGTCACCAGTCATTCACACACGTTGGGCATATTGCTGAGTGTCACTGTGGACTGCTTTGTGCTGGCAGAACAGAACCAGGACCCACACGTGAACCCCCGCTCTGGATCTTTAAGAGTTTTGATGTTTGGGTCCATTTGTAAAAACAAAGAGCAGCTACAAATATGAGTGTGTGTTAACATTGTCATATACAGTAGCACAAAAAGTGACTTACTGTAGATTCCTGATTTTAAATTAAGTTTGGGTGTTGAGTTTAATATAGTTCAGTTCATCCTGTTCACAGCAAAAGCAGCTTTATTTCTTTGAAAATGTTGATGTTTTTATCCCACGAGATGCAAAAAGGATTGTCACACCTCTACATTTCACTCTGCTGGGACTTTGGCTGGCTGCCATCTGGTGTGAGCTTTATGACATCCCTCCTCATTTTAACTAACAACCAAAGATGATTGCTGTCACATTTTCAGCAAAACCATAAAGTCAGGAAAAATACAACCTCTACCCCAGTCTGACTGACAGTGAGGGTAGTTTTTTTTTTTTTTTCCTTTTGGTCCTGCTGTGTGAAGCAGTGCATTAAATTATGCCAGGAGGGATTTTAATCCAAGTCTGTGCTCATCATGAACACAACCAGCCATCGCCATGTCTGCTGCAGTGTAAACATGCATAAGCAAGTGCAGGGAAACTTTGCCAAGGCAAAATCCCAGCAGAGTGCAGCAGAAGAGAGAAATCCTGCTGCCAAACATTTGTTGTGCCTGTGATCACTTGGACTAACTCCTCACAGAAAACAGCCCCACATTTTTTTTTTTTTTCCAAAACAGCTGCTGGAAAACAACCAGTGTATGAAAGAAAATCAGGACTTTGTCATCAATCCAGAGCTCAGTTCGATGTGGTGGTGCATTGCACAGACCCAACGGGAGCGAAGGCTAAATATGCAAAATGAAGCATTATTAACCTGCGATTATGCTGCTAATCTTAGACGAGATGAGCCTGCCGAGAAGTTTGTTAGACTATAGACAGAGAGCAGCTCGGTACGAGGCTGCTTCGAAGCTTTGCCAGAATATATTATCACCATTATCGTCATTATCCTTAATCACCATCATTATCAGTGGTGACAAAATCTTTTAATTTCATTTTACCTCTTTCAAAGTAGGAAAAAGAGCAATTTTGTGAACAGATAAAAAGGGGAATGTGTAATAAAGGTCCTTGGCCACGGATCAAGATGAAGATTAGTGCTGAAACACAATTAATTCATTAGTAGATGGAGAGAAATTAACCAAATCAATTCGAAATGCTGATAACCATAATAATTCAAGTAATTTATTAAGCCACAATGCAAATAACACACGGCCGCTCGTATTAAAGGAACAGTTTGTAATTTGGGGGAAATATGCCCATTTGAGTAGATTAATAGCAAACTGATTAATATAAAACTACTGCAACTAACACGAGCTTCTGTCGAACAGAAACAGAATCCGCCTGCTGCTGCCTGTAAAGTTCATTAATTAACACGTTATTTTTACTTTGCGCAGACATGAGAGTGGGATCGATCTTCTATTCCTTCTCTCAGCTGCAACATCTTCATCTTCTTGTCTTCGAGAGGAAGAGAAAATGTGGGAAAGCTCGGTTAATCCTTCAAGGGCGAAATTACTGAGCAAGCTGTTTAGTGGTCATGGACGGGCACACGCCGATGAGGGCAGAGTGTGGGCACGGACAGGCCACAACCTTTGTCCTGTTAATTTGGCTAAGAGTGCTGATGCAGCACACTCCAGTGAGTTCGGCGAGACTTGGACGCCGCGACCTCACTCCCACACTGACGCTTTCAGTGGGCCATTGCTCTTTAAACGCACTAATTTGGAGTTGAGACTGATTTAAGGGCATTTGTTGCCTCCTGCGTTGCAAAGACGGAGGTTCAACGTATTCGTCGAGATCAGTGAGTCTCTGAGAACAATATCGGCGCTTCATCATTTCGTTGCTTCGGCTGCACATCAGCATGAGGCCCTGGAATTAAATTAGAGCTGGGAGGTTGAAAGTGTCGACGTTCGTTTGAGACACTTCACAATAAAACTTTGTCATTGCTCTGCTCCACATCTGTACAATTTTTTTAAAGAGGACTTTGTATTAAAAAACCTCAAACAGCCTTAAAGTTGAAAGTCAGCACTTTGTTGCTGTACTTGTTCTGAATCCAGTGTGTTGTTGAAAAAGTACCAATACAGTCGAAAATGTCCCGCTGCGCAAACACTCACAGACTTTGCTGCAGGTGATAATAATGTTCCAAGTCTAATCCATCCATTATTTACTCTTATCCCGTTAGGGGACGTGTGGGGGGGCTGCAGCCAATCTCAGCTGCTGTCTTTGGGCGAGAGGTGGGGGGTGAAGCGGGGACAGATCACCGGTCTACCTCAGGGCCACAGACACAGAGCGACGCTCACGCTCGCACCTGCAGGCAATTAAAGAGCATTAAGCTGCGTGTTTGAACGGTGAGAAGAAACTCGTGACATTCACCTTCATCTAGGGGGAAGTGATAACGACTCCGCCACCACGTTGCCCGGTGAGTCGAATATTTAGCGTTTTTTTTGCTCGATTTCCTGCATCACTGTAATATCTGTCTTCGCCACAGGTATGGACAAGGACATGTCCTAATCTTTTTTTTCCCCCCTCACTGTTTGTGGAACAACTGTGCTAAATTCAACCAATTTTCCCTCAATAAACAGCATAAGACAGATGGAGTGCTTTCATCTAGTCAGCAAATCATGTTGGGTAAGATTGATGTTCCCTCGCTTTCTTTCTCACACACACACACACAGACTTTCTCTTCCCCATCTCTCTCGGTGTGTGTGTGTGTGTGTGTGTGTGTGCATTCATATGGTCACCAACAGGCGCTCTAAATTGGCAATCCTGTGAGAACTCTGCCACTCCAGTCCACAGCTTTCCTCTAATCATCACATTGCTAAGACAGAAAAACGAGTATCGACGAAATCAAATATACTGCGTGAGATAAGGCTGCTATTGACCAGCTCGTGTAATTGTAAAAGATTAGTACTGAGGAGGATTTAATGGATTGAAAAGAAACTGGTCAGGACAGTATGTCTTCAAAGAAATAGTGATGCGCCAATATTGCAGCTAAAATAAGGATACACGCACAAAAGCAGCTGTTTAGCTTGAGCCAACAGTTTTCTTCTTCTTAAAATTACAGCGGCTGCGGATTTCATACCGATTCCCACAGATCCTCCACTATGTGGCCCGTTCACTGATATAGCAGGTACTCAAAGTAATTGGTGTGAAATCCTTCTTGTTCCATTGTATTTTGGTGACAGCTTGTCGATGATTCCTGAGGCTTCCTTCTTTAGCTGTAGGCATTTATAATCCACACTAGTCTTCCACAACGCAGCTTTGGCAGTGAATTCTGTTGAGGTCACTGTGCTCAGGCAGTATTTTTCTGGTGAATATAAGCCTTAGCAGTCCACGGAGAGTTCTAGACAAAACTCTGGGACTTTGTCCGAAAAAAGGCAGCCGGAGAAAAAGAACAGTTTTACACCGAGACGAGCGTGTACAAAAAAAAAAACATAGCTGCCATTTTTCTTCCTTTGATCTAAACATAGCTTGGAATGTGGATTATTAAGGAGGAGGATTTGTTGTCGCTTGCAGCACACTGCCCTGTCAAACCGTAAAAATGTGAGCGCCGGCCCAAACAATTAAAGCAGCTATTTCCTCTCAGCAAAGATTACCCAGGGGTCACCGGATGGCAGAAAACCGCAGCCAAACAACACACAAGGTTACGGCTTAAAGGAGAGGTTCGTAAATGTTTGCTGTGGTGTGATTTCCATATGGATTTAGTAGTAAAATGTCATATTCAAAATACAGTGGATTGAACCCGCGCTTTGTTCTGACGTGAGTGGTGCGAGTGACCTCTGCAGGCCACCGCACACGCAGCTTAGTCAGGGTTCCTGTTGGTGTCAAGAAATCAGAGGGAAATGACTCACTTCCAAAATAAACACGGAGAGGAGAAGTCACAAGAATTCTACAATTTAAAACAGATAAAAGCCGACTCTTTCCCTGAGGGAGGCAATTAGCAGACGCGCAATCCCTCGTTTCATCTGAGAAGAATCTCCGCTTAATCTCGGCAGTGTTTTCCAGCTAGTTCCTCCGCCGTGGCTTAATTCACATTCAGAGCAGTGCCGATCCAACGCCGGCTGGCTTTCTTGTGAAAACTTCAATATGGATCTGGGTTTTTGACTGACTTTGTACTCTGGAAGGTCACCTGCGGGTTGAAACCAACAGTGTTTAGAAAAGAAACCCCCAGTTAACTTACATCCATTATTACACCGCCTTATTCTCAAGTGAAGCCCTGTGGGAGGTTCAACACTGGGGCATTTTTTTAAGTTGACAGTTAGAACACAAAAGCACAGTGAGACTAAAATTAGGTGATGCATTTCTTTTTTACTACTGACTATTTTTATTGAGCCAAGGAATCAAAGAACGTGCATTTTCACTTTTTTCCAGGTCTGAGTGGATAACCAGCACAGAAGGAAAACACGGAGGCTCAGGTGCACGTTGCATTAAAGGTTAAAGCTCCCAGCAGCTCCCAAAATCCCCAAATTCCCCCCCCTCAGCTTACTGTTTGTATTTTCTTTCTCTAAACCGTGTCCAATTTTAAGTCTTCAACAGTACATTTAGAGGAAATGCTGTGATTTGGGGCTGCACCAACAAAAAAACACACAATGTGTCTGTAAACAAGTGGATTATGAGGTCACCCTTGATAACCTTCCATAATCCAGAGCGGCAACACTTGCATCTGACGGGCTTCACCAAATTTAGATGACCCACAGAGGCTTTGCATAGAATTGGGTCTTGATGTGGGTTAATCTTTGGCCGCGCTGGAAAATAGTTCTTTGATCTGAATCTCTGAAGAGAATCGTTGCCAATAGTGGGCAGCGACGCCGGCCAACTCAGCATAAACCTCCCGAGTTTGAAAAAACAAAAAGCGCAGTGTGAAGCAGTGCAAATGATACCGGTGTCATGCTGGGAAAACGCACTAGCGCTCAATTCCCCCAAGCTTAGGAGAAACAGATAAAGGCAGTGAAAAGGCTTTGTGTCAAGCTCTATTAATCCACGGCTACGCTTAAGAGCTGGCTGCTAAATCATCTGTGAGTGTGCAGTGAGGTAGCCGAGTGCTGATGTTGCACCTCATTCCACAGATGGGAAAACACCGAACTACCACAAGTGAAGCTCAGCTCCCAATCTGGGTCTCAGAAACCCGGCTTCTTTCTATGCCTCTAACTTCAGTAACAAAGTCTGAGACACACTCTCCTCCAGTGTCCGGATGAGAGATTAATGGGTTTTACTGGAGCCGGTAACAGCTCACTGTTTTTCATGATTGTGTTCAGTTAGCGTGTCGTCAAAGTGTATGGGACTGATTGTGCATTCAAATAGATTCACACTGACAATACAGTAGACACAGGTATAGACAGAAATATTAATGTATATAAACTTTGAGGTATTTGCAATGAACAAATCAAACAAGAACATTTTAAATGGCTCAACACAACGAACGCGGTGGTTCTTCCAATGTGAAGACGAAATGCAACTGCTGCAGTCTCCAAATTATTCAACCTCCTGAATCGAATCCCTCCTAAGAACAGACATTTGCAAATCAGGTTTTATCCCAAACACACCTGATGCAACTTCAGGCTTCACAAATTGCAGCAAATACCCTTGAAATGGATCATATCACATACCTCAAATGGGGGTTTGTTGGGCACCGTATAAAAATGTGGCAAAAGAATTGTGGAAAATGTAATGAAAAGACACCACTGCCTTTGTAAAAGGCATTGAATGTTTCTAGAGACGCGGGTGGAACCAAAGTTCACAAGATCAAAGTTAAAGGAATCGTGGCTACAAATCCTGGACTTGGCACAAAAAAGAAGCTACCAAGCAGCAACCAGATTCCCGAGGGGGAAGATGGACAAAAACCCTCAAGGGACCTGTGGCAAGACTTGGTGGCAACAGGCACTGAAGTCAGTTTGCACATTGAGGCACCAACCGAACCCTGAACGCTTTCATGCCAGAACTCCAAGACATACACCACTGAACCAAGAGTAGAACAAACCTCAGCTCCAATTTGCTCAAAATCATATAAATACCCTATAGATGTTTGGTGATTTTTGTTCTGAGGAGTGACGAATCAAAGTCAGAACGTTTCAGGCCTATGGATCAGCAGAAGAATAAATCCCCCCTGCCTGGTTTGGTGAAGTTCTGGTGCTGCACTGGAAACCAAGTTTCACCAACTGACAGTGGTGGAAACCAGCAGGTGGAGACACATTCTTTAGAACTTAGCACCATCACTGTTGTTTGTTGTTGTCAGCACCATGGATATGAGATAATGGCACCTGCTTTGTGTACTCCGGCTCATCCAAACGTGCTCACTGATAATAAGGCCGACAGATGGCAAGGAACCTACCAAATCATAACCATGGACTGATAATGGGCAGGTGCCAGACATCTCCTCCTCGCTATTATCTCTACAGCTGTGAGGTCGGATATGCGTCATTAAACATTTTTTTATGAAGTGTCATATAATGTACAGACACTGTGCTCTTCAAGAAAGCTTAAAGACGTCTAAATGTATGTCGTACCAGTTGCTCTCAGCTCTCACTGTTGTTTCTGACGTTTAATTTGAGCGTAAAAATTCATCCACCGTTTAGGCCCCTCAACATATCCACTTCTCAGATTGAAAACTGACACAACAGTTTAGTTTTCACGAGCAATCGCACAGCAAACAAAAACAGTTGTGTGACTCCACACTCCATTTATTAAGCGTCAAGTTAGGAAAAAATCTCAATTTACGTCACGCTATTGAGTTAACTATTCAGCATCCAATAGATGGGGCTTACAAATAAGTAATTTAAAGACGCAGCCATGGCTTCTTTCTGTGTGCCACACACTTCCGTTGTCTAGAAAAGTATTACATTACACAGCCGAGGAACCATTTCTCTGGGTGACATGTTTCTTCATTATGATAAACATGGGCACTGTAATTAGTTTTGAGTTGTTCTCACATCCAACCTCGGGCTAAACAGTCACTGGTGCAAGAATTGTAAAAAAATATATATATATAGTAGTCGCAGTGTTTAAGGAGATTACTTTTATTGAAAGTTTGTATTTGTGATTTGTTTTCAAAGATTGGCATCAAACCAGACGCTCGAGGTTGAGTTTCAGCCAAAAAGTTAATTAGACATAAGTGTATTAACTGATTCTCCTCCTGTAATTGAGAATTTGATTCAAATTAGAAAATCTAAATGCACGGTGTATGCACTGGAGACAGGCGATCTAACCTATGGGTTGAATATCTTGTCGGGAACTGGTTGTGACTGTCACTCTGGGTGTACGAGTCTTAAGGGCTGATAAATTATGCCCGTCTGAATTTTACCTCTTAATGGCTATTGCTCTGCGGTTATAAAGAAGGGTAAGTGCCTCCAGGCCCAGCACAGAGACTCCGTGCAAATATGGAGGGGACAATCTTAGAATTCATAAGCATCACCTGTCCTTCAACGGAGAATTCACGTTCCAGTCATTTGAAACAAAATTAATGTATTTAAAAATCAATACACAATTCTCTCAGAGGTCCTTATCCTGCCCCCTCAATCTAAGGAATATGTAATTGGGAAGAAAGTTGCTCACAAATTAAGTGATAAATGGATTTTATTACACTGCATTTGTGTGGTTTGAGAAAATTATCTGTCCATGTTTGTCTGTCAGTAAAAAGACAATTCATGTCTCCATTTAAAACCCAGTGAGCTGCTATGAATTATT
Source organism: Channa striata (assembly GCA_033026295.1). Taxonomy (NCBI): domain Eukaryota; kingdom Metazoa; phylum Chordata; class Actinopteri; order Anabantiformes; family Channidae; genus Channa; species Channa striata. The sequence continues at coordinate 10,427,932 of CM065188.1, read as the reverse complement.
CATAGTTTCAACAATAAAGTGTTGGCCCAAGTGACAATATGCTGATTTTCCGCAGCAGTTATCTCACAGGACTTTATATTAGGCATAGCTAAGCAAATGAAAATCTAATCATATCAAATATAATACAGGAATTTATTTCGCATGAATAGGCAATGTCTCCTCAATACTGTCACAATGGAAAATAGCTGGGAATCACTTGTTAATAAAGTCGCGCGGTGTGATCAGTTCACTTTCTTTTTCAACTCTTTATAATAAATACGAGTCGCTCATCTGTTGGGATTTTAAGTGCTTTAACAGACCTGACCTGACTCTGCATTTGCAGGGAATTATCCCGACTCCCAGCTTCCCTGAGCCACATCCACGGCTCCCGTGAGGCTTCTGCTGCGTTCGTGGCGTGCTGGCATCATGGGGAGATAAAGAAACACTCCTGTTATTTCGCTGTTGGAGGGTCCCCACATTTCCCCCTGATGATTATCGTCTGGATCCTCGTAGGCAAACCAGATGAATTACGGCTGCGATATCTATTTTTGTGTTGTGTGTTTTATAAATGCTCATGTTTTCCTAAAGAGAATGGAGTGAGATGTAAGATTCTTACTACGACTGTTCCAGCGAGTGAGTTAGCAGAAAATGTTCGTATATTTATTTGTATTCGTTTTTCTAAATACTATTGCGTGCTATTCTAGTTTCATTTCATCCTCATGTCTTTCAATTTCCATCTAATTTGACCAATTTAAACAAGCTTTAGTGTGTTTCAATCGTTGGTGTGACCCATTTCCACCACTTTAGCAAACATGGGAAAAACGACCACGTTCCTCACAAGATGGCACCCGCAGCAGTTAATAAGGCCTGAAGTCCGTTTTTACATCCTCTTTAGTGCTCAGAATTATTGAACATTTTCCGGAACAATGAAGTGATAATTAAAGTAAATAATACACAAGCAAGTACTTTATTTAAAACAAGGATAAACTCAACATGCTTCTACTTCATTTATTTGTTTCCATTTTAGACCTGTTTACATTTCTAGTCCATTATATTTCAAAGGAGAATGCTGTACGTTTTGTATATTTATTGCTTTTATGACAATTAAGATTCATTTAATGGGAAAAAATACATATGATGCATTTACAAAATAACAATTACAAACACATTTTTTATGCATCAGTAACAATATTCTAACATATAATTTGTTTGAATGCCCCCTAGAATCAAGTTCACTATAACCTTCACGGTAATAAAGCGTAATTTGTAGCTACTGTAGAAAAGTGATAACTTACAAAGTTGGTGGAGATGCATCTGCAAAAAGCAAATTTGAATCATAACCTATAATTACATTGTAATAAACCTGTATCAATAATAGTGGCCAAAGTGTAAAAAGAGCATCATATCTATATATTAACAGTACCACCAGTGAAAGTGTTGTTATCGTGGCGGGGAAGGTGTAAGTGGAGCAGCACATCTCAAGGCACTGAAGTGGTGGATTAGGTTTCTAGTCCGGGCTGTTCACAGGCCGCCGCCGGGCTTCCTGAAACTGGAATGCCTTGGCTCCACTACATCTAAAGCTTCTCACCCCGTCCTTCAACAGAAGATGCATGTCCCTGGAAAGCTTGACCTCTTACTGCACTCACTGTCCAATCTCTTTCTTTTGTAGCATAATCAGTCGTGACAAATGATAACTACATGTATTCTTTCCATTTGCTTTTCAGCAACCGACTTAGACAATCGTAGGTGCAAACGGAAGAAATTTAGCCAAAATATGATGATAAATGATGAGAATAGCAAGACTAGAGTCTCTGCAAGTGATGAACATTTGATTCCAAAATCAACACTGAGCATCTCTTGTGTTTCTTTTTAAGGCTTAACTTTAAAAAATATGAATTCAAAGGCAGTAAATTTGTTAGTTTTGTGGTTTAAAATTTCAATTGTCACAGTACAATCATGACGCACGTGACTTAGCTTGCAGCCAGTTATTAGTGTTATTACTTATACACATGTTTGACAAGTTAATGACAAATGTTTGTTGCAGTGGGCTGAAAAAAAAGGCTGGACATGTTTTAAACAGGTCGAAAATCCATTTTTTATCCAAAAGCTTTAAAAAAAAAAAATAGCTGAAAGAGACAGACAAGGTCATCGTACATTTGTATTCGGTCAGTAAACTTGGAGCGTTTTGGGGGCGACTGTTTAGCTCACGGAGGTTTTGAGGACAGATTTATCTCTATCATTACTGCTGTGATGGAAGGAGACATGCTGTCAGATGATGTGACTGAGCAGGGGCATGAAATATGAGGTGAAGAGCACATAGCTGTTGCTATCAGCAATATATAGTTTGAACTTCTACTTCCTAGTTTATAGATTTATTCAGCTTTGTTGTTAATTGGCAGAATGGCGGTAAATGGAGGTCACCACTGCAGTGATTGTATAAGACACATGGATATTTATGCAATATTTAGGTGTAAATACTTCCAGAACAAAACTCATATTGAGTTGTGAAGTATATTATATTATTTGTATGATGTTATTTGTTACTTTCTAGAAATCTGTTTTCACTTTTGAAGTGAGTCAATTCATTGACTTTTTGTCAATGAAGCCAAATTAAATCAATATTTCCATGTCATAAAATGTTATGACAATCTATTAAATACTTTTATGAGATAATTCAATGTGACAGTTTGGTGTCGGGAAGCTTCAGTGTTCAGCAGGTTTTATTCAGTTTCATCAGTTGTAAGTGAAGTGAAGTGAAGTTTTATCCTGTTCGTTCAAACGTGTCTTTATTAAAATATCCTTTTGGAAACAGATGTGTGAATATACAGCGGATGACGACAACTCAAACGCGTGTTGTCGGTAATGTTCCATTTCCACTGCACTCAATCATTTTAAGTAGAGAGGATATTAGGGTGAAATGGCACAAACGAGGATATGATTCCACTGACTATCTTTGGAGCAAAAGACTTGTATCCACCTGAATAAATTACCGCGTTCTGTTTTGCATGGAGTCACAGCACTTTATTCAGACATATGGAGGCATAAGTAGTTGATAGTAAAATGGGGGAATGTATTTAGGGAATTGCATTCACACGGGGAAATCGTCAAAGGAGAGGCCTTGTGTTTTGTTAGTCTTCTGGAGAGACACTTAAGACTCATCACAATCATAATATTGGATCCTTTTTCTAAAAGCATCAGCAGCAATTTGCAGTTTCTATTTCGGTTCAGGACCAAACACAGCATAACCCATTCTGGGCAATATCCAGCCGCAGCGAGTGTCTAACATCATCAGTTCAGACATGGACTGCCTGCTGTTAGCATCCTGCTCTCAGTCTCTCAACACCTTGGGGCGGATCACCTCTGTGCTGGCTCAATAATTATCAAATATTCACAAGAGGCTGGATACATAATGAAACCAACATGTCATACACACTATCAATCAAAGCCTCTGTTGTTGGAAACAATAAAGACGCTACACGAAGAGCGTCTTTAATGGTACACGGTGATTTCCATCGAACCGCAGGGCAAACACACACTCCGCACTCAGACTCGTGGCCTAACATTTATTTATAGCTGTACAGGAACCACCTGACTGCCAACGAACGTGTCACGCATCTATTATTCAGTGATAGCGGTGAACTACTTAATTTCCCATTATTGATTCCCTTCCCCTCTGTCACTCATTGTACATGGACAAAGATGTGGAGCCTCACAAAGAGGAAGCCGTGGCAGTCAGGCAAGGTCAGATTTCATTTTAATGCGCCGTGCTGCTCCGACTATGAGCGTGCGTGCAGTGGAATCGGAAAAATACGGCACAGAGGGGAACTTCAGGCCTGTTTTGATTTGTGGGATTAAATACGCCGCACTTGTCAGCAGCACTCTGCAGACTTTAACAAATTCTCTATATGTTCATGAAACTTGATCCCTGATGTCAGATTTCATAAGCTATTTTTATAATATTATGTCAGGTGTAAAAAACAATAGAATGAAGTGCCAATCAGGTCGGCGAGGATCTGAAATAACGGCCACTGATGCTGCAGTCTGGAGCCCCGGTGAGCAGAGTTAAGGCTCCGTGATATTCACATATTTTCACTAAGGGTTTGGGGTTGTCAAAAATGATATTTCATAAAGTTCACATCATTGCTTTACCTCAGTGCTCTGAATGATGCACACTTTGTTTGTTTGCTTTTTCTTTTTACAGCAAATCACATATGTTGTGGTGATTAGACGGACAATGAGGGCGACTCCGCTGCTCTGCTGAAATCATTCGGGACAAGCTCAACTTTATTCAAATATGTTTTAATATTATCTGCGCAAAAGGGGTGTAATGTAAGAGCGAGTTCAATCCCATCGTACTGATGGAGCAGGATGTGTGTAATATCTTCTCATACATAAAACCAGACTGCTGGGTTTGACATTGTTATGAGTTAATTTAATTGCAGCACATTTCCTCTGTCCTACTGAAGCCTGGAAAAGGTGCAGCATTTTCTTTCCTGTGTTCAACACTTTGGATTTAGTCTGACCATTAATGAAAGTGGAAGTTCAAGTGTGTTTTTTAAATTATGATTAACTAACTCTGTATTTATCTTAATTGCTAATTAACTGATTATTGCAGTGAATGTAGGTCACATCAGTGGATAATCAATTTTTATAAAAGAGTGTTTTGTTTGAGTTGTAAGCAACTGAATGCATTCGAATTTGTATTCTACAGTATGAAACATAAGTTAAGGCTAGTACTTGACTCAAAGGCAACCTCCTCTGCTCCACCCGGGCCTCCCTGTTCCTGCTCTGCTACACTCTGCTTTATAAAATAACATGTAAATAACATTTAAACTGAAACGCTGTGATGAACAGGATTTTGAAGCAAACAGCTCTGCACTGCTTTTCGAATGGTTTGACATGTTGAATCGGGATCCGTCTGCTTTGGCCCATCAGTGAAAATAGGCTGCTCTGATTGGCTGTTTGGCTTTGCAAAGAGGGGTTTTTTTTCTTTTATGGAAGTTTGTCATAACATGGTAAATTGATCATATGTCAAATTAACTGTTGGGTAATTAAGTTTAAATTCTTGGTGTCAAACGATACATGTACGTAGCAGTCAGCGGGACTATAATCAGGCTTTACTCGACAATTGTCTTGGGTCTGAGTTCTCCTACACAACCTACATTAACACAAAAGTGTGGCCAAGCGTGTACACTCAAGGAATATTCATCTACACAATACGTTTTGATGATTAGAAACAAAGGAGACTAACAAAATATATCACTCATCTGAAGAGCATGTCACTGTAATTATATGGCAGCATGACACTCCTGTCATTGCCTAAAGGGGATAATTATTTTCTAATCATCGACTATTGAGAGAAATGCACTTTCCATTATTGCCACTGGACTGTATGGCAACACCTACTAGTAAAGAATCTAAAACACTGTTATTTTTGATGGAGGAATGTGTCATAATTAAAAACTGAATATGTTTTTGACAGACTATTATTCTCATTTCAGAACTTTGGATTCTTGCATTTGCTGAACGATTGTGTCATTTTGACATTTCTGTTCATCTCTCATCTGCTCCTGTGATTGCTCAAACTACTGCTGGCATGGACGGAGTCGCGAGGGCCGTAATAACACCCAGAGTTTGTGTCGTGAGACGTGGTTCGGGAGTGTTCTGAGGGATGCTGTAGTCCTTTTCCTGCAGAGTAAAACAGCAACAACAGCCCAGAGATGAGTCCCCATGATTGAGGAGGAGGAGGCAGCAGGCAGCCCCTGCACCGATAATTCAAGTTTAATCTGAGCTCTGCAGGGGAACCACACAAGGACCGAGCTGTGCATCACTGCAGATTTACTCCCAATAGTCTAATGTTATCAACCCACAGCAAACAAACGCACACTCGCCAACACACACAGGGAGACGCCGGATATAACCTGAATTACGCTGATTGCCAAAGAAGCTACCCTTGATAAGGAAGGAATTGAAACAAAATGGTGTTTACATGCTGGAAGCTGATACTAGGGGACGGACTATCTCCTGCAGTCGAGTATGATACGCATCACATCACATCAGAAACCAGCCGGTTTGAAAGAAGTCCCAAAAAGTGGAGAAGTAAAAGCGTTGACATAAAAAAAAATGAGCTAATTGTTACCATGGTGACATTGATTAGACGGACAGGCTGTGATTCAGACACTGAGCTACTGGTTCAGCCAGATCTAGATAAATATGTCAAGATGAGATAGATGAAAAAAAAAGACTTATTTGCTTTATTTTATAGTTTTTTGCACGTTGCACACAAGGAAGCGTCATCTTTTCTTGATTATAGACTAAAGAAATAGAACTCAAAACAGAAAGCAACTCTTAGAAGAGCTGTCCTCGCTAAAAACATCAGCGTGTGTTTACTTGAAGAACATGAAGCAAAATTTAAAACTAATACTTCAATCTGAAAAGACGTCCCACTGAAACACAGCCTGAATTTAAATGTCACAACACAACATACAGTGGGTTCAGAAAATATTCAAACCCTTTACGTAAAATGTTTTAGGTCATTGTTTCCATTTTTGCTCATCACTCAACAATATACATTCAATAATCCATAAAAACAAAGTGTTCAAAATCATTTTCATGACTTTCATCCCTTAAATCCATACTTTGTGGAAACTCTTGGCGAAGTCTCTTGGGAAAGTCTTTACAACCTTCACACACCTACTCTGGGTCAGTTTATCTCATTCTTTCTTGCAGATCCTCTCAAGCTCCATCAGATTAGATGGGAAGAGTGTGAACTGCTGTCTTCAAGGCTTACGTCCAAACATCCAACGAGAGCATTGAAACTCTGGTCCAGTATCTGCGCCTGCTTCAAATTTCTCCAAGCAGGCGCTCGTGTCTTTTCCTCTACGTGGCTTTCATCTCTGAGATGGTTTTCTTCTCTGTTGGAGTAACTGTGGGAAACCAATACATTTATAAATCATTGCTGATTTCTTCCTGCAGAGATTACATGACTACTATTTTTGTCCTGTTTAATTCGGCTGTTAGCGAACACAGTTCGGCTTTTACAGTTTTCCTCCAAAGCTTTGCTTCAATTTTCAAATGACAGTTTGCAGAACAATATTGCCCCAACATTTTGTTTGTATATTTCAGCAGACGACCCTGTGTCTCCTGCTTGAACAGATATCAGATATCATACGTGTCCTTTTTATCAGAGTCACAAAGCTGCAGTGGAGGTGTCAGGTTGGCATGGTGATGACGTTTCCATGTGTGCTCAGAGAATGCTGCGCGTCCTCATATTGCCCTAATTAGGCCATCCAACACCTAACATCTGTTAACTTTCTTGAACGCCCTCCTCGGGGAGCTCATTCCTGAAAATGAGAGAGGAGCAGCGAGAGATTGTTTGTGGAACAGTCTGTCTATTAAAACTGATGAGTATGCAGAAAATCGAAAAGCAGCAGTTGTGACCCCAGTTTTTCAGTCCGGTGCGTTTGATGAGGAATGTTTAATACATTTTTGTAAATGTGCCAGTAATCTTAAAGGTTCTTCAAATGTTATCTTGTAAAAACTTGTCATGTTCATATGCCATTCATATGTACGTGCATGCTATGATTTAAACCCAAACGTCTTATTGTGTGATCATCTGAAGGATTCTCCATCTGCTACCAGGTCTGTAATGTGATTATACCAGCAAACTTTAAAAGTGATGGATCAGAAACCAATGAACTGGCATCACTGTCAAATTCTTCAAAAGTGCAGTCTGTTTTAGTAAGTTTTTAATGTTTTCATACCAAAAAAGTATTTTCAAGTGAATAAATGACCTGCAAGGGGCTGTAATATAAAACTGAAGAGTTTTGCAGTTTCATCGTTTGCAGTGAAAGTTTGACGGTAATAGAACCCGGTACCTTTAGATAAAGATCACCAGAGATCAATTGACATGGTCGTGTGAAATGTATGCACACAAAAATACCTTTAAACACTTGTTGATTCAGTGGCTCCATCTTTTCGCAATATGCTCCATATACATGGCGTCAATTGCTTAATTGTAACAAAGTTTGATGTCAGTGTCCGCCGCTCTGATGTCCTCAGACAACGGACTGATGCCCACCCGTGGAGTCGGAGAGAGTTTCTTAACCTGTTCTGTTCCTTTCCCGGTTCCGATTGAGGATTTTTTTTCTGCGTGGAGAGTATGTGTCCTGGATCATTTAACCAGATAAAGTTTCACAGCTTGATTCCACGCTGAGGAGACATGAATACGGCACACCAGAAAACTCAGATATGAACTCATCAAAAGTTGCTGAATGATGAACATAGACCAGAGTTGGCGTGGACTCTGGAACTGAAGCAAATGCAGGAGTTGTGTCTAACTCCTATTGTGAAATCTGGGTAATTATACACTTCATCAGTGAACTTTATAGCGTTACACTGCAAAGTGCAATTAGCCGGCTAACGGTGACAGCCAGACATTAACCTGTGACCCCTGGATCCCATGTAACTTCAGCACACATCTATAGCACCTTTTCCATACTGAAATCAAAATAGTTTGACAAGTATGAAAAATATGTGACAAGTATGGCCCCTGCAAACCTCAAATTTCAATCAACCTGAATAATAACAGGAAAGTTGGAAGCTTGATTTCTCCGTCACGGCAAATGAAAATACTTTACGCCAAAATGCCGTTAAACTGTCCAACAAAGATGGAAACTGCAACTCTTTTATTCTGCTCCCTTTAATGTGGAAACCATCTGTGTGTTTAAAACAATAAAGGTGTGAATAGTGGAAATGTGACTTAAAACTGTGTTTTTAAAAAGTAATTATTATATATTATAAGTAATTATTGAGGATATGTTGCCTATCTATGCTGTAGATCTAACGACCCTTTAAGCGTCGCCTCTACTGTCAGAGCCAACGGGCTGATTTCTGCTGCGATCGTGTCTTAATTAGTGGATGTTTGTGCGCTAAGAGCTGCTGTTGCTCTCTGTGCCCTTGGGTAATGTCCTCCCTTTTGTCAACAGTGGCTGCTCTACCTTGAGTTATGCTCTGCTGCGGTGATGTGTCACATTTGGCAAGATGAATGATCACAGCAATATATTCATCCTCACTGTAGCAATCCATCAGGTGTCAACACTGCCACGAAAAACTAAGCCTGCTGCATTTTCTTAGCATATTCAAAAAAAAAAATGGATCACACGTGTCAACAGGAGTTAGGCAACTTTATTCAGCGCGGTGCAAATAAAACGTAAACGACACACGACAACTGAATGACACGTCGTCCAGTGAATTTAATCGAGCAAAAAATCGTCTCAGCCGTTCACCTGCACAGTGAAGAAAAGAGAGGCGGCCCCATCACGACAGAGAATTATCACAGTCGTCACGGAGCTAATGGTTAGATTTATCACTGCTTCTTACCTACAAAACACCCGCAAACATTTTGTGCCTCCTGATGTTTTCACTCGGAAAATATAAGGACACAAAATTCAATCAGCTGTGTTGTGAGGAAACTCCTATCAAGCCAGTCCACTCTGTGCTGCGGCTGCTACTTCTCGGAGAGTGTTTCACTTTTATTACTATTTATTCCTGAAAATTGGCTGCGGGCAGCACAAAGTGGTGGGGAGAGTGCTGAAACAAACAGCGAAGGCCATATTTTCTCTGTTAAAAGAAAGGAGTGGGAGGCAGCGCAGTCTTTTACTGGCATCCAACACAAGGCTTCAGAGTCAGGAATCACGGTGCAGCTGCTGTTCACAGCCTCCGACGGGAAACCCGAGGCCGGTGGAACATGTCAGTGGAAGGGGAGAAGGGAATGGCCTCATGTAGCATATTGGGTAAATTAGGGAGATGAAAAACATTTAAAAGTGTGTGTTGGAGACAGTTAATAAAGACTAATGGATGAATCATTGCTACTTTTGCAGTTTTCAGCAAAACGCCAAAGAGGATGGAGATAATAGCAGATTATTTCAAGTCGCTGGCAGTTTCTGAATAATTCAAGTATGAGGAGAAAAGTTGTGATAATGGGCTGTTTCATACATTACGTCTAAAAAGCCTCTTCTTTGTTTGTTTGCGGCATTCATTTATTTCCTAAAGTGATGTTTAAAAGTCAAATTATTCATTCCATGCAAATGACGCCACTATCAGCAGCATTTCATTACCGACTTTAGTTCACTCGGCTCCCCCATTTCATCGCGGAGATGGATTTAAACACAAGCCCGATGCACATGCAGTTTCATTTTTCTAATGAGCCACAACCTCACACGTTTGAACTATTAATACTTAATTTAATTACTGCTCCTTTGTCCTTTACATCAGGTTGAATCGTTAGAATAAACTTTGTGTTAGTGAGGTGTTGACTTGGATGAACAGGCCTCGTGACCCTCATCTGCCACTGTCCAGGGTGCTGATTCGGGATCGGTTTTCCCGAGTTGAAACTCGGCCATTGTAAGAGACAGCATCTGCCATTCTGGTGCCTGGTGGGGGGGTTTCAACCCCTGCCTGACTCTCTACATGACAGCCAGCGTTGCTGTGGGTCACATGACACGGTAGGGGCGACTGACTGATGCGGGTGATAAGGTCAGAGGACTGTTGCACCGCAGCAAACGTGTCTGGTTGTTTCACAGAGATGCAGTGTTGCCTGTTAAGTTCTGAAGAGGTGGTTTTTTTAGTTTAGTGCTTTTGTGTGTGTGTGTGTATGTTGACTTCAGTCTATAATTAAATATGTGACTCATTCTCTTTCTGTCTCAATCAGGTTCTTTTAAGCAAATTACATTGTTTTGTTTTTTTTAGAAAGTAAAATTACAATGTTTTTCTCCTCATTCGAATTATTTAACATCAGCAGGACGTCCTTCTTTTTACAACAATACTTTTGACCAAATTTCTCTAAAACTTTGAGAAAAATCTTAAATCTACAGTGAGGTGCGTCAAACTGTAGCTTGAGATGATGATAATCTGAGCTTTAGTATTTTCTCTCTCTGTCCAAATGATCAACAACATGTATAGTGATTATTGATTTGAAATACGTTTTTTTGATTGTTATCATCAATTTTTTCCCTCATTGAGTCATTCTGATGGCATAGTGTGCTGTCAGAATCTTCCTAAAGGCATTTAACGGCGCTGAGAGCTGCTGAGTGCTGAGCCATTACATGAAACGCGTCACTTTCTTAGCGTCTTCCTCCCGTAACTGTCGATCATTTCTCTGTGGCATGTTGATCTAAAAATTTGACATGAACTTTTCCGCAAGCGGGAAGAGAATGATTCATTTTATAGGTGTATGTATAAAAGTATGTGAAATCTTTCCGTACCCGTGTGTGTGTATGCAGAGTCGCTGCACACACACGTGACACGTCAAAGTCAGAAGGCGTACTGCACATTAAAACCTCTTCCACCTACACCGGAGGCATTGGTACATGCACCGGACATGGAAGGGCTGAGGTGACCTACAGTGTCAACATGGCACGAAGCAGATTTGTGGCAAACTCTGAGGAAACAAAGGCAAGTCGTGGGAAGAGGTGTGTGAGAGTGGAGTGGGACGTGGGAAATATATGACAGGGTATTAGTTTAAAACGTCTTAAATCCCAAAGCAGGCAGCTCTGTGAGCACTCTATCAGGAGGCTTACTTCACAAAATGTCAGGCTTAATTTCTTCCAAAGTGTAGTTGTTCACTTCACAGCTCAGACTGTAAAACAGCAAAGTGTTACTGTACTTGTGAGAGTTTAGGATATGCTAGAAAAAAAATGATTTTCCAGTCCAGCAGATGGTTTCTTCCAATAGAGATTAGTTATATCATAAAAGTCCCTTTGTCTTGACAGTAAGATTGTCTCAGAGAGTTTGTTCTCACATCACCCTTCACATCTTGGATCCAAACTGTGAGATGAATTTGTGAAATAAAAAATAATTAATTTAAAATAAAAGAGACTAATTGTGTCTAAGTGGGCACAAGAAATGAAGCAAATGTAACGTGAAACAAGAAAATCATCCTGAAATTACAAAACATGTCCCTTTGTGAATGCAAGTAATGTACTTTTCTGTAAGGATATTTGATGAAACTTATACAATTAAACATGAAATTTTCTTAAAATGTAGATCAACAATGTGATAAAGGGGCAGAGAAATACACGCAGGGCTGTTGATGAAGCATAATGATCCAGCATCCTTTCTGTCCTGGCAGATGATCTGCTTTTGCGTATTTTCTCCTAAGCGAAGGTGCTATTTGGCAGAACCACATTAAGACATCAGTGCATCCACAAAGTTTGGAAAGATAAAAACGAAATACAAGTCAAGTATCGGTGAGAGACTGTGTGGATCTTCTGCTCTGAAATGTGGGTTTGGCTTTGGCCAAAATGAGCTTTACTGCCTGTTTTGCAAGCAGCTGACTCCCTGTGTCTGTGCATGTCGCTCACTGTGACCTTCAAGCGACAAGCAGCACTTTTAATTCCGAGGATTACCTTTGTTTGAGCTTATGTCACCACCTGCTCAGGCCCAGTCAAAGGTGCAGGAGTCATAGTCACACTGTGATGTGCTGTGACTGTGAGGGACGTCAGCCAAGGTCATCACACTTAACTACAAGTGAAACTAAAACTGAAACAAATATTAAAACTAAACAAAAAATTAAAAACAAAACTGTGGTTGAAATTAAATTAAAAAAATAGATTCTTTACCAACATTAAAAGTAAAGTGGAACTACTAAACCCGACAAAACTGAAACTAAAATAAATCATATTTCGAATTGGAAGAAGAAATAAAAACAAAAGTAATTAAAATAATTAACACTAATAACACTATAGGTATATATTATATGTCTCATTTAAATCAGTGGGGGCCTCAGGGTTTGTCGTGTGGATGGTGGTTGACAGCACCCAGAGTGCTTCTCCCCACAGTCCCGTTTGGCTGCTGGCCCGACATCAGTGAAATGATTATCCAGTGATTCTCCTTGGACCACAGCAGCACAATAACCAAATGCGTTATCGCTCCTAAAGCCGAACTAATGTCAAGCCCCGCATATTGTTCTGTACAGAATGTTTATGAAGAATAAAAGCAGCAGTTTGGTTCGCCGTGACCTTTTCTCAACCTACAGTGCCTCTTGTTTTTTATAATTGAGTCAAAACAAAGACGGCGGTTTGGGACACATATTTGTCCTAATCCCACCAATGGACATGTCCACTGTTGAATACCAAACACTGCATCCCACACTTGTGCACCTGCCCCACGCTTCACTGACTTCACTTGTCGAATGTGTGTTTAGACTCACAAGAATGAACCCGCACAGCCCGGCCGACTTCCACCGACACTGGAAGAAAGACGCAGGAAAAACTGTTTCTTTGATACATTCTCACAAACCGACCGTGTTGCTTTAATCCATCAAAGTATTTGTTAAAAGCCCCGAAAGTGTCTTCGTCAAAACTCTGAAGGCAGCATGGAAAGCGGTGTTATGTTATTTAGCCTAATACATCCTCCCATGATGCAACACTGAAACAAACCTGTGCAAGGTTCATGTCACTTGTCAAATTGTGTAAAATGGATTTATCAGCAGTTTGAGGTGTGTATTTTTATCCTCAAGGACGAAGTGAAAGGTAGATGAGCCGGAAAAAAAAAAAAAAAAAAAAGAATGTTGACTGAATTAGTTTTAAGATTCGTACCACACCGCCAAACATTTTAGAGAAGCTTGGAGGTGTGTGGAATTTCAGTTAGATAAATAGTTTCTGTTGAGCCGATACAGTGAACTGAGCTCGCCGCATTTGACATATTCTATAATTTCTTTCATCATTTACTGTTCTAGACAAGTTAAAAATAATTTACCTGGAAAATAGAAAAATAAATTAGAATCTAGCGCAGAGACAAATACACGCATGAGACAAACGTTTTCACCATTTTGTCTTGGTGTAATTGCAGTTCCAGTCTCCAGTTAATAAGGTAATATGGAACATTTAACCAGCTATAAAGTAAATCTCCCTTGAGAAAAGCTTCTATTTTTTTCCATCCCATGGTAACTGCTGGTTTGAACATCAAAGCAAAATCCAATTAGAACTGTTGGGTGAATAAAATACTTTCTCCTTCTGTCCCTCTTTCGTAAGTCGTAGCTCTTCAGGCCTGTTATTGAAGCCGCTCCGTGCTGGTGCAGGACACAGCGTAAATGTTGTTCCTTTTAGCAGGTCTGACTTTGTAAGCACAGGAAACGCCACAAAATACGACAGCATGTAACATACGACTTCTCTGCGATGGAACTTGTACCATCTACAGGGATGTAACTGGAGGCTAAAGTGTCGGTTGTTTTTCGGTTTTTTGGGAAATCATCTCCTTTCAGCACGTCATGTGACACAGTCTACCCTCACTGATTCAAATTTTATTCATTCACTCAAATTAAACATACAAAACATTTATTACATTTTATGACATTTATTACAGTAGAATCATAGTGTTGAAACTGCAGCTTTTCCAGAGTAGGGTCTAAAATGCAGAGGACATGAACTCAGTAGGAGCAGCGGTAGCTCAAAAATGTATTTATAATATTTATCTTATGAAAATAAGGTGCCTGTAGAAAGGGCACTTGGCTTTATGTAACAGGCATCATTAAGGTGTGATAAGGTTGCACGATTCCTGTTAGTCGTCTTCATTGTCTGCACTTGGCATCTGATTAGTAGCCTGTTAATCTGCTCTGGAACCTTTGCGGCCTTCATAATGGAAGACATTGACATTTACTTCACCGTAAGCAGCCCCTGGTTTCTGCTCATCCTTCCCTGTTTGGACATAAGACGCAAGTTGATAAAGGGTGAAAACAGCCGCTCAAGGGCGTACGACCATAGAGGAATCCAAACATCAGGCAACACACGTATGTTGGGTAAGTCCTTCCCTACAGGACTTTGTGATGTCGCAGTCGCACCATTTCAGGCAAATTCAATTAATCCTCAGGAATTCTGCACAACCTTGCAGCTTTTTTTAATCACGGTAACTTTTCCGCAAATTTCCCCAACCATCGTCCGTTCACACAATGGAAGCTGGTCTCTATGTTGGTATTTTCACAAAATTAAAAAGACAAATGATGTAAGAGAAGCAATATGTTCGTTATCCACAAGTTGTAAAAAGTTATTTAATGTTAGAACATACATTTTATATTACTAATTATCAAGGCTGCCAATCTATAAGAAATTTTAATTGTGATTAAAGGCCGATTGTCCATAGTTGATCATGATTGATTGCAAATTACTCACCAATATTATACCTTTTCAGAATTTGCGGTAAAGGCACATTTTTCAAATTTTAGTGCCGTTATACGCACAGGAGTGGACACATGGTGCTAATACTGAAGCTAATGACCTGACAACTGACTGATGGATTATTTCTACAAAAGCAGAGTCACACACTGTATAAAATAAAACTGTCCTGATATTAATAAATGGTCAAGGTTTTAAAATATTTTAGAAATCTGTCTTTATAGCATGTCTTTATAGCCGTTGAGTGGACAAATTTTGTTTCAGTACCATTGTTTTTTGAGGGTCAAGACTGGGTTTTGGGATCAGGGTTAGAATTAGGTTTTGTGGTTAGGGTTAGGGGCTAGGGATTGCTTTTCGTCAGATAGTGTCCTCACAAGGATAGAGGTACGTGTGTGCGCCCCGCCCTCTGAGGCCGCTCTGAGAGGGGCAGACAGCAGGAAAACTGCATCCAAAACACCACGACCACAACTTCACATGTGACAATCATGTGCTGAGTTCAAATAAAACGCAGAGAATCAATCAACGATCCGACTCACAGTCAGTCGCCCGTCAAGCTCAGCACAGGTGAGGCCACAGGTCATCATAACAGAATCCACAGTCAGGCATTGCTCTGGTTTATTCTCAGTAGAATGCCTTTGGCTTTTCAAGAATTACACACAAATATAAACTATTTTTGCATTTCTCGTGTGCTGCTGCATTTGTATCACAAAAAAGCCTGAAAACATCAGTGCAGATGTTTAGAAAAGCTTAGGTGAAGTCAGTCAAGAACCTGCAGAAACCTGATGGAGCTGGTAAATCACGCCCGTGTGTTACTCTCCCACGAGGTTTAGAAAAGTTTTTTTAGTGTTAATAACCTTTTCAAGTCAAAACATCATCAAGTTTTATCATTTAATTTCATGCAAACGGGGAGAGTATAAATAAAGTACATTGTACTGACTTCACATTCAACATTCACTTTGTGTCGCCCGAGCTCAGATCACAAGCTTTTACCCCTTCAATGAAATGTAAGATCTGAAGTCAGTTCTATTTGTGCTAGCAACGGCTTCCTACTCTGACAGGTCTGCACAACTCTCCCAGGAATCTCATGAATATATTTAGGACTATTAAACCATTTTTAAAAAGCTATTTTGCATGCATACAGTCTAATCATTACAATGCAAATGAGACCGGCAGGATGGTAAATAAGGTGTGACTGAGAAAATGGAAAATGGATAAGGAAAAGCACTTGGATGCACATCTGTGGGGCCGGCCATATTAGTCTGGATGCCTATTACATTCAGGTCTATTTATGCTTTTGTTATTTTGATAAGACACTGCATATCTATAGGCCTTTATCACTAGGCATTGTCATTTTCTATAACAATAACGCTTACCTGTATATATGTTCCTGTCACACACAAAACACTGCTGCCTCGTCTCCTTTGTGAGACGTTCCGCAATTGCCTTTAGCTCTTGTTGAGTCTGTCACTTACATATTTTTCCAGTTGTGTCATTTACAAAACCAGCATCTGTGGGGATGAGTAACATCCTAGGAGACGTCCGAGATGACATTTCTGCAGCAGTCTGTGACGGCAATCTGCTGGGAGCTAAGACGGGTCTGTGAAGTGACACCTGAACTCGTCATCCTTTTAAAGCACCCAGGGTCCTGCCACACAACCTACACACTCAGACAGAGATGAGGAGCTGTGAGCAATTCCCGTCATCCATCAGATTTTACAAACACGACTCAAGTGTGTGGGAATATGCAGCACCGTTATAAAGATATGTAGGTGGCGTTTTATTGATGCCTGTGCTAATAAATTACAAGTATAGTCCAATAAAAATCGCAAGTTAATGTGATGCAAAATATGTGTGCAATAAAGAGAGGAGAGCACTGCTGTAAATTGAGTTATTCCAGCATCCTGGTGGCACAGGTGGCTAAGACAAACACTCTGCGACTCAAATGTCTCTGGCTCAAAGCCAACCAGAGCAGCGAAGGCACCGGGATGCCGATCTTTTCTCGGATTTACGTGGTGTTAGGGAGCGGGAAAGTGTTTGTTCTATTCACCAATTAAGAGCTTACCTCAGTGTTTTCATATTAATAATCATGCGATCACATGCATTGTCAAAGTAATCCTTCGTAGTGACAAACGCACAGAGAACTGCGACCCTGACTCCGCAGTTTCCTTCAGCTTTGCTGAGCTTTAGTGTCCTTAAACTCCCTGTGTTGGTTTTACAACCTGCGACTTTGGGTTTATCAGAGCACTCGACAGTGTTTTCTACACGCTGGATGCTGCCTGTTCAGCACCATTAGCATCAAAAGGACAAAGTTAGAGAAAATATTTAGCAGCCAACAGATCGGACCCATCCTCAGGAGTTAGGGGGTGACAAACCTGGAGCGACAAGGGGCTGAATATTTGATGTAGTTTTACCACGTGGACATAAATACAGTCTGTGAAAAGCTAAACAAAGGTACAATATTCAGTTGAAGCCCAAAATCAATCTACTCTGCTTCTCCAAGTCTGCTCTGCTACCCTCTGCTACAGTCCACCCAGCGGTTCAGCTAGTCATTGGTTTCAACTGAAAAAAAATGACTATGTCTCATAGAACTTAAAAAAACACGTCCGACCCTTTCAACAAAAAGTATCTAACAGAAGAATGATCGGCTTAGAGGTTTATAAAAGACTAATTAGACTAATTAAACTAATTAGTCAACAGGCCTTAAAAGCTGAGTCAGCACTTGATACCAATCTTCTGTTTGATTTTGACACAGTGTAACGGAAGGACTTCATACATAAAATATATAAAAGACGAATAATAATTGTATGATCAGTGTTTCTGAAAGTCTAGTCTGGGACAATAGTTGCAATGCATCCAAGTCAAATATATCAGTGTCTTTCTTGTTCTGTGCGAAGACAAAGAATCCAGCAAGACAATCTGAAGCTACATGCCAAATAATAACATAACCTCTGAAAGGCTGATGACGGGTTCTTTACTCGAGTGCATTTCTGCTTCAAATAAAAATTGTTTGGCTCCATAAAGGGAAGCCATACTCTTAGATAAGTGATGTATTAGGTGTCAGACTGGAAACAAGACTCTGGCCATAAATCAGGGTGACATATGTTCCCCGCTCTGCACACCCAGGACTCCATAATTAACACTCTTTTGCGTAACATCGAGCCAATGATCTTGCCCCCTTGTTTATGATCACTTATTTTAATTAAGAGAACAAATGCTGTGTGTGTGGATTAGCGACTTAACTTCTCTAACCTCTTCCATCAATCTCACTCCATACATCGAGAGTCATTACACACTCTTTTGGTCCATTTGTTTTGATCATGGTGTAAATGCCATCACCTCTCTACACTTAGACGTGCCCGGTGGTTATTTATGAGTCACATTATGATGACTATGCTTGTTCTCAGTGATCATTTATTTTGTGCAATAAATATACAGCACGGTTGTCTTTTTTCAGATGACAACAGCTCATCCCATTGTTTGTGGCTCTATGTAATAATTTGTGGCGGTGAGGCACAGAATACAAACAGCGGTTAAGGATTTACAAATAAAAATTCGGAGGGATTTTTAATGAGCCCAAATCCAATCAGAAACAGTTCCTCACTGTAAAGTAAAATTGGTGGTGCCAGCACATTAAACTTGACCAATTTCTTGGTCAACTTGCTTGGGATGGTTCTAGTATATAAGTATATAAGTATATAAATGGTATCAAGCTTTACTTTGCCTTTTTGTATTAAATGTCTCTCTGGTTCAGGCTGAAAAACTCCAGAACACATTATCTGAATGACATTTCAGTTTAGACGATGTCATCTTGAAGTCAGAGCGGCTACGTCACATCATCTGAACTTATGTCATCTGGAGGAGTTTTTTTTACCAGAACCAGAGAGATATGGAAGGCAGAGGAAATTTCTATACTCTTTGAATATATGTATTTTTGTGTGTACTTCCCAAAAAGAACCATGAGAAAACAAGCAGAAAATTGGTGGAGTTGCCCTTTACGTACTACAGGTCAAACAGTGATGAATGAACCTTTCATTTGAAAGTCTCCTGCAAATCACTTTTGGTGACCTGTAATATTTTCTGACTGACTGATGATTCTCGCTCCACCATGAAAACTAATGGCTTTATTAATTATTTAAGGATGAAAAATAACTGTTTAGTTTTTAATTGTAAAGTGTCTAAACTATGTGAAGCACAAAATAAAAAGAACGTCGCACAAACCGGCTCTTCATACGTCCTGACCCATCCCTGTGTGGAGGTAACAAATTAGAGCTAAAGAACAAATTCAAACACACTGAATGCTGGATTTTTTTAAGCCTGTGGTGGTTTGCGCCCTGAGGCAGTTGCCCGCTTTGCTCAGCTGGAAATATTGCCTGGTGTTGCTAGTTGCAAATTTCCCCCGGAGGGCTACAACTCAAAAAGGCCAAAGTTTTTTTTTTTCTTATTGCAGAAAAGAGAGATCTTAGAGAAATGTAAAAATATATAACTGAAGTGAGCAGATAACACAAGAGAGAAGGTTTGCTGTCTGTATGTGCTCTGTGTGAGAATAAAGGGAATATTTCAGCCTTGATTCTCGATAACTCAGTCAATCAGTCCGTGGATGGACTGCCTGATGATTATTTTATCACCCAGCCTGTCGACAAAGAGCATGTCGACGGAATGAGTAATCAAATGATGACCCGTGATTAATGTTTTTATTTGTCATCCAGTTCCAGTTATTTTCAGACACAGCTCCGTCAGGCAGGTTGATCCCCCCGCTGTGCTGAAACCAAGTTCAGCACAAACACAAAGGCAAACATTCCCACATATATAAAACCCACCTCCGTCACCTTCGTGCTCTTTCCTCTCCCACTCTCAGAGAGGATTCCTCAGGTCCAGCCCTCTGTGGCATCGCTGCACACGCAGCAGAGCAAAAGCCTCCAGATGATTTGGTCCGATCAAAGAATTATTCACTCCGTGTCTGTATGATTGTTCTGCATACCAGATTCACAGCGTGATTGAATTTTCCACCTACTTACTCGCCTCCTCTCTAATTTCACTCACACCACATTAAAGCAACAGTGTCATAGCCTGTTAGCCAGCTCAATATTCTCCTATCGGCATTTTTCATTTCTGTCTGCAGTGGGAAAGAAACAAATGAGGGAATCTTCTCCTTGTTGCTTTCATCCAGCGGGGAAGAAAATAACAAACAGGGTTTAGTTTTGTTGACGGAGATTCCGACTGGCCTTTCTCTGCAGGGAGTCGACTGTCACAGCTTTGTGATACAGGTACAGTCTCACACAGAGCAACACAGCCAATTGTTAGCAATCATCAATTATGTTGGATCTCTGAACAACACCCGAGGCTTATTCGCTCTCCTGGGAACACTCAAAATGAAGTGCCTGTTCAGCCGGTGTTGTTCCCTAATGGCCGTACCTGCAGCACGTAGTTTTCTATCTGACTGTTGAGTGTATTCGAGTGTGTCTTTATACGTCTGCGTGTGGGAGGAGGTAATTCAACACAACCTTGGTGTCTTACTAAAGGATGGATTCTTTCAAATGTACATTCACGTATCCAGATTGCACGCCTCTGCTCCGAGACGGAGTTTGGGACTCGTGACACCGAAGGGACCATCACTTTTGTGACCAAACTTCAAATTTGAAAAGGCAGGAAAGACAATTTTCCTAGATGTCTGAGCATGGGACATGGCAAATCCTGTCGCACTGTTATATTTAACAACTCAGCAATAGAGTTTGGGGCTGGACCAGTTCTACGAAAAAACAGCAGAAGCAGACAAAGCGAATGTACAATTCCTGCCCAAAGCACAAAAGGGCAGAGAGACAAAACTGGCAAGTTGAAGGCCAAGAAAGTCAACACATTTTCTCTGACGTTGGCAAAGATCAAAGCTCAGCTAAAAGAAGAGCGGATGCTGCGCTTCAGCAGGTGGTGCAGACACATGCGCGATAATGTCGCTCTGCAGCTGTTGGCTGTAACCTGTAAGTCTGCAATCACTGTGTTTGCTGAAATACCGCTGGTGGTGCTCGGAGCTCAAGAAGGAGCCGGGAGTGGAACTGTCGCTTCCTCGAGGTGCTTCAGGTGTCTCATAAGCATGCCTCCTGGACACTTAGCTTTCGAGCTTTTCCATCTGGGAGGAGACCTCAGAGACGGCCCCGAACACACTGGAGGGATTACATTTCCCCTCTGGCACCGGAACACTGCTCTCCTCGTCCCGGTGGAGCTGGACAATGGACTTTGGAAGATGTCTGGGCTCAACTCTGCGTCCTAAAAGTCAAAGTTCTGCACAAATAAACTCGAAACATGATTTGGATCTTGTAAGCTGTGTAATCAGTGGATGATAATGTTCCAATTCATTGCATTCTGTCATAAATAATCTTTACTAAAGGAAAAGTAAGTTACAAAGAGGTGGTTGGTGTGGACAGTCAGTGGCCATCCTGGAGTGTGTTGGGGCCCTTGGCAGAAATATATACAAATGTCATACTGCTTTGCTTAAAGTATGAAAAATACAATAACATACACCCCACACCATTCTGCACATAGCACAGTAACTCACAGTAATACAGAGATTTATGGTGCCCTGTCCAAATTTCTTTGCATCTAAAATTTCATAACATAGCATTCATAGCTTGACAGTTAGCTTAGTCAGACACAGCTTTCCTCAGGTAACATGGTGCAAATACAATGCTCTGTTTTGCATAAGCTCAGTTTGGCTGAATAGCATCACAGGAGACAAGGTTTTTGAAAACCCACCAAACAGCAGGATCCATTGGTCAGCCTCTTTCAGTTTTCCTGCCCCCTAGTGGCCATAAATCTATCAACACAGCTTTAAATCTTCCAAAAATAGCTCGAGCGGACTTTCTTTTGTGTGTCTCGGATGTATTTCCTGAGAGTTGGGGCTGTTTTGCTTTGCACCTGCTCATTCATCACATCTTCAAAAAGGAAGGCGCAGAACTGCCGGGTGTTGATTAAACACTGGCTCCATTCTCACTTGCCCTTTGAGGGATAATACCCAGCGATGGAGAGGGCAGGGGAAATATTTCATGCACACATGAGTGCCCGTGCATTTTCTCTTTCACTTACTTATGTAAAACTTCACTTTCTTCTCTTCCACTCCCTGCCACTTATTCCTCTCTGTCCCCAACCATTTCTCTCTTGTGCTTTACTGCAAACACATTCATACTTTATCTCTGTCCTCTTTACTTACTTTCACCATCACCGTTCGCTCCTCTTCTTTCTTTCCTCTCTCATCTCTCATCTGCGTCTCTTTAATGCCCTGCCAATTAGAGCAGCGCCATCAGAATACCGAGAGGGCACCGGAGAGACAGGAGGGAGACAAGACGAGCCAGAGCCAGGGAGACACAGAAGACACGAGGAAGCCGAGGACACGCGGAAACCGGCTGCTAATTCATTCACGGATGATAAACGAGCCATTTTGTGCCTGCTAATGGGCAAAAGAGGTGGAGCCGAACAATAAATGGATTCGCTAAAATACATTTAGAGAGATGGAGGAAATCTTGCTCTGCCCTCTGAGACATTTGATCCTAAGATTGAGTTTAAAAATTGGTAAGTGATTGAGGCGAATCAGAGTTTGATTCAGAGTGTCTCGCTAAGGAACGAGTTAGATGTTAGGAAATATAATCTGTAAATGCACTTGGATATAGTTCTTTGATCCAAAGCACTACAATAACCTGCTCACACACACACAATGGTGGCGAGCTAATGCTTTTGGAGTTGTGCCGTGTTCAAGCTCACTTGAACACGTAGCCTGGAGGGACGTCCGCAAATGCCCAACTCCACACAAAGCTTACTGAATAACGTGCTGTGTCACGTTTGTTCCCATCCGTACGCTGACAGGAATGTAAAAAAAAAAATCCTGTAGTTTTAAAGTCAGTTACAAATACATCTTATTGGTGTAGAAATGATGAGCTGCCTTCTACCCAATATTAGAAAGAACATGAGTCATTAAGTGTTTGTTAAATGTTGAGCTTTGTCTTCAAATTGGACTGTCTATGTTACAGTTTCAAATCCACCATGAACCTGAAGAATAAACTAACTGTCATCATCATTTAATCTACTTTACTGTAAAAAAAAAAAAAAAGACT
This sequence comes from Channa striata, assembly GCA_033026295.1. Classification (NCBI taxonomy): domain Eukaryota; kingdom Metazoa; phylum Chordata; class Actinopteri; order Anabantiformes; family Channidae; genus Channa; species Channa striata. Next base: position 10,404,687 of record CM065188.1, on the reverse strand, counting down.
TACTCTCCACAGATTTCTATTTCAGCACGGTCTGTCTTTTTTCATGTAAGCATACAGTGAAATATTTCCGTTTAAATGCAGCAGACCTGAAGTTGTAAAGAGCCAAAAAAAAAAACTGCAAAGAATGAATAACCAACCTGTGGCCCGTGTCATGCTGTCTCACCTCAGCGGATGGTAATGAAAAATATGCCCTGCATCATAATCACCGCTGACCCTCATGCTAAGACTTGATTGGCTGCTCTATAGCCCCCTGGGTGTCCTCTGAGCAAGGTCCTGACTGGCCACTGGTCCAGACCTGATGAGAATATTCATGACTGTGTATGTTTGAAATCTAGAAGCTCACATTGATTTACCTAAAATAACCTGAGGTGCTGCTGCCAGGGGTGGAAGCCAACATGAAGTGATGATGAATGGAAGAGGATGAGAGTCTTCTGTGTGTGTGTGTGTGTGTGTGTGTGTGTGTGTTTCCCTTCACAGACCTGGTCTATCAGTAAGTTTGCAAACTGATTTGAGAAGCAGCTGTTTTGCCTGCTAATATTCTAACCCTTGTTAAGGAGTTCACTGATGAGCTGTGAGACACACTTTCCACGTGAAGCTGTTTCAACCATGATAACCTTTAAAGCGTCGTGATGCTGGTGATATTCTGACACACATGCTGCTGAAATGATTTGTGTAAACAGAGCCATATGGTTCTGTGCACCTCTTCTGTCAACCTGTCAGTGCCCACGTAAATTCACCCCCACTCATCCAATAAACTTACACTGTGCTGCTTTTCTAAATGGTGGCAAAATATCACACTACACGTACCTGTGTGATGGCTGGGTCGATCATTTGGAGGAAAATGCTTGTGTGTTTTTTTTTATTATGTGTTTGTTTATTGGCTGATTGGAGTTATTTATGATAATTAGGTGTAAGAACAACAGACAACCATGCTGAGAGAGAAGTGTATGTGTATGTGTTATAAATATGTTCCCTTATATCAGTGTGTATTTATGCTGAAGGAGAATATTTGATATTTAAAATAGATTATGATCTTATTTTTTAAGATGCTGCTTATTCCTCTCGCTGTTAATAACCAAAACACAAGCCACATTATCCTCATTTTCTGGAGTTAAATGTAAATTCCCGAAACTATTTCTGCATTTGTTGTTGGGTTGTAATGAATACAAATGGATGTTTGTCCCCGCGGAGATGCTGTGAACCATGGCAGAAATCACAAATCCAAACTATATTTGAATTTGTCAGCTCAGAATCCCACTCTAGTCTCTCACATTGACCTTTTACAATTGGTCCAAAGCCAATGCTCCTGCCTGCACGAACGTGGCTGTGTCACAGCGTGTACATTGACATCTGCCGCGTGTGATCACCTTCCACTGAATATTAGAACGCATTGAGCTGGTTTTATAATCTAACGAACAGTGTGAAGGACTGACGCAGCTGTAAGAAAGTCTGAGACTCGACTGACAAACATCCTCCCATTTTTTAACACAGTGGCGCTAATTACACCAGTTAGTGTCTACACAGCTCGGGATCAGCTGCTCAGCAGGATGATGGTGTTACCAGCTATGATGATTAAAATGTGTTGAAACTGTTTTAAATGTGTTAATGTAACTGTAAGACTAGAACACGTCACAACAGTTTTTAAAACGTGTTGTAACATTCGTCATATACTAAACAACCGCACAAGACATTTTTTCATAACATGGGCTTATTGTTGTTAAAGAAGCACATTATTGTAAATTACATTATCTATTAATTTGTATCATCTATTCAGCATTTGAGTAAAAAGTCATGCATCATACACGTGAAATAAGCTTCAGTGCTTCTTCTGTTTGTCAGCAGAACAAGCTGATATACTGCAACACACAAACTAACGCTGACACTAAAATAGTTTATGCTGAATGCAACTTTGCACCAAAGACCTTCATTTTTAGGTTGATTTCTTTGGACGTGATGGTGTCAGTTCATTGGCAGTATTGTCCCCATACATGTGGACCTGTGTTCACAGCGTTGACAACTTAAAATCTGCAGTGTGAACTGATCCGGACCATAACTTTTAATGCAAGTATAACATAGCCAGCACTAGCGGCTATAAGTGAAATTAAAAAAAGAAACTGTAAAAACCCCAAATTCCAGTGGGCAGCCGCCACCAGTGCCCAAGGGTTTCCTGCTTTTGTTGGCACATTAATGTATATCTTCATCATTAGTGAAATAAACTGTTGTTAATTGATCTAAAATAACAATGAACATAGCAAGCTGCTAATTTGTCGCATTTGTTGCATTTTCAGTATTTTGTCTGTCGGCAAATTAATAAACAGCTTTAAATCAAAGGCAAAACTTGATGAGTTCAATGAATTCACCCGGTCTCTGCTCAGGGATTATTCAGTCTTCATATAAACATGCTGTTGTTGTTTTATTACAATAATGAGGGTTGAGTATCTACAGTATATATTACCCACAGTTGCATCAGACATCATCCACAGTAAATTTGACCAGGCATGACATGTGGACATACCAGGCAGTGAGGAGCAGAAGTTTATGTTATACCAGCTCTGCGAGCGAGGTACAGTGGATTATTTCCACTGACCTCAAACGAGCTGTAACAAACAAAAACTTGGCTGCGTATCTTCTGGTTGCATCTATTGCAGATCCGGTGTTTGTTTCAGACAACGCGTTCATTTTCCTAGGAAATTTTACGTGAATCAAGTGTGAGAAAGAGAACAAGAGCCTAAAAGAGACAAGATCTTTGTAACTTTCCGTTTTTTTGACATTTGTGACTTTCACAAGCTCACAGACATGTCTTCATGTATGTAAAAAAATGTGCTTACATGAAACACAGAGTCCTGGAGGGCTTCTGCCTTTCCACTTGTGTGCCGTGAAAACATCCAGCATGGAATCTTGAAGAGCTGATCTTAACACAAAGGTTAGAATTATCACACAAATTTGAATATTCTGTCACATATTCATGTAAATTGTGTTTCAGAAGTGCAAAAATCTAGTTGGGTGTCATTAAGGGATACGGAGCACCATGCTTCACTCACTCAATTTTCTCAACGCCTCAAATGCAAATGAGCGTATTTGATCCAGTGGCTGTTGTTCAGACGACACTATAGAGGCAAGGAGATTGGTTACTGAGGTTGATAATTAAAAAACAGAGACTCTTCCCTGTGTTTGCTATTTTCCTCCCTGAGCTGGCAGACAGACAGATGACTAATGTCTGGGAGTCAAAAGGAAACGCAACCACCAGTTCAGTGTGACAGAACAAGATGGTGGCTTTCTGCAAACCTCCGTTGCAAGGCTCTACTAATCCCAACATGCAAATCTGTGTCTAAAAAGTGCCTCTTTGCATAATTCTCACATAATTTCTATGGGATTAGGTTGTGACAGGAGGAGAAAGACTGGTTGCCAGTCAGTCAGCTTTGTATTTAAACACATTGTTGCATACGGGTGTTAAAATATGAGATTATAAAACACACTCAGCGATAATCTACATATCATTCTAGATATTTAAGTGCCAAAAGGGTTCTAATTACAACAAATAGTAATATTGTGCTTCCACAGTGATTTGAGTCCTTAGTGAGTCCCTTATCTACTGACACTGAAAATTGTGGTTAATAAGTTCAAGCAATCTGCAAGGAATTTTGCAGTGATTTTCCACTTGAACTGTGTCAGTGTAGCTGATTATTTCTAACAGCCGTGTTTCTGATTGCAGGGAACAAACATGACATCGCCTGCTCCCATCAATACTTCAGTCCTCTTCAACAAACATGCAGCAGCCTGAATTTAAATAGCAAGTTCAACAGGCATCACGCGGGTGAGATGGTGTGAAGGTTGTTTGAAAAAAATACTACAACGCCAGCTACAGCCGTGGTCAAACGACCACAATCACCAAGCACACAGGGAATTTAAATTCAGGTGGAGGCATCCTGAATTTTAAAGAATTAAGCCGAGATTAAAGTAAGTACAGTTACAATAAAACAACCTTGACACTAACATATTTAAAAGTAAATTAAAGTAGAAATCTGAGGCCGCAGCCCGGCCCCACTGTTTCCAGCCTGACCCTTAAATGCACCGCTGTGTCCTGGTGACATCTGCTCTGCAGTCACTGGCTCATCTCTCTGCTCTCCCGACGTTACCTCTGCTGGCTGTAGTCCTTCTGTCACTCTGGGTCTCCTTCTAAAATGTCCATCTCCCTCCATGTTCTGCAGCTTCTCTTTCTACCCCCCACGCAACTCTCTCAAATCTCTCACATTGTGCCACAGCGGAGCCTTTGGGTGCCCCACCAGGACACAAGGTTTGTCCTCCACGTCTGTCTGTCTCTCTGTCAACTCCTCCCAGCTCTTCCAGCAGGATTTATCTTTGTTTGTCCACATTTCCAGACACACTACAGGTCAATGTCGCAGGTCTGCTGTGATTAGAAACAGGAAGAAAGGGTAACAAAAAATTGGCATGCAACAGTAATTAAAAGAAGCATACAATCAAAAAGAAACATTCCACATAAGGTTAATATACATACAAATAAATTCAAATTGAAACACACGAGTGAAATTACAGTGAAATACAAGCAACAAACACATGGCGTGGTTGGTGAGAAACAGCAGCTTGGCAAGATTAGTCAGTGTTATATATAAAAATAACCCACATGATTTACTACCGTGTATATAATTAATCTAAAACACGGAAAATATTACATGCAAATGTAAGAAATCCTCTAAATTACAATATGTGCCATTTCTTTGCATCAGGTTACATTAAAGGCTGTGGGTTCATCTCTCCAACCTTTCTGTGTGGAGTTTGCATGTTCTCGCTGAGCAGTTTCCTCCCACAGTCCAAAAACATGCATGTCAGGTTAACTAGTGACACTAAATTTGGTGTGAACGCGAGCGTGAATGGTTGTCTCTCTGTGTATGTCTCTCGGTGCTGGTTCTTAAATAGACTGGTGTCCTGTCCAGGGTGGACTCCACCTGTCACCTGTCCATTCACATGGAACCCTGTCCAGCCCCTCTGTGACCCCTACACAGGATAAGCAGTTACAGATAACGGATAAATGGATATATGCTTATATGGACGAGTAACCACTGGCACCAAAGCAGGAAGTAAAGGAACGACTCTGACATGATTCCTGTTTTTGTCAACACCTGTAAAGTTGCTCTTGTGAGTGTTGTGCATGAAGCAAACCATAAAGTCCTTAATCATACCTCAGCTCCCATAAGGGGAAATCAGCAAACGCCCGTACAGTATGTTCAAAATGAATGTTTTATCAATGTGTTGATGAAAAAATTGTGTAAATTTCCCAATGGATTTCGCTCAAACACACTGGAACCGCATTTCCACTTGTTTTCATTCTTCGTAATACACACTGAAAAGCATAAAGCATAAGCAAAAAGCCTCATCATGTGAGCTGAATGTGCGGCGGGAGTTAAAAAGTCCACACTCACCCTCATTGAGAAATGCATTTAATAACACTGACATTTTCAAAGCGAGAAGCCACGACAACAAGAGCACCCACTTCAGAACTGTGTTGTTCCAATCTGCATGCATACGTTTGTGTGATTCAGTGTGAATTGTAAAAACAATTATTTACTGCACAGAGAGTGGTATAGATCACAGAGGAGGTGTGTGTGTGTGTGTGTGTGTGCGTTGGAGAGTGCCAGTGCCACTACGGTATGAACAGATCTATCGCAATATGTTATGGAGAATACCTTGCAGAGTGCACAGCAGACAACAGTTCATTATTGCATGATTACCATATGCTTGTGAGACTGTGGGTTCAAACCTGGTTCAGATCCATCTGGCAGCTCATGTCCCACCTCATTCCATCTCCTCTCACTCCATTGTGCACTGTGTACAGTACACTGCATAATAATCAGAGATGTCTTTAATTAAAGAGACGTACTATCTTTAAATCTTCCGAAATATTGAGCGACGAGAGACGATGACAAATATCTTTTGTCTGCAGTGGTCATTCTTGGAGCAGATTCAAAGCCACCGGTGGATTCCCAACAGACTGTAGCAGGTGATGTCAAAGTGAGTAACTCCTCTCCGTTAGAAAGACAAGAGGAAAACAAGAGGCCATCTGTGCTTGCTTCAGACGGAAATGAACACAGGCTTACAAATCTCACTTTGTACAGATGTATGAGTGTGTTTGAGTGCGTGTGAGAACACCCGGTATATTTGCTAACTGGCAGTGATTTGCAGATAAAAGCCTACAGAGATGTGCAGACTCTAAAAGATTAACAGCGTGTCAGTGTCATATGATTCAAATTTCTCTGCATTATGAATGTAAGGATGAGTTTAAAAATACACAAGACTTTGAATTATTCAGCCACTCCCATCACACTCGGAGAGGCTTTTTTGACTTGATGCTGCACAGCCACAGCGAAAAAAGCTGGAAACCACGGAGGAGACCATCAGTGATGGTAGACTGTGGAGGTAAAATATTGTGCAAGTGAAAGAGCATTTATGTTATGCTCACATGCTACAAAACCTCCTGTTAAATTTAATTCAGAACATAAAGGGGCACAATTAGTTTATTAAGAGCAGTGGAATAATTAGAGGGAGAGAATACACCACCCGTGGAGTGTATAAATAAGGCAATTTATTTGCTTGCATGCAACTAAACTCACTCTTGTGTGCTTTGCTGCCAACACCACCACTTAAAATGACAGCGAGTGACTCTTAGAACGTGTTAATAGTCTCACACATATTCTGCTTTATACTGTCTAAAAATAAGTTTTTTTCATCATCATAGAGTCATTTTTGAATTCGATCTACTTCTCATTAACTGGCTTTTAGGAGACAGAACCACATCCTTAAGGCGAAATGACGTCTCATACAATGTCGGTCTCATTTATCTGTATCATACATGTATGCATGACGCTCAAATATCTAATCTTGGTTTATTATAGGATGCTGACGAAAATTCTCCTTGCCAAACGGGGATCAGCGGGGAGCGTGCCATGCTGGGCATTAGGTGGCGTGTGCTTGATGCGCGGAGGCATGTGTATATACTGCCACCCAGTGAAAATGTGCAAAAACATCATGAGTCATTGGACTGCCTTCATCGGCCCTGCTGCAGAGGGACCTGGTTTGGGTAATAAATTAGTCTCTTTTAACATTCACAACTGATGGAAGGCAATCTCAAGGTCTGTGAGGATGAGGCTTGAAGGACTGAGTAGATATTGAGGGCAGGGAGTAAAAACAGGAGGAGGAGGAGGAGGGACGTGGGGTGACAAAGCGAGTGAAGCAGGGATTTGGGGTGCTCCGAAGCAAGACTGCGTTAGCCAGCGGAGCAGAGCCACAGACAGCAAGCAGCACCAGTCGGAGCAAAAGCCACATCGTCAATGAACCAGAGAGACAGAGAGAGAGAGAGAGGGGAGGAGGACGCATGCAGGTCATCACTTTGAACTTGAAAAAACACACACCTGCAACAGTCCTGCTGTGGTTCACGCAGCCGTGATGAAAAGTTTGACCGAAAAAGTTTATTTTCAGTGGCTCGCAAAATAATAGGTTTCAGATAGTATAATTAGACAGAAGCCCGAGTGCCTTTTATATAACCTGGCACTGAACACAGTCCTCAAATGCAGCAGGCGGTAAAAGTCTGTAAAAGTTTTCAACATCTTTTTATTTCCTCCATAAACTTGATGAGTAACATATGTTTGAAAGAGGTCACTGATCGCACGCCGGCTTATGTTTTCGGACTCTTTAAGGTACGTTTTCGTGTGCGCAGAGCGAGCACGCCACTGAACATTTGTCATTTTAACACCCTGATTACACTCTGCATTTTGCAGCATCACAGTCTATTTTGGGCAAGGAAATGTGGCGAGTGGATTTGCATCATATTTTGTTGTGCGATATCTTCAAACTGTGATTCAGTCATATGAGGATCAGCATCTACATTTTAAATCAAGCCATATGTCCCACGCAAAATCCAGTATGTTATTTGTGGGAATTAGGCGCTGAAATCACACTACAGAAGGTTTAGTGGTAAGAGGAAGCGTCACAAATCTAGCAAGAGGGGAGAAAAACACAGGAGTGGAAAGTGGTACCTTGAACCTGGTGCTGAAAGGAAATGTCACAGGTGTTTATCCATTCGAGAAACTCCTCTCTTCCATAACCTGCGGTGAAATTGCCATAAGACCTCTAAATGACTATAGACTGTAGTCAATTTCCAGAGCCAGAGCTCCATGAAGTAATACCGCAGTCCAGTCCACCATGAAAGGTATTAAGGCTGGTGCTCTATTCATCCAAGGATAAATAGCTCTCCTTGCACTTCCCCAGTTAATCTTTTTAATTGTCTGTCTTTTGTTAATAAATGTTTTTGTGCCCATCATTTAATAATATAGGAGTAAATATGCATGTTGGATGGCTTTCTTTTTCGCTGTGTGCTCAATCACCACCTGAGACGCAATATTCCATCACGTTATTGCCATGCGACAGGTAATTGCGGTCAAATGAAGCTTGAATAAATTCCAGAAACTTTCAAAGTATCATTTACAAACTGCCGTTAACAGATGACAGATACGATTTAATAAGTATCATTAATTAAGCTCCTACATATTTTCTGCGATTTATTTCACATATTTTCAAAATATTGTCATTAATTATATAAACTATAGAGTGAAAATCACCACACAGAGAAACCAAAGGGCTTAAATAGGCCGTGCCTTTAAATTCTCCGCCTGGCCAACACGTTGCCCTCCTCCACAGTGTCACTCTCAGGAAATTACATCATTACCCAATTTTTAACTAGGCAGCCTCAGGGCGTGGAGAGACTTGATCCATCTTCATCTGTCTCCCTCTGCCTCAGAACCCGTCCACATCATAAACTCCAGCGGTCTGTGCAAACACGCACCGTGAAACCTGAGGAAACACATTGTGAAGGGACGGTGACATTGACAAAGTGAGCGCGCGGCCATAGTGCAATGTAACAGCACGCTGGCACTTATGAAAACACCTGCTCCACACTGCCAGCAACTTAACCTTCTATCACCTAAATCCCCACTGGAAGATTATATGTGACAGATGTAGAACAGGAGGGAGTCGGTAGGTGGGGGTGACAGGGGTGAGGTGAAGGGTGGGGTGACAAAAGTGACATCATACGCAAAAGTTTTCAGGAGAGTAATTATGTTATAAAAAAAAGAACAAACAAGTCAAACAGAGGAGTAATTGGAAAAGGTGTGAGAAGGGTGTTAAAATCACGCAATGAGCTTTTATAATATAACAACATGGAGCCATTTATGTTGCACTTCCCAAAATAATTTAGTGTTTTAGTTTTGATGCCAATCAGAACTAAACTGCCTTACTGTGCGTCCAGTCACCTGACAACAAAAATAATTCATCGGCCTGTAACTGTGCACATGATGCATATCCTAACGTTTGGTTAGATTGGCATGTTATTGTGCTTTAACCAATACTGAACACAAAGTGCAGCTGAGACTGACGGACACGTCCAAAGGTCGTCGACTAAGGTGTACGGCAAATGTTCAGTGACCTGATGAAGTGAAGAAAAGTTGAGCAATCGATAATAGATTAAAAGTTTAAAAGTTAGGGCATGATGGATTACCAAGCAGGCCTGCTGGGCACAAGGCCAGGCCTCCAAGAGGTCAAGGGGCCTCTAAGCCTGAGCCACTGTATGAAGTGACTGCTAGTATTTCTTGTTTGAAAGTCACAAAGAGACTGACGACAAACTGTTGACAACTTAGCTGAAAGTGAGACAAAAATATTTCTAAAATGACAGTCAGCACAAACAGTGGAAATGTCTCTTTCAGTCTGGGGGTCCTCTGTTAAGGAGCCTTTAACTCTCGGGGATCCTGGGGCCCATTTTCCATTTGCCATGTCTGTTTTTATTTTGTGTTTATTCTCTGGAGCTATCTATCTGAAATGTGTTGATATACATATCAAAATCAATACAATTCCAAGCCAAAAATGTGAAACTTATATTGGCAGAAGATAACAACTCAGGGGCTCAGATTTATTAGGAGTGATTTATTCGAGAGGCCCAATATTTGTCCAAAATCTTCAGCCTGGACATGATGCATGGCCAAACGAGCAGGAAAATAACAAACTTAACCATTTGGGTTTTCATTATTTTCATATTGATTTGGGACAAAAACCAAGAAGAAGGTTTCACTCTCCGAGAAGGAGTTCATTCCTTGTCAGGGCTGTTGTGGGTTTTGTACAGTACATGTAAAGGATGATAAATGTGCTTTTTCACAGTTGAAAAGCAGCTAATGGAGCACACACACTTGTTAGACAAAAGGCACTTTAACAAGGACATGAAAGACACAAAGGACAAAATGTTCCTGAACGAACTCATCCTTTACCAGATGACAACACTGAAAGCGGTCTCACACCGTTTGATTATTTGCATTACATGTATCATCCTACATGTCGTGAGTAGGATGGATTTGCAGTCGCTGCTGTCTCATTCGTGGTACTTGAACCCAAGCAGGAGACTTAGCGGAGTTAAAAGGTTTTTAATACAGGCTTAGCAAATGGACTTACAGACGTCAGCAGGGTCAAGGTAACTGTGATTAGCTCAAGTTCTTCAATAAAGAGTTTACACAAACAATGCTCGAGTGTGGGTTGCCTTGGGGAAGTTATCCTCAGAGTGGCTTTCACACATGGATTAAAAGCCAGTGGGCATAAACAGACCAAAAGCCAAATGTAAGATTAGCTTTAGTGTAACAGTCCCAAGTTTACGGAGAGGCAAGTGTCGAGTCTGCAGAGCACGATGAAGAGCATAATAATTGATATGAGGCCACAGAGTCTAGATGCATGAAGGAATAAAGACCGGAGGAGTGTAAGTACCGGGGTGGATGGGAACAGGTGCACAGGGCGCGACATGGAGCAGTGGCTTTAAGACAGAGTGGTGGTCCAAGACACTGAAACCCCAGTGGTATCAACATCACCTATGTGCAACTGTCCAACAACAAGTTATAGTTATAAGACTCTGTTTCAAAAATGACAGAGGAGGAGAAGACAGAGCGGTAAATAACAGGTGAGGAAGGGCCAGAGTGTCAGAATAAAAGCACGAGCATGAAAGGTGGATACTGTGACAGCTTCATCAGCAAAGCATTAAAACTAATCCTGGGAGATGTAACATAAATTTACATGATCACAGGAGGTTAAAAAAAATATGTTTTTTCTTTTACTTGTCAGAGTATTATTTTTCTCTGATCTCACTTTAATTGGTCCTTTAATACCTAAGCTGTGAGATGCCGACTTTGGTTCTAACTGCTTGAAGCAGTCAGTGTGTAGGACGTCATCTTGTTTGATTATTACCACTTTCACAGACAATGAATTTTTTAATTCAGTCAGCTATTAATACTAACAACTTGCCATCTTTGCTAAGTTGTTAAAATATTTCTGCCTGCTCCTTATCCTTCTGCAGCATGACATCTGTCTTTTTAGTGAGCTTCTTAATTCACCTGTTTCACCGATGTTCTGAAAACATATGCAAAGTGTTTAGAATAAAATTCCTTCACAATCAATCAATCAACTTCAGACATGACAAATAATTGTTTAAACGTTTTAAAAGACAAAATACCACATTGTCTTCCTTTTAGCTAAAATAAGTACCATTATTTATTTTAACGCAGATGTAACCTCACTTGGTCTGTTACAGTATGACCAATCACTTAAAGTGGCTATTAGCTAACATTCCATATATCCTAATATACATACTTAGCATTAAGTCCACTTTAAATTTTTGAGCACTGACCATTCTTCGTTCTTTTTACTTCTTTTTTATTTGTGGCCTATGGGACAGCTGTTTGGCAAAGATAACATACACTCAAATTAAAATTCTGAACCTTAAGACTTCTATCCTCGTTAAACTTGGACACCTGTGAGCAGTCACTCAGTAATGGCTGCATTACATTTCCTGCGAATGTGAATGTGAAATCCTTTATGTGTGCCAGCAGCGGGAGGAAATAATTGGTTTGCATTAGCTGGAACATATTACAACTCTAATACAGCTGCATTAGAGTGAACTATAAACAGTTGAGATAAGTTGCATTTGTGATTGAATGCATCATTTCCTGTGAACCCCTCACGCATATGTAGGCAATTATAATGCAGTTTTATCAGCATTCTGCCACTAAGACTTAAAACTGTTGGATACAGAGATAATTACAGAATGCAGTTTACTAAAATGGTATTGCTGGAAAAACAAGCACATTACCCTAAAATATCTAAACTAGGTTTAAGTTCACGGAAACCCTAAAGGCTACAGCATTTACAACTACAAATCATGTTTTATATGAGGATTTATTACAGAAGGCATTTAAAATCATTGCTAAACACAGTATAAAGTCCGTCAAATCTACAATCTGGAACCTGAAAGTTTATGGTTTTGTTTATTAACTCTTATTTAAGTTAAATTTAAGTTAATAATAAAAATGTGTGTGTGTGTGTGTGTGTGTGTGTGTGCGTGTGTGTGCGTGTGTGTGTGTGTGTGTGATATTGCTTGACACTGCCTTCCTTCAGCTCTTTTTAAAGTGCTTATGGGCTTAACCACTCAGCTCTCACTGTACAAGCGATGACTGTTTAATCCCAGCAACAACAGGGATTGCTGTCAAAGTATCACTGAATTTGAGAAATGACAGAAAGAGCACAAGGACAGGTCAGTGTAAATTGGTGATTCATGACTTCTGGAAAACCCACTGGAAAACTTCCTTGAAGCATACAGGACTTTTCTCACCCAATAAATCTTCCAAACTCAAATGTTCCCTCAAGCACAGCACCACCAGGACTCTCACTGGGGTATTAACTGTAGTTTCTCTCCTGCATCAGTTAAAACTTATTTTCTGCCAGAGTCATTATGTCTGCCTGGTTTTGGGCAACCTCTATCCATTTTTCTACAGCTTTGCCACTTTTTTCTGTTGGGTGATAGAGTTTTTACCTACAGTGGACAGAAAGTACAAGCCACTCTCTAATTTAGTACTTCTTGACACTGTCCACAAGTGATTAATTACCTCCTGCCACAGGCGTCTGATTGGGCCATTTCTGTTTAATGAGGTAACATTATCATAGAGAGTTTAGGACACTATCCTTCAGGTCACCCGTGTGACCATCTAACCAGCTGATTTTTGCATTTGAGAAAAGGTCAAGGTAGTTTGATTCAGAGAATTTAGCATTTTAAGTCTGTGTGTGTGAGTCTACACGTAGAACGGTACAAATGCCTTTTATACAGACCCTGACCTGATCCCTTATATTAAGGAGGCAAATAAGCTTGTGATTTAAGACCTGCTGTAATTAAATCTGATACGTGAAGGGAGCCCATGCAAATGATGATGTTGAATGTTCTCTTGTGGTTAACTTGACTGTGTATTAGGTCAATTCTAATATTGTTCAAAAGGGCAGATTAGCACAAACATTAAATGAAACTGTTTCATGTTCAGTATGACTCAGTGGTGCTGTGTGAAGTAATTAATTATTTAACTAAATGAAAAGGGGGCATTAACATTTAACACTATATATGCTGATGCATTTAAGATAAACCTATTTAGACCTATATACTGTATGTATCAGAGTTGTTGGTACGGTTCATATTTTCACACAAGTGACTGAAACCCCTTAACAGTCAGATTAAATAATGAACCAGTGTAATTTCTGAGGCTGTATATTGTTGTGTCAATTCACATATACTTGTTTTTAAGAAGAGGACAACATATGGAAAACACATTAGAATCTAATGCAATCATGGAGGCCTGCAAGATCATCACAAATTACTGTTGATTACCTTTGAAATATAACAATACGTGGTATCACAAACACAGCTGGCAGCTTCAATTACGTGCTCATTTTTAACTGTTATATTAGATTACAATATCCTTTGACAGATTTATTGTATTACAATTTGCACACTTTTCTAGTTTTAGGTCACTCAGTGTAGTTTTCTGTACCCAGTGGTGGACAATTTAAAATACAGCCCTTATCATTTGACTGCAAATTTGAGTCGCCAATATTTGCGTTGTTCAATTAAGAGCAGTGAGGTTCCTGGAATTTCACAGTTTCACAAGGTGCACAAAGATATTTCTGTCTCCCAGGAGTTATGTCTTCTTTTGGTCATTAGGCCTATATGTTGTTGCAGTTTTAATAACTGGATAAATATTTGAATAAAGACTGAATGTCCCTCCACGATCACCACACTTTTGCTCAATGCTACTTGCTAAACAGCCATTTCCGACCTGCGTGGGCGGTAACTGGTGAAATTAGCACCACTGTGATGCATGTTTGTCAGACGAGTTTCAGACATTTTCCTACAGCTGTGTCAGGGCTTCACACTGTTCGTTAGATTATACAACAAGTCAAGTGTTTGCTAAAATTTCAGTGGAACGTGCAAGCAGCAGATGTCAATGTACACACTGTGACACAGCCACGTTCGTGCAGACAGGAGGATTGGCTTTGGAGCAAAAGGTCAATGTGAAAGACTTAGAGTGGTATTTTGAGCTGACAAATTCAAATATAGTTTGGATTTGTGATTTCTTCCATGGTTCATAGCATCTCCGTGGGGGCAAACATTCCATTTGTATTCATTACAACCCAACAACAAATGCAGAAATAGTTTCGGGAATTTACATTTAACTCCAGCAAATGAGGATAATGTGGCTTGAGTTATGGTTATTAGTAGTGAGACAAATAAGCAGCATCTTAAAAACTGGATCATGATCCATACTAAATATGAAATTTTAATGACTGCTTCAGTATAAACACACAGTGATATAAGAGAACACATTTTTGGAGGTGCACACACACATACACATACACTTGGCATCTCAGCATGGTTGTCTGTGGTTGTTACACCTAATTACCATAAATAACTCCAATCAGCTAATAAACAGACACATAATTTAAAAAAAACAAGCATTTTCCTCCAAATGATCGACCCAGCCATCACACAGGTACGTGTAGTGTGATATTTTGCCACCATTTAGAAAAGCAGCACAGTGTAAGTTTATTGGATGAGTGGGGGTGAATTTACGTGGGCACTGACAGGTTGACAGAAGAGGTGCACAGAACCATATGGCTCTGTTTACACAAATCATTTCAGCAGCATGTGTGTCAGAATATCACCAGCATCACGACGCTTTAAAGGTTATCATGGTTGAAACAGCTTCACGTGGAAAGTGTGTCTCACAGCTCATCAGTGAACTCCTTAACAAGGGTTATAATATTAGCAGGCAAAGCAGCTGCTTCTCAAATCAGTATGTAGATCATATCTGTGCAAGGAAACACAGAGAGAGAGAGAGAGAGAGAGAGAGAGAGAGAGGACTCTCATCCTCTTCCCTTCATCCGCTTCCACCCCTGTCAGCAGCACCTCAGGGTGTACTTCCTCAGGGTGTAGTTCCTTTTCTCTCTCCCAAAACATTATCCCTCCTTCATACAACGACCTTTACAATAACATGCACATTTATATGCGTCCCATGCGATGACGTCACTGGTCACTCTCACGACAGCCAATAGCTGCTTTCCTTCCTGAGACGCTGGTTAACGCTGCTTGTAGTCAGTGTTTACTAACAGTTTCCGGGAGAAATGGCTGAATATTCACGTGTAAAATCAACTAAACTGGTTTTGAAAGGTCAAAATAAAGGGTAAGTTGATTCATATCTAGTAATAGTTGTCGCTACTGTCATTAGTGTTATTAACATTAATATTAACAGGAACTAATGTGTTGGTCTGTGCAACGCGTGTTAGCTAACGGCTAAAGGAAAGGGCTAGCTAGCCTTAAGGTTACGAAGGACGATGTTCCAGTGTTGGCTGACGTTACCTCAACCCAACTTGTAGATTGTAGTTGGCGATTTTAAGCCTTCGATAGTTGTTAACGTGGTTGTGATCAGTATTTTTGAAATGCTACTACTGCTCATTTCAGTTAGCGCAATACGATGCTAGCGTAAATGCTAATGTTAGCATCAACCGTGGCTCGCTAAAGTTTGTCAAAGTAAGCTAACTTTATGACAAATATGTCTATAAATGCAGTCGGTAAAATGTTCCAATAATGACAAATAATGACGTTCAGTAGCCCATAGGACAAATGTGTATTAAAGATTATCAAGCACGTAAGTGAAATTTAACAAAATGAATTTATAGTTTATAGAGATAGGCGTATTTCACGTTTATTTATCATATTCGTGTGACGCCCAACATGGAATGTATGTAAGTTTATTAGCAATTGATTCGAGAAGCTTTATTGTTAATAACTACTGAGAAAACACAAACATTACCACAGATACAACACTATAGCTACAATATTCAGAATGACAAAATAAGTGACTCCGTTACACTTATTTCAACCTGTGAGAGAAATATTTTATTGCCTAACTGTGGAATATTTCTACTAGTTCCTGTTTTCTTTTGAAGCATTAAAGCATTTTATGTATGTCAGCACATGTATGAAAACAGATTTAAAAAGTGTAAATAAAAGTGTAATTTGCTTTGTTGTTATGCTGCTTTTAAAAAATTGTAAAACATTAACTTATATTGAAAAAAATAGAAATATAATGATATTTTGTGCTAATATTTTGAAAAAAGGTACAAATGTATTCCAACTTTTCATCTTCAGTGTCTAAGTGCGAATAATAATTAGAAATAAAAACATTTGAGACAATAATAATATTTGTTTTTTCCTCAGGAAAAAGAAGAAGCACAAAGATAAAAAGAGAAAAGCAACAGACGAAGAAGAAAAACCTGATATCATCTGTATGTATATCTTCTGTACTTCCAAACTGCAAACCAATTAAAAATAATGTGTTATATTTTAATAATTCGTCCTTTAAGAAGTGAATATATTGTGGTCATGCTTTTTTCTAAACCCACCTACAGACTTCTAGTACTAGTGTTACATTGCAGTTTTGCGAATTCTGTTTGGCACCAGTTAGAAGTAAAATGTCTGCTATACAGTAATACAGGGCCTTGATGTAAACATGGTTTAAGCTGATTATGTTTCAGTGTCAACATTTTTCAATTCTTAATGCTAAGCTCCCAACAAAATCACAAATTCTGAAATGGGTTTCTCTGCTTACCAGGTGGTTGGTGGTCTGTCAGCAACTTTGGGCAAATTACTGGAACAGTTGCCATAGAGATGCAGAACAACTCATATATTCACGCTCTGGACACTGGGCTCTTTACAGTCGGCGCGCCACACAAAGGTAAGGCGACATGCTGAGGCGACTTTAGAATTACCAAAACTAATTTACCAGATTATTTTAGAGGTGTCAGCTACTTCCCTCCTTCAGCTCTTGTGTATTTCAAGTTAATTGCTTTTTTCAGATCAGTTTGAAATTTCATGTTGATTGGGGGATTCCTGATATAGGGGTTAATCAGAAATGAAAATACAAATTGCATAGTTATGTCGAAAGCCGTAATTTGACAGAACGCTTTTTAGCTGCTTGCTGTTCTTTTTTATTTATTTTTAATTTTCTAACTAATACCAGGCAGTTGTTGAATTTTAGATTTTAACCTTCCTGCTAAAGGTAGGTATGTTTAGTGCTTTGTGCTCGCAGGTTAACTTTTTTCATCTGGACACGTTCAGAGTGCTCCTGCAATGGCACACTGCAACACAAAAACAGTGCACAAACGCTTTACTTTCATTGAAAAACGATAAGAAAAACCCAGACTGCTAAGACATGCTCTTTATGATTAGGTCCTTACACTTCATCACTATTCAGCTATGAAATGTTGGCCACAATATTGTTTATAAATTCCATCTATCAACAGTTTTTGTGCTTTAATTTAGGCTTTAGGTATTTCAGTGTTTTGATAACTGTAATTGGAGGGTCTTGTCCATAATAGCCCATAGGTGACCGCTGACCCACAAATTTATTGCTAGTTTACAAAATGTATACAGACACGCTTTTAACATTAGGTCTATATACAGTGGAGTGTGAATATTTAGGATTCCTTTACAATTTTTCTCTACTTCTACATAAATATGACTAATCCAGTTTCCTAAAACGGCATGCCATTCTGTTTTATAGGACAGAGTTTGAGGTGAGGGGAAGGACAGAAGTAAACAGAGTGTTCCTTCACTTCTGCCTTCCGGCAGACTGATGTTCACTGAAAGTCTGCCCAGAAAAGGATGCCACTAACAATTGATATAACCCACATGTTGTGAGAACCAGTGGAATGGCTGGGATACTGAAATATCTTAATTCCTTTACTGGCTCCTCATCCTGTACATGCTCACAAGCTCTTTTATATGAGATGAAAGAGGATGTGAGCAAACCTTATAGAAAGAGAGATTAGAGACTTTCTCCTCTGGATTTTCTGCATATGTGCCACACTGTGATGATACGGCCTTTTAGAAATCTGCAAAAATGTTCACATCCACCTTCAGGTCAGAGGAAACTTACTGATGTTCACTATGACAGCACAGAGGGTCATAGTTTCACATATTCCAAAGATAATCAGCCTTTTGAAAAAGCAGCTTATATCACATATTACCTCTGCTTTATCACTGCTCCCCTCATTATTTCCCTGGTAGTGTCTGGTCTTCTTTCACCAAAAGAGAGCACTACGAATTTTGCAGGAATTTAATTTATTGTAAAGGTCATGCAGTGGCTTATGAAATCATGAGGAACTCAGGAGACCTTGGTGTAAAATTAAACATTTAAATGCAACACAACAATTCCTTCTCATTTCCTGATTGTCTCTAGAACTACATCCACTTTGCATTCCATGGTCTGGGGTTTTACACTATTACAGTTTTTTGGAATAGCGCAGTGTTGTCATTTTTAACGAACCCAATAAGTAAACAAGAATAAAAGTCTGTTCAAATGCAAGTGGCATTTGTGAGTCAAATTGCAACTTCTGTAATGAAAGGAAACAACAGAGGAGCATTATAAGGAAGGCCAAGACAAGAGGAGTCTTGTTAGAATAATATTCATGGATCATAATTTGGTCCAATTGTAGCTTCAATAATCAGAATGTTCAGAAAGTCACATCTGAAAATCACAGTACAGTCAGTGCACTGCTTACCCGCAGTCATAGGGGGTACGTAGGGGGACAGGGTAAAATGTTTTAGAGGAAGCTTGTCAGTCAGTATGTTTACGTGTACTTAAGTATCCAGGTTACGGTGGGCTTTCTTAGGAAAAGCTGATTTCTTATATGTCATGTAAATAGGAAAGCTGGGTTCCGGGATCAGGGTAGAGGATTAGACAAACCTGATTTCCCCAGGTAGATTTCTTCCAGAGAATGCACATTTCTCTGCCATGTATACGCATAGCTCGGTTTCTAATTGACTTTCTCCAGCAGCGTAACAAGCAGACAGGTTAGTGAAGAGCTGAATGAGGCAGAGATCATTAATGGGACAACGGCACTGAGTTTTAAAGTCTGACTGAAATGGAAACTCAAGGAAGTCTTTTTTGAATCAGACAATCAGAGCCAAAATGAATACCTGACATTGTTTACTGTAAATATAATTAAATTAGTGTTTATAAATGTGTTTATTTTGTTGGGTTTCTAGTTTACATAAAAATAAACATAGTCCTTCATGAATTCAAAAGACCTTTCATTCCGTTAATAGTGAGTGTGTGTGTGTGTGATTGTCTTATGACTGCAGTGTAGTCATAAGACAATATCCTGTCATTTGACAGTGATGTTCGGTTTTCGGGATAAAAATAGTTCAAATAGTTTTTAATGTTTCCTACCATCATATTGTAGTTTGTCGTTGGTCATTTGTCCATTTGTTTAAGCCAAGGGAGAAATTTCCTGTAATGTTGTTAGTTTCCCTTATGGGCGGACGATGGCTTACTGCTCTCCAATGGAGCCAATGAGTGACACAGTTTTGACATGGGTGTAATCCTGAGGATGTCAGATTGTGATTTGTGTTTGTTCATGAAAACAAATTGTGCCTGTGGCTGGAGCGTAAACACATTTTGCAAAATAGAGTGAAATAATTGATGACGTATCATAACTCTGAGTTTCAATGAATTTCTGTTGATACAGGTTATTGAGCTTTGAGTTTCCCAGGCAAACTTAGCTAAGACAAACATTAAAAACTAAAACTTTCCAAAAAAAAAGTGTTAACGGGTTTCTGTGGGCCAAAAGTGGCCACAATGGAGCAAAGTGCTTCAATTTGATCTGAACAGTTTATTATTGATATATTTAAAGATTTGAAGTTGAAAATTTAAAAAATCTGAAAAATATCCCGACCCTTCATGACACAAATAACACTTCACAAACACAAATGTAAAATGTTTAAAAGAAAAATATTGTTTTGTGTGGTTTAGATGATGAAGGACCAGATCCTCCAGAGCAGTTCACTGCCATCAAGGTCTCGGATACAAGGTGAGTAAGACAAACTGCACATTTTATTTGCATCCACCAGTAATCCTACCAACTGATTTTTTTGCCTGCATTCAATATGGATAATCTGTTTATATCATCTCTATGTTAGAGGTCATTAATGCCTCCTGGAATAGTTACTGCTGTTACGGAGCTTCTGCGCTAATGATGTAGCAAAACCTAACTTGTCTCTGAAGGAAAATCCACTTCCTTTTGAACATTAATTTAGCCTTTATTATAATATTATTTTTGTTTTGTGCTGCAGAATAGCATTAAAGTCTGGATATGGTAAATATCTGGGTATCAACACTGAGGGCTTGGTAGTGGGTCGCTCTGATGCCATTGGCTCCAGGGAACAGTGGGAACCAGTTTTCCAGGATGTAAGTAAATCTTTGCATATCATATCACAATATTGCATATCTATGTAAGTCACTAGCTCATTAATAGTGAACGAGAAACCTCCTTAAATCCATCAGTGATGGTCTCAAACTAAGCATAATATACAAGGATAGTGGAAGAATAATAGTATAGATTTTAATTAGATTATAATTATTGATGTGCGTTATTATGTGTGCATCACTTTAATGTTGCGGCTGATAATGATGTTGGATATTTAAACACGTTATACATTGTTTTGATGGTCACATAAATTCCTTTACTGGAAAGGAGGATATCTTGTGAAATTCACTCTGGGCATCAAAACATTTTATGATTTTACTGTATTTAAATTTTATTTTTTATTTTATTTTCATTTAGATGTTTTTTTTTGGTTCTTTTTGTTTTTGAAAAGAAACAGAACTGAATTTATGAAATATATGGGGTGGTTTAATAAAGGGTGTAGTGTAGAATGATGTTTCCCTTTGAAATGTACTGTAGAAGTATAAATTAGCAGAAATAGAAATAGCCCAGCCTGGGAAAGAGTATACGTCAAACCCCAAAAAAAAAAGTTGTAAGGACACTCACATTACTGACTAATAATGTGAGTGTGACTAGCCCCTATTTCCTGTCAGCACATGTTCTCCAGAACAGTGACAATAAACTTTAATAATGAACTACAGTGAATTAGCTCAGTCTTATCCAACTTTGTTCAGAGTTCTCAGAGACTTAGACTTTGCTCAGATGACCCAATTAGCATTTGGAGGTTGCATCTGTAGACATTGCCTGGTTGGGCTTTTTTAAATGCCAACCAAATGAGGACATTTGTGGTGTAACCTTGTGAGGTGACTTCAGTACAACACCTGTCCTGCCATGCATCCACGTGTTTAAAACCGAAATGCATCCCACAAACTAGTGTGCCGTCAGTTTTGCTTTGACATTAATATAGTCTTTTGCTCATCTTCATCTGTGTTTGCCTCCACACACCAGCCGTACTACGGTTAAATGTGTCTTAAACTTCTCTAATTATTTTGGCATCACAAAAAAATTATTGCAGCATTTTTTTAAATTTAGAAATAGTTTTCTATTAAAATGTGATTGTAAATTGTGATATCCATTTGAAAAAAAAAATCACTAAGCCCTAGTGTCTGTGAAGGCTTTTATGCCAAATGCGACCACTGTTAATAATTGAGGGCCACCTGAGACCTATTTGAAATTACAGCGGACATCAATGTTTAGTCAAGATTTATCTGCAAAATACCCTTTTCACTGCAATATGTCAGTGGTTACAGCTTCTTAAATGCATAATATTTGTTGCTTCTGTTTGTGTTTTGTTGTTTATTTATATCTTATTATATGATATTAATATTTAGATTTTTGGTCAGATGTGTTTTTTGGAGAATCGTACATTGGGGATCCATCCAATATTAATTATATTCTACATTAACAATTTAATATATAGACTGTTAAATGTCTATATAAAAAAAAGAGTACTCATTTACCTACTGTATTATGTAATAACTAATAAGTATAAAACTAATTACAAATATTAAACACAAGCTTTTATTTGCAACATGTTATGTTTTTACTGCTCTACTTTGCCTTTCGCGGCTCATCTGCTGGCTTGTTGAAGTTTAGACCATGAGAGAAAACACTCGTAGACATGAACAACTGACTCATTATTCAGAAAGCATCTGCTTTATCACTATACTGCATCACTCACCTTATGCTGTGTTGAACCTATAAATAACCTGCCAAGCACAACCTTGAGAGTCTTTGACATCAAATATCAGGCAACCTTTCATGCCTGTCAAAACAACTAATCCCACTGCAATTCTATCTAATCTACTCCTTCCTTCGCTGTTTTCTTTCTGTTCTGCCTCAGGGCAAAATGGCTCTCCTGGCTGCAAATAGCTGTTTCATCTCCTACAGTGACAGTGGGGACATCGTGGCCAAGAGCAAGACAGCAGGGGATGGCGAGATGGTGAAGGTGATGTGTAAATTGTCTTCCTTCCACAAGGTTGCATGTTAATCTTTTCATTTTAAGCATTCAATCTCTGTGGGGACCTGACTCTTGAGTTGGAAGGGGAAAAATGTTTGTGACCTTCACTTCGGGGGGTTCAAGGTATTGATATTTAATGCACAACTTCTCAATTTCTGTTTTTTCCCTCTCCTGAATGATGATCAGATCAGATCGAATGTGGAGCAAGAGGTCAAGCATAAAGATGACATTGCAGATGAGGACAGAGGCAACGTGAAGTCCTGTGAGATCAATTATGTGTACGTAACCTCCACTGTGTTAAACTTTACTGCTGACTTAATACACAAGCAGTCCAATCAGAAACCAATGAAGGAAAGCCATGTTGAATTATTTTTGCATATAACTTTCAAATTAGCTGTCTTGGTTTCCTGTATATGCAGTTTAATACCAGTCAGAACCTATTTCATCCAAGCACTTTTCAAATTAGGGTGCTGTGAGGCTCGGTACATGCTGCAGGTAGTCAGTGATGCTGGGGTGTTGGTGCAATTAAATAATTACGAATTCTTTCACCCTGGCAATTTTATTAACGAATAAGAAACTTTTTTCTTTAAGGATTTAACTTTTTTCCAGAATGGTGTTCTGTTACTAATGTCATACCAAACAGTTCGCAAAGTGACCCGTGGAACAAAAGTTTTGTTTACTAGAGTAAATTATGGATCAGATCTGTTTTTATCTTTTATATTTTAGGCGGAGTATTTCTTTAAGCTGTTTTGCTGTGTTTTTTACAGTTTGAGCAGTGTACAGTGCATCCTCCTCTGGAGTGAATGTTCGAGCACTTTATTGCAATTGAGGGGAAAACAGTGATTTCCTCTCCATTAGCCTCACATTGTGTCAGCCCATACTGACAAGATTGTGACAACCAAATCACATTCTTGGATGGGAGATCACACATTTAAGCTGCCGCCTCTTCAGACCTGTACCGTTAAGATGCAATTGATGGTCTGGTGTTAAGAACGGGATGAGAAAGGGGGCAATACCACAATATAGCAAGTGTTTTATATACTGCCTGTCTGTGGCCTATTAAGTTCCAGGCAATATGTCTGAAGCAGTTTTTTGCTTGCCATGCTTTGCCTTGTGCTCCCACTCTATTATTTGTTTTAAATGAATGCTGGGGAAATGGACTCATCATGTTGACATGTTGATAATGGTTGCCCTTGAGCCTGTGTCTTGATGTAGTGTTTAGTGTCGGAAATGCCTTTCAGGATGGAGTGCAGCTCGGGAATCATAAAACATAGGCAGGGGAGAAAGAAAAAATCTGACTAGATAGATCAAATGCTTATGGCACATTTGTGGAGTTTTTTAAAGGTATTGTTTAGGTAGTTAACACTGAAAGGACACATTTATTCAGTTTTTCTTTCAAAGGGAGTATATTTATGAAGCTTTAAAGCGAGAGAAGAGTCCTCACAGCCTTACTGTTTATTTACTTATATGTTTATTTTAATTGTGCTGTCATCCCCAGTAAAGCTTCTTGAATAAGCTAAATATTTAAATAATGGTACAATATATATGTACTGGTGTGTTGATTTTGTGGAATCTCGTAGGCTTAACCACGCTGCCTGTTTCTGTTTACCTGCCACTGTCAGCATTCGTATCCTCCGCTTTAGTTAATACATGGGCTCCTTATCTGGATTTTAGCTGCTTAGATCCTCTGTGTCAGTTCTCAGAAGAGAAGTATGAAATGTGAAAATTCGAGGAAGAGTCTGTTAAATTGGTTTGCATTGTAAGTCATTTCTTATTGCACATCGTTTTGCAATTTTCTTATAAATGTTGCTGTGCATTTTACAGGAAGAAGTTCCAGAGTTTTCAAGACCAGCGGCTCAGGATTAATGAGGAAGACTCCTGCACCCTAAAGAAGGCCAGAACGGACGGGAAGTTTCATGAAGCTTTGCTCGACAGGTGTGAAAATGAACTCTATAGACATTTACTGGCAAACATTAGTTGTAAACTCTCTCCATTAATTATCATTTACTGTCATCAAACATGTAAACATTTTTTTTAATTTTAGCGGTAAATGAAATCTACATCAAAGACTATCAGATTTCTTTTTATATATAATACAAAGCAAATTAAAAAGATTCAAGTTTATCCCCACATGTTGAATCTCTTCACATAGTAAAGTAAAAACACTATTATTTTTATGTATTTATTTAAGCCACAAAGCTTAATACATGTGCAAATGAAAGGTTTATGCTTTGTCATGTCATTCTCACATTGACAGTGTAATGATTTGTATAGACGTATATATTTACAATTATATTCAGACAAAAAGGTTATGCAGACAGAAATATATTGTGCATGAGGACCTTTCTTTCTTTTTTAGTTTGCCTTGCAGTATTAATGTGTATTTAAGCTTGGCTATGAAAGGTTATAGCCAAAAGAGAAGTAGCAGAGGAAATACATTCAACATCCTAACATTATAAATGTAACCATGCTATTGTGTAACGCAAGACAACATAAATCAACAAAGCAGCATTTTCTCCTTTCAAAATAAACAACATAATTTTGACAGACAAAATTA
This sequence comes from Channa striata, assembly GCA_033026295.1. NCBI lineage: Eukaryota > Metazoa > Chordata > Actinopteri > Anabantiformes > Channidae > Channa > Channa striata. The sequence continues at coordinate 10,379,464 of CM065188.1, read as the reverse complement.
TTGACAAAAGATTTGGTATCCAAAAGCCTAGAATATACAGTATTTATCATAAATAAAATTTGTCAACGTTTGTTGATTTGATACAGTTTCGGGATGTAGGCATTGAGTTACTAAAATAATCCATACGACAAACATACTGAGAATTTAACATGTTTTTTTATTTCAGGAGAAGCAAAATGAAAGCGGACAGGTACTGCAAGTGAAGAGTCAACGATGTAGATTAATGCCATAACTTTGTAAGTGTCTTGGTTAAAAAATCAATATACATTTTGTCTTTATTGTATTTTTAATAAACATTAAATGGCTGAGTCATGTATTGCTGCTTTGTTTTTATTTTAAGCAGTAAGCTGGATTCATCTTTGTGGTGTATCAAGTGACTCTGGCCTCTTCACTGTAAATTATTAACCATAGCTGAACTTTGCTGTGGACAGTAACATTAAACTTTAGTTGTCATATGAAAGGCTATACAGGCTAGAATTGCAGAGGCAATACAAATGGGACAAAATTAACCAAACCCTTGAACCGTCAGGTTAAAATCCTATTGAGTTATTCTTTGACCCATCGGTTTGATAGCAGCGTTTTACATGAGTTTACGTAAGATAAAATGCACCCAAAAGATTCATGCATTTATTCACATTTGGAAAATGGAAAATACATTTTATTGTCTGCTCTCCATACACTCAATAGACAACATCGGACCGAAATCCAGACAAAAATACTACGTAATCCAGACTGTCTTCTAAAATTTGAGTGCAATGTGAGTGATAAGGTTTTTATCCATTATGACCTGAATTTATTGAACCTGATCCCCTTATGTTTGTCATCTTAAAAAAATGAGCATTTGTGTCCTTCTGTAATGGTGTTTAATCTGGAATGAATTTCCACAAGATTATTGGAGTAGGAATTTGACCTTGGGTGACACACCCTGGTTCTCGGTGCTCCGGTCCATTTCAAAAGTGCGGCATGAAGTCAGGCACAGTTCTCTAAAGGCCAGTGAAAGAAAATCAACACTTTTACAGGAAAGTAGGAAACCATTTTTCTCTGGGGTCTGCCAGTTTGGGCATGAAGACTCGTTCATGCAGAAACAGGAAGGAACCTTCTTTAAACATCTGCTACAAATCTGGAAGCTCACTGTTGTGTAAGCTGTTATATTATGCAGTAACATTAAGATTCCCTTCAGTAGGAAATAAGGGGCCAGCTCAAAGAATGGAAAACTGAAATGTTTTATTAGATTTGCCAGAGATTCTTCAGTCCCACCTAGATGGGATGTAGTACTGCTTCAATGGTGAAATCATAATTTGCTTATTAGACTGATATTTGTATTTGGAAAAAGCACACAGGCACTGTAAAATGTAGGCAAAATGGTGGTTAGAGAAGCAAGCTTTTGACTGCAATGCAGGTTTCAATCTGGATATAAAAAGCTGCACTATTCTCTCCCTTGCTGTCAATTACAAATCACTCTGAAATAAAATTATTAAAGTATTATAAGAAGCTGACAAAATATAAAAACTAAGGTATTGGTTATGCAGAAAATGACTTCTATGACTGTTAAATATCAAATAACTTTCATTATCAATTTTATTTACAATTTGGTATTTTAGTGTTTCAAACCGTTTGCTCGTGAAATCTGAGGGGTCGTGACATGAAGTAGTCACGTCAGGCAAATTTCTACTTTTACTAAAAATGCTTGGTTACTTTGTTGTTTAACAGACGCATGTTTACATAACTAACTGTAAATCAGACAGTTTATATTTGGACACTCTGTAAATAGACACTGCAGGTGTCTGAAAAGGGAAATGAAATCACCCATCCACGGTGGTGGTCACTTATTAATGTTCACTTCCGTGTGGAAACAACCACTCGACGTGAAGTCGGTTTGGAGGGGTGGTTTCTTTCCTTATGTTTATATTTTTCACCACGACTGTCCACTTTATAGCAAAAATAAGAAAGCAAATTGTTTCTGTTATAGTTTTCATCTGTGGCCAATAAATTTCCTGTCTTTTAGTTGTGAAGCCGACGTTTAATTTCCTTGTGAGGGTTTCCGGTTTCCCCTGGTGCACAAAAGTCAGCTGGCTCCGCGTCACGAGGTAAACAGCAGCAGCTGCTTCCGCAGTAAACTAGACGTTAACGAGCCGACGCTGGACGAGCCAGTTTGGGTGAAGTCTACCTAAAATGGATCCCGGTGTGATTCTGTGTTTGGCGGCTCTCCTCTCGCTCACATCGGCGCAGTTTATTCCGCCGGTAAGTTCCATTTTTGTGGGTTTTAACATGTACGTGTATTAGTGCTGCCGTCTCACCTGGAAACGCTGATTTGTCGCTCGCTTGTCATTTATTCGCAGTTCACGGAAGACTGTCGGACAGACATGTACCCACCGAACGGCCCCACGTAAGTAACATCCATCTGTACGTGAGACAATATGAATTGGATTAATATCACGTCTCTGTTTTGCAAGTCACTGATGTTTTGGAAGTGGTGGTGCCTTCACTTGCTCCCCGTAAATCCCATCGTCCAAGCCGGTTGCAGTTTGCGCTTCTCGTGTTTGTTGGTAGAATCTGTAGATGGCGAGTGGAGCTTCGTGCAGTTATTAATAATGTTCGTTACTGATGAATCTATCACAAAAACAGTGGGAAATGCACAGTCAGCCTGGATTTTATAACCCGTGGATTTGAAATAGAAAGTCTTCCGATGTTATCAGCAGCTTTTAGTTACTGTTACAAAAGAGTCAAACGATAAAAATCAAATTTTAGGAGAAAATTTCTTTTGATTGACTAGTCAGTCCACTGTCTCACTAAATGTAAATGTAATATTAGCTTCACTTTGTTGTTTTGATTTTTGGGAATAAAGCATCACGTGTCTTGTACTGTAGACAGAGTTCATGGAACATTGAGGCATGAGACTGTTTTTACACAGCAAAGCCAGTAACTTTCCGAATAAAAATTAATTTGTCAACATGGAGGTTGAGAACTTGCACGGTTTTACTTGTACATAACAGACAATAAATCTGAAACACACATTCTGTTTTAATTGGCTTCAAAACAATTGATTCATAACAGGAACTTGGGTGATATCTCTGCAGTTATTTCTGTTGGGTTATAGGGAGGGTGAGTGTGTGTCTTCCAGCTTGACCCATGATGAGGAATTCCGTATTTTAGTTTATGGGTTGTGTAATATGTCTCTTTCAAGTCCATCACAAGTTTTGGAACCCCATTAAATCAGGGTTTGAAAATAAATTGTGCTTCTAGTTTCACTTTATTCTGTACATCAGCCATCAGGGCCTAATGGTCAATAAGAGTCACATTTTAATATTTTACCAATTTTATCCTAAGTGCAGGCTTCTCCTGTTTGTTCATTGTTTTAACAAAAAGTTATTTGTCTTTCCCTTTTGATTCCATCAAATTTCTACTTACAATTTTAAAGGCTATATCAGCTAGAAGCACTTGTAGGAATCTTTAATTTGACATAGAAATATGAATTTCAATGTATTTAGGATGTTTCACCATCATGTTCCAGCTGTAGTGTTACACTTTTTATTTCTGCTTAGGTTCAGAGGACCTGTGAGTTGGTACACGGTGGACCTTGATTTACCACCCACCAAAAGATGGACGGCTGTGATTACTGACAAGAAGACGGATGTAAGAACGTTGTCTACTACTACTACTAATACAAAACAATGTTTTATGGTTTGTTTTTAATAAATTATATATTTTTTTCAGCTGGTCAACATGATTCAGGCCATCAAAGACTTGGCCAACGCTTTCGTGCCCAGTGGAAAGCTGATAGAGCTGGTTGACAGCACACTGGTGAGAGTCATCTGTGTTTTACTCAGAATCGCTGACACGTTTATTGTAATGACAGTTTTTATGACTATGTTTTTATATATTTCTACAGCCTTTGATGGTGGACACACTGCCAAACCCATTCAAAGACGAAATTAAAGGCATTGCCACAGTTTCAGGGGTTCCCCTTGGTAAGAAAGCACAAAGGTTATCAACTCTTCATTCACAACTTACTGTTTGTAAAACATGTTCCACCAACATCTTCCCCTTTTTTTTTTTACACAATCATACATGTTTAATTTTTACAATTTACAGGCGAAGTTGTTTTGTTCAACATCTTTTATGAGGTGTTCACTGTGTGCACATCAGTAGTTGCAGAAGACAGTAAGGGTGAGTGCATACAGTGCTTTTCAGAATCAGTGACATTTCCAAAATGCAGTATAAGTCGTGAAGTTGCTTTTGACTTTGTCCTCTTGCAGGTAATCTCATTCATGGTAGAAATCTGGATTTTGGATTATTTATGGGGTGAGGATTTATTATTTAAGTTTAATATTCTGGACTTAGATCTGGTTAAATAACATTTCCTGCAATGAACTTGTTCCTCTTCACAGCTGGGATGTGAAAAACAAGTCATGGATCATTAGCGAGAAGCTGAAGCCTCTAGTGGTCAACCTCGACTTCAAGAGGAAAAACCAAACGATCTTCAAGTCTACAAACTTTGCGGGATATGTTGGCATGCTGACTGGCATCAAGCCTGTAAGTCATTTCACATAAAAACTCAATGAGCATAAAACATTTTTCAAGTAGTGTAAACATCTTCCAGAGTTCTAGATGTAACTAACCCATTTTCGCCCTTAGCACACGTTCACTCTCACTATGAACGAACGCTTCAGTCTGGATGGAGGATACATTGGTGAGTGGAACACTCTGCCCAGCTCTGTTTATGCAGACATAAGAGAAAGTCTACAGTAAGTTTGACTAGTAACGTTTTCTCTCGATGTGGATACGTGCAGGAATCTTGGAGTGGATCCTGGGACAGAGAGATGGGGTGTGGATGAGCTTTCTCACTCGCTCTGTACTAGAAAATGCAAACAGGTATTTGTGATCAGAAGTCAAAGGAGGGAGAACAGATGTGGAAGGACTCGTCTAAAAAAATGGCTTTAATACAAGTAGACGTCACACTTAAAGTTTTGAGTACCAATAATCCAGAATACAGTTGTCAAGACATAAAATTAAAAATACATTTTTTTTTTATAGATCCTTTTTTAAAAGCTAAGATAAAAGAAACCAAAACAGTATAATGCCAGTTATGAATAAATTACACTTAATAAAGTATTGTGGCAACATGTCTCTGCATATTAGGTTATGTTGCCCCTTTTCTAAAACGTGTTCTCTCATTATCAGCTACGAGGAAGCCAAGAAACTTCTGGCTCAGACGAAGCTGCTCGCTCCTGCCTATTTTATCCTGGGAGGAAACCAAACGGGCCAAGGCTGCATCATCACTAGGTCCCGAGTTCTCAGTATTAATATTCTGGAGTAAGTACCGGTGCTGGAATTGTGAACAGTGTTAGATGCATGTAAAATTAAGTGGTGCATTGTACAAACTAGTACGGCGTGTTTAATGAACTCTAGAAGGAAGTGAAAACAGTCACTCAAATGTGACGGTGACCACTTGTGACAAGGAACCGATGACATCATTGGTTTCAGATCACCTTATCTAATTTTTACACAAATGCATTTTTCAGGATTGACTTGAAGCTGGGCCGGTGGTACGTCCTGGAGACAAACTACGACCACTGGGAGGAGCCTTTTTTCCTGGATGACCGCAGAACTCCTGCCATGAAGTGTATGAACCAGACCACACAGGCCGTGAGTATTGATGACACCCACTTTCTGTGCAGAACTGGACACATTTATTTTTCCAGACATTGGACTTAAGCCTCAAGTATGAGGCAGATGAAAAAAATGTACATTCTTATTTCTCCCTATGTGCTAACGCCTTTGACTTTTTTTTTTTTTTTTTTTTGAAGAACATCTCTGTCCAGACCATGTATGATGTACTTTCAACCAAACCAGTGTTGAACAAGGTGAGTCTTTTCTTGACAGTTTGGACATACAAATTCAAAACTTCCCAGGGTATTTGATTTTAGAAGGAAACCTTTTTGTCTCAATGTGCCTTTTCCAGTTGACAACATATACTACACTGATGCAAGTGTCTCAAGGCAAGCTGGAGTCGTATATCCGTGACTGCCCTGACCCCTGCATGCCCTGGTGATCCTCCAGCCACTGAGTCAGTTTGTTACAGTTCTTTGGACAAAAAGGTTGGATTGTTCCTTTACGTGTTTGCACAGCTACTAATTACCTAAACCAAAGTTTGCCTCCCTGATGCCGTTCTGGCGTTCGTCTTCACTTTTTCAGACAATTCAGGAATACTTAAAGGGTGACTTCACTCAATTTCAAGTTGCTCCTAGTCTTTATAACACATGTACATACATAAAACCCTCCCTCTGAATTCTCTAATAAAATACCTCAAACTTCTCCAGGTTATGGAAAACGTTTAAATTATTCCACGTTTTGCTTATATTACAAAGTTGTACTTTGGCCTAATCATCTAGATATTTTAATATCAAGGAAGGCAGAGGGAAGGCTTAAAAGCATTAATACACAGGAGCCCCCATAACAAGACCCATAAGAAGCAAGTTGAATATTGAAGTCAATCTTTAAAATCTTTAAAAATAAAAAAAAATAAAAAACAACTAAATCCTGCTGACTTGAGATTAGTATGAAAGTGAATCAATCTTGTAAATGTTTTCTTCTGTTATTTGCTGCTGTATTCACATGTATAGTTTGCAGTATGGATCTCATGTGGGGCTTAGGGTCGGAAATTAATGCTCTTGTATATAATTCAATTAATGCAACATTTTGCCCAGATTCAGCAGTTTTTTTTTCTTTTTGATAAGGTCTCACCTCATGATGTTTGACCATTTAATACCATTTGTACCTAATTGCTGACAATTTTGACAGTTATTAAAATTCTTCATAATTTAAACTGTTCTTGTAATTTTTACATTTTAAACTACAGGAATCTGTTGAAATTAAGTAAATACCTGAGTTATTGAGCAGTAGTGTTGAGTAGCAGAATTTGCAGTCTCACATCTTCTGGACAAAATTGTTGATATTGATCAACCAAAGTTCTCCTGAACTGAAATGCTACAACCCCACATCATATTTTGTACATATAATTAGTGATATGATTTAAAGTCAGCACCATTTTTTTTTTTAAGTTTTAACATTTTATTATTTAAAACTTATGACTGTAGTCAACATTTAATTACATGAAAATCAATGGAGACTAGCCTTTGCAGAACAAAACAGCATATAAAGATGTTTCTGAAGGGATAAAATGAAAGTATGAGCTTTGCGCTCTATATAAAAGTGTTCCAGCTGGAAAAAACAATTAACTCACATTAGCTGGGTAACAGTTCCAAGTTCCATCCTACTGTAATCTCCTTATAATTAAGAATCAAGTGCAGGAAAGAAAAGCTGTACAATAGTAAGGCAGGGCCAAGACAAAAGATCTGAAGGAAAATGATCACAACTGATCCCAGAACAAACTAAGGTGGATGTGAACAGAAGATTCGGTTCTACAGAGGCTAAACTGTAAGTAAATCAGCAGCATAGAGAGAACCCCACCCCAGACCAGACTACCAGGAAATCACACTAAACATTCAGGAGTAAAATGAACTAAGCACTGATAATGTGTAAAGGTTTAGTTTTCTGGGGTGTGTGTGTGTGTGTGACTAAATACCTTGACCTGTTGCTCTTTAAACTAGCAGATTAACAATCATAGATCCAGAACAGACTGAGTGCAAGCATAGTGTTGATTTAAAAAAAAAAATAATAAAAAGCTTTTGAGACATTGGTATAATTCATTAAACACTCTGGGCGCCAACAGCATCTGAAAACAACAAAAAAGGAAATCATTTATGATTATTACATGATGTTTGTGTAAAGTAGCTACTCTGTTTAGTGGAAGCTGCACTTTGACATGGTGGAATCCCAAAAATCTGGAAGTCATACCTGGTTCCTTCAGAGCTTGTGCATTTCCCACCAGGCCAGTCAGCGACTCGGTGTTCCCATTGAGGATCTCTGCAGACAGGTTGTTATTCTGCTGCTCCTCTACTATTCTCTTCTGAAGCTCCTCCTAACATCACACGATACAGTGTCTCATGAGATTAAAAGACATTTTCAGTGGGATTTATGTTTTTCTTTATAATCTGTTTGTGGTTCCACACCTCACACATGACTGAAAGTTGCAATGGCAAGTCATCCACTTTGACAAAATCCTCCTCATCAGACCTCTGGCTGGTGTTACCCGAGCCCACGTCCTGCATCACAAAGTGAAAAAAATCTGAACAGCAGCACTAATAAAAGGGGAAAATCCAGTGTTTGGATTGTAATAGTTCTTTCATTCCAGAGAAAACAGTTTGGAGTTGGGGATTAAAAACGTTGTGTTCACCTTTGCACTTACATCTACATTGATCATGACAGGTGAGTCTGTGTCGGGGCTGCTAGTAGCTGTTGACTCCTTGGGGACGTCCTGACTTTGAGAGACTGCACAGTTTTCAGCTGCCCCAACATTGCTCTGCTCCTCAGGACTCTGACATTCCAATGGAGCACATTCCTCTACTGTGGAATCCTGAGTCCCAACTGACTTGTTGATTTCTGTAGACAAAATGTTGGTGCGAACATCTATAGAACAAACAAAGGGTTTTTAAAATATATTTAAGATTTCTATCACACGAAAACCAGTCTGAGGAAACTCTTACCATCATCATTTTCTAAACTTGTCTGCTCAGTCTTTGTTTCCTGTGTTCCACTGACTGCTGCCCCCTGTAACAGGACACAATTACACAGGTCAGACTAAGAAAAAGACAAGGTGTGTAGAAAAAAAAAACTCTCTGTGACTGTGACCGTGACCTCCTGCTCCATCTGTCCATCAGCGGAAGCCTGCAACGAGGTTTGAACATCTACAGGTCCGGCCTCAAACTCGTCCATTTCCTCCTCCTCGTTCTCATCCTCCCCACTGCCATAGTTTGTCAGGGCCTGAGTCTCAGCTTTGGAAAGACCTTCAAAAAAGTTCGCACTAGAGTTAGATTCAAATGTGAGTTGTGTAATAACGTGCATGCATATTGTCATTTTCAAAAAAGGTGTCTTTCAGCAGAGATGTTTTTTTTATGCCGGATGCCCTTCTGCAGCCAACCCCATCTTATGAGAACTAGTAACTTTAAAAGAAAAAAAGCATAATACACTGAAATAACTAAGAAAGGAAGTAGAAGGACGCCTCATCCAACCTTTACTTACTGATTGAAAGAGGCATTATCTGTCCATCCCCTTCCTCTTCATCTTCTTCTTCGACCTCAGAGTTTTCGCTGCTGCGGCTGTTCTTCACCTCTGTTTGCAGGTAAAGCTCCTGCAGTGTAGATTCACCGTTTTGCTCAGTCTCATCCTGGTCCTGGAACAAGGAGAGATTACTGTACCACAGTTGGCTGGTTTAGGAAGTGGTGAAAGTACAATTAATCAATAACAAAATGACTCACCTTGTCTTCATCTGAGTAGGGGGGAGTAACAGATACACCACAACTAGCTATTGTATTTTCCTAAAGGGAGGAATTCATAGACAATGAAAACTCATGAGTACAGAAATTAGTTGGAGTAAGAACTGATGAAATATATGACCAAATTTACAAAATGGAATTTTGGAACAAAGTATTAAAACTCACCTTGAGACTTTGATTTTCTTTACTGGGTTGTTCAGGCCTCTTCTTATGTTTTTGTTTGGCGGCCAGAGAGGTGCAGCTGCTCTTGTCCAAATCCTGCATGAGCCTGAAGAAGGCCAGTTCATTGAAAAGGATCTCAGAGATCTCCACCAGAAGATCCTCGCCGCAGTCCTTCAGAGTGCGGCCCAAAAACTTACTCAGAGAGTCCTAAAGTCAAGAAAAATCTCAGTAAGACGAGAAATCTTTGTAGCAATCCCAAGACACTAAAACCAACAATTAAGCATCTACTCGCGTTTAGTGTTGGTCACTCTGCAACCTGTGCTTAGCCTATTCTGGGGCTGCATAGTTTTGATTTACTTTACAGAAATACTAACTTTACAGATCACACATTGTGATCTTTCATTTGACACATTACTCTTTTCGATAACAGTGTGTACGTCCCTTCAATTCTTTAGTCTGCTAGTGGGGGGGGCTAATGCTCCAAATAGCCATAATTTTGGCCGAGATTTAATGCATCCGCCTGTGACTGGATTATTTCAGACCGCTGTACAAAGTAATGGGGATTTAGAGTCATTTCTAGTGAAGAAACATGTCACCAAATAGAGCAGTGTGTCTGGCTTAAGTGTTTTTAATGGTATGAAAACAGCACAGATAAAATAATCATGGTAGCAAATATGGACACTGTGTGTAATTTAGACAACCTTTAAAAATGGAAAAGCTACCACTAACAGCGCAGCTGCACTGGAGACGCCGTCACTGGTCCTACCTGCAGGATGCCTCCCAGCTGTTTGTGGAAAAAGCGAACAAACTCTTTGCTTTCATCGTTCTGCTGGGTGAGAGTCAGGACCATGCGCCGCACAGACGTCAGCAGCTGGACAGAACAAACTTCATCCATGTTCTCCTAGTAAAGAAAGCATGAGCAGCACAGAGTGATTTAACTCTTTAATAACAAGACATTTAATTTCATTATCAATTTAATTTAAAAATGTACATATTAAATTATTTTCCTGTTTAACGTTAAACGTAAGCCTTAAAATAATGCATTGCAAACTATTTTATTGTAATGACTCAGTTCACGTAAAGGAAATTTAGACAATTTCAGTTTCTCTCTGCTACAAAGCTATTTACAGTCCCCCCAGTAGCTCCTTGTGTTGCTACCTTTAGGAAGGGGATGACTTCTGTCATGATGGCTTTGATCTGACGATCTAACTGCTGGGTGTCGATCTGAGGACAGCGCACATCTCCAGCTGCACCTTCTGCTCAAAGACAAATAACATCCCCATTTTTTTTTTAGAAACAGCGCAGACTAACACAGCTAAGTGACATACGTACAAGGGTTGATACAGGTATTCGACTCATGGTGGTTATGTGACTGGGTACCTTCCACTGGTTCAGCAGAGTTAGCAGAAGGATGTTCAGCATTTGAGACTTCAGAATCAGCCACACCTGCAGTGCTGCCATTGCTGGGGTTAAATTCAGCTTTAAGCTTCATGCGCTCATACTCCCTAATCCTGGCCAGAGCTTTGTCTAAATGAATCACCGTGTTGCCTATCAGAACAGCAGAGAAAGGAAAGCAAAAGAGACAGAAATAGAGTACGAATAGTTCAAAACCAACGGAGCAGGGGAAAAGGGACCGCAGTAATGGACATTAATGCATCTGTAAGCAGGTTTACACTGCAGGATCAAACAAAGAATGCCAGCTCAGTCCATTTCCCATGCCAGTCATCGTCTGAGAGCTAATATCATTCAGACTGGTGATGTAATATTGATCCTGAGGTGTAAAGTGGATTGTTTACCAAGACAAGCCCTGGGAAGCCCCGCAGGACAAAGTAAGAAGGGGAACCCAGGTTGCTAAACTGAAGGCAGTAGGCAAAGCGTTCCAGTTGATTGCCGGGTGTGGAAATTCAGATTTTTCCCAGATATACTTTTCCCCCAAGCTTAACCTTTTAAATGAAATTATTGCAAGCATAATTATACCCAAGTCATCGTTAGCAAATGGTTCCAGGTTGGAGGAGGTTGACATGGTGCTGTCATTGTCCACAGACTCAGCATCATCCCCCTTCTTCCTCGTGTCGTGTGTGAGCCTCAAGTTCTTCTCCACCACCTCCTGGAAAAGGGAGAAAAAAAAAAAACACATTCCATTTTGAAGTATAAACACAACACTGAGTGTAGAAAACGATTATCCATTCAAAATACATTTCAAATGTTGTTTCACAGCATTACATAAAAACAAGGACTGATTTTATCCACCTTGATTTACTCAATATAGGTCACAGCATACAAGTGGAAGAAATGGCAACAGCTTGAAAAATTTAAAACACAGATCCAGATTATTTGTTTCCAGCTTGCACAGTACTACAAACTAATGTAATGGTTGCGTCTCTTGTCATTTTACAAACATTAAAAATGAGACATTTCATCCATCATTCTTGAACAAAGCCATTATTTAGACAGACAAAAGGCCCGGCTCCCAATTAGAAGAACTCTGGGGACCTTGGCCCAGAACAAAGAACACATGTCTGATCTGGCAAAAGAGACGTGAAGACATGGAGACACGAGGATCTTTTTTTCCCCCCTTTAAACAGACAGGCTTCTGAAGCCTTGCTTGTCAAGTTCAATTCAGAGACTATGAAGATGGGGGAAGGGGAAATTAAAAACTAGAAAATAAAAAGACGTGGAAGGATGAAAGGCTGGGAGAGAAACCAGTGAAAGATGTACTGAGATGTTAAAGAGGGAGCGAGTGCACATGAGGAGGGAAGGGTGACCAAAAACTCCCCAAACAGGCAAAAGCTTTAACAGAAGATGGGAGAATAAACAAGAAGGGTGGAAATTCCACACTGGCAATCACTAATGGATCTCTTACTGCATCACTGGTGGCGAGACTCTCACTGGGTGTCAGCTCAGACTGAGATCCTGCAGCCCACACCACAGGACCAAGAGGGGGCAACTGGTCCTCAGCTGCACTCTTCTCTGCCAGGTGTCTGGTCACTATATCCTGGGGAAAACGTAGAGAGAGGCTACTGTACCTGTATAAAAGTAAAAATGACGCCAAAGTCCCCTTTTCTTCTTCCCAAATGTCTCATTATTAATGGCTGATCTATGCACAAACCAGACACATTCCTTAAACACTCTTGTAGTTTAAAATAATCGTGACAGCGCTTTTTAATACCTGGAAATAGTTTTGAGAGATTTGTTATAACGTTAAAAAAAGTTTTATTACAACATCAGAATGATAAATATGCTGGGTTTAAAAACAGAACATTCACACAAAGTTTCACTAAGAGGTTAAATGTGTCTATGCTTACTTGTAGGGAATACAGTGCCCTCTGCCGTAAGTAGTCCGTGTTGAGCAGCTGCAGCTCGTGGAAGAGCTCGATGAGGAAGTGTGGTCTGGACTCATTCTGGGATATCAAAGTAGCCACCTCAGAGTAAATTGTCTCCCTCAGTGCCTCAAATAACGAGAAGTCACTGCTTGCATCTAGAGGTTTGACATTTTACAGTATGAGGTTTGGGTAGACATTTGCATAATCTCATTCACAAGTGAAAACAACAAATGTAGAAACCTCAGTTTAGCAGAAGAACAGAACATAAATGAGATGTTTAGGTGACATAAGAGCCAAGTGATGCCTGGATGTTTGCCTGCACAGTGAGTTTACCTGGTGCTTCTGTGCATGCAATTCTGTTAGAGAGGAAGGGTGTTCTCCAAGCATAGGCTGTGAGCAAGATAAATTAAAAGTGATAACAACATAAATGAACCCAAAATCAAACATATGGTATTAAAATATGCAAAGAAACAAAAACAGAAATTATATGAAAAAACATGATATAAAACATATTAACACAAAGAGAGACTAATGTGAAAATACACAGAGACCAGAGAGGTTAGGGTGAGTCTATAAGTTTCAGAAGCGGTAGAATTATTTATACCAGAGGAGAGGTCGTTTCTTTTATTCCCCAGTTTAGTCTTGCTGTCTAGTTTCTCTTGAGTAAGCTTGTCCAGTAGACTCTGATTCTGAGCTTTCTGACGAGACGTGGCTGCCCTCTCCTGGGCACAGTCTGCGGTGCTGCTAACACTGTCGCTCTCGTGTCCTGAGGAAACACAAAAGAATCAGAAGTAAAATAATTCATTTCATTCAGGAAATACAGGGACGGGCACACAAAAATAAAAGAATGGCCCTTCGAATCCACTGCACAAGCTATGCAACCAATATTACAGTTTTAATTAAAATTCAATACAACTCTGTCTCCTTGTTGCCCAGCCAGATCGACAAATATACAGACACACCTAAAATACCTTCACTGTTCTTGTTATGTCCTTTGCTCCTTCGGCGACGGCTCTTAGAATTGGGAGTCTTGCTGCGGGAGGCCAGGTTGGCTTGGGCAGAGGCCTTGTGTCCGGCCTTAAACGTCTTTGTGACAGTGGTGGGATCAACAGGGCCGTGCATGCTGCTGAAACTTTCCTCTGATGCCTGGTCAAACTCTTGAGGATGTGAATGGCTGTTGGCAAACGTGGGGGAGGAGGAGGGCGACTCCTGGGGCTCATTTTTAGACAGGTGAGGCTGGGTGATGTTGTTTGCATAGGTGGCGTTAAGCCAGCTAGCTCGTCTAAAAGAGGACAATGGGAAAATATATACATAAGAGTATGAACAATGAAACACAGATCAACACAGAACTTTTCAGACAACAATAACACACCCTCTTTCTGTGGTGGTGTTGAGGGGAGAACGCTGCAGTGGAGGAGGGAAACTCATGTACTCTGTTTTGATGGACGTGTTGGGGTCTAGCTGCTGCTTGTGTTGGTCAGGAGAAGCCTGACCTGTTGCAGCCTGAGGGAACTCACCCACGGCAGCAGGAAAGGGTGGATATAAATTAAAACCTGCAGAATGAGAGGGAAAAGAAGACTTATTCAGTTTAAGGTTAAAGGTCTAAAAAACTATTAACCATGTCTGCTTACATTACTGACTTTAAATATGCAAGTTTGAGTTGGTTGGAATTTGTTAAACGTGATATAAAAAAATTGCACTGCAAAACTGATGATTAGTGTGAAAATGAAGCCCAAGAGCTAATAAATATGTCATACTGGGAGGGAATGGGGATAACGCAGCAGTTGACAAGTTGTTGATCGTAGGATGCAGGGTAGACGTGAAGGGGAGGAAGACACCAGGCGAAGCTGAGGGGCCACAGCTAGAGTCCTGTGATGAGACCTGCTTTTGTGTCTGCCAACCTGCTGCGGTAGAGGAAGGCTGCTGTTGTTGCTGCAGAATGTCATTCAGGACCTGCTTCAGTCTGGAGGAAAAGTCACAAAATGGAGACAATTTTCAAAGACGTCCCACTTAGGACAAATAAAGTGGGGAACTTATGTATGCAAATGCATTTACCTTTGAACATTGTTTTGTTGCCAAGCCAGCTGGGTGTAACACTGGTTGAGCTGGTGCATGAGCAGGTGGACCTGTGGTGATGAAAGGTTGTTGGGCAACATGCTGTACTGCCCTGTCAGCAGGGTTTGCAACATGTATGACAGCGTCTGTGGAGGGGACAAGAGACAACAGCAAGTCAAGTTTTTTACTGACTTAGTGGCAATCAACAGCTTTAAAATGAAACATACACATCTGTTTTGGACTGCCAGTGTTTACATATATGTGACAGCTTTATCTTCAGTCAGATTTTTCATGTGCACATTAAAAATTTACATAAAAACTGCTGGATGGAAAAACACAGAATATAAAAGGCAGCGCAGCAAGCGACTGGATATTAAGCTGTTACAAAGGTAATTCATGAGTTTGTTCAGAGAACTAACCTGCTGGTCCTGCATCAGTGTCTGACACATGTTGGTGCTGAAGTCCAACTGTCTCTGCAGCTGGTTCACCTGCTCCTGCCACTGGCAGGAGCCTTCAACAAACGAGAGCTCTGAAGCCCAACGCAGGTTTTCTTGCCGCCGTGTACCTGTCTGCTGGTTCGCAGACTGGTTCAAGCTTCTCAACTGCTGTTGCTGTTTGGCCTTAGTCTTGTTATAAATATTCCCGTTTCCGTTTCCTGAGAAGGCTGAGGGAGGTTTCAGGTTGCTGGTGACAAAGGTAAGCACATGATATTGTTTAACAGATTATAGATACCAGTAATAGATAACAGATTTGTCTGCCTACACTTAGTCTGACCTTCCTTGATTGTTTCGGTTACTGTAAGAACACTGGTTCCTGCTTGATGGGTAGATGTGGATGTCATCGGAGCTGCTGTCTGCACATTCTTGCTGCTCTTCTTCCTCCTCTGCACCTGTGTCTGACTGATATTCGTCCTCCTCGTCATCCTCAAGGTGGCAGGGAGAGGAAGCCCAGGTTGCCATTGTCCTAGTGACATCAAATAAAGGGTCCACAATTTAGCTGTTTGTAAAATTATTTGTGTATTATTTATGAATTAAATGGAAAATGAGACATTCTCTGCTAAAACAAGCAATTTTTGGCATATTTTAGCATAGCACGGGCCACTGAAGCAATGTCTCCTACCTTTCATCCCTGCTGATGGGTTGTGAAGGTGAAGCCAGTCCACCTTGGTCATCAGTCCTGTGGGAAGAGTCGCCAAGAACACTACGCCTCTGGTGTTCAGCCATCAAAGACTCCAAGTGCTTTCGGCGTTGGCGCAGCTCTTCCCGCAGGATCTGGTGCCGACGCATCTCCGACCAAAGCTGCTGGCAACACAAAAACAGACAGAAATCACATACTGTATGTGTACTTACATTTGCAATGTCACATTGGATCTAGAGTCCGATACCTCATTGTCAGTGACGGAAGACGTAGCCGCTTCTGAAGCAGTTGGTTTGAGCACAACTGAGTTGGTTTTGGGTCCAGAGGATGAAGAAGCCTGGGCAGTGGCTGGAGTGGAAACTGCGACGGGAACCTTCCTCAGCAAACCTTGCTGGCTCACAGTGCTGGACACCGATGACTTAGAGGAGAGACCACAAGAGATAAATAGGTCAACTTCTAATACAAATGTATAACCTTTATAGAAACATATTTTCACTCAGTTTGGGGTTTATTATGTGTACCTGTCTACACAAACACTTAGATCCTGAAATAAATCCTACATTTTATTTTTGCTGTAAGGGAGGCAGTTTTTGTTCCTGTTAAATTATGTTGTTGTATATCCAAAGATGGTTTCCTATTATTTAGTCCATCTAAAGGGCCTGAGTACGCTTGCTACAGACGCAAGCGAACCCCTGAGGATACCAGCCATCTGCAACAATCAATGTGTTCATGCTGCATGTGAGGCTGCTCTCATTTGAGCTGCTCCTCTCTGACACTACACTCTGCACTGTGAAGGATTCTACAGCAGAACACGGGAGGCTGCTGCAGAAGTAGAATGTTTACAGTTCTTTGTCAAACCTTTTACATTTACAGTATGTAAATGTTGTACAATGAGTGTGCTAAGACCTACTTGCTTTACTTCATTTATTTTTTGGTCTGTAAAAACATGTCAGTACGTCTACATTAAGTATACATTTATCTAAATGATTTTCAATAATAAAACACTATGTGGATGCTTGTGTTGTCAGAGTAAAATACCTGGAGGTCCGGGCAAGCCCACTGGAGGTCCTGGATTTTGCCTTGGATTTCAATGAGCCTCTGACGCTCTTCGTGAAGCTGCTTCAACTCTTGCTTCTGCTGAAGCAGTTTCTCCTCATACAGCTTCTCTCTGTGTCCAGAGTGGATTTAAAGGAATACACTTATACCAAGGTCAAAACACAAAGATTAAAAATAGAATACTATCAAACAAGCTTTAGACAGGTTTCCTAAACGGTACCTGGCCTTGCTGGAGAGAGCAAGGTCTCTGGGATTCTGCTTGGATATGGCTCCCAGTGCCCTAGTTGTAGTTGCTCTGGTATTATTTGGTTGTTGATGTAAAATTTCATCTTCATTAGCTGTTGTGCCATCGGTGTCATCACTCTGGATACAGACAGAAACTCACATTTAGTAAACACAAAACAGTGTCTAAAAAATTATTTAAAAATCTCTCTTACCTGAACCATGGCCACCAGTTCTTGCAGCTGCCGCAGTTTTTGCTTTGCTGTCTGCCGTTGACCCTTCTGGGTAAAGCTTCCATTGTCTCCCAGACTGCTTCTCCGGCTGGACCCTGACGCCTCACTGTCAGGGGCCGCAGTCTGTCCTCCTTCATTTTCAAGACAGTCCTCATCTTCATCCTCGTCCTTCATCTGATTATAGGGTGTGTCCCTATTGTACTGGCAATCTAAGTAGGAGCAGAGTTATAGAAAAAATATTTTCAAACTGTTATTCCTCAGCACATTTAGGATATGTGCTGCCTGGCTTCTTTAAAGTCTACGTAAGCTGAACTAACACAGACCCTCAACTGGTTCAGCTGGTTGTCCTGAAACTACAGTTGTCTTTTGCATGAATCGTCATATATAACTCAACAAAGTGTATAATTTAGGATTTTATTAGTACTGGTGCAGGCCGAGTCGGGAGAATCAATGTCTGAGCGGTAGTAACCATTTCGACAGGAGCAAACGCTGGCTGCTCCCGAGGTGGCGCGGCTGTTGGCCGGACAAGGAATGCAGAAGCTGCCACCCTGTTTGGACTTGAAAGTGCCAGGACTGCAGGCTGATGGCAGTATGCATCAAAGCGAATAATGGTGGCTGTATTTGCTGTTTATAAATTTATGTTTTAGGTTTACAAAAATGAAAACATAATGCACCTTTCCAAGATAAGACAACATCTCTCTGCACCAGTTTGTTGTTGTTTTCTTATGGCAACATGATTAAACAGAGAGGCAGTTTAAAATCTGCAGCTAATAATCAAAAACCATCAAACACAAAATGTTTTCAATAATCAATCCTTTAATTTATATTGTGTATATAACAGAGGTCATCAGTTTTTATGTACAATATAAAAACTGATGACCGGTCTTCAGCGTGTGCGTGAGAGTACCTATGACTGAGGGGATGTTGAGGCTGCGGAGGTTGGCTGCTGACCGGTTGTTGATCTCACATTCGGTGTTTAGTCTGCCATCTCGGTTGTTGGTGGAGCTGCCGCTCCGGACATTGCGCGTGTTGGTCATAGTGTTTAAGTCGGCCCAATTCCCGCTGCGCTGTGGGTTTCTAAAAAATAATGGGCAACAAAAGTTATAGATAAATGCTGCTGGTTAAATTATTAACAACATAATCTAATGTTACATTGTAACTTAAGGACAATGTAAGGCTACTAGTGTCTCAGTGTAATTAATCCATCCTAACAAGCCGGTTTGTTCCCATGGTGTCACCTGATATTAGTTACAGGCTGGCGATTCTCCTGCTCAGAGTCAAACATGGCTTCAAACATAGAACTGTCCTCTGTCTCATCTTCCTCCTCCTCTTCTTCTTCATCATCATCTTTCACATTCTCATTGACAGCGTCCACCATCATATCAGAAGTCTGCTCGTAGTACTGTACCAGCTCCCGCAATTCGTTCAAACGCTTGTGGACTTCCTTTAGCTTCCTATTAGAAGTAGCAAAGAACAAGTGGATGGAATTGACGCATGAATAGCAAACGATGCTTAATAATTAAAAAGTTTATATGACACACCAGGACAATGCCTTTCCAAATCCTCCCCCTTTCTGCTAAATATTATAAATTACAGAGTTGCCTACAGAAAAACACATCATAAATAAGTGGCCTACTCTACAACACTGTACAGGACGTATTTTGTGACTGCAAGGTTATACAACACTAATCTATTTTACACTTGTAGATGTGTTTTTGTGAGTACCTGAGCTTGTCTGTGGAATTGGAGCTGTCCTGGTGTTGTGTAAGTGAAGGCTGAAAGGAAGTGGAAGCTGAGGCACCATTAGAACATAGTGCAGCCTGACAATCTGAAGATCCTTCCATACTTAGCCTGCACTGTGTTGGCAAGCTACGACCTGAAGGGAACCACATAGACTTTATCAACACATTGAAGAACGTTTGTAGCTGTTTTTTTTTTTTTAAACTTCAAAAACCTCTTTGGAAATAGTCCTACATGAGTTATTGTTGAGAGTCTGGTCTCTTAGGGAATGCAGCTCCTGAAGTATCTTGTCCATTGTTTGCTTTTTGTCTTGGAGTTCTTGGAGCTTGGTCAGTTTGGCACTTGCAGCTGTTGCTTCGGTATCTAGTCCAGTGTGAGGGCCAGAAGCTGAGTGAAGGAGAGGCCTGTGCTGAGGTGGACCAACAGCCTGGGGAGACCTAGACCAGCACACCTCTCTGGAGAGGGAGAGACTCTCAGCCTGACGACGGTTGTCTGGTACTGCTTTACTCTGCAAGACAGAATTAATAAAACTTATTAATGATAATCAGACTAGAACTGTTCATGCCAATGTTACAAATGACATTTTCTATGAATTACAACATGTCATCATGCTGAGGTGATTATTACTACAGGTGCATCAAATTAGAATACTCTTGAAAGGTTTATTCATTTCAGTAATTAAATTCAAAAATTTAAATTTGTAAATGATATATATTTATTACACGCAGAGTGATATATTTCAACCATTTATTTCATTAAATTTTGATGATTATAGCTTACAGCTAATGAAAATCCCAAAATCTGTATCTCAGAATATTAATATACTATGAAAAAGCTCAACTTCATTAACTCATGATGTCACACTTTTATGAGCTAATTCACTCAAAAAACCTGCAAAAGTTTCCCGAGCCTTTAAACCAGGGGCGGGCAACCCATACCCCTTGAGGGCCGCAGCCCTGCTTGTTTTCCAACTATTCCTGCCCTACCCACTGAACAGTTTCTTCCCAATTGCAGAACAGTCTTTGTGCATTTTGTGTTTGCACCTGACACCAAGTCAAATTCCTAGTACTGTTAAGTGTACTTAACTGTGCCTGGACATAAACAGATTCCTGATTCTAATTAATCTGGTCCAGTAGGCTACACTGTCAAGGGGAAGACAGTTTGATTTAACAGTTTTCCAGAAGTCATTGACACTCTCCACAAGGAGGGTAGGCCATTGCTAAAGAGGCTGGCTGTTCACAGAGTGCTGTTTCCATGCATAGTAATGGAAAGTTGAGTGGAAGGACAAAGTGTGGTGGAAAAAGGTGCACAAGTAAAAGAGCTACTGCAGCTTTGAGAGGTCTGTGAAGCAAAGCCCATCCAAGCATTTGTGGGAGCTTCATAAGGAGTGGACTGGGGTTGGAATCTGTACTTTGAAAGCCTCCACACACAGATGTACCCAGCTACAACTGTTGCATCCTTGTGTCAAGTCTCTCCTGAACCCAAAGTGTCACGAGGATCTTACCTGGGCTAAGGAGAAAAAGGATAGGACAGTTGCTCAGTGATCCAAAGTCCTCTTTTCAAATGAAAGAAAATTTTGCATTTCAAATCAAGGTCTGGAGGAAGAGTGAAGAGGCACAGAATTAAAGTTGCTTGAGTTCCACAGTCAGTGATGATTTGGGGAGCCATGTCCTCTGCTGGTATTTGTGTTTAACTCCAAAGTCAGCACTGTCGCTACCTCTGCCACCAAGCTTTATGGACATGCAGATTTCATTTTCCAGCAGGACTTGGAACCTGCCCACAATGCCAAAAGTGCCAGTATGTGGTTTAATCACTATGGTGTCTCAGTGCTAGACCAGCAAACTCAGCTGACCTGAAACCCATAGAGAATCCTTGGGGTTTTGTCAAGAGGGAGATGAGAAAGACCAGACCCAACGATGCAGATGAGCTGAGGGCCGCTAAGAAAGCAACCTGGGCTTCCATATCACCTCAGCTGATCGCCTCCATGCCACACAGCAGTGATGCTTTGACTCATGCAAAAGGAGCCCCAACCATGTATATTCAGTGCATATACTGTACATGAACATGTTTATCAGCCAAGAATTCTGTTTTTAAAATCCTTTTTTATTTATTTTATTTAATATTTTTGAGTAATTTTCTGAGATACTGAATTTTGGCCTTTATTAGCTGTAAGTCAAAATCATCAATATAAAAAGAACTGAAATGTATCACTGTGTAATGGATCTATATGAATCTCACTTTTTAAACTGAATTACTGAAATAAATGAGCTTTTCAATCATATTTTCATTTATTAAGATGCGCCTGTGTTTAAAATAATGAAAAAAGCAATACATAATGTAAAAAATGTTTCTATAGGGCATCATCTTACGAGAATGAGTACATGTAGGGTAATGAGTAATGTCTACTGTACCTGAGAATCATGCAGCTGGTTGTGGAAGCGCTGGATCAAATCATTTAACTCATCATTCAGTTCTGATGTGATGCTCAGGCCTGACACGCTCCCTGTAGTTTCCGTGACAACTAAGTATGAAATGCAAAGCAATTTCACAATCTTACAATATTTGTACGTCAACTATAATATAGAACTGTACTGTATATGGTTGTCACTGATGTGTTTCTGCCTGCAAAAGCACAATACTGTTTTCTCTACAAGACAAACAAGACAAAAAATCTACAAGACAAGTTTCTAAATAACCTAAAAAACGACTAGTCTGCACTTAGCAGTCAATAACGCTGCGTGTGCATCTCACCAGTGTCTTCAATCACAGCCAGTGCTTGTTCTGCACTGTGCTGCATGGCCATTAGTGCCTCCTGTCGGCCCTGCAGGGCCCTGAGCTGTTCCTGTTGCTCCAGCATCTTTTTCAGCAGCTCATGCTGCTTACGCAGATTCTCCAACTCTTCCTTCTGGTCAGCACGCACAGCTTCAGGCCTACCAGCCTACAAAATTCACATAAACCACCACAAACACTGAGTCAACCAAAACTCTTAAAAGCAACCCTGTAAAACCACTCAGCAGGAATGGTAGTTTTTTTTTCAGCTACTTACGCAGCAAATATATACTACATGACAGAAACACAGAAAGGACAAATTAGTTAGTCACCCACTACCAGTAATACTAGTAAAGAATAATGCAACTGAGAGCTTTGACATTTCTTGCAAAAGGTCCACAGCTAATGTACACACCGTTGCATTTGAGGTATCTGAAGAGCGAACCTCAGCGTTAAGAGAAGTGCTCTCTGCCAGTGAACTTGAGCCCACTACAGAGTCCAGGGTCCCCACGTCATCATCTTCATTCTCCCGAGCCTATGACAGTAGAGAACAAGAAAGATGTTGAATTTCAAAGTAACAAGATTGTAGTAGTAAATACAAGCAGTTGCATGAAAAGTAATTTTAAAAACTATACATTTTTAAATAATTTATTCAAAATAAATATACTAAATTGAAATATTCTGATTTGCATTCTAATTAAATCAAGCTAGAATGATCAGGAAAAAAACAGCAAAGAGGGGTGGCACACCATTTTCCAAATGAATCATTACACGAAACATGACTCCCCTATTGAAGTTTTTCCGGCTACACAGAACAATAGCCATTAAAAGTATATGTATGGCACAAAGCCAAGATAACAACAGCATCAACTGGTTCCATTTCTGCTACGAATTAGCTAAGACAATTTATTTACGCATGACATAAATACATTTCCAAAAAAATGATAAAACTTGATGGCACACACAAAAAAAAAAACATATACCAGCATTTTCTGCAGAAACCGTAAATAGGATCGCTCCTGCTCCTTGAGATGGTCGATGAGATGCGAAAGTCGCTCCACATTGGCTGGCACATCATTCTTCTCCACCAGGTCATCCCGCATGGAGCTAGCCTTACTGATGTACTCCCGAATCTGTACCAGTTTGCTCACCACCTGACACCACACAAAGACAGGTGGGTGTTGTATGGGTGTGGATTTCAGAAGAGTAAATGGAGAATAGAAAGAGGAGTAAGTGATGTAAGGTGAGCGAGTATCTGTAGCGCCAGCCCAGACTGGACTAAATAAGGGCAGAAGGGGGGTTGGGCACAAAACTCACTGAGCTCCAAGGATGGCATATTTATAAATTGCCCTAAATTCAGCCTAGTTTCAGCTGTGCTAACTCTCTCACTTTCATCCTAGTTCTGGTTTCACAGTTGGAAGTCTGATACAGACAATATAGATGTATGAATGGAAAGCAACTTGTTTAAATTATACATAAACTAATTATCCCTAAATTAAAAACACTCTGAGTTACAATCACTGGTGATTAGATCACTCGGTCTTGGTACACACTAGCCATAACGTAAAAAAGGAGTCTGTACAAGCCAACAAGTTTTCTCTGTATTTGAGAAACTTAAGAGACTGGTATTAATGTTTATAAGGTATTTAGTAATCGTTTCCAATAAATAAGTTAGTAACAGTTAGGGCCCAGATATGTACACGCCAACAATAATTTACTGTAAAAATTACATCACATAATTGCCTTTGAGGTTCGACTAAACAGTTGTCAAAGAAACGACTATTTGTATTGCTGTTTGTAGTTAGATACAAACTTAAGCAACAACGTAGCTATGGAGGACAAGGTTTTGAAAACACGCACATCTTACTAGTTTTTAATCAAATTAGAGCTGATTGTGGTTTGAAAAAAATCTTTACTCATTGTTATTGATTAAAGCTAACTTAAAACAATCAAGTATAGTTAGAGCTACAAATGAGGCAGTGACACAACCCAACTTGTGGGAGGTGGTAATTGATAAAAAGGTGCTTAGTCTAAAAACTTTTAAAAAGGTATTAACTAAAGTTGTAAAGGTATATTAATAGGGTCAAAGCATCCTGTCGAAATTCATAAACCAAGTGCAACTGATCAGTGACCTTTTTTCTGTTCTTGGAAAATCCACATTGGCTAAGTACAGATGGAGGATTACATTTTCATGTATATATATTGTATATATACACATGTATAATTTTCATGTTTATGCAGTACAGTGTGAAGAACATTTTACATTATGTGGGACTGATATGAGCACTAGATAATTACTGCTAATTTACAAAAGAAGTGCTGTTAGATGGAACGGTTGGAAGGGTGGGGGTGTCTATCTACCCTAGTAGTATAGTATATAATATCATGATACTGTGGTACTGTAGTGTGGGGGGAGAAGCGTGGTTAACAAAGCATGACTGAAGATAATGTGACCAAAGTAGAAAGCCCTGTATGACATAAGTTTGGAATGCTGTCGTTACACAAGTAATCCTTACTTGATCTTTTGAATCATTTGAGAAACAGCCCACTCAACTTGAAATTACTTTGTATTGATAATTATTCCATACTGAGTTATGAGTACACCATGAGTATATTGTAAGTACTGTACACCGTTTATGTAGTTGTGCAAACTAAATTTTAAGTGGGCTACACAGAAAAGGCATTTGTGTAAGCAGAAACACAATTCCTATTTCAGTTTGCATGCCTTTTTCAAGTAAGCTTAACTAATCAGATTTTACAGTCATCAGACAACAACTTACCAAAAACAACAAAAAATATTACCTGGCTGCTATCTATTCTAGGCTCTCTCCCATATTCTCTTTGCACCAAGGGCCCTCTCTCAGTGCCACCTTGGCTGAGTCTCAGAGAATCCTTCGTAGGAACCACAGGAGTTAATGTGTCCCTGAGTCCTGCACTCTGCTTCTTGGTTTCCTTGGTGATAGCTGGGGTGGCTGGGGCAGACGAGGAGGGGGGGAGCAGCTCCGTGCTTTTGTTAGTGTTTACATGCAGAGGTAGGAAGTTGTGGGGCTTCTTGTTCTCTCCAGCTAACTGGCGCTGGTTGTTGGCGGCTGTGACTCGCCCCTGGGAATCGCTGCCAATGCTCCTCTGAGTAAGAAAAAGCAATATGAGACAGACAAATCACCAATAGAGATTGTGGATATTTTCCTACAAAATCTCTCATTCTGTAAATGTTCAGTTTAGTGTCACTTAGCAAGTGCTTTATAAATAAAATTAATTATCATTATTATTCTTGTGTCAGACATCTGCAGCTTGGATTGCATATATTTCTAAGCCACAAGAAAAATTAAAGCATTGAATTTATGCTTTGAAAAAAAATTTTCACTGTAAAAATAAATGTACAAACACACTGTATACAACCAAGCTACAATGAATGACTACCAGTATGCTTTGTGCAAGTGCAACATAATTCATCACCTTAAACAAAAACATCCCTCTAATAAATGTCTCTCTAATGTACTGACAAAACTCCTCTGGCTTTCACCACCAAGGAGGAGACAATAATAGTTACAGGTGCACACTGGTTTTACTTTCCCCATTCATAGTTCATACCATCTGTGCCCATGTTTGTTCACTGCTCCACTATTGTGCCGTTTTTAGTGTTACTGCAGAACAAGGTCAGCCAAACAACTCTATACCAAACTATGAAAAATATTCATTCCTCTATCACTTTCGTTTCGTTGCTCTTGGGGCACCATGACAGGGTATTGGCATTTTATATTTTGTCTTTCAGGCAATAACAATAGCTAATGGAGTCAATCAACAAAAATAATAATAATAACCGCAATAAGAGTCACAGCACAACTGAAATATCATTTCAAGTAAGTCACTCAAATCACCCTACATCCACAAGTCCTTGTATGTCTCAAGATGCAAACAGTGTACTGACTACAACAGATTTAATGAAATACAGCAGGTCTTTTACCTCATCCAGGTCTGTGAAATTTATCCTTTGACGCAGCTTGTCTAGCTCAGCCTGGTCTGGGACAGACATCTGTGTGGTATACTTAATGTGTGGAAAGGAATGAGGAGTGCGTGCTCTCCTGCGTCCAGCCCCTGGGGTGGACTCTGGCGAAATATCATTGGTCAGACGGCTTTCCACGACTGCCGCTGAAAGCTTCTTCTTGTTCTTCTCTGAGGATCTGTTGGCTTTCTTCTGCTGCACACCCCAGTCCTGATCAACAGTGTAGGTTTACTTTTACAGATCCAGATACATAAGGCCTATACACTGTTAAAGTTAGACATTTAGCTACTTGTGAAAGCCATAATAAAATTACAATTTTTTGAGTGAGATGCCTGTTACAAAGCGGAATGTCTGTTTGAAATCTAAAATTATGTTCTGAAATAAGATCAGAAAGTATGAAGAATCCCTGCATTGTGACAATCAAACTGCCGGTGATGTGCATTTCCATCAGGTTGTGACTTGCCCTTACCATGTTGTTGAGTCGATCTTCTAGACTGCCATTGGTCACAGTCCAGTTGTGCAGCTCTTCTGCACTGTCATCAAAAGGATTGCCTCCAGTTGCCATGTCACCCACTTACTGCTTGCTGGAATTCACAACACAACGCATTGTTACAGGTCACCACACAAAGCCCTCACTGAACAACAGGCGAGTTATACGAATTTACAGCAAACACAAAGAAATATAAATTACACGTTAACAAATATGCAACATTTCCCCAGCTACATGCCAGTGTAACGTTAACGCTACTGGGGGGGAAAAATGCAGTATACTTTTGTTGACCTGACTATCGCGGCTATTATGAAGACGCACTGCTCACCGTATAACGATAAACGTCAGATCTGATGTAAACGATGTTAACTCACATCGGTTTATGAACGCGATATGTGTTGCTGTTAGTCGTTAGCTTACCGGTACATGAGCATCAAATCTGTTCGTTCGGTTCACGGCGGTTTGACTTAACGGTGAAGTTGGTCATGTGCGGATGGTAGCTAGCGTTGTTCTGTGCGAGCTGTAGCTAACGTTAAAACTGCTGCCGTTGGGTTGTTGTGTGTGTGTGAGTGTGTGAGTGTGTGGCCCGCTCGGATTCCCGGGGAAAAAACAATGAAATATTCCCTCCACCACACATCGAGTTAGCGCGAGCTGTCCGTCAGTGCACGGACACACACCGGCTACCAGTATTTAGCTAACCGACAGTGTCTAACGCAATACCTTAGAGATTAGTCTCCACATGCATCAATGAATGATCAATGGTTTTTGTTGGTGAACTTTGTTAGCTAAACAATCATAACCTGGTTTTGTCTCGCAATCGCCATGGCAACACTCAGTGACTCTGATCTGCACCAGCTAAAAACGTCACACTACTTAACTAGTACCCTGAATGTCTATTGATACAATAGTACATTAATTATTATATTTGTAGACAGACATAAAAAACAAAGATACCGATTAACAAAGCTTGCTGGTGGAGCTTGCTAATCTTACCTAGCTTGCCAACAGCTGCTCTCCACCAGAGCTAACTTTAACTGTCTCGGTAAAAGTTGAAGCAAAAAAGCATCTCAGCTAACGTTAGCAAAGCTAGAATCGAGCCCGAGAATAACGTTAGTTTAGGTTAGTTGTCGTACTAAGGTAGAGTTTGCAAACTGCCCTGACTGACCAATGCTAACACTGGATAACGACAAACGCATCAGTTTTTAGTCACATTAACTAAAACTGTGCTAGCTAAGTTAGCTAGCGTATCTAGTTTGATATTAGCTACCGATGTGTGTCACGGTGAAGGCAGAGGCCGCTGCTCAGCACCTCATACAGCTACAACAGTGAAGGCTTTACAAATTCCATCTGAGTCTGGTTGAAGCCATTTGATAACAATTGCACCTTCTCGGTCCCAAAACGCAACTCACGGACGGACGACGTAATCTCGGCCGGATATAAACACTCCTATACAGCAGGAGGCAGCATACCGAAGCAAGGGGTTAATGATCGACCACCGGAAGTGCAGTTACCGGAAGCAGTATTATTGGCGTTGACTGTTCGTTTGTTGAAGTATCCAAACAGTGTCTCAAAACGTGGGACATATAGTTAAAGTGGCGTGAGGATAAGCAAACAGCTACGCATTTTTTCGTTTCCTCACCTGTTTTGGATTTATATCGTATTTCGAAAGAATTTTTCTATTTTTGATTTCGCACTCAGTTTTGTCGTCGGTTAGCCACTTAGCATTTGAAGCTAGCGTGAGCTAGTTAGTGAAAGAAGCTAACGACACACTCGGATCAGTAATCCCATCAAAGAGACTGTACGCAAGAAACTATATTTTACGTGGCAGATATTTTTTGAGTCGTAACCAGCAAAGTCGATAATGGGGTCGTCAAAGAAACACAAGGAAAAGAGCCGCGACAAGGAAACAGAAGAACGCCGTCGCGAACACAAGAAACATCGCCACAAGGACCGAGTGAGAGACAGAGACACTTCAGACCGTGACAAGGACAGAGAGAGGAAGCGCTCCAGGTCGAAGGAAAGAAGCGGGCGAGATAGCCGCAGCAAAGGTGAAAGGAGCAGCGGGGAGCCACGAGTAAAAAAGGAGAAAGTTGATATTGGATATGAAGAAAGCAACACTGAAATTGAGCCCCAATCAGCAAGCGGAGATGCATCACTTAGCATTGAGGAAACAAACAAACTTCGCGCGAAGCTGGGTCTGAAGCCCCTGGAGTTAAATGAGAACAAGAAGGAGCTCGGGACTAAAGAGGAGCCAATCGTGGCTGAGACCATCAATCCTGTTCTTATCCAACAGCAGAAAGAGATGAGAGAGAAACTTGCAGCTATGAAAGAAAAACGCATTCTGAACCAGAAATTGGGAAAAGTTAAGAATCTAGCTGATGATGACTGGCTGGATGACACAGCTGCTTGGGTGGAGAGAAGCAGGAAGATGGCAAAAGAAAAAGAAATGGCAGAGAAAAGAGCAAAACTCCTTGAGGAAATGGATGAGGAGTTTGGTGTTAGCAGTCTGGTCGAGGAGGAGTTTGCACAAAGCAAAAAGGATGCTTACACGGCTCGTGATTTAAAGGGACTCAAAGTGCAACACAAGGTAGATTCCTTTACTGAAGGTCAGACTGTCATCCTGACCCTGCAAGACAAAGGTGTACTTGAGGAGGAGGAAGATGTGCTCGTAAATGTGGGGCTGGTGGACAAGGAAAAAGCAGAAAAGAATGTGGAGTTGAAAAAGAAAAAGCCAGATTACAAGCCATATGAAGAGGAGGAAAGTGTGGATGACATGGTTACGTTTAAGTCCCGTTCTGTACTGTCGAAGTATGACGAGGAAATTGAGGGTGAAAAGAAAAAGAGCTTCCGGTTGAATACACAAGGCTTTGCTGATGGTGAACGAGAGCGGGAGCTTCAGGCCATGAGAGAGGCTCTGCGAAATCAGGCCCAATCTTTGGAAATGCCTGCTCTCAGCATTGCCTCAGAGTATTACACACCTCAAGAAATGGTGGGCTTTAAAAAGACAAAACGCCGTGTGAAGAAGATCAGGAAGAAGGAAAAGCAAACTACTGCAGCTGAACTTCTCCTTGATGACACTCGCAGCTCTGATTTTGGCTCCAGAACACGAGGTAGAGGGCTCAAACAGGTTGATGAAGATGGTGAGGAAGTAAATGAGGGGGAGAGCAGACTGCCACATGACGCCCCGCAGATGTCTGATGACATCAGGATGGCAGAAATGGACATTAGTGAAGATGAAGATTTCATACCCCCCGAGCCAGCTCTGATTGAGGAGGATGAGGCAGAAAAAGAACTGCAAAAACAACTGGAGAAGCAGAGAAAGCTTAAGCAAAAGCAGCTTCTCAAAGACACTCGGGACAGGGTGGCAGAACAAGTTAAAGAGCTTGAGAAAAGCACTAATGACAGTGATCTCGAGAGGAGGAACAACATTGTTTTTAATGCCACCTCAGAGTTTTGCAGAACATTGGGTGATATTCCAACTTATGGACTGTCTGGAAACCGAGAGGACCAAGAAGACATCATGGACTTTGAACAGGAGGAAGAAAAAGCTGATGCTAAAGATTCAGACTCAGAAATGGATGAAAATGTTGGATGGAGCACGGTCAACTTGGACGAGGAGCAGAAACAGCCTGACTTCTCCACAGCCTCAGCGACCATTTTGGATGAAGAGCCCATTGTCAACAGTGGCCTTGCTGCGGCCTTGTTATTGTGCAAAAACAAGGGTCTGTTAGACACCCAAATGCAGAAAGTAGCTCGTGTCAAAGCACCAAAGGCCGCTTTGCCCAACGACAACTACTGCATTGAAGACAAGATGGGCTTTGATGACAAGTATAGTCGCAGAGAAGAATACAGAGGCTTCACACAAGAATTCAAGGAAAAGGATAGCTACAAGCCTGATGTCAAGATTGAGTATGTGGATGAGTCTGGTCGGAAGCTCACTCCAAAAGAAGCTTTCAGGCAGCTTTCCCATCGGTTCCATGGGAAAGGGTCTGGAAAGATGAAGACTGAGAAGAGGATGAAAAAGCAAGAGGAAGAGGCCCTGCTGAAGAAAATGAGCAGCAGTGACACTCCTCTGGGGACAGTGGCTTTGCTCCAAGAGAAGCAGAAATCTCAGAAAACACCATATATTGTACTTAGTGGCAGTGGGAAAAGTATGAATGCAAACACCATTACTAAGTAACAATTGTAAGAGTTAATTATCTTTGTATCAGACGCATAGATGTATACCCCACATGATGTTTTAATTGATTTAGACAATGTCACGCCCTGATTCATACAAGCTTAACTGTAGTAGTAAAGAGTTGTTCAATAAAAATGCATAAAAGTGAGAACGGGGTTTTTTGTTGTTGTCAAAGGTGAAGACTGACTCATTTCATAATATCTAAACAATGTCAGTTTCAATTACTTTTGTGCCATGATACATTATAAGTGTCGCAGATATCCCATAAGATAAGAAATGGGAGAAAGTATTGTCAAAAAAAATCTAGACAAAAAAATATAAAAAGGCCTTCTAATGTTTACGTGAGACACTACAAAATGTCTTAACCATAAGAGGGCAGCAATGTAACAGGTTTTCATGAAGTAGGCGTTTTTTGCAGATGGGTTTATTTTGGTTGTTACTTTCATCAGAATTACTGGATTATAAATGCCCAATTAGTTTATCTTAAATTTAATAATTCAATTTTGAAGAGGCGCATGTAATTGTATTAAGATGCCTTATTTACCTATGTTATTTCTAAGTACATCGGTCTTAGATTATCAAATTACCGTTTATTTTCATCATAGTTTAGATACATATTATAGGTCAATAAGTAATGAGTTATTTTTCATTACATAGATTAGACCTGCATATACATTTTCAAGTTCCCTATTTTCATGCGGAATTGAAGTTGTGGTTTGCTGGGCAGACCGAACCTTATTTTGTTGCACAACCTGTAGCAAAGTATTAGCAACAACGCTAGCACTTGCAAGCTAACGTCGCTTCACCCAACACGACATGCAAAGTATTGAAGGCCAAAGTTTTTTACGGTAAGTGATGGCACCTTAATGACAGGTAAGCTGCCAGACAACGAGTCACGGAGAGAGTTGCATGATATTAAATGCAGTTAGCACCGTGTACGACGTGTCAGCTTGTTTGACAGCTTCCTGTTGTGTAGCTAACAGTAACGGACGCCGTTGTAATTAGCTTATGATGTCGGGAATTGGCGTCTTGTTCCTGGAAGTATCCCACAGTATCCAGACTCTGTTTACGTGACACTTATCCGTCTTTCCCCGGACAAATAACCAGCAGGTTAAGATGACTGTTATCGGTAGTTACGTATGTTTTGTCAGTATTTGAGAGTTGTTGACGTTAGCTAAACAGTGTCAAGTGTCATGCCAGCGTTTCCCCATTCATACGACGGCGTAACGTATGTACAACTTAGCGTTAACGACACGCATCGTAAGGAGGTTCATACTTAAATCTTACATTTACGTGTCATAAACAAACGCATTATGTCATTAGCCTGTGAAAAATGAATTTATATCCGAATAGCGTTGGAGCGTTTACATACATTTTTTATTAGCCGATGAAACTACCTGTAACACATTTATGACCAGTTTAGATATAAATATAGTAAACCATCAATGACATGAATGTAAACATTAATGAGTGTCTTCTGTTTTTTCATAGGCTCTAACGTCACCCAGTGAAAGCACAGGCGGTTGTGATGTCAGAGCCCAAGCCCCCGACTCCAGCCCCTGGAGACACATACAAGGGCTGGCTCTTCAAATGGACCAACTACATCAAAGGCTACCAGAGGCGCTGGTTCGTTCTCAGCAATGGCTTGTTGTCTTATTATAGGTAAGTCATATGGAAAGTATATGACTTGACATGATTTTCCTGCACTCAACATGAAGTTTCACGATGATACTTAACGAAAGTTAAATGACACATTGGTTCCATAAAAAATATTAAAAATATATATGTGTGTGTGTGTGTGTTTTCTTAAGATGTTACACATTCCATAATGTTGATCCTAATTTTGGTTTCTTTCATTTTGCTCTCATTAAGACCTGTACCCTGTTATTTGTTACTAAGGACAAATGGTTATAATAACATTATATTATTATTATTATTATATAAAACTCGTAAACAAACTATTTATTTAAAGGCTTGCATTTGACTGCATTTCTTATTGTTTGTGTTTAGGACCCAGGCAGAAATGGGTCATACATGTCGTGGCACCATCAACTTAGCCACAGCCAATATTGCTGTTGAGGACTCGTGCAATTTTGTCATTTCCAATGGTGGGACACAGACTTACCATCTGAAGGCCAGCTCAGAAGTAGAGCGCCAGCGATGGGTGACTGCACTGGAGCTTGCAAAGGCGAAGGCTGTTCAAATGCAGGCGGAGTCTGGTGAGAACGTACCGTTTACTTTATAAAGCAACACCTGTTCCAGGCAGAATGTGTGTGGTTCTCCATGTCCCTTGACATAGCCAAAATATCTTCGCTCTTATTTCCCACAGATGACTCAGGTGATGATTGTCCCGCAGTACCCCCCACTTCAGGACAGGGTGGGGGCTGCCGTAACTCAGAAATCCAGTCTACACTACGTACATTGAACAGCAAGGTGGAGGACCTTTCCACCTGCAATGATCTCATTGTCAAGCATGGTTCAGCCCTCCAAAGGTATTGTATCTGAACAGTTAGGGGGAAAAAACGTTAGAAATGAACAATATGAACATTTAATAAAGCATGATGGTTATTTTAATGTTGTTTTTCTTTATTTATCAATATATTCAGTGCTGAATATGATATTCTACACACATAGGTCTTTGTCAGAACTGGAAGGTATTCGAGTTGGAGCAGACATGGGGGAAAAGATCAGACAGGTTACAGAAAGGGCCACACTGTTTCGAATTACATCTAATGCCATGATCAATGTAAGTTACACTAGTGTATGTCACCGAAGAACACATTTTTGTTGAATGCTGTTCGCTGATCTTACTGTCGTATGTGTGTGCCCCCCAAGGCATGTAGAGACTTCCTCTCCCTGGCCCAGACCCACAGTAAGCGCTGGCAGAAGTCATTACAGTCTGAAAGAGAACGGAGGATATGGCTGGAGGAGACCTTAGAGCAGCTAGCTAAACAGCACAACCACTTGGAAAGAGCTTTTAGAGGAGCAACAGTTTTGCCTCCTTCATTCAGCAATCCCACTTTAGTTAACAAAGGTATGACCCTTAACCACATCAGGGCGTCAACTTTTGTCACTGGAATTTTAAAATTACTGTACTGAGACCAGCTGAGACATTTAGTGGTGCATTCATTCATCCATTCATTTATTCATCCGCTGTTTCTCTTTAGGTGGGGTTTCAGGAAAAGGTGATGCCAGTGATGAGGATGATGACAATGAGTTCTTTGATGCAATGGAAGACCCGGCAGAGTTTATTACTGTTCCAGCTGATCCCAAGTATCACAGGTTATTAACTGTCCTTCTTTTCACAGTGAACATGATTTTATTTTAGTTCCAATTAATTTGATATTTTTGAGCAATGTTGCTTTATCAGTGCTGTGTTTTCTTTCTCTAGGAGATCTGGCAGTAATGTGAGTGGAATCAGCAGTGAGACTGGAATTGACGATCAGTCCGTAAATGTGTGTTAAGTTTGTTTTTATAAAGAAGTTCTGAGTCGTATTGACTTGTTGTATTTTCTGCTTGCCATCTGAGCCTAAAGGGTGTTGTTTTCTTTCTTCTGTCAGTTTGATGAACTATCTTTGGCATCAAATCCGGAGTCACCTCAGCCTCTTGAGATAGAGCCAGTTAGACAAAGACGGACTCGTATCCCTGACAAGCCCAACTATTACCTCAATCTTTGGAGCATTATGAAGAACTGCATTGGGAAGGAGCTCTCAAAGATACCAATGCCTGTAAGAAAGTGAAACACTTTATGGCATCTGAGTGGCTTCTCTTTGTGGGACTAATCAGAGGTTTTCTGTCTGTGATTTTGTACACAGGTGAATTTTAATGAGCCTTTATCAATGCTGCAACGTCTGTCTGAAGACCTGGAATACTATGAACTGCTGGACAAGGCTGCCAAGTGCCAGAGCTCTCTAGAGCAGATGTGTTATGTGGCTGCCTTCACAGTCTCTTCTTACTCCACCACTGTCCACCGCACAGGAAAACCCTTCAATCCCCTGCTGGGAGAAACTTTTGAGCTGGACCGGCTCAGAGAGTGTGGCTACCGCTCTCTGTGTGAACAGGTATGCTGAAAACCCTTTTTGGACTTGCATGATCACACTCATGTTTGACCACATTGCAATTCCTTGATGTACGTTTTTCACATTATAAATACAGAACCAACTATTTGCTGATTAACTTTAAATTTCACTTCTCAGGTGAGTCATCACCCACCTGCTGCAGCTCACCATGCCACCTCGGAAAAGGGCTGGACTCTCAGGCAGGAAATTACAATGGCCAGCAAATTTAGAGGAAAACATCTCTCTATCATGCCCCTTGGTGAGTGTGCTTGCTTGTGTGTGTGTGTATGTATGTCCATGCACATGTAAAATCACAGAACAAAAGTAGAGGATACCAGGAGGTTTTGCATTGTTGTTTTCTTACTTAACATTAGCTAATCTAGGAAACTACAGTAGTCTATGCCATGATACTTTCCAATAAACAAGAGACACTGACAGTTTTGGGTTAATTGAGAATTTCCTACCTATGTTGTGTAACTTTGTTCACTATTGCCTGTGTCATTGTACATTTCAAAATAAAGATACATGAGATACAAATTAGTCAATTTTGGTTGAGCAGAATGAAAACTAAGACAAGTGCACTGTGTGTAATGTTGTTTCCTCTGCATCGGCAGGTTCTATCCAGTGTTTATTTGACAAGAGCAAAAATCACTACACTTGGAAAAAAGTTACTACAACTGTTCACAACATTATTGTGGGAAAGTTATGGATTGATCAGGTAACCGTGAAAGCTGACTAAACAGTGATTTAATCTGTGATGTACTAATTTTGCTGACTATAAATTACAGAGATGTCTTCTTTTAATGTTTTGCCTTTTATTTGTATTAAGTTTATTTGTTCAGTATTTAACAGCCAAGTATTTTCCCTATACCATTTGTCTCCTTCCAGTCAGGGGAGATGGATGTGGTAAACCACAGAACAGGAGATCGCTGCCACCTCAAGTTTGCTCCCTACAGCTATTTCTCCAGAGATGTACCAAGAAAGGTGGACTTTTCAAATGTCTATTTTTTGTGTATTTTTCTTTTTATGAGTATGAGCTTTTTGTGTACTTTGTGTAGAATGTTTTTTTCAGTAACAAAGAAATGCATTCAGTTATAGTTAAGGGTGTACTCGGAAATTATAGATTTGTTTTTCATGAGTAGATTGATCTCTGCTGCTTCTTCAGAAAATAATTAGCAAATTTTGAATCATTCTGTCTGCTTTCTTATTACATTCTCAACTGAGATCTATGTTCTCCTCTCAGGTAACTGGAGTAGTGACTGATAAGGATGGAAAAGCCCACTACGTGCTGTCAGGAACCTGGGATGAGAAAATTGAGTTTTCCAAAGTAATGCAGAGCAGTAAGGGTGAGAACGGCACTGAAGGCAAACAAAGAACTGTGTATCAAACCCTCAGAGCCAAAGAAATCTGGAAAAAGAATCCTTTACCGTGAGTTTGTTTTAAAGAAGTTATAAGAAAGTTTAAAGTTTTAAAAAAATTGAGCTGTAGGCACAGGCCAGTGTCATCACCTTGTAAAATGTTAGCGTTGCTAATGTCTAATGGTGATGGCTTTCCAGAGAGGGAGCAGAGAACATGTACTTCTTCTCCTTACTGGCCTTGACACTTAATGAACCTGAGGAGGGAGTGGCGCCAACAGACAGTCGACGTCGCCCTGACCAGCGATTAATGGAGGAAGGCCGTTGGGATGAGGCTAACGCGGAGAAACAGAGGCTGGAAGAAAAGCAGCGCATTGTTCGGCGAGAACGGGAAAGGGAAGCCGTTAAAGCAGCCAGCTCACCTGAAGAAGGTAGGAAAAGATTAGAGGGAGCTTTGTTTTGGTGTCTCTCTGTTTGTCTTGTGTTTCTGTCCAATTATCTTCTGTCCATTTTGTCTGTTTTGGTGTTCCTTGTCTCAAACCCAAGCTGTCACTGAGGATCCAATCACTGACTCACCCTTGAAAAGCAAGTACTTTTCTCTAAGCCACTCTTTTCCCACTGCCAAAACACACAAACAACTTGTATGTGTGTGTAACAGGAAAGTGCTCAATGTCTTCTGCATCATATTTATAAAAGATTATTCACATTCACTGTCCCATCATCCATTTCTGTTCCATTTAGCTGATGCTCTGGAGACAGGCACAGAAGCAAGTGAGGTTTCTGATGAAAGCAAGTATCACTTTACTATTGAACATTGAGTGTACTTATTGAGGTGCTTTGGGTGGCATTTTAACAAAAAAATAATTTGACCTTAGCATGTCCACCAAAGGCTGATAGGATTGTTTTTTTTAAGTTATTACACACTTACTCAAACTAGTGCTGATACGTGTTTTTTGTCACATGCTGTCATATGCGTTTTAAATGTGATTGTACAAGACAGAAAGCAAAATGCAGTTGCTTGGAAAATGTGATCTCTTCAGAGGAACACTAGTTCCTGAGTCACACTTGCATAAGATAGAGATGAAAAATCACCTCATCTATACTTGTATTGGGTATAGTTAGTGTAGTCTACGTTGCTTAAAATGCTACACACAGCACCTGTGAAATGCAAATAAACCTGACTTGTGTGTGGAGTTTGGATCATCTCTCAGCTGTGCATTAATATCTTTGTTTTATGCTGGTGTTCAGCTAACACAGAGGATTCTCCCCCTCATACACCTGTTGCATGCAAGTAGCCCCTTACATGTCCACTCACTTATCATTTTCAGAGAATGTCCATTTTTTATGTGTTAAATCCCAATCATCCTTAATTCTTCTTTTTTACAGCCCCTTATGGACCATCACTCTTTCCTTATTTAAGCAAGTATTCTGATCATAATATCACATATGGTGCAATTGTTTCAGTTTTTTGTAGTAATTCAGTAGAATCAGAGAGTCCCTGTTCATCTTCCATCATTTCCTCTTTATATCTCAGTGGAAGGCAAGGAAGGACTTTATGGCGCTCCAGTCAAAAGCAAGTAACATTAGTCCTGCTGTCTGTTGTTCCCTTTGTTATTCTTTTTTGGGTTATTTAGGCATCTGATAATGGTCCATAACTACTGAAATCTTGTTGTAGCTGACTGTAGAATAAACTTAGAATGAACATGTTTAGAGTAGCCAATGACTAGCATATTTTAGCCCTGAGCAGTTGCCGTATTATTTGCGAGCATGGCTTTATGGGATAGATTAAGTGCTTCCACTGAGTTTTAATTAATAATTTGCTGTTTGGTTTGAGTAAGGTGCATCTGAGGACCAAGTGATCCATCACCTATTTAACCCTCTCTCTCATTCTAAGGCCTCTTCCTTTTTTCCCTTTTTTTTACCATCAGGCACCCATCAAGACAACTACCAAGCGCTGTGGTTTGAGAAGATAGATGACCCGATATCCGGAGAGACGATGCACGTATACAAAGGGGGTTACTGGGAGGCAAAAGAGAAAGGCAGCTGGGACATGTGTCCTGACATCTTCTGATCTTTGTCCCTCAACGGGGCACATGTGAGAAGGTAGTAAGAGGTGATCCACTCTACATCAGCTAAGTTTGGGAATCAAGCCTGCCATCTTCAGTGTCCACAGCTCCAACCTAGCACATCATTCAGCTAGAGTTTGCCTTTTAATTAGAAAAATAAACTTAGGAGATACTGCATCTATTTATTAGTTTGTTTGTTTTTTAATTTCAGAATAAGTGTGTGTTTGTGTGTGTTTTCCGTCTTGTTTTTTCCCAAACCTCTATGTAAAATACACGGAGGTGGTGAAGAGCTGTGATAGTAGTTAGTGAACCTCTCCTGGTTATCTTAACAATAACTTAACTTTTCGCCCTCATTTTTTCTATACCTTTTTTAAAATTGAGCCAGAATAATGTCATTTCTGTACCTAGAGTTATTGTGATTCAGATTATAACACACTGAATACCATAGGAAATTAAGTAGTGGTACCAAACAGATTCTATTGGTACAAATGGAAAAATAAATATATAAGAAGATACTAATAACTCTATTCTCATAAATCAAGGAAAACATTTTAAAACGTGTCTTCCTTTGTATTATTTTCCCCCTCAGCATTTTCTTGTTAAACTGATATGCTGATGAATGCATCATTACAACATTTCGACTGGTTAAAACATTTTATATTGTTCGATTCAGCATATTACATTTACTCCCACACTGAAAATAAACTGTGTCTACACTGATTCTCCCTAACAAGTACTGTGTGTACAATTCATGTACATGTACTGTCAGTTTATGTTTTTGTTAATGTGAGGTTTAATTGTAAATCTTGGGGTTAACATTGAAACTGTATTTTGATTTCCACTGGCTTAGTGGTTTTTGAAGGGAAATGTGAGGCAAGTGGATTTTGTCTTCCTGATTTCCTTCAAATTTACTGATAATAGCTTTAATCTTCAAATTAAAAATGTAGTCTTGGGGTGCTGTGAGTGTAGATTTTTACCAGGCAGCAATAATAAGTGTCTCAGTGCAAACACACGTGGCACAAAAATGTAAGAACATTGTGAAGCAAGAACACTAAAAATGCAAGAACTAATTTGTCTTTGTATTTTACTCTTGTTTCTTAAATGGATGGATGAACTGTTTATGAAAATCTATATTTGATTTTATATTCAAGTGTACTTAAAAAGAGAACAATGAAAATGAAGATATGATAAATGGTATATTAAATGGTGAAGTCATTGTGATGTTAACTGGTTAAGTTGACAAAGAATCTAGAGGCAGTGTTGCACTTTAACTTTTTTCCTTTGTCATTTTTGTTCTCTCAGAACCGGATAGATTTATATTGTCTGAGCAAAGTGTATCACATTATCATCCACCACCCCTTCCTACCCAGGGTATATTTGTCTTTAAATAATATTAATTTGGTTTTGATCCACCTTGTCAACCTGCAACTATTGTATACATCACTTAAATAATTTTGAAGAGTTTGTATGTGGGCTGTACATGTTCATATTATGCTATGTTTGTTTTACTGATTAATTTAATAATTTATCTTTCTCCTTCTTTAGTTTTATAATATATAATCTATTTTTAGTCATTTGTTTTCAGTGTGTAACCCTGTCCTTCTAAAATTCTAAAAGTGTATACCTTTTGTTTCTTCTTCATCCCATTTATTTCCCCTGCATCTTGGAGATCATCATTACGCCCAATGTTACAGCTTCTCATATTCCTTGCAGAGACTGAAGGTTTTATTGCACTTTAGTACTGAACATCAGTGATTTGACTGATTAACCCTCAACCTTTGATGTTGGCTAATGAAGAGTTTGCCATTTTGTGAGTTTGTTTTGGATTTTTTTCCTAAACCACAAGCATTAATTGCAAATATATGAACTTACATAAAAAATACATACTGTATGTATAAAGCTTTTGTTTCATCTTTTCTGTCCATTAATGCAGTTTTTGAGCTGGATTGTGTTAGAGGTCTATGACAATAAAGTCTGATGGTGGTGAAGGTGAAGTGCTTATCTTTGCTTTTGTTATTTGTATCACAGAACAGGTTTTAGCAGGTTAGTGTCTCATGGTATCACCGTCACCATGTAAAGCAGTATTATAATTTTGGAGGTCAGTGAAGCATAGCTAATTTGAGCTGTTTGTCTGATGTAGCTGTTCTAAAGTACAGTACTTTCCATCTTTAAAAATAAAGTGGTTGTTGTCTGGGCCTTAGAGAAGTTTATTTATGTTTTTATGCTCAATGAGGAGTAAAACAGATCTTTGGTAAACAGTGTGATTCATATAGTTATAAACTATTCCCTGCAGAATGGAGAAAGGTTGAGCTTGTTTATAAAAGCAAATTGTATAAACAACATACTGTAATATCATATCCAGCTGGGGGTTTATAATCTGAAAGTAAGAAACAGTGGGAAAATTCCAGGGTTTTTACATGTACTATATATAAAATGCGTCTGTGTGTGTGTGTGTGCGCGGGCATAAATAAGGACCAGGGCGGAAATGCAGCATTAGTAACCCTTTATGCGTCGGTGGGGTAATAAGAAACACATTTTTTGTTTTGGTTAACTGAACACGTAATATAAAAATAATACGAATAGAATTATAACATTATAAAAGTGTTTTCTGATATCTGGAGAGAAGGCGGTTTAAAATCTCGTGCAACGCGCTCGAGACTCGTGACTCGCCAGCGGCAGGCGTGGGTACTTAAAACGAGCGCGTCTTGTTTAGTGACGTCAGCAGTTTTGTTTACGAGCTCGGCTCAGCGGCAGTTGTCTTTAACCTCCTGCTTCCGTGTGAGTACCGGGCTTGTTGTTCAGGGCAGTTCTTCGCAACGTTGGGTGTGTGTGTGTGTGTCTTAGTAACCTAGTTCTACTTGAATCTACAATATGTCGGCTAACGGGCCCGGGACTGGAGCGGACTGCACAGACGCGAAGAAAGGCGACGGACCTCCGTGAGTGTTGTCTCATTGTCTCCTTTTGCATTAGCTTACGCTGCTGCCACTAAGCTAGTTATCGGTGAATTAGCCGGTGATGTTTGACCAACTCACGAGGCTCGTTTCATACACTTTACTCTGACCATATTTTAAAAATCCATAGATGCTTATCTAACCATCTGGATTAAAGAAAAAATCATTTCGCTTGTTGAACTAAAAAGAAATCGTGGCTTATTCCCCACGTTGCAACTCCCGGTGTTTAGCAAGTCTCCGTCTTTTTGATGCATCGCTACCTAGAAAACGAGGTAAAGTCAATTCGTATCATCCAGTTTCCTGGATAATTAATCTTCCAGATTGGTAGAAGAGTCTGTAAGAAACCCGCGGATGTCCGCAGAATTACTGTACGTGCTTCTGAACGACCTTCTGGGCCTGTAGAACATCGTTACGTCTGTCAGCTGAGTGTACGTTACCACGAGAGGCTCAAACTGGGGCTGGATCACTTATGTTTAGCATATTGTGTTGTGCAATGCATATTGTTATATTTTTTCCCAGACCATGTTATTGCTTGTGGTGTCTTCAGGTCAGCAGGAGGGTCTCTCCCCGACCCCGCAGCCATGGACGTGGATGCCAAGCTCGTCTCCCACAGCTTCAGATACAGCCTCAGTTTCCCCAGCATGGGCCAGTGCATCGTCATTAACAACAAGAACTTTGACAGAAGAACTGGTGATTATTTGTTCTTTATTTCCTGTATTTAGGAAAGACCGTGTAAGTTTGCTTTCTGTTATCACATATGGTTTCTGTTGAAACATATTCAAAATGAAACTGCTGTGTATATACTAAATAAGTGATAATGGAGGGAAAAAAATGAGCTGATTTATTCATTACAAAGGATTTGGTATTTTAACCCTATCTTAACACATTTCATCTACTGCAAAGTGAATTATTTAGAGCTAAGCATCAAGCTGGCAAATCATAGGAAGAAAAAATAAGAAGCATCTTTTGGGTAACATTAGGCATTCTCAAGCTGAATATTGATTTGTTTTATCAGACAAGAATAGAATTAAGAGGCACACCCTTAGTTTCTTGTGATAGGCAATTTTATTTCATTATATTTTATTTGAATTTAACTATAAATACATTTATAGTAGGTGCAAGACTACTGAAAATAGGGTGAATTTCTACTTAGATTTATTTGTTCTGTGCTGATGTGGGGTTATGTTGGTTTCCAGGAATTCAGAAGAAGCCAGTCACCCACTTTAAAATGCTTAGGTCAGCTATACTAGCCTGCAGTTAATGGCTCATTTGGATCAGATGTAAACTGTTAAAAGTTTCATTAGTTACACAGTGACTCATTCCTCCGATAACATTTTGAAATTTCCTGTAATGGTGAAATTATGCCACTTCTGTGCAGGTCGTTGATGTAATACGTTGAGTTGAATTCCATAATATTCATCTGGTGGCATGTTGGCATTTGGAGAGTGGACCACTGATTGTGTGTGGTGTTACTGTGTCCCTTTGTAACTTATCTGTTGTTCCAACATATTGTACATAGCAAGATTTATGGATATAAACACTTTTCTGATTCTGTTTGTTTAAAGTTGACTGTCAAGTAAGACTGACTTGTTCAGTTGTGCATTAAGGTGCAGAGAGTCCACGCCACCATGCAATGTTAGGTGTGTTAAGGGACCCAATTTACATTTGTTGCTGTGGAAACAGTTTAACTGCATCACCCGCCAGTTAATTACATGTTCAGGTTAGCTCTGCAGTAGTGCTCATTGTGTGTGCACCCTTGCAAGTCATCACATACACAGGACACTGCAAATGCAAAAAGTCTTTAAAGAGCCTTTAAAGTCTGATTGAGAACACTTTGGATATATTTAGATTGTCACAGCCACTATATGATGTCCACTATAAATGTCATTCTTGTGTTTCATAAACTCGTCTAGCAGGACCCATTGTGTGCACACGAATGATCATCAAACAGTTTCATGTTCTGCAAGCAACCACATCACATGAGTGGAATAAATAGACATCACCAGCTAAGCCTGTATTATTGAGTTTAGCTAATTGTCTTGAGCTCTTCAACCGAAGGCAAAAGAAAAAGATCCCTTAGTCATATGTAACTATTGTTATTAGCGCTAATGCACTAGAGTTAATACATGAAATAAAATAGTTGTAGCCACCAAACTGTGTCATAGATGAAGTAATGATAGACTGAAGTTAAAAGTCCTTACTAGAGTCAAGTAAGTTGAAAAATTTAATGCAATTCAATTCAATTTTTTGAAATAATTAAATTATTTACACTCTTTTTAGGTGTGGCATCTCTTCTGACTGATTAGACATGTGCTCATGTTTAAGATGGGTGGTGCTTACAGAATGTCACTAAGCATTATGTAAACCAAAAATGGGTGCACTCCTGTTGGTGCACAGTGGTTTTCACTCTTCGAATTCACCACAGTCCATCGTATGCACTTATAAATCTTCATCTGTGGCTTTTGTGGAGCACATAAACAAAATACTGCATGTTAACAACACAAACAAATAAAAACATTTAGGCTGGCAACACTGTATCTGAATTGGGAATGTTTCGTCAATGCCTAAAACTAAGATGCGCCTGTATTTATTACAATATCTGTAGCTGTTTGATTATAATCTAGCAGATATTACTCTCCATACCTGCCTCTCACGTGCTACTAATTAGAAATGGGTTTTTCTGGCATTACTGCAGCGTAAAAGGTTTTTGTACTTTTAACAACTCAAGTATGAGACAGATGTCAACCAAACACAGTCCATACACTTACTGTTATGAGAGAGCTAGAGATGTCGGTTTCTTAATTTGTGTGTATTAATTTTTGTTGTGTTCTTCTAAATATTTCTCATTGTTCCATTTTCGAGGCATGAATCAGCGAAATGGCACCGATATCGACGCAGCCAACGCGATGAAAGTGTTCTCTAAGCTGGGTTATAAAGTGAAGGTTTTCAATGACCAGACAGTCGAGCAGATGAAAAAGGTTCTAACTGCTGGTACGTATAATACAAGATGGATTCGAATGTCACCAAAACGTTTGGACATACACATACATATCAAGAATTTAAAATGCTGTCTACTCATAAACTACTATATTTCTTTCTTTTTTTTTCGTTCAGTATCAAAGGAAGATCACAGCAGCTCAGCCTCATTCGTCTGTGTTCTGTTGAGTCACGGAGATGAGGGTGTGTTCTTTGGTACCGATGGCTCAGTAGAACTTAAGTTCCTTACTTCCCTTTTTCGAGGTGATCGGTGCAGATCCCTAGTGGGAAAACCCAAACTCTTCTTCATCCAGGTATTTAAAGAGTTGTTCTACGGCACTACTTTACCTTGGGATTTAAAATATGTAACCTGTAACTTACTTTGTGTTTAAACTGGTTAGGCCTGCAGAGGCACTGATCTAGATCCAGGCATCGAATCAGACAACGGAGACAATGGCCCTACAAAGATCCCTGTGGAAGCTGACTTTCTTTATGCCTTCTCCACAGCCCCAGGTTCCCGATATTAAACACAAGCATAGGTCTTTGTGCATGCATATGATTTCCTTTTTAAAATATTGTGTTGAATGACTCTTTATTATACCGTTCAAATGTTTACAGGCTACTACTCATGGAGAAATACTGTGACCGGGTCCTGGTTCATGCAGTCACTGTGTGATATGATCACCCAATATGGAAAGGAATTGGAGCTCCAGCACATCCTGACACGAGTGAACCACAAGGTGGCGGTAGAGTTTGAGTCTGTCTCCAACT
This sequence comes from Channa striata, assembly GCA_033026295.1. Classification (NCBI taxonomy): domain Eukaryota; kingdom Metazoa; phylum Chordata; class Actinopteri; order Anabantiformes; family Channidae; genus Channa; species Channa striata. The sequence goes on along the minus strand of CM065188.1, from coordinate 10,334,522 downwards.
CCCCAGACTTTCATGCAAGGAAACAGATCCCGTGCATTGTGTCAATGCTGACCAAAGAGATGTATTTTTCACCTTGATGTTTCCTGGCAAGTCTTCATCCAGCAGAAGAAAGGCTGAGTGTGGTTGTGGTGGGGCGATCATTTTTTTTTTTGTTGTTCTGACTAAACATCTATGCGAACAAAGTAACATATTTCTGGGAGAGTAGATGTGTTGTAAAATGTCTGGCTTGGCATTATACTATTCTTTGTGTGTAATACATGAGTTCCTGTATATCTTCCATGAGATATGTTTTTATTCTATCAGCACGCATTGGTCAGACTCTCCAGGACTTTGCAGGCCTTTGTAATCGTTGGCTCTAATATGCCTGATTCATAGCGTTTATTGAAAAAAGTTTGATGCATGTTGTGATGTTTTTATGATGTTAAATTTGCAAGGTCACGCAGAATTCACTGGGGATTGGTTAAATGATTTGTTATGATCATTCAAAGAGGGACTTTTTTTTTTAGCCTCTAACTTAAAATTAAGGGTTTTTTGTTTTTTTGGTTGTTTGTTTTTTAATAGTGAGGTAAAAAAACTCAGTCTTGAATCTACACGTAAAAAAATTTTTATTTGTAATTCCAATTTCAAAAACTTGTCACCAGTAGATGCCTCTTTGCTGTTTTTACACATTTTAGGAACATTTTTGTCCAACGCATTTGAAAAGCTGTTATCATGACCAACATTTTTACAAATCAAACATTTTTTTTACCGCAGTGTCTTTACAAGATGGGATTTTGTGTCATTTCTGTGCCTGTTTTTTTCTTAAACTTTTTATAAAAAATTAATATTGATACAATGTAGTGACATTAAGTTTTCACAACCCAAATTAATGAGCCATTCAATGAAGTTGTACCAGATGAGTTGTGTGGACCACTTGTGCTCAGCAGGTAGCTTAAAGGATAATATTGTGTAGCAAAGAAAAGAGCAGTAAGTTAATAATAGTAGGATATCTTGTTTTGATTTGTTCAAGGCTAAGAATGAAATGTTTTCCATAACCTGTTCTAAACATGGATTGTGTCAATTTAACTGTTGCTTGTGAGTGTCCTCAGAATATTGGGAACACAGGTCTGTCAAATGCATGAATAAAGCCAGCTGACCTGCACAACACTGTTATTTCAGGCACATTTTGATGAACTTGAATTTTACATCTGATATTTAGCTGTGGTCCACTACTAAAACAGAAAATTATTGTACTAGTTACAGTTTTTCCTATCTCCGTAAGAATTTCCAGTGTACTACTGTGAAGCTGTAAGTCAAGCTTTTATACATAACCATCAGCATTAAGCACAGTTTCATCATGTGCTGGTTATTTTTATGGGAACTCGCTGTATTTAATATTTAGAGCCATTGAATTCACTTTTGCAGCTAAAATATTACACTGTGGTTTGACAATCCAGTTTACAAATGTAATTTCACTTTTTTCAAAGCACCTAGTGGTGGAAAGTTTTTCTTGAAAAATAAAGACTGTTGTATAACAGTGTTTCTGATTATTGTGTGTGTCTGTGAAAATCTACATCAACACACATAAACAGAAGTTACATTACTCACGGCCCCTGAAGTCTTGCCAGTTTCATATGTTTTATTCGTTAACCTGTACAAACACTAAAGAACACTGTTGTGAGCGTAAACAGGCAGATTACATCAGATTTGGCATGCCTGGAGGTGAGAAAAACTGGGCCACCAGATCCTGAGGCTCACGGCCAAGATAACTGGGCCTCAGATTCCTTTACTGCCAGCACGGAAGCAGTTCACCTAAACCAACTTCACTAACTAATCTTACTATATAGTGCATACAAAAAGATTCAATTCCCCTTGGAAGTTTCTGTGTTATTTTTTACACCTTTGAATCATGGCCAACTTCATTTTTATTTTTCACACTGATCAATAGAAAATGGCTCATGTCAAAGTTAAATATCTACCAAGTGAATTAGTTAACAGATAGACGTGCAGGCTGCATGACGTTTTCCCAACTTGAATGTCTTAATTTTGTTGCAGTCGTCTTACCTTCTACTTCTGCAAGCGTTTCAGGGCCTGCTGCAGAGGAGCTTCCTCACAGCATGAGACTGAGACCATCATGGTTCACAGTGGGGAAGATGGCTTTTTGGTGATGACAAAACACTTTAATTTTGGTGTCATCAGACTGTAAATCCTTCACACAGTCGAGTCTTCTAAATGCCTTTTGACAGAATATGATGGATTTCCCTGTGACCTGGAGATTTTAGTATCCATCCCCTGACTGATTTCCAGTCTTTGCAGAGATGCTTGGAGTGTGTCTTTGCCTTCATTGTGTAGCTTTTGGCCAGGTTATTGATTACCAGTTACTGCTTCAACTGACTGCACCAGTGCCTGAGGTGAGTCACTTTAAAGGGGGTGAATAGCCAACCTATACAATCTACAGTTTTACGTTTTTCAAATATTCTTTTAGTAGAAATATTTTTACATGACTCAGCAGACATCTGGTTTCACTTAGACATAAACATCCAATACAAGTGATGAGAGTGACAAGTTTTCAGATTTAATATCACGGTCAAAGAATGACCTGTACTAACATATCTTGTTCTTTAAATTCTGCCATCAACACATACTAGAGATTTTTGTTCTGGAATAAAAAACAATCATCTTTGTGAACGTTATTTACTGTGGTTTACTTTAATCTTGTATTTCGGAGCCTGTGTTTTGTGGGGTTGTTGTATTATTATGTCATAAGGTGTATATAAGATGTTTGCTTCTCTGTTAAGTTTAATGAGGTGGACATAATATTAGAAACACCATAGAGTAAAATACACCTGCAGAAGCACCCACATTTCCAATTAGTGAAAGAGTGAATGTGTGAATCTCCATCTGGACAAAGACTCAAGTTAACAACAAAGGTTTGTCTCCTATCCCATTAAATTATTAAATGCTCAGGATAATCAGGCTTCAGCGATTTAGTTGTTTGTACATTATGTAAGTTATGAAACAGCTTGTGGTGAAACCATTTTTTTGTTTCTGTATAACCTATGTATATTTACATACTAACTAAATATGTAAAGCTGTGTGATGTGTTTTATGTATTTTCTCAGGATTTATTTGCATGTCTGTGTGTGTCCTGTGTCACTTTCAAGAAAAGTCCCCTTGGGGACAGTAAAGTTGCATCTGAAGTGCAAATAGCTTTGTATGATGCAGGTGTTTCCATTTTTCTGTACACTTTTTTTTTGCATTCACATCAATGCAGAACCAAACATTAAGTTGCCTGTAGTTATTATTAGCGATTAAGAACATGACAAGCGCAACTTGCAGCAGAGACGCTGGACTCTTGGAAGCAGGAGTTTCCGTGCGGCCCGTGAATGCAGCGCTGTGATCCGACGGTGATGCGGCTCTGACACTTGGAGCTCGCTGCGGGGTTCGAACACCTGCCTTCAACGCTGCGGACGCTCCGGCTCTGCACAGCGGCCTCTCACTCCTCTGCTTCCTGTCCCTGACACTGTTGAACCAGTAAAAACCTGCGAGCTGTGAACCATGTGGACTTAGGACAAAGTCGTCCAGGTGGACGGAGAGTGGCCGGAGCAGGAATGGAGAAGTTCCTGCAGATCGCTCCGCACTCTCTGGCTCTGGTGCTGGCGCGGCTTTGCGGAGACCCTGAAGAGGAGCCCTCATCCTCAGTCCCGCTCAGGTCCCGGCATCGCACCGGCTACGGGGTCTTCGCTAGTTTCAAAGCCGTCAACATGCAGCATTTCTGGAACAAGGCGCTGACACAGGCTCTGTCGGAGGTTTTCTTCCTCGGCTGGATCGATGAGCGTGTGCTGCTGATCCAGGGCAACGAAGTTCATCTCCAAGTCCTCAGGAACGGATGGACCAGGCGGACCCTGAAACCCCCGCAGGGCTTTGACATCAAGTGCATAGGTGGGTATGATTGTCCATGATGGGAGACATGAGCAGACATGTGTGTCCACACAAAGTCACCACGAAGTGGAAAAAAGAACAAAAGTGGCTGATTCCTCATTCCACGTGGATACGTTTGGATAAGAGGAAATGATCATGTTTGGACAGTTTTACTGCAGGGTGATAAAAAAAGTTTTTTATATGAAGGTTACATGTTTAGCCTTCATATAAAAATACCTGATTTATGATCAGGTAAAATTCAAACTTCAGCACTGACAACTGTGGGACTGTCTGAGATCTAAGTAAAGGTTTTGCTCCTGATCCTGTGAAGCCCTCGAACAGAAACATATTCAGATTATATTCTTCCTATGCATTGAACGTACTTAGTGAAGGATCTGTGTTAAGCTGAAAATATTAGCAGCACAACTGTTTTTAAGGAAATGGCGGAACTGCTGTTAATTAGCAGTTTGATGTGGGACTTGACTTGGACGTGATCCCAAAATAATTGAAAGCACTATCTGTCACAAAAGGATACACAGATCCATCTTTTTCTCTTTCACTACATCAACTCACAATATCAATTCTGAAATGCATACTTAATTAAAATCTTTATTCCTTACATTAAAGAACTCACTGGAATCATTTTAATGTGAAACCAGCAACCTGCCATATAGGAATCAATGTAATTCACCGTGAACACATAACACCTCAGAATATTTCAGTCATATCACAGCCAATATCTAGTTTAGGGGGTAGATGTACATTAATTCTTTTAAACTTAGCTATATTTAAATATTTCAATGCTTCTAGATGAAAAACTCCAGATGACATCAACTGGAGGAGTTGTTCATCATTAGGGGTTCACATGATGTCATCTGGAGGAGCTCTGAAAAAGCAGGTTGACCATGATTAGAAACTCCATAGTGTGAGCAACGAGACAACATAATCTGGACAGAAGGTTCCTCCAAGTAGATGATATTTGGATGCATTTTTTCATCTAGAAGTAGGGAGATATTTTAATGTCAGAGGGAAGCTTGATGGTATTTGTTTAAATGTGCTGCTCAAACGAGACCCATAAAAAGCCAGTTGAGTATCAGAGTGACTCTGGGGCTATTTCCTGATCTTCACCGTCTGTGATCATCTGCAGACTGAGTTTGCTCAGTTTCTAGTGAACTCTGGATGTTCAGACTTTCCATAATTCTAAGCACTTCCTGTTTTGTGAGATTGTTATCAACTAAAAACTTTGCTGACTTATTTACCTGCAGTTTTTTTCGTCTGTTGCTTGTTTCATTCTGCACATTCTGCTGATTGGCATTTGACCTAACGTAACCCCCCTTTGTTACTGTGAGATGAAAACGTTTGCTGCGGGCAGGCTGCGTGAAACTAGTCAAAGCTGGTAAAAAAAAAAAAAAAGATTTCAGGCAGCTTCTTAACTTATAACCTCAACTGCTTCATGTTTTGTAGGTTTACTCATCTGGATTAAAGAGGCAGGACTGATGCCAAGTTCTACTTTAGTTCAGCATTCCCGCACTTTAACTCATCGTTTTCTGACAAGGCTGTAATGAACGTATGTGCTGGGACAGGTTTGTGTGTGTGCAAATGAGAGAGAGGCGTGCAGCGTGTCAGACATGGTCTTATTTATGTGGGTTTCACAATGGAGCTTCAGTTTAGATCGTCTGATCCATCGGTGGACAGCAGGGAACTGCACAAGTAGAGCAGAATGGAGGGAAGGTGGAGGAGCACTCTTAAATAAACTTCTATACATGATTGTTGGGTTGATTATTGGGTTACGTTATTACATATCTGAGAGATAGTTCTCTCAGAAGTTGGTGGAGACCAAAACAGAGCTAAAGTGGAAATGTACTGGACCAGAGACTTTGTTAGTCAGTGTTGCATGGCACACAAATGGCTAAACCCGCAGTTTAATGAAGGGAGTACGGCTGTTGTTTTACTGACAAAACTTATAACAACTAAACTTTTCATATGTGCATGTGCTGGACGTTCCCGCTCTTCTGTGACTGTGTCCACGTTATCAGATCGAGGTTGATTGTATTGAATTGAAAGGCCCGTTTGTTAGAGCCAGTGAATGTCATGTCGGTCTGAAGATAGATTGCGACTCTGGAAGCGGATTTATTTCTGTGTCTGACCATCAGAAAAAGGTGATGTAGCTTCATTCACATTACCGAAGCAAATACTGATAAGCTGTGGAATGTTTGTCTTCCAGCTAATAACTCACCAGACTCTATAATGCCTAAACCAACAGAGCTTATAGGCTGTTGGTGAGAAGCAAACGAGAGGTTTGTATTAGATATGTTTTGTAACAACCAGTCATGTAATTTAGGAAGAAATATTGCAAACCAGCAATGCATGAGGTCAGGCAGCATATTCAAACTGTTTTCAAATTTGTTTTGTTTAGTTTTTTCCACTTTGAATCTGTTGAATAGTGATATAGGTAAGAGTCAGTGGTGTTGCTGTTGCTGCAAATATCTGTGTGATGTCAAGCTGTTAGTTTGTGGGACAAGTCCTAACAAAGTTCAGAAAAATATTTATTACCTTGTTTGTAGTTAGTATTTGGCATTATATATAGTTGCAAACTTTTTTCGAGTTTTTTATGGACTTTTCTTACACAGTCAACCGTCTAAATGGAATTGAACCTTTGTCACTTTAAAATCATTAAGACAGTTATTACAGTTTTATTAGAAGGCCCCAAAAGGCTGAGGTTGCGTTTAATGTTGGATTTTTACACATTTCCTCATATGACTGCTACATTTTTGCATAATGCTGATTACAGTCATGCCTGCCTGAGCCAAAAGTAGTATCGGGATTAATGTATTTACCCCAAAAAGTTGTGGATTTTTCGCAGTGTGGAAACCGTGTTTTTCTAAAGTGACAATTCAATCTGATTAACAGAGGGACTTTGTATCCGTTCGCCGGCTGTGAACAATGGGCTGGGAGGAATGTGCGCTCCGAAGGAAGGAAAAGCGGAACATTTGTTCAGGAAAACACAATCACGCCGCTAGGTTCCCTGCTGCAGCCGAGTCGTCCACTGGAAGGAAAGGGAGGCTCCCAGCAGAGAATCGGGGGAAGTGTTGATGATGCAGCAGAGGGACTTACACTGTGTCTTCATGTCACATCAGGACGTGTTGGGTCGGCTGCTGGGGCACAAAGGCTGTAGTCTGTCCGTTCGTCGTGTGGGGTTTGGAAAGACGTGTGTTTTCCCCAGTGCTCCACTGGAGGGCAGACCACCGGCAAAAATGGAAGTTGCTTCCAGGTGGAAGAGCTTCACAAATTCATCAGTGTTGAACAGTTGATAGTAGGCAGGGTCCAGTCAGTGCCCCTCACAGACACTTATTACGCAGGTAAACCGGCGTCTCGGGACATTTGTATATTCCTTTTCAGAGGGTTTGCATCTTGTGGCTCTGGGAACGTTGCTGGGTCGGTTGATTCCAAGACTGTTGGGGGGGTAGTGCATTAATGTCTTGTAATGGAAAAAGTGAGAAGTAATCCCATCAGCCTCAGCTTTAGCCCGTGTTTACTGCTGGAAAATTAGTGAAGGTTAGCTTGCTAACGTGGGGAACATGCTAACGCTGTCAGTGAGCATGTTAGCATGTTAGCATTTAGCTGCGTGCAGCCTCACAGAGCTGCTAGCATGTAGCTGCACAGCCTGTCTTTAAATAGGTCATGGACTCTGGACCATGGTGCATGTTAATGTATGATGGGCAGTAATAAAACATATTGTTCTTTTCTACGCCGGTAATAAACAGATGTTTTCATTGTCTGTTGAAATGATGAATATTTTCTCAATGAATGAATAAACGGCTCAAAATACTAACGTTAGGCTGTATGTTGTAACTTGGTGATGTATGAATATTTTTGTTTTTATCTGACCTATAGTGCAAAATCTATTTAGTTGCTGTCAGATATGATAAAGAAATGCTGTAGATCTATGAAAATGAAAAGCTGGAACAAGTGTATGCTTGTAATTTCAATTTCTACTAATCGAATACTCAGATAATCCACAATCACCACATATTTGAAAATGACCAGTATTTTCCAGCAGACTTCAGATCATTTTGTTCTCTGTACGTACAGCAGCACACTTTCAATAAAAAAAAAAGTCTCTTCGCTCCCAGGACGTGATGCTATTTGTGTAACTGTGTCTTGAGGAGCGTGTTGAGGGATGTCAGATTTTCAGCAGCGATGCAGGAGTATTTTCTCTCCACATAACAGACAGTCGGTCCTCGTCTGTGTGGCGTCTGTGTGCTTTATATCGCGAGTAACTGGCTCTTTAAGGGAGCAGCACTCAAAGGTAACAGCTATGAGATCATCGGCTTGCGTCGTCATGGCAACAAAGGCTGTTGCACCACTACTGAGAAATAAAATGGCTGGCGTGGTGTTGCTCTCTCCCTCCTCTTCCTCACCCCTCCTTCCCCCTTCCCTTTCTCTCCCCTTTTCTCTTTGGTATCAGTGAAGTGGAGCAGATTGGTTGTGACACCGTCCTCCCCCCTCCCTCCTCCCGTGCCCCGTGCTGCCCTCTCACTTTGCTCCTTATTCTGTCCCTCCAACCATCCATTCACACTCCACACATGTGAGTCAGCAGGAGTCTGCAGCGAGCTGGAGCTGCCACTCTGGACGTGATTAAGGTGATGTTTTGGGTTATTTTATTGGGGAGTGCGGCTGTTGTCCACACAGTGTGAGCAGTGAATCAACTGGTGGAAAGGCACGGATGAGAAAGCCACAAATCAGCACCTTTTAAAATTTGCCCCTTGTGTTGTGGCTCTGTCAAGTCTGTAGCTTTGGTCTTGTATTCAAAAAGAGGAAGAATGGGGGTTTAAGGGGCCCCTCGTTCTTCAAGAGGGCGAGGGAGACGAGGGAAGGAGGAGGGTGAGGATGGAAATTTAGCCAACGATTCAGAGCTCTCCCCATTCCCTGGACGTCTTCTGAGGGCTGAATTTTTTTCTTTATGTGTGTGTTGAGCTGTTGATATTTGCTCTCCTCTCTGCCTCATGTATGTCCTCCCTCACTCCCTCTCTCCCTTTCTCTCTCTCTCTCGCATCCTCCCCTCCCCTCAGCCTCAATCACCCAGACACAGACGCATGCATGCTCACGCAGAATCGCGTGCAGCAGGCGGATGCGCGCATACACACTCTCCTCCTCTCTCTCTGCCTCTCTCTCTCTCTCTCACACACACATACACACACATACACACACACACACACACATACTCACACACCCTTCCTGGAGGTGCTGGGAGCAGCTGCAGCATTAGCGTTGAAAGAGATTTGCCGTAGACTGGAGTTTGCGTCCCCCTCCTGTTAATGAATGGATGCTACAGCGATCGGCTCGGGAGCTTCTTCCGTTGGATTGCGGGAAACGGTGGATATCTATTCTTGAATTTATTTATTTATTTCTATGCTCTCCATTTTTTTCTCCCCACCCTCTCCTGGTGTGCTGTTGTCGAAAGGACGATGGGGTCTTGTGCTTGATCAGATAAAGATGGAGGTGAACGTGGCGTCTCCGATGCTTGGCATACTATTGAGGTTTCACTGCCCATTAGGGTGAATGGAGCTTTTGTTTCTGTATTTTTTTTTTAAGTGGGCTTTTTTGTTTTCCGGGGATTGGCCGAGCACTCCTGTGGTGAATTGAGCTATTGTCGAAGACTGGACCTCTTAAGCTTTGTATCTTTAACCATCCATCCTTCCCCTCCCTTCCTTCCCCTCTTATCTTCTACTCAAAAGGAACAACCAGATCCCAAAACCTCCACTGAAATCTCTCCTCACCGTCCTCCTTGCTTCCAATGCCCCATTTCCCTCATCTCTACCCCTGCCCCCCCACCTCTCTCCTGCTCCCTCCTCCCACATCAGAGCGGCTACGTAATGTGCCTCCCTACGCATGCAAATGGGGATGCTACAAATGGTGGCTGGGACTGATGCTGATGAAAGGGTGATGCCTCGCGCAATCACCTGCACCTCCGCCGCCGCTGCCACCACTCCAGATCAGCCAGGGAGAGCCCAGCAGCCGATGACAACCACCCACCGTGCAAACACAGTCGCTTGTAGCTTGCTCGTGGATGTAAATGAGACGTGTGTATGTGTGTGAAGGTGCACACTGGTTCCTGCCATGTCTGGTGTGTGATCGCTCTAGCGGGACGTTCTTACTGATGCGGGGGAGGCACTGAGCCTGAGGTTGGTCGACCTCCCCCTGCATACCCCCCTTCCCCACTTCCCTCTTTCCTTCCCTCTCCTCCCCATTCCACTACCACCCCCACCTTCTCCCAGAAGCTCCCCAGGGGTGTGAAGGCCACCTGGTAAAGGGGTCACGATGAAGAAGAACCGCAGCAGCAATCTGCAGCGGGCCTGGCCCAGCTCGGAGCTTACCGAGCGCCCGCTGGAGCACAATCTCTCTCGTAGTGAGAAAGACATCCGTGTGCAGAAGCAGCATCTTCCTCCCCCTCCTCCTCCTCATTTTTCTCCGTCCCCGCCAAGTTATCGTGCGCCAGGTGAGTCAGACACTCCCACCTCCACAAGCTCCACCTTCTCCATGCAGAGATGCTCAGGGTTTTGTGGGGCAAAGGGCAGAGTTCAGAATGAACAATATTTTCGCCGTTTTTATGTTTTTAAGTCCAAAATGTTGATAACTTTTTCCTTCTTCTTGTGTGAAATAAAATAGAAAATACAGAAGAAGCTGAAATTTTTTGAAATAGTTCATCGGAAATTTCTCTTGTTATCGGCCCCTTATTTCAAATCCTGCGTCCAGTTTTCTATAACTTTCTTCCATCTTCACATTTTCTTCATATTCACTGACACATGTTTAAAAATATCGACATAACTATTATCAGGTTTTATTATATTTTCCTAAATACCCCGTCAGTCCCTGGGTGCAGGCTTGGATTACATTTGCACCAGATTTTGTGACAGTTTCATAATTTGTGTATTGAGATTACACAAGAGCTTCTGGAACATGTCATATCACCAAGGAATGTCCTCACTATGAAAGTCAGACCTTTCCTGTTCCTCTATTTTATAGTATTTTCATAAGTTGCCATTGCCTTTACATCTTCGTTGAACTGAAATTCTAGAACCTCGTTTCTTTTGGACCGGTTGACCGGCAGATGCAGCTTTTCTCTTGTTTACTAGAGGCCGAGTAAAGCCACATAAAGCTTAAGGAGCTGTGATGCTAAGCAGAGATAACGTCATCGTGTTGCTTAACTGACCATTCAACTGTGTGTGGTGAGGAGGCAGGGCCCTGCACAGATTTCAGCACAGGTCCAAGAACTGTGAACAGCAATTGAACGTAAAAACATACATCAATCATGTAAAATGTAATTGGTGAAGTACCTGTGAATTGTAACATCAAATTAGAAATCAAGGATGACATATATGATGCTACACCTTCTACATTGTATCCTGTGAATCAGTCACAAGATTGAGGTCAGAGGACAGGGTCAGTACAGCACAGATGCTGCAGCGGCGGATTAAGTGCGTTGCTTTCATCAGCTCAGAGGTTTGCTGTCACAGGAGCAGGTTGTAAGATGATCTCACTTCTCACTGACAGCAAAGTCAGCTTAATTCAGGAAAAGCAAGAGTGAACCTCTGCCTGTGAGCTCTGATTGTGGTGCTAACGTCAGTTCTATGTTGTCAAATCTCAAATATGTTGACCTACTGGAGGATTGCATAAGCTCCCTGTGCTGTTTGTCAGATGATGTGAATCAGATAACAAGGTTGCAAAGATGATCTCAGGTGATCTCACAGTTGCTGCAGCAGCTGCTTCGCTTTGCTAACACACGAGGAGCCAAGGAAGCTCAGAGAGGAGGGGTGGAGCCGTTCCAGGCAGCATGCAAACTGCTGCTGTTTGACCATTACATCATAGCTCTGCACGCTGCGCCTGCTGTTCATTCATGATCTTGTGCTTGTGCCTCCTCCTCCCGTAGGTGATGTGTCTCCGATCAGTATGTCACCTATCAGCCAGTCACAGTTCATCCCGCTGGGGGAGATCTTGTGCCTGGCCATCTCTGCTATGAATTCTGCCCACAAGCCTGTCAACCAGGAGGCTCTGGTGGAGCACCTCACTGCCAGCTTCCCAGGTACGACCCTCTTGCTTTGCTTGTAAAATGGGATCTCACTGAAGCATGCAGAGACATACATTTCTGGAATGCATTATTTAGCATACGTGGTTATAGAGATCAAAGACAATTCTTTTAGAATTGAAAAATTGATTTGGAGATATTTCTGTGTGTCTTACACTTTTATATTATTATCCTCTCAATGATGTTTCCAGCAGAAGACACTTGAACCTTTAAACATCAGCTGATCTTCCTTTAGGATATTCACGACATATGAGATGAATCCAGATTTTTCATTGTGCACAGTCGACAGCGTCATAATTATCGATAGCATTAAAAGTCGTTTAAGCAATTGACATAAAATTACCATTCTGATGATTGATAAATTATTGGTACATTCACTTGTACTTCCTTCTCATATGTATACATTATGTTAAACTGAATATGTTACTCGTGTTGGAAATCCTGGTTGTACTAATAAAGAACCAGTACAAATAAACAACCAAAACTTATTCAAAACTTAAAACTAAATTAGGGTAAACACATTTTAAAGTTGCAATGATTGTCTCATCTGAATGTCATCTTATCAGTCTACACAAGGAGTTTCTAAGAGCAGTTACAAATCAACAGCAAGATTTCTCTCGGTTTTTTGGGCAACAATCGTCAGTTTTTTACTGTGTTCACATTGTCGTGGCGTTTCTTCAGTATGTTTATACCATTGTGGATTTTAACATAGCAAGTCGTGAGTTTTCAGTAAGAAGTACATCCTTGTTGAAAATGAGTTGAACTTTTATGTTGTATAATTTCTGTTAAAAAAAAACAACACAGGGTGATGTAATGTCAAGCAACACCAGCTCTTGCTAGACAAAGGTTATGAGTGGTGGTGTTTAAAATGAATTGCTTTTAATGTTGATGTGTCAATATACAACCACATATGAGGTTAGCGTTTAATCTGAGTATTTGTGTAGTTTTTATTTTAGTACCATTTTTTTTAACATACATATTAATATTGAACTTCAGTGTGCTTACGATATTATAGTATTACAAACCACGGCCCATCTACAGGATGTGAGGTAAACATAAGGCAAATTTACGTGAAAATGAATAAATGCATCATTTATGTTTTCTTAAAACTCCTGAAAAGAAAGAGCTTAGATCATTCTCATCATCTAGTAGTTTATTTCTGATAAGCAAACTCAAAACGATTTTAACTTTCCAGTATAGTGAGATTATGTTTCCGAAGATACTGAAAATGTCAGTGGATTTACAACATTTTACAGAAATACTAATAAAATGTTGTACAATGCATCAACAATATCTGTGTTGAGATCCAGTACTGGTGTGCAATGTGCTGCACTGGTAAATATGTGGCAGCTTTGTTTCACTTAACCTATATCTACAAGATATATTACGAATGAATAATAAGATGCAGAATACTAACAGTAGAGTATTTAATGTTGCAATACAGTTTAGTTTTTATTTAAAGATAAATAACACAAGAAACATAAATTGGTAGGAAAATTAACCATTTTTCCAGTAAAACAATGCTTCTGTTTGGTGTGATTAGTTATTATTCAGCAGCTTTGCAAATTACTATTTTATTAATAATGTGAAGCACAACATGTTAAACTTGAACTCTGTGACTGGAACGTTATGTAACAACTGCCTTTTATTTGTAATAAAATACTCCTCAAATAGTGTATCTTATTTTCTATATTAAGCTGATTTGTACGTTGCTTTCCAAAGCGTCTAACACACAATTTGTATTATTTTTTCTGCTATTTGTTAAAAATACAATGTACATCTTTGTATTTTATCAGTTTTTAAAGAAAATGGTAGTAGCTTTAATTTCATCACTCGCATTTTATTGATCTGTGTTTTAACGAATCTGTGTTTCCTGCAGGTGTGCCTACACCCAGCTCAGAGGTTCTGCGACATACCTTGAACATGCTGGTGCGCGAGAGGAAGATCTACCCAACTTCAGAGGGCTACTTCATTGTCACTCCTCAGACCTACTTTATCACACCCTCCCTCATCAGATCCAACAACAAATGGTATCACCTGGATGATCGGCTGCCAGAGCGCCAATCACAACAGCAACAACAGCAACAGCAGCAGCAGCAGCAACCTCAGCAATGCACTTCTCCTCAGTCTGGCAACGTCACACCATCCACACCTGGCTGCCTGAGAGAGAGGCCTCCTCGCAAGAATCACGGTGACTCATACAATTCCTATCGCGAAGACCCGTCCAGACTTCATGCACCTTCGCTCCCAGCTAAGTCACCTAAGGAGCACAGGGGAGATTCGTATCAAAGTAAGGCACCCAAGGATCACAACAGTGGCGAACCTCCACCGAGCATGTCAGCCAAGGAGCACCGAGGAGAACCGCCTTCATACCCCTACCCCCCACTTCCCTCGTCCCCTCCTGCCCAGCAGCAACCGCCACCTCAAGATCCAGCTGACAAGAGCAAAAACATCACTTCTTTCCCCTATAAAACTGACACTTTGACCAAAAAGAAAGAAGGAAGTGGTGGCGGAGGAAGTGGCGAGAAGCAATCCAAGAGGTTTGGTCTCAGGCTCTTTAGGCTGAGTTTCAAGAAGGACAAAATGAGGCAGCTGGCCACCTTCTCAGCTCAGTTCCCCCCAGAAGAGTGGCCTCTTCGGGATGAGGATGTGCCAACTACGCCCATACCCCGTGAGGTGGAGATGGAGATAATCCGCCGAATCAACCCCGACCTAACCGTCGAGAATGTGGCAAGGCACACAGCTGTGATGAAGAGGTTGGAGGAAGAGCGTACGCAGAAGAACAAAGCAGGGTCTTCGGCCCAGCACAGTGCTCGCAGCAGGAGGGGCAGGGGACACCGTAGGGCTCCACATGGCAAGTCCCGCTCTCATAGCAAACCCCGGACCTCAAGGGGAGACCCATCTGAGGGTTCAAACTGGGATCTTGTGTTTATGGAGCGGGATTACCGTTTCTTTAGCCACTCGTTAGTTCGCTCACCTCGGGAGGCCATGTACACCTTGGAACGCAGGCGCAGTGGAGGCGCAACATACCTGGTCCACAGCAACCCTAACATTACTGAATCGTACTGCCCTGTTACCCCTGAATGGGATGTTTCCGGGGAGCTTGCCAAAAGACGGACGGAAATGCCCTTCCCCGAGCCGTCACGTGGAACGTGCCAGTCCAGAGTGCAAAGGAGTCACAGTCACAACCAGGACAGGAAATCACGCCACGAAAGGTCAGATCAAGCTAAAGAACGATCTCGGTCCATGGACAACTCCCTCAAGGGTCCATCACTGGGTGCGCCAGAAGACTTTGAACCTACTCCCGAGGAGCGAAGTCATTACTACACTGATGATGGCACCCTGCGAGCCACGCAGAAGTCCTCCCACTACTCAAGGATCATGTTCTCCGCTGCTAAGTTCCACTCTGACTTTAATGTGCCTGATTTGGGGAAAGGGAGTGTGGATGAATCAAGGATCCGTAGTACAATGGAGAGGAACAAAAGCAGAGACAGCTTGCCAACGTACAATGAGCTAATGGGACTTTCTCCTAAGCCCTCAACAGATGAGTACTTCCAGTGCAATACATCAAATGAAACAATCCTAACTGCCCCTTCGCCTCAGGCAAAATCAGAATATGACACATTAACCTCATCAGGGGGACTCCGAAAGGGCTCTCCAGCTGACCGCCAAACGCCTCACCTCACCTCTCCTCACACGATGGAGTACAAAGAGGACTTGTCGGCAGCAAAGGGACAGAACAGCTCGGTGCGACTGACGCCAAGCCAGACGCCAGAGCCAGTGCAAAATGCCCGTTTGACGTCACACCAACATAATGTAGATCCCGGAGGGGGAGGAGGAGGTATCGTGATCAAGAGGAAAGAGATCTTCAGCAAGGACACTTTGTTCAAACCTCCACACAATGCCTTGTCCACAGGCTACGTGGACAGCAGCTACACCAAGTCTGGCACATTGCGGAAAGCCTCACATGCCAAATCAACAGAGGCCCTAGACAATCCTGAGCCCCAGCAGCCTTCCAATTCAGCCACTTCCTCAGCGTCACCTGCAGTTTTACAGGGCTGCTTAGAGCCAACAGTCCCCTCTGCCTCGTTTGACTATTATAACGTATCAGACGATGAGGAGGAAGAAGAGGCAGAGGAGGATTCGCACAAAGAGTTGGCGACAGCAGAGGACAGCAAAGATCACGGGGAAGTGGGTGGTAATGGTGGAGGCAGTGGTGGTGGGGAGGGAACCATGCAGTGGCTCCTGGAGCGTGAGAAGGACCACGATCTGCAGAGGAAACTGGAAACCAATCTCACCTTACTCAGCCCCAAGGAGACAGAGAACAGCAACAGCCAGAAGTCAGCCCACTCTGCCCGCTTGGACAGCATGGACAGCAGCAGCGTCACAGTGGACAGTGGATTCAACTCCCCCAGGTATTTGCAAAAATGAATTGTGTGTCATATAAAACAATAACTTACAGTGTGTTTGAATGCATGAGTACAACTTAAAACAGGCAAAGATTCCTAAATGTTTTGGTTCTTTTCAAATCAGGTGGTCCTTGTATAATTTACCCAAAGTCACTGAACCTTACTAAAATTAACAAACTCTTTACTGCACCCAGAAACTAGATCAAAGGTGTCATGGTCCAAACACTTTAGTCTCTTGAGCAAAATACTGGTAAAATTTTTGTTTTATTCACCAATTTACCATTCACCTAGAAATGTATTCCGTGCAGCTGGTGCTGCTCCCACATTGAGATGGTTGACCTACTCTCTGTTACAAAAAGGAATGAGCTTCTGATATAATCCAGTTCATGTCACGATTGAGTAAATACATGTATATTAACATGATTTTAAACAGTTTGATATTGGAAATCTATATCATTCTCATCTTAAGTGCATATTTTAACGCTTGTTCCCAGGGTGCCATGCGATCACATATAAGGTTTGTAGGACATCCTGGCACCCTTGTGGTTATTAAGAAAGTCACATAAAAGAAATACACATGATTCAAGTCCAATTAGTACAATAAACAATGCCAAACCAAACCGTGCCACACAGACAGTATTATTTCCTTGTTCTTGTATTGATGGCAATAGATGAATTTTGATAACTATAATAGTAAGTATAATTTGCCTTGGTGATAGTAAAAAGCAAGTAATTTATGAACATGTACATGATGAATGAACATGATGAATAGTTTTAATGTGACATTAATAGTGGCAAATCTGATCTCTGGCCGTGATCACAGACGTACTATCCAGCTATTTTCACACAGTGTCGCAGATTGAATCAGTTGTACTGTACTTCAACAATAACGTTACTGGAGTTGTTAGAGTTAGAAAAAGAAATAATAGTCAAAATCAATGCCACTGAATAGCATCTGTCCTTACTCTACTGGCTGCTCGTCAAATATGTGATGAGCAACGTGATCTTTGGGTAGAAATAATTGAAATTCTGATTTGGCATGTTGTAAATATGAAGCATAAATGGTATAGTATATATATATGTATATGCAATATACACATTGTTACTGCATCAATTGTAAATCTGTGATGCTATCATCTATTTACTTTTTCTAACAATGTATTAAATAATGTTAAAAACCGTCTGTGGCCAATGTGAAAGACTCGCCCCGAGTAATGAAACTTAGAGAATTATCCGAACAGAATCTGCAGCTCTGTGTGATTTATGGAGAATTATTGCAGGTTTCAGTTCATTGATTAGCTGACCGGCTGACAACTGGACGTTTTTGTTTAGTCTGTCATTTTTGGCTGTGGCTAGCAGCAGTTGCCAGCAAAAAGCTCTAAACACATGCTGAACATTAACTTCTTTGCACAAAGTAGAAAATAGCCTCAGGGAGTAGCCGGTGAACACAGAGGAGCAGGAAGCCAAAGTTATTTTTTTATAAGCTGATAGAGACAAAAAAAAGCCCGGAAATAGTGGTAATGTTAGATATACATCTACCAGTTGGCTTCAAATTTATTCTGATTTTGTACGACACCTTCAAGATGTGTTTAAATAGGGTTAAATAATGATAATAATATGACAGAGTTGTGTTTACTGCCCCCCAGTGGACAAAATATTTAGGTATTGTAACTTTAAGGCTTGTCCTGTATTGAAAGTTTTTTTTTCGTCGCTTTATTTTATATATACAAAAATCAAGATGAATGAGTCAAAAATGTTAGTGCTAATTGCTAAAACAGCTTTTACTTAGATTTTATTTCAGAAAGCCTTATTACTCATTATTATTATTATTATTATTATTATTATTATTATTGTAAGTGACTACAATTTTTGTCTGCTTTTTGTCTTTGTCTAAACATGCATGAAAATGGTTTCAGTCATATTTTAGTGCCATTTCTCTTTTCAGCATTTCTCTTTCAAGCACCATTTATTTTACACACAATGTGAAGTATTTAGATTCGTGATCTATTTGAATTCAAACCCTTTGTGTTGTGTCTGCCGTGCAGGACACGTGAAAGCCTTGCATCCAACACATCCAGCATAGTGGAAAGCAATAGACGGCAGAATCCAGCACTGAGCCCAGGCCACATTGGCACCAGTAGTATCGGATTGCCATTCAGCTTTCGCGCCATCCCTGAACCCCCCACCACACAGCCTGAGAAACTTCAGAAGTCATCGAACTGCCTGGCCTCCATCACCAGCGTCTGACAGGCAGCACAGACTGAGACCATGACGGTGGTGGAGGAGAGAGGAAGTGAGGTGTTTCACCATTTTGAGCCTCATTTTGCTCAACCAAGACACACATAGACACACACTCACACACACACATCGTCAGACTCCTGAGAATCCATTTACTGGGACTGTTATAAAAACAGGCATGGCTTCAAGAGACTGTTCCCACAGTTTCCAGAACTTTACTGCAAAAAAGAGAAGAAAAACTACTGAATATCAAAATCACCGTAGGTGAAGGAACCTACCTAAAGTACTTTGACTTTGGTGACATGGACTCTAGTTTGGCTTATATCAAGATTCTTGATTATTGGTATTGGAAAGTAGTAGACTATAGGATTCAAGTTACATTTGGAAATATAAAAAAAGACTTTTTATATTACTTAACAATACATGTCCAATTAAATGTTCTCCTTCCTGAAATAGCGTCAAGTTCTTCAGGACCATTCAATGTATCAGCACAATGTCGAGACAATAAAAGTTGATTCTGAGAACAACGGATGGAAGATATAAAAACATAAATCAGCTCAGATTTGTGTACCGCAATGCAAATGATGTATGTATACTCGATACTTTTGATATCCTAATTATTATAATGGTGGTATTAAAGATGCTATGTGACCAAAATGTTGTTTGGACAAAATGAGCTGCACCTCACTCCTTCACCTTTGGGAAGCCTGTCCGCACAAAAAAAACTTTTAACAAAATCATTTAATATCTTTTTAGGGGCTTCTGATTGAATCATATGGTCTTCATCAGCACAACAGTTTGGCCAGTTCTCATCCAATCTTCATTTTCCACAGTTTTTTCTCATACAGGTTGGCTACAAGGTTGAGACCGAAAACTTATTCATCACATTGGAAACAGCAGCTGACAGAACAGTTTTACTACAGGGTTCATTTATAGCTTTTTAGAGTTTTCAAGTGATCTTTCTCAGCAAAGTTAGTTTGTTGACTTGCTGAGGAATTGTAAATGTAATGACATGTTTTTTCAAGAGGAAAGTTAAGAACGTGTGTATATGGTCACAGGTACGTCTTTATAAAACGCAGCGGGTTTTTAATTAATAACCGGCTCATGGGGTTAACATAAAAAGTGAAGGGTTCCCATTGCCTACTTTGACCTTTTAATTTTGTTATTTTACTTTTGACTTCCTCAAACAGCGTAAACATTTTGAATCGTGGGAACTTCAAATAACCGTTGTTTGTACAACTGCGGTCAACTAAGTATTCTTCATTATTCTATATTTTCAGATAGTTGTTGCTAATGAAAGATAATTAATCAGCACTGTTTCTTTTAATAAGTAATGTTTGAGCAAAATATCACCTGCACCTTCAGCTCCTCAAACGTGAATATTTTCTGCATTTCTTATCAAAGGTGGTCAAGACAAGATAGTTTAAAAATTTTTAAACACTTTGGGTTTGTGGCATTTTACTTGATGATCTATAGATACATCTATTCAAGGAGAAAATGCTGGTGGAGTGAAAATTGTTTTGATTGTGAAAATAGACGTTCACGGCAGAATCTGTGCATTATCCAGCAAGTCACATTAAAGAGACTGAATTTCACTGTAATGTTTTAGCACAGGTCCAGAAAAATAATGGGCAGCTCAAAAATATGAGGAAGCACCTGCTTTGTTTTCCAAAGGTTGGTGCACTTAAGGAGAAATAGTTCCAAAGGGGCACGTCAATGTTCTCTGTTTTAAAAGAGCTGGTTATCAGTGTGCATGGTTTCATCAAAACAGACTCGTTTTACCTTCTTTAATCTGGATTTAAAGCCAAATTGGTTTCATACATTTACATCCACATTTTGAATAGCGATGTAACAGCAGGTCAATTGTATGTGGTCGTCCGTGCTTTGGGCAGCACACACTATATTTAACATTATTATGAAGTATTATTCACTATATTAAGCCATGTAGGAATCCCTGGACACCATTTGGGAGAAGTGACCCCTGAACACAGCACTGACACCCAGTGATGGCTCCACCAGTCGGCCTGCAGTTCTCGGGATGAGCTGTAGGTAGAGACAAAGTGGAAACACTGACGCAGATCTTACACACTGCTGCAGCAACATTGCAGCATGACATGAGATCAAGTCCGGCTGACCCAGTCCTCCAGTTTTTAGGTCTTAGTTCCTCCACACAACTTCACAATGCACAATGCTGATTTACACAACATGTGCACAGTTTTCATACTCCTATATGTATAATCAAAACATTACAATTTTTCAATCAATATTTCAGCTCACCCTTTAACAAATATTTCTTAAACATAATTTCAGTGCAAACAAACACTTCCTTGCCTCTGCCTGTGTGTGTTTGGGAGGTTGCTCCACTTCAGAGCTCTGGCCTTTAAAAGTGCGCCCTCTGCTGGCTGACAGGTAGTACAGCACAACTGTGTGTGTTTGTGTGTGTGTGTGTTGCACCAAATGTGGAACCACAGAGGCTCATCAAACTGATCCTATAAAGGTAAGTGGCTTGTCCTCACACACAAACAGGAAAATGGGTCAAAATATGTTCACAGGAGATAAAGCTGCCATCAGAAATATGCCAAAGTGCTGCATAAAAAAATTAATTATTTACTGTCAACACAAAATACAGTTAATAGTCTTATAATTTATAACATGTTTTTTTTAATTTACTACATTTACTTTGAATCTTTTTATTAGTAATTTTAATCATATAGGACACATTACTTAATTATAATTGACGATTTAGATGAAAATTTATTTAGATGGCACCCTCAGGACTCCATAAGCTTAAACAAATACACAACAACTGCAGGCATGACTGCAAAGACAAACTTTTTACTTTGCTGTATCATCGGGAAACTCATTGATTTTCATTTAATCTGACCAATTAATTGCTGTTATCAGCAGCCTTTACCACTACAGGAAATGTCAGGATTTCATTTATGGATCAATATTTGGCACTTCAGTATGTTCTCTTCTATAGGCAGGTCAGCAATCCAGGAGCCACACGCTTAAGTAACACAACATATGGTAATAATACGAAGCACAGACAGAGTTTTTACCTGTGTGTATTTTAATGGCTGATGCAGAGTCAGTATGTCCGAACTACACACACAGAGGTGGAATGATAAAACGAAAACTACAGTGGATCAGGGTCACCTGGAGCTTGGCACATACAGCAATGAATGATTCAACTTAAAAACATACAGCTTACAGACATACACACATTATTTCTCTATAATGTCCTATAACACACACTTGCACATAATGTATTTAACACACAAATGATGCAGCCTGGATGCATCTGATACTCCTTCAGCTTCACAGCACTTTGCTTTCCACTGACAAAAATTACACAAGGGAAATGTTTGTTCAGATTTGGTCGGGGAAAATGCACAAAAATGAGGTGTGTTTTTGTGTATCTGTGGATGAGTAAGTAAGCATCTTCGAGAGCAGCTACAAAAATGACACAAACACACATGCACTGTACACACACAATCTCACACACGCAGACGACATTTCCCATGTTTTTTTTTTCACAATATAGCCATTCAAGATCCCCAAACATTAAATACACTGCCAAAAAAAACACAAAACACACCAGCGCAAGAGCAGAGGAGCGATCTCAAGACATTTGGTTCTAAGGCAATATCGTAGGTCCACAGGACTAGTGCTGCTGATGCAGTGTGCTGTTTGCACGCTGACGGTGTCTCCATTTGAAAACCTACACCTTCAGTCATTCAGTGTGTTTTTATTTTAGCACCATGGGAATCTCTCCTTCAATCGCAATCACTCCATGAAACAGCTGTGACAAATATTCCCTTTCCCATTTCCGCTGAAATGTACAAAACATCTCATGATTACTGAGGGAAAAAAACATTGCTCAGTTTGTGATAAGATGGTGCAAACTCAAAAACAAGCACGGACATGCATGCACACACACACACACACACACACACACATTGCAAAGGCTTAATATTAACATCACAGATTATTTTGGAAATCCTCCATTTTCATGTTTTTCACAATGGTGGTCTGCATAAGCTTTCAGCAAAAAGGGCAGAGGGTAGACTTCTTCAGCCTTTTCTCGTTGTTCTGTTTTGCACAAACACACGCACGCACGCACACAGTAAACACAATGGGTTTTACAATAAGATGTAAAATAAAATCATCTGCAGCCATTCTGAGCTGGGTTGAAGAGACCAGTTCCCAGGCATCAAAGGCAATAAAAATGTCTGTTTAGAGTCTCCTCTCAGTTACTGTAGACGATGAGCAGCCGTCTGATCACGCAGTAAGTTGCACACAGTCGGAAAGACTCTACACTCCCTTTCTGGATGTCTCTTTAGTTCCTTTAGCATCCATAGTTTGGGACTCTGAATATGAATCTTAGTGTTTGTGCGAAGTCTCCTGTTTCCTTTTGTGCAATCACGAGCATCCCAGTTAACTGATTTTGTTTCCTGCAGCCTCCTTTCTGCACTGAAAGAGGACAGCTTGATGTGCAGTTACGAAAACCATCTCCACGAAAATTGATCAACTTAACACGTCCCCACATTTGGTGAAACTCATTTTGACATGTCTTTGTTTTTTTCTGCCTCCTCCTCTAGTGCGATGACCCGTGTGGAGCCACAGGGGGAGACAAACGTTCACGTCTGTATCATCTTCCTCTGGCAGCTGCCGAATGGACGCGTACGGCCGCATCTGTCTGTGGGTTTGGCAAGAGGGGACATGCTGTACTTTTCTCGTTGCCATGGTGAAGGTCAGGGTAACAGTGGTGGGGCTGCATAGGGGTCAGAGGTCACGAGCTGCGTGGGAGGTCATTTCCTGGTGTGAAGGCTCTCCTGGAACTTGGTGCTCATGTAGCGGATGTGGAAGCCCTTCTTGCTGATAGTGTCGTCGGTGTGAAAACGGATCAGCATGGCGTCTCCGGGCGAGTAAATCTCCTCTCTGGGCTGAGGAAGGAAAGATGCACAGACACGTAAAGCAGCTTATAAACAGTTAAAGGTTTGTTAAACTGGCATTGCACGTTTCCTGCCTCATCACTTACATCTTACGTTTTTACATCAAAGATACAGCACAGATGTCGTGCTTCAGATTTTTATTCTTACTGAATATGAAGAAATTAGCAGACTTTTAAATCTTTGTTTCACACCATTTTACTGGTCTACAGAAAAACGTGCCAACAAAATGGAGGAAAAAGAAACAGATGTAAACAATATACGAGCAGTAATGCAGTCTAAGAAATGCATGTTAGGCTTCAATGATATATGTATAATATGTTTTGGCAGGCAGGACTGAGTGGGAACAATTTTAAGAAACTGTTTACCGGAAAGCTCCACAGGAAACATTAATTAAAATAATTAAGACTTGGACTACTACAAACTACAAACTACTCTGAAGTGAGCTATTAAATTTTTATACCAAGGTGAAATGAATGGAAACTAGCTGCTTTCTCTGCTGTTTATCTGAAACTGCACAGCGTGGCCTCTGAAATGGTAAGGAAAGCTACAAATGTAAATGTAATTTTTAGATTAAGGAAACAGCTGTCATTATTTTTTATATTTTTAACAAATCTCATTAAAGCATCAATATGAAGAAAGTGTTACTCCTTCTCTCAGTGCTTTTCCCTCGGATCCAAATCTTTCCGATCCTTATAGAGAACAAATCTTTGTAAACAGGTCATTAGTCGCTTAGTTTTTACTTATCTAAAATAAATATAATACAAAGTTTAAAAAGACATTTTTTAAACAGTTAAGCATTGTTAATCCACATTTGGTTTGACAGCAGCAGGACTGAAAATAAGCGACAGTGGACGTGTTTATGGTTAGAAACATATGGATCAGTGTAGGAGTTTGGCTTATTGATGTGCAATAGTTTTTAGACAACAAACGACCTCTGTCGCACAGACGAAGACCAACTTCCTTTTGAGCATGTTGCAGATTTAATTCACAAAGTGCAGAGGAGCTGAGCTGCATTCAATCCACACACTCAAATCCATGAGCTGTTTCACTTCTACCTTCTTCTGTGCAGTTGTCATGGTTGAGTGTTTTAACTCTCACCAACAGTGAAACTCAAATCAAACTTCTTCGCTGTACTCGGAGGCGTCCTCAGATTTACCTCGTGGTAAATCTCTCGTAACTACAAAAACAACCATGCATACATTTACTGAGTTGATTGAGATTTATTGTTAGTGAGAAGTTAAAAGGGATCAACCGTGACGCTGAAAAACAACTCTACACTGATGAAGGCTGAGCTGAAACATCTGTGTTTTTGGCCGCTGTGAAAATTTAAATTGATTAAAAAACATTTTATTTTACACATTCATTTTACTTACTGAAACTATCATTTTGGATGTGCTATAACTTGACTGAAGACAACCTGATTGGTTTCCCGGGAGCACGACGGCTCAGCTCATTATTGGTTTTGACCTTTCATGAAATTTGTTAAATATTAACAATAATTTAGAAGTTTGAATTGGAACTGTATGAATGATTTGTAGTTAAAGAGCTATAATTTGTCACAACCTGTGTGTACGGTGCCTGAGCAAAGGTTACACGTGTTAAAGATGCAGCTCTTTGTGAAATCACGCAGCCTTACCCCTGAACCGCAGAAGCGGCCAAGCCGATGTGAGTTGGAGTCGTACCCATTGTACAACTCGATGTAGTCGTAACCACAGTCAGCTTCCTCCTCCACCTCAAATGTGATGAAGCTCAGCTCGATGCCGTAGCCCTGCTCGGCTGTGAGCAGCCACTCGCAGTCGGTGTGACCCGGATAATTGTTGTCTCCAAACTGGGAGTGGGAGTAAAGGTTCTTCAGACGGGCATCTGCTTTCAGACGACCTCCACATTCTGCAGACACACGGTCAGCAATGAAATGATGAGTTTCATCATGTGCGTGATGTTCTCAACCACCAGAGGGAGACATGGCTTTTTTCAATGAACTGATTGTCTGAGACACAAAACCTGACACAGTATTGGACGTACTCACACAAACAGAGATATCATCATCATGAACACGCAGACAGTGAACAAAGCAAATACACCTGCGCACAGACACACACCTGTTGAGTGCGTAGCTTGAAAGCCCTTCCTTTGTACTGAGGCGTCAGAAATGAAGCGGAGGTACATCTTGTTTCCAGTGGAGACCAGCGGCTCTGGGATTTTACTTCCACACAGTCGACCCAAGATGGCCGCCGTGTCGCTGTCCCCGTCGAAGGCCTCCAAGTGATCGTACGCACACTCCTGATGCTGCTCGATCTCAAACTCACTGAAGGACTGTGAAGAGAAAAGAGCAGGTGGTGAAACGTGAACCGATGCCCAAACTCACTGATGAACAGTTTTTATACAGTTTGGATAAAAAGTATTTGGTGGGAATTGCATTTAATACCTATAAATCTGATACCTGTGAATCAATCTGAGTGAGCAAGAAATTGTTTCTGCAAAAAGACTGTGAGCGCCATAAAACTTTAGCTCAATTTCCCTGAGACAATAGCCGTCCCGGAGGATAACTTGGGCGGCCTGACCACTGAGGGTTGATTCGTGTTGTCATTGTAATCTGGGTTAAACTGACACTGGCTTAATGTGGATGGAGCTGGATGGAAAAGCTGTGGCGATGCTCAGGTTTTAAAATAGGCTTTTAGTCAAACAACGACCTGAGAAGACAACGTATAATTTTTAGTCTGTGACTGGTATTTCTCTTCCCAAACATGTTTTTAGATGCCATAAGCTTTATATTTCCCCACAGTGTGGACACTGTTTTATATTTCTTACATAGACATGATGACAAGCCCCTTGTATCTTCTTTTCTTTACTCACATTTTTTCTTCTATATCAAAAATTTTGGTTAAATTTTAAATGTAATTTGTAAGAACAAATCTCACTCAAAATTCAGACTCAACATTCAAAAAAGACTTAATGATGAGTTTAAATGCAAAATGTATTGTTAGACACGGGCTCATTTGGTATTGTGATAAAACCCCTAGACCGACTAGATTAATAATCTGACATTCTGCTGCTCTGATTGAATGAAAAGTAAACTTTTATTTACCTACATTTTATACACATGATAATGATGTGGTCTTCACACTGACAGTTTTCCAGAGCTTACGGTCTTGCAATATTTCACATTGTTACCTCTTTATCACATCATATTGTCAGATTTATACAAACACAAGTGAAACTCTCACCTTTATTGCCTACACACGTGTTACACACTGACACAACAACCCACAGGTCTCTGTCCCACAAAGTCACACACCTCGCTGGTTGTCTCCTGAGCGGTGCTCCATCACACCACCACAAACTACCACAACCACCAGACCACACAGATTCCGACAAACCAGGCCGAAGAAGAAAGGAGAGTGAAGGTGGGTGAGGGTGTCATTACTGAGAGGGGAAGTGTTTGATTGTGGTAGACACGATAAATTCCAGATGTTTCTAACTACAGCTTGGACGACACACTGGTTTGTGGATGTCTTTTCTATTCTGGGACCTCAGTATTTGTGTGTGTGTGAGTGTGTGTGTGTGTGTGTCAGAGAGAGACAGAGAGAAAACAAGCAATAACAGAATGACCTTCATGTCTTTGCTCAGATTTCATGTATTAAATTTATCCCGCTGTGTCATTACTGTGGATATAGAAAGAAGCCTCCCTAATCTCTCTCTATCTCTCTCTCTCTCTATCTCTCACACACACACACATACACACTAAAACTTTTCCAAATATGTGTTCAAATCACGCGTAAACATTCAAAACAGATGCAAAAACTTGTAAGTGTGTTATCCCAGTTGATGATGTAATCTGCTTTTGGTTGCGTAAGACTTGATGAGAGATTATCAAAACTAAATGACCGTTGATGACAATTTGATAACATGCAGCGAGCTCAGCGTGTGGCTGCAGAGTGGAAGTGAGGTGACAAGCCAAATCCTCATATTTTGCAGGGCTACAGACTGTAGTGAGTGTGTGTGTGTGCACGGACCAGGGATATGTGTGTGCATATTGTAAAGATGCAGCATGTTTGTGTGCTACTTTAGGAGGATGATCTGAGGCGCACAGTGTGAATGTGAGCATCTGATGCTCTATGTTGTCGTTTTTAAAGTCTTTATTGATTTGGAACTTGACTTTTTTTTATATTGGAATGTCTGTTTAAGCCATTTTCTTCAAAATTTTGGGGATTTGTGGTTTTCCCTAGCAACTATTTTCCCTGCATCCTTTCAGAATTTTAGTTGTTTGTTGTCTGGACTTAATATTGCAGGATCACAATTAAACACATAAATACTGGGAGCAGCAGGTCGGAGTATAAAGAAATGTTACAGCTCACTCTCAAGAAAACAATAATAGCAGAAAGATAAAATTTTACATTCCTGGCTCAGCTGTCTCAGCTTTAACAAGGTTGTAAAACAATCCAGCCAATATGTTGAGTTATGTTCATGTCTTACAAAATCACAAGTTCACAAAAGAGATATTCTGGCTCTGACCACAGATAATTCGGCTGGGATCTCTCAGCACATGGATATTCTTTTGAACACACACACAAACACACACATACACACACACAAAGTGTATGGACATCGTTTCATATTCCAAACAGTTATGGATAGTACAAGAAAAGTACATCACGACCATCAGTGCTTAAATAAAATGTTTTCTTGTACTTCACAAGAATTGTCAGGTTTGTGTTTTATTTTCTGATCGCTATTACGGGCCGTGGATGGATTATTATACAGGCTACGGTCACAGGCCCAGGGCCCCAAGAGGTCAGGGGGCGTCTGGGCCAGAGCCTCTGTGCTTTTAAAAGCCACAACATGACCATAAAAATGTACAAAACAGATAAATGAAAACCAAGATTATCCCAAAATCCACCATAAATTACCAAAGATATTTGTATAACGACTAAAAAGACACAATAACCTTAAACAGACAACACAAAACAACCATACATACACACAAAATGACTAAAAACAACATGACAGCCACATCTGTAATAGCTCTTCAGTCAGGGGGCTGATAAAAAAAAAAAGGAATGGGGCCCTTTTACTTTTTACGTGTCCAGGCCCATTGTTTCTACATAATCCATGCAAGAAGGGGGCCCTCACAAGTTTACATACACTGCACACATGTGTGTGTGTTTAAGTGTCAAGACCACTCCATCAGCCGGGCAACACGAGCGTGTGAACTACGCCGAGCATCCTCTGCGAGTGCACCTGAGTCAGGAGGATCTCCATGTGATCCCAGTAACACTGTGAGCCAAACACCATCTGTCTGAGCCAGCGTACCGTCAGAGGAATTGAGATTATCTACTCTTTCCCTAAGAAGACTGTGTTGACACATAAATGCTCACACCCTCAAATATATGCATGTGTGCATGCATGCAGCGCACACACACAAACACACACACACACACACACACACACACACACACAGAAAGACACAGATGGTTGCTGCCCAAGGCCTCTTCTTTAACACATGAGCACATGCTTGCAGTTACCCTCAATATACAAATGTGGACCATCTCCCCCATTTTCAGTTTTTATAAGTAGAACATGGGATCACTGCGTAAAAAGGAGGGGGGGGGGGGGGCCCGAGGCTTTCACGTATAAATAGGGAGGGAGGCATGCAAGTTCAACTTTCAGCGTCCAAGAAAATAGTGTAAAGAGGGAGAAACACACTTACAATCTTGACTCTGTGCCCCGGTTTGGCTGTGATGTCCCAAGTGCATTCCTTACGGCTGGGATACTTGTCTGGCCAGTTGGGGCTGCTCAGGGTGCCACTGGGACTGTGGATTTTATGTTCACACTCAGCTGGACACACGCAAGCACACACACGCAAGCACACACAGAGAGGAAGTTACAATCATGGCTGCACAGGAAAAGGTCAGAGGAAATTAAAAGGAAGGAAAGAGAGAAACAAGAGAACCAAACGAGAGAAAAGATTTCAAAGAAACACATCCTGGTGACAAGTTCAGTGTGAATTTCACATGAACACGTACATTTTACACAAAGACTCCGTATTGCACCTACTTTCCATACTCTGCCAATATAGGTGTGCACATGCTAAGAAATATGTCAATTGTACATAATAATATTTTAATATTTTAATATTTTCACTATAACTAGCTGGACGTTTACATGCAAGTACATGTTTGTTTCCCATGCAAACCTTTTATACTGCTACTCACAGAGGCCACAGTCCATTTCATTTGTCCACTATAGACTCAGACCGATTCCTACTATCCATACATTTACTGCAAACAGGAACTTCTAAAACTACATTATTATTTATGAGTCAGTTGTTTCAGTGTTTTGTTTCTGACTGCTAGGACAAAGGGATTTCACCTCTGATTTAAACGTCCATACAGCTTCACTTCTCAGTTACATCATTGAAACAGTTACAGTATTTATTAGTGAGCTGCTCTTCTACTGACACTGACTTTGGCTTCAAGCTTCTCTGTATTTCATAGTGGGTTTTTTCCACGTGTGCCCTGAAAAATGTACGGCAACACAGTGACTACGTTTAACTTCATGTTCTACTTCAAAACAAAACAGCAACAGCTACATTGATCTGCAGGGACAGAGTGAAGGCAAAAAACTCAAAAGATGACCTCATGTCTCCTTTTCGTGAAAAGTTATAAACTGAATTCCTGAGACCACAGAAGACACAAAGTGTGAGGATATGTATTTCCATAATTCTACAGGTGCACGGGGTCAAGCTCTTCTAATGCACAGATAAGCACATATTCATACACAGGAAGAAAGCACCACATGCGATGCTTTTAAGTTACCAGATGTTTGAAACACGAGTCCTTTTATGAGCTGCACAGGGAGCCTCTGGTTAGGTGTGTATGTGAGTACCGTGCATGTTCAAAAGTTCAACTTCTGAAGTTCAAAGAGCTGCGTAGAAAGTGACAACTCAACATTTGTGTGTGTGTGTGTGTGTGTGTGTGTGTCTGCATGTGGGAATGTGCTAATAGATTTTTAAAAAGCGCTTTCTGTACAACTGAAGCCTTTTCGTCTCTTCCTGCATCTCAGTGGACACAGCCTGCAGGCAGAGCGTCTCTGTGACTTTTGAGGCAAGTTTATGTTCAGTCTGAAATCCTTCAGCGCAGCGATTCCCCTGGTCTGCAGACTGGAGATAATGTAGGGAGCATGTTGTATACATGTTATATCCTCATAAGATTTGCAGTAATCATCAGCACGCACATCTGCATAAGTAATCTGCCTTTGCTGTTACTGGCTGGTTGACATACATCTTGCCAATAAACAACATAATCCTGCTTTCGGAAAATTTCTAGTTAATGTACAAGAGTCATTTTAAACTGAGACCAACTTGGTGAACGTTTTGTCATTAATCAATGGCTTCAGCACATTGTGAGACTGTTTTTAGAGCTTTGGTAACCAAATATTAATTTTAGAAATAAATCACAGTACAGCATGGTAGAATGTAGAATGTTAATGTACTGTGATTTGTTTCTCATCATTTTACACTTTATGTTTGTTCTGAGGCGAGGATTTGAAGGCTACACTTCAGCACTTGCCTGAGAATCATCTTTTTTTTTTCACTGACGGGAGGAAATCAGTGACTGCGATTACAAGCACTTAACCTGGTTACAGGAAATACGTGTAGACAAGCATCCGAAGAATAACCTGATTTCCCCTCCGTCGTGGACTGTCTGACTTTTTTGTGTGTGTTCATGTCGTCACAAAGCGACAGAGCAGGGGGGAGCCACAGCATGAATTGTCTAAATTTTTAAAACTGGCTGGTAAAAGTTACTTATTAAGACGTCTACCAGCCATTTTGTTTTAGTCGGATTTTCTGTCGGACTTTGTTTTAAAAAGGGGGAAGCATCTCTCCTTTCATTCAGTCCGTCTTTCTTTGTGTTCCTCTGTGCAGCTTTTTGTCACTCACATGCACAGTTGCAGAAAGCTGATTAGAAACCTGGTTACACGTAAACATGGAAGTCAATCAAATAAAATTAACATTTACCTGGGGAAACCAGGCTTCCCTAATTCCCTACCCTGATTTTTTTGAAAACACATTTCCTGTTGCCCACTGTAACCTGGTTAGTCAAGTCCATGTGAACACTCTGAGCTGGCTATATTCAATATATTTAATATTCCAAAATGTAAACATAGATTAAAATAAGAGACCAAGAAGTGAGTGCACTTTGCAAACTTTATGTATCTATGGCAACACTTCCTCTTTCTGCACGCATGAGTGAAGACTTAACATTTAATGTTTAATATTTCTAAAGGTCAGAAGATATGGATGTACTGAAATTTTTCAGTTTTATGTAGGCAATTTAAAGATTTACTGCATGTATTTGGCTCTTGTCAGGTTACATCAGAGACCTCCCACACTGCTCTCAATTTGTGGCTGATTGGTGTAACTGTCCAGGGTATCACTATGGTAGATAGATAGATATTGTAGGTCTTTCTTCAAATCTTTCCGATCTCTCAGTGCTGACTGTGAAAGGACAGAGCCTCCCCATTGCCGTCAACACACATGCCTAACAATTAAATATTGAAGTCGGGCTGTGTTTTGCAAACCCCTTCTGACACAGGATGTCAAGACTTGAATACTTTCATATTTAAGGCTAAATCTCAAGTCAAGTATTAAGTTTGCCTGGGTGACATGAGTCTGGCTCGATCCCAAGTCTACAGCTCTGCTCATTGGCTCTAACAGTGAGAATACTTGCACCGCATGTTAAAAAATCCAATCTGTTGTCATATGGGTGGACAGAGTGGGGATTATACGATGTATGGTGATGATTGTTTTTATGAATGAGTGCATGCTTGTGTAGACGTGCATTTGCATTCCAGTGTGTGTGTGTGCATAGGCGAATGAATGTGAAACCCACCTTCCTTACAGTCATGTTTGTTCTCATGCAGTACAAAGCCGTGACGACACTGACAAACGTAAGAACCCACTGTGTTGATGCACTCGTGCTGGCAGCCGCCGTTGTCCTTGCTGCACTCATCTTTGTCTGTGAGAGACACACATGCAACACATCACTCGTGTGGAAAACAGTAAAGAGGTGGGGTGGAGGGAAGCAAGAGGTCAAGCGGGGAGAGGAGTGGAAGGATGAGACCTTAAGGAAAGGGAGGAGAGATTTTTGGAAAGTAAAGAAGGTGGTGAGAAAAAAGGAGGGAGGGTGAGATAACAGGAAAACAGCGAAAAAGGAGGAACAGCGATATCAACAGAAGGACATGGAAGATAAGGTCAGTGAAGGAGAAGGTGCAGCACAAATTAGGGAAAATGACAAAACTGGTTAAAAAAAAAAGGAAACGAGCATCCAGCCGTGTCAGTTTGTGCTAGACTAACACGTCCACCCATGACAGAACTCAAACGTCGAGGCAAACGTTGTAATTCAAGGCCCAGATTTAAAGCCCAGAGAGATGGAAAAAAGAACCAAACCATCCCAGCTTTAAATACTGTCTGCAGCCTGAACCACCACTGCAGAGTCTAAATATTTCTGAAAGGACGGTTAGAGGAAAAGATGATGTAACAGACACTAGCTGTACAGGCTCTACAAACTACACGGGGTTAAGCTTGTTAGTGTGTGGCTCCTTTTTGCTGCTTTCTGGTCAGACTCCATCTTGGCTCGGAAACCTCCCCGACCATAACAGCTGTTTTCTGATGGGCTGCGCTCTCCTCGGGCCGACCACCGACCCTAAATCGGTCTGATGTGCTCACGCAGGCCACTGAACAATAATCACTCTTCACATTTGCATCCTGTGAGCCTCATGTTGTGAACTTGAACCTTTCTCTCTCTCTCTGATATGTATTTCCCACCCCCACAGTAAAAGGTAGAAACTGTGAAACTGTCATGACAACAACGTGTAGACCAAACTCCCGTATAGATTTTACATATCCTAACTAGTAGATGCAAAATTATTTTATTGGTGAAATAATAACACATCCTTACTGCAATTGTAATGTAATATTAAATCCACTGTGATAATATTTTGTATTGCTAATGAAAACCCTTATTACCTCATCTGGTGGTGAATTACTCATTTTGAAATAACAAGGCTGATGTAACTGTTTTAGGATTTAGCAAATTACTTTCAATATCAAAGTGGAATCTGGCAAACAAAAATTTTGTCATTTAAAGATACAGTTAAAAACGAGATGCTACATGAACCACTTTGGGAAATCTGCTTACACATTTCTCATGCAGGGCATTAGATCAGACACTCAACATCTGTCCATATTTATCTGTTACATGTAAAGTGAAAAAGATGGTTTGTATATGGTGACTGAAGACAAATTAATAATTTCGAAAATTAGCAATCTATCTATTGAAACTATGAAACAGCCAAATGGTTAAAAAGCTGTGTGACAGTATCACACAGTGCATCGTCTGGGGCAGCATGTCCTACTTGCTAAATGAAGGTTGAAAATGTTTATACTGAATATAAAACTATGATTCTTCGTATTATTTTATGTGGATTTCAACAATGCTTGGCTCCAAAACATTAATAAATTAAGACCGACTGTCTGTCATTTGTAGACTTGAAACCAAACTGCCAACACAACAAAGGTGTTTTCTTGCTTCTCGCTCCCTTTCTCTGCCTCATCCTCTAATTTGGGGCTTCTTCGAACCGCACGGCTCCTCCTCGGGATGGTTGGGTGATGACAAAAACCTCCAGTGAGGCTGAACACTGCGGGAACAGAGAGGATCACAGGGTGGTGGAGGAAGACGCTGGGAAGACTCGCTCTGTCCGGGGTTGCCACGTTGACAACGGCGATGGTGTCAGAAACAGAATGAGAGAGACGGAAATGGACCAATGCAAAGGATGTAAAGGTGCAGTACGGGAGAGCGAGGAAAAGTTTGTGTGTGTGGGGTGTGTGTTTGTGACAGTGACAGATTCCTATAAAGAGATGTGAGATTAGACACAGACGCCGAGTCTCACCTCAACTCAAGAGGTTGTGAATCAAACCAGATCTGCTTTTAATGAAACCACTAAATCCTTCTGTCACTGTGTGTGTCCGTGTGTGTGTGTGTGTGTGTGTCTGATGTGGTATTAATGTGCTATTGTGGGCTCAGTCTCACCCTATCGGAGGCTAAGAAGCTTTTTGGTTGATGCTACACAGTGCTCATTGTAGCTTTCTTCAGGTCAAGCGCACACATGCGCACACACACAGACACACACAGACACACACAAACACACACATGGATTAGTAGTGTGTGGGAGGCCAAAGGGACCTCCCCAAAGCTGCTGGCTCGTCGCCAACCAAAAGCTATCCCTGGAAACTTAGCTGAGCCAGTCACACACCAACTTTTAACTCTCCCCAACACGTTATCTGTGCGTGAGTTCGTTTTTTTAGCTTTCCAGGTGGAACGTCGCCCAAAGCATTCTGTTCACAGCTCCACTTCCTCTGGAGCAGAGAGAAGTGGCTAAAAGATACAAAAACCTGCAGTTTCAGCCTGCCAACATTAGAAAAAGTTAGAAAAGAGAAACGCCTGTTCAGGGCAAGATCGTAAAATTGTTATTATTCGCTGTTGACATTCAACAAATTCATCCCTGCTAAAGCGAGAAGGGGATATTTGTTGTGTTTTTACAGGAGGATCAGAACCATGTCCAAATTCCATACCTGATACTAATGCTTTTTATCAGTATGTGAAATGCTTCTGTTTGGGAAGCTCTCAATTCTGCAACAACTAGGTTTGAATGTGATGCTAATGGAACACTCATAAACTGTCCTGATAAACCTTTCTCAGGATAATTGGAGGAGCTTCTCACAGTTACAAAATATAAAACAATGTCCTGGACAAAGGTGACATTCCTGAGACATCTCACATGGTTGAAAAGGTTTTTAAAAATTCAAAATTTCAAAAATGTTCTTGCTATGAAATTATGTATGATTGCTCAAGTAACATTATGAAGGGCGTCCATTGATGCACATGGACCAATTTCCCTGTATAAAATACATACTGTACACATGTAGCACACAGTTTGGCATACTAATGTAAACAGGGTGAATAAATTAATAAAATCATTGGAAGTCGCAATGTAAAAGTGATGAAAGTCTCACTTGACGCAGAGAAGTAACAGTATGTAGTATGGAACTGGGACACAGCACATCTTGTCCTCTAGAGGAGAATGGAGTAAACATGATCCACGCCATTAAAGCAGGATCCATCCATTCCCTCACATCACACGGTGGTCCAATCAGAGAGTCCGATTGTAAGGTCATGTTACCTCTGACCCTCGATGAGGTTGCCAGCTTGCTGTTGAATCGGCCACGATTGGGAGAGAGGCCGCGCTTAATGTTCTGGCAGGACTCAAACACAAACATACGGTCCTGACACAGAGTTGGCCTGTCTGAAGGAGAGAGGGCAGAGCAGAGCACAGACAGCCGGTGGAGGCTCAGGAGATACGGCAAGAGAGACAAACCCAGCTCATGGAGACAGGCAGGAAACAGCTGCTGTATGCACACACACGTTTACTGAACACGCACACGTCCAAACATGTATGACAGTAACACGAAGCAGAGGTGGCTGGAGAAGTTGACATGAAATCAAATCTACATTCAGCTGCTAATAATTTCCAAAGCCGTTTTTTTTTCTACTTGCCAAATTAAATGTACTGTCACTTTTGAATTTCTGTCTTACAATGGACTCAAACGTCCACAGCAACTTCTCAAACTGCTCTTAAATCACAGCGTCTTTCCTAAAGGCCATTACGACGTTGGTTGCGTGTCAAAGACGCTCACATTGCTCTTCCCCTCACCAACAAACACTCAGACGCGTGGCTTACCTGAGAAGAAGTGGGCCTTGAAGCCTTTCTTGGAGACCGTGTTGTCAGACTTGAACTCAATCCTCATGTTGTTGTACTGAGAGGTGATGACCTCGGGGACCTCCGTGCCGCAGTATTTGCCGTGCAGCTTGGAGTCAGAAGAGAGGCCACTGCGAACCTCCACATAGTCATATTTACACACCTAAACACACAAACAAGAAGCTTTTGTTGCGCACATCAACAACGTGGCTGCGGTGTTTCCCATCTCCCTTTTGCTCCAGTTAACACACTGACCTCGTTGCCCTCCAGCTCAAAGGCTTCAAACTGCATGGAAATGCGGTACTGAGTGGGAGCGACCACCTGCCACACGCAGTTCTTGTTGGGTGGGTACTCTTTAGGCCAGCCAGGAGTGCTGATGGTCCCATTCAGCTTAGACAGCAGACCGCCACATGCCGCTGTGAGCATAAACACATCATTCAGAACCGGAAAAAAAATCTAAAAAATCTAGAAAATCTTATGAGATTTTTCCTAACAGCGCAGCATGGCATCTTAGTAGAGATGTGGAGGATTTTTTTGTTGCTCTGTCTTAGATTATCACATGAGAGTCATATAGCTGAGGCAGAGATTATGATCAGTTGGATATTTTTAGGTTTGGGCATTTTCTTGTGATTTACCCTGCGTGGCAGCCATCGCGATCCTGAATGTGTGTGTCTACCTAATTACTCTGTAATGACTGAATGTAAATTTATCAAAAATCTTAGAAAGATACACAGTTAAAATAGAATAAAAATACATATTACATCCATTTTTTTCAGACACGTGGATAAAATGCTAAATAAAATTTGGCATTACATTAAACTACAATTTCCAAAACAGATTTAACATAATAGAGGAGGATTCTACAACTCAGCTATGAGTGACCATGATTGAGTGTTTGGCTTTGTGTTTCGACCCAAATGCCACAGCTGAGTGTGTCCGTTATAGAAAACAGGAGGATATTTCTGACGTGATAAAGTTAAGGACTGTTTCAATAACAATAAATTATTACAGTGTGTTATTTCTGCGTTTTACACACAAGAATTCAAAGTGGACTAATTAATCACAGAACTCTGTCCTCTTCATTATTATATCAGATTTATCCAACAACTTTTCCTTTTTCAGACAGTGACAAGTGATTTCTGCTTTCTAAATCATTTTCCCACACATTATTTGTTTGGATATTCCGTTAGCACAGCTTATTTCTCACTCTGGCTTGTTCAGTTGTTTCAGTATGTGGCCCGTTGCTGGTAGCTAATCTATTTCATGGGATTAAAGGGCCTCCACAGCGTTTGTGGCATTGTAAGTTCGAGGTATGTGGCTTTGTGTCAGAAGGATGTTTTTTCCTGTTGACTGAAGCGATTCGGATGTTTTTTTTCTGATGAGTTAGACTCATATCCTACCGCAACACACAGCGGCATACAAAAGAATGCACATACAATCACGACACACACACACACACACACACACTTACCTTCACAGCTCTTCTTGTCAGAGGCCAGTTCATAGCCTGGGTCACAGGCACACTTGAAGCTGCCGAGAGTGTTTACACACCTCTGTTCACATCCCCCATTGTCTGGCTTGGCACACTCATCCACCTCTGGAAAACACACGTCCGAGCACATTTTCACACACATGAG
Source organism: Channa striata (assembly GCA_033026295.1). NCBI lineage: Eukaryota > Metazoa > Chordata > Actinopteri > Anabantiformes > Channidae > Channa > Channa striata. The sequence continues at coordinate 10,296,478 of CM065188.1, read as the reverse complement.
GAATGCTTTGTTCTAAAAGTTACATGGGAAAACACAATTAACGCACACACGCTCACTCACCTTTGAAAAAGTTAGCAGCGAAGCCGGCCTTGTTAACGGTCCCATCGGAGACAAACTTCATCCAGAGCGTGTGTGACGTAGAACGGACATCCTCGGGTTTGTCATAGCCACAGAATCGGCCAATCAGAGGGCTTGTCTCCAGAGCACCGTCCCGAACTTCCAGGTAGTCGTAGGCACAGCTGTCGTGCCTCTCAATCTACAAACACATTCACAAACACAGTGAGGACGACAACACAACTGTGACTGTCACGGGGGTATTTTCCTGCTTTAAAGGATGGTACTGTCAAATAATTGAGCATAACTGCACAATATAAAAAAAAATTTCAATTTTATCTTTCCAGAAGACAAGTTTAAATTGTGTAGCTCATCAATCGTTTGATAAAACATTTAAAAATGCAGGTAATAATAGCGTCACGGGCGTGAGCTTGTGATCTGTGTTGTCCTGGCAACCACTGCGCTCTGTCTAATCACCGCTAATCGGCTGCACCTGTCGCTCTCCCTTTATCTGCCCTGTCACCTTCTCTTCCGAGCGTCTTTCCCTCGTCCAGTTTTCACTCAGGTCTATTTTTCTCCTGGTTTGGTTCCTTCGTGTTTTCCGTGAGTTCTCCCGCTCTACTCTGAGCTTGGTTTCTACGATCTCCGTGTTGGGTTTTAGTTTTAAGCTCTCCATCTGTTTGGACCCGGTTGTGACCATCGACTTAGTGTATTTTCCTCTGAAAAATTCGTTTTTTTTTTTTGGTCGTCTTCAAGTAAGTGACTTCTCGTGTTTTCTCGTGGATTTAATAAACTGTGATTAATTGACTGAAGCTGAGTTTTTGCACAAGACTGAAGATAATTGTGATTTCTGGGGATTTCCTATATCGGACACTTTTACTTCTGTTTTGGTTTCCTGTGTTTTGTGGCCTGTGTTCCCTCCCATCGTCCTGAGATTATCAGCCGCCTTTTTTTCTCTCCTTCATCCCGGAAACTCATCTGTTCTATGTAGAACTTCTACTCACCTCCAGTAACTCAACTGACACTATTCCTGTACCTGAGTGTTTAGTCTATTACCTACTTTTAATTTCCTCCATAGATTAAAGAACACTCTCTCCAGTGTTCTTTAATTCCTCACCACTCGCTCCTTCTCCATCTTCTACACCACCATTTCCAATAAACTATATTTTCCTTGCAATCCTTTGACCTTTTTAGCCTTCTATTCAGGGTCCGACTAACAGAGAAAAATGTAACGTGTGATGTTTTAAATTCTTTTGTTTCTTTCTCTGAGGGACACTGATATACCCCTAATTTTGCCCCAAACATTCATGTTTTGGAAAGAAAAGGATAAGGTAGGATGTAAAAAGATAATAGAATCAAGCAAAATTTAAGAATGATACAAAAAAAAACAAAGTAGAATACAAAAGAAAAGAAAGCAACAGAATGAAGCAGAACATTTCCTAAACAAATAACAGAATAAAATCTAACCCATAGAATATAACCTCATAGAATTTTAACTGAAAAGAATCTCATAGTTCTAAAGATGTTGATCTTAACTGGAAAAAAGTGAACTTTAGCTTTTCGCGTGTGAAGTCAGGTTGGGGACAGACTGAGTCATTTAGTACACCGACATTTTATAGCTCGCCAACGACAAAACTAATTCTGAACTGCCTGCACTGCGTCCCTGTACACACACACACCTCCACCTTTATTAACTTCCTAGCAGCTATAAGAGCATGAAATTTGGCCCAGGCATTCCTGAGTGCACACACACACACACACACACACACACACACACACACACACACACACACACACACACACACACACTGAGTGAGTCACCTCGAAGGCCTGGAAGCTGAGACCGACGTTGTATCCCTCTGACACAGTAATCCTCCACACGCATTCTTTGGAGGGTCTGTAGTCATCAGGATAGTTGGGAGACTGAATCTGTCCCGAGTCCTTGGTGATTTCCCCTCCACAGATCGCTGCACAGGAACAACAGGACGGACAACCATGAACATCACAGACTTAAAAACTCCTGAAGCGCATTCGATGTAAACTAATCGGCAAAAGCTTCTCACTAAAGTCTGTCAAATAATTTAGAGGCTGCATTACATTAGATATCTACTTGTTTGCAGGGTGGAGGAGTTACCTTCATAAATGGCAGCGAAGCCTTTTCCCACCCAGTTGCTGCTGCTGCGGAACTCAATCCACATTCTGCTGTCGGTGGAAATCAAGACGTCAGGAACTTTGTCCCCGCAAAACCTGCCTGTGAAACACACACAAGCCTTGTCAGGATCCAACCGTAGATGGTGCTGTCCAATGAGATTTTAGAATTATTATGATGAAACCAAAAACTAAAAAGTGTGTTAAACATTAAACCCGATGACAACTTCTGGAACTTTTCTTACAGTAACAAGTCTCTGGAATCACAAGACCACCGAGCCAAAAATTGCAGCTGTCACATTAGTTTGAATTGAACTGATGACTACCACACTTCCACAGAGGTCTCCAGCAAAACCATCGAGGGATAAAGTTCTACAACACTGCAACGCAGTAAAACGGCTAATAAGCAGAGATGAATGCACATAAACTGATCAGCCACAACATATACAAGCTGGTGGTTTTAATATTGTGGTTGACAGGGGCCGGTGATGCAATAATTTAATGTCTGGCCACGAGAGTGACACAGTTCACTACAAATGGGCCTGGGTATTTGCGGACTCCTGTCCACCACATTAAAACCATGTAAGCCAAACAGAATAGAGTCAAATTGCATTCAACTGTTTCTTTGGCAAATATCTAGACCAACAGCCAAATTGTTGCTGCTGCAGCAGAGTAACTTTCCAGAGTTGTAAAAATGTTGTCTCAGAGGAGTCAGTCAGAGGAGGCAATTTTTAAATTTCACTTTCTGGCTCGGATTTCACGTCTTCCCACTGCTATCTGCCGCGCCCGAGTTTGTGGATGGATCTTCCGGGTATTTTTTGAACGGTGCTACAGTCTGAAATCAACCGTACAGTCCCTGCAGTCACAAATGCTTTGATTGGACAATCACGAATCCACCGTAAAAAAGAAAAAAACAAGTAAATTTGGTGGTTTATAGCATGATTATTCTTGCCAGACTCCCTCAGACTTTCCCCCGTGGTCTCAGCCCCCCATGTTCACAAGCACCTGCTTACCTGTCAGTCATTCTCACATTAATTCTCCCCATTAAACAGGCTGATGTCCCTCTGGCAGGATGTCTGTGTTGGACATGTATAAAGGGACTACAACTCTGTTGTCCATAATCCTGCTTAACTTTTTACAATAAAATCCACAGAACTGGTGTTTCTGAATTTGGATAATTTCTATGCGGCTTCTTTCCATGGCAAGTGACTAAAGAAGTGTCTGTAATAGATTAAGAAAATTGACTTCTTTGTCAACATTTTAAAACCCACTGGAAAATCCTAAAAAGCTTTTTGGATTTATTTGGAAATATGCAGAAAAAAAAAAACGTTTTGCAATTCAGCAACCCAATGAAGCAATAAAACAGTATGAAGAAGTGGAAGAGCCATAACAATGGGCAGTTTGTTTATTTGAGGAGATTCCGGGCCTCCTCCTGCAGCTCGCCCCTGTCCGACTGACTGTGGATCTTACCGAGCAGAGGAGCCTTTCTCCAGTAACCGTCCCGAACCTCAATGTAGTCGTACCAGCACAGACTGCTCTTATACAGATCCATGGTGGTGAAATTGAGGACAATCTGAAAAAAAGGCAAACACCCATCCAAAATAAATTCACTATAGTTATTAAAAAAACGCCCAATGCACTTCAAAGAACAGAAGAAAGTGGCACCTGCATTAGATTAATCAACACACAACAATTCTGTCAGCAGTCTCTTATTATTATTGGCTATGCTCGCAGGTTCGCCGCACTGCAGGTTGCTACTGTGCAGATGTGTGTGCACCTTTTCTCCGGGCGTAACAGATATCCTCCAGACGCAGTGCGTGTATGAAGGGTATCCGTTGGGGTAACCGGGAGACGAGAAGTTGCCCGTCGACTCTTGGAGCGTCTCACCGCACGCTGCAAGACAGAGAGCACACACAGACACACACACAAACGCAGATGGAGTTACATTTTTGTGGTGAGCACGGCTGTTTTGCATAATCCTTTCAGCTGTGTACTGAAGATTTAAGATGGTTCTCATATCTATTATTATTATTAACAATCTGCACAACATACATTTTTTTATTGCCCATTTTCTAAAATAAATATACTACAAACTGTTTTGTGAACAGCCTCATACGCAGTGTTTGTCTATACTATCCTGATTTGCCCACGTGGAAACTGTTAGAAATATATTTCTGATTCAAAAAAACAGTAAAAGAATAAAAATTACCCTTCCAAACAGACTCATGGTTCTAGTTGTCTTTGGCTTTCTTTCACAGTTTTGCATGTCGGAGTCTACGGCACACACAGCGAGTATTGCTGCGTGTGCACATGTGAGGTCTGAGCACAGTCATCAAGCCCGTAACGGTTTAGCAGAATTAAACATTCCTCGATAATATAGCCATTTAGTGCGGGGGAATACGAGTGACAGACATAATTCACCACACTGAAGACAAGGAGAAAAAAAACTTTTACAGCTGGATTCTTGGAGAAATATCAGCAAAAAAGAAATCACTCCCTAAATGCGTCACTCTGTGTTTTAACACTATCACTCCCTCTCGAAAGGAGGTTAGCCAAATGAGCCCCTCCTATCCCATCATGCATGCTGCTTTCCCCCCACAATGCCCTGGGGCTCTGTTCATCTGTCAGTGAACATGCCATCGCTCCAATAGGAACTTTTAAGTTGTATGTACAGTATTTCCAGCTGAGACACACTAGAACAGACATATGGTCTTGTTGTCTCTGCACTGTGTGTTTTTCGCAGTCTGTGCTGCCTAAGCAATTTTGTGTATTCACTAAATAACTACATACGTTCCTGAATGTAAATTATATTTTACCTGAAAGAAATTTGTTAAAATAACAAAATACATAAACACGTTATGAGCCAGAGACTCTATCTAATAACAACAAATGCGACAAATCATCTTGAAACGGTCTGGCTCAGATCCATGATGTGCACACAATGACCTGGAATGTGAACTCATCCTGAGGATGTGACTTTGTGTGTGGGCCTGAGAGGGATGGCAGCGTTTACAACGTTAAGAGCTCCCCTCGAGTGCAGATCCAGATCACGTTCACGTCAGAACGGGGCCACAGGGACAGCGAGATGGCCGCATGTGTGCGCAAAAACTGATGGGAAGAACGTGTGTGATGTGTGAGAGCCGAAAACAGAGAGGGAAGTCTCACGTGGAAAAACAAATTACTCAGCTTCACCTCTGTGCCTCAGAGAGTGGAAGTGTTGGCCAATTTCATAGACACGGGCAGATAAACAGATTATTTGTGTTTGTTAGCTATGACGACAGCACGTGCATAACCCCCCACCACACAAACACACTGGAGTAAAAATATATGTATATATATATATATCAGTACCTGGACATCTATACAGCTTCCTTGCCTGTGCAATGTCTCCTTTACTGAGCCTGGTCCGCTGGCCAATCGCAGGCCGAACGCCGTTTTCATCTCTGGATGGAAGGATGGTGTCAAGGAACATTCCCCTGCAGGGAGAAAAATGCAACTTAACACACACAGGCTGCTCTAATTAGAGGCAAACTAAACCTGACAGCACGTGTTTATCTATAGATAAGGGATCACAGCTCACAGGATGCATTCTGGGACCCCCGGAAAACAAGATGATACATCTCAAGGGGTTTATCCTGATGTACAATCAGTTTTCTATAATAAATCCAGTCGGTCACAAGATGATTAAAATGAAAATCAGTGTGCTGCAGAAAAATGTGTTTTCCCTCCTCATTACTGTAACTAGCTCATGTTCTATTTCTGGCTCCTCAAAGATTCAGATGTTGATTGGGTAATAAACTAAATATCCAGAAACCCTGAAGAAATTTCATTGTGGTGTGTGGCAAAATTCATCACTTGACAAAAACCTTAAGTACTGTATGAAAAACACTAAGAGGGGATTTGGTTTTACTGTTCACAAGTGGGAGTGAAGCAAGTGATGATGAAGGGCCACAAGTGGACAGTGGTTTATTTTAAAACGTCACAAGCTTGTGACGTATGAAAATGTTGAAAATTTGAAATCTTCCCATGTTTCTTCCCATGTTACATGAGTGTGGTAAAGTGTTCATGCACTGATCAAACATGTGCAGATGAACACTGTGCGACGGTTTGCAGTCGGTCATTCATGATGCGCTGCACTGAGCCTTTACTTGGTCTCACTGTCACTTTGAACGCAAAAATAATAAACGGCAGCTTTATCCTTTAAAAATGGCTTACTGTTTATAAAAAATACAAAAAAGTCAAGTTCAATATGAGAAAAACATGTGTTTTGGCACATCACACATCTGACATGTGATCTGTTTTGTACTATAAATCAAAACAAGAGCAGATGAGATGTTGCCGCTGGTTACCGTGAGAAGGTGTTCCTGGCATAGTGCATGATGCTATCAAAATCATATGGCTCTCCAAGAGAGTTGACCTCCCCGGGCTCCATCTTGAGGAAGTTATACTCCTGGCCTGAGAACCACACACACACACACACACACACACACACGCACACACACCAGCATTAGAAGTGCAGGTTTTATCAGCCAATACATGTGCTAACATAAACAAACACACCACACTATAGACATTAACACCATTAAAATGATTAGAATAAAATAGGATTACATAAATAAAATAAAGGAAACTACAGATAATAAATAGTCTCATAGACTAATGTGTTACTCAATTTAACACCTGTCAGACCGCGGATGTCTGACGGAGCAGAGGAGCTTGTTGGAGGGAAACCGACCGCCTGGGGGTCTAGGTGACTTCACAACCATTAAAAGCCTCATTCACACTCACACAGAGCCGGACACAAGTGTGAATTTAAAACTCGCAAAGGTCCTTTCTTGCCTTCAGATACAGACGGCACTGAACGATCGGAGCAGAGACCCAGGCTAACGAGTCTCACCTGGTTGGATGTTATCCCGGATGATGGTCACATGATCGTCACGGTCAGGGCGTGTGTGCTCGTGCCAGAAGCCAATGACGTGGCCCAGTTCGTGCACCACAATGCCAAACTTGTCACAGTTCTTGCCTATGGAAATAGCCTGGGGCCCGTTGCCACGACGACCCACATAGGAACAACACCTAATAAGAATTAGTAGGAAGTTGATAGCAGGGAGATAAGCGGTTGATATTTACTACACATTTGGCAGAAGAAAAGCCATCAGCAGTGCAGTATGAACACACACACACACACACACACACACACACACAGAGGATTTCCTGCCCTGTACTACAGTACAGCCACCAGAGGAAAAGCGGCGGGATTTATTTACATACAATACTTCGACAGCGCTGCTGTTTCATAACCCACAGTGAATAAGCTGTGAGAATTCACATATTTCTCCTCACAGAACACACACACACACACACACACACACACACACACACACAATCTTATTCTCTTTTTCTGCTTAGCCGAGACATCTGTGCCAGGCTAACAAATCTGATTAAAGTTACCCAGCGAGCTGATTGCAGGATCAGGAGTCACTGGAGTAGAGAGTCTTTTCCTACAATATGTGCACACACACACACACACACACACACACACACACACACACACACACACACAGGTAGCACCTAATTACCTGAACCTAATTGTTTTACTTTATAGTACAATAGCAGCACATTTTCTCTTTCTTTCACACATACAACACCCAAGCCGCAGGGTTTGGTCCTTCAGATTACAGCATCTAATCTCTGATTTCGCCTATCACAGAGCACAAGACATATACAGCTGATCTGAATCCCTATAACAATCTATCTGCTCTCACACTATGAATTTATACTGCTATATCCGAAAGACAGATGTATGAACATCCAAGATAACCAATAATTATGGATATCGATATTTTTGGTATCTTGTTAGAAATACAAAGCTATTTTTTCCTTTAAAGTAAAACTCAAACTTTTTCTGTAAAACTATAAACACTGTCTCATCATTATCAGTCATAACAAGACTTGACCAGAAGAAAAATGGCATCTACAATTGGCAAAATTATCTAACAGAAGAGTGGGTAAACAAGACTAAAATTGTAAACAACAAAATTTCCACCTGTTAAAATGTTTCTTTATTTACTATAAAATATATACCAAAAAATTGCTTCCTTGTAATAAATTGTTATTATTTTATTATTGATTTATATGTACTTTCTCCTCTTTAATAAACACGCATCTGCTTTAAACTAGCAGTACTAGCAGCAAACGTTCTGCACAGTGGTTCAAGATTTCAAGGACAACCTGACATCTTTAAATTAGTCATTAAAATTTTGTTTACTTTTTTAGTTGAAGTATGAAAAAGTTTAATCTTTTCTTTTCAGAAGCTATAAAAAAACTAATGAACAGAGTCATTTTTTGATGTTGTACTTTTTTACTTCAGCACTGACTGCAAATTCACGTACATCACTGGATATCCTGCTCGTTACAACAATGTCTTGGAGGCGAAAGCGAAATGCCCCCGTCTCAGCCATTCTACAACCTTACAACTTACAACCAGTCGGTGAAGTGCCATCACTGTACAAACACACTTTGACCCCTTCGTGCCGCCACTCAGCAGAACAATGCACTTCTGCAGAGCATGAACGAAAACACTGCACGAACATACAAACACTTAAATCCGAGCAGCGGGATTGGTGGGATGGGGAACCAGGAGCAGGACAGGAAGGAAAGTGAAGCCATTGTTGAGTGACCGTATCGTCTCTCACTGTGACAAGGTCACTACCGAACTCTAGGTATAAACACACGCGCGCGCGCACACACACACACACACACACATAAGGAAACTATTGGAACTCACCCGCAGGGTCTGTACGTGAACACTATGTAGCTTTCCTCGTCTGTCTTCTCAATGAAAGTTACGCACGTCTGTTTCTCCCAGTGACGCATGGCCTGCTTGAACATGGCCCTCTGACTACCTAAAACACACACAGTCACATGTTGGTGTGTGTGTGTGTGTGTGTGTGTGTGTTTTACTGCTGAGCACTACTGGCATTAGTCCAGTTGAGTTGCTTACCAGTAAAATTTCCTCCTATGACGTAGGGAATGACTCCTCCAGGCCATATCCTCTCGGCTCGAGATGTGGCTGCTCGACGAATGCGTCTCTTCACAACATTCCCAGTCTTCCCACCTTTTCCAGTTGGGCTCTTGGCACTGGCAGCTCCCTTGCTGACGTTCTTGGGGAAATTGTCTACCAGGGAAGGAAGAGAAGAACCGAAGTCACATCAACCGCTATTTAAACAGAATAAATTACTGGGCTATTTTTATGCTTTCATATAGTTTGATTAAACTATTTCATATTGTATATGACCTTTTACAGTTTGTTCTCAAAGCAGAAAGTAATAAAACCCAGAACAGAAATAGATCTCTTAATATTTTATTGACATTTTATTTAAATAAGTTGCTGATCTACTGGATGAGTAGATCAGTGCAAATATAAAAGTATATATAAAAATATAAAAAAACATGTTTTAGCTTTGTGTTATGTAGGGGTTTTGGCTCTGTTTTCACTTCTGCACATATGCAGGAACTAATCTAGCGACATTTGAAGTAATTATTATGTATCGTCATATAAACAAACTCCCTAGCTGTGCTTCAGATGTGTCTGATTAAATTCACTATCCTTGACAATCAAACCGGCGGTTTGCATGATTTAATTCACATTCACTTCAATGTGAAAACACAAGGATCTTGTGCTCTGCGTACTGGTTTACTCTGTACAGGATTCTCAGGTGCAACGGTTGAGCCTTGGAAAAGTTATTATTAGCAAGGAGCAATTTGCAAGTACAGTACTTAGAGTGCAGTTACTTTCTTACTAACTTGTATAATGATCCAAAAAGACCTACAGGCCACATCGTGAATGTTACTGCATTAAAAGACAAATTGCAACATCACTAATAGCTGAATTTGGAGGCAGTTTTTTATCACTTGAAACATGTTTTGCCAAAGTTGTGTTGTTCTTCCTGTACAATTGCTTGAAATTGGAATTGGAAGGAAAACCAATGGGTTCCATATAAGATCCAGGCTCCAACATGTATTAGCTTGGGAAACACGCAACACAACACAGAAATCACAGCAGGTCGTAAAATGTCAGTTCCTTACCAAAACCATATCTGCGTATTTTTTCCAGCAGCAGGTATAATGATCCTCTCTTCTTTGCTGTCTCGCGTTCTTCCAGGCCACCTGACGAACACACAAGAGCCAAGAATCAACCCACAAACAATGCACAAACACTGATATCATCAGGTGGCCCCCGTCCACTTCCTTCCTGTTCGAGATGTTCTGCTCTACAGCTGCCGGTTAATGAGAAAGTTTCTGAGGAAACACGAGAGAGAGTGTTACATGATGATTGTGTCGTGTCCACTCACCAGACGTGTGCCCCTGCCGGGAGTGTGCGCGCATGTGTGTGTGCTGTGTCAGGTCTATCGTCCTGTCAATCTGAAACATTCGCAGGTCCTCCTCATCTAAAGCGATGTCTCCCCAAAATGCAGCTGAAATTAGAAAAAAAAGAGCGTAGTTATTATCGTGGTAAACTAATAATTTCAGTGAACAGGGCATGACATTTATCAAGATGGAAAGTTATGAATGTGTGATTGACCCACTAAGTTGTCGAGTGCAGGGCAATGGGAGCTGTTTTTAATACGTGTTTTTAATACAACATATTTTTAATACAACGTGTTTTTAATACAACGTGCAGTAAAGTGCAGTAGTTCATAACACACAAGTACAATCACAGTATAAATCACGTACCAGGAACTAGCTCAGTTGTTTTTGTTGGTCATAACTTCTTAAGTAATCACGTCACTTGTACATTTGATTATTGAGTCTCTATAGCAACATACTTCTGTAGTCATCTTAGACTCCCGTACAAATTACATACATCATACTACACCCAAATACTCAGAGACCTTAGAGAATGTTTCTGTTCCCTTTCTTCTCCCTCGCTCTTTCACACACACACACACACACACACACACACACACACACACACACACACACACACACACACACACACACACACACAGATCCCATTGGTCTTACAATCGTCCAAATTTCTTTTGGCATGTGACACTCCCTGTGCTGTGCCCTCCCTGCCTGCCGACTCGTACCACTCATCCTCCTATCCCCGCTCTGTCCAAACTATCTGGAGACAGGTTTCTGCACACTGTCCACCAACACGCTCTTACTCTTGCAGGAGTTGGCCCTGATGTCGGACACAGTGTGGTGCTCTGTATTGTGGATGTATCCTCAACATGAAGACTAGAAAGACAGCGGAAAGGAAAATCTGTGCATTTGCCTGGTTTTCCTAAACCAAGCTGATCATTTGTGCTGCTTTAGCAAAAAAATAATGCATTTTAAGATGGAACAATGAGAACATATTAACAGAGTCTAATCAGCATGCAGTTTGACAATGATCCCACCTATCCTGGCACTGCAGTGAGAGCAGAGAATCTTGAAAGAGTCTGGCTAAATCACGTGTCATGTGTATGGATGTATTTTTTATTATTTAGTATTTTTTTAATTTTTTGTAGATTTGTATCTATTATTACTTTTGTCAGCTTTAAGTTATTTCAGTGACCACTGTGGGTTTTTCATTCTTTAACAGAAAGGTACCAACAAGTTGATCCCTGTCTGTATCGGTACGTGAGTGAAAACACGTGGACTGGTGATGCTGGGATGCAGCTCTCTAAACCTTCCTCATTCTCATCTTTCTCTGACTCTTGAGCGTTCCAACACTGCAGCCCGTGGGATCCACAGAGCTGTGTGTCCATGCTTTGTGTTCTCCTGCTATAGCTGCAGTATATCTCCCGGCCTCTCACAATAAACAGCTGGGTGATAAGCACTTGCTAAATGATTAGATGAGCGGAGTTATTGCCCTCCACAGGGACTCAGAACACTAATACATTAACAATGGCATGTGAGAAGCTTGTCACTGCGCTAATCAGGATAGCCACTAAAGGAAATGGGGGGTCAGGGTGCCATTGTGCTCAGCTCTGCACTATTGTTGGACAGAGGAGAAAACCACAATGACCACAGATGGTTTACAAATCACGATATCAGATACAGACTGGAAGTGTGTGCTGTTGAATGGTGGTGTCCTGTGTCAGATAGATATGACGATAATGTCTGATCTACAGGGTGGAGCTGCCGTAAAGTTTCTAATATATTTTTTATTATTATATAATGCTATGCACTGTAAAACTTAGGGATTCACGCCCCTACACTCAAAACCAGAGCTGTGTGTACTAGAAGTGCATTTGTTTTCAGTAACATTTATGATGTATAATTAACATGCTTCAAGATTTTCCCTTTTATTACAGAGGTAGTTTAACCATTTGGGAAAAACAGTACTTTACAGAATATGAAACAGCAGATCAGTAGCTTAGCTAAAACATTGAAAATAACTCTAAATGTAAAAAAAATTCACACACTTATATGTACTAAATGAAAAAAATACTATGTGCCAATTAGTTAGATTTAGAGCTGCCAATAAGCAGAATATCAATACTTTATGCTCAGAAAAGCTAGTTCACTTCTGGTCGTAGCTTAGTATTTAAAGATAACTGTACAAAAGGGTAAAACTATTGCTTTAAAGAACGGACAAAACAGAGGCAGCATATCTGAAAAATATTATTAATTTTTTTAAATTTGTTTCAGAGGTACATGGGTTTGAGGAAAAAACGAAAAAAAACAAACAAAGTACAGATGTGAGGTGAGATCCTGGATGTAGAGGTATGTAGTCCACAAAAAAACATGGTGGTAAAATGAGAAAACCTTTATATTAAACCTTTTTAAAATAATCATAAGAAACATAAATATGACTGTCAGTAACTGGATCTAAAGACGTACGACAGCACAGCCTGCATTTGGCTTTAATTTTGTCATAATTCGTTATCTTAAAACAGCTACCACACATTTTTCCACTTTGCCTACCTGCAGAGATTAACGCAAAACTGGCTGCGGCATTGGAGCAGTTTTGGCATTGGCACATCCCCATCATCAACATCTGTATATTTCCAGAGACCCAACTAACATATTTAAATCTTTTATTTATATTTAGCCCAAACTCTCAAATACTAATGTAAGACAACTAAAAGCATATTCTTTTTCCATATTAAGAAGACAGAACTTTGAAATATTTAACATGTTTGTCTGAAGTTTAACTTCCCATTTGCATTTTATGACTATTAATTACTTATATTTTGTGTTCAGAGACGAATTTGTCTTTATCAAGGCCACATGAAGTAAACTTGAGTACCACAGTGGGTGTTAGTGTATTTTAATGCTGTTTAAAAACTTTTACATGACCTACAGATTTTTAGAAAGTTCATCAAGTGCAAACGTACGTGATGCCTCTTCGGTTTTATGGGATGCACAAATGCAGCTAAAAAAAAGTTATTTACACATCAAACAAATACAATGGAGGCTTAAATGGTCAAAATGTGAAGCAGTCGCGACATTAAAGGGCTTTATTTGATACTGAAGAGGCTGGTGTGGGTGTGACTTTGCAATAAAAAGCCACAAAAATAACAAAATTACACCATCATTTTCACTAAAACGTGGTCTGAACAGGCACTGGTACAAGTGTAATTTCTGACACCAAATTGCACTGTGGGGGTGACACAGTTTCTATGGACCCTCTCCCCTGTTGTGTTCTGTGCATAAGTAGAACCATAGTGAGCCACAAAAAGAGCCAAATGGGAACAAAGAATCCACTCACACCTAAAGAAAATGCCACTTCACCAGCAAGAGCTTGTCAAATTCTGATATAAACATGGACCGTGTCATGTTGCACTTGCATTAGTAATGATATTCCCCTGGCTTTGTTTCTATTTATAGGACAGTGTGTTTGTGGCAGTACGCTGACAATGGGCTTCTAGTAATTTCAGATATTTCAGGACAACAAGAGAAACTACAGAGACTAAAAGTTTTCTAAAGAAAAGAAGCTGACACAAGCAAAGACACAAAGTGAGAGTGAGAGAGAGAGAGTACTGTGATAGTAAGTTTGGCCCATTGATCGTTGGGGTCTTGTTAATCCATAGAGATGCCATAAATAGCCCAAAGTCAAGCTGGTGGGTGAGGAGGGGTGAGGACAGTGAGGCGGGGAGATGCAGGGAGGAAAGGTGATCCAAAACCCCCGGGACGTCCCGGGAGACCTACATCATGCTGACCAGGGCCTTATTGTTCGCCCTTCAGCAGGGGCACTGCAGCAAACACACACACACACACACTGGAGTAATGCATCAAACACACAATGAAAGGCAGGCTGCCCTCACATGCATCCATCACCTCCCACCATGTTGGCTAATTGGATAGCAAGCAGACCCGTTTGTGTTTTATTGAGCTTGGCTCTGCAGCCTGTTAGCAGTCGTCAAGCAGTTGTACAAAAGTGACTCTGTGTCATTACACGTGTGCAAAGATGGGGAACAACGCATTTCTTTTAGTCCTTTGTTTCTCACTCAGTTTATTTTATGTGAAATTGCTTCTCTGCTACTTTTGAGATTTTACAGACATTCACAACAATACAACAGAGAATTATGCACATGTGCTGTACTTAGTGAGGTAAATTAAGCTCACACACACACACACACACACACACCAAGCTTCTCATTAAGAAAATATAAGGTCACACTGTTGGTGGGCTAAAATGTGTGTGTGCTTTTGCATGAGCCACTCCACTCCACTGTCTGTAGCTGTAACTGTGAACGTACTGCAATATTAAAAAAAAGATTATCTTGGCCCTGTTTGAGGATTTTCTCCAAAAGTAATCATTGTGCAAGCTGCTTGATCCACATAAACCCTCTGTGAGCAACAGCAGGTGCTGCAGTTTGAGGTTTGACACGATGGAGCCAGGTTATGTGTTCAACAAATGCACAGCTCAACAATAAATGAACCCGATTTTCCAACTAAGTCGCCTATTCAAGTGATAATTCACCAAAAAATATTAGAAACACGAAACACTCCTCTCTGTGATATAAAACAGAGCCAGTACCATAAAGTCAGCAGCAGACACTTTATCCAAAGCGACTTACAGAGTCATTTGGTACACACACACACGCAGTGGCTGCCATGCAAAGTGTTCATCTGGCCCACCAGGAGCAACTTGGGGTTCAGTGTCTTGCCCAAGGACACTTTGACAAGCAGCAAGGAGGGACCGGGGATCGAGCCACTGACCCTGTGGTCCGTGGACAACTTCCTTCCCTGTTTACGTGTAATAGGACGTTGAGCAAAGAATCATACAACTCTATCAACAGAGTAAAATGGTGATAAATGTCATTTCTGCATTTGTGGCTCCCTACCAAACCTGCAGCTGGCATAAAATGGGTCATATTAAGGCAAGGCACTGATTGTGTTTATAAATTGTGGTTAAAGTAATATAGAACATTTTGAAATCAAGCTCCTGTAGCAACAGACAGAAAATCCACCCGGGCCATCACATATTAATGCTGTGACGAACCCTATGAGGTCTCACAGATCCACACAGGGTTTGACAATCCTGTCTGTGTCATTGTCTCCACATAAACGTTATTTATGGAACTTATTTAACTTGCATACTGTAGCTTTAATATTAGAAAACTAAAATATTTTAAAGAAAGATCCTGGTTACAGTAACTGAGAAGGTGAATAGTGACTGCGGATCAGTGAACACATGTGTATTCAACTCTCGAACAGCTGTGCTCCACAAATGGCCCATTACTTTCTCCGTTGGCAGAATGGACCTAAATCTTGAGGTGTGGTGATTCGTAGGTAAACTCTGCCTGAAAATGCCACATGAATGTCTATGGGTGTTTAATCACTGCTGTGATCCAGAATAACTGCTGTGACACCAAGCTGCCCGCAGCCTCCATTGTCCATTTCGGAGGAAAGTAATATTTTAAACTGAGAGTACTGTTTATACGTTTCTTTGAGAGTATTTCTGACAAAATAACAGTGCGACTATTTTTGGTGTAGGAATGTGAAATGATTCTGGAGTCTGTAATGTCATTAGTAAGAAATGTGGAAACTGACGAATGCAGAAAGTTAGTCCAAGCTCGAATAGGTCACCGTTCTGCAAACTTATGTGCAAAATACAGATAGAGGAAGAAAGAGTCAGAATCAGAGACATATGATGAAACACCAATGAGCGAAATTCTGTTAGTTTACAGTATGTGTATGTGTCCTGTAAGAAAGCTGAATTGAAAGTGATAATACAAACTTTTGAAATAATCAGCAACAATTTACCACACATACACACTCCTAGACCCACTTACACACATGTACACTATACGTGTGTGGTGTTAGGATCGGCAAAACTGAACACAAATAAAAATGAGGGGAACGGGTACACGTTGGACACAACCTGGAAATAAAGTCCGGAGCAATAAACAAATCAAACTCGCAGGAATCAAACTCGCAGGAACAATTATCCTATAGTGTCACCAAATACGCCTATTAATATTTACAACTTCTGAAACATAAGAAAATGTGGGTTCTTCCGAACAGATCTAAGAAGAGGCCATGAAATGAAATTGCAGACAGAGTGCTGGTGTTGGAGAGAGCATCAAAGCAAAAAAAAAGACGGAAACAATATAACTCACAGTAGTTATTGAGTTACTCTACAAAAGCAGAGCTAGTGTTTCTTCCCCCATAACTGAATCAGTTATGCAAAGAAAAGTTTAAAGAAAATCTGTGATATCAAAAGAGCTGCAAGCTGAGGACCAGCTCCAACACATTAAGCGAATGGTACAACTGGCAAAGAAATGAGGCAAAATAACATGATATCATATGACACACTGACGCAGAGAGATCTGTGTGACCTCCTAATCACATTACTGTAACACTGGGATTCTCCAGTGGGTCATGGGTTTGGCCAGACGTGGTGACGGGAGCCAAACATGGCTGGACCCATCAGGGGCCCACATTCTCAGCAGGCTCGACCAGTTACGAAGATCTACTGTAGCAGTAAAGTTCAGTGTCGTGTAGGAATTAATTTGCTCAATTAACATTTTTTAAATATCTCACTGAATCACTTAGGTTTACTCATCAACTTATGAATAAACAAACATGTTGAATTTATTTTTAAAGGGCAACTGATTTTCAGAACCTGAAGCGGCTTGTTCCTATGCAAATGTTCGTCTCGAACGGAATTAAAACTTCAACCGAACACATGTAGCTAGAAGTGGATTTGTCTCACTTCAGCCAATAACGAGTGTATGTGAACGATTTGTGCCGCTATAAATACCATCAGGAAAAGCAAGGTGACATTAAAGCGCCCAGACTTTTAATAATTGAGCAATGCGTGGCAGGTGGGCGGAGTGACGATGCTGCTGACTCATGGCTTCTGCGGCTCCGGAACAATGACGCTCCAAAACAAACAATTGGCTCTCAGCACGACCGCAGAGTTTGTGCTGAGGCGGGAATCCTGAGGAAGGCTTTGTAAGCTCAGTGGCAGGAGCACTCTGCTCGGGAAAATCCTGTTTAATATAATATGAGTGAGACCACTGGCTCTCTCACTCACACACACACACACACACACTCACACACACACTGCTCTAATTTCCTTCCTACAAAGGGGTGGGGGGAGGGGGTGAACGGTAGCTGCAGCTCACTGTCACGACATGGTGGGATTGACTGTATGACTGGAAAGCTCAAGCATGGGCACAGGTACACACCTGTTTAATATACACTCTGAAGACTGACATGCTTCAAAACTGCTGAATCAAAAAAATTTCCCAAAGACTTCATCTCCTGCTCTGAAACAATCTGAAACTCTTCGACAAAATATGACCGAGCCATAAGTCCAGCACTGATTTTTTTTTTGATGAGTTTGAGTTTTTGATGGCTCAAATGCAGTACAATAAAGAGCGGTGTAGCGTAAAGCGTTTGCCAGAACTTATCCTAGCAATATTTCTCAATAAGTGTGCGGTTTCTAAAAGTGTAAATCTTTATTAGTCTATTTTTAGTTTATTAGTTCATTTATTGGGGATCAGACACAGTAGCTTGTTTCCGTCTGCAGGTGACTGTCAATCAGCAGTAAGCAATCAAGCTACCTTTTTATAAAAATGTATTCTAATATTTCCCCAACCCTACCACTTGGATGCACACACACATATACAGTATATATACACGTCTGTCTCTTACTTATACTTCACCTCAAGCCATAGACGAGCGCAATGTTCATGTGCGTCTGTGTCTAACTGACCCCACAAAATTCCAGACCTGGTTTCCCAAAGTTTTTTTGTTGACATTTCAAATACCTGTATATCAAAACTTCATAATTTCACTGGCAAATGCAAAACAACTAAAACACGATATGTGTATTTCTTAGATCTGCACATATACTTTGAAAAGAAATCCTGTAAGTGTGGGCACAGAAAACGCAGAAACTGAAAGCCTTGTCTGGGCCACTTGTGCCAACACGACATGACGTTGACTAGTGCCAGGAATGGACTGACTGATGTGATACGATCTTTAGATTCACTATGAGACAACCAGAGTGAGCTAAACATGCACTGAATTTAAAGCCATTCGTATTCTATGGGACACAAACAAAGGCAAGAGGAGAGCATGAAGGATTTAAATAAATATAACTTTATGCAAATGATATTGTTCTGCCAGACATGAAGTGATTTGCTAAAAAAAAGCAACAACGCGGCATCGGACCAGAGTGGGATCACTCTGTTCGAATGGGTCACAGGAAAAAACAAAAGGGAACTTTGTGGCACAACGTCATGTTAAAGAAGAAGATGGAGGTTGATTTTTTCATAGTCTGCTAATAAACAAGCTAATCTCTAGTTTGAGAGGCCCGACACGCCCGCAGCCACAAGAGAGAAATGGTGGAGATGACGTTTGTCTGGCTCATGACAGCCCCATAAACTGTGGCACGTTAGAGGACACATAAAGCCAGATGTGATCTGTGTCAGTTTTTAACTTGAAACAACAGTTTTTATGTACACTGTAATAACTGGAGTCCTTCAACGTAGACAATTTAAACTTCATGTAACTCTAACGGAACAAGTTACTTTATACAAACTAACTGATGACAGGTTTACATGTGCAGATCTTTGCCAGACAGCGCAAACTACAAAGATGTGAGTTGAAAATGTTTAAAACTCTGACTCCACTTAATCACTAAGTACAAACAGCTCAGTTTCAGATTTCCTTGTCTGATCCGAGCTGTCACATCAAAAGCTCAGACACGCACTGCGGAAACACTCAGGTAGTCACACACGTGTACATTAATGGACATTTTTCCTGCTGTCCATTTAGAAAAGGTTTTATGGTTCAAACAATCACCGACACTGATTTATCCATCAGACTGTGAAGAAACTGTTTAAGTGCTGCCCTTAAAAACGGCCAAATCTCTGCTCAAGTTCAAGAGCAGAGCTTAAATGCTTCAAAATGCTTCCATAAATCCGTAGCATTAACTACATACAGTTCGCAGTACATGCAGTACATGCATTTAGTGCAGTTGGCAGATGCATCATCATATCTCCACTCTCCACTGGAGCAGCTGGACTGTGTCTTTGTCAGTTCTTGAAGAGCTTCGGCCAAACGGAACCGTGTCGTGTAGGCAGCAGGGTGACAGCATTCAAATGAAAGGCCCTGGTTCAAGCTCCGCATTAACACCGGGGTGTAGCTGTTGGACTTAATTATGTTCATGTTACACTAGCCGTGAACTTGACACTAAATCACTATCAACTCTGCTTGACTGTGTCCTCCAGTCGCTTTGTGGAAACCCTAGAATTTAGCAATAATGAAAGTGCAAGCTGTGAACAGTGAACTGAACAAACCAACACACACTACATTTTTATTTTTCTTTGAAATCACGAGAGCTCCGAGGCTGAATTCTTATCCAACAGTCACCAAAACTTCAAACGCTCCTGCCTTACTTCAACAAAAGCTAGTAAATCCTAAGCTTTGGAATATGAGCTTGGAAATATGTGTTCGTTAGGAAATATACACTTAGCGGTAGTGGTCATATTACACACATCTAGGATGGCCCACATTTGCATTTGAAGGAGACAATCTGCAGTCAGTTTCTTGGGTAACTCCTGAAGAAAAATGACCTGAGCTTCATTCGGGCATTGAGGTTTTGTTTAGGTTTCACTCTGTGTGTGTGAGCAGTTTATGAGAACAGTGATTTGGAAGGAAGCATGAATGACTCTGGAGCGAGCGTACGAGCTCGTGCAATGGCGTATTTGTGTGTGTACGTGCGCGCGCGTGTCATCTCCAGCTGAGTAGCAGGATGCAGACAACCAGGAAGAGATAAGCGCGGGTGAATGGAGGGAGCTCTGCGTGTGTGTGTGCGTATCGAGTTCGTGTGTGTTTGCGCGCACGCGCATCTGTGTGTTCATGTGGGGAAATCACTTCACAAAGGCCTGGAAGTGTGTGTTCTCCTGTCTACTAGTGCGGGACTCGGAGGAGATAAGCAGACAGCCAAATATTCCCGTTGTGTTTTCCCAGGAAAAACAGGAGGCGGAATACCAGCCACTCAGACCGATGCCACAGGGTCAGGCCTGGAATGAGCTGCGCTTCCACGTCTTACAAGCCGCACACACAGTCAGACGCAGTCTCCTCACACACTGACAAACACACCGAGTTGATGATAAGAGAAAGAAGTTCTATTCTCTGCTGATTAATCGGCTGTTTGTTTTTTCATTGAAACCATCAATCACGGTTGTTCTCCGAAGACAGCGAAAATGCCTGTCGTGTGCGAGGACACATTTGTGCAAATATCTGTATTTACATGTTTGAGGTTTTCGTGAGAGCGTATGTAAATGTTGACACATGCACAAACCCTGTTTCCACAAAAGTTGAGACCGTGTTGAGAGAGTGTAATGATTTGCAAATGATTTGCAACACATTTGGATGGTAAGTAGTACACAGATCGTGTCAAATGTTAAAACTGATTAATTTGTTTCCTGGAAAAAATGCTCATCTTGGATTTAATGTCAGCAGCACATGTCAAAAATGGGGCATGTTTACCAGTGAGTTGCCTTACTTCTTTATTTAATAGCTCTCTGTAAACCTTTGGGAAATGAGGAAGTCAACTGTAGCTTGAAAAACTGAATGTTTCCATATTTCTGCTGCGTATTGGTTTTAAACTGATTAACAGCTTGTCATATTTTTGATGACATCATGCTCCAAACCGTTTCAATGACTGAGAAATCCATACTGCAGCAGATCATTTTAGCCCAGCCTCATTCCATTTTAAATTTATTTCGGCCGGACTTTTACTTGAGTATTGCATTTGTGCACTTGTACCACCTCTGCACGCAGCGTATCATATTTTGCTGTGCACGGGACAGTGTAGCTGCAGACTCTTCGGAGTGACCGTGACTCTTCGGAGTGACCGTGACTCTTCAGAGGGACCGTGACTCTTCGGAGTGACCGTGACTCTTCAGAGGGACCATGACTCTTCAGAGGGACCTTGACTCATCAGAGTGACCGTGACTCTTCGGAGTGACCGTGACTCTTCAGAGTGACCGTGACTCTTCAGAGGGACCGTGACTCTTCAGAGGGACCTTGACTCATCAGAGTGACCGTGACTCTTAGGAGGGATCGTGACTCTTCAGAGGGACCATGCTGACCCTTGCCCCCCGTGACATTGCTGAGTCCACCAGGGTTCCTGCCGTGGCTGATCACGTCATGTGTTTTATATGTTTTCCCTGCACGGTGGAGTCTTAACGTGCACATGTGGACACAGCTTTGACAGTTTTCAGAGGTGTTCCTGAGCCTTTGCAAGGATTTCCACTGCAGGTCTGTTGTGTCTGTTTTTAGTTCTGTGCCACCTGAGGCCACGAAGATGACGGCCATCCAAGCTTGTCCGCTGTGTACAGATATTTCTCCATTATCTGAATGTTTTGATGATAATATAAACTGTAAATGATGAAAACTAAACTAAATTCTTTCCAGTTAGGTCTGAGAATGTTAGGAAGGTGTTTTACTTATTTGTCCACGCAGTTTTCCACAGACGTGAAACTTTCTGCATTCTTACTTTTGAAAGACTCTCTAGGATGCTCTTTACATCCAATCATCGTATTGACCTGTTGCCAAAAAACCTAATTAGTTGTGTAATGCCGCATCAAGTAGTTTTGTGGAAAGTTTGCCTCCTTCAAATTCATAATCAATTTACATAAATAAAAATATAAAACATACATGTATGAATTTGAAGGTATTTTTGCTTAATAATTTAAGGATGAATTGATTATAAAGTCGATGTAAGTGTTTAATTAAAAATTAATTTAACCTTAAAGTCTAAAGCTTAAAGTCTACAGTCAGTCCTACACATGGACAAAATAGTGCAGATGCTGTGATGTGATGCTGCTTTTTATAATGGGTTATTCATTACTGCAGCACCTAAAAGGTTGACCTTTATTTTGTTTACTCATTTATTAATCTTCAGTATTAACTTTTCTAGTCTCTTTTCTAGTCAGCACTAGTCTCTGACTATGAACATACGGATTATATGCAAATAAAATGACTTTGCTCAGATCTTTTCATAATATAACAGAACGTGAGAGGATTAGGAGCGTCCTAAAGGCCCACTCATGTCCTGGTGCACTCTGACTGAACCCGCATTTTAAGAAAACAAGTGCATAAAGACGTGTTCAAATGATTTAAAAATGGTTCAACAAAGGAGGAACACTTTCGGAAGAATTTTGTATGAATACACCTAAAGCACACGTTATTTTTCAGCTACAGTCACTCAGGAAACATGACTTCTGCTTGTGTGTCAGTGGTTAGACGGCAATCACGCAGTTCAATAATGCAAAACTGGCATCTGATTTGCATTTAATCTGAATAAGAAATGAACACAGTGGTGTTTCTAGTTCAAGTCCAGATAGGAACCTTGCCCACATGCTGCCCCCCTCACATCTCTTTCCGCTTGCTCTCATTTGCTCTCTACTGTCAAATATCGCATAAGGCCAAAACAATATGTTTAAAATAACATTAACCAAAAAATAAATAAAAATCTTTCCATCAATAATTTCATTTTAACAGAAAAAATAGAAACAGGTATTGATGCTTTGAGAAACGGGATCCTCTCGTGTGCGAATCTGTGGTCAGACATCCAAGAACGTGAGGATAAATACATTCTTTATAGTCCCTGATATTTCGAGAAAATAAAAACATTACTGTGTTATTTTAACCTACAAGAGTCAGACAGACACTCAAACATATGCAGACTGACTGTCTCTCTGTAACCTGCCGGGCGTCCATCCAAACACACATACACATGCACACACTTCTTAGTAAGGTCTTAGCAGAACTAAAAGCCACAGAGTCATGGGACTGCAGTATCAACATAAAACCAGCCTCACAGAGATCAGTGTAACGTGCACAAGAACAAACACAAACACACACACCAGGGTTGTCAGATTTGGGTATTTGGTATGTGAGGAATGTGTGTTGATCCGCGTGTGGACACTCAGTGCTCTGGGGTGGAGTTTCTATCAGCCCAGTGTGTCATCACAGACAGCATTTGAACAGCAAAGTGCCAGTAATACACACGTGACCATAATTGTGCATAACTACAAACGCCCGCACACACCTTAAGTTACACAGGCCGTAATACAAACAACCACCGAGACCGAAGAAGTTCTCTGTAACAGTGGAGGTAACAACTAAACGGGTCTGAAGGAAGGTGAGTGGAGCATAGCACAGCAGAGGGGAGATTCGGTTAACATGCGACCATAATCCTTATGGGTCACTGAGTTTGCTGCATACAAATAAAGTGGTGATGGTTGAACGAGTGTAAATGAGAATGACACTTCTTGAAAAGATGTGCGTGCATTTGAATTTACATCAGAACCCTGAGCCTCAATATTAATACTTTAGTACCACCCAAACTGTTCAAAGTTCTGCTCTACCTTGCCTTTTTCTGGTGAGACATTTCCTTATCTAAAATGATATTTAGCTTAAAAAAAGTTCTTGCAAAGCTGACGCTTAACTGAGAGATTTGCCATATGTGATTGAATGAATGAATTTTCTCCAAACTGATATACAGAGATATTTACAGTGTTGGTACAAGTGCAGGAGCGCATGTTCTAACACATCAACGCAAAAGCCTCAGCAGATGACACCACGTCATGCAATCAGAAAGGAAAGAAATATAGAAAGGAAAGATGCTTTAATGTAAGAACTGCATATATCTTAAGTGAATCTCCAGGCTTTGTGTCAAAAACATGAGTTCATTGGGTGGAGCACACAAATGACACACACACACACACATACATAAAATACTGTATAAAATCTAGAGCGAAAAACATGATGTGTAAAAACGTCTTTAAAGGGCAATTTGTTGACACCATGGGAATCCCATGATGTAGCTGCATGGATGTACACACACACACACACACACACACATATCCTGTGAATGTCTTATGAGCCCAAACATGGTTACACTGTTGTTCCACAGCAGCTCCCAACTTCTCATTAAAGTCCAACAAACATTTTATCACAGTGTGTGTGTGTGTGTGTGTGAGAGAGAGATATACAAAGAGAGAGCGCGAGCTATAAGTTGAGTCCAGCTGTTTCTCATCTTCGTTGATGGTTGGTTTAACATCTGGACGCACTGCACACACACACACTCACGCACAGCGTCTCCGCTTCCATTTGTGCCACAGTCGGTCCCGCACATTCCGCCCCGCGGGAGACGCGGGCTCCGGGTCGAGCAGGAATCCGCCTCAGCGAGACCATTACCGGGCTGCACGTGCCCCCCAGCGCCGGGATCACCCGGACACTGACTTATCGGTTATGACGGGCGGGGACAGAGGGGCATCTGGACCAGCGCGCGCACACACACACACACACACGCACGCACACACACACACGCACACACGCTGCTGTGCTGTCAGCTCTCATACACACAAACACGTGCCGCCTCGGGGCCAGCGCGCTCGGTAAGACGGACGCTTCCCTCCGACCACAGGCGCACAAACACCCCCAAATGAAAAAGGATGCCACAACTCACCGGCCTTGCACGGGTCTTTGTAGTCAATGTTCTCTGTCTTCTCCTCCTCGTAATAATCATAATCTGGCTCTTCGTACTCGAAGCAGTTACAAATAGTCACTTTGCCCCAGAAAGTCAAGCCGGCAAGCACCAACGTGATCCAGCGCATCTTAGCGGCCAGTACCGAGGGTACTCGGTCCATCTGAGGACTGAAACCAACGAGGACAGGACTGTGCTGTGGGGAGACGGGCAATCCGGTCTTCAAAGAAAGTCTCGGCGGCAGGAATTTAACAGGTCATCGCGAGGATCGCTCCGGTCCCTGTGGCGGTCTGCCCGTGGAGCGTGTTATTTGGCCCGGCTCTCCTCCATGCTCCGTCCGTCCCCCGTGTCTCTCAGTCAGCAAAGTGCCCGCCGAGGGGCTCCGCCGTGCCCCGCTGTTGCTGCTGTAAGGCTTCTGTGGGACAGACAAGAGACAAGAGACGCGGTGAGGCTCTCAGGACTGGATGACACCGGAGCGTAAAGGCGCACGGCGCTGCGTCTGCTGCTCGCATAAGAAACCTCCGTCTCACGTCTCTCCAGCCAGCACTGCTCTCTCTCCCTCCCTCTCTCTCTCTGTCTCTCTCTCCCGAGTCAGCGCACCGCCTCCACTCACGCACACACACACACACACTCACACACACACGGACACGCACACACACACACACATACCTGCACTATTCAACCTTATTGGTGCAGACCCGAAACTTTGCGTGTTTTATCTCTATTCTTGCATTCGTCCCCCCGCCAAAGACCCCTTCTCTCGGTTCTGTCTCACACACACTGACCAAAGAAAGAAAAGAAGCTGGCGAAGATGCGCACAGAGACACAAAGACAAAGAGATCAAACTTCCGAGGCGCCTTTCTCTGCAGAGGAAGCGCGCATTCATATTATTGCAGGTTATTGGATCTGAGCTCGCATGGATCCGCTAAATAAAGTAAAAACCGGTAGTGGTAAAAGTAACACGGTGGCTCCAAACCTGCCTGCGGTTTTTAGTATTCATCCCTCCTTTAGAAGACACGGGGCATGGAGAGTGTCCTCGGGTTATTCAGAGGCAGGTGCCAAGTAGGTGACAGCCAAACCATAAAGTCTTTATGGCCATGACACAGGATCAGGGCTTCTCCTCTCCTCGAGTTCTGTCCTAGAAAAGAGGCACAGAAACATGTAAGATTATATTAACTGTAACCCAAGACAACTGCGCCTGATTTGGTCTTTGCGCACAGAAAGAGGTTTGGTGCGTTACATGAAGTTTCCACAACCGACTTCAGGTCCGTTCGGGATCCGCTGCTGCATGAACTGAACGAACCTTCACTCTGTTCGACTCCAACAACCCATTAATAAAACCCAATTTACAGCTGAAATTATTGCGCCAGTTATGCATTTTGAATGCAAAGCTGTCAACAACCACCCATAATCCTCCAGGCTACACGCAGGCACGCACAGGCCGGCACCAGCAGACGGGCTGTGCAGCCCGTGGACACCTTGTCGAGGTAAATCCTCCTGAGACGACTTCGCCCTGCGTCTGCACGGATTTACCTGCTGCTGTACCTGCCCGAGCCGCCGCCGACTGACCCATGATGCCTCCGATGCGGGGAACTTCTCAGGAGCCTCCGGGCTGGGTGGGCAGGTGGGGGGCTCCGCTGTCGGTCAGCGGTTAGAGGTGGCACACATGCCCGTCTCCCCCCAGTTATTCCCGGGAGATTACCGGGACGCTGTCTCTGCTGCTCCCGTCTAATCCTCCACTCCGGGAGAGGTAACGGTGACGTCACTCTATCAATCCAGCCGCAAGCTGTCCGCTGCAGGCCCCGGGCCACGGCCGCAAATCCCCTGGAGGCCGCGCACACGCACACGCACACGCCGTCTGTGGTTGTAGGTCAGCACACACCTGAGTTTTAGCTCGAAATAGGAATTCACATCTTTAATGTGCAGGTGCTTATTGAGTGTCATAATGATGCATTTGTAATGGTCACAAAATGCAGGATGCAGGGTTTCAAAAGACGAGACTGTCGTGCACATTGGAGCAGGCTGACATGTTTCCATGCTCATAAACAGCAGGGACTCGGTCATATTAGAGCATTTTTCTCCATTGTAGCATGTTAGCATCTCCGGCCTGACATTTGATAAAAAGCACAAAACACACAGAATATAATAAAGCTGGCAGGCATCTGGTCACAAAACAACACACAGCAGAAAGCGTAAAAATGACCTGATGTTGGTGTTGGATGAAAGATCATTGCCGAAGCTGTTTGTCTTCATCCTGACAGGGGTCATGAATCTCCCTCTGTGATCTGTTCAGTAGTTGTCCAAATCTTTCAATCAAAACCATAAATGCTAACCTCATGGTGGTGAAAAGTGGAAAGGTCTAGGATTTGGCAAAGATACATCACCAGGAAATCATGTCAATCCTCAAATGATAAAAAAAAAAAAAATACCAGCTGGTCGCACTATAAAAGCATAAGTCAGTAGCAAACTTAAAATATTTCAAGGCAGATTCACCCTGAGCCTGGTTCTGCTGGAGGTTTCTTCCGTTAAAGGAGTTCTTCCTCTCCACTGTCATCTAGGGCTTGATCAGTGTGGATTTATTGGGTTTTCTCTACATATTTTGAATAGTCTTGACGTTATGAAGATGACGTTATGAAGATGACGTTATGAAGATTTAGAACAAAGACAAATTGATTAGAACCGACCCAAAGTGGTTGGCAGACCAAATGACAGACGTGACCATACAGCAAAACCACTATTAAAAAGTCCTCCGTAGTCAGTGAGGGTTTAAAGGTTTCCTGCTGGCGTTTTGTGGCCATTGGCTTGTTTTGTGCTGGCAACGATAAGAACAGGATGAGCAGGTTTATTTAAATAGCAGGTTTTTTATTATTGAGGTGACTTCTGATTTATTAGAAAGGATGAGGAGGAAAAAGAATGAGGCGAATAGTTCAAACCATATTTTACTTTGAAAGCCGTCCCCTGACTTTTGTTGATGGCAAAAGTGTGTGGAGTGACCGTTTACAGATGTCAAGGTGCAAGTTTATTTAAGAAGACGTGGGTTATTTTTGTCATAATTTCTAGGTGCATGAACTGTAATAAACACGCATGTGATGTGTGCTCAATGTGTGTATGTGTTATTGGTAGTGCTGTGTTGTTGTGTTACCAGTTCCTCTCCGTTATTTATCACCGGGCAACAAAACTGGATTACTGTTCTATACATTATACAAAAACAAATTATTTCAAAACTTGGTTTATATGTATGAAAAAACCTCTACAAAACCCTGTGCATGTGTGTTTCTGGGTTAGTGGTTTCTTCCCGAGCAATTGGTTGTTAACACCGAGGAGAGCTTGGACTGGGGTTTGGACTTTTTCAAACAACTTTACTGTACCTCTGTGTGGTTCCACCCAGCCAATCTATTCAGCAAAATGCTTCCTTCTTAAATAGGATCCAGCTATTGAGATTAATGCTGTGTGCAGGTATTTGTGTCCCTATTTAAAGCATTTATCGATCAATGCATCTTTGAAACTCTGTGAAAGTACCTCGCCAGCATTTTGACCCAGCACCCTGACCACCACCATCACCATCACCACCCTCCCTGAAACTGTACGCGCGCACACACACACACACACACACACACACACACACACACACACACACACACACACACACACAGAAATCCTCAAGCAGCCTCTTGAGACTCACCAAATGCTGTGGTCTGCAGCTATTTGAACACTATTATTACTTCTGTTTTCCTCAAACTCATTTTCACAAAGGCATGCTCTGCCCAAAATATCCTGAATAACTAAAAGGTGGCTGTATGAAGGTTCTTTCTTTTGCAGTTGTGGTCGGTTTAACTTGTGTCAGCTGCACTGAATTCCACTGTTTACCAAATTTCACTTCCCTCCATATATTAGCAACAAAGCAAACCACACCCACAGCAGAATTCACTTCTAAAGTTTCCATCTAAAGTTTGTCATCAGCTACAATATGTCTGGCAATGATTGAGCTGCATACTTGAGACATGGCTTAAATCAGATTTGATTAGAGAAAGCAGTAAAGAGCAGCTTTGTGCTGAACTCTCACTTTGTTGTAGTGATGTGCGAGTGTTCGTCACGGTGAGTCAGTGCACGGTGATGCTGCTGTTGTGAAGATTCCTTAAATGCAAAAGCTGTCACAGTTGTGACCACACCCATCAGTCATTTGGAGTTTATATGCTAGAGCTTGAAGACTTGAAACCAGTCGCTTCACCAAACCCTCCCAAAGCACAAAACCGAACAAAGCACTGGTTTGCTTTGTTCGGTTTTGTGTCAAACACTTTAGATAGTTGTTCAAAAATTTGCATTAATAAGAATCCGTCAAAATTTACCTTCAAAATTATTATTTATGCAGAAATAATTGAAACACTCTTATGGGTTAGAAGTCTAAGTCTCACTCAAACACATTCAGGCTGCTGCCAGGCTGTTTAATTAGTCTTGGTCACACCTCTTTTCTTAAAGGTAATGTTTTAGCATATTTCTAATCAAAAAATGTTTTCGAAAAAGTTACATACTATAGTTATTTTCAAGACTTGTCCAGAATTTGAGGAAAATATAAAACACAGCAAAAGGCTGGAAAATATTTAATGTGTAATTATTATGTCTACTGTTCACATTTCTACAGCTGGTGTGGATGTAAACTATCTATGAATATTATTGTCTGCATTTAGAGACAACTTGCAACTGGCTTCATGAAAACTCTCAAGGACTTTATGTTTTACACTGAACTCGCTTTCACAGGTCTTAAATCGGACCTAAAAAAAAAAAAACCAGCAGCGGTTCTGTTACATGCTTATCTTCTGTGCTGTGGGTTTGCCTTTCTCGAGCCTTTCAGGCCGACAGAGGGACTGTTTCGTGTTCACTTTACAGAACTTTGTTCAGCGATCTGCTAGAATCAGTGTAATCGCGCCGTGAAATGAAACTGCATGTGCTCACTCTGTGGTGTTCGCTTTCACCTGACTCTTAGATCTAAAAAAGAATCCAGTTGAATGTGATTCTTTGTTTTTGGTCGTTTTATCATGCAGGGCTGGGTGAGGACCTCAGCTCCAACACGCATGCCTTACAACACAACTTACCCTTCTAACTTTTCTTACGGGACACGCTCTATAAAACATTCAGTACCAAGAAAAGAAAAACCTGGGCAGCTGATACAAGATAGGGACATATGAGTCAGAGGAGGCAAAGGAGCGAGAATGAAGACAAAGCTAAAATGGTAAGAATACCTGAGGTAAGAAAATATTGTTTTCTCTCAGACCTGCTGACTGCGATAGTGTCTTAAAAATGAAATTCCCCCAGAGGGAGCAAAGAGGTGGCCAGAGACATCCATCACCTTTTGGCTAAAGTGCCACAGGAAGACAGTCTGCTGACACCACAGCACAGAGGACGATAATGCTTGGATATTGTTCAAAGGCTGTAAAAATGTCTATGCAGGTTAATTTCTTCATCACTGTTATTTCTTAAATTTGACCGGGCCTCAAAAAAAAAAAAAAAAGTACTATCGCTTCCAGTAAATACATCTAGTGTGAAACTTTATCCTGTGCTGCTGCTATTCCCCACGCACACGTATGCACACACTCTCGGACAATCATTCGAGCTATGTCAAGTAGTCTCCGCTTATGTAAACAGAAAGAGTGGAGGGTAGAGAGAGGAAATCCTCTGTTTAAATGCCAAGCTGTGTGTGCCATTCCCGCTCTTCTGTTCTTATTTCCTCTTTTCCGAACCTCTCAGGACTCAGATTCTCCATCTTCACTCTCTCCTGCAGTGCACGGTGTGTGTGCTTGTGCATGAGGGGTAGGACTTTGTCTGTGTGCACGTGCCAGCTTGTGGCTCATGTTCGTGACCCTGCGCCATGCGCTAGGAGGAAAGACGACTTCTGTTTTCACGCTACCAGAACTTACTGATAGTTGGGGAGAAGAATGAGCACAGGATGGAGATTTGTGTAAAAAAGAGATGGAAGAAAAAAGAGAGAATCGCTACAAGAGATGCCAGGGAAGAAAATATGGATCCTGTCACAGTGTCAACAATATAATGTCCTTTGGAGTAAAAGGCTGATTGTAAAACAGCCACTCAGAGAAACAGATGGTCTCGGCCCTTGTCTTACTATTAGTAGTAGTACTATTTCAAAATCAACAGCACAGTCATGCTAAAACAAAATCTAATTTTAAATGCTCCTAAATGCAGATTACTTTCTCTGTAAAACATCTAGAAAAATGTGAGAGGTGATTTTGTTATTTGGATTATACATACATACAGTCCAAAATATAAAAAGACACATCCAGTTTAGATTTAAATTTTCATATTTGACAGTTTTGTGAGGACACTTCATAAAGAAGATGTTTACCACTGCGCACACAGAAAACGTGCATGTGATCTGGTTTGGTTTTGTGTAAAATCTTCAAAAGAAGACAGGTATTGAGCAGCCCTAACTTATCCATCCATCCAATATCTTTAACTGCTTATCCGGTTCAGGGTTCCAGGGGGCTGGAGTCTATTCCAGCTGTCATAGGGCGAGAGGCAGGGTCCACCCTGGACAGGTCGCCAGTCTATCCTGGGGCCAACACAGAGAGACACACACAGACAGACAACCACTCACACTAACGCTCACACCGATTTAGAGCCAATTTACCTATGCATGAATTTCTTTGTGCTATTTTAAACTGTGGCCGACAAGAAAAAGAAAATCTGCATATGGATGCATATTTATAGTCAGTAAAACTTTTAAATACAGACTTCAGAGTGAATGATCTTGTTTCTGAGTAAATGGTGCAGTGAAAATTTTACTTGGCTGACCTAAATGTAACCTCAAACCACTTGCAAATTTTGCAGGTAGACAAGCAAAACATTTGAAGGCTCGATGTGTTTAGATGGAATTGTTTGTTGATTTAGACATTTCTTTTCTTGCTGCAAAAGGAGGGGAACAGTTGGACAGAAGAGCAATGATGCTGAGTTAGATTTATGTGAATTGAACATTGACAGAGAAAGAAGTGTACTGAGCGAGCAAGAACAGACTAAATCCTCCTTCACACCACCTCGCTGAAATCTAAAGATGCTGTGTGTGTGTGTGTGCGCGCGCGCGTGTGTGTGTGTGTGTGAATGTAAACGGCAGCCCCTTGCTGATACAGCACTTCTTCAGGAACTTGGGATTGTGTGTGTGTATGGGTGTGTGCGACCTGGCCCCTGCTCCCTGCAGATATGCTTCCTTTCAGAGAGACTGTAGAAATAAGCAGTGAAGACCTTTGGGTCTGTGTGTGTGTGTGCGTGTGAGAGAGAGAGAGACAGAGAGAAAACGAGGGAGACAGTCGAATTCGGTAAAAAGACCTTTCAGCCTCTCTTAACAAGCAACTTTGGTACAATGTAAAATTGATGTCTTTCTCAGGTCATAAAATATTGGTAAAATGACTGAATCAGCGTCAGAGCTTGTTACACTTGATGCAAAGCAGCTCTCTCCTTGCAAATCAATCTCAAATTCACTCACATTTCACAGAGATTCCTCGCAGCAGGGAGGGGTGTTCCTCACTCGTCAACCTGCAGAAACAGTTCAGATCCCGCAGTGAACTCATACATACAGATAAGGTAGATAAAATTACATGAATGAGGACTTGAAGATGGGACGTGGTGCACAACAACAGTAATTCCTGTTCTGAACAATGTCTTTCCATACATAGTTTTTTTTCTATTTTAAGAGCTGTTGCTAAATGCTATGATTTAAATGATTAAATACGACACAAATGCAAGAATAAAAAGTTGAACAATTAGCTTTTTTTAGAAAATATTTCTAAACTTCTCCAACTGAGACTTGGAGTAAAAATTAGCATGTCTTTTGACATTCGGGTAATAATGACTCCTCTTTGATTTCCAGCGTTTGAGTTTGTATGGGTGAATGGAGTGAGTACGTAGACGTGCTGACGTCGTCTCATGCAGACAAATAATGTCAGGAGACCGTCTTGAACTCTCCATGAAAAAGGTTTGCTCTCTCATTCATTTGAATGGGGACAGTTAGGCAGCGCAGCAGGGGTGCTGAGGGTTGGGGCCAAGACAAAAAACACCCAAACCCCGCTCACAAACAGATCACACGCAGGTTAGAGAACACTGCCGCTGGCTTACTATGTAAAATGAGCGACGTGCTTTCCATTGTTTACCTCCCAACTCATGCCACTGACGTCTGACAAACATTTAAATGTCATCGTCTGCCTGGTTCCTTAAAGAACTTTCCACGACTCCACTGCTCCCTGTGCCGTGTTTTAACTGGCACCCCACCTGCAGGTGTGATAGCTGCACTTATTGACAAGGTTTTACATTAAATGTGTGTCACTGTCAGCTCTAATAAAGATAAATTATTAGACCATATCATGACAATTGTGTATAGTTTTTTGGAGGGGGGTTTGAGGATAGTGGCCTGAGGTGTTACAAATCCTAATGTATAGAGTTTTGGTGGACTGAGTGCTAAGACCCGGAAATCATTTGGCATTTTACACATTTTTAAAATCATTAATTAATGTCCCACTTGCATCATTTTTGAGCTTTTGTGTTAAAAAAGGAGGCTGTTACAAGTGGCTAAATGAACAAACGCCAAGAATGGCCATGGATTCTCTTATCTTTTTTTTATGCCGGTTCTAATTATCTCGTTATCTTGGAACAATTTCACGGGAAAACAAAGTTTGTTTTTTCGTGATAACAAGATCCTTTAGCAAAATCTAAATGACTCTGGGCTTCCGTAGATAACATCTTATGCCCTATCCTTCAAAGTTTGTCTAATAAAATGTGATTTTGCTTTGGTTCAACAGTGTATATAGGCCATTTGATGAGTTGATGTTATTTGACTGCAGGGAAATCGAATCAGAACTTTCTAGGATCGACCAGAGAGATAAACGGTAAGTACAGTAGCTAAATGCCATTAATGTTTTCTTACCTTTAACTTTTAAGCCTCTTTGTTGACTTAAAGCTTTTGCGATAACCTTTTCTCATTATTTGTTGGCAGTTTGCTCTGCTGATCCTTGGCCTAAGTGAATTCTTGAGTGAAAGTACAGTAACGGACAACACAATCAAACACAAGCACACGGCCCGAAAGGAGAGGAGAGCATGTGCTGCTTTGTGTTCTCAGTCGTTCTTAACATTCTCACGGTCAGCAGCTCTACTTTGAACACTTTCTCTTACATATCAGATGAAAAAGATTAAATACATTTTCCGCACAAATAATTACAATTTTCCAGTTAGATGAGGTTGCTGAAAAGATGGGCCTGCAGCCACTTTGAACTTCAGGGAGTCAATGGGCTCTGAGGGGGAAGCCAGTCTCTAATGAGGAACATTCACAGAGTCGACAAACTCCACAACCAACAATGACGCAAGAGCTCAAATCCACGTACAAGTAATGATTCATAACCGGCCGATGGATTCTGACAGACCAACTGGGGAGAAATATTTGGCTTCCTCAGTAGACTTTGATTGTCAGGTTGTCAGCACGCTGCTGTCATCTGCAGGATTTAAGGAGTAACGATACAGACCCCCAAACCCCCGGAACAAAAATATATAATTCCAGATGTTTGTATAATCTATAAAATGTCATAATATGCAGAAATATCCATCGGTCAGTGTCTGAGGTAAATTTTCATATCTTGTTTTGTCTTTTTCACAGACTAAACCTCAACAATAATCAGTTCATAGTGAAATAAAGGAGAAGCTGGATCCAGAAAACGTTTGGGATTTCTGCCGAGCTCAAGCAATTATCAAAACACTTACTTATAATTTACTGTCAAATGACAAATCAATTGTTTTTCCACACGTTTTCACTTCAGCAGCTCCACAGTCTGTACAAATTATTCTTCTTTCTTGTACGATTAGTTACAAAGTGCAGGAACTATTATGGGTCATTCAAACATGACCTATTGTTGTCCAGTATCAGAATTGACTGATGTGGACTGTCGGTGAGATTAATGTCCAATTCTCTCTCTCTCAGCTGGTCTTCTCTGTGTCCTGAAGCCAGAGCAGCTTGATCAATGGTATTGATGAGGTGATGCTAATAGCAAATGCTAATAGGGCCAGTATGACAAATAGACCAAGGGTGGCATTGATCTGCAGAGTTAGCATCTAATGCCAAAACAGCTGATTCAACCTCCTAGTTGGACCAAAAGTGCCATCCTTGCTATGTGTGTGTGTGTGTGTGTGTGTGTGTGGGTACACATTGAGTGTATAGTTACAGCGGGTACCAATACATTACTGCTTTAGGTCAACATATACAGTTTGTACAGTGCCACAGACAAAACACCTGCATTTACAGGTGATGTTAAAAATCCCGTCCCCACAGGACCTGGATCTTTTGTACTTGAGACCGACGTCTTTCATCGGAGACATCTCTCAAGAAATGCAGCGCACACCTACTAACCTAACGTCACCACAAAGTCTCCAACAGACAAGTATTCTTACTAAACTGAAGGTATTTCTCTTCACCCAGTCCATTCTCTAAATGTAGGGACACATTTTTCTGTCTTTTTTGCATCTAATCTGTTGAACAAATGATGCTAATTTTGGACAGTGTTTAGAGAGGAGAATTCTTGGGCAAGACTTTATAATATTTTAGAACCAATATTTTGGTTTATACTTCCCATAACAGTCCTGTAGTGCAGTGCTGGTCCTGATTAACAGACATTCTGAAGAACAGGTAACGTAACAAGTTTTCTGAGGAAAATGCCTCAAATTTAACCTCATTTTTTTCCCCCCCATTTTTCCTTTTTTCTCACACATTAGTTATTAAGGATATTAAAATTATTAGCCTAAAGGATGTTCAATAAGGTTAATTTGTCTACTAAAACAGTCGGCTTCTTGGGACTAACTAGACAGCTGTTGTTACTCCCATGCTGTCCAAAAAAATATTTCACTCCAAAAATATTTAACTGTGTATCTTTCTGAACAAAGTTTTCATAAACGTCTGTCCCTGAGCTTAATTTCCACAGTAACAATGTCTAACCCATTTCACTTTTATACATTTGCACGCAGATTTACTGCAGACTCAGAATAATTAGAGAGTGTTTTAAGGGACCAACGGGCTTTTAATAAAACATATGTGGACCGTATCTACCAAAAAAAATTACGATCACACTGCAGTCTGACAACATAAACAGGGGAGTTTTATTGATCAGTTAATTCTTTACACTTTGTTTCAATAGCTATACATTCAATAAATACTTTGTGGCCTCAGACAGAGTGAACTGCATTCATAAAGTCCACTAAACGTCCTCTGTACTCTCAAAGATTAGTGTTATTTATCCATGAAAATCAGCTTCTACATGAACCACAGTTACTTATGTAAGTATTCCCTGTGTAATGCACATACAAAGGAATGGCTTTGGATAGAGTGAGGTGGACAGATTTAGATGTGTTATGGCCTTGTTTTCTTTGATTTTTCTGTTACAAAAGAACACACGTTTTTTTTTTTGCTATGCCTAGTTCATAAATACAGTATATATAATAACCATTCATCTTGTGCTAAAATCAAAGCTGTGCCGCAGTCAGTTTAAAAAAATCTCAACATCCACAACATACAGAGAAATGAGCTTTGCCTGTATAGATTGTTTACAATATCATGTTTACAGTGATTTTACAGTGTTTTTAATGTCCCTGATTATCTCTACACCATAGTGTTTTCATCATACAGGATAGAAACTGGGAAGGACTGTTCTTAGGAGTGTGTTTACAGTCACTGGGAAGTGAAAGGGTGTGTGCTAGAGTTGTATTTGCCAGGTGAAACAGAGACATTTAAAACAGGAAAAATTACGTAATTTTTATGAGCTATGTGGTAACGATGTAAAATAGCTCTTTAATAGATATATATACTCATTCACTTATTGTTATATGGATGGATGCCATGTACGATAAAGAACACAATACCACAGAAATCAACACCAATCTCACTGCCGTCAAACTACCTGCAAACGTCTGTGTTCATGAGTGTGTGTGCAGGATATTCAAACAATCTACAGTTTGTATGAGGCAAACATTAATAAACAATATAATCAATCAAAAAAACAAGTTGAAAGAGAACAAAACAAGAAGAGACAATATATTATTTTTTAAATGGACGGGCACACAGACTGTTGAATATATTACATCAATGTGCTGACGGCTCGATCATCAGACAAACACTCTAGAAGTTCAGCGTCTCTGACATCATCTTCCACCAGTCCATCAGCTCCTCCCGCTCCTCCTCCTTCCTCTCCATCAGAGACTCCAGCTCAAAGTCCACCTGAGGCAGAAACAAGGAAATTATGCAGTGGCATAATTAGACCTTTTAGTTGATAAAAAAAATCTACAGATGAAGGTGGGAAATATTTGTGTTTGTTAATTTGTCTAACTCTTACCCTAGTTGCGGGACTGTAAGGAATGGCCACCTTTTTGATGACAGTCAGGTATCCTGGAGCAGAGGCTGCCACCTTGTAGTTCCCTGGACCCAGAAGACGCCAATAGTCTCCATCTTTAGCTACAAAATAACGATCACATTATTAATTCTTAAAGTCAGGTAACAAACCGAGAACCCAAATGCTGCTCAGCTATAAAAGATAATCTGATTAACAGCAAAAGCTGGTTGTCTCTGTGATAATGAGCAGGTGCATTTAACAGAGATCGGTACTCACTGTGTCCAGGGGATGGCAGCATTGCTGTGTTTTATCATGTCATTATTGTCATTACTTTGCACTGAAGGCTGATACCTGTGGTGATGTCATGGTCAATACCCTCCACAGAGATGGTGGCATTGGAAATGGGGCTGCCCTGGAGATCACGAACAAAGCCCTTGACACCACGATGAACCTGCAAACACCCAAAGAGGCAGAGTTTGGTACTGGGGAAAGCTGGAGTTGGTTGGGCTGTAGATGGGGATTCGCTTAAAATGTCGAGATTGCAAAAGTCTGGCTTTAATAAAAACCATGGAACTACTACAGTGCAATTACTCCTGTCTATCTCAGCCCAGTTTATTTTGGCCTTTCTTCCTATTTCCTGCCCTCGTGCTGTCACTCTGTTTACTTCCTACTGCCTAATTACTTCCACAGTACATATACTGGCTCCTTTCCACCAGGTTGTCAAGCTCCTTATGTTTAATGTCTACTTTGTTTTGACCTGCTCCTTTGTTGACTTGACGACAGTCGGCTTGCCTGCTTTCCTGTCCACCTGGTCATCATCACTGCCTGTGTTGCCTCATTCACCAAATATGACCAATATGGAGACACTGTCCTCATCAGAGAAACTACAGCATTTATTGTTTGTTAAACAACTATGTTGTGTTTTTTGTGTTTTTT
The DNA here is from genome assembly GCA_033026295.1 of Channa striata. NCBI lineage: Eukaryota > Metazoa > Chordata > Actinopteri > Anabantiformes > Channidae > Channa > Channa striata. Next base: position 10,258,015 of record CM065188.1, on the reverse strand, counting down.
TTTTTCCGAATGGTCCTTGTCTTCCTTGTTTAGCGGAGAGAGAACTTGTGTGAGACCACTAGATGAGTCTGCGTGCGCATCGTTCATAGTCGCTGTGTGAACCCTACCTGCTCAATGTAGTTGACCAGTGAGTTGCGGTTCTGCTCCCAGTAGGTCTTTAGAGTGTCCTCACTGGGGAACTTGTCACAGCTGAGCTCCAGGGTGATCTCAAAGCAGTTGCTGCTGAGGTAGTTGAAATCCTGCATTCCTGTAATGGGTTAGTTATGAAACAAGAACTACATTAATGAATAAATATGGGACCAATGCACACACTGGTGATGTTTAGATAAAAACACATTTAGGATTTAGACATTTAAGTAAAATTTAGACATTTAACTAAAAACGTGCTTAATTAACTTAAACAGTATTTTAGAGCTGTTGTTGGATTAACAGATGAAACAAAGCCGGGAGAATATATGGCCAGTCTTAGCGTATATACAGCACTGTAGCAGATATCTGTAAGGCTGTGAATGCTGCTGAAACAACAGGGAGAGGGTTGGCATTGTTTAAACCGGCCACCGGAGGGCACCAACAACTCTCCTTTTCATCTGTAAGACATTCAGCGAATACAGCATTTTGGTGCAAAAACAGGCACCAGTTCTTGTTGAAAACCGAACACTGACGTATAGAAAACAATGTTTACATGAATATTATAAATCCTTAAAAAGTCTTTGTTTAATCATATCTTGTCCAATCAGTTTCTCACCTCCTGGCACACTGTACCAGGCCCCTCCGTTAGTGATGCCTTCTTTAAAGCTGGAGTCGTCATCGTTCTTGCGGCAGGGGGGTCGGTGAGGGTCGGACATAACTGGGTTGTAGATGGAGTAGGCCCTGGCCAGGGACTTGAACATCACATCATCTGGACTAGCGCTGTACTCGTGTGTGGATCCTTGGAAGAGGAACGAGAGGAAAGGGAACAAACAAAGTGCACAATGTTTAGAAGCTGTGATAAAGTGTTTACTGAACACCTGAAACCTGCAAGACATTAAAGTTGTCCGTGCATGAACTTTTTTTTGTTTATGTTGGGTAATAATGCACAGGAAGTTGTAGTTTGTTTATGTTGGGTAATAATGCACAGGAAGTTGTAGCTTGTTTATGTTGGGTGATAATGCACAGGAAGTTGTAGAATGGACACATTTTCCATCTGATGCAAATTATCTGAAGATAAACAAATAAAAATGTTGTTTCAGTTGTAGGTCAAATATGTGTCTCATTAAAACTGTCCAAATGGTTTTATATAAAAAACTGTGTGTCTGTGTGTGTGTGGGTGTGTGTGTGTATGCTTGTTCTTACCAGTGCGGGTCTCATCATATGGGTAGTTGGCCACCACATCTCCTCCATGCAGGTTTGCTGACAGGACAAAAGGAATGTCCATGATCCAGTGGATCACTGCCTTAGTCTCTGGAGCCAGCTGCAAAGACAGAAACACATGAATTAAAAAGCTACAAATATTACCACTTCTAACCAACAGTACACACAGCACATGTCTGTCAAAAAACTTAATCTGAAATCAGTGAATTTTTGTAGTTTACTCAACATGAACAAACCCCATGAAAAGACAAAAACTGGAAATAGTTCATTCTTGTGTGACACATTCCTGAATTGATTTATTTCAAGCAAGCCATCACTGATTTGTTGGCCACTTGATACCAGAAAACAACTTGGGATTGTGTCTCTATTCCCTCAATTCAATGTGAGGTAAACATTCAACATTCTTTCATGTACCAACTTTTGCTAACTGTTCAATGTTCCACTGTGTTCACCATCTGTCACCCAAAATCACAACAAGAGGGTCGGTGTTTAACCTCGAATGGGAGCTGTCAACCTTTTCCAGAAGTCGGGGCTTACTGCCTAGATCAATGCCTTTCTCTGAACCTAATAACTCATTTCCTACCCATCTTCATCTTAAGGTTTATGTTTAAGAAAAATGAACAACCTCCAACTAATATCTACTACACCCTGCCGAGATTGGTAGTTTGCCAGACACTCCTGAAACAAGTTGGGTGATAATTGTGTGTAAGTTCATGAGTCGGTGCAGCCCTGCCTCTGCACATCTGCTGTCATGCCCACCTTGGTGTTTTCATCTACAGCCTTCTTCATGTTCTGCAGCAGGTGGTTGTTAGCGCCACCTTCCCTCTCATTGATGTAGATGATGCGGTCCAGATCAGGGAAGTTACGGTTCAGATCCACACCCTGTGCATTACTGCGACCGACAAACCAGTCCTTGATCTCTCCCGGCTGAGTAGGAAACATGATGGTTGTGATGAGTAGTAATTACCATGAGTAACTTAAAGCCAGTGGTTTGGCGGTTACAAAGTCTGTGTTTGTAGCTTTAACTGTCTGATCCTTGGATCAGGTGTGTGTACGTGCAGCGTGTTGTTGTCATGCTGTTATCACCTGTGAAGCGGCCTTCTCGAAGCCGTCGGGGTTCATGGAGGGCATGAGGTGGATGCGGGTGTTGTGGATAAGGTCGATGATGGTCTCGTTGCCTTGCTGGTACTGGTTGCACAGGTACTGGGCCAGGTAGATGAGCAGCTCTCGGCCCACCGCCTCATTGCCGTGCATGTTGGCAATGTACTTAAACTCCGGCTCACCTGTAGCGAACACAAAAAGGCCATCTGTGTGAGTGCTAATGACTGGCCAAATGACCGCAAGGAAAAACATGACAATAACGTCACACATTGTGGGAAGAAGCCATTAAGTCAGTGGGTGTGAAAACAATTTTATCTCTTTTGGGAAAAGTCCAAGTGATAAAGCATTTTCATTCGTTATGGAGGTTACCCTGGACACAAATGCCACACAGACCATCTATAACAAAGACCCGCACACTCACCAGTGACAAACACACTTATCAGCTAAAAGGTCAAACGGAATTGAACACTGCACTGGACTGTGGACAATAATGACTGACACACACAGTGGATTATCCAGTGTCACTGTCACAGACTGTTCTGCCTGAATCGTGGTGGAGCGACAGGTCTGAGATGTGATTAAAGTCACGGAGAGTTTGAATCCAGGACACGGTGTCAAATCCTCGGGGATTCTCAGCACCTACAGCAAGAACCTGACACTGGTGTGAAGTTTAGAAAAACTCCCTCAACCTTCGTGCAAAAAAAAGCCTTTGTTACAAAAAAATATCTGAAAGAACATTCATATTAGATATGTTTAAACAAGCACCTGAGGAAAATATAACAGATTATTTGTGTCAACAGATTCAAGTGTCACCCGAACTGGCACCAAATGTCTGGTTAACATTAGACTGTGAAACACAACCACTTCTTTGTGCGTTTCCCTGTTCCAGTTGTGTGGAGGGTTCACCTAATTAGTTCAGAGAAGAAATGCACATAAACTATTTTATTACTTCACAATGAAATTCAGCTATGTGGTGAATTGACATGTTCACCATGTCTGTGTCTTGGCATAAACATGACTGTATTCTTCACAGCTCATGTACCGTATATTGAGACGTGTGTTTTATGTTGAAGAGCTATTTATATCAGTATGATTCGTGAGACTGAGGCTCTTGTAATTAGACTCACTTCTCGTTGAGTTTCTTCACATGTACACAAATATACACACATGATACAAGCCAGGTGCTGCTAACGAGTTATAAAAAGGGACAGGTTATTAATCTATGAGTATTTTTTTGTATTTCTAAAAACACATTTGCGCTGGCCTACACACATCTGGAACTACTGGTTATTTTTAAACACTCAAATCTGGGCCCTCTCTGAGTTGCTGCTAATAATTTCAAGGCAGCAATTAACTCTTTCCTTCCTGACGTTGATGTACGATGTACAGAGGCCTGACCGAGCTGTCACACACATGCACACACTCTCTATAAGGTCAGACCTACAAGTTACTGTGATCCCAGCTCTCACACACATGCTCAGTATCTGAAGACCTTTTTCCTTTTCTCCTTAAGAAACATGGTTTGATGTTGTGTCCACGTTCGTGTGGGAGCGAACACACAGTTACTGTTGGGCCAACACATAAAGGTAATAATGAATTTTGCACACGCTTGGATGATGTTTAGGTAATGGTTATAATAGGAGCAGACAGGAGGAGGGCTACTGATAATCACTGCATAAAGTCTCAGCGCTGAACAACAAAACCTGTATTGATGAAAATTTGAATTTTTTCTACATTGTGGTTATGTAACACTTGCCACAAAAGGCGAGTGCGATGTGTCATTGCGTAGGTGGAACAAATCAAAATGTCTTTTAGCTGCTCAAGCCAACTGTTGTCTTTCTCAATTTGTTCCTTATTTGGCAGACTCGGTTTCTCCCTTAAGCTTTTATTCTCACACACACGCACACACACACACTCTCTGTTTCCCCCGAAGCTTGGATTTTGTTAAATGCACACACAGACAGATATACACACAAAACACAATAATGCACATAGGAAATGTGATAAATGTGTTATGTGATAACTTCACACATAGACAGATGTAGTTTTTGGACGGTTCCCTTTGGAAATGTAAAACAACACCTTTTGATAGTTTGCAGGAAATTTCATGTAAAACTGAATTTTAATGTGCAGTAAATTCCCAATAGTACTATGATACTGTCTGAACAATTTAAGCTCGGAAAGTTGACAGTCTGGAAGGGATGAGAGCAATTTAATGCACAGTAAATACTGAAAGCACCCAGAAATGTAATAATGCAACATCATCCAAAAAACATCTTATGACTGTGATCATTGCTACCATTTGAACTTGTGATTGGTTTGTGTCTCTTTTTGGTTATTTTTTCCTTTTTGTGGTATTCCTTTTATCTTTGTGGTCATTTTGCACCTTTTTCCTGATCTCAGAAACTTTGAGTTACTACTCACTATATACAAACCGACCACAATAATTTCTTTTTAAAAATGACAATGCATGAACACATGCACAAGGTGGCATTTTGACATGCTTTATTTTGTCTAACCAAGAGATTTCCAAATTTTATTCAGTTTATTATTGCAAACAGAATACTGTTAAATATTTGGAGAAGCTAAAAAGAGTTTTTAATAAATGTTTTTCCAATTCATTGTCTAATTAATGAATATACCATTTTAGATTAGATTCAACTGTGTCATTACACAATTACAAGGCAACGAAATGCAGTTTAGTATCTTACCAGAAGTGCAATAAGCCGTAAAGTGGAAAGTGTTTAGTATGTGCAAGATAGGCACTATTATCGATATTATATTCATGTAGAAATCCCTTCTCCTTTTCTTTAGTTTTCATATTTTTCACATATGTTAAAACCACAATAACATGTTTTTTAAAAATATCTTCTGAATGTGTCTGACGGCTCCTCTGTTGATTCTCAACAGCTCGATATAAAACATCTCGTGTTGACAAAGCCCAATGCATCGTCCTACATCACAAGTGTCTGACGGGGGATCAATATCTCCTAGGTGACCACCTAGTAATGACTGCAGCTGCAACGTCATTAGGGAAGCACCACATTAGCGTGCTCTCAGTTGTCAGGAAAACCATGACAGGGACAGGTGCTCAGGAAGACAAATCACCTCGGGGGTTAGGTAAACACACTCTGTCTGCACCCGTCTGCCCGTCTCCCGTACAACCAATTTGTGTTAGCTCTGAATGACTTGCCCGCTCCCTCATCTCATATTGCAGATGCACAAGTATCACAGACAGAGCAACAAAGAGGCAAAATGAGGCATTTGAAAATGCCACCGGGACCTATAGATGCTCTTTTCAATCCTATAATAGTTAATAAACCCATTATGACACAGATGTTTATTCATGTTTTATCACCCAGTTTTTCAGTTCTACAATATGAAATGTGCCTTTGAATCATGGAAGTGGAAGAGGAAGCACAACAGAGCAAAGTCTATATAAAGTGATGAATAAGCTAACTGAAATTTTAAAATCACAGCTTTATTCAAAATTCCTTTGTAACCAACCTGGACACTTGTGGGCACTAATGTATATTCTGTGGCAGGTAGATGATATTGATCTTCTGGCTGAATCAGAATATGTTAAATGTAGTAAGCATGTGGTGGGGTTAGCTATAAACCAAAGTAAAACAGTTTATTCATTTTATGGAAAGTGATATGAAAAAGAGAACTTTTGTACCTATTGAAAGGCAAAGATGTCACTGTCCTTCTCGTCCTTCTATTTTAATCTACTACTACTTCTCTAGTACTTTTAAAGACAAAATCTAGAGAAACTATGAAGAGAGAAGAGCTGGTTGTCTTCTGCTTGACGTGTCAACAGACACAAAGTGCCGTCATGGAGTGAACAGTAAAAAAAAATTTAAATAGAGCAGAAGACATAAAAGCAAATGTGCAGGAATATGAAGGCCGGCTTTTGCTGTCAAAGAAGGAAAGAACAGGAAGAAGAAATCAGATCGTAGTGAAGGCAGGGGAGGAGGCTGATGTATAATAAATGACCCCTGGCTGATGCCTTGGCCTTTTCCTCTCATCCTCTTTCTGTTTCTCTTGTCTCTCTTTTATTCCCCAAACATTCTTTTCAGACTTCTCTCTTCTTCTCCCTCATCACCTTCACTTGCTCCTAAACATTCCCTGTTTTCTCGATCATCATTCCTTTCTTTTTTAGCTTTTTTCCTTTCAGCTGTTTTTTCTATCTCGTCACAAAGAAAATCATCAGAGCTTCATTGTCCAATCATCTGCTGGCTTCTCACTCTCCTCCATTTTTTGAATTATATTTAATCCACTACATGTCCCTGTATGCAAAGGGCGGCTGTTGCTATATCAAGGCATCTGTGTGCGTGCTCACGGAGGAGAACAGTCTAGTGTGGAGACTTTATGGCAGTCTCCACCGCAAGATATGGTCTGCAGCATACTGATCGAAGCGGCGCCTTAAACTAAGACCTAAATGTTTTTTGACTTTTGCACAAAAATAAACCAATTAGAGGACAGGGTTTCCACTCATATTAGAAATCTCGCAAGTAGTTCCAGACGTTAGAGTCAAAAGAGTTTTAGCCCGAGCTTGTTTCTCGGTGGAGCAGCTACTCTCTTTGATCTCTTATTCATTCAAATATGAGCCAGCTGTGAGACATAAACACCTCCATCAAGTGAAAAAATATGTCACTCACGTTCAGTAGTGGAAAAAGTCTTTGAATTCTTCCCTTTAATAAAAGTATACCATAGTTTTACGTACTGCATTCAAACTTATGTTTAGAAATACGCCCCAAAACATATGTTATTGCGGAGATGCCGCTGACATCTGCAGTAGACAAAACAGAAGTGCTCAAGAACTTTAAGTTGAGGCTGGAGACCTTCTGCTATATTCATCTAACAGATGACAGAGTGTAGCAGAGCCGCTGATGCAGCTGATACGAGCATTGTCATGCCCGTGAAATGGCTAGTCATCATCACAGATCACACACCACCCACTGGCCTGGTTATTAGAGACACAATTACAGAATAAAGAATTACACAATTCTTGAAACCTCCACCTATTTCCACAAATCCCCAAATTTCCAAACAGGTGTCTTAGAAGCAAATAAGTCTTTGCATGGACGACGTTTGGGTGGTCGGGTGGGTGACAAAACGCAGGAGTTTGAAATGAGAGACACAAGTTTGTGTACTGTTTGTTATTAATACTCACTGCTGGTAACTTAGTCAATGTTCTTTCTGTATTTAATGTGCAAAGTTATGTGTGCTTGGGTGGGTTTCCTCCAGCTCCTCCAGTTTCGTCCGGGGACTAAATTGCCCTTCGATATGACGGTGAGTGTGAATGGTTGTCTGTGTCTGTGTCTGTGTTGGCCCTGAGACAGACTGGGACCTGTAGTGGGTGTGCCCCGTCTCTCACAAAATTACAGCTGGGTAAAGATGGATGGTAGATTGTGAAGGTCTATGTCATCACGATGCAGCTGAGCTCTAAACTTTCAAACCAAAAAGGTACTTTCACACATTTCACTACTCTTTCCAGTAGCTTCTTATTCACAAGCACATCATGCACCAACACAACTATACAATTGGGTAAAACACTAATAATTTAAAGTATCGTCGCCATTTAAACTGTGGCTTCACTGTTTCTGTGCACCCACAACATGATTTAGCTTAGTTTATGGAATCTGTTGACATTAGGGCTTGATTAAATGTTCTCTGTAACTTTCCACCGATGCTCATGTCCTACACTGCGTACACTGTATATTAATATGTAACCTGTTTGTTTACTCTCTTGGATATAGGCGTAGCTCCGGTGCCGCAGTGACAGATGGCTGCCTACTGGCAGATGTACGAGCTCAGGATGGTCGTCCTCCGGAGCCAGCCAGCCAACCACGAGCTTCCAGTCAGCTCAGTGCACTAAGCCGATCTGTTTCCCTGGCAACCGCTATTTTGGCTCCACCTTTAGCGTGTCAACACACTGCAGGGTCAGGTAAAATATCTGTAGGGCGTATTGAGGGGTTCACACACACACACACACTGCTTTTTCTTTTTCTCTTACACCGAACACATCTTTTCCTTCCTCTGCTCTCCATCGGCCTTTCGGTCTCTGGAGCTTTTCCGACTGCTTCCTCTCCTGTTTTACCGCCCTCCTTCTCTCCGTGGATGTTTTGCTCAGCAGAGAGGAGGAAAGAGGAGGGGGAAGGGGGGGTTCTACCCCTGTTAGAGAAGCAGCGGCTTGGAAACTCATCTGGTAGTAATAAGGGCTCCACATTGCTACTGTGACTCATGCCTGCGCACGCCCACCAGACTATTACAGGCTTATTTAGTACATACGTATGGTCATTAGAATCTGTTCAACCACAGACAAAAATACACCTTTACCCAAAACACTGCATCAGAAATGTAGCTTAAACACCACAGTAATTACAGTCAGAGTTTTCTCCTTTTTCTGAGGCTTCTGCCTCTGGATTTCTTGACTAAAATGGATCACTTCCTGCAGGATGTCACTCCTAAAGCTTCTGTTTGGAGAGACAAACAGAAATCACTGACCCCGAATCCAGACATCCATTAAAGGTTCAATGCACTGCAGATTAATCCATTATTCTGTTATAATTTCTGTTGTTAACAGTGTTTCTCTCGGTATCCAGAGTACACAATGCCCCACGGTGTTCTGTCTTTTTAACACTGTTTTTTACCAATCCACAATTTCATCGAGATGAAGACAGACACACTTAGTGTCCCACATTAAAGGATGATTTTAATTAATTTAAAATAATCACTTTCAGTAATCTCCATACAGACTAAAGCCACCAATGAATTGCTTCAACTCATGTGTTATGTCTGTCAGACTGCAGACTGGATTATTACTTACTCATCTGAGCTGTAGACACATCAGCCAGACTCACAACTTCACTGGTTGACGTGTTTCTTTATTCCAAAATTCTTGGTGGAAACGTCTTTAACAAATGTTGCCCCAAATGCTCCAAATAGCTATAAAACTGTACAGGTTGTGGACTGATAGACACCGTTGGGTTGTTGAAAAAAGACCAAAGTTCTCCTTTAGGGACCGGCACAGCTTACAAAGCTAGACATTTTTAACAAGGAAGAATTTGGCTCTCAAGGTTTGTCTCTCACATCAAACAGCTTAAGATAAAGTGGGTTAACCCTCTCTTCACAAAACACCTCTGAAGCCCAGGTACAAACAGTGTGTGGAAACCAATTTGGAATATTGTCTGGTAACCACTTAGATGCATTACCATTTTTCTCCTTCATCTGCGCATTATTACATTTCCAAATGCACTCACGCTCCTCATTACGAAGCAATAAGCAACAACACTTTCTTTGCATGTGTTCACTAGTCATGGTCGGTTTTAGAAGAAGAAGGAAACGCATTGCATCTAAAAACCACAGTGGTGGCTGCTGCACATTTGCGACTGGTGTCCCTCAAACCATGGGGTCTCACATTTTCTGACATCATCGTCTTCTCTTCTGGTTTCTACACACTGCAGTCCAGTTCTGATGGCACAGAGCTGTGTGATGGAGAAAAGGCACGACATACTGGTCCACTATCATAACTGTACAAACCCCACCAGGCCCTGTAGGCTCATTTAATATTCAGTCAAAATCCTATATGTGAACTGATATGATGCAGTCAATACTACTGACACATGTGCTTCTGGCTGGTAATTCAAAGCCAGTGAGCCGTGGAATGATCCACTGTCTTTAGGGATGTTTTTCTGGGAATCACGACTCACGATAAGAACGGAGAGATCCTTATCAACCAGCAAAATGGCGGCTTTGCGTGGCTGATCCCACAATCTATCATCTAGACCCCTGTGAAGTGATGCAGCAGGCCGCGCTCGCGCACACGCGGCACGACCCACCTGCGCTCCACCTCTGGACCACATGTGCCACACGGGTCGTTTTGTGCAGCCTAAAGCGCGCAAAAGGTGAGAGCCCGACCCAGCTGCTATGCGCAAAAGTGTCATCACCGCGTTCGGTGACGGGTCCCAGCCGAGACGACAAGCGGGGACAAAGACGCGCGTTCACCGAGCGTGTGCGTAAAACTGACCCGGTTCGTGCGTCCCGGGGTTGTCGGACATCTCCAGCACCAGCAGCTCGCGGCCCTCGAAGCTCTCGCCGATGGTGTAGATGCGGGTGATGGTCGGGCACTGCAGCCACACCGACACCAGCGCCTTCCGCAGCTCCTCGTAGCGGTGGTACTCGAAGGAGATCTCACCGTCGGCGCCGCCCGAGCGGAGCACGGCGGCCGCCGCGGCCCCGAACAGAACCAGCGAGAGGAAGTGCTTCATGTTGTCCGCCCGTCTTCCTGCGTCCCTGCGGCTCGGTCCCAAGCCGAATGTGTGAGCTGCAGCTTCGCTTTAGGCTATAAATAAACCGCTGCTCTCTCTCGCTCTCTCTCTCTCCGTGTGTGTGTGTGTGTGTGTGTGTGATGCGATGCTCCACCTGAGCGCAGCCTCCCCGTCAGAGCCGCGCGCGAGACTTCCACGTCCGGTCAAGACTGTCAAAATAAAGTGGCCATTCAGTATGTTGAGGATCATCACACGGATCCTAATATCTCTACATGATGATTTTAACGTATATTGCTCAAATTTATTCCATTGCTTGTTTTCACGGTTAAAGTGAAAATTGCATTTCTCTTTTAGATCATCAAAGCAAAGGCCAAACTGTGTTTCCTCCTTGTTTGACTTGTGACAAAAAAAGGCTTTTATTGAACAGAGGCAGTGTGGAAATGAACTGACCTAAAAAACACGGGGTTGAATTTATATAAGACTGGGGGCAATCTTTTTATGATCTAAGATTGATCATCTGGGTACTGGAGGTAGAAAAGGGGGGCTTCAAAAATAGAACATGGACTTCACTATGTTCTGTCATTACTATATTTCACTATGTTCTACAGTTTGTCAATTATTCTGAAAAATTTTAATAGATTCATAGTTTTAGGCCTCATCTAAAACTCAAACCAGTTGTCTTGCTGCAATGATACAGGAAATTCAGCCAATTCAGAGACTTTTGTGGAGGAAAACAAAAACTTCACATAATAGTAGTTTTAAACTATTTACTACATCTATTTTATGCATCCCAATAAATGTTAACTTATTGATTGGTTTTAAACTCAGTATTCAGTCACTGAACTGGCTTTACTCAGCTGTGTGTGCTGTAGGATGTGTTCACGGTGCATTAGAGATGGATGGAACCTACACACTGAAGAAATCACCCACTTCCCCCAACAACACACACAATGTTTACAGCTCTATCATGAACTGATCTGATCACACTCAAATTAAACTGAAAAACACCGCCAAGCTCTTGTTCAAACTTTTTATTCTAATATGACAAAACAACAACCAACATTTTAAGGGTTCATTTTTGTAAAAATTAAAACAGCATTTAATCATTGTTACACTTTTGAACATAAAAGGATTGAACAACCGCGCCTGACTTGTTTCAAACGTCTGCGTCCAGTTTAGTCAGTTCACACTGAACTGCAGCTTAAGAGAAATAAACTGTGTCATCGTGACTCAGTTTAACTCCAGAGGAAGCGTTAAAGTGCAGAAACATTCAGAGGTATACCAAAGCATTTCACAAGAAAATTGCAGTTCAACTTTTTTCATTCAATGACAAAGCAAAGCAAAAAAATTAAAATGAGGATGTCAATGGTTTTTAATTCAGCCAGCAGCTATTGACAAGAGGCATACAATAATACTTCTCTTGCGGAAAGGCACATAAGGCAGACTGAAGTCAGCATGCTGTCATTTCAGTATCAAACATCAGTAGTGCTGATTCAGGTAATGTACACTTTCAGTGTGTTTCATGAAGTGCTCTGTGAGGAAAAAAGTTTTTCTGTGTCACTCTGGAGACTCACTGCCTCTTCCCTCCTCCCGACAAACCAGGTGTCTGAACAAAGGTGTGAGTGTTTTACTGCTCCTTCTTGTCTCCCTGTTTCTGCATGTACTTGCCGTACTGGCTGTCTGTCTTCAGCAGCTTGTCCCACCAGGTGAAGGTGGAGGCGTAGTTCCCGACAAAGTTCATGTGGTGGAAGTCGTGGAAACGGGCGCCAGCGTAAAATGGGATCAGGTGGAGCGGGTTCAGAGGGATGTCATAACCACTGAGATGGGGTAGGAAACAAGAAAATAAAGACTCTTTAAAAAGAAAAGAAGTTTACAACTACATTACTACATATTTAGGAATATTTAGTGCAATGATCAGAATTTATTTTTTATTGTAGTGACATTGAATATATGATGTTTTTATTATGATTCTGCCCTCGTGGTCCTGCCTACTGGTTGAATACAAAGATACAAAAAACTTCTTTATTTAAATCTGTCTTTGAAGCCTTTTGTTTATAAGGTTTATATGCAAAATGCTGGAAAAGCTTCATTATTACAGGAAAAATGTGCATTGTTTTGTGTATTGTTATGATTAATTAATAAATAATTATTGATCTCTATTTTATTATGTTATTCTAATTCTTGGTTTATCTTTGTTGTGTGTATGCAGAATGTTAAGGCAATAAAATATCAGTACATACAATCAAATATAAGAAAGTAATAAAAAACACAGACACCTAGGAAAATTGTGTCATACACAGATTGTTACATTTAAAACTAAAGCTTGCATCAAAATACCATTACTCAATCATTAGCCTTTATTATAACAAAGGGCTAATAGCCTGTGTGTAGCTGGTGAACAGAACCGTGTCCTGTGGGGCCCCCCAGTGGTCGACCTCACCAGTTATTAAAAGTTAAAATGATTAGAAACGTACAGTTTCACATGTAATATCTGACTGCTTACTGTAAGCTGTGATACATCTACTATAGCCCAGTGCTTCCAGCAAATGCATGTAGATCGGTAATATAATGTATCTTACTGGTTTTCATAAGTAAGAAGAGAATAGTAATAGTAGCATGTGCAATTGTGAGATCTCTGTTCAGTTAATTTCCATACAACTGCAGCTGTCTAACAAAGCCACAGCTGAGGCAGGAAGTTTTAGGTTTGCATACAGGGAGGCAGAGGGCAGCAGTGTGCATGTGTGTGGAAAATGTTGTCCTACCTGTGGACATCAATAGTCTCCAGCAGACGGAAAGCCACCCAGGCCCAAAGGAGGAACACATGGTTACAGAAGATCATGATGCCGATGAAGAAACCAGCACCGAGGATCAGAGTCTCAGCAGGATGAGCGTATTCCGCCTGCATGCCAAATGGGGCCTGGAGGAGAGAGAGATAATGTCACGTTTTGTAATCTGTGGTCATTCGTGTGTTCCCATAAACGGAAGCTGCAGCTTGCTGGCTTCAAAGTAACCCTACTTTTAATGAGAAAGAGGTACGGTTGTATTTATTTATCTTTTGTCACTTTTACTCACAGTGAACTCATGGTGGACTTTGTGGATGTATTTGTAGATCCTGCGGTGGTGAAGGATCCGATGTAGGAAGTAGTGCCAGGCATCTTCAACAACAGCACAACCGAAGCACTGAGCCAGGAGGTATGGCCTGAAAGACCAGAGAGGGAAAGAAAATCTGAATTATCCAAATAAAAAAAACAAGCTAACAAGTTACAAGTAACTCCTCTGATCCACAGTACTGGATGTGCTAGGGTACTTTAACAGGACATGTTCAGGTGTGTATTACTGTCAGCACACTGACCAGCGAGGCATGGAGTCCCAGTCATAGGGGATGTTAAAGAATTCAGTGAAGTACCAAGTCCCACAAATTAAAGGCAGCTGGATACAGAAATGGTTAAACATCAGCATCTTGAAACATCTCCATTGTTTTTCCCAGGTCTCTGGTTTGTCCTGTATGCACAGAGAGAAGTTCAATTAGAGCAAACATGAAACTGTAAAAGTAAAATCATATCCAACAACAAAGAACAAATACAAAACCTGTTGGATCTTGTATTTCTGCATAAAGGGCATGAACTGGAAGAGGAAACCCGGCAGGCAGAAGAGGAAATAGATTAACTCGTGGACTATGAGTGACCCCCAGGTGGCAATCTGGAACTTGGTGTAGTTGTCCAGCATGTAGTCCCAGGCGTGCTTCAGAGAGGGTTGGAAGGGGTTTTCTGGTAGGACTGCATCTACGTACTCCACTGCAAGGTAGGCAGAGCTCAAAATTCGTGCCGTGCCGTTCACTGCCATGATGGTCAACGCAAGGTGCCTGCAGGTCTGGGGGTAAGACTGAGAGATGGGAGCACCACATTAGATCACAGTACTTCCATAGAACAGTAAATGATCACCATATAGTATCCAACTGAAATTCTGATCAAAGTTCTCTAAAGTTTCTCTTTTAAAAAATTTACAATAACAATCCATAAAAGAAGAAGAAATGTAAAACAGTCATTAAAAACGATGTATATGAGGGAAAAAAACAACAAGCATACGTTGGATCAAGGTTTTAAAAGGTACAAGAGTGAAAATCAGATTATGACGTTACGCAGATGCCAATAAAGCCATTATTCATCGACGTAAACTCACTTCTATCAAAACCCAAACCCCAGGAATTAAGATGACAGGTATTCTGCATTTCCATTTTGGTTGCTAGTGCATATGTTATTCTTTTTAAATCAAACAACACAACCTTTTTTTACACATTCATAAAACATGCACTAATAATAAATAGCTACACAAAATATGGAAAAGCTTAGTCAACTAAATGCACAAATGCAGTACATTTTTATTTCAGTAGCTTCAACAGCGTACATTTAATATCCATAGAATATACTGGACAGACTGGTAATAGTGGAGTAAATATCCAGAGTTATTACCTTAGCTAAAATGAGACACTGTAAAAATACTACACAAAATCTGCATTCAAAAGTCATTATTATCAACAAAATGTACTTTAAAGTCCTATGTTTACGAAGACATAATATTCCAAAAGGTGATCATATGTCTTGTGTTAAAACTTTATACTACTTAAGTGGCTAAGACTAAAAAAAAAATATTGTTATCCTGTGTAAGGTAGTGGAGCAGGTACGACACAGATACTCAAGTAAAGAATTCATATGCTTAGTTGAGGGAATCTAGTTAGTCATTTAGTCATATTAGAGAATTAAAAAATTAGAGGCACGGTACCACAAAAAACAACTTATCTCCAGAGTACTGACTGTAAAATCAGAAGATCTGCAATATTCTGCACATGTCCTTACATGTCACATGTTAAATTTCTTTTGTTTGACACTTCTCTCTAATATATTTGTTTTTATATTTTTTGTATAGGATATCGTACACTCTCATGGTTTCGCGGGTTGTCACTGCTGTGAACCCAAATTAATTTCTCCATTCTTGTTTCATATGCATAAATACCAAATAAGCATTTGCCTTGGCTGCTAAAAACTTGATCTAAATATTCAACTTGTAGCAAACGACAACGTTTCACTCACCTTAGCGCGGTACGTCCCGTCTACCTGAGCGCGACGAGGGCCAGCCGGATGAAGTACAGTTTTATCGAACAATCTGATTGGTCTACAGGAGAGGAGACTGACGTAGAAGGGCCGAGCGTTTTCGTTGATTGGTCCAATGAATGGAGTGATGATAGTGAGACTGAAGGTTACTGCAGCAACAGCCAATCAGAGGAGAGTTGGGCTCACCTCTGATTGGCTGTTGAGCAGTTCTGTGCATGCTGTGTGAGGGAAGCGATGGGGTGGTCTGAGAACTTTGAGTCACTCATGTACTCCCAAAATCACATAATAACAGGTCATAACTTTAATGTCAACGTCTTAAAATTGTTGTAGAGACCTTGGCAAATAAACTGTGGCAGAATTTATTGTAATTTAGCGGATTAAGATATTACATTCTCAAGTAGCACCAAACTGACTGCTACAGTATTCAAACAGAGTTCAATTGCTCTATTTGTAAATAATAGTTTTTTTCTCTTTGAAATTCACAACAAAAATCATACTAAATACATGAGTGTGCATCACATTTGCCACACTTAATCATGACTAAAACTGAGAATGTTTTTTAACAAAATACTATACAATATGAAAGTTGCAGTACAACACCAAATTAGTCCTTTAAAATGCTCTGACAAAGCAGCTGTGCAATAGAAAAAAATTTCTGCCAAATATCTAAAACACTTTTCATTTTACTTTTGTGGTCTTATAAGTATGGAGCACACGCACCAGGGACAACTTGGGGGTTCTGTTTCTTGTGGTTTTCGGATGACTGCTCTACCAATTGAGCCAGAGCCCTCCACTGAAGTTCAAGGTATACGAAGTATAGAAATAAATACCCAGCTTGTTTGAATATAGAATAAATGAGTGACTGCAAAATCATTAAAATACCACAAGCAACACATTCCATTTCAATGTTTACTGATTTGGCAAAATTTTAAAAACAGATTATATAACTTTCACAGCTTTAAATACAAGAAGCATATTTATTAATGATAATAAAAAACAAGTAATTAAACATTTTCAGAGTCATTAGCCTACTTGACATTCCTCAATACACTGACAAGAACAGCAATACCAGTTACTATTATAGCAGGTTTTAATATAAGAAGCGAGGGAAAAGAAAGAGACTGAAGAAAATAGAAAGTCAAACGTTTGGTCACTTTCCAAAGCAGATTAGCAAAGAGTAATAAAGAGAGACAGAAAAGAGGAGACATATTAAAATTGGCACATTCATAGTACGTCATGACAGGTGTGCAGAAGTTAATAGCGTTGTTACACCAAGGGAGAAGAGGGCGCTGCTGGAGGATAAGATGGGATCATGCAGTGAGTTCAGGCTGTTGCTGTGGTTGCAACCACAGCACAGACGGCTGCCAGGTGACAGTAAAGCACTAATACATCCAACTGTTTTCACCTCACGATGGCTTCTCCCTGTCTGTCACTGTCTTTAGCCACATGAATGAGGCTTCTCCTTTACCAGCAGAATAAGAGTTCCTGTAAAAGTCTTGTATTTGTTTTTCAACAAATGGTCATTTTCTGCATCTGCTTCACGTGGGCGTGTACGCAGCCGAAACGCCGAGCTACAGTCAGCTCCCAAAATGCAATGCTTTAATCCCAAAACAGTGGCTGAGTCCAGCTGTGCTCTTTTCGCTAACAGTACTCGAAGCTTATCAAGGGAGACGAAGAGGAGAAGGAGGTGTTCTCTGACATTCAGGCACTCTTGAACAGTCACACTGCAAAACTGTAAAGGTCAGAGGTCAGACAGAGTGCGTTCATGCAGTGTCAGACCGGGCGTCACCACAGAGACTCTGATGCACACAAATACACATGCTCACATGTGCAAGCAATGGAGCACCTTTGTATGCAAGTACACACCACACACACCGATAAACAGACACATACATTCAGACACACACACCTCTCAGGACTATAAAAAAGGAGTAACACAGATTTCAATCCTGAATGGTCGTTCTCTAACTTCTTCTCAGATTTGGCCAGTGGTCTACCTCAGAACTGGTTCATGTTAACATTACTAACGTTAAAGTAACTGTGCAGTAGCTTCATATCAGTAGCGTTTCAGTGGCACTGCAGTGGTACAGTGGTGCTTCACACTGGTTTGTCCAGTCGCTGCTACAGTCCTGCCAGTCGGGGATTAAAACACGGGTTCAAAGCCCCCGTCCCCCCACGATTTGTTTCAGCTTCTCTCCATGTTCAGGTTAAGTGCAAAAATCACCATCCTCAACTCAAATACAACAATCTTGTAATTTTCTTCATCTGTGTCAGTGCCTGCACTAATGCTGCCCAACATTGAAGCACTGGCATCATAGACAGACCCAAGATCAGAATTCAGCAGAACACATTCTGCTCCGAATCAGTGGCAGGAGTCAAGAGCAGTCATAATGGCTTGTCAATCACAGTCACTCCTGTATTTAAAGACAAAAAAGACTGGGATGGATCATCGATATCACTACCTATCTACAACATATTAGTAGAAATACTGCATTTGGATGTAACAAGCTGCACTGAACAAGATTTCAATAGTTCATTTACATCTAGTTGTGAAATTTTTTGTCCACACAGATGCTGAAATAGTGTCTTCTAGCAGCAGGTTATGCTCAGAAACATCAAATATTTTTCTCACTTGTGTGTATACATAAATCTGCATAAATGCAGATTTATGTATTTCAATTTAAATTAGTAAAAGGGTTTAATTAAGAATTCAATAAAATCAATGTTTTTCATAAATAATTTCTGACTGCAGTTTGGTTGAAGCATGTTAGGTTAGCGTAGCTAAAGTTGCTATGGTATAGTTGTGTGTATGTCGACGTGTGTGCCGCATGCTGACCTGCATAACTGCGTCCTGTGCTCATGCAGGTCGGCAGTAGCGTCCACTTGTCCGAGTTTGGATTGTAGAACTCCACAGAGGCCAGATTACAGCTGCCATCATCTCCTCCCACCACATACAGTATGTTGTTTACAGCACACACACCTTAAAACACAATAAAGATTACTGAACATCTTTAATAAAAAGGTCCATCTCACAGGTGAGGATGTCTGGCGGACAGATCCTTTTTACCTGCGTTGCGTCGACACATGTTCATGTCAGCTACTTGTCGCCAGGTATTGGAGGCAGGGTCATAAACTTCACAGCTCTTTCTCACCAAGGGACCGTCGTGTCCTCCCACGGCGTACAGTAAACCTTTCAACACACCTACACCTGAGAAGACATTGGCTAATATAAACGCTAATATGTTGTGGAAACAGATTTTTCAAGTAAACGAACAAGAAGATCTGTTTGTTATTTACTGTTTCATAAACCCTATAGAAACATTACAGTTAAAGAAACGGAAGCTCACACAGACCTGCCCCGCTGCGTCTCGTGCCCATCTCAGCGATGTAGCTCCATGTGTTGCTTTTTGGGTTGTAAGCTTCTACTGTGCTCAGACATTGCCTTGTCGCTCCATCATAGCCTCCGACAGCATACAGGATCCCTGAAAAACACAGGAAGAAGAAATCCATACCTTACACACAGTGGTGGATGTAACGGCGCACATGACGTTGAAAGAGGAGCCACACTTTCCTCTTTTGGTAATTTTGAGTCTGCTTGTGGTAATTTTACATTTTTTGGAAGTTTTGTGTTTTTCTATTGTCATTTGGATGTTTTCTTTGGATGTATTTTTTTCTGTCTATTTTTAGTTATTTTATGGAGAATTGTGGATGTTTTGTACCTGTTTTATTCTATTTTTTGAATTCTTGAAACAGTTTTTGGCCACTTTTTGGATAGTTTTAGGTTATTCTTTTTATTATTGAGTCTTCTGCATCTTTTTGTGGTTGCTGTGCATCTCTTTGGGGTCATCATGCATCACCCTATGAACTATTAGGATAGTGACCAATAGTAAAGATGTATGTTCTGCAATGACATATTGGATCAAGACCTTAAACCCAAACATATCTGTAAATAAAAGCCTGGAGTCAAACATTTATAAGAAATCTTGTAAAATATACTGTGGATTGTATTTACCGTTGACAACACCCACTCCTACACTGCTACGTCGAGTACTCATGGGTAAGACATGGAACCACTCGTCTGTCTTAGAGTTGTAGGCCTCGACTGTGGACAGACCTGCAAAGATAACGAGCATGTACCAAAACCGTAACTGTCAAACTTTACACCCTTTTAACATCACGTTTTATGTTTTGACAGCCAGGCACTTTCACAACTGTACCAGTGCTGCCGTCAAATCCTCCAACAGCGTACAGGAGTCCATTAAGGACAGCAGCTCCAAGTGTTGATCGGCGGTCCTGCATGCTGCTTACACCCGTCCAGCGGTCCATCATTGGGTCGTAACAGTCCACCGTCCTCACACGCAAAGAACCATTAAAACCACCGACTGCATATACACACCCACCCACATACACCACACCTAAAAGCAACAACAATAAAAAGAAGCACAAATAGCTGGTTCAGTAAAGATAAATGTGGCCTCAAAGTGAAAGTTTTACAAAGGTGAGGGAATTAAACTTCCATTATGTATTGCCTTGTGGCTCATATGAAGATGACTTAATCCAGAAAGGGTGGTGAAAGACTGAGGGTGCATCACTCTGATGTAACAAGCTGGTAACGAACTATTCAACTTGTTCTCGTTCATGTTCCTTCCCAGTGAGGCTTTTCTCAGTGTGTGTGTGTGTGTGTGTGTGTGTGCATACTTGGTGGAAGAGCATGAGAACCATGCCACCAGGGGGCACAGTAAATGAATGAGGGTGCTCGCTTAAACTCTGATCACAGCCAGCTTTAAAAGCACTAAACAACACTAAAGCCAAAGGAAAGCCAGCAATGACACCAAACCTACTTCAGAGTGTAGATCTGAGTTTTGCTTTTCCATGCAGCTTCAGCAAACATCTGATAATTACTGCCCCCGGGCTGTGTCAAAAAGACAGAAGTTACAGCAGTGTCCCAGTTTAAAGATGCACTTCTTGACTAAATACGGCAACGGGCCGACGAGGGCTGCTCCATTTACATACACTGAAGAGAACAGCACAGCCTTCTTTGTCTGAGCAGTCCATTCTTTTCAGGCCTCGGTGTCCTAGATTCCACTGAATTTTGCAATAGCAGTCTTCAGGCTAACCTCATCAACACACTTAGGAGGTGTTTGGCTGCATGTGGTCATCAATCACTGTGTATCAACAGTCCTAGAATAACACACAGTCCTCTTGAGGAAATAAATAGTGGAGGTAAGCCTGATCACTTCTATCAATTCTCATTAGTGGTCTGGATATGGTGTTAGTCACACATTTATTGGCAGTTATGCACATATAGTGTACCAGCTGATTGTCAGATGACAGTTTGTCTTATGAAACCTGTGTAGTTTACTAATGGTATTTTTTGACAGTTTTGTATTTAGGTTTTCCTTACCTGCTCTGCACCTTCTGGTGGGGAGCTCGGCCACTTGGTACCATCGCTGCTCCTCAAAGTCGTAACATTCAACGCTGCGGATGGCCTTGGGAGCCTGGCCTCCCACCACTACCATCACCTTAAAGCAACAGAAACAGCAGCTTCGATACATGTTGAACTGCGCATCGTTAATTTTCTTTTCCTTTTTTAAGTCCTTCTACCCTTTGCTGAAGTCATACCTTAGGACAGCAGGCCGGAGTCCGGATGCGTGTGCGTGCAGTCTTCATCAGAGCTCTCTGGTCAGCTGGCAGCAGGTGGTACTTCATGGCCTCAATCAGGTAGTCTTTACACGCACTGCTGTTCTTGATCAGAGACTCCTCCTCGACCCGCTGAAAGCCAAACAGTGAGACAGGAAACACACATGCAGTTACACAGAGTTACCGTGTCTTAGCTCAAAGCAAAGGAAACTCTGAACATCTGATCGTCAAGATTAGTATGGATTCTACTGACGGACTGAAAGTTTCTGTGGTGCTGTTAAAGAAACAGTACATCATGCACCCACAAGATAAACCCCTTGAACTTTATATTTTCTATCGCAAGTTTAGATTTTTTTTCTGCACCGCAACACAATGAACTTTTTTAATAGCAAAGCACTGCCCACACTCACAACATCTCATCCTATTGTGCTATTCATAGATTTTTCTTTTTTTAACATGAAGTCTAGTGCGGCCAAAATTCTCTTGTTTTGTTTTTGCGTGAAAGCAAATCAGTCAACAACACATATAAAAGATGCTTGTCATAACAATGTGTTGCCAAGTGTGAGAGGGAAGCAGCTGCAAATTCACTCTGTGGATGTCAATCGCACAGAAAGTTTACCTCTGCTTGTTTGGCATCTTAACAATACACATATGTCTACATTTTTTTATTCATTTAGTGCTGATATGGTAGTAGTTTGGTACCACTACGTCTATATCTTATCCTTTAAAATGCCCATGTTTGCATTTTTTCTGCATTCTCATGTGCCATCCCCCTGTGTTATTCATCACAGAAATACTTTAGCTGCATTCGCATATTCTACTGTCACATGCTTGTGTTTTTGCCCTTTACCTAAATTTAATGTTCCTTAAAGGGCAACTTTACCAACTTTCAAGATAAGCCCATGGTTCTTGTTTAGGGAGTACATGCACATTACTGGGAATAAACTTCCCTCTGCCTTCCCTGTATTAAAATAGTATGTGGAGTTTTTTGGTTCTGATGATGTCATTGGAGGGATTCTAGAGGAGCAGGTCACAAGAAACCAGATGACATCATCACAAACTGGTGGAGTTTTTATAGCAAATAGCAGATGGCTATTTGCATGTATGGAACGCAGAGGGATGTTAATGCCATTCATACATGTTCTCCTGAGACTAGAAGAATGCTGAAAGATGTTACCCTGTAATTTTAAAACCTAACACTGGTCCACTCTGTAAACTCTGCTACATTTTCTATTATATATTTTGCACAGTCCGATGGAGATGTACTAAAGTGAGAAAAAGAAAGCTTTAAATCTGGACCAACCTTTGCTTTGTTGTAACACAGCAACAGTGAACACATGGAATTCTTCCATCTGCATCTGTTTACTTTTGTTGGGCCAAATAAGTTTATTGTGATGAACACAACCATTAAATAAAAATTGCATTTAAGCAGAAATCAACTAGATGTTGCGAACTACAATATGCAACATCTGATCAGCCTGGTCCAAAATTTCTGGATTCAGTCTGCCTGTCTTCAGTAGCACATGATTTCAAATGCTAAAACACAATCTGTAAAGGTCATTTGGATCTTGTGCGAGTATGAAACGTATGAAACTAGTTGGACAACGACAGTATAAGTGAAAACGGGTTACGTGCACAGACAGTGTTTGAGCAAGGATGACACTTTAGCGCAGTACAGTTCTTATGGGTATACTCTGGTCAAAACATAATTATGGACTGGTCAGAGAAATGAGACACAGCAAGTGATGTTTAACTGGCTCCTGCCAACAAAAACATGTACCTGCACCAGGTACTCTCTGGAGAGCAGTGGCAGGCGGACATGCTCCATCAGCTGAGCCAAATGTTCCTGGCGGACATCTTTGTCATGGTTGACCCAAGCTATCACTGCTTCAAAAACCTACAAATAGACACACAGACAGCTTAAGTGTGAGATAATTCATTTGCTCCACCGTGACCTACATGCTGCAATGAGCAGGGTGAGTGAGACCTTTTCTTCTGTGGGGATGGCGAGCTTGTCACTGGCAATCAGACTGGACACTTGCTCCATGCCCAAATTGAGGAACTCTTCACCCCCCACCACCTCCGTGAAATGTTGCTCTGTCAACAAAAACATTAGATTAAAAAAAAAAAAAGGGTTCTCTCTTTCTTCTGCCCACAATTTCATTAATTAAGCCTGTTCTCATTCTGTCTCGCTCCAACATCACACAGACCCATTTTAGCAGAGCAATGACACACAGTTACTGTCTCACATGCCTACGAAAATAGTTTTGTGTGTGTTCTGCTCACACTAACCTGCGTAGCTGTTGGCCTGAGAGAGGAGCTGAGAGCAGGCGTGTATGTCAGCGAAGGCTCGTATTCCCAGACAGTTGGACGGATGAAGCTGAGAGCTCAGAAACTCACAACAAGCCTTTTTCACCTCGTTCAGCTGCAGCAGACCTGCTGCAGGCAGCAACGCCTGTCGAACGCAGACACACACACTTGTGTCTCTCTATTTTATTTTTCTAATTTTCTCATTCCAAGCCCCTTACACTAACCCCAACCATCACAACTGAATGCCTAACCATAACCCTAACCAAAACCTAATTCTATCCCTGACCCTAAAACCCAGTCTTGACCCTCAAAAAGCACTTTGAAATTGTGTGGACCAGACAAAATGTCCTCACAACAATGGTACTGAAACAAGATTTGTCACAATATACACTGCGTATGAAGAAGAGTTTATCATCTAAAAATGTGGAGTTTACATATGTGTTAATTTGACAGTGTATCCATTGATCACAAGTTGTATAGTTGCATGTATGTGACTCTCAGCGTTTTTGTGTTCACCTGCACATTATCCTCTGTGACCTGAATCTCTGCTGTGTAGATGTAATCGACCAGCAGGCCCAGAGTCCAACCGTCCATCTCCTTGATCCTCACTCGCTTCGCTCTGCTCTCTGACATTTCCCCTGTTACACGCACAAAGAGTAACAAAGAAAAATAATGACTGTGAGCCAGGGAGCTAAAAACCAGTCAAGGACGGAAGGTGGTCCTCACCTGTAAACATAGCGTGGAAGTAAGGGCTTCCAGCAGCCAGGACAACTCTGTGAGCCGCAATCTCCACATCCTCTGCCACTATGGTCACGTCACACAACAGATTCTGGCTGTACGAGCAACAGATGGAGACGAAAAGAAAGATCAGTTAAAAGTATTCAGTCGAGGTTTAAATACAGATTTGTGGATGATGAAACACATTACCTGCGCAGCTCATTCATGACTTTGAACGCCTTTCTCATGTGCCGAGGATTGAGAGTGACTGGACCGTGCCTTTCGACTCCATCTTCTTTGTCCAGAGTGTGTGGACAAAGTCTAGTGCACCTGAGATAGACGGCACAGACATGTGAAACACACACACTAATAACCCCATCACCTGCAGAATAGAGTTGCCCCCTTTGGTTTATAACAGGTGGGCAACAACAGCTAACGAGCTATGCTGATACGCACAAATCAACATCTTAAACCATATTTATGTGCTTATACCATGGCCACCGCGAGCACAGACAAAAGGTGTTTTTAAATGGTCGCCCCTTTATCTAAAGTTTGATGTAATATCTTTAAATCCTGGTTGGATCTGTTTCAGCAGTGAGAGCTGCTTCATCTCTTACTGAGGGGGAACTGTAGCAAAAAGTGGCTGCCTGCAGTTTAATATTTCATGTGAATTATTTAGAGCAGTGGTTAGAGGGTTAGAAGGTGGTTAGAGGATTTTTAAAAAGGAAAAACACAGGGTTAACAACAGCAGCAGGTCAACGTTTGATTATTAATCAGGCAAATCAGTGAATGAATCAGCCCCCAGAATGTGTGTGTGCTAACTGCTTATTTGTTATGGATTTAAAATAGCAAATCAACAATGACCAGACCAGCATTACTTATATCACTATTACTGATTAGTAAAGGCTCCATGTCTCACATCTTGTTAGGACTTGAATTATTAGTTTAGACTGAACTTGTGTGACGTTCATTCCTAAACAAAGTAACGGAAACCGATACGAGTTGTGGTCATTTAATAATTATAAATAAATGTATAGTCTGGCAGAGGCTCTAGTTGTTAACCTGGACGTGAACATGTACAGTGTACGCATCTGTGCAGTGTGCTGTCCACCAACAGCTTTTTGCCTCAGAGCGCTTTTAATTATTACTACTTTGCAATGTTTTACAGCAGTAATGTCGAAGTGAAAAAAAATTAACTTAACCTGTTTATCTTGTGAAATGTTCTTCTATAATATTTTTCATAGATGTTTCTAACACCTATGTTCATCTGTGTTGTATGACTTTTGTAAATGATCCACATCTTTAGCAATTTAAACTTCTCAAGCAGATTTAGCTTCTAATCAGCACCAAATACAGTAAAGTATTCAGATCATTTAGTAAGTAGTACAGCAATGTAGAAATACTCTGCTATAAGTAAATGTCCTTGAGATTTATTTATTTGAATTGAAATAATTGTTTTTAAAGTATTATTAGGATTAATTTGAAGTAACAAAACAAACCACTCAGCTAGCAGAACATTGTCCCCTATCACTGGTATTTTACTATCATTACATATTTAGTACTGATGCCTCAAGCATCAGCGTTTACTGTAACAGTGACTGAGCTGGTTTGAATTGCTTGTCCAGTGACTCCCAACCCGGGAGTTGTGAACTGACACAGGATGAACCTGAAGGATCAGGAGACACTAATTTGGATTCACTTTTTTATGATTTTTAATGTTCACTGTAAAACACCGGATTAATACCTCAACTGTTATTTTCTGCTAACTACTTTACTGATGGATGTTCACATGTGATTTTTGACAGACAGAAACAAACCAAGAATAGATTAAAGAAAATCTGGAAATCTTCATATTTAGGCAGCTGCAATGTCATTTTGAGGGAATTTCTGCTTCTCTTTCTTCTTGTAAAAAGCAAAATAACTGTTTTTGTATAAGTCAAAGCAGTTTGACCCACACCTCCAAGCTTGTTTCCCTGCCTAATAAACCAGGTTTGTTAAATCCTGACTTGAGTTAAGTTTGCTTTATGTAATAAATCTTGGATTTCACATATTACTTTCCCACCTATACTGCAAGTATTTTTATCATGTATCCAATAGGCAAAGGACATATACAATAGCCTGTATGTGTCTGTAACTTTAAACCTACAGAATGTCAGCTGCTCCGGACACAGCAGCGTCTCACTTTCCGAACCAAACATCCAACACTTGGATTTGATTATGCTGCTCATGGACAAATCACGTGGCCCTTGTCTTCTGTCACAAACACACCCACACACACATGGCTGTGCAGCAGTCAACACACCAACCCAACACCTCCGTACAACCCGGCAAACACAACCGCAGGCTCGGCGTCAGCGCCCCGGTCGCCCACCCTGTCCCCCCGGTCAGTGCACAGCCACGCCGGCTGCCCGCTGCCTCTCAATGCGGCACCATCAGTCAAGCAGCTACGGGGAAACGTCAACGTGCGCACACACACACACACACACACACGGAGCTTCGTGCACTTACAGCGGATGATTATCCATGATTACGGTGTTTTTCAGAGGCTGCAAACTTGGCCCAGCTGCATGCACCATTCCATAGCCACCGTGTTGTCGTTAACGCGTCGGAAGTCAGGCGTGATTCGCGGCGATCGTCGCTCCGGCGGCGGGGAGACGGGCTGGCGGCAGCCCCATGAACAGCGGCCAGCTCCGCACAGACACACAGAGCCGCTGCGGTGACACTCCGGGCGGACACGTTGCGATTCGACCCGGCTGCTGCTGAGCCCGGCGGACTTGTTCTGTCGGCCCCCAAAAACACGCACAGAGCAGGAGTGAGCCGCCGCGTCCGGTGGGGTTTATTTTGATGTGTGTGTGTGTGTGTGTGTGTGTCCCCTTCCTTCCTCCTGGGTGTGTACGGGTGCGAGGAGCGGACGGACAAGGATACCTGTTATTTTCCAATCACCGATTAAAACGTACAAACAAGGACGTGTCGGCAAAGACAAGTCCTGCGAGCGGCCGAGGCGTCCCACAAGAACGCACTGTCTCCCCCTACCTGTGGAAGACCGAGCGAGGAGGACTTCAGGGACCGGGGACATGTCAGACCGAGACCAGGAAGAACTGGGATGATTCCAGACTGCAACCACGAAATCATTGTTGCTTGACTGGATTTAGTTACTCGTTTCTTATTTACTTCCTCATACCTTTGACACAGAAGCCAAAAAAACTTCTATTCTTAAACGGCTGAGTGCCTCACAAATTGCCCATAATGTTTACCTAAATTAAAAAAATTAAATCACCTAACTTTAACACATTGTGAAAGAATCCTGTCATGGTCAAACTGAGAAGTGAGTCTGTTATACCTTATTATTTCCATTATCACCTCAGATCTTAAAGCTTTTCTTAGTGTAGGATAGAAGAATCAAACATTGCTGAATATCTTTTAACACTTTGAGATTTTTATAGAAAACCAGGTTTTTAATAATTTCCTTGTCTGAAAAAAATACACTTTTAAATCTGGGTTGCCTAACTCAAAGTCTTGATAAATCTTAGAATGTTTAATTAAAATCACATAATTATGAACAGTTCTATTAGTATTTTCACTATTTAGTAACTTTGACTTAACTTAGACCTGGTATTGTTCTCAGTCTTATCATTTTGACATATAATTCTAACCTAATGTCTAATCATCTTCACTTCATAACAAAAATAAAAATATAGTGTCTCAAAAATTGAACAGATTCAAAATGATGGGCCATTTTGAATATGTGATTCATTCATCATGAATCTGTAAAATGAAAAAAATATATATTTGACCTAATTTCAGACATACCATAAGTATTTATATGCTTATGTACACCTGCTCATCCTTTATCTGTTTTCTGACAGAAATGCACTTCTGAGGTTCACGTTCAACAACAGAATTCATAACACATAACAGTGGCAGATAATCCACAACCACGGAACATATAAAAGGCCAGTTTTAGGGTCTGTTTTGTTCCTTGTAAAGACCTGGTTTGTAGAGAGTGTTATCCCAGGGCCCATCTGTGAGGATCTCGCCTGCCTCGCTGTGGACAGGCGATAGCTGTGAAGCTGGGTAGAACAAGTCTGTTGTGGTGTGAAGACAGTGAATGCATTAGAGACAACAGACTGTCAGGAGGCTCAGTCATGGCCTCTCCCAACTCATTTATCATGGCATCGTACAAGCAACATCAACTTAAAGCTGTAATCAGGAGACTCATGATCACACGATTCCACTTCAATATTTCGAGAAATCTAAGCCGATTTTTTTTTGTATTAACCATAAGAGTTATTTTGATTTTTAAGTGATGCTATTTCAGGTTGTCACAATTGAAGCAGCAAAGGCAAAGAGTCAAAGTCAAACTTAAAAGAGCTGAATTCTACACTTTCCTTGAGGTACATCACTAGCACCTGTTTACATCTTTCCTGGTAAAACACATCAGGTTTTACCATCAGAGTATAAAAATCTTCCAGAATCACACTTAACGACAGCACGATCAGCACTGCTCCTGACTGGTAAACTGTTCATATTAAAATTGGGTGACAGCCCCTTTAAATTTCAAACAACTATAAAATGTGTGCACTGTGAAAAACACAAATCAATAATACTCAAATGTTTTATTTTATTATACAATATGAAAAAAGTCAGCCACACAAATATTTATACAGATCAAAATGCTGAAAAGATAATATAAAATAACACAATGATTACCCTGGATGATAAACTGATCTCCAGTTTCCTCACAAGTTGACAGTGAGCATCACGTGCTTGGTGAGTCCTTCAACTGAGAGTTTGTGCGTTAGTTTGGTTTTAAAGGGGCAGGGGGTAAACTGGCAGAGGCCTGTTCCAGGAAGGCCAGCGGTCCAGGGGGTGGGAGATCCGAGGGTTTACGATGCTGAAGGCTCACATCCTCAAGCACTTGTTGCCAGTGGTGCAGTTTGGATAAGTGCTTCTGAACCAGCATTTCTTTCCTCTGTAGCTCATTACGCAACTCTGACACATCCTGAAGTGAGAAACAAAATGTACTTGAGAAGAGAGAAGGCACGTCACCCAGTGGAGAGAAACAAATACGATGTAAATACTGGCAGAACTTCACAAATACAGGTCTAAAAAAAAAAAAAAAAAATCAAGATATGACACAGGTACTGGATCTCAATAAGAGGTTTAGGATGTTGTGCAGTTTGATTTGCACATACTCAAACAGTTTGAGAAACATAAATAGTTTTTTACAAATGTCAAGTGTTAGAACAGGCAGGTGAGTCTGTCTAATAATTTACCTCTTTCACCACCTGCTCAGGTTTCTGCACAGATAACTGAAGCCTCTTCTGTAAAAAGAAGCACTCCGTTTGTCGAGCCACGTCCAGAAACTTTTGAATGCACTGGTCGACACCTGTAATCAACAACACAAACATTAATCACTGTAAATACTAAAATATGACCAAAACTCGAAAAGCCCCACTAACCTGTTCGGATCTCCTCTTGGTCTGTTCCATTTACATAGTCTTGGCTTACCAGGGATGCAAAACATGCCTGCAGAATAAACACAGAAAGCAACATTAATATCTTTTTCACTAAAAGTGCAATCATTCTTTCTCTTTTAGGCTTGAATACAGATGGATCTTTTAGAAATAGGGACAACGATGAGCATTTTTCCGGGGGGATTCTGAGGACATGATGCCATTTCAAATATAACTTAATCCCAATATTCCGTTTACCCTTCAACAAAGTTAACATTGGTGACAGTCAAAATCTGAGAAGGATAAACGACAGAAAAAAATTGTCCCTGACTGACGTAATTTGCAACACAGCCTGGGATATTATGAAATGTTTTGTGGAATAGAGAGATGATAGAATTTGAAAATATGTAATTGTGAATGACATCGACCTTGGTTTAAACTATCACATTAAAATTGACTTTATCAAAATATTGATTTACTGTATTACCAAGTCAACAACATGCTAATACAACAGGCTTCACTCTTCAGAGCCTTCCAAAAAAAGATTTTTAAAGTAGTCAGATTTGCTCCCACAAGAATATACGTGGAGGACCAGGTTTACACTCATCCTAATTTCAATGGCGATAAACAGCTCCAACTTGTTAATCATATTGCTGTATGAACCGCTCTAAAACCTGTATTAGTAGAAAAACTAACAGTATTTACATATTTGTGTCTTTCCATTGGTTAATGTCGAGGCTCAGATTTAACTTGTCAAGTTTTTCAACATGGCCAACTAACAATTCCATCAATCACCTAATCTTTATTGTCGAAATTTATCCACTGATAATTTTGTCACTAAAAGGTCAGAAAATTTTGAAAGATATCCATCAGTGTTTAAGGCAGCATCTTCAGATGGCATTTTTGTCCAAACTATAGCCCCCAAAAAAACTCAAAATATCCAGTTCACACTTATTCCTTAGACAAATGAAACACAGCAAATTATTACACCGGCAAAGCTGATATTACAAATATAAATTCCTGAAAACCTGGACCACAGTGGACAGGACTGAAGTTTGTGGTTAATAAATCTCCAAACAGCTGTAGATTTGCAGTAGTAAACCAGACGTGCAGCTGTGCTGAAGTTACGTCTGTTGAATCTGTTGCAGTTTGGAGGCTGCTCGGAGTGGGTTCATTTGTCAGCAGTATCAGCTGTTTGTCAGCTGTTTGTCAGCTGTCTGTTCTTCTGGGCTTTTCGTTTTTTTTTTGAGCTCATTTAGGTTCGAGAGACACTGTCGATCTTTGACGCGTTAGTGACTGAAACAGAATAAATATGAAGAAACGAAGCAACTGCGAGGAGCCGTGGAGCTCGGCGTTAGCTGACACTAACTGTAGCCCGCATCCCTTGTGGCTTTAGGGACTAAACATTAAGCGAGCACACGTTAATTTACTGAATTAAGTCTTTGAGGAAGAAGACGGTTGTTCCATGTATGGAGACGCCGCTTAAATAACCAGGTTACTTTATGTTTATTATCATGCTTTTGCTAACATAGCCACCAATAATTAGCACACACAGCTACCGAATGCTAGCACGTTAACATCCCACCTCAAAAGAAGCTTCCAGCTCATCCACTAGCGTGTTGTTTCCCGGGGGTCTGCTGGCGGTGCCGGGGAAGCCCGGCTGACCCGGTCCACCGGGACCACCGACGGGATGCGGACCAGGCTGCTGCTGCTGGCCTGGAAACATCCCGCTCATCGACGCCATCTTGGTCTGAGGAGTTCCTGTCCGGTCCGCACATGCGCAGACGAATTTTGTTCACAATAGCGTTGCCAAAATTATGTGGACACACCTGCTTAAAGCCATTTTACCGTTCAGTTCAGACCTGTACATTTACATTATGGTTAATAGATACATGGAAAAGAAATATGATCAGGGAGAATTGTCAAGCAGCCTCCAGATACCTGAACTACACAATCACCTGCACCAATAATATTTTCAAAATCAATTATTTGTTGGACTAAATGGATGTCCCACTCTAATTTTAGCCCCATGAAAAAATATCTGTGATAAATTAAAACAGTTTTATTTATTCTTTTATCACTAAACATCAGAGTCTGACATTATGAATGTAGTTTTGCCTGAATATGAAAAAATACCTGCAGCAAAGGTACAAAAGTTTTATCAAAGGGTTTCAAGAAAAGTGGAAGCTGTTATAGCGACATGTTTACAGCTGTTGTTCTGCAGTGAGATATATGGGTGCAACAAGCTGAGCTTTTTGCCTCAAAACAAAAGACACACATATGCAAAGGTTTACAGGATTTATTTATTTACAGTAACAAATGGATGATCTGAACCACTATTCAGTTATTAAAGAGATTCAATTTTTTCTGCTACAGTATAATTACAAGAAGAAGTGTGAAGAAGAAAACTAACACAAAGTTGGCCTCCATTACAAAATGACACACCATATTATTTTTACTTATTTCCTTTGTGTTCAGCTCTCTGCTGTCCATTTTCAGTTGTTGCGGTGGGTCAGCCCAGCAGCAAACTCCACCAGTGTGCGTGTTGGTCTTCCAGACATACCTTTTTTCAGGTAAGGAACTTCATCTTTATTACTCATCACACCAGCGATGTCCAGATGAGCCCAGTGAGGAGCTGTGACAAACTCTCTCAGGAACGCAGCTGCTGTGCACGCACCACCAGAACTACAAAGAATTCAACAGATACACTGGTCAGATGCATGTATCTGTAAACAGAGCCATGACTAGACACCTCTGCTGCTCTGACGCTTCTTGCAGGAGCTGCAAGCACTTTGTATGTGTAGATACGTACCGGCTGTACTTGCCAATGTTGTTGAGGTCAGCCAACTGGCTTTCCATCACTTGTCTGGTGTAGTGCTGGAACAGAGGCATGCGCCACACTCTGTCACCTGTCACAACACTAGCCTGCAACACACACAGTACATCAATCATCAAAATAGGAGCTGAGAGACCAACATATGCATGAGTATTATGCACACACATTACCTTGTGCAGCTGCTCCCAGAGCCAGTCAGAGTTTGTGAATACTCCAGCTGCTGCAGAGCCAAGAGCTACATCCATCGCACCTTGAAGACAGAAGAAGCTAAATTTTCGTAGCAAAATTTCGTAGCAAACCCTTCTTTGAATTCTGCAATAATTGGAGCATAGGTTCAATGTTTTGGCTCTATTCCATGTTCACAATGACTTATTACCAACAAACTGAGAGCTGCAAACATTAAGCTAAGAGCTGACTCATTGGCTGGACAGTTTTAGCAACTGTCATCAGTGCTACATGAACCCATATAGGTAAATTCAACTGTACTGAGTTACACCACTTTGCTACCGACCTATGATGCTGCATATTACTGCATCTCATGTGACAATTCACTTTTGTGCGAATCAAAAAGTTCCCAGACAGATTTAACAGAATACAAACATTAACTGGCAACTTTGATCAATAATGACCAACAAGCAGTAACACAACAATGCAAACACAAACACAAAATGTTACCATGTTATCTAATTATATTGCGAAAACATATATGGCCTTTTGAAATTGCTGCTTTAAGAGTTTACAGTGGATGTAATTGTAGATTAGCTTTTAAATATATTCTGCCTTATGTCTGTTTTATTTTTACACCACAAACTAGACCAGAGTCAGAAAAGAACCAGACAAGGATAAATATTTTTAAGTGGTCTCAATCTAGTTGTTTGGTCTGCACAAGACTCTAAACGAAAACTTTGACAGACGAGAATACTACAGAGGTCAGTCACACTGTGCCAGAGAGGTTAGGTCAAATCCAAAATGAGCATAGAAAAATCTTGTAAACATAAAACCAACAATTTTGTCACCAACATCACAACGTGTATTGTTTTAAAAACCTCACCTGTTAGCGTAGCAACAGTGACAATGGCTCTGGGGTTGAAAGTGTGTCCATAACAGAGTGCATCTGCAAGAACTAGTCTGCCCTCTGCATCTGTATTATCAACCTGTATGTGGAGGGAACAGTAAAAAGTATTCACCTGTGCACACGTACAAGTGTATGAACACACTCACACCACTATGTCTATCTTTTACAATCCACCACGGGTGCACTCACCTGAATTGTTTTTCCATTCTTGGCTTTTACAACATCACCTGGTTTAGTGGCCTTTCCACTGGGCATGTTCTCACACAGAGGAGCCAGACCTGATTCAGTTACATTACAGAGAGAAACAGGCCAAGCCATTTTTTCACTTTGGTATTTAAGGCAATCGTTTTTCTCTTATGATATAAGGATCCAAACAAATACTTTTAGTAAGTCTGTAGTCCCACGATATTTACCAATGATGTTAAAGGGCAGTTTCAGAGCTGCTGCTGTGACAATAGAGGCACATACGGTAGCAGCTCCTCCCATGTCAGCCCTCATTGCATCCATAGATGAAGATGGCTTCAGGGAAATTCCACCACTGGCAGCAAGCAGAGAAAGAAGAGGAGATGAAACAACACAGATTTTTAAATGAGGAATTTATTGTTCTCTAAAGATTAGATGTTTACGCAGCCATTCCATTACATCCCCTACTGACCACAGGAGTGTGAAGCTGACAATTAGCTAAATTATGTGTGTTTACCTGTCAAACGTGATGCCCTTGCCCACTAAGACCAGTGGGGCCTGCGTGCTGTCAGATGAACCGTTGTAATGTAGCTCCAGGAAGACAGGGGGCTCCTCTGAACCTTTGGACACACTGAGAAATGCTCCCATCTTTTGCTCCTCCATCCAGGCCTGGGATCTGCAAAAACACATGAAAAGCCGCCATTCTGAATTAATGTCATGTTATGGCCCTTGCATTTAGCAAATACAAACAATCGATTTATTTTTCAGTTTAAAATGCAACACTCCCTGACTGAGTGCTTCACATTACTGTGTTCGATTTTAAATATTCAACTTCACATCTTTGTTTCTTGCTGATGAGGCCATTTATTTTTTTTAAAAAAGAGAAAAAACTTATAGTAGTATAAAGCATGAAAAAGTACATTTAGAATGATTATCAGTGTTGTTTCAGCTTTAAATGTAGATTTACATTTTATAGACCTAAGTACTATAAAATAGATTCAGAAATGTTTTATTTAACATTACAGAACATTTTCACACTCCACACACTAGTTTAAACATATTTTTCATACTAAAGAAAATGTTTGCCACAGATAAAGTAGACAAATATGTGGCCACACTGTATACAGCTGTTGAATAACTTGCTGCCAAAATGACTGTAAAACTTCAAGTGGTTGATACACAGACTGTAGCTTAATCATAAAAGACTGTAAATGTCCATATCTGAGTAATGTGCAAAGTAATGTCAGTGATGATGAGTAATGATGATGAATGATGTACAAACCTTTTATTTATTGTGACTCGTTCAGCATGAGGTGCTAATTTCTCCCCGATGGTTTCGGCAAAAGCAGTAGGAGTGATGTGATTGGCTGGAGCTTCCATGAGTAGTCGTGCCAGATTTTGGCCTTCTGCATACACAACTCCTTTCTCCCAACCAGCCAAATCAGCACTAAGTACAAATCAACAAAGACACATTTACAGTAACATGAAAATGTGTTGCATGGCAAATGTGTCCCAGTTTCAGGTGGGTTTTGTTAGTCTACCTTCCATGAAGCTGCGTTGTAACTTTGGTCTTCTTCTTAGATTTGAGCTGGTCATACTGAAACAAACCCAGAATGGCACCTTCTGCTGCTGACTGGGCATCACCACAACCGTCCACCTCCACATGAGTCACCTCCAGGTCCTGAAGTAACCGACAGCCAGCTGAATCCACACAGAACAATGAACAGATGTCAGTCATGTTTGATAAATCCTCCAAAGAGTCATCTCTAAGACAAGCAGTCATATCTCTTACCTGACACTGCATGTCGGATGTTCTCTTTGCTGGCGTCCCAGTTCTCTGCCCCACAAACTCCTGCGCTATTCTTACCCAGTCCGACTACAGCTACACATGGAAAATCCTGGACAGCACAGATTTTATCACTGCAACACTGTCAAGTCATAAAATCTTCATAATGTTATATCACACTTTTTTTACCTTGTGGAGTCCATAAAATATTCTGCTTTTGCCTTTCTTGAGTGCAGGTCCAGAGCTGGCAAATTTAACACATAAATTCAAAAATCAAAATGTTAAACAGAACCAATCAAATTCTTCACAATAAAACCCAATTATATATAGTGTTTTGTCATATTAGTAATGCACCATTACCATGTCTCCTGCCTGTTATCACTGATTGTGTTAATAATCACACTTAAAATTCATCCCATTTGCCTCAAAGAATAGGGAAACGCTATTAATTTTCAAAGTTAAACTGTCTCATTTGTTGTGCTCTGTTCTTGAAGGGTTTCTTGAAATACATTATTAAAGTTTTACAATGACTAACAGAAACTGAGTTTAATGTGGATTGTCACGCCATGTTTAGTTAGGTGAGGAGGTCTAGTTCAAGTCAGGTAATCTTGGCTAATAAGTAATGCGCTCTGCCAAGGCCCAGTGTCTCATGATCCCTACACCACACAGCAAAGGATGTTAAGCAAAGCTCTTCAGCTCATTGGTCCCACAACAGTAGAACGAGCAGGCTGGTTTTTCATGCTTCATAACTCAGTAAGTTGTGTTGGTAAAAACATCTTGTAAATATAACTATAAATGACCTGCAGACAGATTGGATGAGATTTTATGTACTTCATAAATAGAAAGACTAAAAGAAATGACAAAAGAGGTGTTACTTTCTACTGACTTACTATAAATGAAACATGCATGTGCCCAAAGGAGTGTTGACCTGAGGAGTTAATGTCCTTTTGCAGAAAGCAGTTCTATTTATTTCTTTTCGCTTGAAAAATCAACAAATTTGGTTATTTTACTTACATTTTCAGTAGCTCAGAGAGTTTCCCGGACAGATTTTGGTCAAAACTTGCAGCTGATTCTGTCAGATGAAGACTATCTCCATCTCCCTCCTTCTCAAACACCCCCAGAACCAAACCCTGCAGAGACACATACGAGGTAAATCTCTTTAGCATTAGCAAAAGGAAAAACATACCCACACACTGATGTTAATACGAGCTCAGAACAGACACACACAGAGACACACACAGAGACACACACCGAGACAAGTGGACTGGACGTTACTCACTTTTCCCTGGTTCAGGTGAGTCTGTGAGGCGGAAAATGACCTGCAGTGCTTTGTCCGCAGCCCCGTTTGCACAGCTCTCCTGAGAAGAAACATTGTCATCTGCTGTAAATGCACAAAGCTGAAACGAAAACCACCGATTCAGACATGCGAAGGTCGTTTACATGTGCACAAGTCGGCGCATCAGCCTGACAGCGGCGCGTTTTGCATACGTCACCAACAAGCGACAAAGTCGGAACTTTGTCGCCATCTATCGGTAGCAGTTGAAAGCAACAGGAAAGGGTGTGGTGGAAAAAAAAGACAAATACAGGAAAAGGTGTTTTTTTATGACACATTATCAGAAACACCTCAATCAACCTCATCAAACAGCACCACACCTCCACCGACATCCTTCAAATGAACATTAGCACCTTCATGAATGCAGGGCTTGTTGTGGGGCTGTTGTACCAAATAAAGTGGCAATATCAGAGAGTGTACAGCCCCAAAACGACAACTT
Organism: Channa striata; assembly: GCA_033026295.1. NCBI lineage: Eukaryota > Metazoa > Chordata > Actinopteri > Anabantiformes > Channidae > Channa > Channa striata. Next base: position 10,220,408 of record CM065188.1, on the reverse strand, counting down.
TTTTCAGCCAAAAATTACACTGCAACAGTAAATGCCATGCTCTGAAAAATATAAAATAAATCAAGCTACAGAATGTGAAAAGTAAAATTAAGTGTTTGTGATTCATGGATTCAAACTAAACTCCAGAGACTCAGTCCATACTTTATGGGTTTCACGATACAAATCTGCTTCTAACAAAGTTCGTACTTTGAGACAGTGGTTTAGGTCTCTGGTTTACAGATTCCCATGTGATAAAGAGGGATTCCTCATATACTACCAGCTAATTTGTTAAATTAATGCCTCCAGGAAATATTTTTTTCTCACAAGTTTGTTAGTATCCACTTTGTTTCTCTCCCCAACAGGAAGAAAGAAATTTTGAAGAAAGACAATGACAAGAAAAATTTTTTGAGAGAAATGTTACAAAGCCACCTCTGCAGCCTCCACACATTAGAGATGGTAAACAATATAATGCATACTATCCAATACATCTCATTAAAATAATTTTAAAATAATTCTTTTCAACTTGTACAAAATAATTCTGATTTTTGTTCTACAGCAAACAATATGGTTTTATATATTTAAAATTAAGAACATTTAAACATCTAAAAAACTCACAATGTCCTGTAAAGTCAAGTGCATGCAATGTTGTATACTGTTTTTTATCAGAGATTAAAGATAATTACATTACAACTCTACATTTGTTAGATTTTAATTTAATGAAATACAATTTTGACTGTGAACATCAAGTGACTGCAAAACAGATCTGTCAATAACATAAAAAAATCAAAGGGAAAAAAATCTGATCTATTGACATACTGAAGCTATAAACAGGATATAAACAGCACAGGTTGAAGTTCAAGTTCAGGATGCAGCAATCTTTGCTTTCACGAATCAAGGTTTCTCAGTTCACTCAGTGCCTCCAGTGCTGCAAATAAGTGACACAAAGACAAGAGTCAGTTAAAAGCCGGAAGACCTGATGTCTGTGTCCTGGCGAGCTCTGTGATTCATATGTGATCACTGTCTTGAAGTACAAGTAGGCAACTTGAGTTTATTTGTGATTTCATGCTGGCTGTAATGACACGTAGCAGCCAGCAACAGGTCAGACGTCTGGTGAGCCAAGATTAACAGGAAAAAACGTCTCTCCCGTGTTTTCCTGTATGCTGTGTTGAACCACTTTATGACTTGATTGCATTATCACAGAGAAGGAAATATATAGAAAAACTATGGCAAGTTACACATTTCTGATGTTTTTTTTACAGCTACAAAATCATCACTGTCATTTGTATTTTTATTTATTATACAATATTGAAATAATGATACACACTTAAAAGACAATGTGCAATGACACAGTGTATATTATTGCAATAGCCATGAGATGCGCAATATTCATCTTTTATCTTTTATCTTGTTAAATATGTTCGTATGCAGATACGAGATTCTTTATTTTTTAAAACTTTGCGCTGGAAATACTGTTTTTTTTATTTTGTTTTTTGTTCTTATTGCTGCTGTAAAACAAGAATTTCCCTGTCTTCTCTTCTCTTTTCTCTAAATTTTGACGTGTACTACCACTTATCTACTCTGTTCAAACAGTGCCTATTGCATATCTGTCTGTCCGTCAAGAGGCATGTGTTGACTGACTGGCAGGACATTTACACAGTGCACAGAAAGTGGGAGGGAGAAAAATTATTATTAATTATTAGAGTCTAGTTCTGAAGTTCTGAAGTCCGGAAAATGGTCTGTTAAGTGACAATTCACATAAAACTTCCACAGCGAAGAAAAGAACCTCAGCCACAGGGTTGGTCTGTCAGTCAGTGTGGTCTGCAGTAACCACCACATCCAGACTTCCTGCGATGTGTATGTGCAAACAGGCTCAATGTTGGGACCTTCAGTAGAGCAGGTCCACAGCAGAGATTGTGGGTTGCTGAGGTTTCTGAATCTCTAGTTTGCGCAGCTTGATCTGGCTCATTGCAACCACTCCACAGACAACAATGTGAGTCCCAATGCTGCCTACACCCAGCCAGAAAGACCAGTCCAAGCCGTCATGCAAGATGACGAGGACAAAGATGTTCTCCTGAAGATTTGCCACGCGATCTGTCAGACTGTGGTGTCTCACTGCAGCGAGGAAACACAGAACACCCAGGGCACCGAAGAAAGCTGGAAACAGAGGAGATGAGAAGTTAGGAACGTAAAAGCTCAACATCACCAGGGATGAGTTTTAAGGTACAATACTCGCAAGTAAACTGACTGAAGCAAGAATAACAGAAGGGGTGGTGAAAAACCAAATTACAAAAATAAAAATGTTCAAGCAAGAGAGTATGAGTTACAAAGTGGCAAAGTGGATGCCTCGTTTGACTTTCCTCCATACCAGCAATGACGTTCCACAGGTAGAGTCCTTTGGGCCCCTTGATGCTCTGGTAGGGAATCTTACGTGCATTGTAAATACAGAAGGACAGACTGACCAGAGCGAAGCCAATCGCCACCAACAAGAAGAGAATCACCATCACGTGAAGGCCACCGTTTAATGTCTGCACAAGCTTTGGGAAAACTGGAGAATCCGACAGAAAGAGAGACACACATGAGCAGGTCTGGTTTGATTGAGTCTGGAAGGAACAACGTGTGTTCACAGTAATAACAGGGAGACAGTGTCACAGCTGTTGACGTGAGTGTCTACACAGCTAAATAAAATGTGTTGATGCACTGTGGGCCTTCTGCTACACGTTTTCTATAATAAACTAAGAACCATGTATAATCAGAAGTCAAAATTTTAATTTCCTACGTGCAGAGTCACAAGTTCACAGCATGACCTTGTTGTTTAGTTGTTGTATTTAGTTACTCTATGTGCTGACAGACTCATATGCCATATAATAACTAGTCTGGTTTAAATTTTGAAGTATTCTAGGCCTTCCTGCAAAATTTAAGTGAGAAGCAACTTTGCATGTGTCCAGAAGGCAATAATTATTTGTAGCAGGGGCATGTCTGCATCTCATCCTTTAATTATATTAACAGACATCTATTTTTATGAATAAACTGTTACATCTGTGATGTTTTTATTCTAAATAGGGAGTTTAAATAGCCTATAAGCAAAAAAGATATTTTGAGCACGATAAAATGAGCTTATATAAGAGAAACATGGAAAGTGTATTTGTACAGTTATGTTTCAAATGTTTAGTTTGGAGCAGTTTGGACTGTCTATAACCATCATATATATTATATCTTATTTCACAGTCATTTACATACATATTTTTATTCTTATTTTCTATTAGAGTTCTTTTAATTCTGTACAGTTCACTGATGCTGTTGTTGTACAACCATGTACATTTACATTTAGTCACTTTTATCCAAAGCGACCCACAGAGTAATTTGGTATGTGTGTGACAAATAAATGAATCTTGAATCATCATGAAACTGTACATTTTAATACTCAGACCAAGAGGAAGGTCTGGACACAGTCTGGGGCTCTGAAGATGTTGCATTGTTCCAATATATTGCAGTTATATCTATCACCACAATTGATTGGCCACAATTCTTAACAGGAGTGAGTTGTATTTGCTGTATTTGGATCTTACTGTGTATTACGGAGCTCCGGTTCCCGAGCCCGCAGTTCTTGATCTTTCCTCCTCTGAACAAACCGTAGTAAATGTCGCCGACGAACTGATCCAGCTCCACCATGGACGCGTTCACTATCTCCGCCCCGGTTTTACACATGATCCGTCCGGTGACCCAGCGCTCCGTGGACAGGGCCACCACCAGCAGGACCACCGAGCCGACACACAGCACCGAGGCCACGGAGAAGGTGATCCGTTTCCACAGGGAAGGCATCTCAGGACCCCATGGCGCGCCGACGGAGGGAACAGGACGCCGCGCAGCGACCGCGGAGCGCGCTCGTCGATCACCATCAGTTTGTTCTCGTCTTTAAAAAGTGAAAATAAATCATAATCCGACAAAAAAAACTGCCGTTTGTCTCGATGAAATGTTCGATGTAATGATGTATGAGTCACTAGGGAGGAGAAACCGAACCTACGGCGGTGATGGGGGATCCGTTACCAGGAGAAACTTTATCCCTGCGCTGTCTGTGCGCCAGGTTCCTGCTAGCTGCCACACACACTCCCCTTTATTCGGGGGATCAATTAACCTTTGCATCCTGACATCTGGAGGATGAAATATACAATTTAATTGGCGACCTTAATGGATGAGCCTATAAAAAAAGCCTATAGAGGTTAAGTGTGTCAGAATGACAAACGTGGCCCATAAACACGGACCCTAAAGGTCAGTGTGAAGCCTGAACCACAGAGGAACCAAACGAGTTCAGTGTGGCTTTAAATCTCTCGTGTTCCTTGCATGCTGTGCCTATTTCAGACTATTTTGTGCATATTTGCTTTAAAGCTGGTAGGTTCACTAAGGCCCTGCAATTATGCCAGTGTATTTTTATCCTACTGCATTATTTCTGCACTTAAAACGGCTGGAAGAGTGCATTCCACTAAACGTAAGTACAAATATAAAAAAATTACTTGCATAGAAAGTGTAGATACAGTAAGTTTGCCTCAATTCACCTCTTCTCTTACTACATATAAGCTACTGCTGCTTTTGATGTTTTTAATGATGTGTATTTAGGACATTTTCAAACATATGTGAATATGCATTATTGCTCCATGATTATAAGATTAAAGTGTATCCTGCGCTTGAGACAGTGTTGTGAAAAAAATCTTGTCAAAATCTAGTTAAGGTGACACATTGTGCACGTGTAGCATCTAACAATAGCAAACATGTTATTTCATTATATTCCACCATGGACAGTGTGGTGATTGGGATGTAACCAACTGATTCACTACTTGATCCACTTATATTTCCTTATGTAAAATTCCACATATGTGAATCTAAATCTTCTAATCTACCCCAAATTTTAGAGGTTCTTTTTTGCCATATTAATCTGATTAGAGATACTCTTAGTGAGCCTTGTAAAAAAAGTATGCCAGAAACACAATATATTTCAAGAATATGACATATAAAATTGTAGCCCTTTATTTGCTTTTATTTTATGCATTTGTCTTGTTAGCCACTAGTATTTGCATTTTTACTATAATATGTTGAATTTTAGTATTGTTAGTGCTACCTTTCTCTTATAATGTATTATTATATCCTTTCTATATAATTATTTTGATCTGTTATTCAGCCTATGATGTGCGATTTTCTTTCTACAGTTTTGTTTTTGTCAGCAAAGACTTACAAAAGGACAAACAAAATGCATTATGTTATTCATAATTCATTCAATGACTCGCAGAGCCGTTGGCGACACCTGCTGGTGATGTACCACAGAGCGTGATGACGTCACGGCGTGTGACGCAGATGTCAGTTTCCCAGGCAGCAGTTGAGACCGTTTGGCGAAGATGGCGGACTCGCTGTCGATGGGTCTGGGAGAGGAGAAAGAGAAGGAGACGGAGGACAAGGAGGGCGACAGGAAGGCGGCCAGGGCAGAGAAGAACAACGAGAAGGACGGAGTCACGGAGACGCTGGGCTTCAACGACAGAAGCAGCGGCCCTAAGGTCAAGAGGCGCAGCCTGTCAGGTGAGAGCTAGCCCCGCTGCCTCGGACGCTCTCAGTCTGACAGCGCGGCGCTAAGCTAGTCCGCGCTGGTGGCGTGAGTGTTGTTGTCCTGTGGTGCTAAACCCGCTGCTACATGTGGGTTCGTCTGCGGGAATAATGTGTGTTTGCTCAGACACGCAGCTGCAGTTTCCCTCTGCTGAATCTGTGCAGCTCACAGCGCTGCTCCGCATCAAGCTATCACTACTGTGTGATGAATTAAAGTAACGTTACGTGGCTAATTTATGTTTGATGCAACCAAAATATTACTGAGATTATACAGCAAGGGAACACAGCTGCATGTGTTCATGATGGAGGCTTCTGTTCAGTCACAATCGACAGACGTTGATGAGCTGTCATCGTTTGGACCAGCTCCTCTAGTATGGGACATGAGGACAGAGAGCTTTTCCTAGACTGTTCCTACCCTGTTAGAATAAAAACAAATGACTCTAATTGGATTAGATTCAACTTTATTGTCTTTACACATGTACAAGTACAAAGCAACGAAATGCAGTTTATGTCTAACCAGAAGTGCAATAAGCAGCAAATGCAGGATATAGGCTATAAGAGTTATAGAGTGAGGTATGTTCAGGTCTGATTGTTTCTGCTTCTTCAAATAGAGCCTCGTTTTTTGGAGTTTTGTATTTTACTATACAAATACTGTTCAGTTGCTTTAATATGAGGGTCTTGGAATTGTTCATGCTGGCTCACTGCCCCACTGTTAAGTATTACTGGGAAACTTGAATACAACAGAGCCATTATGTTATTAACATTCAGCAACAGACCTGTTCTCACTCCAGCATGATTAAATATACAGCTATGCTACCTCATTGCTATTGTCACACCGTCAGCAGTAGTATGAATTTGATTTAGTGTTTTCTGTTTCCGTTTTAATATTAACTCAACTTTGTAGTGCAAATGAGCAAGCAGCCAGCTTATGTACTGTTAAATTCAAGGGAAAACATGCTGTGTGCATAGGAAAAAATGAATAGTTTGGTTTGTATGGACCAGTTCTCAATTTTCAATGCGCTTTCTCTGTCTTTTTGTATATCTAGACCTGTCTCTGATAAGGTTTATAACTACTGAACTTACCAGAGGCTATTTCCTGGAACACAATGAGGCCAAATACACAGAGCGCAGAGAGAGGGTCTACACCTGCCTCAGAATCCCAAAGGAGCTAGAAAAGGTAAACAGTTAAAACATTTTGCTTTGAAAATTGGCGCAATTTTTAAAATGCCACAGGTAAATATATTTATTTTAACTGTATTTTTCTCACTGTGGCTCTCTAGTTGATGACGTTCGGATTCTTCCTCTGTCTGGATGCTTTTCTTTACGTGTTCACCCTATTGCCCCTCAGGGTGATTCTGGCGCTTTTACGCCTGTTTACGTTGCCATGCTGTGGCCTCGGGTAAGATTTACACACATGTAACAGGTATGCACATTTTAGGAAAATTTACCTTATTCATTATTAGCGAGATTGGTGATCAGTATGCAATTTATAATTTTAAAGTATTTTCTTAGTATAAGCTTCACTTAAAGAGCTGAGTAGTGATTTAAATTGTAAGCTAAATCTATACCTCTCTGATACTTTTTTAAGCAAAAGATCTATAAACGTACTTATGGCAAAGTTGTGGTGATGAAGTGCAATATAAGGTAATGTGAATAGATTTCAGTTTTTTAAATGTTTGATTTGTTAATTTTCTTTTTTTACACTCTCATTAAATTTAATATCTTTGTTGTTTAAAAAACTGTGATAGAATTTTTTTGCTTTTTATAGAACAAACAATATAAACAATAATAGTAATACAACTTGGCAGATTAATTGATAATAAAATAGTAGTTGTTGCCCTGGTACACACTGACAGATGATTTGATCTGAACCACACAGTGACTGCAATATTGTTCCTGATCTGTAGAAGGCAGTAGAGCTCTCTCACTGTCCACACTAAATATATAAAAAGGCTGTTGCTGTTGTTCTGTTCTGGTTTTGTTTTATTAATTTGCTTCCATCCTAAATTTGTGTTTGTGTTTTAGTGGTTCCCGCCTTCTCCAGCCAGCCCAGGTTTGTGATGTGCTAAAAGGCTTCATTATGGTGATCTGTTATTCAATGATGAGCTATGTGGATTATGCCATGATGTACCATCTCATCAGGGGACAGTCGGTCATCAAACTCTACATCATCTACAACATGTTAGAGGTATACCCAGATCATTTATAACTCGTTTATAACTCTTTTTTTTTTGTGGAGCCAGCCATCCATCCTGTCATTCCCTCATTTCTCCTCTTGTCCTTCCTTTGCTGTGATTTCAGGTGGCGGACCGTCTGTTCTCATCATTTGGCCAAGACATCCTGGATGCTCTGTATTGGACAGCTACCGAACCCAAAGAGAAGAAGAGGGCACACATAGGTGTGATTCCACATTTCTTCATGGCTGTACTCTATGTCTGTATCCTTACAAAGAAGGACCTGTGATTGTTGGTGTACCTCTTTTTATCTGGATGCTATTATACAACAGTTATAGTTTACAATGAGGAAGAAAGGCTATTTCAAACCTACACAAACTGTACAATAATGTATCAAGCTTTTGGACTTTTTTTCTTTTTTCAGTTAGTCAATGAATTGAAAATCGGCATATTATGTATTATTGATATAGTCATTAGTTGCAACTCTGCACAGTTATAGTTCAAACTAGTAGTGCATATAAGTAGGTGTACGTTAGAATTAAGACAGCAGTGTCCCTACTCTCATCCTTAGTGTATTTTTCTCCTTAACATGTTGTATGTAGTTCTCCATGCTATCCTCATCATGGTTCAAGCCACAACTCTCAACGTAGCCTTTAACTCTCACAACAAATCTCTGCTCACCATCATGATGTCAAACAATGTGAGTATAATTCACACAGCTCTAAGGCTGTAACTCAATAAATGTGAGTTTAGTTGTTGATTCCCCCCCCCCTTTTTTTTCAGTTTGTAGAGATCAAAGGAAGCGTGTTCAAGAAGTTTGAAAAAAACAACCTTTTCCAGATGTCAAACAGTGGTAAGTAGTGTATCATCAAGTAAAACAGCTAGATGTGTGATACTGATATGAGGGGTTTTTGGACAGTTTTGTACTCAGCCTTTAGACTTTGCTTTCAACAAGCTAAATTTATTGAACTGGGTTCAGTTGCAGTGAGTTCAAAGTAAAAAAGTAGGTTAATCCAGGATTGATTTGTTTGTTTCCCACAGACATAAAGGAGAGGTTCACCAACTATATTCTCCTGCTCATTGTCTGTTTGCGAAACATGGAGCAGTTTTCATGGAATCCCGGTAACTAACACAGTGCTGTACACGGAATATAACTTAAATCTATGCAGCATTTTTATCTATATGACTGCAACAATGTACATGAACATCACATGGTCCCACACACTTTAGGTGACTCTGTAGTCAACTTTCACTGACTGTTGTTTTCAAACTTATGTTATGCTGAATATTGACGACCATCTGTTTTTTTTTTATTTTCAGACCACTTGTGGGTGCTATTTCCTGATGTAGTGATGGTGATAGCCTCAGAGGTGGCTGTGGATGTTGTCAAACATGCTTTTATCACGAAATTTAATGACATCAGTGCTGATGTAAGTCCTTTTTTTAAATACAGTATTTTCACAGTTTATCTATTAGGGTTTGTTTTAAATAAGGGAGCAGTTTTGTTTGTTGCTTTTCATATAGTTCAAAACAAAGTCCAGATAGTTTTTTTCCAGTGTTTCCAGGTTTTTTCTGAGAGTTACATTTATTAGCCAGGTATTGATATTTTTACTTGTGACATTGAGAAATGCAGTTAGTATGCATTTATATTATATTCATATTAGTTGTTATAGGTATTTTGACATTATTTTTTTGTGCTAAAAATAAATAATTTGAAAATCAGTTTCATAGTTTAACATAGGGCATTTTCTAAACTACTAAGATGCAATTTTTAGCTTTTTTTTGTTTTGGTTTTAAGTAAAGCCCAATCTCTCATGGGTCAGGTAGTGTGCCTACCAGACAGCAGTTACTAAATCACTATTGTAAATAATTTTTATAATAATAATAATACAGCTAAAGAGTCTGGAATTCTAAGGAGAGTCTTTGTTTATTGATGTCTTTCAGTAAAATGTAGCAGCTTTATGGATATTTTTTAAAACATTGATGGAAATTGTAAGTCACTGCATAGAAAAATCTGTGTGCAATTTTGATAATTATGACAGAAACAAAGAGTGTTGTTATCATGCAGCTACAAAATGCAGCTACAGTATTTGTTACAAATACTTAATAGCTATTAATGAACACTGATAAGTTTTGACACTAAAAAAACACCATAAAGAAATTAACTTGAGGCTTAACAGACCCAAACTGATTTGCTCCTTCCCCATGTTTTGCCCTGCTCCACTGACCCACACACTTTGTGTCTACATTTTACAAACTGGTGCTTATTTTTTCCGTTCTCCTTCACACTGTTTTACACGCCCTCATACTCACAGCAGACACAGTGGAAAAGTGTTCGTGAGCTGAGCTATTTTCTCGCATATCCGGCTCTCCTTTCGTTTTTCTTCCTTATTGATTTTCTCCATGGAGTTTTAGCTGTGCTTATGTAACAGTTTCCCACCTCCGTAGGAAGGGATTAACCCCTTTATCCCAAACTGTCAAACCTAATCACACAAGCCTCATTCACATGTATAAGCCCCCGTGTGTCCATACGTGTCAACATTTAATCCATATGTGCACATATTTGTTTGTTTCTTTACACTGACTTTCACAATTTTACCTTTGCTTGAGGTGTTTCTGATTTGGCTGACCAAACTTGTTGTCATTTCCCAGGTATATGGAGAATACAGAGCAAGCCTCGCCTTTGACCTTGTCAGCAGTCGACAGAAAAATGTGAGCCAAAAAAACTTAAATATCAGCTCTGTCTCCACTAAACTTTAATAGCCAATTCAGGTCATTCTTCTAAGCATTTTGCCTCCACCAAAAATGTATTATTATCATCATTATTATTATTAAATTTAGTTTGTTAAAAGCAAATCATCATCTTTCCTTATTAGATATGTCACTATTTGTTTTAAAATACATTATTAAATGGAATAGATGAATAAAAATAATGCTGTTTTCTCTGTGGGGTAATTTTTTAAATGTGTCCTCAGGCCTACACAGACTACAGTGACTCAGTATCCAGGAGAATGGGCTTCATCCCTCTTCCTTTAGCTCTGCTGGTCAGTCACTTTTCATGAAGATATCCTGTGCTGTTGATATAATGTTCCACATATACACCGTAAATGTAATATTTTGTTTCTGTTTTTTAGCTGATCAGAGTAGTGACCAGTTCAGTGAAAATCCAGGGTTCTCTCTCCTTCATGTGTGTGTTGCTGTTTTACTTGGGGTAAATATCAATTTCACTTTTATAAGTTTTGAACTCAAAAAGTTTTATTAGTTATCAGCCTGTACTTTGCTCATCTTCACTGTTGCTTGTTTGTCATCAGGATGATCACTCTAAAGGTGCTCAACAGTATTGTTCTGTTGGGGACGTCATGTGTGTTTGTCAAAGAAGCCAATATGGAAGAAAAGCTCTTTGACCCTCCACCTTCTGCCGCTTCCAGTCGTGCAAACTCCAGAGCTCACCGACCCAAACATGTTCACATTTCACCTCAGCAAGGTAGCACTTATCTTTTATCCATCACAAACCTGCCTCCGTGTTTTCCCCACAGCTGCTGACACTCCAACCAACCTCGCAAGCGTTGCATTCTTTAAAGGATTGATATAGTAAACTACGTTGTACATTTGTTTGTCTAGGGGACAGAATGACTAGATTTGCCTGCCCTTATTAAAATTGTCCTTTTTTTTTACAAACAGAACCCACATCCGACAAAGGAGCAACATCGGTGGCATCAGACACTTCTCAGACCACAAACATGGCAGAGAGCTCTGCCCCCAAACTTCCCAAAAGTGATTCTGACACATTCCTGACAACGCCAGATGAAGACGATGATGACAAAATCATCAACTCTGAGACAGGACTGGAAGGAGATGGACTCAAACACAGAGCACCTAAAAAAGACTTGCTGGAAATAGACCGCTTCACCATCTGTGGCAACCGAATAGACTGAAGGCTATTCAGTCAGTCAGGGTAGTGTCCTGGCTACACAGCAAGGTTCAGGGATCAGACACGGGTCATGGAGCATGCTAAGACCAGACTTATTGTTGTGCACCTGACCCAAGAAGTATTTATTTATTTATTACTGACAAAACCAGCCAAGGCATAAAGCTGTTACTACAAGCATCTAAGACCACTTCAAATGTTTCCAGCGGATCCAATCCTTTTCCAAGTAAATTGACAATGACTTGTCGTTGTCATGGCGCCCTGCAGACATGCATGCTGGGCGAAAACTGGCATGGTTGGATGGAGAAGACTTTGAAGAAAAAGGCAAAACTGCATATGTGGAAATGTGTATGACAATAGGAGCAATGCAGCTGGATTCAGTGTGTGTTCAGAAGCACAATTATATGTACAGCGAGGACTTGTTTTTAAGAAGAACAAAAACTTGTACATTTTAATTTTTTTTTTAAGTCTGAGAAGCTATAATATTTAGAAAAACCTTTTTAAACTTTTTTTCTAAAATCATCTTTTTTCACCTTTGTTTATGTGATACATAATCACATGACCTCATTGGTAAAATCTCAGTCATTCTGCAGAGACACACAACACACATTTAATGAACTCGTTTCAGCTGAGTTGATGTGATGAGCCAAGATGTTCATAATCGCAGTGATGCTATGCTCAGTCTGACATGAGATCATTATATGTAGTTGCCGTATTTGGCTTATGAGTTTTATCACAGAGATACATTTCAGACACCGGCAAAAGATTCAGAGTACCTGTATATCGTTTGTGTTGATATCTTTAAGTTGAAGCACTGAGTAAGACGGCACTTCTTAGTGAAGGTGCTAATGTTATTTTCAATGGACATCCAAGCCAGAGAGGTTTGGGGGATATTTCATTTTAACTCTTATTGGTCCATGTGTTCTCCTCATTCAACCATGCAGTCTCAGAAAATAATTCAAACAATACAGGCATGATGCATTTTTTAAATTATTTTAGAGCCTTTGATCTGGAGAGCTGTGTGACTAATTTTAAATGTGTGGTGTGTGACAACATCATCTTAACATGTTTTCCAATTCTCCACTATTGTTCTGACAGTAATATGGAGAAATAAGTAAGCATATCTTACATCTCTGGGTGCCTTGAAGTGCCAGGAGATGTGTTAGCAAAAGCCAAGTTCAACCAAACTACAATTTTTGTCTGTCATATTTTGTATTTAGATGCAAGCTACAGTGGTAAAGATCTTTTAACTGTTGTTCTGAAGATATTTAGAGAATCCTCAAAAACGTTTCAGACAATCAGGGTGAAGAAATATTAAAAAGGTGTTTTCTGCATGTTTTCTAAAAATATGCAGCTGGATCAAATGCTTTTTAGATTGAGGAAAGCATTCATTTTAAAAGAGAAGAGACCGGAGCACGCTGATGATTTCATTCCTTCATATTTGTCAGTGCTGTAGATGTGTTTGCATAATTAAAACAGTGAATTTATCAGCATGGTCCAGTTTCTAAAAAATATTAAGTTTGCTGCTTGATAATAATGATATGATAATTCCTACTTTGCTTAATTTGGACAAAGTCTTGTTTTTTTAATACTTTGAACAAAAAATTCTGTTTTATTATTAGATGTATATTTATCTATTTTGACATGACTTACTACAAAAGTACTTACCATAATGTGGAGAGGTGCTTTAGAAGTTTATTGTGACCCAGATTTATTAAGCATACTTGTAGCAGTGCTCTTCAAATGTTTTCCAAGGAAGCTAGTTCTTCTAACTAATTAAAATTTAAGTAATTTCTACTTCATTATTATGTTTTGAAACACTCTTATGTATTAAAATTTCATAATGACACCTACCTGAAGTGAAGAGCAGTGTAATGGAGAGTAGCAGAGCACAGCAGGGCAGGGAAATCGAGCAATGAGAACTGACGCTGAGTCTAATGCCAGTTGTTTTTTCGCAGTTTTAACGAAGGCGCTTCATTCAAAGTTGGTGGTTCAATTTTTTTTTTTATTGTTCGTCTTAATGGACACAAGAATTTGAGGATTTAGGAAATACCTTCACAACAACGGTAAAAGTTATGAGATCACCAGATGTTTATCTTTACAAATAAATGCTTGGCTCTGTGATTCACGTGTAATAGTCATAAAGTTAAATGCAAAACTTTGCATCCCCTTGACTTTGAAATGGCAAAAAAACATATAATATATAAAATAGATATATATACAATCAACTAGTACTAATGTTCTTCATCAGAAGTAACAGAAATGGCCAAAAAGTGTATAAAAATGTTAGAGTAAAAATATATCAATGCAAAAGTTTGCATCCACCTTTATGAAAGGTTTTCTAACATTGTTGCCTTTTGAACCTCTGATCTCTTTGAGTAGCCTCTAAAATGGCTTGTATCCTTTCGGGTATAATATTAGCCCATTCTTTATGGCATTATTGTTCCGAGGCTACCATATTCCTGAGTTGACTTTGCTTTGTGCTTTGGATCACGGTCTTGTTGAAGGATTCACTGCCATTTTGTTGCCATTCATCAGACGACATAATCATTTGGTTTGTTCACACGCTGCTTAGCGAACTCCCAGCGCTCTGCTGTGGTTTCCAGACTTGTGCAGAATACGCGCCTTCATTTGTTGTCTTTGGTCTTCAAGAGGCTTAGTGTGTACACGTTTCTTCATTTCTGGATTATGGTCTTCCCAGTTGGTACCAATATCCTTGAATCTTTTGAAATATATTTGTATTTCTCTCTACCTTTATGAAAATTTTCACATTTTATTCTGAGGTCTTCTAATGGCTGTTTTGCTTATGCCAGTGTTTTTATTGCTCTCAGCAAACTGCTTGAGACTGCCCTTAGAGATCAACCCACTTCCAAATTTAACACACCTGGTGCCACCCATGAAGCATTAAGTTTTTTTTACCTAATTAGACACCTTTGTGTTAATATTTTTTTCAATTACTATCACTTTTCTTTTGCCACTCACAATTTCTATTACTTCTGGTGTTATGAAGGCACATTTGTACTAGCTGAATGTTCATTAAATATTTTGTTACGATGAAAAAGAAATATTTCAATGTAAGGGGGTGAGTCTTTCATTCAACTACACATGAGGTCATTAGGTCCAACCTCAGTGTAGGGTGGTCAGTCCGGTGAAGTAAATGCATGCATAGCTGTAAAAGAAGGATCATGTGTGGATGAAGTGCAGATGTATTGTAATAGTGTGAAGATTATGTGCGTGAAAGAATTTGCAGTGCAAGGATGGAGCTCATTAATTATCACTTATAGGATCAGATTTCATTTTTTTATTTTACATGTACAGCTGTTGTTGTAATGCATCTCCTGATGTGGTTGAAGGAGAATAAAACAGATTTTGTTATTTATCTCTTGCCAGTGTGAGCTGAATGTTTGACAGTTCTCTGTGTGTGTGTGTGTGTGTGTGTGTGTGAGCGTAGGAACAGTGGCGGGTGTTTCAGTGAAAGGAGTCAGTTCAGGCTCTGTTCACAGGGACAACACTGCCGTCCACTGTTCCCCATCAATGGGCATTTGGAGGGGGCGTCTGTCATCACACACAGGTCTTTTTTTCTTAAGTCCGACAAATAATCTGCTTCTGGATACATGTTCCCCTGGTTATGCAGACTCAAGTTCCCATGGTTATTCAGACATATTTCATGATTGCATTTGCCCGTATTGTGTAAAGTGACCGGGAGCATTGACTTCAAAGCTGTTATCCTAGAATTACCCTGCTCAATGTTACATTTTGACAGAGTGTTGGGGTTTCCCTTTCTGAACTTGAACCTTTTCTGCTTGCCAAAACTTTACGAGCTTTTAAAGTCTATCTGATTAACCTGCGAGCTGAAGGTCAGCTGCTCCATGACCAGAGCAATTGACCGGCCTCACATTCACACACAGACACGCTGCGATACTCGATTGTCTGTAGAACAGACACCTTAACAATACCTGACACCTGGTCATGAGCAGCTCAGGGACGGATGATGGAGCAGCTAGAGAAACAGGATGTACAACAAGTCAAGTGTTTACCCATCTATATGTGCTTTTTTTCCCAAATTTTTGGGGAAAGTGAAAATCTGACAGTATTAGTGGCACTTAGACAAAATCATCATTGCCAGTTGATAAGAGTGGTACTGTTGAGGGCAAAGGTTTAAACTAAATTGAACGCAGCCAATCCTTATTTTCACGTGTGCTTTTTGTGTTTTCAGGCGGGAACGGCCTGTTGGTTGTTGGTGGGTTTTCTCGTGTTTCACAGAACTTTGATAAAGCAGCACTTGGTCTATTACTGCCCCACAAATACACACGCACCTGCACAGGTGGCCGAACCCCGCGGGGGCGCGCGCGCCACCGAGCACGAGCGCTCAGCCTTTTCCTTGCGCGCGGGATTAGTCTCCTCGCGCAGCGTGTGGCCGGAGAGAGTGAGACACGGAGACAACGAGACACCGAGACACCGAGCGCATCTTCCGCCGCCAAGTTGTCCGAGAGCTCGGGGAAGATGTCCGGGACGAGCCCGCACCGGGAACCCAGGAGCTAACGGTGCTAGAAGCTCAATGGTGGACGTGAAGGTCTTCGTCTGAGGACATAAACCACCACAGGGACAGGTGTCCTCACAAGTCCCCTGTCCGTCCCCCCGCTAAGGTGAAGTACGACCGGGGCCGGGAGTTCTCCTGTCTTTTACTTGCAGCTGTCTGCTGGACTTCTCTGAGCCATGTTGTGGACAAAGTGGCTCGTCCTGTTGCTCTGCTGGGGGGCATCGCTCGCCGAGCCCCGTGCGGATGAGAGGGACGCGGCCCCGGGTGAGCTGCAGTCGGACTCCCGCGGACAGCCGCAGCCGCTGGACTTCGGGTTTGTGCCCCCGGCGGTTTATGACACCCACGCGTACTATGAGCCCGGGGCCATAGGGATCCTCTTCCACATGGTCCACGCGTTCCTCTACGTTGTTCAGCCGAACACTTTTCCTGAAGGTGAGACTGTTTCTCCTGTTTTTTCCTTGTTGTGCGTTTCCAGGGTTCGACCGGATATGAACAGGACAGGTGCATCTCACCTGAACATCAGTCAGTGTTTGGATCAACGCACCAGTCACATGCTCGTTGTAGGTTTATGGACGTTCAGTGTGGGGAAGTTCGCCATATCGGCTTTGACCCAATAAATGACCAGTTTAGGAAGATAAAGTACATCACTAAAATAAAATCAAAATCATAGAATTGTAAACAATAAAGGGAGGTGCAAAGTAGGCTACAAATTGGTACATGGCAGCTGTATGAATGTGTTGCATGTTGCAGTTGGAAAGCAGAGGAGCGTTTTATTTTGGGCTGTGTTGCACTGAGGGTGGGAGCTGTGATAAACAGTGGGAATGTGAGATAATAACAGCAGAGTAAATCTGGGTACTGTATGACAATTGTGTCACTTCTGACAACCCACGTGTCAGGATTTGATTACACAAGGGATACCAAGATTAAATTGAGGATGAGATAATGTATGAAGACAAACACAAAATGTCTATTCAGTTCAAATTCAGTGTCAAAGCTGACATTTGGTTTAGTTTAGAACACTTTGCACATTAACTGCTCAAAGATCATTTCCACGTTGTGAGGTGTAAGGTAAGCAGCTGACTGACTGGCTTGTTGACCATCACAAACTAAACAGCAAAGTTCAAAACTAACTATATTAATTCCAAAAAAACGCACCCTGAGCTGCTGTCACCAATTACAGCTGGGTCAAAAGAGCATGCACACACACAATCACTGCATGCATTAATGCCATGAGTGTGTTGAGGCCATAAATCAATGTTAAGAGCAGATTAATGGGATCAATATCTGTTACAGTTCATAGGTGAATCTCTTTGGGCCCAAGCTCTCACATTGTTGCGGTGATGTAAAGTTGATTAGGTTTGTAACATGAGCAATATGTTGAGTGTTGTTGGCTTGTCCTTATGGCGTTGCACAGTAACCCGGTGATGCATAAATAGAGCTACACCCAAATAAAAACACTTTGTGAACTTAATTAGCAACTATGAGTGGTCACGTTGGAGGATGACACAGTGCAATAGGATTGCAGGTTTTAAGTTGCTGCCATTTCAGTGTCCAGGGTCAGAGCTGCTAGCAGGGTAATCAATTAGCAGATCAGCGATTAGCGGAGGCTTTCTCAGTCACCTGCATCACCGCATAATACCTTAATCCACAGGACCATATGCTGCTGCTGCCGGGGACTTTCTAGTATGATATGCACTCGCACAGGTGAAGACCACTTGGATGTCAAGCCCCTAATCAAACTGTGTGTATGCAAGATCATGCGCACACACTGACGCACGCACACACACACACACACACAAGCACACACACTTAAAAGTCACATATTAGACTGTTTATAACTCCAACTGCTTAAGCCTTGGCAGGTTCAGCTCAGCTTGTTGTTACTTAAACTGCCAGGTCCTCTTAGCCAAAAATAAATAGCAAGTCCATTTTTACGTGTCAGAATCAAGTGAATCAGTTTAAATGCCTACATGAATGAATACTGAATGAATTCTCTGAGATTTTGTGAAACAGTCACAGATTTTCACTGTGCTTCGTGTGGTTCTAGTTTAAAGTGTGCATGTGTATGAGAGGTATTAAAACTTCTCTACATTGTATATCTCTGTTTCCATCTGAAAACACCTGCTGACATCATCTGGATGTTCATCCTTACAGTGCAGTCCAGCTCTTACTTTAAAAAAATGTTTCTTTAGTGAGACGGTCATACATTCTACATGTCCTCCATTGACCTCACCCACCTCCTGGGTGGGGACAAGTGCTTTTAGATAAAAGCGCTATAAACCATTTTTATAATTTTTACCATTTACTAAATGTAATTGACAACAATCGACCTCAATAATTAACACCTAGTGGAATTATTACCTTTCTGACAGTATCAACTTAAAAACTGAAAAATTATAACATTGGAAAAGTAGAATTCATGGCAGATCTGCTTTATTGGATTGCATAGACTGTACAGGTGTATGTAATAAAGTGGCCACAGGGTGTATTGTATATATAGAAACACTGTTTATGTCATTATACATACAATTCAACTTTTCTATCTGCTTTGTGGTGTAAAAGCATTAATGTAGGCTGAACTTAATGTTAGTAAGTGTTGATATGTAGTCAAATTTTTGGACCTATGTATCGCACAAGTGTCTAATCTTGATTCCATGAATTTGGTTTTATTTAGCTTATCGGGTGTATAAAAATATCTGCTTTTATAAGAGGATCCTGGCTAAGACAGCTAAACTCCAAAACAAATAACATAAGACATAATCCGTAACAACCTTTTAAAAAAACTTAATAATATTAACACCCAACTCAACAAACTTTTGACCTCATTTGGCAAATGAAACATTTAAATGTGCTCAGAACCTAGGCAGAAAAAGAATCATTCAGCATAGTGTTAGCAATGGCCTTAAATTCAATTCAAAGCAACAAACTAATTTGCTTAGTTTCAGTCAGTTCAAATTCGCCTGAGCAGGAAACATCTTTTCTAGTGGTGTCACTTTGATATTGGTACTCCATTGAATTCTTTTGCCTCATCACATAGTGTTGCTGTCCATGTTTGGTGTTGGAGGTTCTTTAGGTGCTGGATGTGGTGGAAAAGACTCAGAAGTCAAAATGATGGGGATGCTGACAAATGCTCTTCGCAGTGTTGACTTACTTTTCTAAAGTTCGTGTCCAACTACTGCTGTGAGCCTAATGTAAGACTGGGAATCTGTCCTCTTTCCTCTGCCTTTCTCCCAGCTTTCTCTGCAATGAAACAACTTTGCTTTGCTCCTAACCCTTTGCAAAAGCCTTTTAGGTCCTAGATACAATTACAGCAAACCTGAATGTTAAAAAATGCATTAAAGCAGAAACTGTTGATCTTCTGTTATTGGTCTGATGCCAGAGCTTTGCTTAAAAACTTTTTTGAGCATCTCTGAAATTGTGGCAGTACTGTTCCGAGAGGATTTGGTTACACCTCTTCACATTAAGAAAAGTGTGTAAGCATATTTCTATTCTATATATACTATACGTATGTAAGAAAAAAAGTCCACCAATCTCCAGATGAAAAGTAAAGTAAAGCTTTGTAATCCTTTTTACATTCAGTTTGTGCTTCCCTCTCCACTGTCTCGGCAGCTTCTGTAACAAACCTGCACATTTTTCATCCAAGGTTAGCTTGAAGCCCTTGGCCTCCACTAGGAGAAAAGAGAACCTTTCATTGTTTCTGTTTCTGTACATGCACACACATACACTGAGGTCACATGAGCGGAAGGTCACAAGGTGTCAACTCTTACAGTATATTCATATCAACCAGTGGTAAATGAACAGCTTCCACTAAAAACTGGGATCCATAATATTTAATAATATGACTATATGGTGAAATATAGTGGTAAATCAGCTAAATGGCCATTTTCCCCATTACATTAGATACATGACTGGTTGGGGTCTATAAGGTTATGCTGAAGAAATGCAAATTGATGTTAGAGGGAAGTGAGGAAAGATAGTTGACTGGCGGATCCTGTCTAAAGCTGATGTGGCCCAAAGAGGCCGAATCTTCACAAATACACATATTTTGTTAATGTAGATAAATTTTCATGTGCATGGTGTCTTGACCAACATCTCGCTATCGCATCCCTCATTTCAAATATGTGTGAAGGTTGAATGCTGAGTGAATGTGCAGTTCAGGCTCTTTCACTCTGTTAGCAGTCTGTGTGTCCTTATCCCTCTGATACACACAGGCTAGATTAGAGGATTAGTGTTCACGGTTCTAATGCTACCGCTGTGCTGCTACAACTGCTACAGATGGCATTGTCACACACAGATACACACACACACACACACACACACACACACACTGCCTGGCACAAACAAGCACATATAGTAAGTGGGTCATAGTCCTGGTATTTGTCTGTTTGCCTTAATTACTGATTGGTAGTACACAGGCTGTTTATCAGGAAGCGAGCATCTTAAAGCAGATTGTACCCACAGGAAACCCAGAGTAGTTGTGCGATAAAGATGTGTAATACAAGGATAAATTTCGTCTCTCTAAGGGTTTAACAGTGAAAGTGGCTCAGTAATTAATCATATAGTGATTATTTGCCTAAAAAAAGAGGTCTGAGGAAAAACTCTGAGCTCCTATAGAACTATTCATAGCTGGATGTTACATTGTGAACACAAAATTAACTATTAGCCATCTTTTTCACTCAATCACAATAAAAGTATCAACTCTTTGGAAAATTTTCCCCTAATTATTTTCTATATTGAAACTTGGTCAATTTAACTTGGCTAGTTATAACCAAATTTTACAGAAAAGGAAAGATTTGTTTAATGTCAAAATGAAATAGAATTTCTACAAAGTAATGTCAATTTATAATAAATATATTTTGAGCATAAACTGGTAATTGTAATTAAAAGTATTTATACGTTCATATCACCCTCGGCAGTTGCCTTCTTTCTTTTTTCTAAATGGCTAGTGAGGAGCCATTGTTGTACTCACAGTCTGTCCGTGTCTGCTCCTTAAACTTGTTCCTCCTTCAAAGGAATCATAGGTGACGGAGCCTTTTAGTTTTTAAATGGTTTGGAGGAAAAAAAATTAAAAGCTGCTTAAAACAAACCTGAAATTTAATTCCAAATCTGTTTATCGTAATATTGTTATTATTGTTGTTTATATTACAGTATAAGTATCGAAATTTTGGGCAAGCACGGTGGTGGAATGGTAGCTTGTTTCTCAAAGTTAGATTAAATCCCAGCTGGTTGTGGCCGTTCTGTGTGGAGTTTGCACGTTGTCCCAGTACTTGTGTGGGTTTCCTCCCATAGTCCAAAGACAGGCATGATAATTTAATTGATGCCTCTAAATTGACCCTAGGTGTGAATGTGAAAGTGACTAGTTTTCAGGTTGGTATGTCTCTCCCTGTTGGCCCTGATAGACTGGTGACCTGTTCAGGGTGTGTCCTCCCATTTACCCAGTGACAGCTGGCATAGGCTCCAGCCCCCCCGCGGCCCTCAACACGATAAGCACTTAAAGACTATGGATGAATAGATGGATATTGCAATATTACTGGCCATGCCCATTTTCTAATTGTTTACATTTGCCATACTGTTGTTGCTAGATTTTAAGACATGTTTAGACATCTTGCACAATGAGGAGCCAGTGCAGAAACTAGTAGTGGCACTACTTAATGGGATTTCACTTTGACACAAAGGAGTCTCTTTTTGTACAGGGTTAGGGATAGTAGTAATAGAAGAAAATAGAAAATTTTTCTGGGATAAATATTGATTAAAAATATAATGTTTTTAGGATTTTCTCCTGTCATAATACCATACATACGCCTTCATTTTATTCAGGAAAATACATAATTATACTCACCTCATAAGTGTCTGATTTTCCTCCTTGTTAAACCATTGAATATAGTTTGAAATATTATTATGTTTGTATTTAAACTGCAACATTTTGGCCATACCAAATCCATCTTATCAAAAGTTAATATTTTGACAGTCTAGTTTTGATGTGTTATTGTTTTAAGTTTTTCGTTGTTATAGTTGCATGATGAAGGAGACGTTGGCTGTTAGTTTCAGCTTTTTGTGTTTTGTTTATGTGGGGATGACTTTACCTTGAATCCAGCTTTTTGTTTAAAAAAACAGCAGCGATGGTTGTATTTCAGTGGTTGCATAAGGTTGTGTCCACAATTCCCAGTAATCTCTCTGAGGAGGTCAGCGTAGAGGACTGTGTTAACCTATATTTATACATGACACTAAGACGGTTATACAGTAGATTCTGTCTCTCAAGTTGCAACTGATAAATGCTGGAGCAGCGGCGGCAAAGGTCTGTGGGTTAGTTCCAACGTTTTCTCAGTTTTGAATGAATTGCTCCAATTGGTGGTTCGTTGAGAGGCCCTTTATTATGAAAGACACCAGAGACATACACAAATTCTAGTAGATGAAAAGTTGTTTCATGGCACATTGCGCCTTAGGGCAAACACTGAAACATTCTGTAATTCAAGAACTGGCTGAAAAATGAAAATGACTCCAGTTGGGCAGTGGTCTGTTCACCCCCCACCCCCTCCTCCCTTTGTTTGCCCTGGCTATTTCTCATACTGGGTCACTAAACTAAGCTGTCTAAGCCTTACTCTCCTCAGTGGCTAATGCTAAGAAGCTACAGAACAACAGGTGGTATCAACACATATGCTGCATCTGCAGAGTTAACACAAATTGATGTCTCTGTATATGCATGTATTTCACTATTTTTGTGAATCAATTTCAGTTCACATTATGATTGTAAAGATGTTTTGGCTAGTCCTCGCTCCATGTGGCTGTTTTGTTTAGAATTGGGTGTGTGACATGTGACACAGCTAAATGTGACATTTAGCTGTGATGGTTAAGATTACCATGAGGGGCTTTGGAATATATAATGTTGCCAAGTGAGATAATAGTATAAGTGTATGTCTACTTCTGAGAGAAAGACAGCAGCATCAGCATTTACGTGGAAAATCTCCATCTGTTTATCATGTGAAGTGGCACCTACTCTAACAAAAAAACTTGCTATATATCTCCATCATCATGCATCACTTTGTGTTGTGAAACATACTTATGCTTAATGTGTATTATTTTGTGCTTGTGCATACACAGACAAGTATGTATGTGTGAGACAGAGCTGGTGTTTACCTGCTGAGTAACGGTCAGGGTGAGTCACCAGCCAGGTAAGCTTAGCGCAGGTTGACCCATATAAACACAGAGACAGCTGGAGTGAAGTGCAGGACTTACTGGCAAACTATACAGTTCAAACAGCAAAACACACAGCTGTTGGATTATGAGAAAATACAGTCACAATACTGTCCTCAGAAATTAAAAAGTGAATCCACATAATCTGTACTGTCACTCGTGAACAAATAGATGTTTTTAAATTTACTCCAGGGTGCATATTTTCTCAGATGTACATACAGGATGTGTATTTGACTGTCTGCGAAACTGAAGGATCTGTGTAGGTTAGAGCTTCTACCTTTTGTCTTCTTTTTCCTTAGATCTGATTGTTAAAGCAATTCAGCAAAACATGGGGGGAATCAAAATAGAAGAGTGGAGAAAGGTATGTTTGATTTACTGTAAGTAACAAAGATGACCATAATTTACATTGTCATGTATTAAAAATTATATTATGTTTATTAAATGACATTTAGTAATTTGAAGGAAAATGAAATAATATACACGGTAAAAGTATTGAATAATTTTGTGAATTACTGTCTGTGATGCTTGGAGTTTTGTGGGGAATAGTTGGCATTTTATTGGAATTACATTTGAAATTGCTTTGGATGAAACCGCTATATAGGCATGCATTTACCATTTACCATTTTAATTAAATTCATTTGAAGTAATCTTGACATTTTTCATCCTTTTTCTGCCTTGACTAACGACATTTACATCCCTCTTGAAAACTAGAATTCTGCTTCTTCCTGATATTGTGGCTGTCACTGACCTGATTTTTCTTGTCTTTGTTTGGCTTGTGAATACACGTGTTGTGGGGTAATAGCCAGAAAACGTCGTCCTGTTGTTACAGGTAAACTTCTCATAATGCCGTTTCTAAAATTCACTCACAATGTTCACTACAGCGTTGCAAAAACTACTATGTCAAGGTCAAAGCGCGAAATAATGGTTGGACGAATCCTCTCCCCTGTAGTGGATCTACTACGAGGCCGGATTCCTCATCTGTGCAACCATTGGGATCATGTTTGTGGTCCTCACACCCATCATAGCCACGTGCTTCTGTGTGTGTCGATGCTGTGACAACTGTGGAGGGGAGATGCACCAGAGACAAAGGAAGAACGCAGACTGTCAGAGAAGTTTCTACACTGCCTCACTCATCGCCACCACAGTCTTCATTACGTGAGTTATCACCTTTTCAATATCTTGAATTAAATATTATTAGCCAATATGAAAATCCATCTTGCTTACTTAAATAGAAGTGCCAATATAACAATTTGGAAATATTCCAATACAAGTAAAAGTACTGTACAGCAGTATTACCAGCTAAATTTAGTCAAAGTATGTAAAGTAAAAACACCTTTTTCCAAAGAGGAACCTCTGTGACTGATGTAATGTGTTTAATACTCATACATGAATCTACAAGCAGCATTTCGCCATGTAGTTTTATAAGTGGTTCCCAACCTATGGGTCAGGCCCTAATGTATGGATGTTGGGTTGGAAGAATATACTGTGTTCGGGACCTATCCCAGCTATCATGTAAAACACGATAAATACAACTTATACAACAACATACGCCTTCACTTAATACAACAAAACTTAAGCAACTTAAGTTTTGTATGGCTGTAGAGGAAAAAAACTATATTTCCCTCTGGATGGAGCAGAGGTGAAACAACATGAAAACACTGAAGAATCTGTAACTTAAGCACTGAATGTCAGTAAATGTATGTGGTCACATTCCAGCACTGCTTGTAATGTGTGCCTGTCTTACACCGCTTCATACTGGACATACTGGTTAGAAATTAACGTTTCTTTCCAGGGACACATATCTTGTTAAACATGAAGTCATGGATCCTAAAGCTTGCACACACACAAACCTGACACTAATATTAGGCGTCATCCTCGAGGCATGTTGTGTCCTTTCTCTCCTATTCCCTGCCATCTCTGTGCTGTCTCTATCAAGAGCATTTACACAGAAATTACTAAAAAGTAAAACCTATACAATATTAAAGTGTTAACCAGCTTTATAAAAATAGTGAAGTTCCCCTGCAAGGAGCATGTGTTCACATTCAGACTGTGACTTTCGGTGTGCCTGTCTGTGGAGGAGACAGGTGCTCAGTCAGAGAAATATGATCCAGACTTTGCAGGACAGTTAGGTGAAACCAATATCACTTGGCTGACTGTGAGAGGCCTCTGTCTGAATGAGCGCTTTCACACAAACACATACATGCACATACAGTACGGACCCCTGAAGCACTTTTTGTCCAATTTGGAGATGTATTGATATTATCTGGTCAGATTTTCTCAGTCAGCTTTGGTCTGTCTACTGTGTGTAAGCATGTATTGTTCCACAATAAAAGACTCAACATTCAAAAGTTTTACTTGTCACATACATGGTTTTACAAGTAAAACGGTAACATATAAGAGATAACACACTGGATGATAGGGATATCATATATCTGCCTGGTAAATATAATATCTTAATTAATTATTTTAAAACATAATTTAAAATGTATTAATCAATAACCTGCAGCGTGCAGCACCCACTATACAATATAGCAAAGTAATGAGGTCAGTGAGCATAAATATTCTGAAAAATAGAATAGATTCTACCTTTGGTATCCAACATGTGCAGGTGAAACAGCTGTAGCATAAGATCAAGGATTGTGCATGAATGTTAACAGAATTAAGTGAACATTAAATATACACTGTGTAATCGTTACATACTGTTTGTAAAGTACAGTATAAATGAAATTGATATAACAGAGATGCATAATACATGTGTTTATAAGTTGAATTACAGAACAATTGAAAGTTACTTGAATATGTTGTGCATGTATTTTTTCAGAAATGATTCCTGCAGTCTAGAACTCTATATGATATTTCCAAAAATTAAAAAAGAAACTTGTTTTCAGTCCCAGGGGATCACATTTTTTCTCAGTAAAGGTCTGGGGCTCAAAACACAGTTTGAAAAATAAGAACAAGTGATCTACTGTGTGCAGCACAGGGGCACCTGCCTGTTTGTTGGTCAAACCTCTGGGCTTCAGTCAACTTTAAATCTGATTACTCTTTTTGGCTGAGGGTCTCCTTTGTCCTCCAGCTGATCAATAGCCACTTCTGAATGGACAAGCTGAGAGACAGAACAATTGACACATTCAACACACATCATCTTTTAAAATCCACATTCTGATGTAGAGCTGTAATAAAAGCTCCTTCCTTTGTGGCAGATCAGTTATTTGTCTGTGGTAAAACCGTAGTAATTGCTCAGCAGTGACTTTTGAAACCCATGCATGAAAATTCATGTTAGTGTAGCCATGCTGCTCTCTGCTGGTGAACATGGCTCATTAAAATGCTTGTCTCTGCTCTTTCTGCCTGTGTGTATTTTAGTGCAGGAGTACTTATCGCATACGCTGCCAACTATAACATGACCAACCAGATCAAGAGCACTCGGCGGTTAATCAACACCAACATTAGAGATCTGAAGACATTTGCTAACAACACGCCTGCGGTACGCCCCCTACGCATGCATTTCCTCCATTCCCATGTAAAAGACACGTGCAGCATTTCCATTTTTGTGCTGCTTTATGTTAGTGTGTTTTCTTTTGTAGCAAATTGAATACCTGACTGCCCAATACACCTCAGCCAAGAACAAAGTCCTGTCAGACCTTGACAGTAAGTCAAAGTCAGTTTTTGTTTAACACACTGTTTGCCCGTGGCTCCCTGGGTTTACAGATCAACGTACTATAAACCTTGTGATCCTTCTGTATTTCCTGACAGACATTGGACCTTTGCTGGGTGGTAGGATCCATAGTCAGCTGGAGAAAGAGGTGGTTCCCTCACTGGACACTGCTCTGCGTATGGCAGGAGGTAACCCGCTGTCTGTATTCGCTTTAAACACGACTTCCTGTTGACAGCTGAGATCATTGCTGTATGCAGTGTGGGCTTTATAAGCTAAAACGTCTCTTTGAAAAATCAAGGATAATTCTATTTATCAGTCCATTTACATGGACAATGTAAAACACAACTCTCGTTCTTTTTCATCCTGTCTATAATAATCATAATAATTCATTTTTATTATTATAAAAAAAGATTTAAAAAAACAACAAAACTATAGATACATATATAATTTTAACTGTCATGATACACTGAAATACCGATGCACCTATAATTTCTGCTACACTTAAAATCTGTTGTGACACGGTTGCAACATACATTACATAATCATGATTTTTATGTTTCTTGCCATACTTATTCATTTTACATTTTAGTTCCTGTGGGTTTGTTACTACAGAACCCTGTAGTGTATTACAAGAGCATATCCTTACCTTTTCTTTCTTTTTCCTCTACGTCACATTTGTTGTGTTTGTCCAAAGGGAAAGTTGAGAGTGCCATCAAAGGTAATGAGAGCTGGAATCAGTGGTGCAGTGCTTGTGACTTTGTGTTAGTGGATTCCAGCTGTGAATCAGATGCTGATCCTGAACATGTTTTTTTTCTTGTAAACAACTCTTGTTGTAGTTTTGCTCTTTGTTTTGTTGATCTGTGGTCTTTGTAATCAGTATTCCATGGTGTGTGTATATTCTGTGTCAGACCCGGTTATTAACAACACAAAATAGCCATTTATTTTAGGAAAGCTCTAGTTAAAAACAGCTAAATTGTAATTCTTTTTCATCCTCCTTCTTTTGCCTGTAGCCATGCGGGAGACTAAAGAGGCCCTGGAGAACATTAGCTCCTCCTTGGAAGTGCTTCAGGAGGGAACAGGGAAACTTTCGGCCAGTCTGTCGACAGAGCGCGCCTCTCTGTCTAATACCATGTCTGACCCCGCCTGCACCAACGGAGCTGTCTCTCACACCTGCAACACAATCCGATCCACACTGGCAAAGTTGGGCATCAGTGCAGATTTCTCCAGGGTATAGACTAGCAATCAAAGACAAAATGTGACAGAACACAAGCTTTTTAATACGCAGCATATTTAGATAACGTCCCCCTTTTCATTTTTCTGCCTTTTAGCTCCCAGATGTCAGTCATGCCTTGGCCAATGTCAACACAGTTCTGAGAACAGATCTCAGTAACATTGTACAAAAGGTTAGTCCCTGTGTCCTGTTTACCAGGCTCCTGGTGCAGTGTGTACTAATGTATGTTGAAATAATATCTAAGGTCACGTGTAGAACACTTTCTAATCAAAATGTGATAAGCGAGCCCACATCTTGAGGTGGCCATCCTCTTCAGATCTCGGACCTATGGGAACATAATTCATATACATTTTCATGTTAACCTAAACAAACACAGTAAAATCTATTATCAGTTATTAGGACTCAACTTTAACTTTCACTTCATTGTTACTAGGAGAAAATTACTAACAAGTTACTGTACATAAAAGACATCAATAGCTGAAATGCAGACTTCCATTGAAAAAGTCCTCTTAGTCCTACCTCCTGTACGTAATACAAAATTAAAAAACTCTCATTAATACCAGGTGTTAATTCCAAGGTTTGTCAATGAAATTTGATTGTTCAGAACAACGTATCAATTCACCCACCGTCTTTATCCACCCGTGCTCAAACATACGTTTTCTTTTTCTCTCCGCTTCCAGGGTTACTCATCATTTAATGACACACCAAAACTTGTTAAAGAGCAAACTAGAAACATTGTCTCAGGTATGAAGCTGCATGTGTATTTAGTTTAGCTGTTGCCCCCTCCTTTTTATAAATGAGACAAACTGAAGTCTGACTGTAATCTGTTCACTTTTCTGCTGTGTTTCTCTTGCTTGTGGATGATGGAAACGCAGCTCTACCTAGTAGGTTTTGTCTTTTTACTTTCTGTAATATCCCCAGATCTACAGTTTATAGAAAAATAACCTGCATCTGTTTTCCTTATCTATTTTTCTTTCTCTTTTGAGGAGTTAAAGGCATACTGGATAAGATTGGCACAGAAATCATCGGCTTCTCTAAGATGATCCCAGTGGAATCCTCTCTGGCCAATTTTACCATTTTCATCAGTAATGGACAGAAGAAAATTGAATCTTATTACCCACAGATTGACCAAATGGATTTCTACAGGTTTGCATATATGTATTTTAGATAATATTTGGTGTTAGAATTAAAAAACACTAAAATCACATCTTGAGAAGAGTAAATTTAGTGCTGACATTCACCAGGTTTTAAAACCCCAAACCCTTTTTTGGTTATTACATGTTGATGTTGTGCCCATAGTTGGTTTATGCTGCCTCTGACACGAAAATTACCTGTTTCATTTTTTGTTTCATCACTTGACAAGTTAGGTGATGATGTATTTTTTTTTTACAATTGCAGTTATTCTTCGTAAAGTGCTTTTGAGTGTCCTAACCCTTGTAAAAAAAATCTAAACGTTTGTCTGTGTCTGTACTGCAGGTGGATCGGCTGTGTGGCTGTGCTCTGCATGGTCGTCCTGGTCCTGTCCTTCAACTTGCTCGGACTGCTGTGTGGCACCTGTGGCTACGACAAGCAAGCTACACCTACGACCCGAGGATGCCTTTCAAACACGGGTGGCAACTTGCTGATGGCGTATGTTACCAGGCACCAGTCTGAAACTGAAGACTAGATCTTACTCATGGCTGATTGCATGATGATTTTACTCATACCATTAATACTGGATATAGTCCATTTTAATGATCTAGTTCCAAGGCTGCAAACACTAAAAATGAGAGAAAAACATTGCATTCGTACATACAGAATTTATGCTATATATTGTATGATAAGTACTGTATATGCTAGGATTGCCCCACATTACATTGACATCACAACATAATACAGTAGTTGCCAATAATTTATAGATTAGTCTAAATAGCTTAAATCTATAGCCCCAAATGTAAAGGTTTTACTGCTTTGTACCTAGAGAAATAATTCATTTTACCACAGTTTTGTTCTTATTGGGTTGTTATTTAGGATACCAGCTACAAACATTGACCAACAACTTAAAATTACTACCTTAAATGTCAGTTAATGTGGCTAAAGGAAAATCTTAAAGAGAAGAAATAAAGCAAAGTAGATACTGGAAAAAATTAATGGAGGGTAACAGAGGATCAATGTAAGAAATATAACCTCTGTGTGCTTGTGTCTCCCTCCCTCCCACTCTTTCAGTGGGGTGGGCTTTTCTTTTGTCTTTGTCTGGGTCCTGATGGGCATCGTGAGTGCATTGTTTATTGTTGGTGGCAATGTGGAGAAGCTGATGTGTGAACCACTGGCCAACCGACAGCTGTTCAAGGTACAGAAAACAAACTCTTTCCATTCCTGAATCCCCCTATTTCCATTCTCCTCTCTGCCTCTATGTGTGTTTATGCCGTTCTGCCTTTATGTGTTGATAAGTCTTATCTGAGCAGGATAGTATCATATAATGAACATAACGTTGCTGCTCTAAGCTGATAAATGTGTGTGTGTGTGTGTGTGTAGATTATAGACACCCCATTCCTGGTTCATCCTGCCAAGAAGAACTTCCTTCCAGGGTTGCTGTTTCAGAATGCAAACATTGACTTGACTTTAGGAAGCATGTACAGGTGATATGCTAACACAAAATGTTATTGTCATGCGCAGTATCTAAAGACTTTTTTTATAGTATATCTTTAACAGGTGTATAACCTTAATAAAAACTATTCATAACATTTATTGAAGATAAGGAGATTCTGAGTCCTCATGCAGTGTTTGTCCTGTAGGGAGTGCCACGAGAACAATGGTCTTTATCACGCTCTGCAGTTAGAGACCATGTTCAACATCAACTCCTTTCTCAACAGAACTGTGGTAAGTGTTAGCTGATAGAGGTCTGTTTCTATAGCACTACATCAATCAAAAGTGTGTAACTTTTGATTGTAAATTAATGTCATCACAGTACAACAAAGATCTGGTCAAACTATTTGAGAGCGTGCAGGTGGACCTGCAGGACATCACACTGCTGGAGCCGGCCGGCAGAGACAACCTCATCAACTTTGCCAACTCTGGAATTGGACAAATTGACTATGAGGCGTACCTTGTTGAGGTAGTGTGTGTGTGTGTGTGTGTAAAACCATCAGTGTCAAGGTAATTATAATAACAGTATATCATAATAATTATGAATCTATAACAGTGGTTTGAGCCACGCAACTGTAACATTCTCATCTCTAAAACAATTCAACATTGTTGAATTTTGAAAGACATCTGGAGAAAGAAGGACATGGCATGTACACTACTACAAAAAGGCAAACATACTATTTAGTGAGTAGGCTGTGATTTTGGACACAGCCCCAGACTTTAAAATTAGGAGCTGTACACCATAAGGAAAATATCAAAAACTATATTAACCATGCTTGATAAATACATATTTTTATTATAGGCAAATAAGGGAGTCACTCTGGTGGATCTGCTGACTTTCTCTGCTGATCTGGAGGCTCAAGCTGACCAACTGGTGAGTCTCATCATTTCAGTGACAACAGCAGCAGATATTATTGTTCAGAAACTAGACATATAAGTGACATTATAACATTGTGTCAAACCGGATGGATTATGAGACGTCATGCGCATTATTCTGTTTCATGGACACACACGGTCTCACACACACTCATTGAAATGCATGCTGGTGCAACCATGGGAAACAAAGTGTTTATGGTAAACGTGACTATTGTGGAAACAAACTATAAAATGAATCCACAACAGATTTCTGAACCCAGTTTTTTCCTCGTTGTTGTTTTAATTAGCGTCTGTCTGATTACAGCCCCGTGGTGCTCTGGAGAATGCACTGAAAGGACATGCCAGCAGCATCCGACAGATTCACAGAGAGCTGGTGGTTCCGATGGAGCAGGCAATGGTAATCATCTCTCCCAGCATAAAAGCAAAGTATCTCAGTGGCACAAACACTTACACAAATAGACTTTCACTTTACTCATATTGCTTTACCAATACTGGCTGAATCGCCATGTTTGCTTGCTCCTCTCCTCAATCCTGCTTCTTTTTTTCTCTTCCACCTTTTATTTCACAAAACAATGACAGAAATATGTCAGAGCGCGGGTAAGCCGCTGTTGATGCACATCATAGTGTTTTGTGGGTGTTTTTGTGGCGGTTTGGTTCATGTTGTGACAGCAGTGACGTGACGTGATTGGGTATTTCTTAAGGGTATTATGGGATGTTTCAACATGCATGTGTTTCGTTTGGTAACACTGACTGTCTACCACAGACTGCCCTGAGCCAGAGTGTCAAACTACTGCAGAGGATGTCCAGTGACCTGCCAGTAAGGAGGCACAATAAGAATAAAAGCCAACTGAACGTAATTGTCTCATACACACACACCCCCTTCTGATAAACATTTCTCTCTTTTTGTCTCAGGTGAAAGTCACAAATGTTCTCAGTGCCATTGATGCAGCAGAGTATCTCATCACTCATAATGCCTCGCATGTGGTCAAACAGGTACCAGTTACAAATAAAGTGCTGTGTAAGCTTTACATGACTGTGGACATATGATTTGGATGATTCGGTGTCTTTAAATGTTACTATGCCTGTTTATATTTAGTTTAGGTTTAGTTTGATTACTTGTCTTTAGTAAAAATATTCACTGCTTACTTGCTTGTTACCTCCTATAATCATTTCTTAAAATCCCACCCTTGTGATTAAGTCACACAAATTCTAAATAAATATAGTTTGTATGACTGAGAATGTGCATGAATTTGTGGGATACAACTGAGGATTATCTCAACTAAGGAGATTTATTTCACTAGTGAAAATGTTTCATGTAGAGTTTTTTAAGAAAAGGGTATTCAAGCAGTGTTAATATATCTGCTTACACAGATAAATAAATACAAGTACAAGTAAATGTTCAAACCATTAATATGAGTTAAAGAATAAATTTAGAATTTTGTTTGTATGTGCTTTAGAGCTCTGGGCTTATCCAAAATCTATTAAAAACATGTCAGACAGACACAAAACTCCACTGGCTGACATGTTTCGTCATCACAGAAATCGTGATCCCTTTATAACATTGCCCCACATACTCTAAATCTGTATTTTCTTTTACAGCAGCCAGTTAGAAGTGGAATTACAGCCACTCAGTTTGGAATATTTATTAATCATAGCGACTTTTGAACTACACATGTGCAATGCACCCAAAAGAAATGGATGATAAAAATTACCTTTTATTGAAAAATGTGTAAAATTAAACAGAAGGGGGCATTTTTACTAGCCTTACGTTTTCCATGTTTTTGTTTCAGGTTTTGAATAGAACATTGTTTAATTTGAAAAAATCCCATCTCATCCAGTAATTCGTCTGCAGTCACACATTTACTAACTTCCTTTTCTCTGTTGGTTTTGTAGGAAACGAGAGGATACACACAGAGCTTGGTGGGCTATTTCAAACAATACACAGAATGGGTAAAAAATTCTGTAAGTCATTTTCACATTTTCTCTTTTATTTGAAACCGTGTTTTCACAAAGTAGGAATTTTATTTTCTCTTCGGTTAATTTATATTTATTAGGTCCTAAATCATCCTTCATATTATCTCCCTTATAATTTTGTGTTCTCACCGTTTTTAAGGTAAAGAACAGTCCTCATAGCTGGAAATTTTTATAAATATGAAAGAAAAGAGCCAAAATATGTATGTATCTGCTACATTGCTACTTGTCTAAATGAAGCCCATCACTTTGTCCAGCAATTGTTGTTGAAAACAATTCTTTACACATGAATTAATAACACTGAGTATTTCCTTCGGTTTTCTGGAATAGGATCATGTATAGTATTTAGCAAAATATGATTTATAGTAACTTTATATCCAACATTTTACATTAACAGCAGTGTGTAGAATTATCTTTTATTTTCTGGAGTGGATAAAATATTTAGACCCATTTAAAAAGCTATACTCTGGCTTGTTTATGGATTAATATGTGTGTCCCTCTGTCCATCTTCCCCTTCAGTTGACTGAAGAGGTGGCCCAGTGTAAACCCATCAGTAACATAGTGGACAGCATGGAGATAGTAGCATGCAGCTTTATAATCGATTCAGTGGTAAGAAAACAAATCACTCCGTCACACCTTTATGTAGCTGATATCAAGATGCATGTGCTTTTTATGTTCACATGTTTCCGGATTTCATCTGCAAACATAAACATTACATCTTCCAGGCTCACACACATTTGAACGGCACAAACACAGACTCTTCAGTGTTTTCACTGACAGCCCACCGCAGTTATAAAACTGTAACATTACCAACAGCAAATCAACTATTAGTCATACAGGTTTTTATTCAAACAAGTCACAAACTGTGGTCAAAATTACATAAACAGATTTTATGTAGCAGGGCGTGTGTGTGTGTGTGTAGGCACAGGTTTGTATTTACATTTTCTTTCCTGTATTTGAGATATAAAAAAAAAACATCACTGTGATGATACCAAATTAATCATCAGCACATATACAACAGATTTTAAAACTATTTTATAGATATTATTTTCAAACACCAAAAAGAAACAGAATCAGTTAAGAAATAAACAAAAAAATTCCAAATTGGTAAAAAGTAACAAATAGTGGTTAAACATGTATTTCAGAACACGTTCTGGTTTGGTCTGGGAGGCTGCTGCATCCTGCTGATACCCAGCATTATCTTCTCTGTCAAACTGGCAAAGTATTACAGAAGGATGGATACAGAGGACGTCTTTGAAGAGTGAGTCCAAACCCACAAACACATTTTGTTCAAATAGACATTCAGACATCATTCCTTAGCCTTGGCCTCTCTGTAGCTGTACCTCTGTAGCTAATTGTTTTCTGTCCTAGATCAAAGTAAAATAATCTTTCTTTTCTCTTTTTCTCTCTCGTTATTTCATCACCTTTGATTCTCCACATAATTTTCCGTCGTGTTCTTTTTCCTACGTGCTCCAGCTCCTCTTACCCGTGGCTCGTTGCACTTTGAAATCTGGCTTTTATTCATTTATTCTTCCATCCTCTTCCACATGCCCGCTTTTGTTTTGGGTACCTCAGCTTTGGACCTTGTCTTTCTTCTTAACCCTTTCCACGGAAAATCACAAGCATGATTTCTGTCATTTCATCATCTTCTCTCACGTTGTTCCTTACCTTCAACTGTCTCTCCATCTGAGGATCACTCCATCGTTGTTGCTTCCCCTGGAGTCTTGCCGTTCTCTTTCTCACCTGTCCTCCCTCGCTCTTTTGTTGCAGTATGGGTAATACAGGTTATCATGGTGAACAAGTATTCAATGGAAACCTCACAGTGGTCAGGTACGAGCCGTGCTCACCATATCTGCATGCTGCGGTGTTTTAAGGTGGAGGGATATTACACACGCAGAACTAAATGTCCTACATAAGGCTTTTACAAAGATGCTGAATATATAAAAGATACCCCACGTTTGTATGCATGTGTTTGTATGTGTGTACATGTAGCTCTCCTTGTTACGATACTCTGACTCGGTTTCCTCGGGCCTCTGCCCCCCCGATCTACCCCGACTGGTGACACAAAGGAACCCTCTCGCTGTTGACGAGGTATTAATTTCAACCATCTACTAAAACGCTTCTAACTGCAAGAACCAACTAACAACCCCAAGCAGAAGACTCACCACGTCTGACTTCTTCCTTAGACTGTAACTGAGGTTTTTTTCTTCAGTGTCTCATCGGTTTCTCTTCTTCACCCGTCATTCGTCACTCTTGCCTCTTTTAACTGTCCATGCTCGTCTAAACAGTTCAATATATTATTTAAGCTCAAGGCTGCATATCCATCTGACATTAAAGTTAAAGAATTCACTATTTTTCATGTTTTGGTAATAAAGTGTTAGCTCGTGTCCTTGGCATACTGTTACGTGTCCCATAAAAAATTTGAACTTGTGTATAGAGTTTTAAAATTCAATCATGTCATAAAATGCATGTCATAACGTTGCTATTGTTCCTTTATGTGCCTTTGACTCAAACTAACTCAGTGACTTTTAAAGATAAAATGCATGGCTCAGGTTTTAGGCATAGAGAGATATTAACCTGTTAAAAACATCCATTTTATTTTATTTTATCATTTTCCACAGCGCACAAGAGAACTGGAACTGAGCTTTTTTTGTGGTGAGTCATTTATTCTTTATTTATTTATTATTATTTATTCTTCTTTATTACAGTGCAGTGCAACACAGTGTCATACCATGTGTTGCTGCTTTATTGTCAGTTTATGTTCAAATTCAGGCTTCATTTGTGAGATAAACTCATTGTACACATATATGTCATATTAGTTAGTCATATTATGCTAATTTGTATGTTTAGTGTCAGCTGTTGTGATCTCTGTCTGCTCAGTTGATTCTGTTGCAAGACTTTCCCACAGACTTCATAGAGTCTGTATGTCAGTCCTTCAAGGAATTTGCAATGTTTCTGCGACACAATTTAATTCATCCAATCCCCTGTGAATTCTGGTTAAAGGTAAACAACCATCATGCACAAATTCTAGTTGATGAACTATTTTTTTATAGGAAAGACGAGACCTGAACTAAGCAAAAGTATCTTTTGAAAACACAAAGTAAGATGTCAACTAGTAACACAAAAGAGGGACAAAAGACATTAAGAAGCAGTCGTGGTATAACGTGTTATTCACAACCTGTAGATCCTCCTCAGTGAAACCGCTTCACTCTTCCACCAAAAATATGTCTACTTTGAAAGCTGACTTCACTCTTGGCACCACTGTTAATAACAATGTTCTTGCATTTCGATGTGAAAAGATTAAACTTTGTGTTGGATCAAAGATCTTTCGAACCAGTGAGCCAGTCAAAAACAGAGGCGTGAACTCGTGCTGGCTAGGATGACAAAGTGCACCAGGTTTTAGAACAGCTTCTGCCGTGAGCATGAATTCAGTCCAGCTTTAAGGCCCATCATAAAAAAATGTGCTTTTTTTGGAATTGTCAGTTATCTCAAATTGTTTATGTGCAGCCCCATAATATTTAAACCTGAATCTATACATATATGGTCACTTTAACGATCACTGTGATATTAACAGTAATAGTCACGGCTTCTCTTCTTATTCAGGATCACTGGACATTGCACTTATTCAGAACTTGTGACACTTTCAAGAACAACAGGAAGGAAGCAGGA
This sequence comes from Channa striata, assembly GCA_033026295.1. Taxonomy (NCBI): domain Eukaryota; kingdom Metazoa; phylum Chordata; class Actinopteri; order Anabantiformes; family Channidae; genus Channa; species Channa striata. Next base: position 10,182,986 of record CM065188.1, on the reverse strand, counting down.
CAGCAATTCGGAGCTGTACGGTGCGGACGTCACACATTCAGCTTCAAGCCACTTGACAAGGACCTCTGATCAGCAACCTATAATTTCATAGTCATATACACCAGCATCTGCCGCAGCACCACAGCGATACTTCTAGCGTTTGATACTGTGCATTATCATGCAGTATTCCTGAATTTTTGGTTTAGAGGATGAATTCATACTTTTAACAGTTTTAACAGGGTGATACAAGTGTACATTTTTTACGCTTTCAAAACTTTTGAAAGTTTTATATATTTTTGTTAATGTTTGTTTTTTAAATTCTAAGTAGTTTCCTCATAAGAATAGTTATTTTCCTTCTTTCTGTTCTTCTCTGTGTATATTTATAATATTGCTTGCATCACTTTGGCTCAACAGGTTGCACTGACCAGGTAGAATTTATGGAAAATGAACTGATTTGCTTATTTGTTGAGTGTTAGATGAGAAGAGGGATACACTCTTACATTTGTACGTTCAATAGCAGCAACTTGCTCAGGTATTTAAACAGAAGCCACGCTGGTAGCCCTGCTTCGAGTTTAATATCAGTATGTTTCACTAAAGCCAAAAATGTAAATTTGGCACTTGAAGGCACAGGATGGAAATGACAAGCATAACATTTGTGGTCTCAGAAAATGATAAAGTTTGAAGTTTTATAAACACAGAGAATCTCATCCCCTGTGTTTGAGACTAATGCTGTAGGTGAACCTCTCGGCCTGAGCTTGAAAGTGGAGAAACAGGAGCGAACATGGAGCCATTAGCACAGGTTAAAAATGACTAATTTGAAGTTTTATAGTAAACTATGCACCAGACTATTTCTTGGCTGGACTTTTCTAAGTTTGTATTTTCGCACATGGTTTTGTACAAATTAAATATAGTAGATGCTATTGAGTGAGAATAACAAAGTTAATAAAAGAGGTAGATTCAGGCTATATTCAAAGCGAGCTGTGAGTGATACTGCAAGTGTGAGAGTGCTATCAGACGTCTTCTGAACTAACTCGTCGCAAAAAGCGAAAGAGGGTTTGGTGTTTTTACTGATGTCCTCTATTTCCTTTAAACTCTTAAAAAGAAACAAACCATTTTATCAGGCTCGGCTCATATTTTTCAAAAATAATAATGCTTGAGACATTTTGACATTACTCCAGAGGTAATCCTGGTCCATGCTACTGCAAGAGGCAAAGTGTTTCTGGGTTTAACGAAAGCTAACCATCCAAATGTGGTTGTAGGCATTTATCAGCAGACCAGTAGCAAAGGCCTGGTTTCAGTTTTTTTTCTTTACCATCCTGTGGTTTGAGAATCGAAACTCCCAGACGCCTCTGTGGTGTCAGAGATCAGCTTAAGGAAACACACACACACAAATCTAGCTGGACTTTGTGGTGAGGATGTAAATCTGTGAATAAAAAAACTTTACCATAGTTAAGTGCCTGCTGTTTTGATTTTTGATTTTTTGTTTTGTTTTTTTTTTAGTTAGTTTTTTCCATAAAGAGACACAAGCTAGAGCAAAAACACACCTGCTAATAGGTGTTAAATCAATTAACTCAAACTGTAAACTGTCTTTTAATAGACAGCTGTCACCCTCCTCCAGAATACATAAGTTACATACAGATATTATTACAAATAAACACATTTGATGATGTTCAGATGATAACAATACATCTGTGCCCCCAAAGCCTTTGTGTGAAAACACTGATCACATTCATATAACATGCAGAACTAAATGCATACACACACACGGCCACATTAGTAGTGGGGGCTGACACAACACACACACACTTCGTGTTTATTCTCTTACAGGGAACTTTTTCTCTCTCACCAGACTGACAGCTATAAAAACAAATCTTCCTGCTGTGCTGAGGGCTGACGTGTACACTGCATTTGGTCACATAGGTAGGACTTTGCTCAGAGCAGCAGGCTGTATACACACCTCACAGGTTGTTAAAAAGAACACTGTTTTTTTAAATAATTAGTACAAAACTAATTTCATAAGGTGTAACAATTGGACTCAAGCTTTAGACGTATATAATTTTAATATTTTTGAACACTTTTAGTTTTAAATCTTACTTCAATAGCATTAACTCCACCACACGCTTTTACCACATCACGACAAACATTGGTTCCACTGAAATACTGAGTGAAATATTAAAATCCAACACATATTACTGGCTGCGTCGTTCCACCAACTTGAAATTTTTGTATTACAATCCTCCTGAAGTAACTTGACACCTGTGGAAGCTGTGTCGTCTTTGTGATGCTTTGTGTCACTGGAGAGACCGACTGCCCGCTGTGAGTTTGTAATTATCTGTAGCTCTACAAGTCTCTACAAATTTGCACCTTAAGAAGAAAATGAGGAGGTTTTTTGTTTTTTTTAATAAAGTCACGTATCAACTTTTAACTCTTCCGTGAATAACTTTGAGCTGTAGTTTGGCGCTCCGGTCCCCTCCCCTTCTTCAGTAGTCAAAGAACCTCCTATGTGAGATTATATAATGACTTCCAGCTCGTTTTCATAACCTTTGGGTTCCTGTGTGTAGCCTCGTTTAGCCGTCCACCCCTCTGCTCCCACAGACTTGTTGACTGCTTCCCTTCTCCCTGCTTCCCACCCCCTCATCTCATCCATCACTTTTGCCTGTGTGTTGGAGTGTGTGAGGGAGGGGTCAGTGCTGGAGGAGGAGTCCTGCTCACCTGAAGAATACTTTCTTTGTGAGCTTCAGCTTTATAAAACCACTCTCGGAGGTTTTCTGCTCTTTCACACCTTGACTGCCCGTGTGGTCTCATACATCGACATCATCCCACTTGCCCACGACCTTCCACCACTAACACACCCAGCGTCACCCAGCGTCACCATGGTCGCCAGGATGAGGGTGTTGCTGTTTCTGGTAGCGGCACTTTGCGCGTCAAATGCTCAAATTAACAACAGCAGCAGCGACAACAAGCAGCAGCAGCAACAACAGAGCATCTGGGATGAGCCCATCAAGTTCAGCACCAAGACCAAGGACCCCTGTGCCATGGTGGTGTCTGGAGTCGGGAATTACACTCGCCTACGTGTGACCTGCAAAGGTCAGACCCCAGGACGCTCCTACTCCTGTGACTTCCAGGGAAAACCCAGCCTGTGCCGAGCCTACAACCTCAACCCTCGTCACTACTTCACCCAGATCATGTGGGAGTTGAGGAAGCTGAGCCATGCCTGCCAGGGACCCAAACTCTACCGGCCTCAGATGTGTAAGAAATACCCTGATGAGGTCCAGATGACCTTCATGGCTTCCTGGCCCAAGGCCACCTCCCCCAAGCCCTCCAAGCCTGTGCAGGTCAAGCCAGCTGTGCCCGTCCAGATTAAGCCCATCGCTACGCCCAAACCTGTCAAACTTCAACTTGTGAAGCCTCAGCCAGGCAAGAACCACCAGACCAAGAAATCTACATCCAAGACTGTGAAGACCACTGCTCATCCGACAGAGGAGCCTGAGTCCCCAGCTTCTCGCATGGCCTCCGAGTACTGCTGGACGAGCCTTCATGGCTTCTGCACATACGTCATCGGCTGGTTTCAACAGTGAGACGATGCTGCGTGCGAAGGTGAGTCAGACAGATGTTCATGGAGAACGAATAGCAAACGGCAGAGTGAAAACTGATGCAATAGAAATGCACAGAAAGACAAAAATGAGTTGTTTTAGTGGATGAACTGAAGTGAAAATCCTTAGAAATCAGACAGATGTGGGAAGGTAAAGTCAGTAAAACAAAGCAATATTGGCTCAAATGATTTTTATTTTTTAAAGACATGCTGTAAGTTTGTTTTCATTTAAACACAAACTAACTTACATTTTATACTTTTCTATTACTAACTTGCCTTTCATTTTTGTTTTTTTCAGGTTAAACCCAGTCAGAAATCCTCTCCTTTACCTTTGACCTTATCCAGGATCTCTGTGGGAGCCTCTGGGGTCATGTGAGGTCCACGTCCGCACACTGCAGCATCTTTACACAGACTGAGCTGAAAACACTCGAGCCGACACTTGTGTAGCGTCGGCGGGTCGCTGCATGTCCTCTCATGCGGTGTCTGTCATATGTAACTCTGTAAAACACATGTACAGTATATGATGCAAAGTCTCCTCACTCGTAAATGTTTCACCAACACCAGGAAAGATCCAGAGAATAAAGTCAGAGCGGGGATGTCTCCTCTTCTTCTGCGTACCTGTTTCTTCTTCTGTGGTCACACCCTCTTAATCAAAGGAGTCTGTGTTTCTCCTCACGTCTGCCGCCTGTTCCCGTACAGACACGGTCAGACTGGACCCAGACCAAGCTAAAGATAATAATGCAGCTCAGTCTGAGCCGAGGTAAACACGACCGATGAATTGAGTCTTATTAAGAGCCACCATGTGTAGGAACAGAGAGGTCTCTGTGGAGCCAAAACGGGCGGAAACAAATGTAGCTGCGGCCTCACCGTTACCACACAGACACACACACAGAAATAACAAATCTACTGCTGCCAATCACTGCTGAGATTAGTTTAGCTGTTGCTTTACTAACATATGCTTTGCAGCCACTGTTAGGGATCCTAAAGCGAACAAAGATGCTGAAAATTTGACAGAGCATAATAAAGTTATGTGCTGGGATATGTGGGATAAAAGTTGGTACAGAAAACGCATGAAAATGTTTTCTCAAAGGTGAAAAGCTATTTGAGTTGAAATAATTAACTGATTATAAGTGAAAATTACTTTACAGAACGTGTAAACTACATCCAACTTACAACTGAATGACGGTCTGTCAACAAACAGCGATAAACTGAGCCTCACATCTCAAGTCAAGGAGTTTGTGTCACATTTCCCTTAAATGTGGTATCACTACGTACATGTAGTAAACTGAGGGATTTTAAAGGCAAACCTACAACACAGGGATATGAGACATTACACAAAGTGCCTCACAAATCATAAACAACATGGACAAGAAACCTATAAAAGTTTAATTTTTTCATTGTGTGTCGCTGAACTACTTAAATTTCAATGACCTTGACAACATTCCTAAAAAAAACTTTTCTACATTTACTTTAGTCTTTCATACCTGTCATCTCAGGGAATCCGGGCAGTGACTGGTAAAGAATTTTTAAAAAAGAAGATAGAGTATGTGGTAAAAACATATATTTGTATTTAAACACAAAAATCTGAAAAGTGTTTAAGTTATATGCTGAGAAAATATTAATATTGACAAAGACATACAAAGATTAGAAGAGCGTTTTTGACCAAGCACTACTGACATAAACCAAATAAGGATGAATGATTTAAAAAAATAATAAAACTAAAGCTTTGATTAAAAAGACACTTTGGCACCTACAACCATTCATACCTATAATCAAAGACGTCAGTCAGTTTCATTTATCAACCTCTGATAACCACACGATGGTGCTGCTGAGCAAAGAGAAAACTGATCAGTTGTTAATGAAGATTCATGTTTCTCTGTCTCATATTCTTCATTATCAGTTACACACACACACACACATGTGCACAGCTATTTCTGTGTCAGCACGACTGACATAGTGCACCCTCAGCCTCTTATCCTAACATGAACAATCACTACATGTCTAGTCCAAACTTTGACACTCACCCTGAAATAAAGTTGTTCTAACCAAAGTAATTCTGATTTTTAACCTTCAAACAACCTTTTCCAAAGGTTTGAGGGAAAGCACACACACTTACAGCACAGCTCAGTAGTTACTGGTGACTTACCATTAAAGAAAATTTCCCTCTTACACACACACACACACACACACACACACAGCTTCCCTGCTACTTCATACTCACAGTAAATTCTCTATTTCCGACCGTGACTCATGGTAACGTAATCCCCTTCAGATCAATGTGAGAATGGTTTAGATTAGAGAATGTTCAATGGCTCCTCCCAAAATGACCACAACGAGATTAAACAATATCCAAAAACATTCATAAGAAAAGCAAAATCATCACAATAAACTGATGAAATGCGACCAAAAAGAGATGCACAATGAAGAAACACACCAAGTATAAATGAGAAGAAAAATGACACAGTTTGACATGTAAACAAAGAGACAATAAACCACCACAGAGATATAAAGGAAAAACACACACACGAAGATCACACACAGTCACACACGTTAAACCCTGGATGAGGGTTTATATAAAGGACTAATGCGTCTTGTTATTATTCTTTAGAATAAACCCAGACGCAGAGGCGTCATCGTTTTCCATTTACAGTCTCTTTGATCTTCAGTTGAGCTGTGTGTGTGTGAGTGTGTGTGTGTGTGTGAGGGGGCGGGACAGGCCACATTCTTTACAACTAGCTAAAGAACCTACAGAAATCCTTTTGTCAATGGTTTTACACAAGGGTGTCAGTTTGTTTTGGGCGGTAAAGGTGGGCGTGCCGCAGCGTCAGAGTATGAAAACCACGTGCGCGCACAGAGACGCCAGAAGGAGCAACGTTACGCACAGCAGCAGCTTTACGCACAGCAGCAGCTTTACGCACGGCAGCAGCTTCACCCACAGCAGCTGTAAGTCTCTCCTGTAAAATACAAAAGTGTTAAACGTCAGTTACACAGAAGTTAGTGTCACAGAAAGGTTTTGTGGGTCTGGATCCAGCTTTTAGTTCCTGTGAAGTGTGTTCACCTGCTCGCTCCGACTTCTGTGTTTCAGGTGAGAATTTATCTGCTACCATGTTGCGGCTGAGGACTTTGTCCCCCTGGTTGCTGCTGGTCTTCCTCGGGCAGCAGGTGTCCCCGCAGAAATCCGGGGACAAACCCGCAGTAACGGGCCGGGGGAAGTTCACCACCAGGGACCAGGTGCAGTGCACGTGGACGGCGAGAGACGTCGGGGACACGGTGAAGCTGTCGGTCAAATGCGAGGACAGCCGGATGTGTCAGTACGTGGCCAAACCTCGGCGCTGCCCCGGATACGTGTCCGAGCCCAGGACCTTCTGGAAACAGGTGGCCCGCGCGCTCAAAAAGCTGCGGGGCGGCGTGTGCACGGACGCGCGCGCGCTGGTGAAGGCTGGGGTGTGTAAGCGCGCGCCCTTCAAGCTCGACGCAGTGACCGCGAGCGCGGAGCCGGGGGCTCCACGAGCCCCGGAGGCGCGTCCCACCCCCGCTGCGCCCACCGCCTGCACGGGCCGCGCCGACCACCGGAGAACGGCTGAGGAATTCTGCAGCAGCGCGTGGGCCAGTGTGTGCTCCTTCCTGTTCTCCGTGGTGCAGGGGGACTGCTAGGCCCGGATCCAGGAGGCTGCACCGGGTTCTTAAAGCCACCGGGGTGAAAAACCCAATTGAATCTGGAATCACTAATAGTCTGATCAATCATCTGTGAATCTGAGCAGAATGTTAGTCAGTGAGTCCGGCAGACACAGATATTATTTTATACATCTGCTCAACATTTCAGGGGTAAATGTGTAACTTTGTCTCCTTTTCTGATTCAAATCATTCACTCCCAGGATGTGATGGGATTATAAAATACACCCATATTTACAGTGAAGACATTAAACACATTTAACTGCTGCTGCTTCCACGGTGACAAACAAATTATTTGATAAAGTAAATGTATATGTTCAGTATAATACCAACACTGTGAAAGTCCCATTCTGCATAGTGAGTATTTGTGCTTCTGATATCTAAAGTGCACATTTTGCGCAATCATTTTCTACATGAGTGGGCAAATTTTGCCGAATGATTTTCTGAAGAGAATCTTCTTTTGAGTATTATATTCCGACATTGTAACTTTTTTTAATGTAGGTAAAAAACTTTCACTATATATATTACACAGAACTGGAGACTGGTTATTGTGAGTGATGCTTTCTTCTACCTCTGGCCAGTTTTATAAATGTACCACTACATTATAAAAACACTACTGTATTTATGCACCATAAATAAATATTTTTGTACTCATAAATTGTGATTTGTTGCCTTGAAAAGTAGGAAACCTGTTATTTAATTTGTGAGTGGGATGGTTGCATGAACTACACAAAGACTCTTTATGTGCTAGTTGTATCACTATGAAAGTGTCTGTGTCACACTAAACTAAGAAATTCCAAAAAGTATAGACTGTACCTGACAATTAGATCCAACAGGTGTTTCTTTAATCTGTATTCAATATCTTACATTGTTATGGGTTTGCAGAGTGAGTGCAAAAAAACATGCCAAGTCTGTTCTGGCAGAGCATATTTTATGATAGATATACACCAAAATGCATGTACATCCAACATGCTTTTAAACAAGTAAATGTGCCCCCCTCGTGGATTACTTTGTCTTCCTGTTCGTCTTCATCACCTCTGACCTGCTGCTCCTTGACACTTAAAAACCCAAGTGGAGCATGATTTCCGCTTATTAATGGCGCTCCGCTCTCCATAATGGCACAGAGGGGATTTTCATTGACAATTAGTTTTATTGACTCCTTATCAAAAACACGCTCGAGCACTGCCACACAATCAGGGAGGAAGTAATTAAAGGTCATGAACCGGGGATGACGAAGGGAATGGGGAAACCATCCAGATGTGAGGATCAGGTGACTGTTGGTTTATTTCTTTTATCTCCAGCAGGCTTTGAACAAAAGAGGATCCATGAATGATGTCGATGGTAGAGTGAAAACAGGCTCCTTTCTCAGCTCTGCACAGCTGACCAAATGCAGTGTGATTTAAAGTTACACAGACAGTTGGACACAACCCACCAACAAAACTATGCTGGATAGTTGTAGGAAGCTATTTGAGCATCTGAAAACCTTTTTTTCTCTCCTCATTTCTTGGCATTATTTTACTGCCCATGTTTAAATAAAGGCTCATTTCCATCCATAAAACTGTGCCATGCATGTGCTTTACAGCTAAGAAATACTTGTGCTGCGTATAAATTACTCGGAGATGCGCCTTTAATCTCTCAACGTAAAGTATTAAGTGATGCATGAAGCCTGCACACCATCAGCCCTGACAAATACTCTCAAACTGCCACTAGCCACTGTAATATCTTAATGAGGTGAAGAAATCCCTGAGGGAAAACACATCATTTCCAACCATGGTGAACTGATCTGTCATAGGGGGTTTGTCACATTTACAGTAGGTATGTGTGTCCTTTTCCTTCATGTCACAGCACGTCTCATCCTGGTTCTTTCTCGCCATGTGGGAGGTAAAGTGTTGATTCTTTACAACTCACCGGCTTCCACACAAAACACAAACTACAGATTTTAAAGCTCTTTGACTTGTAATAGCACGATCACACAAACAGCGTGCTCTAATCTGCGCTTGAAGACACAAAAGGAGGTAATTTCAAGATGAATGAAACAGGTGCAAACACGTCTCTGAAAGCCTGAGACTTTGTTTAATAGCTCTTTAAATGCCGAAATTATCCTAATAGTTTATATATGGACGTGGATGTCTAGATCTGAAGCTCTTTATACTTACTGTAAAGTAGTAAGACAGAGAGAACGAGCAAATCCACACATTGGAGAAGCTGCACTACTCGAGATTAGTGTGTTTATGCTGGAAAATTAATAATCAATAAATGATTTTCTATTAACTGACTATGAAGGTGCTAATACACCAGCAGCCACATGCAGAAATCTAATGCAGAAATAAGAATTCAGGTAATACATTTTAAGTAATGAGATACTTTGTATTTACACAGAGTCAACTTCAAAGAGCCTCAGCTAGTGTGATGAAGAAGAGGAGGAAGTGAACACCAGGATGAAAAATAAAACGTATGTGACAACGTATAAAGTAGCTCTCACCCTAAGATCCATACACCCAAAACCATGCAAACAAGGAGGAGTTGAGGGTTTTGTTCTGCCTGTGGCACGAGGTGGCCTGACCCCCACACCCTGCTGTTCAGACCTGGTTATTGGCTGCCTGTTACTGTGGCAACAATCGACGGCACCCGCTTCAATAGAAAGAATAACACAAAGCAGAAGTGTAACAGGAGCCGCGATGACCTCCCCTTCAACTCAACATACTGAAACACAGGAAAATCTACTGTTCACTTACACTTTCCTGCAGGTTTCAAAACGTTAAAGCATGTGAAGGCTGTTCCAGAAGATTGGAGTGAACAGCCAGTAATAAACTGTCAGTGGAAAAAGGTCGTTAGGCCTCGTCATCAACAGAAAATCTACAAAACATGCAACATCCTTCGTGTATGTGAACTGACAGCAGTCATACACGTGTACCATCTATGAGCTTATGTAAATTGCCAAAAAACACATAACCTCTGTTTTTTTAGGAGCAAATGTGTTTTTTGTAAAATTTGATAATTTCACATAAAATTGTGTATGTTAATGTCACTGAAGCCAAGGCAGAAATGCAAAGAAATAGTTACCTCAAAGTCAATCTGGATGACTGATCATCGTAAAAAAGAATGATGCTCCCGTCAAATGTTTATGGGTTTCCCGACTTAAATGACACGTGAAAACATTCTGTATCTGAGTGAATGTTATTCCCAGAATTTAAAGCCCAATGTGTGGAGATGACTGTGATACTAAAACAGTTTAATAATGAGAAACCATGTGTGAAGTTTCAATAAACCTTTTAAAGTAAGACCTCTTAAGTATTATTATGTAAGAATCATGAATATTCTTAAATAAATATGGAAATGTAATGTCTCACAAAAATTTGTAAAAACATGAACATGATTTGGTTCAGTAAAAATGTCAAGTATTTTGAAAGGTACCAGAGTTTAGGTGTATTTAGCATAAAGTAAGTTCAGTACTTGAGCAAAGGTTCTTTACTTTTTTCACCACTGGCCTGTTGATGAGCGGGTGCTGCTCGAGCATCATCTCGTGGCCAAGACGAGTCACTACACGTTCAGCACAAAGCAGTTTGCAAACTGCAGGACTACGGAAGCAAATACAAAATTCACTGTTGTACTTCATCAGCCAAAGGCGTTTTTTATTGCATCTTAATTTTGCCGTACAAAGTGCTAATAACAACAGTCAGATATTTTATAAATTTGGTTAAACATTGGTTACAATGACAATATTAGTTGGCCAAAAGCTGCAATAATAGGAACATGAACAAAATGTTAGCTACCTCTCAAAGACAATATTTGGAATTGTAATATAAAAGACCTGATGAGCCATCTCTCACACACAAGAAAAGATCTGACTTTGTATTGCTTGGTGTTTTGTGAGCAGAGCCCACAAGACAAACAGACGTTAGGCACTTCATGTGTGGTTCCTGTTTTGGATTACTGCCATGGTTACGCATCATCTCCACCACAGAGCAACAGCAAGGCACTACGGTAGTGGCCACTAGTGTCTCCCTGTAACACACACACAAGAACACACAGTTTTATTTGTGGCAACAAGTTTAAATAGTGTGTGGTAACAATATGTACTCCAGTATATTAATTGTGTGTGTGTGTGTCTTTATAGCCTTCTGTGGACACATTTTGTGTTAATAACATTGTTGTGAGGACATTTTGGTCCACTCAGCTTTAAAAGGCTTTTTGAGGAAAGATAAACGTGTGTGTGTGTGTGTGTGTGTGTGTGTATACCTTGATCATTGAATGCAGAGAGCAGGCAAACAACCTCCTGAACTCAGCTCTGATGTCCAAAATATCCACCTCACTACGAGTCACCATGACCCTGATCAGGGTTTGATCATCAGTGCCTGCACCCTGTAACAAACATGATTTCATTTATACAGAGAGTGTGAAGCTTGAACCCTCTTATGATCCATGTGGGGCATTTACTCGTGCCTACAGCCCTTAGAATGGGTCACATGCACATTTTCTGTTTTATCTAAAATGTTATTTGAATTTAAATGTCAGAGTTAATGAGAAACTGAAATAGACAGAGAGGAAGGAAGAGAGAAGACTTGTAAGTGAAGTGTAAAAGCAAGTGGGTAAAAATAATAACCATAAATTTATAGGCAGTTATTTCAGTGGCCAGCAAACAGTAAGAGTTCATTTGCATTCATTAAGGTGGTGCTCTACTATGGACCTACTATGGTTCCACATATTTAAACTTTTTCCCATGAAAACACAGAGACATATTTGTTATTAGCATCACATTTTTAAAAATGTGTTCTTACAGTATTTTGACATGGTAAGTTTTACCTTCATGGCGTGGTACAGCGTGTCCGCAAAATATGCTGGGACGCTCCTGGCACACTTCACTTTAGTAGAAAAACAGGAAAAATAGGTCAATGATTGAAAAATAATCACTGTGATCATTCAAAGTCACTGTCTTTTACGAAGCTGAATCTGGATCTGGACATCTGTATTAGATTCGTACCCACGGCTAGAAGTATACTCTTCAGGTGCCCAGACGTTTCCCTCTTGATGCTCTCCTCCATCTCATATCCAGACAGCTTCATGTAAGCATCAAAAACTGAAACACACGGGATCACCATTAGTTTTTGACACCGTTACAGTAGCTTTCTAATTCTTACTCTCACACACACACAAACCTTTTCTAAGATGCTCGTTGCTCCGGTTGCCCAGAATGGTGACGAAAGTCTGTTCATCAGTACCAAACTTCTGCTCTCCTGCCTTGAAGAGGGCCTACAGCCACAAAAAACAAAATATATTACCGATGTTTGTCCTTCAAAATCATGACATTTTGGCCACCAAATAGTTTGAAATAAATAAACAGTCATCAACCTTCCTGGGCCCCACAGCCCAAACTAAAGATTAACTTACATTTTTACTTAAACTACCGTTAAGGCCTCGCCTTAGCCAACCAGTGAATGTTTAGTTTACATGGATTAGAAAATAGACACGTGTTTTTCTGTCTGGACTCAAATCAATCGAGTTTGCACTGCTGTTCTATTGTGGCTTGTGCTTAACTCTAAGGAAGACCTACAAAAAGCTGCATGTTAGTGCTCCAGCTCTCTATTTATTTCTTCGCTATAGTGACTGAAATATTTACAAATGTAATTATAGCTATTCAGACTAAGGTTTGACCTATGTGAGGATTTCTGAATTTCTATCCAAACCTGACCCAAATCCTCAGAGGCTAATGGGCCTCACTGGCTTCAGTTCAGGTTTAACTACAACTGGCATGTTGAAGCAGACATGCTTCAAGATGCGTTGGAAATTTCTTTCATTCCAGAGACACTGCCCTGTTAAAAATGAAGCAATGTTAGTCACAGTGACCTTTATGCCAAATTCCCTGCAGGTAGTCAGTCCCTGGGCATATTTACAGCATTGTTCATGAATGCAGACTAATCAACAAAACAAAGCAGCATTATAATACCAGAGAAATCCAAGTTTATTACCACACAGATGCAAAAATAATCCAATATATATGACAACAACCAGCCATGTTTGACAATTTGCAGCTTTCTTAACAGGCTTTTCATGTAATGGTATCTTAAATTTACTGCAAATTATTAATAAGACTCATTGCAGGCCTGTCGTATTAACCTGTCAGTTTTCTCTCCATGTATTTGATAAACAGGCAGCTTCTTGTTGTTAACGGTAGTGCTTTGCTGAGTAATTCTGCCTTTTGAGAGAACATTTACTCATTCTCTCCACTAGGTGTCATAACCTCATTAAAGAAAGGCTGAACAAACATGCCTCAGCCCAGCATTTAAATCCTACAAACAAACCCATGTGACAGTCACACCAGACACATACACAAAGACACCATTAACTGACTGATAAGCAATGAACAACCAACTCACCTGAGCGTCGCTCTCGATCAGTTCCTGTTGAATCCCAGTCTGCCTGTTTGCCTGAGGAGAGAAACATTTTTGTTAAAGGAGAAGAGAGAAGAGGAGGAGAGAGGAGAAAAGACGAGTGATGACACTTACCTGTAGCAGAATAACAAGAAGCCTCTGGAAGTGACCTGAGGTGTCATGACATACATCATCCTCTAGGTTGTGATCATACTCTGAGGGAAACAAAGGCGGAAATAAAGCAAATCATTAGCTTGAAACTAAAATACAAGGCTGATAAAACACACTCACTCAGAAAGACAAAATTAAAAAATAACATCAGCTTTAGTGTTTGTTTACAATTCTTTAGAAGAACTCTAATAAGCTGGATTGCATTTTTGTTGTCAAATACTATTTTTAATGTTTTTACTACCAATTCCAATTTCAAAACATTATAGGCCACACTGATTGTATCTCTGAAGAGAAATTTCAAAGGTATTTCTAAACAAATTTATGACATAAGATGAGTTTTTCATGTTGCATGCATGTGTGTGTGTGTGTGTGTGTGTGTGTTACCTTTTTTGTAAGCAGCAATGATGTCCTTCACCTGCTGGGGCTTTCTGGAGGCGAGGATCTCCACCAGTGGCTTCTCATCTGTTCCTGCCCCCTAAAAGTCAAAGTAGAAAATGTCAAAGACCTGATAAAATTCACACTTTCATACAGAAAGACAGAGTCTGATGATAGTCATTATCACTCTCACCTGTGGTAACACTGACACCTACCTTGATGGCTTTGTGAAGTGTCTCCACATCATAAGTAATGGGTGCGGTCATCAGAGCCACGATCAGAGTCTCAAATTTGCCGGTCAGCTCTCCCTTCAGGTCCTGTATCAGATCCTGTCATGGTGATACAGTGTGTACTCTAATAAGTACTGGTGCCAAATAAACCCCGAGAGTAATATCATGTGATCCAGGTGATTTTCTTGTGATTATTTATACTGTACTGTCCGGGTTCAGTGTCCTACAAAGTACATCAGAGAGTCTAACACTCCCAGGCAAACATGCACTCTTTTAATTTTGGTTACTTTCCAGAATTATTTTCTTATTTTATTCAGTGATTTACCTGATTTGTGAAAAGGTTTTTTACATTACAATTTGTGCTACTTTTTCTTTTACGGTTCTGAAGGGGTTCAAACATTCAAAATATTGAATATATTGAAAACCGTATCTGTTGCTCAGTTCTAATGGCTAAAAGCAAAAGCAAATAATTTAAAAAGGTGATAACTTCCTGTTAGGCAGAAGCTGTTTTCTGCTCAAATATTTGGTTTCAACTGGTTTACATATGTTTAGTGTGGAACTATAAAGGACTTGCTGCAACTTTATCAGATTTTATTTAACAATGAGAATTGAATGAGATGTCTGACACCTTTAGTTAACAGTTAATTTTTCAGTCCATTGTGGAGGGTTTGCAAGTTGATGAGGTCATAACAGAACATTTTTTTGGTCAAGGGTTTTTTTGTTTGTAAGTGCTGAGATCCTGTCAGTGAGTTAAAGGTTATTGTGTTTAAACTTTCTTACCAATGTAGAAATACAAATAAGCCACTTTGGCCCGCATGGATTATATCTATCCAGAGAATAGATCTAGAGAAGATTCTGGGTAAAGCTTGATTAAATATTGTTTAGTCCCATCTGACTTAAGCATACGCAGACTTTTATGTTGGGACAGTGATGTCAAGTTTAATCATTTGGTTTAACAGCAGTAAATGATGTAGCCAAACCTTTCCAAACAGAGTTTTGTAGGCAGCCTTGATCTCCTGCCTCTGGGCATTGCTGCGAGCAATCAGTAGCTTGGAGATGGCGTCCTCATCGGTCCCTAGAGAAATAAGGGCTCTGGTTACACGTATGTCTACAATTAGACTCACGTGATAGCAACATTACAGTAGCGTGAGCATGCTCTGTCTGGGCAGATTATTTACACACATAATTACAGCTGCAGATGCAGATTGTTGTAGGTCTCAAGTTTCGCCTCTCCGGTCTGCTCTGCATTCATTACCACAACACTTTTGTTCTCTCAGTGGTTTGTTGGTGTTGTACTACTGACTCATCCACCTCCAACATATCAGATGACACTGCACTGGAAGCAAATATGAAAACACACAAGCATCTTACCCAGGCCTTTCATGGCTTTTTGCAGAACTTCAGCATCAGCATTGGCATTGAAGTTGGCACTGGGCTTTACAGTTCCTCTGTTGGCCTGTAACGAGGATGACAGACGAGGGTTATCCTGGAGTAGAATTCCCTCTAATTTACTTGTCACCTCAGTGACAAACACCTCAGTGCACAAAGCTGGAATACCTGGTTTTTCTGGATGCTTGGCTTACACACGTATGAGCTAGCATTTAATTCAGTCGGGAAAGAATGAAGGTAAATAGGTGTGGAAGCTTTGTTACTGCTAAGGCGAGGTGCTTGGCTGTTGGTTAGAAGGTTGATCGGTACTAGCAGTAGCAACGTGTAGTGTAGCTTGATATGGAGCTGGTTGTACTGTAGTCCAGTGATACTGGAATAAAAGTGGCAGAATGTACTAAATCAATATTTACATTAATATGAGATGCAACATCTCATATTTTTATAAATTTATTTAACTGTAAGTTTTCTCCTGATAATGACTGTTGAAATAATGAATGTTAATGTGGAGAAAAATGTCTCTGACTGACTGACCCAAAAAAAACATTCAACTTTATTAAAGGCTGCCAAAGTTGACTGACTGAGTTTAGTAAATCTGTTGTAACAATGCTGCACTTTTTTCCAGGCGCTCCCTAAAATACAGTGAAAAATAAAATAGTCAACTGGTTACTTCTTATTTCCTAAAAGCTGTTTGGAAAAGAAAACCACAGGAATGTCTCTGGAATTCTGACAGAGCAAATCTGGGAAGAAAAAGTGGGGTGTCCAAAACAAAACAAGTTGCTGTTAACAACCATGTTTCTGTCATTACGTGCAGATGCCAAAATCTCTGCAAGCTGCCGTTCTTCATAAACACACTCAGGAGCACAAGCTAAACAAAATCTAATCAGCAAGCAGATGGTTCGTTGGACAAACAGCTGAACAAGAAGATATTAAGACAACAATACAATACAATATAGAACATTTCTATTGGAATGTAACTCAAATTCAGCTCCCATGACATAAGATAAGTCAAGTCATATGCAGCAAGTTCAAACATGAGCTCTGAAAGGGGGTTTTACTTGCAGGTATGTTGACAATCCTTATGTACACAGATGCTGCCCAAGCTTATCTCAGTCCTATTGCGCAGACAATAAAGCCACACAGGTCTTATCTATTCCCGCCGTCAATTATGGATTGTGGTCAGTTACCGTGGACACTGTACACAATTCATATAGCCAAGTCTGTATGAAGGGAGGTCCCCTGTTCATTTTGTGTGCCAACAATTTATGGTAATTAAGCAAATAAATTGTAACACTGAAACATGTTTTTTGGTGAAAATACACTGCATCACATGACATTTCCCATGTGTTGCACTGTCTTGGGCTTGGGAGGATGCTTGACCTCAGTATTACTAAAATCCTGGCTGCAGCTCTGCTATCAAACCCCATTTCCCTGCTTTAGAATTTAATCTTTACAATGTGGTAAAAAAATCATTGTAGTACGTTTAATCGTTCTTCCTAGGCACTGTGGTTCTAACCAAACACTGCATAAATACTACTGTTTTTAGATGTAAATTAATTCGAGTATGGCATGCAAATGAAGGCTGGTGTACACCGTGTTGCATGTCACTTCCTGTACTGGTGCAGTTTATTTTAATGGCTTGTGAAAAACCCTTGCAGCACCAATTCATTGTAGGTTTCACACTTTTATTAGGACCATTTCAAAACACAATACTAACAAAATTAGTATAAGATGAAGCATCTAATAAAACTGACTAGTGTGTGCAGTTCATATCAAATCAATTGGTTTTCAACTGTAGCAAAGCAACAAAATCATCAAAACTGAATATTATCATAATTGTAGCACTCCAACTCCACCCTGACACAGGGAAAGAGAACGGATTCCCCTTTAAGAGAGGGTGGGTGGCTTTAAACTCCAGGCTGGATGTGGAAATGGGTGTATTAAATACACAGAGAGGTGGAGAGACTCACCCAAATGGAATACAGCCTCTATGACTCATTCACTGAACTTCCCCAAAAGAAACATCTCTGAAGCCCCACAAGCATGCGCACTGGACACACACACACACACTTGACTTCTACACTTGTGAGGACTTTATTTGACGTACTGCATTTGTTAGCCCCAAATGCTTGACCCCACCCTAAATGCCAAATACCTAATTATTTTTGAATTTGAAAAACAAGCTTCAAACAGTCTTTTGAAGTGGAAGAATTGCAGAAATATCCCAACAATGCAGTAATATCGTCACAATGCAGACATGTCCTCATTGGGATAGTTTCAAACTAACACTGGTTCTCACAAACATATGAATGCAGGACAAATCACATTATCATAAAATAAACACAAAATAAACGGATCATTCTGTAAAAGCATATATCCGACACAATCTTTTCGAATGAAGCAGCTGCATGTCCGGCAGATGTTTATCAAGCTTTTTCTGACTTCTTAAAAAGATGTAGGATACTGTCCATAAAGACATAGAAGAGATAATCTGTGCAACATCTTCAGTCTGTTTAAGTCAAAGTCAAGTCAGCAGTGAATAAATATCCAACTTTTATGGAAGCATCAGTTCCCATAAAATGTCATTGCATCCCACTTTAAAGAACAAAGTGGGCGTTGTCTTGTGGATTAAGGGTAAAATGAGTCACGTATTTGCATAAATAACGGATTTTTATAGCTAAAGACCCCTTTGATAATTATAGTCGTTTTTTGTTAACAGATTAAGAATAAATGATAGAATGTTTCTTTTGTTTGACAGCTGGAAAATTTGTGCGTTGCAAATTACTCACCATTTTGACTTTGGGTCTTCAGATAATTTGGATAGTGAGGAGAAAGTCTGTAGGAGAGAAAAAGTCGTTAGGTGACGGTGAGACCAGACGCAGCTCTTCCTGAGGACTAACGCACAGCGACAGGTAAAAAGCTGTTTAACTTGCAAAACGTGTCTCTTATCTGTTCGAAAGAAACCCGGCGCTCAGCCCAGACTGTCCTCAGACCCGAGTCCTCAGACCCGAGTCCTCGGACTCTGTCAAACGTCCCGCAGGTGGACGCGCTGTGTCCGCTTACCTTCCGGAGGCTGATGGACGACTGTCTGAAAGTTATTAATGCTGAAAGTTGTCCGGAACTTACCGCTGAGCTGCGGCTGTCAGACGGAGGGAAGCGGCGAGGCTCCGAGGAGAAGGAAGAGAAGGAAGAGAAGGAAGACGGAACGAGGACACGCACTCGGAAAAAGTCTCTGCGGCGCGCGGGAGAGTGCGTGAGAGCGCGCGACCGCGTGTGCCACACCCCGCTGCGCACGGACCCTGTCTCACCCCTGCGCCCGATGCATTTCGGGAAATGTCGTGTTTGAAGTTTCGAGGCCAAAATTGTTCATTTTTAAAGGTTTATATTACTTGTTTTTAATGAGAATTTTAAAGTACGTTTGTTTACATTAACCCAAGCAAAAAACTATAAGCAAATATCATACTCCAAAAGTTGCCATTCGTCTTTTGAAAACATCATAGATGTTTAATAAGTGACAATAAATGATTATTTTATGTAGCATGAACCTGAGGAAATAATCTGTATCTGACACTAGAGCCAAATGTGCTACTTGTGTTTGTAATAGAGCAACCTACAAAAGCAAATAAAGCTTAAAATGGGAAATGATGAAAAGTTCCCCAATGTCAATATCAATCTATAATTTATTTTGACCTATGAAATAGGAGAGACACTGGGTTTTGGCAACAGCTTGAGATTGAAGCACAGGGGCAAAAAGTAGGACTGTTCAACAGAGAATAGCACAGTACATGGTATCGTGGGTTTTGTATTGTTCCTAAAATGAATGGTATTCATTGTGTTGTCTTTGGTATGTATGGTATCTTCATGCCAAATAAAAAAGAGTAAAGTGAGGTGAGAGAAGATGTAAGTTTAAACAAAGAGAATACACAGAAAGTGAAACTTAATTTGGGTTCTTTTTTTTCAAAACTCATATAGTTATATAAGTGTATAGGTAAATTAAAAAGTTGATATTCATTTCAAGAAAGTAACTTTAAGAGAGATTGATAATCTTTTATTTTGAAAGAATAGTTCATAAAAAAAAAACAAGAAAAAGACACCATCTAGGATAACCACATAGTTTTTGGACAGAGTCAAAAGACGTTAGAAGATGGCTTATAGCTTCTTTTAAAGATCCCCTCCAAACATGTGTTATGTAGAACATGATAATGGTCGGCTCTAGGTGGCTATTTGCACATGAAGCAAACAAGCACTGGGTCCAATGTTCACTCTTCATTTTACACACTGTCTGTTTATTGCACTTTGTTGTCATTATTTGGACCTGGGTGTTCTTTGTGCCTCTTTTTTCAGGTTGTTCACCATTTTTAGTTGTTTTGCATCTTTTTGTAGTTCTTGGGTGGTAATTTTAGTTTTTTAATTGAGCTATTTCAAATTTTAAAAAAAGAACATTAGCTTCAGAAGTTGCAACACATGGGCCCTCCTGACCTCTTGGGCCACCTGGGCCTGTGGCCAGTACATTCGTTCAGTAATTCATCCATGACTTAAAGACACATGCTGTGAATTTGAAAGATACTGTAATTATATATGGGATTGTCATTCGATGATCTGCTCTTGTGTCTGGTAGATTATTCCAAAGACTAAATGTGTGAATATGTAATTGTTTGTCTCTCAGTTGATTGCACAGTCATTTCTCAGTTTAGTAAGCCTGGAATTTTTAAGTTTGTGTGTGCACTGGACACTCACAGAAACTGCAGTTTCTGGTGGTATGTCAGCCCTTGGGTAGGCTGGCAGCCTGTATATGGTATCTCATTTCAAAATCCACACATGATAATTTTGACAGCATTACAGCAATCCATGCATTATATATATTCTATATAATGCATGGATTGCTGTCATAGATGTATAAAAGGCGTTTGAGCCAGGTTCGTTGGCGACTCAGAGATGATAGGCAACATGAATCCAGCATTAATACAGCTGGCGATGTATACTGTAGCAACCCTGTCCGGTTCTCTCCACAAGTCAGTATATGTATATGTATTTGAGAACCATAATCATGAGGCTCATGAAGTGCTATTTTTTATAAGCGGTTCAAAAGAGAGAAAAACATGATTACTGCAAAGAATAAGAACAATGATTTTTATCAAAGCAATACAGCTAAGGGCAATTTGTCTCAAGAGTGTTACCTAATATTCTTGTAGATGATGACTCACTGCTGTTCTCAACTGCTTAAATGCTCATTTAAAATGCAAACAGAAACTGAAAGTAAAAAAAAAATCACCCTCAGTTCAGTGTGAATTTGAGTTCATTTGTTATTAATGTTTTTTCTCAGATTAACACATATGGACATACGTCCATCATGCATGAATACAATATAGATGAAACTACGTTGCAACAGTAGTATGCACGTGGATGGTGTCTTGAAAGGTGTGCAGACTCTTTAAATGAATGCATTACAGAACACAGCTCCTGGTGCACAGTATATAAAATCAAAGTACATATTTTACAGTTTGTTAGTGCCACCTGGCGGAGGAAAGAATATAGAGCCAAATAACCTCACCAGAAATTAAAACACACCCATACACACCCACAGACACACAGTACGCCCTCCCATGCCCAATGTACGGTATGTATAGACAAACAGTGACATTGGCACAGACATGAACCAACGTGAACAATTCAATGTTTAGCCAGACATATTCTTACAAAAACACAATGTGAACAAACAAGTGCACAAAACAGGGAAAACAGGACATAAAGCAATATCCCAATTGCAGAAAGCAAGTTTTGCAAAATAATCAGTCTCTAACTTCAGGAAGTGAAACTCTCACAAACTCTGCACGTAAAAGTGAACATATAAAGATTTTGCAATGGCACTTTGCAAAGTTACTACACTGACTCACAACAGATCCCTTATATTTTATTTGAAAAAACATCAGCTGTTCTCGTCTAAGAGAATACTGCAGTTTAGAATATTTCAAAACTATTTTGTACCTCAGTGTCTCAACCTGCTAGATCAAATATGAGCTTTTAACCAGGCCTCAGTAATTAAACTTTAGGGAATATAGAATAAAGAATAGTAAACAGAATATTGTTACACTAAAGTGAAATAATTGGCTCATGTGCCATAATCAATCAACTATTGGCACATGAGCAGCACCCTGGAGATATTTGGCAACTGCAGGCTGTTGCATTTGTGAATGTGTTAGTTCAGGAGAGATGAATGTTCTGGCAGGTTCTTACTGACAATAGCAAATGAGGAAAGTCAACAACATTGTCTTTCACATTTCTGTTTATTAATTATTGTTAGTCAAGGCAAGTCACACAAACGCTCTAGTAGTTGTGAGTTAAAATTATAGTGTAATTTGTAATTTTAGTTGAAATTTGCGTTTTTTTCACGCCAGATTTGCTAAAGCAGAAGCAGAAAATTCTAGTGAAAAGTCACACTTTTATTTAGATTTATTTGAGTGAGTGAATGTATTTTTTTTTGCAGTCGGCATTAAAATGTACAGTTTTGAGAATTATTTGTTGAATTGACGTTAACCACTGAGCCAAGTCCAGCATGTTGACATGGATTGATAAATACGTCACACCTTTCTTTCTAGAAAGAACGTAATAAGACCGGCGTAATCTTATATTTAATTTGAACTTTATCTATAGACATTTTCTTAGCGTGCTATCATTTGACAACTAAACACTTCGCAATTCAAATGGAACATTTAAATGTGTCTAATGTCTCTCAGTGCGTCGGTTAAATCTGTACACGCCGGTTATTTGATCTGAACCCACCCCCCCGTCTCACGGTCAGTGGTACGACCGACACTATAAAACGTGGGTCCGCTCCGCGTTCTCCAACTGACAGCTGCGAGAAACGGCGAGTTACGAGCGTCAACAAACACTGAGTCACGCTGAAGCGGCGCTAAAATGGAGTGGAAACCAATGGAGATCAACCCCGAGGTGCGGCGACAACTGCACAAACGAACTTTTCTTCACGCCAGAACGTTGCCACAGACATTACACTCACCTGTTTATCTGTTGATGTTTCAGATGCTGAACAAGGTGGGTAGCAAACGCCGAGTCATGGCGACACATTGCTAAGCCTTTGATTCAACTGTCGGGTAAGTTTTATTGTAGCTAACGGCTCAGCCGGCTAACGACAAGTTCAGGCTAAAATTGTTACTGAGACAAGGCCACCAAGTCCACTACGCAGCAACCACAACATGGGAAAACATTAAGGTGTTAATAATAGTCGGGGGATGAGGAGGGGGCGACATTTTAAAAGCAGATACAAACAAGTAAAGTGTCTGGCTCATCAGAACGTGTAGCAGCATCCTTCCTGGCGTTGCCCCCAGTGTCTGGGCTAAAGGGTGTGGTCTAACTGGGCCAACACAACGCAGCATCTTCATCTCAGTCACAAGTGGCCGATGCTGGATGTCTCATCATTCTGAGGGGACTTTGATTCGGGGAGCGCCTTTTGTTTATTTCTGCTGTGTGTGGGTTTCAGGTTTTGACCAAGCTGGGTGTGGGAGAAGGCTGGCGTTTTGTTGATGTGCTGGGCTTGGACTGTGAACAACTCTCCGCCGTCCCGACACCATGCTGTGCCCTGATGCTGCTGTTCCCTCTGACCCAACAGGTAGATAATCATTTTGTAGTGACGACTGCTGGAAGGCAAGGAGCGAAGGTGGGGTGAGTCTGGTGACACAGGCTGGCTAGGGTGGGGTGAGTCTAAGGTTTGTAAGGGAGGGGATGGAGAGGAGGGAGCTGTAGGACTGTATCAGATGAATCAGCAGATGCTTAGTCCCCCCAGTGTGGAGTTTAATTACCCTGTCAAATGCTGGAATTAACTTGCACATTTCTATGATCCAGGCAGGCAGAAAACATCCTCAGGGCAAACAGTCAAATTGTAGAAATGCAACAAATGAAGAACTTCATCTGTTTTCTTTTTTCCCCTAGCCATTTAAATGAGTTAAACATTTAAAACGAAAGTCCCTTTCGATAAATGCGTCTGCCAAAAGGACTTAATTTTAAAAATGCCCATGAGTGTTTACCATTGTCTTCGTTCTTTTATTTGTCCTGTTAAAAACAAAACAAATTAAAATGTGCAATTGGAGCCAAAACAAATATTAAATCAACAGAAAATTATTAATTATGCTAAATACTGTAAGAAATTTCCGTTCTGTTGACAGCCTTTTCAAATTGCATTTCTGATTCATGAGCACACAAAGTATCTGCATTGGCTGCACATTACGTTCTCACAGGCAGATGACAATGACCATGCTCTGCTTCCGTGTGTCTGTTTGTAACAGCACGAGTCTCACAGACAGCAGCAGGCAGACAAGGTTGCAGAAGAATCTGCAGTCTATTTCCTGAAGCAGACAGCGGTCAATTCCTGTGGCACCATTGCCCTGCTGCATGCAGTGGCCAATAACCAAACCAAAATGACATTTGGTGAGTGAAAATGATATCAGTTACTGAAATTGCTGTTTAAATTGTTCTCAGTTTCAGGAAAACACTAAACGGTCATTTATTTTTAGATATCAGTTGTGTGGTATTTAAATTGCTCTTTCTGAGATGTAAAAAGAGCAGCAAATTGTCAAGAATTTAAGGTATTGGGCATTTTCATAACTACCTGAAATGCTGCACAGAGCATGGTGGTGCAGGGAGAGGGAGGGCTTGGGTGGAGCAGAGTGATTAGGTTTTGACTCATGGCGACACTAGCTTAAGTAGCATATTGTAGCTAAAAGGGAATAATAAAGATAAAGAGTGTGAAACTGATTTTTCCTATTATATCTGTTTTAAGAACAGAGTTATTATTTGATTAATTACATGGTGTGACAGTTTCCGGTTTAGTTAACTTAACTTAAATGAATGCTGTTGACATTTTTAGATGGTGACTCCGCCTTGAAGAAATTTCTAGACGAAACTGCAGACATGTCTGCTGATGACCGGGCAAAACATCTGGAGAAAAATCAGGTGAAATGCATTACTGAAGCTGTTTTTATACACACTGAAATTGAATACATGCACCATGTAGTGAATATGATCAGCAGAGGGTAAAATTTTAGTCCTTGGAGACTATGTTGAACTTCAGAAACATTCTATGCTCTCCAAAAAACGCTTCTTTTCTGCTCTTTCATGTACTTACATCTCATGAAACGGAAACACTTCTTCAATAGCAATTTGCTTTGATGTTTTCTCCTTGACTTTCTGTTTACGTCACTTTGGATAAAAGTGTCTGCCAGATGACTTTTAATGTAAAAAAAAAAAAATTATGATGTAAAATAACATGACCTAATTTTCAACTGCAGTATGTTTCAAAGTATCATACAGGAAATGTGGTGATTCATTTAACAGTTTGAATAATTTGTATAAGACAACAAGTGTGTTTAATGTCAACCAAAAACCAACATTGACAAGAATATAATTGTTGCCTAGCCTCCAGGTTTTGTTGTAGCCACTTGGGGGTGCCAGACACCATTCAATGTTGCTACCAAGAGGAATTTGATTTTAGTCTGTACCATTATCCACAACGTAAAAGAACCTCTTACTCTTGCAATGTTTCTCAGTTCTAGTTTTTTTTTTTTTAAGTAGAAGCATTGGACTATATTTATGATAGAACAGCATAAACTAAAATATTCTGTAATTTTCTTCCCCAGGCAATCTGTGAAGCTCACAATGAGGTTGCAGCACAGGGCCAATGTAGGGTAAGATCCTGAACTTGACTAGCAGCAGCCACTAACATCTTGTAACCCACGTGGACCATTCATTTAACTGGTGTCAGACTCAGACTTCAGTCTGCATTGCACCTAACTGAAAAATCTGAGAATTAAATTACAAGGAGTTCCTTTTTTTTTTTTTTTTTTTTTTTAATATTCAAATAAAGTTCTCTTTTAACTGCTGTCGGTAAATTGGCTTCAGGAAATATTCAATACGGTCTTTGCACTCTGTGTTGTAGATGTTTTAAAGGAACTTGGTGTGCAGAACATTTTGTGAGAGATGTGTATCAAAATATCTACTCTAAAAATATCCCTTAACTTTCACAGCCAGAAGCTGACAAAGTCAACTTTCACTTTATAGCCTTTGTCAATGTAAATGGTCAACTTTATGAATTAGGTAAGTAGGTCTTTCCATTATGCTCAATTTTATATGCATTTTTCATCTCTATGTGGATTCTTAATTGTATATATTGTGTATATATTTTTTTTAAGATGGAAAAATGAATGGTCCAATGAACCATGGAGCCACCAAAGACAATTCCTTCATTACGGTATGTAAACACATGGTCAGTATTGAATAGAGAAAATAAAACTGAGCTAAATCCCTTTATGCACATGGTGAGTCATACTATCAAACTTGAAAAGGGTGTGGCTGTCTCAAGTTACTTTATTAAATCAATAAAGTAGGCTAATGTGCACTTGGATCTATCATGGCCCATTTAAAAAAAGTAGGTAATGGATGGTGCACTAGTAACAGTTGTACAACTGAGGAAAATGAGGTGCTTTGAGTCTGCAGTGCAGCCTCCAATGTTTTGAGTTGTCTTCTCAAGCTGCCACCAGAGGCCTCTGCATGCACTGGTGTTACAACTGCAACAATTTCAGTGACTAAAGGGAAGACTACTACAAATTGAGTTATGTTCCATAACTTGATGTGGAGAAGTACTGTTGACACCTCAAAGGTTTTTTTTTGAGTCATGCTCACCCTTGTAACCAACACACTATCTGTATTTGACACTCGGTGAATTGATTCCAACAGTAATGCTACATTTGTTTGACATGCATAATTCTACTAAAGGGTCTTAATAACTTTAATCAACCCATCAATTAATAAATGTGGCACACACATTCTGGTGTGTAGGAAATGTGACTGCTTTAGGTTTTGTACATTGTAACAGTGTTTATAGAAGTTGTAGTATTCAGTTGCATTCATTTTACGTTGATGGAACATCTTGGTTAAGAACAGTACTTAAATAATAGCCTGAAAACACAACTTGAAGAAATGGGATTTAAACAGTTTTAGTTGTTTCAACCTTCATTCAGTATTTCATTGGATTGGAGGAGGATGCACAACCCTACTTTTGAGTGACAGTATTTGCAAACATCAGTCTTCAGAATTATCTTTTCCTTGATTAATTCTGAATGTCAGATGTTTTTTCTTTTTTTTTTATTTGAGTTTCAGTGTGCTGTATTATAACTAACTGTATAGTTGATTTGTAGACTTCTAATTTTCTCCTTATTAATCACATCCAGGATGCAGCCACAGTGTGCCGTGGATTTGTGGAAAGGGGGCAAGGTGAAGTCCGCTTCTCTGCAGTGGCGCTTTGTCAGAGTTAGGTGTTTAGTAGGGCACAGCCAAGTTGTAAACCAAATTGTCCTGGATCACTGATATGGCAAACACAATCACTAGGTACACACTGACTTGTACACTTACATCTGCAGACACTATGCACTATAAAGCACATGGTTTCCACATAAACTCATCTCAAGAACAATGCATCTTTAGCATTAGTACACAATGCACAAAAACCTTTGTTTTGCTAACAGTAATTGAAGCTTGTCCATGCATTTTTATGTGACCTTGTTGAGCAGTAAAAATGGTAAAACATGAGGTCAAGTGTAAGTGTTGCTTCTGGTGTCTTTTACCCTTTTCTGCATTTGCATAACCGTTGATTCATCTGTCAAAATACCTTTTCTGCCAATAAGGGTGAGAACAAAGCAAGCTTTTTTCTCCATTTCACCAAATGCCTTTTGTTTTTGTGTGGTTGTGTTTATAAGGATCTGACATTCCTCAAAGCAGCCCAAATGTTTCCGTAGGAATAATTTAACCATTGTTCTATCTGTGCATGCAGCTTTTTGTGTTCTTTGGTATCATTCAGTTTTTTTGTTGTTTTTTTCTGAAATTGAGGTTTTCTTTATGTGCTAGTGGTCAAACTGACCAAACTTTACAAACTGACCACAGTTTGTGCACTTGATTTGAAAATGGTGTAGTTCACATTTCAGGAAAGCTCATAGTCACTTCAAAGTAACAGTCAGTAATTGACTGTTACTTTGAAGATTCATTTCCAGGTGGACCATACAAAAAGTGCTACTATATTTTGGGTTGTTGCGCAGGGTCATTAGTACTATGTATAAGATGTAGAATAGTTTACCCTTCTGCTTCTTAATGTGTTGCTATAGTTCTACAGGTTGCGCAGCTGTTGGAATTCAATAAAGCAACTGCTAAACTTGTCTCCTGTTTTTTTTTTTTTTGTTTTTTTTTTTTGTATTGTGAAGGAAAAAACCTTTGAGCCTTTGTTTTGCTGCCTGTCTGAGAAGTTGGATGAATGAATCAGCTATCCTATTTTTACAATGTTCTCTTTTAAGTCAACGATTCTTCCTAAAAGGTGGTCATTTCAGTCCAACGGCTAGTTTATAAAAATATGAAAATAGCAAAGGTTTTAATAATTGTCGCTTGAACTTGTTTGCAGTGTTCCCTGAACAATTAAATGTGCTGGCTTCGTTAGGCTGACAAAGATGATCAAAACATGTCTGTGGCAGTTTAGTTAACCTGTATTTACGATTCAACTCTGAACCACAAAGTAGCATATTAAAACAAAAATTTGATATGGGCTTCTTGACAGCATAGTGATTTAAAAGGCAGCTGGCATTGTGCTCTGACAGTGCATATATTCTAAATTGAATTTGACAGCCTGCTGGGGGCCTTTTATTATGGCTCTTAATGATTTTGGACTGGGGAAAAAGTGGTAAATGCAAAACTCTAAACAACCTTAAACTACAATATAGTAAGTTAAGGCTGAGCTAGAAAACTGGACCAACAAAATGGAGGACCAACAATAATTGAGAAGGGAGTGTTGACATTTTTTGGCAAATATGGGATTAATCAAATGTTCACCTAAACAATTTTCAGGGACCCTGAAACGTCTGGGGCCCCCACAGGCCTGGAGACATTACGGGAGCTCGTCTGCAACCCCCCCATCTCTCTCTCTCTCTCTCTCTCCCCTATCCGTTTCTACCTCTCTCGACCTCCCCCGCACAGATTCTTCCCTGCGCGTTCACGGCTCCTGAAATGCGCGGTAGCGGAGCAGAGGAGCCGCGGCAGCGTTTGGCTGCGGACAAGAAGCGTTATTTTTAGCGCCTGCTTCGTGTTGCAGCTGCAGGGGTCGCGCCAGTTGTTTTTTTTTTTAAACTCCATCTCTGTGTCACAGTTTGAGCAGGACCCGCGCACAGTCGGACAGGGCGGCCGAACGCGCGGAGTGAGCGTGAGGCTGCAGGACAGTTGAGGGGGAGGATAACGGATCCGAGCGGGGAGGGCGGCAGCGCACTCATCCAAACGGAGCTTTACCACAGATCACGTATCGCCGTATCATCTTCGTTTAACGGCCCGCCCGGACATGGCTGCCCCTGTAGCAGGTCGAGATGTCCCGAACGCTGCCCCGCGGGACGAGCCGGAGCCGCTGGAGCCGAGCCACTCGGAACCCGCCTGTCAGGAAGCGCAGAAATGGATCGAGGTGAGTCAAGTGACCGAACGCGGCGTGTTCGGGCCTGGTGCTGCAGCACAGCGGGGACAGAACTGGGTCATGCTGTCACACAGCGCACTGTGACCCGGGAAATGCGTGTCCATGTCACCTGTTGTAGTGTCGGGTGAACGTGCGGGACGACGAGCGAACAACTGCGGGCTAAATGTGAAAAGTTTCCACACGTGACGCTCCTAACGGACGGGATCGCCAGCGCTGGGACGAGGCGTCCGTAAATTTCCCGTTACTTCAGCACCGTTTTCTATTTGCAAGCGGGAGGAACGCCCCCTCTTCTCTGGCGCGAGGGGATTCCGGTTGCCATGGTTATGAAACCGGGCCAGCATTCACGCACGAGATGCTGCACTGTCCCAACAGTAGATCGGATGAGATTATCGTTTGTGGTCCGCTGCCTCGCTCCCACCATCATCTGCTCGGCTAAAAACGCCTCTCTCTGGAAATCCTGATTTGCTCGTGGTGCTGCGTTATGACCTATTTTTTTGTCTTCCATCACAGTCCCTGTCTCTGCTTTAGTCCAGCTCCCTGCCAACTAGAATGTCAGTTTTGCAAAAGAAGCGTTTGGACGTACACAAAAGAAGAGGTTTGGGTTTATCTTGGCTTCAGAGGACTCCCACACAATCTGTGCAGCTTGTTCTGCACACACACACACACACACACACAAACAGTCCCAAACCTTGTAGGAGACAGTGTCAGGCTGTTTGCTTTTCGCTTGGTGAGGACAGTGTTCAAGGCCCCTTTAAAAGTGCACATATACATGGGTTACCCGACATGCCCAGAAGAAACAGGCCCATAGTCTGAGAGATCAGGGGTGCTGGGTCTAGTCAAGTCAAAGAGCTCTGTTAAAAGTCACAAAGAGATGCATAACACTTTCAAAAGTAACAGAAATGACAACAGACATGAGAAAAAGACAAAAGACGACCAAAAAATACATATACAATGAAAAACAGAGATAGCTGCTTTCCAAAAATTGACACAAAATGTCAAATAAAGACATTTTGATGAAAACACACACACAAAATGACATTTGTGACAGGTGACAACCTCATTTGTAGTGTTTTTTCTGGCTGGAAATTCTGGGGTTCTTTAACTTGTTTGTGACCATAGGGCACATTTTCTCTTAATCAAAGTCAGGGGAAAAGTTTCATCTGTGGGTAAGATTAGTGGAGCTCGATACAGTAAGTTGTGATGACAGCTTTACCACTGAGCTTGAACTGAGATTAAGGTGCTGCTGCTTCTTAAGGGTAACTTAAGGGTTCAAGGTCACTTTAATTGTACATACGTCCGAGAAAGTTTTCAGACAACTTTAAACTGTTTGTAAGGCTGTTCGGGCCAGATAAGTTGGGATGTTGGGTGGACTGCTGAGTATCTGCTTTTCTCGCGACTTATGGTAGGTGTTCGAGGCAGCTTAAACACAAGTTAGGTCAGTGCTAAAGAGCAGTGTAGCCTGTCTCCAGACACAGTAAATTGTAGGACAGCTTCATGCCCACTTCAGCCCATATTAAAACTGAGCGTTACAGACCAATGCTCATTCAACTTTTCAAATAATTTACTGTAGATGGTTCACTGTTAACTAGCAAGACTGAAAACACCAAGTCCCGAGATGTAGTTAAAACCGTCATGGATAAACATCCAATGAATACTGTTTCTATTGTGGAATGGAAAAGTTATCTGCTGCCATGCTTTTAATAATTTCTCACACAAATGTCATTTTTAAAAGGATATCATTGAAAATGTACACATACTTGAGTTTGATATCAACAAAAACTGTATTTTGCAAATAAAATATTCTCACTTTAACAGAAAACTCAATACATCTGTTATTGGTTAGCACCCACATCCATTGAAGATGTAAAAAATATTTAGAAATATAAATATATAATTTCAAACCATGTAAACAAGCTTTGATGATGATTACAGATTACAGGTCAAGTACAGATCAACAGAAAAACCAATAAACATT
Organism: Channa striata; assembly: GCA_033026295.1. Classification (NCBI taxonomy): domain Eukaryota; kingdom Metazoa; phylum Chordata; class Actinopteri; order Anabantiformes; family Channidae; genus Channa; species Channa striata. The sequence goes on along the minus strand of CM065188.1, from coordinate 10,151,734 downwards.
TTTTACACAGTGTAATAATTTCTTCCACTTCACAAAAGATTTAGAGAACCCATGGGCTGCAATTAAGGATTATTTTTTATATCGGTTAATCTGCTTATTATTTTCTTTATGAATTGTTTCATCAATGTAATGTAGAATATAGTCGGAAAACTTAAACTAAACTAACTTAACTACAATATATTTCCTGCAGCTCAAAGTGATTGTTAAATGTTTTGTTTCTTATTTTTATCGTCTCAAAACCACAATATATTTTAATTAACACCTTATATAACAAAGAAAAGCAAACCTTTTGATATTGTAGAAGATGTAATATTTGGTGTTTAGTTTCAAAAATGAAATAGTTGTGAATTAATATTTTGTTAAACAATTAATTAATCGTACAAACAAGTTGCCCTGGAGACCTTTTGGTCAGTACTTCTACATTAATAGCAGTAGTAACAGTCTGCTGTGTCTTTGCTTAGTGTTGCTCTTGCTTTGTCGTCTTCCTGCCTCGTAATTCTCCGGTTATTTTCAGACTGGCTATGCTGACTCTATTTCTAGTGGTGTATTTATACTGTCTCACAGGTGGGGATGATTCAGGGTTGACCAAGCCACCCTACGCTCTTTGTGTGTGTGTATGTGTGTGCGTGCATAAGCGTATGCAAAGCTTATTCAAACACATTCACGCGCTCATCTAGGCATGATACTGCTCATACACTCCTCAAACACACCCCGATTGGGTGACACTGGTCACTATGGGAACATAACATGGACAGGCTCTCAGGTGTCGCTGTTTCCAGGGGGGCAGTAGTGCAGTAGGCTATATACTGTATCAGCACATGACCAGAGCAGGAAATTAGACTGGCACTTTCTATCTGTTTATAGACAAGACCGGGCCAAATTAGACAGTTTCAAAACTAAAATGTCTTGTCTCTAAAGGTGCTCTAAACCTAGGTAGGACAGTGGTTATAGACGTGCAGACCTTGGTGACAGCAATTAACCTCAGGCACACAGGGAATAATTAAAATAATCTGTCTGATTGAGCAAGTGTGTGTGTTTGAGAGAGAGAGAGAGAGAGAGAGAGAGAGTGTCCACCAGATCTCACAGCTGTCTGAGGCAGATTAATTCCAGTCGTCTCAGAGAGCCAGCTGTGTCTGCACAAGAGAGACAGTGTAATGGCAGAGAATTATGGATTTTCTGTGCATTGAATGCTCTATGAAAGAATGTGAAATAAGGTGGACAGAGACTTGCTGCTGGCAGAGATGTTTCATGCTTCAGTGATTTTTTTTTTTTAAGTTTCGTGCTTAGCCAGGATAGTCACAGTTAGCCAGTAGCCACAAAAATGCTAAATATGACATGTGGTATTTTGTAAAGCTTTAGAAAGCTAGATATTAGTTAACTTTCGTGTATAATGTTTATCCTAAATTTATCCTAAATAATGAAATATGACTAGGAGTTTTTCATCATGAGGGGTTCAGATGTCGTCATCTGGAGAACCTTTGGAAAAGCAGATTGACCATGATTACAAACTCCACAGTACAAGCAATGAGATGAGACGATCAGGAAGTTAAGATTCCTCCAAGTGATGTCATCTGGAAGTTTTCAGCTAAAATTAGAGATATATTTTAATAACGGGATCTCAGAGGGAATGAAAATGAATGCCATTACACAGCAGTCATTTACAAGTACTACCCAAACTAGACAAAAAAAAAAGAAGTGCAATACCAGTGAAGGCGTCCTTCATGGATGATTTTAGCTGGTTCCAGTTTGTGCTTCTATGTTACTACGGAACTAATGAACATTTTCAATATTCACTGGCAAGATGCTTTCTCAAGAACTAGATTATGTGTTAAGCCAATAAAATACAGTGAAAAATGCTCATCACAGCTTCTTGAGCCCAAACTGACAGTGACCAGATGTTTAAACGTGTTTGCTTTGCTGTGCTTTGGATGTTTTCCTACAATAAATGTGTTCATGTGGTTAGAGATACTACATGTAACTGCTTATTTGCAGAAACTGGTCAATACGTATGTATACGAAGTGTTTAATTTTTGGAAAACCGGGTGCCTATCTCTCTAATCCAAATATAATAGTAGTACTTCACACAAGACAAGGCCTGAAACAGACTTCTGTCACTTAGTCAAAGCTTTTGTCACATTGGTGCATTTCAGTGCATGATGTTCTTAGCAGAAACTGTTAATGATGCACTGAATCATCACCTCCTCCTCTGCTCCCTGCTTTTCCAGCATCTCATTTTCTGCATCTTTTAACAGTTGTTAAAACAAAAAGGGACTTTGGCCTACTTCTACTGACCCCCCCCAACACACACACACACACACACACACACACACACAGACACACACACACACCTCAGGGTTTAAATCGTAGCTGCTCCTGCCATTCAGCCAGACTGAGCTGAGCAATCCACAGTGGGGGCTGAAAGGGAATGAGAGAGAGTCGAATTACCGTTGCTGGCACTGAAATACCCCCAAGGCCTTTGGCATGGCTTTTGTAGCAGACATGAATGCTTAGTTAACACACACGTACACACACATATATTTAACACACACAAGTAAAATGACATACATTTTTCCTCTGCTTACATTATCCCAGATTTTGTGTCAATAATTTATATGCTCAGACCAGCTACTAAACGCTTTACTTCAGTTCCAGCATTTTACATAAATTTTTGACCATTTCCACTCCAACCAGTGCCTGTGTTGTATCTCCTTCACACATCTCCTTCACACAGAAAATACAAACATGGTTGTCTTGCTCACCCTCAATTCAGGACTCTCCTTGGCAAATAAATTATGCATGACCGTGCTGTAAATTTTTCAAAGACCTGGAGTCAAACTTTGATAAATATGACATGTGCCACTGTGTGTGGTGTGTGTGTATGTGTGTGTGTGTGTGTGTGTTTGTGTGTGTGTGAAATAAGAATGATGAGTGACAAGAAAAAGAAGGGATGCCAGTGGGAAACATCTGGTCATTGCTTGAAAACAGACTGTTTTATTAGCTGCAGATGAACTGTGTGTCTGTAAATGTGTGTGCATTCTACATGTGCAGCAGAACTTTACATAAAAAAGTAGAAATAAATCATAAATCATCAAAAAGGAAAGAGCTGACTTAGGCAAAAGAAGAAAAAACACTCAATTTCAAATTAAAATTATTGACCCTTAAGACCCTGAGATTATTTAGTGTTTCTGATCAGTTGCCCATGAGAAGTGACACATTTCGACTAGGTGTGTGTTTTTGTGGACGAATGCATATGAGCCGCAGAGACATAGTGTATGCCTGCAGTTAACAGTTAAGGTGCTAACTGTAATCCGGGCTAATCTGGATTAGGCCAAACAGCGCCAGTCAAACGTCTCTTCTTTTCCATTCATCTTTGGCTGGTAGTTACGCAACATTTTCACTTAGAAGTGTGTGTGTGTGTGTGTTGGTAGTGTACTAGTATGTAAATGTCGCCTTCCTGATTCTGTTCCCCTCTCCTGTCCGTACAGGATTCAGGAGTCCAAATTAGAGGATGGAGGTTATCGTCGCAGATTTTTTTTAAGCTACAGCTGCATGCATTTGAATCAAGGATGTTCATGTGCACTTTGGGAAAATGGAATGAGGACACAGAGTAGTGTGTCATTGGCCTGGCATCACTCTAATTTGCTTTTTACTGGAGCAAAATGTTGGGGGAGGGTGAACCACGCTGCAGCAGGTTTCTCTGTCAGGGTCAAAGTGAGGCACAAATCCAGGACTGTGTAAACTATTTGTGACTGTATTGTAGCGTAACCAATGGTTACAACTACTTATTTAGATACAGTGACAAATGACAAAAATTCCAGGAGTGCAATCTAATATCTTCACAGTTCAACACTACAATAAGTAAATGAAATTCAGTTTACAATTCTTATAAGAAAATAAAAGCTGAATATTTGTTTTTAATAAATGACCAAAAGGACTAAAAGAGTTTCAATCATGGTCCATTTTAATTAATCACAGAAATTATTTTATAATAATACCCACATATAATTTTATTTTAAAGTGTTTCATGGCCCATGAAGAGCAGCATTGTAAAAAAATACAGTGCTGCTCTCATTTTTACATCCAGCTCACATCTTTGTAAGTTTAATTGTAAGTCGTCACAATCACAACATCTCTTTAGTCATCAGCAGTATAAATGGAGCACAGTATGAACCACTGTCTGCCACAAAAGTTTGCATATGAACTGTAAAAATACTATATTTTAATAAGATATTTTTTACAATTGACTTATTAGCACAAACTATATTTCAATATTAAAACTTATCAGTGTTTTTTCACACCCATATTATTGATGTAATAAGGTTACAAATGTTACCTAATGCGGAATCTAATCTTCATTATGTTCACTAGTTGGGACCCTGTGCAGGGTTGTGACAAACATTTTTCAGTGACTTCTGATATTAATTTGACTTAACAAACAATTAACGAAACAAGCTGCAACTCCAGCCCTACATCCAGGCCACCTCCTTTACATCTGTGTCTTCCTGTCCTCGTCCTCCAGGCCGTAACAGGGAAGAGCTTTGGGGACAAAGACTTCCGCAGTGCACTGGAGAATGGCATCCTGTTATGCGAGTAAGCCTCCTCACGTCTAACCGCTTCAGTTTTTGAAGTCTGAAGTATCAACAACATGCATAAACTTCCATTAGGCTCAATAAATCTCTCTCCTCTTGTCCTCACAGGCTGCTAAGTGCAATCAGACCAGGGCTGGTCAAAAAGATCAACAGACTGCCCACCCCCATTGCAGGGCTGGTAAGAAGACACTTTCCAGTGTGACACTCCATAAACTCCTCTGCTCGTCAAAAGGTTATAAACTCTAACTGTTTGTTGTCACCTGCTGCATCATCTAGGACAACCTGTCAGTCTTCCTTCGGGGCTGTGAGGAATTGGGCTTAAAGGGCTCCCAGCTATTTGACCCGGGGGACTTGCAGGACACGTCCATACGAGCCAACCTAAAGTAAATTGCTGTGTGTGTGTGTGTTCCTGTAGATACTACTTAGTGAGGAACAAATTTAGTTCTTTACCAGCAGAGTGAGGACAATTTTGAGAAGTGAGAACATTTTGGCCGGTCCTCACAACTTTAAAGGGATTTTTGAGGGTCAAGACTGTGTGTGAGATAGAATTAGGGTTACAAGCGAGTGTACTTGTGTTTTATTGTTATATTTAACGTCACACCAATCGCTTGACAGAAACACTTTTCTCTCACTAGGGACTCCGACTGCAATCGCAAACTGAAAAACGTGAGTTGTTCTGTCTTTGTTTTTTCGTGTATTACCTTCCGCACAAGTGCCATCAGCATTTATGAAAATACAGCAAACCTCTGCATCTGTGTCTCCTAGGTGCTCAATACAGTGTTCTGGCTCGGGAAGACTGCCAGCAGCTGTGCCTCCTACAAGGGCCCTACTCTCAACCTCAAGGAGTTTGAAGGACTGCTTGCTCAAATGAAGCTGGTGAGTGAACAATGTGAGAAAAACAGAATGAAGGAGGAGGGAGACAGACAGACAGACAGAAAGACAGGTAATAGCCCGGAGGGGGTGCGGAGGATGTATTTGTTAGTTTCCTGTCTTTGTTGGAGTCCATGAGAGATGCACGAGACAGAAGAAAAGGCTCTTTTGTTTTATTACAGCAGGTACTCCTCTTTCAGGGAGAGACGGTGAGCAGAGACATCCTATAGAATAAAACTGAAGTTTGGCTCTGAGTGTTTTATATTGTATTTATTATTATAAAGTGTCTTGAGATGACCATGTTGTGAGTAGGTGTTATATAAATCAAGTTAAATTGAATTATAATTGAGGTATTTAAACCATGTGTACCTCTACTTCTTCAGGATTATGTCACACTGCTCTATTTTGAATACAGATCACAATGTCATCTTGCTGCATGATTTTGCATATTAATGAGGAAAATCTTGGTCATCCAATCCAAGTCTCCTGTTGTGTGTGACTGTAGGAGAGTGAGGAAGGAGGTGACAGTCCACAGAAGCGCAGTGTTAGAGACAGTGGCTATGACTGCTGGGACTCTGAGCGGAGTGAGTCTCTCTCCCCACCACAACACACTCGGGACAACTCCTTAGACAGGTGAGAGACATCTGTGAGCACACGCATACACGTAATTTGTGGACAGACACAATAGTCAATTATGAGAAGTTCAATACAAACCAACATCTGCATTCAAATAAAAATGACAAGAACGTGTTGTTTTCTTGTGTGTTTCCTGTGTTTCTGACAGTCTGGACTCTTTTGGTTCCCGCTCACAGCACAGCCCTTCTCCTGATGTGGTCAATCGAGGCAACAGTGATGGTTGGTTGTGCTAAATGTCTGATGTTTAGTGTTTTATTGTGAAGGAGTCGGGTAGCTCTGCTTCCACTCTTTATGCTAAGCGGTTCTATAACATGTTGGGGTGTAACATTGGCATGTCATTGTTATGTCTAGTCAGACAGGCTGTGGACGGAGCTGAACATCTCAGCCTGCATGTGTGTGCCTCAGATGCAGCAGCTGTTGATCCAAGTAGAAATCACTAGAGATTTGGACCTGGGAAACAGACTGAGATCAACATCCTGCCTGTCACGCAACAGTCTGTTGGTGGGAGTGGGTGTTTTGAGGGGGCAGGGGGGGGTATCACAGGCATCCTGTTTGTGTCTGATGTGTGCAGCAGGGTGACAAGAAAAACACTGGTCCAAAGTTGGAATAGACTCATTCCCTACATGGCTGCAGGTCACAGGGAAGGTTTGAAGTCTGCTACGAAACATTTATAACCCAGAAAGAAGGATGGACAGAGGAGAGTAATCTGTCCTACTCTGTCTGTACTGTTTGTGTCTTTCCAGAATACTTAATACTTTGACAAACATTTAAAGTTGTCAAAGTATCAGCAAGAAAAGAATTTCTGATGTTTCTCCACACCTTTGGTTAATAATCAAAAAATGTTCTTCGAAACTGCAGCCTAGTTGGCTGAATAAATCACAAATACTGTATCCATAACTTTCAACGGGTTTTCTTATGTCCGTTGATTTTTGTGTTGATTATGAGAACTACCGTGACATGAACAAATTAATACTTCCTCATAGTGTTGCTTTCTCTTTTATGCTTCCACTTTCTACCCAGGAAGAGGCAGCGACTCAGAGGCCGATGCCCACAACAAGAAGCCAGATGTGCGGAAGGATGACATGCTGGCCAGACGGACTGCCTGTAGTGAATCAAGGAGCTCCATCCCATTTAACCAGTTTCTTCCTAACCGAACCAATGCCAGCTCCTACATCCCTACTCCCCGGAGAAAACCACACGCTGATGAGGGAGAGCAGCGGAGGTAATGACCAAAACAATAAACACATTCGAATCTCAGCAAAGTCAAATTTAAAGTTCTGCAGTGGGAAACAGTGAGCAGAAAGGAAAGGTGAAACACATCATCCCACATCTTTCCCTTCCATTACACACCGTTTTCCAGTTGCCTGGAGCAGAGCAAAAGAACTGCCCTGCAGCACAAATCTCCAAAGAGTGTCACATGGGCACCTGAGAACAATGGTGAAAAACTACAACAGGAAGAGGACAAGGTGGCCCAGGAAGTGTTGGAGCAGAGGAGGCTGCAAAAGTTGAAAAAGGCGGGAATTAAAGTTCTGCCTGCTGCTGTTCGCTACAGCAGGTCAGGGAGGACAAGCATGCAATCATTTGCTGTTATGAATGGAGGATTTTGGTTGTATTGACTAACAAGAGGTTGCGATTATAAAGTTGTGGTTTGTGCTGATGAGCCTTAATCGTCTTAGTGCTGTGGATTATGTTTACCTGGTTTAAGCAGTCTGGCTGAGTTATGGTCAGTTTTGTATGATCCTAATCTGTGGAGACATTTGTCATTCACCACTTGCTCGTCATTGGTGTCATGGGTGTGAGATGTCAGGGAGAGTTTGGTTTGACCTAATCTAGTTTAACAGCAGTTTGAAAAGATGGGCATTGCTTCCTGATTCAGGCATTGCTGTGGTGTTGGTTTGTTAAAACCCTAATTCTCTGAAGCACACAATCATATATTTGACTGCTAACTTTGACTAACTGCGAGGACTTGAGAGTTAATAATGTTTGCGTGCACATGCTGAGTACGACTTATGCACTTTGCTACCGCTGCTGATGACGTGGCGTAGTGATTAATCTCTGATTTGACCATACTGCACTGTGCCATATCCAGCCCTTACACAATGGAGGAAAAGGAAGTGAAATCAGCGACCCCAAATATCATCCTTCGTTGTGAAAATGACTTTTTGAGCTCTCAGAAATCTGCGTGGGATTCCTCCTCCGATGGGGAGGACGAAGCAGAGGCGCGGAAAGTTCCAGATGTTTGTAGAGATGATCTTGCATCCAGACGAGCCCGACGTGGCCCCATTGCTCACAATGTGCATCAGTTCATCCCTCCACCTGTATGTAGCAAGAAAGATCAGGAACGCTGGGAGGGCATTAGACGAGCCTCACAGCAAACACTGCAAGAGAAAGAGATCAGGTCAGCAATGTCTGTGTCTGTCTGACAGTTTTTAAAGTTCCTCTCTTTTATTTCTTAATATTCTTCCCTTTTTTCTATTCTCTCTTCCTTCTGGATGTTGTGTGTACTTGTGGTTTGATGTGTGCTCCACGTTGATGTGTCGTGCGCTGTGTGATTTCTGTACTGGATTTGTGATTGGACAGTAAGAAAGAAGCTGTCCCAGACATCATTACGCGCAAAGACAACTCCTTCCTTACCGTTGCCTCTCAACACAAGGAAGATGAGGATAAGGAAGAAGAGGCAAAGTCTGAGCCGATGCCGAACAAGCAGAAAGATGACCTAGCTCGTAGGCGAGCTCTGAGTAGGCCTGTCCCTCACAGGGATGGACCCATTAGCTTCATTTCTGCCTCCATGAGCCAGGCAGATATGCAGAAGTGGGAGAAGCTCAAGATGACTGAACCCAGGTGCCCGACACACACTCAGCTCGGCATACATACAGTATCGAAGCACTTAGCTCCTGCTGCGTGTCAAGTGTGTGGCTTGTCAACGACAATGTGTGCCAAAACTGATGAGAGAATGTGCAGTGTGTGTGTGTGTGTGTGTGTGTGTGCATTTGCTTTTTTTTTACTCTTAGTTGTTACTTACTGTCTATTATGAATTTTTGCAAACAGAGGAGTTACATAAGATAAATCTGCAGTGAAATAACAGAGCAAAGTTTAAAATACGGACCTAAGGACTTTGTAGGAGCCAGCGTGGCCCCTCGCAAATCTCTGCAATATATTGTTCACACCTGGTGAACAAAATGGGCTGCTTTTCAGGAAGATAAAATTAAACTGCTACATATTCAAATCATCTGAATAATTTGCATTTATCCAGTCACACATAAAAATAGGTTAAAATGCTAAATTCATAAAAAATGTAGTTTTTGTCTGTTGGTTGGGCAAAAGAAGATAAAAAATCTCTAATTTTTCTTTTTCCTGTTTCCTGACATTTTACAAGAAGTGATCAATAATTGAGCAGGAGATTACTCAACAACGTACATTTCATGGCAGCTAAGTAAAGTTCATTATATTTAGGGGAATACTACTTGAGTCCCATCCTTTAACCATGTTTTTTTTAGAATCGTGTTTTGCAATATTTAGAAAGCCGTAAACAGCAACCATGTATTATAGTTCCCACATTTTAGCTCTTCCATCTTAAATCTCTGGTATCCTGTTGTAAGCCTCACACCTCCCTAGACTTTAGTTTTCCTTCTTTCTTCCTTCTTATGTGCGTGTTTATTCTCTTTATCATTGTGCACTTCAGTCCTATTCAGTCTGCTTTGACAGGCTTTGAGACAGAGTCAGGAATTGGCCGGTGTGTTTGAGGCTGTGTGTGTGAAAAGAAAAGAGGTGACTGTTGGCTGTGAATGCTGCTTCTGCTTTGTTGTTCTCTCTCTCTCTCTCTGCTGATGTCATCAGATGGGAAAAAGAGTTTTTTTGTGCTCCCAGAGTAGCAGCAGTTACGAGGGAAATTTGGCTACGCAGGGTAGATAAAAAGCTTGGTGTGTTTGTGTGACTGTACATGTGTGTAAAAGCCAGTTAAGTACACAACCCATGCTTTTGTCCTCTCCTCTCCATCCACACTTCCTGTCTGATTCATCATTTCCACCGCATCCTTCCTTTGTCTTCACAGCCTGATCCTTTGTCTCTAGTTGCTCATGATATCTTTTCCACCCTGTTTCTTTCCACCTTCTCTTTTGTCGACTTGATGTGTGTGTGTGTGTGTGTTTATTTGTGAGGCTGTTACATCTACAGTGAGGCAAGCCCGGCCCCTGTGTGTCAGGCTTGTCTGGAGAAAAATTATGGAAGTCCTTTAAGCGGATCAGCAAAAGCTGGACGAGGTCCCAGCAAAGTTGTGACCTTTGGGAGTGTGACTGAGATCAAGCAGCCAGTTGACACAGTCACGTTAAGTGAACGGGAGGAGAAGGAGTTGCTAAGACGACTCGTTTCCAAGTCAACGGTCGCCACGCCTGCCATTGGCCTGGGCTCCCAGCTTTCAGAGCGGGAACACAGGTATGGATGAGGCGAAATAAGGCAACCTAGGCTTCCGTGGACTGACTTTAGAGTGGCTTGCTTTAGTACTGACTGCACTGAGGAGGACATAGGCTTCTGTTTGTTGCATTAGTTACTGATTGGTTTAATTTAATTGGCTGAATGAAAAATGCATTTTATTTTCAAGCCTATTTGAATTAGTAAACTGAGTGGACCTCACTCAACTGTACTTATTTGTAATTTTAATAAAAAGCAGTTGTATATACACACTCAGCCAAACACAAACACAGGCATGAGCACTTTGTCTGCATACAGATGGACTAATAATGTGTGTATGATGTGCATACATACATGTTTAAGAGTTTAAAATGTATAATAACACCTGACTAATAGTTATTTTCACCACATCACAGTTAAACATCACTGTTATTAGGATTTTTAAAAGACTTGTGACCTCTGAAAGACTTCTATAGGCACTGGCAGTGGCTGACTCTGGTTCTCGAGAGCCCCAGCTCTGCCACAGATAATTGTAATTAAACTCAATTTAGTTGGATATGTTATATCTGATCAGAGTTTACTGGAAAAAAAACTCAAAGAAGTGGACATGTGGTATGTGGTTTTTAGTGACTTGGTGCAGCTAGTGAACTGACAACTATGGGAATTAGGCCTAACTACATCTGCAAAGTCACATAGACTTAATATCTATACACAGTCGCGTGAAAACATTTGCATCCCCTTATTAGTAACAACATTTTTCCTTAACATAATATTTAATGCATATTTAGTCAGTACAAAAATGATTAAAAAATTGTTTATGTAATTTAATTCATTTTAATTTTTCAGTGGGGATGCTTTTCTGTTTTCCTTTTATATATATTCCTGCATCCGTTTTCTTACATGTGATGATAAAAGAACATTTGTAATAGCTGATTGTGAATTGTTATGTAAGGGACAAAGGGACTTATATACGGAGTTTCACCCAAAGCGCAGGCTATTTTACCATGTTGCATTTATGCTCGATAAACGGGAGTTTTTATGAATGACTTTATTTCTGCTTTTTACTTAGTGAGTGTTTTTGTGCGTAGTGTTAAATAAAAGTATTGTCCATCTGGGTGTCCCACCCCAGCTGGACTCTTTCTCGCTGGATACAGATTGCAGCTCCGCTGTGTGTGTGTGTGTGTGTGTATGTGAGTGTGGAGGAGTTGTTCCTACCCTCCAAGACAGAGACTCACTGCACTCTTTAAATGCAAATAAAATGCTGAGAATAAGTCGGTATTTCCACTCACATGAGCACTATATCAGTGAGGCAACTGGTTGTAATAGAACCCGCATTAGCAGCAATAAAATATTTAGTGATGCTAAAGGCAATTTGTGGTAATGCATTATCAAGTTAGTTGACTGCCCATTGTGTATTTGTTTATTTAGCTGTCTTTCACATTTGACGACCTTCTGTTAGTCTGTCTGATGTTTCTCAATGCTTTCTATTTATTCTCCGCTAATTTGCACGACTTTTGCATGTTTCTTTTTTGCTGGCATTCTCTCTTTGAGTGACATCTATTTTGATACAGCCTCTATTCTGTGGTCCTGTGACTATAGATAATTATTAGTGCTATAATTATTAATTTTGGTTGCGGCAGTTAGAGCTATGTCTAATGCTCTCACAGCCAGGTAATTGGAGCTGACCTCAACCACGCTGCACCTCCCTCTGCCCACCTCAAACCCCAGACCCCTTTCGCTGCTCCAACTCTTGCTGAACTAGATGCTCGTCTGGCTCAGTATGAACAGAGAGAAGAAGAGGAGGATGAAGAGGGAGAGGAGAGGATCCCAGATATTCAAAAAGACGATATGATGGCGAGGAGGACAGGTGTTTTTCATAAACAAAACTCCACTACAGCGACTTACAACCGTTTCCTGCCTCAGCCCGGCTTTAAACACTCTACACAAGTGGAGGATACCACTGATGCTGCTGCGTGGAACAAAGGGGAGGTACCGGCAGATGGAGGCAAGAAACTGAGTATCAGGTGGGCAGAGATTTGTGTTGGACTGTGTCTTAACAGTGTGGAGAGGACACTAACAAGCTTGGTGTGGTTTGCATCCTCAAGGAAATCTCCAAGTGGATGTTAAGGTATTTTAATTATAGGATTTTCTGTCATAGAGTGGAGCAACAGCAACCAAGAGTTCCGATGGAAACATCTCAAGCTCAGTCTGACACGATGGTGATCCAATCAGTGTCTCACAACAGCCAAGAATACAATGATGATGAGGATGAGTATGATGAAAATGAGCCTCTCCCCGACCTGGAAAAGGATGATATGATGGCTCGCAGGACTGGATCTTTCCAAAAACCGATTACAGCCAAAACAAATCAATTCTTTAACCAGTTCTTGCCTGTTCCTGGGGGACTTAAATATAAGATCAGCCCAGTGTCCCCAATGAAGCAGCTGCACAGAAGACCTAAACTTGCAGAGGACATGCACAGTGAAAGGTATTTACTGTGCCTGAACGCCGAAGAGATTGTGGTTTCGTTAAATACTGCAACTAAAAGTATTTTCTGGCAACAATAAAGTTTCTTTATGTTCATAAACATTTTTAAGTCAAGTGGCACTAACATTAGTGAGTTTTTGCAAATAATTTAGAGTTGTGACTTGATGGTGTGTTGGATTCATGTCAGCATGCCAGTGTCTGCAACTAGATGCCTGCTGCCGTTTGATTTAGATTATTGTAACGACTGATTGACATTGAGATGCTGTTGTGTTCAGATTCTTGCATCTCTGTTTCTAACATGCTACGACTTTCTGCATGACTGGAACTAACCTGGTGTTTTTTGGGACAGTGAAGTCTAACCTTGGCTTTGTTTGGCATCACTAAGTCTGTTCGGTTTCAGCTGAGTATGAAGCGATCAGTTGTCGTCTTTGAATTTGAAATGTAAATCAGTACCGAAACACATTTGAACAAAAGCTGTTGCTGCATTTCTCTCTAGTGTCTGAAGCTCTTTAAGGGTTGGTTCACCCAAATAACAACTTGTTATCACCCAACAGTTTCCTTCATGCAATGCAAAAACATTTTTTAGGGACAATAATTATGTGAAAGAACTGGTCCATGGTAAACCCTGGTAAACGTGTACTGTAGTGCAGTAGGTTGCACTCGCATTGTACCACGTTTTGTTTCTATTTTTTCCTATTATTAATACCCCAAATTAAACTATTTTAGTAAAACTTATAGGCGTGCAAAGATAACCTACATATGGCAACACTGATGGTGTTGGTCTTATTCTGAAACGTCTATCTTGTAAAGAATCAAGTGAATATGTTTGATTACAATCAGTTGAATAACTGATATATAGTGATTTATATTGTTGTATAATTTAAAGAGGAAGTCTGGCTGTGAACGTTTTTCAGTGGGGCTTCTTTAGTAGAAAATAAATCCAGAGGAAGTTAATCTCAGTTAGTAAATCTTGTTATCTATACTAAGTTATGCCAAAGAAAGTTGCATTTGTTATTTCTTTTGATGTTTGAGCACTATAAACAATATTTTATCCACTTCTGGAGGCAGAAGTCTTAGATGTGAGAGAAAATGAAATTGAGTGAACTGACTTTAGACTGCCCACTAAATTATCGTTTAGCACTATGAGGTTTATTTACCGTACTTTCTTATTTTAAGAGTGTGATCTTTCAGTTAGAGAGCTGAATGCAGTGATTTCATCTTCATATTGTGTAATGCTTTCACTCAAACCCCTTGAAAGAATTGGCATTGTGTGGGAATCTGTTACACAGTCAAAACATGAAATCCAAAAAATCATTTAACAAAAGAAAAGACCACTCTTGAATAAAGATAGTATCATAGCATACACTTTTCTTCCATCGGCTGTTGGGATGATGAAGTAGAGCATGGTTTGAGAGCTGACCAACCGCAGTCGTCTGCTGTGTGTGATACAGTCTCGATGTACACCTTAAGCTGTTCTTCTTGATGACCTTGGCCTTCTCACTGGGTTTTAGCAGCAGTATTACCAAGGCAGCAGAACTTCACACTCCACTCTCCAATCCCCCAACCAGCCCCGGTTGTCCATGGCTGGGAGAGAGACAGGAAAAGGAAGGTGAAAAGCAAGAGGGAGACATGAAAATCACTTCTGTCTCACATGTGATTGAACCCGTCTCCCCTTCAACACTCACCCTTCCACCCAGTCCTGCTAGTGCCCCGAACTCTAAAGTGGAGGTAGATGTGGAGAGTCAGAGTGTGGAGGAAAAAGTTAAGGAAAGAGTGAAAGAGAAAAAGAGTGCTGTGGATGATCTTCCAGGAAAGAAACCCTTCTGGCTGGAGGACGATGATCTTCCTCCCATAATGTGAGATGACCGTTTTCAGATCTGTTACAATGTGTGTTTTTTTCACATATTTACTAGACTTTATAAGTGGTAGTGAACGTAAACAGAACAGAAACTCAGAAACAAGTTTTAAGTCAGTTGCTGTCTTTGAGATGACTCTAGCCTCTGCGTAACACCATGCTCCCCTTTCCCTCATCTGCTCTTTCCTCTCCTCCATTTTCCTTTATCATTGTTTTAGGATGAGCCGGCGAGTTGCTTTTATGTCTGAGGACACAGAGTAAGTCTTTTGGAGTGAGCCTTATTGAGCATGAGAACAATATACACACAACGTGACACTGGATTCCAAAAGTAGAGACCAAATGTATAATAATATACTACACAGTAATATTTACGCTCCATGTTGCACATCATGACAAGTCATCAACATTCAGGTTATTATGGTCATATTTTAGTCTTAAGTTGTACTTGTAATATACATGTTAATTTGTCACTGGTGGAGACGTACACAGACCTTATACTTCTTAAACTGTGTAGAAGGTCTGTCCACACTTTTGACTGGTAGTGTATTTACTTTTAACTACTGGGTAGTTTGTTAATACCCCTTATAACATCAGTCTAATCTTAGTTTATATATTTATATTAATAATAAAAAATATTTTAATAATCTGCAAAGTGCATTCCACCACTGAATTCTGTTCTTTTTTTAAAAAGAGTTTTTTTTCTCTTCAGTTTAATTCATTATTTATTTGGAGAATATCTTTGGGTTTATGGTAAATTATGAAAGAGACACTGTCTGGGGCAACACATACATGGCAAATAAAGTTATGCATAATTATGCATCCACTAGATGCATAAAATATTAATATGTTTATATGGAATATAGTTTGTTGTGTATGTATTGCTGTTTACATACTTTGTAGTAGTAAGTCTTAATTAGCAGTAGACCATCTTTATCTATGTCATATGTATTTAGAGAAGGTAAAATTTATTTTGTCCTTCCTTCCTGTTCCTTTTTGACCGTTGATCATGCGTATGTCGTTTTAAATCTTGTGACTAGCATAAACAGCGACTGAAACACATGCAGGCATTTACCAAACAGGTAAAAAGTGAATATGTTGGCTAAAGATTATCCTGCCTTTTTTCCATCTCTAGGAGTGTCAGTATGAGTGACATGCTTAATGAAGAAGAGGTTGGACACTTACCAGCACTGAGCCAGTCACGATATGAACGCATGCACGAACAGTACAACAGCTTTCTAGAAGAGGAGGACCACTGGCAAGATGTAAGACTTATGGTGTTAAAACAGAAAAGAAAATATTATGTTCAATGGGGCGTTTAAACGAGAGCAATATTCTGAATTAACCCCGCTTATATTTTCCACTGTCGTCATGCAACAGGACTTGGCTCGCTGGAAGAATCGCCGTCGAAGTGCATCACAGGAGCTAATCAAGAAGGAAGAGGAGAGGAAGAGGATGGAGAAAAGGATGAGGCAGGAGGGAGCTGAGGCCAATAAGAGGAAAAGCATTAAGACCTACAAAGAGATAGTGGAGGAGAAGTAAGGATGATACTCGGGCACTTTACATAAGAGCACATGAAACATAATTATTCACAGTCTTTAAACCTTGAGCCTGAGACATGCAATGTCTGAAACACTACATGCACCTGATGCTTTGTGCTTTCTTACTAGGGAGCGCAGAGAGGCAGAGCTGTGTGAAGCATACCGGAATGCAGCAACTCCGGAGGAGGCAGCCATAGTTTTACAGCGTTATGCTCTCCGCTTCACCATCAGCGATGCAATACTGGACAGCCTGAAACTACCTAGACCCACGTCAAAACCTAAAGCAGACTTAAATCAGTTGGATGAGGAACAGTCATCTATTAATGACGCTGAAATATCTGAACCTCTACACAAACCAGAGCCAACTGGTATAATAGTGCAAGAACAGGATAAGATGGAGACTGATTCACCTGCTCAAAAAGAGACGGTTTCTGTCTCAGACACCCCCCTAAAATCTTGCAGTCCTCTCTCCGCGCTCACAAACTCAGAAAATAAACCACCTCAGTCATTAGAACTTAATGAACCTGAATCTAAACAGACACAGCCTCAAGCCACACATCAGACACAGCCAGTTACAGAAGATGCACAGCCTCAAGCCAAAACCGCCGCCCCTCAGTTAGCGCAAGTGCAGCCTCCCACTACTCAGGCTGTACACACACTCCCTTCCCCTCCATCTTTGTGCCCCCGACCTGTCCCCCTGCTCGCAGCCAAACCCTACTGTCAGCCCAGGAGCACGCAGCCCGGACACAAAGCTGTAAAGGTAAGGGCTAGCTGCTTTTAGACAGAAGTGACATAGGTTCTGTTTTCAGTTCTCTGCATAAATGCATGTGTGAGCTTCCCCAAAAGAGGTGAGCTCATTTTACTGAATGTTGTGATTTAGATTTTACTGTATAAAAATTCTCCCCAGTTCCCCCTTACTTTTTACATGCAGAGAAATTACAAAGATTCATGCTTACATACTTGCCCTGTAGTTTCCCTAAGCTTGTGGCTAAGTAATTTTAACCTTGAATGTACAAAAGTAGTTCCACAAATGTAGGCTGTGCGGGTTTATCTGTATTTTAAAGATATTTGTGACAATGTAATAAAAGAACAGTAGTAAATCAGGCTTTGAAGAATATTTCAACAAGAGCTGCATCATGTCTCAGAAATCTACTGAGCAAGGCAAGTTCATCAAATGCATAACTGCACAGTTTCACTTAAGACTAAGATAGAGCGGTAACATGTTCTAACATCATGATATCACTGTAATCCTGAATTTGTGTGTGTCCCATTTAGATGGACGGATTGGTGCGTGTCAATAGAGAAGCAACAGAGAGTGTATGTGTTACACCTGTCTCCTCTCAGCATTCACCACACGGGATTACAGACATTTCCTCCAAACAGGCTGAAAAAGACATTACTAAACAGGGGGGGATAGATGCTACATCCGAGCAGATGGAAAAAGTTGTCCCACCTGAAGAAACAGGGACAAATCTTGAGACAGAAGACAAGCCACCATCTCCACAGACAGAGAAATCAAACCAGTCTTCAGGCTCTGCCATTAGCTCTCTGATTGGAGGCAGAAACTGTATTATCACAACGACTATTGTTACAGAACTTACGCAGACTCATGTGGAGCCTCGTCCCTCAGATAGCCAAAGCAACGGACAGGTAGTATGACACACGTTAGGTCACATGTTGTGGTTTAAGTCGTAGATGCTTCACCATCCTAACGGACAAAAAGGAAACCGTTGGTTTTTAGCTTGTTTTTTTAAATTCCAGGCAGATATGTGGTTCAGTTCTGATCTGTCACCCACAAAATCCACTTGCAGGAACTTGACTCTAACCTGATAGAGTTAAAATTAGGTTGTTGTGCTTTCACTACATGGAAATACAGAGGAAATTTTTGATAGTAGTTTTGATGAATTTTCCATCCAGGAGCATTCGAGTGTTTACGGAAAGCTTTCGCACCTGAGGCACGAGTCAGCTGTCGATTCATTCTTTTCATAAGCTCTGTTGAAGGGAAATTAAACCCTAGGGACAAATGATGCACCCTTACATGTTATTAAAGGCATACAGCATATTGTTAAATAGTGACCTCTCACATTACAGGGTTATAGTTTAGTAACTCACTCTACTCTTATAAGCTTATACATGTTTCAACACATAGTTTCAGACAAAAGGAAATCTTTTCTATCCTCACTAACACAAAACGATAACACAAATATAGAGGTAAGAGAATAAAGCAAACCTAATGTCACTGTTTAAATATGAATTTTCATTTAATTTTCATCACTGCTAGCCACTGCAGCTTTGATCATGATGTCAGTTGTTAGCAAAAGTTAATACTGAACCTTCCAGAAATAAGTCCATTTAATCAGTTAATCCATTTTATATCAGTTATAAGTGCCAATCCTATGTTTATGTCGTTAATTATTCCAATCCCTGCTGGTTTTTCATCTAATTTGTGTAACTTTGTATTCTCTGATGAAGAGTAGAAGTTGAAACTCACACTGCTTAAGGTGAATCTCTCTTTAGTTTATTCTGATGGACGGCCTATGTAAAGCGAGTCTCGAGTGTGTTCAGGTTGATTTTACTATTGCATTTACATGACCTGAAACCAGTGACTGCCTGCAGGGTTAGGATACCATCATCAAAAATCACTGCAAAATCCTATGCTATGTTTTGGAAGACTTGTCAGTAGATTTTAAAGTGTTTTTAAAGTGATTTTCCCTTAACTGAATACATGATTAAAAAAACAGTCAAGTCAAGTTAACATTTCAGATAATGTATAAATGGACAGATGGAAAATGTGAACTCCAGTAACTATATACAGCATTCATTTAAAACTTTGTTAAAAATAGAATCTGACCTCTTGACAAAAATATTAATTTATTTAAAAAACGCTTAGTACACTCTTTCCAACCTTCAGCTCTGCTGTAATGACTTCTGTCTGCCTTTGTAGGGCAGCATTTTCCAGTAGGCTGGTTTCCTGTGAATGTTTTTTTCATTTAATTGCATATTCAACTTTCAGGTGGATAACACCACAGTGCTGCTTGGGAAACCGGCAGAGGAAAACAAGACTCAGCCAGCTGCAACACCCAACAGCATGCAAGATTATTCTCCCACTGTCACAGGTAACGCTGCTTTAATATACATGGCCTCTTTTTAATGTACAGACTATTATTTTAAATACAGAGTTGTCTTCCTCTGTAGATGTGTAATTTATTTAACCACTTTTGAATTTTACTCGTCCTCTCCTACAGAGGGACTCGAAGAAAGCACTGTCACTGTAAGTACCTTCGAGCAGCTCCAGCTCATTTTTTTCTGTTTCTCCTTCATTCTCATATTTGACCCTGTCCTGACCCTGCGTTCCCTGTAGTTGCTGTACTCAGGCTTGCCCTCTCACTTTTCCTATCTTTCTGTCCATTTGGTCTGCATACGCGTGTGTGTGAATGTGTCTGTCTTCTTGTATGTGTGATTTGTTGCTTGGGTCTGGGTAGATTGAGACCCCCATATTGAACTTGGCTAAACGTGTTAATCACTGGGTCTGGGACCCCAATGAGGAGCGTAATCGCCTGGAAAGGTGGCAGCAGGAGCAGGAGCGCCTCCTACAGGTACACTGGCGAGATTATATGTATGTGCATGGATCCGTGAACGTTGGGCAGAAAACAGAAGAAAGACTGCACTGGATTTTTGTATATATATGCATTTATGTGTGTGTCATATATGTACAGTGTTTAAAATGCAGTGCCTCTGCAGGAGCAGTACGAGAGAGAACAAGAGAAGCTGAAGAAGGAGTGGGAGAAAGCCCAGCTAGAGGTAGAGGAGGAGGAGAGGAAGCACAATGAGGAGGTACCAACATCCAGATGGACACACACTAACCGACTTATTTAGATTTTGTGTGTCTTAAAACCTGAACGTTGTATGTTTGATTTGTCTGTACTTCTTCCAGGAGAGAAGGATTCTAGAGGAGACTGTAACACCCCTCAGTCCCACTGGTTTGTTGATCCAGCAGAGGCGCCAAGCGGGGATGAATTCATCAAATCCAGAAAATAACAAGACAGACACAAGAAAGGTTCCGCTACAGCAAAATGGCCAAGGAACCTCCAAAGGGAACGAGGATCAGCATGCATCAAAACTGCATTTTTTCCAGGGTGAGTTTGACTCGAAGATGCACATTAGTATGAAGGAAGGGTCCACGTGTGTTTCTGTGCAGCTCAGCCAGCCAGTTTCTGTAACAAAATGTTATTTTTCTGATATTTTTTAGATTCTTCACATGACGGTGGTCCTTCAAATAAACAGGAACTGTGGAAGACATCGTCTTTAGACCGCAACCTTCAGCTAAACCAGGCACAGGCTGTTAAAAGGTATGCCAGGATGCTTTGTGTGTGGGTTTCTGTGTGCATGCACATGCACTTTTACATCTTTTAAGAGTTGTCCCACAATACTGCATTTATCTTTTAAATGTATATTTCACATTTTGGTGACACTGAACAGCTAATTTGATGCAGCTCATCGAATGCATAAAGTAGATCTGAAACGATATAGTAGATGTAGTAGATCTATGTAAGGAGGTACCAGAATACGACCTACATTAATTCATGCATCAGATGATTGGGTGGCATGCATTTGTTATAGTGTATCATACGTAGGCATGTGTAAAACAATACATTTATTCATATATTCCTTTTGTATAACTGATTTTTCCAATGTCAATACATCTAAATTCACACATCACAGATTGGATGTGGTGTACGTGTAGGGTCTCTCTTATGATTTGTGTTCTTTGACCACAGATCTGGTTCGCACGATGTTGTGTCAGGCAAACAGTCGTCCTCCACATCACCACAGCCTCCCTCACCGAGCAGGTAATGACACGCTGAATTTAAAAAAATCATTTAGGCTACACTCTTTGAAGAATGAGCTTAAGACGCTTAAAAGTGGTGAATTAGTACCAGTATCTGGACAAATGTTTATTTTGCACTTGACTGTCTGTGTGTAGGTGTGTTAGTGGGAAGAGATTATGCTCTGGTTGTTCTCAGCCTCTGGGAAAAGGAGCTGCCATGATCATTGATACCTTAGGACTCTTTTTCCACATACACTGTTTCAAGGTACTGTATTTTTCTAGTAAAGCATTTGTTTCCTGTGCATTTGAAGTTTACTAAAACATGTACAAAATGATGTGAGTTATCTCCAAAAGAAAGAAAAAAATATATAAAATACAAGAGTAAAAAATGTGTTTTTGACCGGCATCATTTTATCACGTTGCCAGGTTGTTCTTCATGTGTGTAACGTTAGTTATGAACTGTATTTCTGTCCTCAGTGTGGAGTGTGTGATAGGCAGCTTGGTGATGCCACTGCAGGGACTGATGTGAGGATTCGTAACGGATTGCTGAGCTGTCATGAGTGTTATGTTGCATCTCGGGGTGAGAACACACTCACAAAAAGAGACCGACACATAGAGCAATTCATACCCCTAAAAAGAAGATGGGGCTGCAAGACTGAGCCAGGCATATGGCAAACAACTGGTTACGAAAGTGGCCGAGGGTTTAATAGCATAAGTGTCTTACAAAAATGTCAGAATAAAAGGGATGAAAATATGGAGAGCCCTGTTTTCTGGTTAATATTTATGTAATTTCATACACATGGAATAAAGTCTCATATTTATTTGCGCTGTGATCAGAGCAGACTTTGAAGTACTTTGTCCCTTTGTGTGCAGGCAGAGGACAGCCCACCACGCTATGATGACTGGCATCTGAAGTGGAAAGCCATAATCATCACTTCACCAAATGAATGGAGGATGGTTCTGGACCCATGAATGTTCACATTCTAAAACAGTCTTGGAATCTCTTCAGAACCTCTGAATCATGTTTTTTATTTTCATGAAATGCACAAACAGCTTTATGGATGTTTCTGAGAGCAAAACTAGACTGACATGTGGACTATATGACACAACATCATATGCACATACAGTACAATATGTGTTTCTTAACTATTTACATGTACACACTTTTTAAATATGTGTAGCATGGGTGTAATCAAGAAATCAGTGTGTTTAAGCCTTTGCATATCCATACTTGGCACAGTCAACGCACAAAAATAAGAATCTGTTCTGAAGCAAACTAAACATGTTACGCTACAAGCTAAACACTACTGTCTTTGACCCATTAACCCCGCTTCTCTACTGACCATGTAACTCTAGTCTGTCAGAGGGTGTTGAAACCTGGATTGGGTTGGAAACCCTGAAGTAGCTTGACCATTGTAATGCCTTACTCATACTTTGTCATCCTTTTTGGGTTTTGTGTTTACAGTTTTGCATGAAAACATACTTAAGTTTTACTTTGAGTATTGCTCAGATGGATAGTGTAAGTTTGACATAGGTTGTTATCAACAGTTTAACTTTCCTAGTCTGTAGTACATCATGATGGTCTTTGATTTTGCAGACTCTGGCTAACTGAACATGAGTTTTTCCTTTATAATTCATGAAGATGCATGTTGTTGGGTAATATTATATGTTCTTTGGATTTTAAATATTTTTCTTTTAAAGGCGTTTTAGCCATTGTTTATTCTTATAGTCTGAGTGCATCTGAATAAGTGCCTTAATGAACGCAATGATTAGTGTATTTCACACTCACACAGACCACTGCATCTTGCCACATTGTGTGTGTGTGTGTTTGTGTGTGGTATGAGTGTGTTCTGTGTGTATGAAATTATGCATGTACAGTACAGGTATGTATGCAGTGTGTAATTTGACTTGAAGCACAATTCCATACCAGCAAAAACGATATCGAGTGGATCAGCCCTCCCCCAATCACCTGCTTTTTTCTTCCACTATGAGCTAAACCAATGACACAAAGTTATTTGCTGCTCCCCTAATAAATATCCCCTGTATTATATCGGTTCAGAGTGTCCTAGAATCTCTCCTCATTTGCCTCTGTCACCTGTGTTGCCTCCCCAGAGTCTGAGCTGAACTCCTTTGAATCCAACTGGAAACTGACGGCTTCGTCAGCAGTCAGGAATATAACGCTTGATACATTGTCTTTCATAGCAAGTGTATGTTTATCAATAAAATATTTTAAATTTGAGGCTCTTTCTTTATTAATATTTGAGTTTTTTTATTATTAAGGTAAAAGTAAAAGTCTGTAGTTAACGGAATAAAACACTGTTAACAAAGTAAATGATCCAAGCATAATTTGAGATTTAAAAATCTTGCCAGAAAATTCTTCTTAATAAATACTGACATTTTATCAGCAAAATGTACTTATAGTAGAATATTTTACTTATAGGTTGGTTTGCTGTAATACAATATTACCGCAATAGAAATCCAATATTTGAATTCATGGCAGTGCAGTTGTGTGTGGTAGCCTACATTCAAACTATTTTCTCCACTCTTCAGCAATAAAATTAAAAAACTGACTCTTGTTAGAAACTATGGCTGGGCTGTTCTCTTAGATTAATATTCAGCTGAACTAAGCATATTAACATTTGTCAGATAATTTTTTTGACAAGATCAGCTAACTAAGTCATCATGTCAACTGCTAATATATTTTAGTAAATTTATTTAACCAGTTACCCCAAACCTTTAACACAGTATTATTAGAAAATTAACAATTTCTACAATAATTAGTCAAATTATTGGCATGCAGTAAGCCATGCTTAAAGGCCCTCATATTTTGGGATCAGCCAACCGCATTGTCCAGTAAATCTAGGCTGAGCGAGACTGAATTCACCTCCAAAAACCCAAGAGACAAAAATTACAAGTTGTGAGCATTTACTTTTTACTCCTCAGATTTCAAAGCATATTTTCGAATATTTTCTCCATGGGCGACATCGGATAAACTGATATCTAGCTAAAGTGTACGTTATGGAATGAAAAACAAATGTGGATCATGTTCGTGTATTTCGATTTGACAGAGATATTGCTCCTATATTTAACACACGACAGGAATCTGCGCATGGAACCTACTTTTATTGCCTCTAATTCGTGTGTCAAATTAGAATAATTTCCAGTTTTTTCCTGCACGTGCCTTAGTTATGCAAAAGCAGATAATTCTTGCCTCATGTCTCTCACCCCTAAAAAATTTTTTTTATGGAGATTAACGTAAAAATAGCCCACTATGAAGCATCAGGCGACAACAGCTTTAACGGAACAATTTTTTTTAAGAATCCGGGTGGAAAGAAAACGGGACCATAAAAGAAGGGAACCGGAAGTTTTGAAATGTTTCGTATGCCCGCCCCTTTCAAAGGTTGCATGTAAGCTAATGTTTGTTTGTTCACTTTCTCTTTAAAAACGTCCAACTATCACAGGAGGATGGAGTCAAAAGGACCTTCGCTTTATACAGTACGTGCATTTATTCTAACGATTACTGGTTGTCATGTTAACTGTTAGCTTAAAAAGCTAGCAGTTAGCCAATTTCACTAACGTCAACGCTAGCAATTAGCCTAGGAGATAGCTGCCAGCTAAAGTAATAATAATTATAATAAACAGCACAAACGTAGCAATCTCTATTTTATATAACATCTTTCTGTTGTGTGGCAGTTTTGCGTTATCACAAACATAAGCTGCTCAAACAAGTATATTCGTGGATAACGTCAGTTATCTCGTGATTTGTCAGCTGTTTCCTGTTCAATATTGAACTAATATTGTTGCGTTGCAGGATGTAGTTTTTTTCTCATTAAGATCCAGTTTTTGTAATGTGCGCTCACATTGTCCGAAATTTCAATAATTTCAGTTAGCGTTATGTCTAATGCTGAAGTTATAAATTGATGCTACATTATATTGGGAGTTGTAATTAATTCTTTGCCCTTCTGTGTTTGTCTACATGGGAAATAGTAAAAAATATGTACCAGTTTACATCTGATATGTTAAATGAGTTTATCGTAACTATCTCCTCCTTTTAACACGTTTTGCTTCACTGGTGTGCAGCCCCCGACATTTCATTTTATGTGTTATTGTGTTATTTAACACCACTTAATATAAAATCAGTGCTAAAACATAATTTTGTTTGACTAACAATGTAAACAGCATAAGCATTGTAGAGGTCAGCTTCATGGCTATTTAACTATTAATAAAACAAAATTTGTAATTTTCTGTGTTTTAATGACATTTATTGATATTATGATATTGTTTTGGTTCTTGCAGGCAGGCACCTCAGTAGATTTGACACGGAGTATAGATGAAGACACTTTGGTGGATGGACCTCTGATCTCTGCCGACGCCCTTCAGTCTGCCATCAGGAGAGAGTTTCAGACTGTACCCACACACTGCTATGCTGCCGCGCTGTCTTTTTTGCATGTATGCCATGCACACATTTACACACCTGCACTGTAGTAATGTGATTGTTCCATAATATTTAATCTGGGGCTTTAAACATATTTACAAGGTCAGATAATGCCAAGCATGTTCTATTTTTATCTGCTGGAGAAATTTCAATTATTTGTGATTCCAAAATTCTGACTTCATGAAAGTTAATGTGTTTTATTTGGATTTCATATGCAGTGTTGTTTTAGAAGTGAAATTAGAAAGCAATTTCATTATATATAATAATAGAAAATAAAATTAAACTAATATTTGGCATATTAGTAAATTAAGCAAATCATCGTCAGGGGCAGACCGCGTATATTTACATGCAGCATATATATTTATCCCACCCTGGTATTTATGTAAAGTAAACTTCTTATTTTTGGTGTAGTAAAAGCTATAGCATGCGATGGACTGTGCGAAATCACCTACTGGTTACATGTCTCACTTTCCCCACTCTCTTTTTCTTGTTTTCAGGTTCTCTATGTAGCGTTATCAGTGTGTGTGGCAGTGCTGTGTGTGCTGAAATTTGGTAACGAGGAGAAGTGTGTGAGCGTGATGGGTAATGTGCAAGGTGATAGTGCCATTGTTTTTGGGAAGGTGTGTTTATGGGTGCTGGTGCTCCTCTTCACTTGGTATGTGCAGCACCATCATAACCGAGCCAGAAGGAGAGGATACCTGCAGTTCTACAGAAAGACGCAAGGACTGAAAGACCTGCCGCTCCTCATAAACTCTACAGGTACAACTTGCACACATCATTAAGGAGGAAAGGGAACATCCCAATTTCCGGTTCTTGCTTGACCTCGATGTCCTTCATTCCTTTAATTCTTGGTGACCCTCCAGATGGCTCGTACATTGAATAGCATATCACCATAATTTATCATCCTTTCTACAGAGGCGGATGGATAATTAAACCAACCAAATTAAAGCAACAAACATATGTGTTTTTAATTTGTGTCAGCAAACTGTAGATGCAATAAAGGTAAATGGGGCCATGTCATTTGTACAAGTTAATGTAATATCCATGTAGATGCTGGTTTTCTCCACCAGGTGGCAGTAAAGCTAAAGGAGAAATCTGCTTTTATTTGCAGGGAATGTTTTTCTGTTGGTTATTCTGGTTGCTGGATTATCACCAACTGTGCGCATCTACATGCTGCTCGGCATCCTGGGCTTAGAGCTCTTGGTGGCACTGTCATGTCTACTCTGGTACACAGGTAAAAAAAAATCATTTATTTATTTGTTTGTTTAGTGTTGTATAATGTTGTTTAGTGAGTCTCCATTAAAGAAAAATTAACTGCATTATTTCTGTGAAAGTTTATTTAGTTAAAAAGTTGTATTAGTTAATTTTGCGTCCTTCCAAATGAGAAAAACTCTGTATGTGTGGGTATAATATTAATCATAATATACAGAATCTACTACTCTTTCGGCTTTTCCCATTAGGGGTCGCCACAGCGAATCATCCTTTTATTGATCAATAAATAACTTTGACTGTGATCAAAAAATACAGCCCGATTGATTGATTAATGAAAAACATTAATCAATCTTCATCAAGCTACACAGTCAAAATTATTTATTGATTGAATATTTGTTGATCACCAGACAAATATTACCTAAAATATTGATAGTTGATAAATACATTTGAAAGACATTATGGAGTAATACTGCAACAATTTGCATACTCAGAGTGACCGTAAAACCAGCAGCAATGAAAAAATGTAGCACATGAGTGTACAGGATCCATCTCTTCACTTCATTGCATAATATATATTATTGCCACCTTTTAAGTCAGGGAATTTATTCGTTATGAATAAATGAATAAATCGATTCCAGATTTGGAAGTCAGTGGGTTTGGAGACAATTTATTACATAAGACAGTGAGACAATGAAATATAGAAAAAGCACAAAGACAGGAAAGAGGTAAACTGTATGATTTAATGAAACAGGCTAGTGACCTCAGCTTTAAGAGGATAAACTGAATTTTTTTTTTTCCTACTACTGATACAATAATGCCATATCTTTATGTGTATTTTTTATTCTTACATCACAATCTTTGATTTTCCTAATGTTAATCCGCATTATGGTTTGCCAGTTTTTCGTTGGATGTTGGCAGTAACATCGGTGGTGATATACAGAGACACACCCGACAGATTACATTACACACAAACACAAACTACCCCCACGCTCTGTCCTAGCACATTCGCATCACAATACCTGCCCTGCCCCTTTCAGACTCGACAGCATGACAATCAAGCATTCAGCTCTCTGTCCTCCCTCTGTCCATCCCTCTCTCTCTGCGCCGAGGAGCTGAGATTTCTTTTTGCTGATATAAACACCTAACAAACTGTTTTGCATGATACTCACATATGTTTGTATTTACTTTCTTAAACTTGTCGAACAAGTGAATTATTGCCTCCATTGGTCCAGGCAGCATTGTTGAATTGGCAGCAAGCTGCAAAAAAACGCTGGCTGGTTTCACCTAATTTGCTGTGAATAAGTCACACAAAAAAATAACCAACCTAAACCAGAGGAAAACGAAGTATCAAAAAAAAGCAATTTATTTGGTTGGCCCACGCGTGTATAATGAAGCAAATAAAAATGTTCATTATTGTTTTACATTATTGAGAAAATGTCAAGACAACCAAGTTAGAACTTAGCTTATGATTCAAGTGCTCTGTGCAGCTGCTTTTCTTTAGAGACATTGTAATTAGCCTCAGCATCCTCATTGCACATGCTTCAGATAAATTAGTTGACACGTCATATGATGCTGCCATTGGGACCTGCAATACCTACTTTGTAGTTGTAAGCAGATGTAAAAAAAAGTGTTTTATTTGAGCTTTTTAGACCACTTGCCTCATAGCTAAACTAAATAGTAAATCCAGACCTTTTAAAAGATTAATAAAAACAGGCATTTGGATTATATTTTAATACTATTACAAAATAAAAAATGGACCGGCAATAATAATATATAATCTCCAATTTTCAAAGAGCAAAGAGAGAGAGGGGCAACTGTGTCTCAGCTGATAGGAAGCGTCCACTAATATCAGGGTCCTAAAAAGTATGAAGTTAACTGTGAATAAGGGACTTTGAGTCAACTACAGAATTTGTCTTTAGAGCTCGTGTTGTAAAAGTTAAAAATAACGAATAAAGAATAAATAAAGAAATTTGCCTAAATAAAGAATTTAGGCACATTAATTGACTTCATACCATATGTTTTACAGGCTTTTTGATCCAACTAATGAAGGGCTTGATTCACAAATACTGTGTTTTTGCACAGATGTGGACCTTACAGACAGGAGTGTTATTCCACCCTAATTTAAATGAAGCCTACATTGTGAATTTAAATAAGAAATTTTTATGAGGAAAGCAAAATACATCTTATTGCCTAAATGAATTAGCTCAAGCTAGCTTTGCTGGATTTTCTGTTGTTACAGAGATCCATAAATAGCAGAGGGTCCCTTACCTGGCGCACCAACAGGTGCAGAGATACCTGACGTTTTAACGCTGCAAAATTTTCTCCCACCTGGTCATAATGTTAATATTTCAGTCCTAATGGGTATTTTTTGTGAACTGATTCTGTCTGTTGACACACCTTTTGAGATCTGTTTTAACTAGAAATGGCATTAATCAGCCCTAAACAATCAGCAAAATATATATTTTCAACATTTATACACAAAACAAATAATATACGCATTCAAACAGTTTGAATTTGCTGCAGCTGCACTTAGTTCTTGCAGCTGCAGCTCACATCTGCAGAAGTTGTTGGAGGACACCATGATTCTTAGTATTGATATTACAAATCAAAGTGAACTCTTCATTTGTGGCACGGGTCCACATTGTTAATGCTTCGTGAAGTTTTTTTGAAGTTTTTAAACAGGTAGGGCATCATCAAATTAATGTCAAAATGACACGGTCGCTGGTTCACCTGAAATTAAAGATTGCAGACACTTTGTGTCGAACATGCTTCATGCATCTTTACAACTGAATAAAATTCAAACCAGTTGAGATGCAACAAATTTCTCTGCTCAGACTCAAGTTAGGGATGATTATTACTGTTTTAACTCTTACGAATATGCGTTAAAATGTGTTGTGAAATGATGTGTGATCAGACTGTTGTTATAAATGTTAACCACAAATGCAGTATGTTCACTGCAATATGAGAGTACTGCAATAAGAATGACAAAATTTGTATATTGCTCAGAATGTTTGGTGAAGGCTAATTCGATAAGTGGCCTTCTGTTTCCATGAGGAAAAGCTCTGTAAAGATGCCATATCAGAGGATACTGATATTGAAGAGTCTGTATTGAAAGGAAACTTATATTAAAGTTGTTTGGCAGCCGAAGGGCAAAGATTGGAGACCTAGATACCGGAAAGGCAAAAGGAGAAGATAAGAAGTATTAGGATTTAACCTAGCCAAAGGGTAGTCCTCGGCCCACTCCACCCAAAAACAGGGACACACACTCACACATATTGTCCCCGTGTTTACCGTGAGTGTCCGTAAGGGGGATATCTCTTCGCCGTTGCATTCCTGTTCAGATCAGTGCAGTCAGGCACGACACAGAGTGAGCGACGCCTTGCAATGTAAAGCTTTTTAAAGCATGAACCCACAAACACACTTGAATAATGCGGAGTCAAGGTTACATCAGCCAAGTCATTAAAAGACCAACTTTGTTCTTCGAGAGAATCGATATAACGCCTGCAGCTATGAAGTCCATACAGGAAGGCCTCGTTCCACTTCTCTTTGAAGTGCATGCTGATTGTAAGTGCGTGTGTGTGTGTGTGCCCGTGTGTGTGTCTTTGAGGTTTGCCGTATGTTTCTGCCTCTCTCATTTTAACATGAATGCACTCTCCTCTATAGACCTCCATGCACATCAAAGCCACGTCTTTGCCTTCAAAGACTTGGCTTAGAATACATCTCTCTCCTGTGCCTGGCCGGAACTTGGTGTAAGCACTGCAGGGCACAGAGATAACACACAGACATACACACATAGTGATACAGATTCCTACAGAGTAACCCTATCACACACAAACCCCATGTGCTGTATGACTATATCATATTACATTCAAACACCTGGTTGTTGTCAGTAACACTATGTGATTACGCAAGTGACAGACGATATGTACAGAATCATTTTCAGGAAACCTGTCACAGAATTATCAATATATTTACTTTTTAATTATATTTAGATGTATTGTTTAAAATAGTGAACATCAAATGTATCCCTCTAAGTAATTTTCCTATAAACAAATCATACACTTTATTGTAAAATTGCAACTTGTCTAGATATTGCAACCTTAAACCACAATATGCCACACAAATTTTGTCACTATACATGGCTGTATTTTACTTGCCTTAAATTCACTGTAATGGCCAAACAACCACTATGTTTGTTTGATGATTTCGGTAAATTTAAAAAGAAATGCAGACGTATTCATAATCAATTCCAGGCTACATCTGCATTAAGTTTATAAATGTTTTCCGTTTGTGTTGATGCCATGATGGTGGAACAACCTACCAAACTCTGCAAGCTCAGCAACCTCACTCCAATATTTAAAAAACTGCTGAAAACAGAATTTCCCATGCACTTAAATCTTTGAAAAAGGAAAAACAAAAACTGTCTGTTCTTTCTTGCACTCGTATCTCATGAAACGGAGAAACAGAATCACATCTCATAGCAGGTTAATTTTTTTTTCTTGCCTTGTACCTTACTTGTAAGTCATTTTTGGATAAAAGATTCAAATGAGAAAATTTAAATTTGTTGACCCTCTGTACAGACTGCAAAATCATTTTGCTTCCACAAAGAAACTTTTACAGGGTGTAAATCTGGAAAAATATATTGGTGACCAAACAATAGCGGCCACACTGCAACATTTCTCTCAGTATGACTTCATGGTCTGTCCAGGTTTTCTTTGCGCATCTTTTGACGAAGCCGTACCTCTAAACATTTAGTAAATGTTATCTTCTTGGTGCAACAAAGCATGAAGTAAAAACAACACAAATTCCATCTGTGGATATGTTGCATTGATGTTTGATTGTGCAGAATATCGTGTAGTGCGCTGGCATAAACATGTTTGAATAACAATGGCCCACACGTCTATATGTGGAATTGTTGTAATTAACTTGGCTGATGGACTTGAACATTACTCAGAATTCCATCTTCAGAAGTAAGCAGAACACACCTTCAGTGTTTGGGCTGTGCTGCCACCTTAGCAGTTCACACCAACACGTGTTTGTGTTTTTATATCTGAAAGATGTAACGTCTGGCAAGTTAATGTTCGTCCACCTTTTTAGCATTTTACAAGCTTTACATTCTGTAATCGTACAGAACTGTAACTATGGAAAAAGTCATTAAGGATATTTTTCTTAGTTTTGCATTTACAAACTAAATGTGGTCTTTTTTTCTTTCTATGCTTCAAAATTTGTAAGCGAGCTAAACCTTTTCTCACGTCTGCACATGACGCGATTTGTCCAGTAGACTGTGGACACTTTGAGCTGAACGTTGTACACACTCAGTACACACATCAGTTTGAGGGGTGCATTCGCAGATGTTGAGCACTTATGCGTTCCCATTAGCTGTTAGCACCTCTGCAGCTTCACTCTTATCACCTGGAAATGTGCACTTGTGGCTGGCTGATTGAAGTTTCTCTGATGTGAGCAGACCCGGTCTGAGCACTGTCTGTCCAGGAGTGTGAGTTTCTTACAGGGATGTGTGAAATTTGTCACTTCTCTTACACTGCTGCCATCATCCATCCTTCCTTCCATCCATCCATCCTGTTTTTACCTTGCTGTAACACACTGTGCTCTTGGTTCCAGAAGTACTGCAACATCTGGACTTCAACCGCACAATTTTCTATATATGCACTATTTTACTATATATCCACATTTACTTATTTAAGCCTTAATAAGCTATCTTTGAAGAAGTTTTTGGCTGAAAACGGTAAACACAACCTAATTAACAAACATACAATACTCAGCATTACATGACACAACAGTGCTACACTACAAACTACTGAGACGTTTGTACACTGTTAATTAAGAACAAAGATCACAACAGAAAACAAATTATTAAAAAAAAAAACACAAACAAATCAAATGTCTGCAGTATCATCATAAAGTTACTTCTATATTATCAGACCTAACAACACATTTGTGTTGTTTTACAAAACGTGTGAAAGACATGTACCTATGTAAATGTAACACTCTAATATGATAAACCTCTATTTGTTTTACAAATTGAATAATAAATGCTGGTTGCAAAGTGCCCTTCGAAAGTAAAGTTTAGAAAATTAAGGAAAAATTTGTTTTTATATTAGTTTACAAATGCAGCTTTATTTAATCTTTATTGGTTCTTTGTGTGTTAATTATATACTTAAAAAAGGCGAGTGAAATGTAATAACTCAATCAATATCAGCTCGCCAGTGATTATTAATCATTTATTTTAATCTGTTACCTTAATGTAAGTGTCAAGCTGTAAGTTTATAATTTTGTTGTGCTAAATAGGTGCTTTCCACAGATTGTAATATATACAATACCCAAATATAGATTCACCACATCATTTTTGAAGTTATTGAGATAAATGTTGGTGAGAGGCAAAATATGTCAGTAAGGTATGTAAAATATTCCAATAACCTAGAATGTAAACAAATCCACGGCAATTGTTTTATTCATTTTAATTGTGACATAGCAGTTGTGCATTCCATGTTGTTGTTAACCTTGTAACTGAAGTGGTTTCTTTTCTCTCTCCACCATTTCTCTGCCTCCCTAAAATATCTTTCTCTCACACATTCTAGCTTGAGGTTGTTTTATTTACACACAAACACTCAGATTCAGAACCTAATCATGCAGGAATGCGCAGAATTTCTCTGGCTTGTGTGTCAGTGTGGATGCTGAAACACTGCACTGAGGCAAAACAAAGACTATATCCTCCGACTAATTACAGTCAGCCTTATCAATACTCCTCCCTCTGCCATTCGTCACTCACAACACGGCCCTATCTTGATTCAGAAAGCACCAACATTTCCCATATTGTAGGCCCAGCTTTTCTTGCTGCTGCATCTATTTTTTTTCCACAACCACACCTTGCTGCTAAACCCACCCCCTAGTAAAGGTGTATGTTTAGGGCGTTAGAATTAGAGGTTTGAGTGCAGGATATGGCAGCCCGTAAGAACTAAGTGCAGGATATAACAGCCTAAGTGTGTTCAGAAGACGGAGAATGATGGAAAACAGTAAAAAAACAAATATGTACCGTTTCTCACCTGAGTGATTAACATTTGTAGGAAAGCTCTCACTGCTCAATAATGTCTTTTCCTGCAGCTGTTTCAAGGTGTTTGCTTGTGTTTCTAGTGAAGGTGATGCGGTTCAACAGAGAGCGAGCTGCACCAGATGTGAGCCAAGAAGATCACTTGCAAAACTACAGCATCACAAGTCTGCCGACTGAGACAGGCTTCAGGTATTCAGATTGTACTTATTCACACACCTCGGCGATAGCTTTTATCAGACGTGCACCTTGTCCTTATAAGTCCTTTCAATGTAAAGTTTTGGTTTTGTTTCTTTCATAATTGTTTAAGGACACTTTAAATGTGGGTCTTGTAATCAGTTGTACTTTGTTTATATGTCATGCCCATGCAGAAGATTTTAGTAGAATTATTTAGTTTAGTAAATCATGCATTTGCGACTTTAAGGCTGTTAAAGATTTTCCTTGTTTGTTGGATCAAGCTCCAAAGTGTATCCATTCGAAATGGCACTTAGTCCAGACTTAACAATTTGAAGCTTTTGTTTAGCTGTGCAAGTTTTGCTGAGAAAGCATTAAAGCTTCCAGGACTACTTCCCTTTTTTACATCAGTTTTTGACAGCAGTAAAACTTTATGGAAAAAGAGCAAAACCATGGAAAATTTACCCCACTCAGCCATAACAGTATGAGCACTGACAGGTGAAGTGAATATCAGCCAAGGTTGATTGATTCACGTGGGGAGCAAAGACTGGCCCATGTAGTCGAACAGAAGTAGCCACAGATCAGTCACCAGGATGCACTATGGGAAGAAAGAAAGCCAGCAAAAGCAGTATTATGCTTTCGGCAGTTGCTTTGGGCTTTGGGTTCTGCTGGGAAATGGTGGCTCCTGCCATTCATGTCGATGTACAACGTACGCCCCTTCACTTCATTTCATTCCAAACAGGAGACAACATATCTTTTAGTGACCTCTTTCAGCAAGAAAATGCACTGTGCCACACTGCAAAAATATTTAGGAACATGACGAGTTTGAAATTTTGACTTGGCTTCCAAAGTCTCCAGATCCTAATACAGTCAAGTATATGTGGGGTGTGCTGGAAAAACTGTCCAGATCCATTGAGTCCCCAACTTCCAATACAGGTTTTGGAGGATCTGTCACTGACGGCTTGGTGCCAGATACCACAGCATAACTTCAGAAGTCTATTGGAGCCAGATCAGGGCTTTGTTGGCAAAACTCAGGAATAGTCAGGTGGTCATTGTGTAATGGCTGATCTGTCAAATGTTAGATCAAAACAACAACAAAAAAATCACTACAGCTTATGTTCTGTTTTTCATTTGTTGCAGAGAGGGCTCCAGACTGGAGGAAGTGGTTGAGAAACAGGCTGACCTAATAGAGTACCTAAAACAGCATAACACCTTACTGAGCAAGAGGCTCCTCAATCTCACTGCTCAGCACTGACCACGGGCCGGACTCCTCCTCTGTGTTAGGCAACCAATACTCAGGAGGATAAGCATGATCAGTTTAACACCGAGAGAGGATCAGTGGTTTAAAAGAAAGTTTAAAGAAAGCACTGAAATGACAGAAACCACAGGATTAAAGACTAAAGTGAGCAAATGCACCTGTACACACAGATGGGGTGGCTTCTGTGTGAGGCATCCTTACCTCAGATGAACAGATAAGACAGAACACGCACTGAAAGTGGAGCACAGTTGAGGAGGCAAAGTGGAGGAGGAGAGGA
Organism: Channa striata; assembly: GCA_033026295.1. NCBI lineage: Eukaryota > Metazoa > Chordata > Actinopteri > Anabantiformes > Channidae > Channa > Channa striata. The sequence goes on along the minus strand of CM065188.1, from coordinate 10,116,105 downwards.
GTCATGGGTCACAGATCAGAGGTGAGGGGTTTTTATCACTCTTTTACGACCCCCAGTGACCCATGTGTGCCGCCACTTGTGTTAATGTGTGAGAGCAACAAAAGAGGTGGAATAGTTTTATAGATGTGCTCTGAAAGAGCAAGATGGAAATGTTACAATTTATTAATGTCAAATGAGCTAAATATGATGTAACACTGTAGTTTGTTATTTTTATCCCTTTAAATGTGTATATAAATGTAAATTGTGTTTTTTTTTTCAATCAGTTTGTATATTTGTGATCAGATTCCAATAAATCTTTATTAATCATGTTTTGTTTATTTCATCTATGCTCAAGGATAAGAAAACATGATACTGTAGTAAAGAATTGCCCAGAACAATAGAAATACAACAGTAGCTAGTGTTTATGCCTTTTCTCACCTCACCTCGTCTGTGTTAATTACAGCAGTCACGGGAATCTACGGTAACGTAATATCAGCGTCGTCATTCCTGCCCTCTGTTTGTTCCCCATTGTGATTCTTTCTGCTCCAGTGTCCATAACCCCACAGGGAGTGCAACATTTACGACTTCTTTCTCATGTGGCTTAAGCACAAAGTTATTTACTGTACTGTGGGTATCGGGATCTCTGCTCGAGCTTAGAGTCTTAAATCCAGGAGTTTACAATGCCAGTCAGCTGCTCTCATTAAAGGAAGCTCATTTATTAGTTAACTGTGACTTTAATTCACAAATAAAAAACACAAAATAATACAGTTATGTGTTTATTAGAAAGTTTAAAATGTAATTGAATAAACATTTGAAGTGCATACATGCATTATAAACATTTTCTGTGGCTGCTGTTCATCATAGCCGCGGTCACTAAGATGTTTCCAGCTCTTTGGTCCTTTAGCTGTTTTTGCCCCCTCGTCCTTGTCTGTGTCATGATCATCGTTCTGGATTTAAAAGAAAACGTAGGGAGGCGCTGGCAACTCGACCGGCCCAGTTCTGGAGCCAGCAGCTGCCATACAGGTAACGTTTCATGGTTTATATTTGTTCCGTCATTTACAAGACAAAGTTTCTTGTAGCGTTGTTGCAGTTCGTGTGTATGCACCACTACATTTACATGTTAGTCTGTGGATGGTGTCCTCGTAGCAGCCCAGTTATTTTTTTCCTCTCCGCTTTAATCTGTGTCTTGGGACTGGAACCCATCCACGGTGTTCGTGCCACACGCTGCCGTTGCTTCATATTTATAGTTCACTCGTTGGGTCACCCTCATTCTTGGGCTTCAACCTTGAAAGAACAAAAAAAAAACTGCTTTTAGTCAAGGAAAGACAAAAACAGGAATCAAAATTAAACCATAACCTCCCCCATCTCTTCATCGTTAGTGAGATTTATGTCTGAAACCCTTTCAACCTGTCTCCTGCATGAACACACACCTCTGCCACTAATCACACACACTTCCTTAACTGCCACATGCCAGCTCTGTGGCCCATTTTTTTTCCTTTTTTCTTTTGTGGTGTATGTTTCATGTATCGCACATCGCAGCTCATATCCTCCTTTTTACACAGAAACACATGTATGACTGCACCTCTTACCTTAGGGGAAGGGTACTCTGGAGTGCAGCGGGAGGCAGCGTCTGTGTGGGCAGTGGTGTCTGTGGTATTTTCTTCTTAGGTTTAGGAAATCTAGGGGAAAGAAACAGTTTTGGTTTTAATATGCTGAATTGTATCAGGAGATGCACAGTATGTATTGTAGCCTCATGATGCCTTACAAATGATCTGTTTATTAAATGTAGTTTAAGGATTAAATGACTTATTTATGCCTGCCAGTGGACCCCTGGGATCATCTGATAGGCCTAATTACTCACAAATGGAGGAGAATTAAGTTTCGCACAGGTTTTTTAGCACCTAAAATCTTAAATAAATATATTTCCAGGGTGACACTTTTCAAAAGTAAGCACTATTTAGAAATTTATCAAAGCCTGTTTATTAAGCCGCAGCTGACTGCTGGGAAAGCCCTGCTTCAGGAATTTTATTGTTTGGACCAATTTGCCAACAGCAGGGAGACCCCCTTCTAATAAACTGGGACACACAGACGTAACACATGATTATTTTTAAACGTCCCTAATAAATCCACTTTGACTCCTGCAGTTCACAGACTGCCAGCCAAGCCCAGGAAGAGATAAACTGCCAGATGACTTTATGACTCCCCCCTCCTCCTCCTCCTCCTCCTCCTCTCGACCCCCGAGGACCTCTGAAAGAAACTGCTCCTCACGCCTCGAGGTACGGGCTCCTTTACACTTGGCTCTGCTGCTTCATGTCATGTTAATAAAGCGGCCTATTTGCATGGCGTTTTAACACCATGATTAACAAAGGCGCGCCGGAGAGCCGTCCAAGCGCGGACAATGGGGCTCACCGGGGTCGCAGCGCGATCCCCGGCGGCGTCCGCCCCCCCTCCCCGCTCCTCCCTCCTCCTCCTCCTCCTCACACCAGCTCCCCTTCATCATCGCGTGAACTTAATCACGTCGCAAAGCCTCGGCCGCTTATCAGCATCTGTTTGTCTCCGGCGCAAAGCCGCAGAGCAAACTTGCGCAAAACTGCACCTGCCGCAATAGGCAGGAGCGGAATGTTGTGTATTAGTGTGTCAGGCCGCAAGTTTACAAAACATCCCATTATATATTCAGGTAATATTAATATTCAGAGCAGCAACTGAGAGCTCTGGGTACATTCATTATTTCGTTTCATCTGTTTGCACCTGATAAAACGCCCATTTGCGGACACTTTACTAAATTACGCATAAACGTAAGGCACCAAAGTCACGTAACCTACGTAGATGTATTACGGCGGACGCTACGAATTCATTTTTCGTATTTACAATTTTTCACAAGACGTGAATGCAGCGCATGTTGTTTCAGCTGAACCTTGTATGGACAGTATTTTTATTAGGCATTATTATCGTGTTTGTGCTATGTTTATTTATTCTCTACAGTATTTATTTATTTATTTTAGAAGTTTACCGCAAGTTCGCCGCACGTGTTCAGCTAGCGTCAGAAATACGGCGTTAGCTGCTGATGCTAATGCTACCTGCGTTTTAAAGTAGGTGCGATGGTGTGAACTGCCCTGTTTGACCTTAACGGAAAAGTCCAAGCTGTTTTAGGCCTGAACAGCAAAGTGTCTTGTGTGTTCTCAGCAGTTCACTCCACTTTATTTTTTTTTTACTATTTTAAAGAAAATTTACCCATTTGTTTAAGCCGTGGTTGCTTGCTAGTTAGCGCAGAAGAAATACATGCACTGTTGCTATGGTTACATGCGCAGGGATTTAGAACGTCCGTTTTAGGGACTATTTTAGCAAAGGCTGTCGTTAAAAGTTCTTAACAACTTTTCCCTTCCAGAGGAAACTGTCTATGGCTTGTAACAGCTACTCTCTGCTCCAAAAGGAGGTAAAAGAAGTTTTGAGACGCTTACCTGGTCTGGAGGAGAAGACTGGTGCTGCAGCAGCTGCGAGCAGCAGGAGCAGGTAGAGCAGGTTGAAGACCCTCATGTCTGAGCTGCAGTCAACCTCTGAAGAACTCGGGTAACGTCAATTTTTCAGATGTTTGCTGAATTCTCCCGTAGCTGTGATCAGAGCTAGACTGATGATGCTCGGCGTGATTCAGCAGTGTCCCTCTTCCTCCTCTTTTCCAGTCCAGCCAAAAGGCCCACAACGGGGAGAATCCAGCCCGCTTGAGAACCTCTTTTCTCAGGGTAATCAGTATGTGTCCGAGGAATGTGGGTGTCCAGAATGTTTGTGTGTCCAGTGAGAGTGCGATTGTCTCTGTGTCCGAGAGCAAAGTGACAAAGGTGCCTCTCCCCCCATCTGCTTTATAGAGCCTTTGAGAGGGAGGAGGGGGTATGGGTGTGTGTGTGAGGGGGTGTATCTCCCACAGAAGCCCCCACCTCAACCCCTGACACACACTTCAGCAGCGCACATATTGACCCCACATGTAGAGAGTAATTCAAATGACAGGAAGCCCCCTCCCTAGCCCCCAACTGCCCCTTGCACACATGCCCCTCTGCATGCTGCATTTTGTGAATGCGTGGGTCGATTCGTGTTTAAAGAGAGCAGGAGATGCAGGCAGAGTTGATTTATCGCCCATATTATTAGAGCAAAGATTTAAGAAGTCGCAGTTGAAAGAAGCCCGTACTTCACGAGTCAGATTCCTCAGCTAACCCCTACCCCCGCGCTGAGGAGGACACACATCTGGGCCTTCTGGGTGATGTTGGTAGAAGGGGTGTTGGCACTGAGCGTTTCAGGGCCGGGGGGCTTGGTTGAGTTAAATCCAGAGATGCACCAGACTAACGATAGCCTGGCTGTCTGTCTGTGTTGCTGTCTGCGGCCTCAGTCTGTCTGCATGTGTCTGTCTTTGTTTTGTTTTTGTTATGTTGATAGATTTTATCATTAGTTGAGTGAATAAAACTGAGTAGTTTTTTATCTTCGTCAGATTTATCTTTTCAGCTCCTTCTTTTACCCCACGTGTTGAACTTAGGTACTTTTTTGGAACCAACCAAAAAGTCTTTGCTACAGTGATTATTTGACCCTGTCAAGTAGTGAAAGATAGTATCTAGTCATTGATTAGATTTGGTGTTTCGGTGCCAAAGTTCAAGGTATCTAAATTTGTCAATTATTATACTATTATAATTTAAAATATATTTGAAACAAATGTTACTTAAATGAAAGTTAATTTAAACTAACTAATTTATTAAGCGTAATGTAAACTATGCATTGATATAATTTAAATTATTTTACTGTAACCTTTTTCACTTCTTGTCCGTTTTTGTCACTTCTGATGATAGGGAACGTTTCACAAAAAAAAACCTACTTTTTTATCACTATGTTATGTTTAGGGTTAAGTTTGTACATTAAAATTGCATGTAGGATGACGCAAACTTAAGCCTAAACCTAACACAACACTACATATTCAGCTAGTACATATGTTCATTTATGATTATTAAATGAATTTAAATCAGTTTTTTAAATCACATTATTAAATGAATTCAAATCAATTTTAGTGTAGGTTTTTACAAGTGTATGTGACCCAGAAACTCTTGTTTTCATAATATTGAAATTTTCATGCTAAACTGAGCCATGTCGGTTTTCATTGGTGGCATACTAGAGAATTTTTCTGCAGTAGATAACTCCCTTTACTTGGCATTAGCTTTGGAGTTGCCGGTGGCTTTGCGAAGTGTGGGGACTCATTAGCGTGTCTGCTTACAGCCGTCTCTGTGGACTCAGACTCTCCATTCAGCACCCAGCTAATGAATTAACACATTAAGATGAAATGTCAGCCATTACATGTGAATGAGGATTAGAGAAGCAGCAGGACACTAATGGACCACAGTGCTCAAAATAGTCACTTAGACTTTGAACAAGCATCTGCACCGTCAGCTCTTTTTAAACATGACAACTAGTAAAAAGGAGCCACAGTCTCGTCAGTTTGTGTTTTTGTTTTTTGGGGTGTGCATGTGTTAGTGTTATGTCTTTAGAAATGTTGCTTTTATTGCTTTATGGTGTTTGCAGAAATGCCGCTTAAATGTGACAGATTCCTCATAGATTCGGCTAATGTACAAACACACACTCGATACGTCTTTATCCTGCTGCAAACACTCAGCTGCGGTATGTAGTTTTTGTCTTGGGCGAGCTGCACTTTGCATATCTGCTGCCTTTGTCTTTTAAAAAACTTTAATTTTCCCTTTTGAATATGCTAATGAGGTTTCAATTGTCATTCAGAGCCACCTGGTATCCACTGCCCACTAACTGCTGCCAAATCTCAGTTCTCTCTCTGTCTGTGTGTCTTTCTATTTACCCTTGAAAACAGGGCATTCTCCCCACCAGGTTTTCTGTGTCACTGATTAGAGCGTGTTGTAATATTTGCTCTTCCTGGGGATTATACAACTTTACAGGGATTACCCAGCCTGCACAAACACTCCCCTACTAGAGAGTCACACTCACACAGAGAAACCTCTCATTAAACTACTTCAGTATTTCAGCAGGGCTGCGCTCCATAGTTGAACCTCACTTCACTGTTAGAGGGGAATCTTTGGTGTATGATAGATAACATCAAGAACTTTTACCTCTGTGCGTGTTTGATACAAACCAAAAAGTGCCTGTCACATAGTTGTAAAATCATTTTTAAAAAATGTTTCATCTGAAAATAGAGGTGACAAAACCCCTAAGATGCTCAGTTTCAAGTGATATAAAATAGTGATACTAAAACTACTTAAAACAAAAAGCCTATGTTGTTCTGAGATGATATTGTTGTTTGAAAAGTCTCCCATTACCTTCTGACTATCACGCACTAAAAATAAACCTGTTAAGAAGAGTGTTTCTTTTCCACTGACTTTACACACATCAGCCACAACATTATTAAGTGGTATTAATAGCAGCCAACCTGAGTGTCCATGCTGATTCCTGTCAACCACAACATTAGCACCACCAGGGGTAATAATGTTGTGGTTGATGTGCATATATGCTCAATATGTCGCTCAGAGTCTTACATAGTGCAGGCTGTTAGTCTAGATATCAAACAGTGTATCCTCAGGTCTTGGAAAGTCAAAACCCGTTCTCTAGTTTCCTCAAAAAGGACTTGGAAAGTACCGAAAGGACCGAAATTTGCAGTATTGTTGTGTTAACTATCATGTTTTGCCCGTTGAAAAACTGACCAAATAAAGGGCAATTATTGAAATCTTTTATTTAATTAAAAAAATAACTAGTTGCAATATAAAATTACATTTGTGACATCTACATAATTTTCATGCAAATCAGACCTTCACATGATCAACGTCCCATGTATGAAAATATCTGTATTTGTTTTTCCATTAATTCAGTACAACCAAAGTTGAGTTGACTGTAGACAGTCACTGAAGAGGATAAAGACGAGAGTCAGAGAAAAAGTAGCAGAGAAATGTAAACGCACTCGGTGTGCCATGCTGTCTGAATGTTTTGGGGTGTAGTCGGTGTGTGTAGAAATGTTGATTGTGATCTGATGGGTCAGGTGATTGTCCATCGTTAAGAGTCATTGTGTGTCTGTTGTCATGCCAAAAGTTATCAAGCGTTAATGAGAGATGAGGCCAGCCACAGCTTAATGACTCTTAAGACCCCTTATCTTCAAATGCCCAATACAGACTCCTATTGACACACACACACATGAGCAACACTGAATACTGAATACACGAATCACCCGGACACATCACACAACACAAATTAACCGAGTGCTTTTTGTTTTCTCTCCTGTAGCTCAGTGAAGACAAAGATGTCATGACTGTTGAATCACTTTTTTTTCTCGGAGCTCCTCTTCCCCCCTGTCCGTTTTGGCATCTAGACAGTTGACTGTGGGGAAATGATGGAGGGCTAAGGGGTTAAGGGGCAAACTCAACAGGGAGCAGCCTCTACCACCCCAGGATATCACCCTACCAGGGCTCCAGAGGCCAAAAGTCACCGGGTTGGTAAAATCATAACACAGACACACCGGCTACTCTGGTCTGGCTTAATGTTGCACTGCAATTCAGATCTGTCGGGTGTAGGGACGTGCATATTAGTAGTTACAAAAATTGGGGCCTATCCCAGCTGTCACTGGGCAAGCAATTGAGTAACTCACAGGCAAGTTAGAGTCAACAATTAACATGCATGTCTTTGAACGGAAACCGGGACACCCAGAAAAAAACAAGTGCGGGGAGAACATGCAAACTCCAACACAGAAGACCCACAGACGGCCAGGGATATAAACCCATGACCTTTGAGCTGTAAACCACTCAACCACTGTGCTGCCCTGTTGATGTTGTTGTAGAAAGTTCAGTTAAGTTTAGAACTAGGGGCCTTGCAGATGAAATTGAATCCTCAAAGAAACTGTCACTTGCATAATCGCCTTTTTAAAACTAAGACCATACATGGGATAGAACTAATTGCTGTTTTTTTACCAAAACTTTTATATATCCCAGAAATTAAATGTTATTTATTAGATGTTTTATAGATGGCAAAAGTAGGACAACTATAGGGTTCCATTTACATCCAAATATTTAATCAAATATTTAGTATTTGAATGCACACTACATTTGCTAATGTAAAATATAGAAACTATTAATTACAGACGTGGAATTCTTGGATTTTTCCACCGTTGGCTCAGTGGGAGCCCGTATAATTTATAGGGGACACACCTATTGTTGCTTTATTATTAGGTAAACTCTTTGTTTCGCTTTACGCAAGTCTTCTCACACCTTCGGTGGTTTGGAAATGTTTTGGTTTGCCATTATGAAAGATGCCTCAGCTCCCTTCATGCTGTTGGGAGGAGCGTGATTTATGTCTGGCAACGACACAAGATCAACTTTGACAGAAGTCACTATCCGGCTGACATCTGATTCAAGTGTGCTGTCATGATCAGAAATCAGATTTATCTCAGAAAAAAGGTATATTTCCTCACATCCTTAGTTCTTCCCCAGTGTGGGAAACAAGAATGCATTTAAGACAACTGAGGTGCTATGGACTTTGATACTGCGACGAATAAAGACATGGTCTAATTTAAAACGAATGGAATGAGAAGCAGTGTTTTCAGGTTTGGTTTCATCTTGCATTGTCTAATTTGCGAGAACATTTTAGTACACTGAAAACCCGCAGATAAAGTTCCTGACTTTACGGTTTCTGTCCAGCCTGCTTGGTGATCACTCGCTGCTTCCTGGTAAATGGTCTGGACTTCTCTGTTTTGTGGACATCTTTATTTGAAAGAGAAATGCAAAATTAGAAAAACTGAAAAAGAGTTTGTTTCTTTCTGATAGCAGGAGATTTATTACCTGGCAGTGCTTTGTTTGGTTGGATGCAGACTGATGCCAAGGTGAAGAGGGAGAAAATGACGAAGGCTATAATGATGAAGGTCACCTCAAAGCTCGAAAACGGGAGTTCCATCTACACCGCTGTCCAACACAAAACATTTAAGGTACGTCAATACATTGTGTGAAGTTACTATATACAACTTTTTAATATTTTCTAGTAAAAAAAATCTCAACAACTTCTCTTGCATGGAGTGGAGCTGTTAAAGCTTCCTGTGACCACAGAACAACATTAGCAGTACGATGAGAACCAATATCGGAAGGGCTATGCAACGTTGTATTGAAGTACAACGTATTGTAGAATGTAAAGCTAAACACAAAGTTGCTCTGCATCTTTTTTGCTCCTGGAACACATAAATAAAGTCATTAGTCAGCACAAAAAGTGCTGTATTGCCTCACATACAGCACTTGACATGTACATGATGTAATTTGACGTACAGATTAAGGAGCAGTACCTCGTCACCTCCACCTGAGGGCCTGATAACCTTGTAGTTTGTTACATATGTCCTTTTTGGTTTTTAATGGCTCCATCGTCAATCTACCTACAATGGTTTTGTAGTGCTCAGTTATATCTGCTTATTGTATTAAAATCAAAAACATTTCTCTTCACAAATGGCCTGAAGCATAAACTTTTTTCTTGATCTGGAAAGAGGCATCTGGCATTTTTTCTGGATGGATAAACCTGGAAGCTCATGAACATGAAATGATGTGACATGAATAAGAGAGTCAGTGCTGAAATCAAAGAAAAAAGTCCAGACACAGAGTTTCAGATCTTTAAAAAACCTTTTCTTTGGTGAATCTGTCTAATCAAATATATACCGTTTTATTGTTGACCCTGAAAAAATCTGAGTATGAATCCTGAGTTTGATAATGTGTAAAGCATGTTGAAGTACAGTTTAAGAATGCCATGTACTTTGCTCGAATTGTAAAGATGCTGTTGCTAAACTGGTTTTCTCATGACTGTTCCTCTGTTTTTCATGTTGCTTTGAAATTGGATATCAACTGGTTTCATTTATGTGGCACTATGTAGTTGTACGTTATCGCTGTGAGGCTCAGTGAATCATAATGACCACACACAGATGGCGTATGATTCATATGTTGTCCTTCATTGCTGTAAATCTGCTCTTTCACATAAGCTCCACCCTTTGAGACCTGATGACTTATTCAGACGTCTTATTTCTGCAGGATCATTTGACAGCTCACTCTAAACTTGTAAGCAGTGCTTCATATTTGACGGCATAATGAGACAGCTTTAATTTTGATTCAGAATCCCTGTTTCTTCTGTCTTGAGAAATTCAACAAAGAAATACAAGAGAGAAAAGTGGGAGAACGAGGTAAATGCTTTGAGACTTACCAGTAGAAGAATGACATCAGTAATCTTCAGGTCTGGAGATGGAGATAATGTAACTATTAATCTTAACATGGAAACAATTTCTCAAAGAGCAAAGAAAGCAGGCGTCTTCTCCCTTTGTTGAAGCAGGCGGGTTTTTTATTGATTTCTTTTTACAGCGTGTCATTTAGGCCACTCCTCCGTGCCTCAACCTGCAACCACGTAATGCCGGATCCTATAACAAAGTGCACGTACAAACACATTCTCTTGTCACTGTTCAGACTTTGTTCTGGAAACTTACAACGCACCCGCACACGCAAGCGCACAGTCCTCAAGTCTCCAAGGGTTTGGCTGACACGTTACAAGGCACCAAACAGGAAGCATAAGTTCACTGCTCACGACAGAAGTTTTTAGTGCTGTGAACCACATCTGGCATCAAACGATCTGCAGGTTACTTTGTGGTTGTCCATTAGTTTCTGATGGGAGGGAGATAAAAATCGTAACTTCTTTTAATTTTCAAACTCTGTTAACATAAGTGTAATATACAGAAAGAGGAAAATTACTTGTTTCTGCCCTGACTGTGCTGTGTACAGGCTCATTTGAAAAGTGCATTTTAAAATCTGAAAACTTTTTCTGAACCCAGATTCATTCACAGAAGAAGAATGTGAAATGTTGTTTAAAGCTGCTAAGTGGACTTTGATAAACTGAAACAGAATTAAATTGTCATATAAAAGTCTAAAAGTGTTCTCGCAAAACAGGCTTGTCTGTTGTTGAAATCTAGCAAATTGCCTAAAATGATCACATTGATGTAAATAAATCTGAGAAACATGGAAGCAAACATGCAATTAGGAGCAAGCGAAAAGCCTAAAAGAATTCTTTTAGGGATCTTTTACATCTGTTTTTATCTTTATCTGATTACAACAGTATCAAAATAAAAACAGCTCTAAAAGTTTTCACTTAGCTTTGCGACAATGTGACAGAACAATGTCACGTTTTACAAAATTGTGTTTTAATGGGATCATATTAAACTGGTAATTCTGATGTTAATGTTCTAAAATTGCAACAATCATCCCCAACAATCAAGTTAAAAGCAATGAACCAAAAACAAATCAAATTACTGTTAGCACTGTGACAAAGAATTTTTATTTTATTCTATAAAAGTTACACCAGAAGCAGAAACTAATAATCATTTTTGGTATATGCTGTGCACTCAGCTGCCAGTTTGTCATATTGACCTAGTTACATTGTAAAGTGATTAAATGTCTAACTACGTTTTACTGAAAGTGTTTTGGAGAACTGATGCAACATCGTGATCATTATGTTGCATAATAGTCACACAGCCCTTATTTATTTATATTTATTGATATGAGTATAGGGAAAAACATTTTAGAACCACCTAAAAATGTACAAGCTGCTTTTGTAGGGAATGAGAAGGAAGATGCAGAAAAAAGCAAATAAATAAATTAGGCAGTTATATTGTACATAAAGGAATTAAATTATGAAGGAGGCATTGGCTAATAATAATATTTAGCATGGCTAATAATTAAGAACACAATGTCAGGCAAATATCATTAAGTTTTGAGCGAAGCTTAAAAATGAGTTTTAGGTGACGATTGAAAAGTTTCAAACTAATTCCACTATAGTTTTGAGGTTTTAGTGTTTAGTGAGGTAGGTACATTAAACTGTCACTTTAATAAGTAAAAACAAATTATTACAAATTATCTATTTGGTTATACTGAGCTTTGCCTCCAAAATGTTCTCCACCTCATTTATATTGATAATCACAAAATGCAAGCAACAGAATGACTCCAGAGTTGAACCCAAACACGTTTAAATCTGTTCAGAAAAAACTATACCCTTCACTAAACCTTCATTAAGACAATTTTTGTTTTAACTAAGTAATAAACGTGAAACGACAGTAGGTGTTTTTTTTCTGTATGAACATGGTAAGTAAGGCAAACATATTATTGGAAAGTTAAACAAAGCCAATGTGTGTGTTTGTACTTGTACCATTCAAGGGTGCACAGCCTTCGTTCAGCATCCCGGTAAGTGTGAAGAGGGCAAAGACCAGGAGAGAGAACATGATCGTCAACACCTCCAGCTCAGTGAACAGAGATGCCATCTACGTGCGCCGGGCGCCGCGGCTCTGTGTCGGCAGCAGACAGTTTATCTGTACACTTCTTCACCGGCTGTCAATCAAAGGTGAATCCTCTCATTTCAAGCACTGACTCAAAAGTACAATGAAGAACTTACCCCAGGCGTGTTGCAGGAGCAATTAAATGTTCACCATCGCACAGCAGGTTCATGACACTTGACACACATCTCTCTCTCTCTCTCTCCCTCTCTCTCTTTCTCTCTGTGCGTTACACACTTGCAAGAGCTGTGAAGAGCTAACTTACACATCCCCTCTCAAGTTTAAGTGAGATCATATTAACCCTAATTATTAATAGGCCCTGCGCCTCTATGTGTGTTTAACAGTAAAAACACTCTTGGAAAATGTATAAATGTATTGTTTTTAAGTTGGCTCAGGTGGAATTTCCTCTTGATTGTAAGAGTGTGTGGCATTTTTTAAAAGGCGTGTGCCAATGTCAGACACAGATCAGTAGCTTTGAAACTGCAACTCTTTGTGCATGAAGAAATTAATTTAATTAATTTTTGTAATTTTTTAAAATAGACTGGTGGTGCAGAACCTTGCATTCCAAAACCCCTCACTCATGCTTGTCGTCTCTTAAAGCATTTTCAACAATTGACGCATTGCATACCACAAGTGTTAATCAAAAATTTTCTTACTAAATACCACATAGCGAGTGCATTGTGAGTTCCCCATTTCCATTGCAATCAAATTGTGTTGCGTCTGTGGTTATGTATGTGCGTGTTTGTGTGAGTGTGTGCCCGCGCGTGTGGACACATGCATAAATATACAGTATGTGTGTCAAAAGGATGTGGTTGGACACTAACCACTTTTCTCAACAGTTTGCCAGGCATGTTTTCACCAAACAAGTTGAGGAGAGAAGTGTTGCTGCATTTAAGAAGCTGTTAAATGTTCTCTCTATCATCATCTCCCTGCAAAACAAGAAAGAAATAAAGGCCCACAGTAGATATTGGAGGAGGCATATTTGGAAATGTAATGTATGAATATATCATAAAAGTATCTGCATTGTTCCAGCAGTGTGTAAAATAAGCAGGATTTTAAAGATGTAGAAAAATAAGTCTTGCTTAAACTCTAGATTTTTCTGTTAAGCCAGACTAAGATCTCTCCTGAACCTTAACCAAGTGCACGAATAACACTAGTCAGAAAAAATAGATACTCTGCAAGACTGGTTTTTTTGACAATAAATAAATGTGATGTGTGACATTTAGTGATATGTTCAGCATCAATGTATTTGTTTCTCAGCATTAACCTTAACTAACTAACATCATTGTGTTAAGAAACGTAATCTGATGGCAGCTATAAAGTATGGTTGTTATAAAAATGGATTTGATGGCAAAGCAATATCTTTCATTTCTTGAATAATTTTGAGTGTACCATGAGTGTGGTCAGTCGTTTAATTTAACACTTTGGTATTTTGCCAATTCACCTGAGTCAGCTGCTGCTCCTAAGTGATCATTTTGAAACATGCTTTTTCTGTTCTTTTCAGACACCTCATGACCTGAGACAAATCAAAATAGACTTGCAACCTCTCCATGTACACACACAAACGTACAACCACATCACGTAAGGAGACTGTGGTCGTATATGCTTGGTGTAGTCTATGCTCCTTTACGCCTTTAACACGAGAGAAGAAATTAGGTGGATTAACATTTATTAACACAACGTTTCTCACTTTGTGTAGTACGCAGTGTGTGTGTTAGTGCCATCCATGTGCACAAGTTGTGTAAGCTTATTAGTAGCACTCTGGTCAGAGGAGGAGATTGAGGTTAGTTTAAGCCCTAATCCTTATGGACCGTATGCTTGTTACCCGGCAAGCACGACAAAATCCTGGCTCCACCTCTCAGAGACGTACACACACACAAACACACACACACACCCTCACATCATTACACCACACATTTTCCCTGCCTCCTTGTTTACTGTTCAGCTGCTTCTCAACTCTTCTTTTCTCTGTCTCTCACTCTCAGCAGGAGGGCAGAGGTGGAGGAAGAGGAGGAGGAGGAAGAGGAGGTGGTGAACGCTGTTGTGTAGTTTCCGAGTAGCCATGACGACCTGGCACCCTACCATCTCCATAGCTGTCTTCCTGTTGCCACGGTGACTTGATCCTGTTTCATCTCTTCTCCAGATTGATGATCCAGATTGAGCTGATAAAGAAACGCAATCCGGGAGCGTAGTCTTCGATCCCTACAAACAGCCTGTGGATGGGACAGTGGATCACGCACAGGGACGTGGATTGGAGGACAGGAAGGTGCAGCGTGCTGGGAATGCTGTGGGAGTAACATCAGAGCGTTGCCTGGTAACAGCAGCATGCCAGTACAACAGATAACTGTGGTTCCGGCCAGAGAGACAGCCAGCAATAGCAAGAGTGCTTCTCACTCCAAAGACAAAAATGAGGTGAGTTTCTCACAACTCTGTTCGCAAGCTTTTGAGGTGGCAGTGAGAGTTCTGCAGGTTTTTCCTTTAAAGTGATTAAGACTTAAAAGTTACAGATGAGTTACAGATTTTAGAGACAACATTTTTTTGTGGTCAAGGGGAAGAAGTCATTTGATTGGCCAATGATCACTGATCTCAATGACTGAGGCGAATGTGTGTGTGTGTGTGTGTGTGTGTGTGTCAGCTTCTATGGGTTTACAGCCCTTTCTACTTTCTCCTCAGTCACTTACGCATAGAGTACGGATGCGTTTTCTGCTGTTCCGCCTCTTAAAGTTTGAAGCTTTCACCTGCATCTTCTGTAAAGTCTGGCATTAGATCACAGCATGTCACATCACATCACTTCATGTTACATCACGTGCACAAGGCTTTAAAGCAGGAGGGATTCCTTGTAGGTGGTGTTTTGGGACTTAATGCAGGTAGAGAGCACTTGGGACTTTGTGAAATAAAATGTTGTATTCTTATGAAGACTAAGCTGATACTCAAATGGTTGTGGCCATGTTAGAGTTTGAATGGCCTCTCAGTTGAAAAGAAATTTGAGGTTTCTGTTGCCAGTGCACAAATGATTAGCTTCTCTACAAATCTACTTGTTCAGATCAAAACAAGGGCATACATAATGTGTGACATCTTGCACAAAACTATAACAATATTGAAACGTATAAAAAAGTCCTGCATCTTAGTTTTTTGAAAAAGCAAAAATCTCCAGAGCAGAAATAAAACAATAACATACAATTAACATATTTTCCCAAAAGAGGTGGTCCCCCTACTTTAACTACAACCGCAGAGTACATAGTGTCTTGTTTGATCAATTTAACCAGGTTAACTCACTGATATTAATTATTAAGAGAATATGAAAGAGAGACCTGGCAAATATTCAACAACAAAATAAACAACACAGAAAGGTTCAGGCTCCTGACACATACTGCAACAGATAAAATGAATAACTACTAGTTGGGCACGCTAGCTGTTATGTGGTTTGAAACTCTGACCTATTTCCAGTCCAGCTGGGACTCTCTCTCTCTCTCTTTCTCTCTCTCTCTCTCTCTCTCTCTCTCTCTCTCTCTATATATATATATATATATGTATATATCTATATACCTATATGTGTAAATACACACACACACGGTGTACGGTGCAGATATACACCTGGACGGAGGGAGGGAGAAATCCATTTACCAAAAAAATTCTGAATAATGACAGATGCATTGCTTAATAACAAAGACAGAAAATCATAATCTCAGTTCGGCTGACAAAAACCTGTGATATATTTATCCAGAGTCCATGTGAAAGTTTGGATTAGCCAAATCACCCGACCCTTTCTCACAGTGGCGCAATAGGCAGAACTCCAAGCTCCTGCCTACACTGACCCTCCGCCTGTGATAGCATCTGCTGCCTAACGGACGAGAACCAAAGCGCCAACAGTACCCCCAGCTTTGACCCCTTTAGATGCAGCGTCTTGTTTTTAGGGGGTTCGTTTGCATTTTCTAGTTGTCCCTATTTAGCATAGACGAAGCCCTGCCAGTGCTCATAAAAGGGCACGAGACTTCAGGCTCACGTGTGCAAGAATCTCACACAGAGGTTGAAAAGAAAAGTTGAGAAAGTCAAAAACGACCAATGAGGAATCTTAAGATAGTGAAGCACTGGGCTCCAAACAGAATAAAATCAGTAATATGCTGTCATATTTAGCAGCATCTGTATTTGAAATAAAATAAGTTAAGCATGCGACACTGACATTATTTCACATTCAGTGAATAATGTCAGGTGTGTTCGAGATGCCATGTGCCTGGTCTTGTTGTGCAGTGTTAATGACAGTGTTAATGCAGTGTTTATTGAATTTCAAGGATCACAATGCTTTGTAAACTCCTTTGAGTATTTTTAATTATTATACTGATATAAATATTACTGTAAACTAAATGTTACATTATTTTACAACTGTAAAACTAATGAAAACACAACATTTGTGCTCTTGCGTATGCGTGAATTCTGTGTGTACCAAAGAACAAATCCTAAAAGAGAAAGATTTGGTGAATGTCAGAATCTTCATGAAAACTGTCACTTATGTCACACGCTACATTGCCACAGGGCCACATCTTGTTGTAATTACCTCGATGGGGGGGAAATGATGAGATTGTCCATAAACATCCTCTAATCTGACAAAGTTGGAACAGTACGAGAACATTGTGTGTGTTTCGCCCTAAGAGACATTTCTGCTTCTCTCTTTCATCACACATGTCTCTGAACCAATCCAGATAAAGAATCTGAATCTGACAGTTGGTATGTTTGATTTTATTGCCACAAAAATGTAACAGTCAATCTGTGAACCACAGTAACATAACCCAGATTAATTAGATTGGCTACGTTTTTGACCCTATTATTATTTTAACTGTAATTGCAGTTTATTTAATCACAAATTGTACAGGTTATGAAGAAACACTGGTTTTGATCTTAGGAGCCATTAAAAGAGTTTGTTGGTTGGCCGTATGTGACTGTAGAAGTTCCTGATCTTAAGCCCCAGTACAGAAATAAAATGAAGTCGTCATTCCACACTACATCGCTTAATCTCCTCTGCAGAAACATTCTCAGGTCCACACAGAGACTCGCTAAAATATCAGCTTTACTTCTCTACTGATCCTCCAGACTCTGACTAACACAGCTGGGAAATATGTCTTGTAATATGTTCCTTCCACCACACATTTTCTGTTTGTAGAGACTTCTGTGTGATGACCATGTTATGCAAAAAGTCATCATGCAACTATATGTTAATGTCACAATATGGCAAATTGTTATCATGAAGAGGAATAAGTGACATATATACTGTATACAGCATGAATACACCAAAGAATATGGTTCTATTAAAGCACTGTCAGTGGATTGGTCCAAACAGGTAATGCTGCATTTAGCCGAGCTCAGCACAAACACTGGAAGCAGAGGGAAACCGCTCGCTTGGCTCTGTCAGCGATGCCTTCCAACAACGACTCAAAGTTTATGTTATGAGGCTGTTTTATTACATGTGAATGCGTTTTCCCTTTCTTATTTCGCTGGTTTTTTACTACCACAGTATGTGCACTGCAAAACAGCTGAACACAGATATGAAATGGATCTATTACCAAGAAACAATCTGTTTGAAATAATCTTTCCTTCTTCTACCAGTTACTCCCCATAACAAACAGACTCAACGGGTTTCGGCTTGTGAATCTGTACGGTAGTTGCCTTTGTGGATGCTGCTGTAGTACAGTTAGTATAGATTTTATATTTATCAAACATAACAAAATGCATAACAACGCATGTACTTTCTTTGGAGACTGAGGTTAATAGCATGTGTGAGCGTTATGCAGTATAATGTGTCAGTGTTCTACCTTTGTCTTTTCATTCAGCCTAAATCTTAACTGACCAGATGTATCTGCTCAAACATTGCGTGTGAAGATGTTTTGAAGTAGGATAAAATTATCTCAATTTCACATTATATTCTTCTTGTGATTTACTGAAGAATTTCATTTGTTGTCAAATTGAGGATTTAGATTAGTCATTCAGAATTCGATTCCTGGTAAGCGTCAGCGTTGACAAAGCACTGAAAGGGAAACTAAGTTGTATTGCAGCTACCTTTTCACAACGCCTGATGTTTGTAGTATGTGTTGTGTTGAAACATTTCAGCAGTATATTCAGACAATAAGTTGAAAATCAAACAAAATTAAACTCATAAGCCAACATAGTGACTTACTGATGTGACCACCAAAACATCACACGTATCCCTGAGCGAACAGGTGCATCTCGACCAACACAGTCGTGTTTTCTTTGACTCCATGAAGGCCTGCTGATTTAAATCTATCAGCAAATCCCTTGATCAGCTTAGATGATGCAGTCTTCTTCTTGTCAGTGTCTCTTATTTATTTAATCAATTTGTGTAGCCACTGCGTCTGTGTGTGGGCCGATGCATGCAAGCTCTGATTTGCTTTTTGTGTGTTGATGATGAAAGATATAAAGAGGCCACCCACATAAGACATTTTAAACAGCAACGTTAAAATCTGTAAATGCCCTGTAGGATACATAAAGATCATAACCTATATCTAGTGAAAGTTTCCACTTCTAAATGCTATAGATATTATACGACATTTCACAAACAGAAAGGGCAGACCTGTAAAATCTTCAATATGCAGATTTCTACAAAAGATTGTTTGTGCTCAATTTTTTTGATTAATGCATAACTGAAATTCTCCCTACTGTCCCTTTTAGTGAGCCCTGTGTATTTCAGTCTTTACATTGAATTTGTTGTACTGTAAAAATCGCTTGTCTCATTCTGTAAGTTAGATGTTCCTCTGAATCCTGTATTTTACGTTCTCTTGTGTTTTCACTTAATTTTCCTCTGCCCACTCACTAAACCACCAGCCACTTAATAGGTTATCCTGCTTGTCATTGTTCCATGGTGAATGTTGGACCGTGTTTTAAATTTTGTGTGTTGGAGACTCATTTTCAGAAATTGCTCATACTGTATCCGGCACATATCTGCATTAAAGGCGAGGGCTGAAGAACAACTCAACGCAGTGATTTTAGACAACAGAAAAAAAGTGTTTAGACTCAGGCCTTTTTTTTACAGTGTGTCTATATTTGTATTATTAAAAACCTGCTTCTTAGTTATATCACCCTGGCCAAAGGTGTAAATAAAACGGGCTGTTTAATGTAACTCTTCAATGTTAACATTAGTTTTGAATTAAGCTGATTAAGAAAATTTTTTGCTGGCCTTTTCCTTTGACCAATTATCAAAGAACATATGCTTACTAGTACTGTGAATTTTTCATACTAAGATAAAGACATTTATCTTTGTCTCATTACCCTTTTCTGACATGGTGACACAGTGTTTGCGTCAGGAAAATAACTTGGAAAACATGATTCAGCTAAGCACCTCTGGTTATCGCTCTGTAACTCTCCCACACAACACAGCTTCCAGATAACCGAAACCCAAAGATGCTGCATAGAGTTGAATGAGGCCACAGATGCCTCATGCTTGAGTTCAGCTTAACAGCTAAGTTCAGACAATTAGTGCTGCAGGAAGTTCTGGAAAAACTGCTTTAAGTTGACTTTAAATAGAGACACATTGCAGAGCAGCATCTTGTGCACTTAGCAGGACAGCCGGGTAATTGGATTGGCTGGCTTTAGCCTGGGTCTCATTGAAATAACAAGGACACATGGCTGCCCATGACTCCTGACCCGGGATTTCAACTAATCTACACTGAAGTTTAATTACAAGTTAAAGCATTTGCCTGTCGAGTATGTGTACATGTTGTATTTTGGAATCATTGTACAAAATAAAACTTATTAGCTATATTTAGATTTCACACTTTGTTTATTTTAGAAGGTCTTAGTGTGACAGCTTGTCACAGTATTACTGGCAGTAAATTAGAGCTAAGTCAGTTGAGCAATTAAATACTTGATTGATAATAAATTAATTACTGACCTGAATGTGAACATTTAAAGCATGTCTCTGTGTTACGTTGTCTTCAGTCAAGTAACTAACAACAGAATATATTTAAACATTTGAAATTTCTTTTACAGAATGTTGGAATATTTCTAACAGTTTTTGATAGTTTATAGAGTAAACTTATACGTTTACTCTATAATTATAATATACTTTATTATTATAAACTTATTAATATTATTATATAGAATGGCTTGTGCAACCCCACTGGCTGGGGCTGGCCAGTTCAGGGGTTCATTGTCCTAACCAGGGACATATAAAATTTGGGGTCAGGTCATAAACCTCTGACCCTAGAGTCGATGATCGGCCACATTACCAGCTGAGCCACGGCCACCCCCCGTTGTCACGGGCCGTCATATTATTGTTATATCTGGCTGCATGTGCTTCAAACACCTTAGGCTACACAGCTGTCATGTGCCATGAAAGCATCACATCGTTCTCTATTCTAATCGAATCATCTCTACTGATTTTCTGTCTCTGTCTTCCTGCAGGGGAGAAAAGCCCCTGGCCGCTCAGGGAGTCGATCCAGCAACATCTCCAAGGTAACCACTTAAAATCAGACAACTTAAAGGGCCAAATTCAAGGTCAGTGTTTACAGCGTACAGTCGCATTGTTTATGCAGGCAGAATCTGCAAGATTGTGCTAATGTTAGACGCGTTCAACAGACATTTGTCCTCCGTCAAAGCAACGCAAAGAGTCCGTTGTGGAGCCGATGAAATACAAGCCCAGTTGGAGAAACTGATTTGGATATATATTAATCCTGTTGGATACCAAAACACACACAGAATTTGGGGACCAGATCTTATAACTCTGTTGTTCTTTTGTTGCTGCACCTCTTACATCTTTAGTCCTGATTTTATGATGAAGAGCAGACATTTTGCATTCATGTTCACAAGGGATGTTAACTTACATTTTATGTGAGTGTGCAGCCCTTTTGCCTTGATGGTGTCAGTCCATACTGC
Organism: Channa striata; assembly: GCA_033026295.1. Classification (NCBI taxonomy): domain Eukaryota; kingdom Metazoa; phylum Chordata; class Actinopteri; order Anabantiformes; family Channidae; genus Channa; species Channa striata. The sequence goes on along the minus strand of CM065188.1, from coordinate 10,094,933 downwards.
ATAAATACACTTTGTACACTATGTACTATACCCCAGGGTACTGTCCGTAGCCTTACTATCAGCATGAGGTTGCTCTGAGAAAACACTATCACATAACTTATGCTATATTAAATTATGATTAATGTTACACTAAGTGAACTTTTTTCATAATAACCAGGTATAAAAAAAGAGTTACTCATAGTAGCAAATTAAATCCACATGATGTAACTTTTTCAAATAAGCTTTTAGTAGAAATTACTTCTAAACCCTACATTATTGTGGAGAGGCTCGGATACAGTAAAGATAAATCTGGACAAAGTTAGCAACCACCTAAGCTGAGTGCATGTATGAGCAGTAAGGAGTTGGTAAATGTGGTGCTAATGTAAACGGCGGTACACATGGACAAGGTCAATATTCCATCCTCTCATTATCAGAACCAATTATCCTGTTCATTTTTCAGACGTAGCCGTAACTGTGCAGGAGACAGAGTCCATCATATACAGGTGGTCAGTCGATGTCAGGGCCGACATGAAGACACATAATACACAGACAACCACTCACTCTCCAATTCAGACCCACTTGCAGTGCAGAGCCACAAATGAACCTAACCTAACAACAAATTAACCTGCATGTATTTAAGCTGTGGGAGGAAACCCACACAAGCACCGGAAGAACATGCAACCTCCACAGAGAAAGGCTGCAACCAGCAGGTGGATGTGAACCAGGTCCCTTCTAACCAGGAGGCAATAACCACCCCACCACAGTGCTGATCAGATTTATATCAGAAGACCATAATTATTTTAGATTGTTTAAGTAAAGCCGCTCTAGGATCATGTATTGTTAATGTTTATGGAGATATTCTGATGTCGTAATAAACTAATCATCATGGACTTTATTAGTGACACTGTTGTACTTTCAGCTTTGGAAACTACTATAATTTGTGTCTTTTCATCATTTCAGGTTAGCAACTCCTCAACAGGACTAACCACAGCCTCAAGGAAGTCGATCACCCCATCTTCTCAGGACATATGCAGGTAAGTCACCTGTTTCTAAAGTATTGGCCATAATTACCTCGGCAGAACATGTACGAACACCAACATCTTTCGTCAAGCTGACACCGGAGCAGCCACAGTTTTCTCTGTGATATTAACAATCCCAGTTTACAACTGTGAGACTGAATTATCATGGTCTGCTGTACCCAAAGGGCATAACAAAACTAAAATGGATGCTGAATTTCACTGATGCTCCCATAGCACAATCAATGAGGGGAAGAAGGCTGATTGCTGCAATAGGATGTAATAGTTCACTAGAGATGTGGTTATCACACAAACAGGACAAATCTTTATTATGATATAAGGCTGGAAGGATGCTGTTCTGTTAACAGCACGTGAGTGTGTGCTCAGTCCATCATTTGTCACTTACCATGTTCAGTCATTTCCATATCACCATGTATCCTGTTGATCCGGGCTGTCAGACAAATCTGTGTTTCCACTTTGTTATTCAGTCTGATAGTACGTCCCTGTCGAAGTAACATGGAACATGGAAGCTATATATGCAGCTGCTTATAATGGTTATTGATTTTGACAAAAACCCACCTAAAATACTTAAAACAGCCACTGTTTTAGAGGGAGGTTTGAAGCCTAGTCTTAAAGGTAGAGAGGGTGTCTGCTTCCCGAATCTGGACTGGGAGCTGGTTCCACAGGAGAGGAGCTTGATCGCTGAAAGCTCTGCCTCCCGTTCTGGGAACCACAAGTAGGCCTGCATTCTGAGACCGGAGTGGTCTAGTAGGATGATATGGTAACGATGGCATGGACTAGTTTTTCAGCCTCACTTTGAGACAGGATGCTTCTAATTTTGGCAATGTTCTGTAGGTGGAAGAAGGCTGTTCTAGAGATTTGTTTTATGTGTGAGGTAAATGACAGGTCCAGGTCAAATGACTCAGAGATTCCTTGTAGTAGGAATCATTTCATCTGAATTCACAGATAGATATAACTGGATGTCATCAGCATAGCAATGGAAATTTACAGTGGTTTCTAATAATCTTGCCTAGAGGAAACAAGACTCTTTTTTTGCACAGCTAAAAAAGTATCGGTCCTAACAGGGAGCCTTGTGGAACTCCATAGCTAAAGAAGATTCATCATTAACATGAACAAATTGGAATCTGTCTCATAGATAAGATTTAAACCAACCTAATGCAGTTCCTGTAATCCCAATTACACGTTCCAGTCTCTGTTATCAAATTTTTTGATCAATAGTGTCAAATACAGCATTAAGATATAACAGAACCAGTATAGAGACATAATTGCTTTGCAACTAGTTTTTCAAGTATTTTAGGAATAAAGGGGAGATTGAATATTGTCTGCAATTGGCTAAAACACCTGGATCAAGTTTTTTTAAGTAGAGGTTAGATTTCAGCTACCTTTGAAATTAAAATATCCTGTTTCTAAAGATAGATTGATGATATCTAATACAATTGTGTCTAATAAGGGTAGAGCGCCTTTGAGCAGTCTAACTGGAAAAGGGTCTAGCAGACATGTTGTTGGTTTTGATGACGCAATAGTTGAAGTTAGCTCAGCGAGATCTATGAGTAAAAAGCAGTTTAAAAGGGACTGGCGCCTTACTGATGATTCTAATTCTATTGCATTTGTGGGGAGGGTCTGGTGAATTTTTTCTCTAATAGCTAAAATTTTATTCATAAAGAAAGTCATAAAGTCATTGCTGCACAGCGTTAAGGGAGCACTAGGCTCAACTGAACTATGTCAGCTCTTAGTCGGCCTGGCTGCAGTGCTGAAAGGAAACGGGGGGTTGTTCTTATGTTCCTCTATAAGTGATGAATGATATGCGGTTCTGGTTTTACAGAGGGCAATTTGTATAAGTATAAACTCTTTTCCCAGGCTAAGCGTGATTCTTGTGAATGAGTGGAACGCCACTTCCTTTCTAGTTTTCGTGACGCCTGCTTTAAATTGCTGGTTTGCGAGCTATACCATCGAGATCGCCTGTTCGTATTGAACGTAGTGATGCCGCAAAATTATCAGGCAGGTGTTTTCTCAAATGGAAGTGTATTTATTATTTTCCAAGATATTTCTACCTCGACTTAATTACAATGGAGCTAAATGGAATTGAGATTATTGTGTTCAAAACACATGTACATATATTTGTGGCAGCTGTTCTACTTGGGTTAATTAGATATAATTTATAATTAACTACTTTCTCTAAAAAAGAGCTTTTCAATAAAAACATTTGACAGTGAAGATAAACAGGGGCACGGATACTAAAAAGAGATGATGTCAGATACAGAAATAAAAGACAAACCATCTACATCTCAGGTAACACTGATCAGCCACATTAACACAAGCTGGTGGTGTTAACGTTGTCGTGGACAGGGGTCAGCATGGGAAAGGTCTAGCGCTGCCATGATTGACAGGTGTCAAAACACACAATCTATCACAGCAGTGTAATGTTGTGGCTGATCAGTGTCTGATTCCACATGTTTGAACTAACTGCATACAATAAGGTTGCAGGATATTAGTGTAGTCATCACATTCATATCTTCCATCTTGTCTCACCTTATCTTTGCACATCTCCATCTTTGTGTGGGTGTGTGTGTTCAGTTCTGGCCAGCTGATTCCTTTAGTGGAGGATGCTTCTGAATCACACAAACCCAACAAGCACACACACACCTCTGGGATGACAGTCACCAGCACCACTCTGGGCTCCTCAGCTCAGGTCCAGAAAAGGCAGGTGAAGCGCCGCCACCGCCGTAAGAGGAATAGCTGCACTGCTTTCGACTGCGTGGAAGCCAACGGCAAACAGGAGCAGACGGGCTGCAGCGACCGCAGCATCAGCTCTGACCGCAGCGAAAGGGGGGAGAAGAGGGAGCACTCCTTCAGGAACCGAAAGGAACTCCCACCTCGCCTCCGCTGTGCGGGCGCACCTCAGTCTGATTCTTCCTCAGAGGATGAGGCATGGCGTGAGGCCCGCAGCTGGAGCAAAGAGAAAGCCCGAAGAGCGCGGCGACGCAGCGGGAGCAGCCGTGAGAGGGATGGAGCCAACAGGGGTAAAGGAGATAAAGACAAATCAGATATCATGGAACTGCAGTCAGTTTGCTCAGATGAAGAGAAAGAGAACCAGCCTCTCGTGGAGGACAGCGGAGGCCTTAAGAAGCGACATAGCAGCCAGGGCTCAATAAAGAGAGAACACCAAGATTTAGTCTCCAAGAGCAGAGAGAAGAATAAAAGCTCCAAGTCCCACAGTCCCAGAGGCAGCTCATCACTAGCAGAGGACACAGCGGAGCTCATTACCAAGAGATACCAGGAGAAGGGATCAGGGAGTGGAGACATGTCAGTGCCCACACCACAAAAACACTGTGGAGTCAATGGAGGCGCACCGCAGCTCTGCTCTGATGACTCTGAGCTGGAGGTCTGCAGGTTAGTGTGTGTGCACATGGACCATCTCTCAAGGTCAAGTTTCATGCGATCATGCAAAAGAGTCAGGGGTGCAAAATAATTCAGAGTTAATCCACAATAACATTACGACAGCTGCACGTCGCTGCTTACTTCACTTATCGTCCGTGTGTGTTTGTAGGATCTGCCACTGTGAGGGGGATGACGAGTGCCCGTTGATAATGCCTTGTCGCTGCACAGGGAGCCTGAGCTTCGTCCACCAGGCATGTCTCAACCAGTGGATCAAGTCCTCAGACACTCGCTGCTGTGAACTCTGCAAGTTTGACTTTGTTATGGAGATGAAGCTTAAACCTTTACGCAAGGTAAACTACCGCTCAGCTCTTATTCCAAGCTTTTCTGAAGGATCTGCTGCTCCACATGGGAGTGTCAGGATGTAATAATGAGCCCCATTGCCCTCCCTCCTTCTTTTCATTTAACCCTCTTGACCTCTGGCCTCTCATTCCCTCCCTGTCTCCATCCTTTTTTCCGTTTTGCAGTGGGAGAAGCTGCACATGTCGAAGAGTGAGAGGAGAAAGATCTTCTGTTCAGTGTTGTTTCACCTGATAGCAATAGTGTGTATGTTGTGGTCAGTCTTCATTCTGGTCAAGAGAACCACTGAAGAGATTAGACTCGGAAAGAATGGTCAGTATGTTTTCCGCTCCCCCTACTCATCTACCAGAGACATATAGAGTGAAATTTGAAACTTTAAAATAATTTTTAGCTTTCATAAAATATTTGCAGCAACTTCCATGTAAGCGGCTAATAGCTACATTATTTTCCACCTAAGAAAAATACTTTAAAAACAAACACGTTGATGCATTTTATACCTCCATAACAATTAGCAAAACGTTTTTTACTATTTTTTTAGATTGAGTTAAAATAAGACTGCATGAATAGCTTTTATTTTAATGTTCAGATTATTTCAAGTGAGTGTGAAGCTAAAACTTCACACGCAAGGAGGCAAAATGCTAGTGTGCAATAAACCATGATCGTTTGAATAGTAAATATACTGTATGTAGTGTATTTATTAAAATACTATAAGCTGATACAAGTAAGCCGTGCAATGTTTTCTTTATATAAAAATGTAAATAGTGCATACAGTATGTCACAGTTACAAATTATGCTATACAATAAAATCTTACCACTAACTGTGGGTATGTTGCCCTCTGCGGAAACCGATATTCTGTAGGAATAAAATGTGTCAATATCCTTCGGTGCCCTCTAGTGGGTAAAAACTCCACAAGATTATTAAATTTTTTTCACCTCCTGACCGTAACACCTGTCTGACTCTGGTGGTGTGTGCTATGTTTGTTATCTTTCTAAATCTAGTTCAACTAGTGCAGAATGTGATGGTGTACAGTTCTGTCAATTAAGCCAACCCGAGTTTCTCCCTGCGTAGTCGACATCTGCACTAGAGTGCAGGAATCTCTGGTTTTAGATACATTGATATTCTTAAAGAAATGCACATACCCAAATCATGATGATGCATTAGTAGACCAAATATCAAAGTTGCTGGTTACACTCGTAAAGCCTTGAAATAAATTTACTACTACATCGATGTAATGTTAAAGCGTAAAGGTCAAAAATATCAAAAACCATCAGTATGTCACTTTAAGAAAATCCTTTCTCTGTTAAATTTAATATGCAACTGTGTAATGCGTTGTTTCTTTATTGTGCTTAGTGATGGTGTGGTGTGTTGTGCTGTGATTATCATTATCATTTTGTAGAACCTCCGGTTAAAGACCTGATTAGTATTTTGGTGTTTCTATCATTCTGTCCACCCCCTTTATTTCAGTGAGAGTAGCCTAAATAACAGAAACACATGTGTAGTGGTGGAGGCAAGGCAATAATAAGAACAGATCAATATAGTACAATTATTAGCATTTATATCCATTTTAATACTTTATAATTCCGTGCTCAGAACTCCTGCACAATCAGAAATTCCCCAACATTCATCTTCACACCATATTCTGTTTTTTCTCCTAGTCCCTTTCCAAATTATCTTAGTTGTTGATCAATTCTGGGACTTTCACCAGGTCAAACCCCCTGTTCTCACTGAACGTCACCCTTCCTCTGCCTCGGAAAAACAACTTCCCTAACACAGAACATCACGCAATGATAGTGTTCCATGTAATACACGTAATAAGTGAGAAGTACATATATGAGTAACATATAGAACATATAATAATACATGTGTAATGTAATATACATATAATGTAATCTGTAGCTAACCACTACACATGTAACTGTAGACACCATATTTTAAGCTTCTTTATACATATGACTAACTATTAATATAATAGAGAAATACACTCACTCTTGATTTCAGCTGATTTATGGAGGTTTTCTCTTCTGAAGTATTACTCAAAACAGGGTAAGCACAGCTCTGCATACACCAGCCATCATGGCCTGTTGCAGACCCTGGAGGTTGCCTTACAGCCTGTGCGTGTTTGTGTGTGCGTCCTCAGGTGTGCTGGAGTGGCCCTTCTGGACCAAACTGATTGTGGTGGCCATAGGTTTTACAGGTGGCCTCATCTTCATGTACATCCAGTGTAAAGTCTACCTGCAGCTTTGGCGCCGCCTTAAAGCCTTTAACCGCATCATTACCGTGCAGAACTGCCCCGAGAAAGACCTGCACAACTCTCAGGCCCGGCCCAGCGCCCTCACCAACGGCAAACACGAAACTGTGGAAGTTCCCGTCAGCCCAGCCCCTGTCCCGACTGCCGAGGCACAGTTGGATTCCGACACGTCCGTGGAGGCTGCTGTGGCACCAGCACAAAACCCTGTCTGACTGACTCCCCGACTCAGAGGAAAGTCCAGAATCACAATGCGAGGTTATGATTTAGACTCATTCAGTGTTTTAATACATTTTTCTCAGCTTCTGAGATACTGAGCTTTTGAGACGCAATCGGCTGTTTCAAACTAAGCTGACCCAGTCCCTCAGTGATCACAGAAAACTAAAAGGTTGAAGAGGTGCATTCATGTCAATGTGAACAACATGGGAGGACTGAAAATGGAGAAAAGACTGAAAAAGGAAAATTAAGCCATCACAGCAAGGGCAACTTGTAGAGACTTTGGTCTGTAAACACCATCTTATTTCTGTATGCACTTTCAAGAACTGCACTGACTTAGATGAAAAGTGTGGACATCCTGTGTATTACCCAATGGTCTCAGTACGCTTCAAATCAACTTTGTACTACCGCGTCTAAAGATAAGTGTTCACAACTTTGCCAAATGGCCACACTTGAAAGTCTGGGCTGCTTTACTGTGTTGCAAGTGACCGTTTAAATAAAATGAGAGGTCAAACTCTACCAACTCATCTCTGTCCAGGGTTTGCCTGAATGGACACAAACAAGGGTTTGTCTACACATTTGTTAATACATGCAGACTGCGCAGTAATTGGTTGGATAGCTGGGCAGAAACCTCATTTGGGTCTCATATGTTCCTTAACTTTTTGACACATTCAGCATTTTATCTCTAACATTTTGTATGAGTTATATAAGAGGCACTTGCACAGCATGGATGCAGAAACCAGCCTTGAGTTACCATTAAAATGATACAGCCACTGTTTTTATGGGGGTAAGGATAAAAAACATTTTTTACAATTAAGTCTAAAGACAAACATGGCAACTTGCGAGATGAGATAATCCATTGTCATCGCACACTGGGGGACAGTCTTTTTATAGCCACTGTTGAGTTGGACTTGGGACTTACACAAGACATGATGGAGGTAGTTATGTGAAGAATAAATAAAAAGGTGTGTGAGGGAGGTTCAGACATTCCACACACGTCCTCACAACTTGGCCATTTGCATGTGTGAAAAAACAGGCTGGAAAAGATGGTTTTAGATGATCCAAAAAGCTCGTCATTTGAAGCTTACTGATGCCTTAACTCTCCTTTGGACAATCATGTCAGACACACCAAAGAGTCCAATGATTATTCAAAAAAATTATTTAAACCAAATCTTTAGCTCAGTCTGATATTTAAACTTACAATATTTAAGAGGTTATGTATCAAAGAAAATGTTTGAATAGTAAAATCTCAAGTAGAACAGGTGAAATTTTGTTTCTGATGTCTCTTATTTATACACAGATGTAAGTAGAGCTTTGATGGATGGATCATTAGATCATTACAAGATTTGTCTCAATTTGTGTGTGACCAGCCAGTCTAAAGGTGTATTCTGTTTACACTTCTCCACTTTTCTATATGTTTAGTTTGAATTTTTAAACCGTGTCTCGTTCACGTAGTAGAAATGTTTCTGGCTTATATCTACCACAACATTAGAGTGCTCAACAACTTTCTCATACCCTTTTTTTAAATGTCTGGTTGGATAAAATTATTATTCAGGCTACATACAATGCATATTTGTCTGTGTAATAAATACTGAATGAAAAACCTTCACAGGCTGGTGTTACTGAGTGTCACATTGACCAAACAGGAGGGCACACAGAACATTTTTAGGTTTTCCTTTGGCAGTTTGGCAACACCTTCTGGACAGTGGTGGAACAGCAGCGTCTTCACAGGCACACAAAGGCCAGTCTGATGTGTCAGTCAGGTGCCCTGAATGGAGAACTGAAGCTCCGATACTAAGAGAAGGTGAAGTTCAAGAAGCCTCAGTTTGAGTCCAGCATCAGCATTTTCTCATCTTCACACTCATCGTCCAAATCACCATCGTCATCGTCATCATCATCATCATCATCTTTCTTATTCTGATCTTTATTTGCCTCATCTTTCTCCTCTGCTTCATTCTTCGTGTCTAGACCTTTGTTTGACACCTTACGCAGCTTAATATTTGGAAGTTTCTTCAGGTCACCACTCCACTCTCTGCCAAAACAGACAATCAACAAATGACATCAAAGGTAAGAAGGAGGCAACTTTACTACTGCAGCAGAATTCAAACACAGAGGCAAAGCAAAAACTATCCTGGAAAGAGAGTTTTATGAATCCTCATACATCCCATGTCTACCATTTATGACAACAAATTACAATATAATGTGAAAATTCCAACTCAAGGTCAGTATTTTGTTAGTTTGTTTTTTTACACAGAAATTACACAGGATTACCGTATTGACTATATTCACCTATGTGCATATAATAGTCAAATGTTTGCTTTAATTGTGTTAGATAATGAAAGCACAATGATGACAGCCTCTTCTCAAATGCATAAACTGTAATAAAGGCAGACTGCAGACTCTTCCACTCACCTGAATGATTTCAGATGCTTTGCATTGATGATGTCTGGGATCTCTGAAGACAACAAAACACAACAATGACTATTTTCCAGCCCTAACTGTGTATTTGCGTAGATACTGTGTGTGTGTGTAGAGGTTTATGCAGTCATTAGTCACCAAATCCGACGCCTTCAAACTGTGCTCGGTCCCGCTCGATGGTCTGTTTGATGACAGCCTCTCTGGCACCATGTAGACGACCTTGACGACCCTTGATCCCATTCATCAGCTCAATCTGTTCAAGTTCAGAGTCAAACCTGTGGAGGTACCTGGCAGTACAAGAAGAAAACACACAAGCTTATAAAAAAAAAAAGTCATACACAGAAAACCTGATACAAAATGTCGACATGAATGCACCTATTTATCTATTGCTTTTGTTATGATTAACACATAATAACGTAGCAAAATATTCAGAGAATAAGGCATGCTGGAGAGTCAGTTTAAATTAAAAATTAAAAAACACACTGAATAAATAAGTGACTGCTCTAATTTTGTTACCATTAAAACAGGAATATTCAGATTAAATTACCTCTCGATAATGTCATAGGCATCTTTTTTGGTGTAAACTGTTTTTTCTGGATCCAGCTGTCCCTGAAACCACAGGAGCTTTTCACCTGGGAGCGAAGAGAGAACATTTAATGCAGGGTCACTTCACTCTTTAAAGACATTGTAGAAGATTCTTCTAAAAGTATTGGAACAGTGAGACCAGTTCCATTATTTTTGCTGCAGACCGAAAACATGTGGCTTTGACGTCAAAAAATTAATTTGAGGCAAGTGATCAACATTTCAGCTTTCATTTCCAGGTATTTACATCTGAATCTGATACATAACTCATATAGCACCTATTGTTTAAACCAATCCATTTTTCATGTGAGCAAAAGAATTGGAACAGATAGATTTAAAATAAATTAAAGTAAACAAGACTTAATATTTAGTTGCAATCCTTTGCTTGCAATAACCCTGTGACCCACTGACATCACCAAACTTTTGCATTCTTCTTTTATGATGCTTTTCCAGGCTTTCACCACAGCCTCTTTTAGTTGTTTCTTTTGTGGGTTACACCCTTTATTCTCCTCCATATCAAGTAAAATGCATGTTCTATGAGTTAATATCTGGAGATTGACTTGGCCAGTCTAAAACCTTCCACTTCTTGCCCCTTATGAATTAATTTGTGTGTTTTGGCAATGTCTTTTGGGCCATTATCTTGCTGCATAATGAAGGATTTTCGAGTTTGGTTGCATCTTTCTTTAGGTTGGCAGACAAAATGTTTCTCCAGACATCAGAGTCCATTTTGCTGTTGTCATCATGTGTTACATAATCAAAGATTAATGAGAAACCATGCAAGCCCAAGCCATGACATTACCTCCACTGTGTTTCCCAGATGAGCTTAGATGTTTTCGATCATGAGCAGATTCTTTCTTTCTCCAAACGTCTGCCTATCCATCTTTTTGCTAATGGTAACCTTTGTATTCTCACAGTCAATAAAACTTGTCCCAGAACTTTTGAGGCTCATCTCATCTCTCTTCTGGTGTAGCCTCTGTACTTTCTTTCTTTACAACTCTCACAATGTTTCTGTCGTCAACCGCTGTTGTTTTCCTCAGTCTACCTGTTAAACATCTGTTACTTGGTACAATAATGGATTGTTTCTTCTTCGGGACATTCCAAATGGTTGGACTGGCTATGGCCAATTTTTGTGGAATGGCAACAGGCAATAACAGGCAAAACCCAAATCTGAAACTGAGCATAGACATTCACTGCTATTTGTTGTTTCAGTAATCAATGCCAAGAGACATACTTGGTCAACAAAAACACACTTGTCAGTCATATGTTCCAGTACTTTTGCTCAAATGAAAAACGGCTGGGTTCAAACAAAAGGAGCTACCTTCTAAGTCATGTATATCTCATACATGACTTAGAAGGTAGGAAGCCAGCTGTAAATACCTGGAAATAAAAGCTGAAATGTTGATGGCTTGTCTCATATTCATCAGTTGATGTTTGCACTCTATAGCACAAATAAAGGAGGTGGCCTCGCTGTTCCAAGACTCTTAGAAGGGAGTGTTTGCAGTAAAATGCCTAAAAACAAAAAGTGTTACGGAGGCTCACCAATGCTACTCAGACGTGCAGCTTTGTCAGTCTTTTGCCTGTAATAACAGAAAAAAGCAATTAAGTCAAATGCATCTAAGCGCCCCAACACTGAATGTTTAATGTGGGCACACATTAATTACATTTTAACATTTTTAATGAAATCATATGTGACACGCATTTATATTCATCTGTCGTAGACAGGTATCGTGTGTTTGTTATGTTAATTAAAGGTTTCAAAGACAATCTTATATCTTACAACGGGTTTCAACCACTGTCACTAACATTTTTGACCCTTTGACAACAAATGGTGCAAACAAAATGAATTTCCACTGATTATTATGCACATATTTCACTTCCTCGGCTGTGAGGGTGAAAGCTGCTCTAATCCATTTCATTCCACCTTTCTTTCCTCTTCAGTCGGATTTCTTCTCGGGCGAGGTACGCAGCCTTCCGGCTGTACGGGTGAACCACTTTCTCCGAGGCTTTTCCTTTCTGAAGCTTTGGCTGAAAAACAGACACACTTTTCTGTCACAACCTCCGTGTAATTATTGGCCTCCTGTTTAAAATTAATCATGAGTGAAGCTTTACCATTTTCAGACTTTGAAACACGTGTGCTCGTGCTGCTCTGTTGACAACTGAACCGGAAATGCGCTGGTCCGTCGTCAAATTGTGTTCGGACGTGCTGCACAGAAAAGCTGCGTCAGTTCCTTTGCGTGGTAGCGGTTATTAAAGGTGGTTCCGTTTGATGATCCATATAAGTATTATTATTGTTAGTTTTTGATGTAGCTGTTAATGTGAGGATAATTAATTACTACGAGGCGCTGTGTGATTTATTCTACACATTGGTTTCTTTATATACTGAAGAAGAAACAATCCACTATTGCACTGAGTAACAGAGGGCGAACATGTATAACTACACAGGTATAACAAAGCGAAAAATAGAAGTTATACTCCATATTTATTGAAAATTAAAAAAAAGGAAAATAGTATTCTGAAGGTTGAATCATGTCAGCTGGACTTTCTTCTTGGCTGGAAGCGTTTTACTACTCAAAGTGGCCTGGAGGACACAGTTCTATCCCCCGGGCTATTTGGGCGAAAAGTCACTTTACTTTAAGAGACAGAACAAACACAGTTGGTAGTTTGATCCCCATTCCCCCTCTGCCAGTGTTCCTTAGCCCTTGAGCAAGACTCTGAACCCCAAGTTGCTCCTGTTTGTGTGTGTGTCCTGCATTTGTGTCTACTAAATGTAAATGTAGATATTACAAAAGGGGAATAAGCCACAGTTTTATTTACACACAATTGTCATAAAATCCACCAGAATCAGAAGCAGCTAAAAACTTCTAAAAACAGTTCTGGTTATTAGATGAGACTAATAACCAGCCATCACTTCTGTAGCTGCTGAAATATTTGAGTTATTTTAAAGGTTTTGAGTGGAAATTTTTCTAAAACTTAAGCCAGAAATATTATTAACACTATTTGTATTATTTAATATGGGTCATTTATTTTAAAACATGAATATTTGTTTAGTTTAAGTGCAATTTTAATTTCAAACATATATTTGCTATGAATGAAAAAAGTGACATAAAATGTAATATATTTTCACAGATAGTGGAGTAGCATTAAAAATGGAATGGCTTGCACAACATTTATGCCAGTTCCTCAGAGTTAAATTAAAGCACAGTACAACACTACCACAATCACACAAGTACACTGAAAATAATAACTATTAATAATAAAGACTTACATGACACAACATATCAATAAACTGTTTGTCTAAACTAACTTCACATGTCATAGGCTGAGTTTGTTTCTAGTCAAGTGAGTTACGCTTATGGTGGACTGACTCAGTTAAATGTCTTTACACATTATGAGCTGGTGTTGTAATGAATAGATTCTACAGAAAAACAGTTTCCTCAGTGAGTCATCGTTTTAATCCCTCATCAAGTTACAAGTTTTGTTTTCCAGAAAATGGGTGGTATGGGAACATCTAATTCATAGGAACTGATTAAAAATAACTCCGTTTCAGAGGTTCTGTGTAACTGGTGTGGCCAGCTAGTAGAGGAAGAGGAAGATATTTATGGTAAAGGACATACGGGTGAGAAAGGTGCTGTGTGTGATAGATAGCTTCCGAAAAAGCAATAAATGGACCATGTTTTCATAACTGCACTTTTCATATTCCTAAATGAACTTCAGAAATAAATGTTATTTTCATTACTTTTCAAATTGTTATTAATGTCTTCATTAATTTATTAATATCTTCATTAATTCATTAATGCTTTCCGTCACGAATTAGTCATAAGTCATTAGTAATATTCTTTGCATTGCCAGCTTGTGAAAAAGCCCTTGATTACGTCATCTGACCACAAAAGAGCCATAGGTGTTAGTAATAACTCATAATGACATGCATCTACATACATTATTAATAGCTTAATACTATTTGCATCTACAAACTTTAACCCTTTATTTAACACATGGTTGCAAGACATCAAAGCTCTTTATGACTAATGAATTCAAATTTAAAACTGCACAGTGTATGTCTTTTTACAATGAGGAAAACCAACACGGTTTGATTAATAGATTTTCTAAATAGAAGATTTTCTACTATGTTCAGCCTGGCAAACTCAAAAACATTTATTAACAGCTAATAAACCGAATTATGAATTAAATCCTTTTATGAATTTTTATCCATGTTAGATCCTCTCACTTTCTGACAATATGAGTTCAGCATCAGTGGTTTTGAGTGAAATGTCTGGACATGAAACTCTGAAGCTGATAATAGTATCTGCTGCTCGTTGTTTTAGATTTTTGCTGATACTGTTTAATACTTTATTTTAAGGAGAAGTTGTTTGAGCATGTCTTGTTCTTTCTTTCTTCACCTGAATATTAACTTAGAGAGTTACTTACAGTTTTTCTGAACTGCTAAAACACTAACCCAATTCTCAAACAGAACTGCCACATGCCAAAACTATTTTTTTTTACGTTCAGTTCATGTCATCTCGTTGCTCAAGGTAGTAATCATGATCAGCCTGCTTTTCCACAGCTCCTCCAGATGACATCATCTAAACTGCTAATGACAAAAAACTCTTCCGGGTGTTGTCATCCAGGGGAGTATTTCGGCGAGAAGCAGCGAAATAGTTTGATAAAGGGAAGTCAGAGTAACGTTTAAAAGCCTGAATGTAGATTTTCACCGTAAACTAAAGCCATAGAAAGTAAGTGGAAATTGGTGAAGTCGCCCTTTTAAGTTCACAATAGAATGTCTCAGTGCACTGCCCCTCTGATAGAGGACAGGGCAACATTTGTTGGGGTTTTGTCTTTTCTGTTCTGAGATATGGAGAAGAGATTTCAGGGAATGTGTTTCATCTGCCCTCCCTGGCTACAGCTGTGTTAAAATGAAGCAGTAGAGTATAAATGTTTGTAATGTGTTCAGTTCACAGTTCACAGGCATCCAAACCTGTTAAAACCTGCATGTCTGCACTATTAGCTCACCGGCTTTGACTAGGAGACTGTGACAACCATATATCACTGTGTCCTGACATTTCATCAAGAACATAATGAGCACATTAATCGATAATGAAACCAACTATTAGATCCAGCACTGAAGTTATGTTACTGAACATGCTTCACTCGTAGATAACAATATTAGACTCTTGAAATCGTTATCAGTGCTTTACCACAAAGAGAGATGCACAGTCATGCCTGAGTTCTGTATCAAGAAACAGATCAACAAACAGAAACACAGTGAACTTACAGCCCTGGAGTTTTTCCATGCAGCACTTACACCAGATAATAATTTTGTGCACGTAGCAGGTGGCAGTCACTGAACTCATACAAATGGTTTTACCTTCCTAAGTTTGCTCAGCTTCCCCCTCCTTGCTCTGCAGAGCTGCATACCTAACCAGCAGGAATGCGATTGTACTGCAGCGAGGAGCCATCAGACTTGTGGCTACAAGCACACAGCGGATTGCGTCACATCCGAGGGACTTATCTGATTGAGTCTGAGGGTGTGTGAGGGTTTTTTTTTTTTTCCCTTCCATTAACGTGTTAAGTCAAATCAGGAAGTGTGATGGTGTGACAGTACAGAAGGAAACGGGCAGACAATGGCACTATGTCTGTCTCTCAGCCTGGTAACATGAGTGGCCCCCGGGTGAAGACCCCTCTGCTGCTGCTGCTGCTGCTGACCACTCTGACAGGAACAGGTACGACTGGGAGCAGTTTTTTCCACTCTTTTTTCCACAGTCCTCTTTTACTTGTCTCCTCCCTGCCTTTTCTTCTGTGTCTTAGTTAGATTTGTTCGGCTAAGTGGCTGTGAATGTGCGTTTCTGACTGAAAGTAAACGGTTTTTATTGTTCACACAGCACAAATTTAAGAACTTTAAAGCTAAAACTTAAATTATTGACACCAAATAAAGGTGCTAGATTAAACAGGAAAGTCTGAGGACCCAAGGCCCTAAAAATTGGTTTTCCAGTTTTATTTCTTCATCATTCAAGCCATTTTTAACTAAATTTATGCCATTTTTTAAAACTAAACCTCTCCTGAATTTCAGGTTTATCTGTTTTCTGAGTTTGTTGAAGTAAAATCCTGTAAAAGTATATAATATACACCATGACATTAGTATTTAAAACACTTTCTCTACATGTCCCAATAGAAATCTTTTAACCTAAATCATATCTGCTTCGAACAAATTGCTCAACAAGTTGAACATCTGCCCCACCTATTTCGCTCTGTCCAATATGTGGCTTATGCAAGTTCAGATTTTTTTAGCAACCATCTGAAATCGTGTCAGACGGAAGTCTTAAGTTCCTGTGTGATTCCTGTGACTGACATCTGCTTTTCTGCAAATGTGTCTTCTGAAACCTTGCAGCACTGGTTTTGATTCACTTGTTGCATATATTTTACGGTGTTTGATAAACAGATGACGGTGCCATGATATAAAATAACAGGAGGTGTTGATTTGCAGTGTTATGTGAAAATGAAGAGATTGAGACGGCAGAAGACGACGGCAGTGATTCAGGTGATACAGAGACCGCAGGTGGGACATGAATAATACATTACCAAAATCCTCATAATAATCCTATAATGTGGCCTAAAGTATGTGGAGAGACGTGTCCACACACGAGTGTGTGCATGTCTCACAGAGGACAAAAAATATTCTTTAAGCTTCTGTTCTTTCTGTTTCTTGTTCCCAGTATTCTGCTTTTTTCTATAGTTCTATAATATTACACAAATATAACACAAATTGCGTTGCAGCATATTGTTTTTCCTTCTTTTCTCCCCAATTTACCATGTCACAAACCCTCAGCATAATCTTGTGACCCCGTGAAGAGGTCTGCCCTCCTCTAACCCTTGAATTGGCTTAATTTCAAATATAATGTTGGAATAGATGATCATCATATCAAAGGGTTTTTCCTCATATAATAAGATTTGAATGTAAAATGCTCTCAGTGCAGTTTCTATCAAAGGACGTTGAGTGATGAATTCTTTTTGGTTTGTTTCTGATTCTCCAAAGGACAATGTGAGTAAATTGCTGTATTGTTTTTTTCTGTGGAAACACTTTGCAGCGGAGTGGGTGCAGAGTGACACATGACACATAGATAGTGTGTCCACATACTTTTGGCCATGCATAGTGAATCCACTCATCAAAAACAGATGCTGTTATTTGTTGTAAATATTTTCATCATAATAATGGTATTTTGTGTATTTGTAGAGACATTTTCCACTTTAGCACCAGACGTGTCAACGACAGAAACTCAAGCAGGTGAGGTTTTGTTCTCTTATTTGGAAGTTTTTACCACAGATAAGCCCATTTTCTTAATAATAATCAGCTGTGATCAGTCGTGTGGTCAAAAATGGTCGCTGCTGCATGTCTTGTGTCACTATATGTTTTGAGTTTTTTGTATGTAATTGATCGCTATTAGAAATTAGATAAATTAAATAGTTTAAATCATATGCTCAAATTACAAGAGATTTGTTTCTCTCACACTATACCTATAAATGTAAACTAGTATCCCAAACCATAAAACCATTTTGCTGGCTATTATTGCCTGTGTTGTTGATGAGAGCTACTAGCCGGAGGTGGAAAATAATAAATGCAATGAAGAAGAACTGTGACACAACAACAAGGATAAGCCTGTGTCTCGAACCCACTTTCGTCTGACAGATTAAACTTACGGATACAACGATGCACTGTATGCTTCATATAGTGGTTTCTGCAGGTCTGAGTCTTTGCTGATTTAGTTTTTATAACGGCTCATGTGTCCCATGTATGTGTCTATGTTTTTTTATAACTCATCTATGATTATCTTGAAACTTAATAGTAAAGCTGCCTTTTCCCAAAAAGTCAGACCTGGGAATATCACACTTCCATTGAATGATGATGAAACTGTTCCATATTTCTACTACTAGTACCGGTGCTACTTCTTGACATCACATGTAGGAATAATGGGTAAATTGAATCCAATTGATTCAGTTTCTGTTGTTTCAGTTGACGAAAACACAGAAGATCACGGGTCAGGACAGCGACACAACTCCAGAATTTATGGTATGTCAGATTTGACTCTATATTTGTGTAACAATCATGCACACAGACGTACTATCATTTCGCAAATGTCACAAAAAACTGGACCCTGAGCTGTAACAAGTGCCATCTAATTCAAAGGCAGTTCGTTCCCGCATGATTTATTCACTAGTATTTAAGTGACTGAGTTAAGTTCAGCTGGTCTCTGTTCTCTTCAGCAGGCGCTTCAGAAACAACAGAGGGCCCCACCTTCACAGAAGCACCTATCGATCCGGAGGAAAAAGACAACAGTTTGGATCTCATCATCATTCTGATTCCTGCAGTTCTGGTGGTCTTAATCATCAGCATGATAGTCTGTGTCATCTTCATCAACCGCAGGTGGAAAAAGTCCAAAAATGAAGGTACATAAACCATAAACACGAACACTCTGTTCAGCTCAATTAGCTGTTAATGTTAAAAATGTGAAAAAAAAAATCTGTTACCAGATCTTTCAGTGTGGATGAATCCTCAGTTAAGTGGAAAAATTATAATTTCTAATAAACTTCATGTAACAGTTTATTAGATTATTTTAAATAAAGCTGGTGCAGTAGTTATTTAACTTATGGACCGATTGGATTGATTAGTTGCAATTGATTTTTGTAACATTTTTATTTTAATTACAGTAAATATGACTAAAACATGTTGTCTTCTCATAGATCTAAGCAGAGAAGATCCACATTTGGATGACTACAGCACAGAGAAGGTGCCAATGTAAGTATTTATCATTTATTTTATTTTGTTTCACGACAGCTGCTACTTTAAACGGCTTTTGGGAATCATGTGAATGTTTCATTGAAATTGTTTTGCTCAACATCCAATTGCTTAGTAAGAGTTAGCCCTCATTGTCTAACTTTCCGTTTGGGTTTCCTGTGCATATTATCATTCTCTTATCACGACTTGCATCTTTTGGTTATATCAGTGGTATTTTCTTAGCTACTTACATCTGCAACATTACACAAGCATCAATTTGACTTCTTAATCTTATTAATTATTAATTTTCTTAATGTTTGACCAAACTAAACTGCTTTGTGCAGCTGCACAGTAATGCAGTGAGCTAAAAACACTTCCAGTTAACGGCGAGGACATCATTTGGACATCAATTTTTATATGGAGGAAAAAAATCAAACTGTGAAAACAATGTTGGATAAAACTAATTAAAAAATAGTGATTATCTTTGAAAGAAAAAACCATAAACATGAGTTAGACAAAGTATTTTGTAAAAATTTATTAGCAACACAGTAACACGGAGAGTTAACACTAATGCATTGTTCCACATAGAACAATGATTTAAGGTGTTAACTGTTAAATAATAACATTAAATAATAACTCTTTTTATTTTCTAGATTATAGTGTTGTCAAAAAACACCATACAGAAGCGTAATCTTAAACTCATTTGGTTGGTTGTCGGTCTGCGCCTTGGCTCGTTTGTTAGTGCCACAGACCTCCAGTGTTGCCATGCCAGACAAACCGCTTTGCTGAGTTCGTGTTTCCTTTACGTCAAAGTACAAACCACTAGGTAAATTTAAATGCTGGTTCCAAGTGAACAAATGCAGTTAAGTTCTATAACATGCTGCGCTAACTTTAGTCAGTAGAAACGACCGTTATTTTTGTTGTTTTCTAACTGTGGTGGATTGTTACCAAGTAAAAAACAAAAGCTGTCGTGTTAGTGTATCAGATTTAGTTTCATGTAATTACCAGTGTTGGTCCTTTTATGTCTAAAGTTCTTTTAAATTTAATTTAAATTTAATTAATCTAAACTTAATCTAAAAGAATGTTTTTATCTGAGCGCAAGGAGACTGACATGATCAGTTTCTGTCTTTCGGCTCCACAGAATTAGAGTTCAAATGATATGCTATGTGTGTTGTTTTAACGGGACAGCACCCGTAGCTTGGCCACGACAAGTATGTTCCAACAAGATAAATGCAAAAGTAGGTAAAAGATGTGTCTGACTTCATCATGGATTTGACAAACTGGCAGCTGTAATAAAGTCAGTTAAACTGTTGCGAAATGATTCCCAGACCTGGTCCCCAGAGACCTCTTCATTTTCATTTTCATTTTTGCATATTTTCCAAAGTTTTATTTTTATTTTTCTGTACTTTTACAGTAGTATTTACAGGGTTCAGTTGTTCTGAACAACACTGAAAAAATTAAATCGCTGTGGGATATTGGGATATTGTTACCTGTATTTTTGTCGTTGTTGTTGTTGTTCATAGTGAAGTGTCTCATGACTGAGTGATGACTTGTGCTTTCTATGCGTAAGAACCTTTTTGCAAACAATGTGTCGATTTGAGCAGTGAGAAAAACCTAAACATTTTGTGCTTTTTAGGCCCATGTTTGAAGATGACGTCCCCTCTGTGCTCGAAGTAGAAATGGAGGAGTTGGACCAGTGGATGAAAAAAGATGGTACGTTTCTGTATACAAACAAAAAGGGCTGATTTAAAAGCCACGAACGTGCCACTGGAACACGAATGATTCCATGGAGTAAAATGCAAATGAGTTTTTAAGGTGGTGCAACCTGGGGCAAACATTTGATTTATTAATTCAACCCCCTCCACCCATTACTAGACATATCAGTGACGTTAAATATGCATCATGCAACTGAGGAAATAATGAGTTTGATGGCTGCAGGCAACATTGTGCAATAGGGTTGTGTTACTGATTCAGATGCATTGTGCAGCCTACAGTCTGTTCAGTGATGATGCACCGAACTGAGGGGTGTTTCTGATATTATCTAACACATTTACATCAGTGACCTTAGAGTCAGTCATAGAAACATCTGTGTCACACAAAAACAGCACTACAAACTAACTACAGCCTCAAATGGCCATAAAGTTGAATTCAAACTTGTTCTACGTCTATTTAAAACATAAATAGTAATTTATAACTAGCTATAGCAAACACTAAGTGTCCATAAAAAAAAACTGTAAATTGTATTAATAACATTTGAAGCAGTAGCACGAGTTGGTGTCTTTTCCCAGCAGAGGTCACTGTTGTTTCAAAGGAAATGAACACACCTTGCCCTATGTCACTAATGTCACTAATGTCAGGTTATCGCAGCAATGTCTTCAAATCCAGTGTATTTCTATTTCTTTACTGCTTTTCATTGTTAGTTTGTAAATGTCAGCGTTTACTGAACATCCATTCATGGGTTTGCTTGTTGATTTATCGTATAGGTGAAACTGCACAGGACACTAAACACATGTAATTCAAATCATGGTAAGCATGTTTCCACTTGCTGTAAGAATGATTTTATTTTGTGAACGTTTTCTTGGAAATGTGAAATCACTACATTCATTTATAATTTATAAAAATGTGTTTTTAGAAATAATAACAAATATAAAAGGCTTAGAACAAACCATCTGTTTCCAGCTCTTTCCTTTGTTAAAATTGTCTCTCTCGTTCTCTCGTGAACCTTTGTAGTTAATTTAGCAATGCTGATGACTAAATCATGACAGTCACTGTGTCACACCCTGAAGCAATGTGTCACAGGAAGAGTATTTTTTATTAAGCAATGTGCCTGCAGGTGTGAATACAACAGAAGTCAGATGAGCTATTTCACTAAGAATAGTTTCAAAACAGAAACCTAAAAATCTATTGACTAAGTCCATAACCTTGTTATACAATGATGAGAACCCGGCACAGATCAGCAGTTGACTTTGGCAATTAGAAGATTGTTCACACAGTTTGCACATGTCTGCCAGCCTCTGTTTGTTGTGATGCACCAGCTGGTTTCTGTATAGCTGTGACTGATGAACTGTGACCCTTTCGTCATTCCATATGGTGCGATTTGAAAGTGCAAACACTCCTAACATCTGTTAGTGATTACAACAGCCGTGCGTGGAAGTGTTGCCACAACTTAAGCCTGGGATAGTCTCCTTACTGGAAGTGCTGGGAAGGCAAGGTCAAGGTCCACTCCACTAACTGTTGACCAACATCTCATACACACTGCCTTTTCTCAGGATTTTCTATCCAAATCTGTGTAAGGATTACAGGCTACTTTTATTCAACATGGAGGCACTCTGTACACATTTGGTTACACAAGAGATCTCAAAACAGAAGTACAAGCGATGTTTCTGCTGCTGTGGTTGCACAATGTGATGCCATCTGCAGCAGCTGCACCTTGTTTGTTAGACCTGTGGAATTCGACAGTAACTCTGGCACAAGAGTGAATCAGTTTAAAGAAAGAAAGCGCACACAATACAGTTAAAGCTGTTTAAGAAGTCAGTTTTAAAGACTACCAGTTATTGTGCACTGGAAGAGGCTGGACCATAGCAGAGAAGTGGTTTGATTAAGATAAATAATGTTCAAACCAAATTTACGAAAATTTTCAAAAAAGTACTCTAAAGCAAATTTAAGCTTAAAAAATGGAAATCTACTAAATCCAACTAGTTTAATGTAAAACTATGTACTTACAATAAACTAAAGCAGGACATATATGACAGGATCTACCAGACAACATTCCCTCTCTTCTTTACTGTTATCTCTACATGTAGCAGCTAATAAACAGTTGATTTATCCAGCTATTTTTTTTTATTATGTTAATCTTATGAACACTCGAAAGGTCACAAATATTTAGGAGCCTCAGCCAAATAGGTCACAGAAGAGTTGACGAATGCTTTGTGTATTTCAGCTCAGCCCACACTAACCAGAAGTGTAAGTGCAGGTTGTGCTGTGGTTAGTCTTGTTGTTGAAGCTTTTCGGTTTTGTGAGTTTGTTTTGTGCAAGGTTATTCTTCCTCAATGCCGTGTGAAGACAGTAACGGGCAATTAAAGGGCTGTACAGTCAGTAAGTGCATTGGTTAGACAGAGTGAGCGATACCAGGTTACAAGGACTTTGAATCACAGTAAAGAAACAGATTTTTGGTTTGCTTTAGCATTATAGGATGATTTCATAGTAGTGTTTGTTAATTATTTAGTTGGAGTGACACTGAACTATTGCAAAATGTTCCCTGACCATAAGACAATGACCTCCATCAGCAGAGTCTGTTAGAGTAGGCTGACATTGTCACCTCTTTCTCTTGTGATTGCTTTACTGCAGGTTAACAAAGGACGCTCTGCCGGTATGCAAGGACACACCAGCAACAATGCATTGCTGCCAACTCGGATGTTCTGACCTTTCCACAATAATCCAGCACCATTCGTGACCACAGGAGCTAATTTGACTGCCAGGAAACAGCATCATAATGCTCACAGACGTTACCTTTATTTTTATACAGTAAAATAATCAGTGGTAGATATTCACCTGGAAACCTTTGGCTGACATTCCTACTGAAAGTCTTCAGTGGAGAGCAAGGCGCAACAAACACATTTAACTGTGGCAAATGGTGTCTCTTTTGTCAAGACAGCGGTCAGTGTTTTGCATTTTATGTGTGTTTCTTTCATGCTTTGCATTTTTTTGTGTGTATTCAACTGCCAAGCGGCAGTGTGTGATAGGTAAATATACTGTATTTTCCATATAAAAGAATCAGCCTGAAAGAAAGATTTTTACAGAATTTGATGTTTGATACAAACCCACAACCCACTAGATCTTCCCCACTCATCTAATTCATACTGGTAAAGTGTATGCGGTTATTTTAAAGTGTACTCATCTCCAACCGTCGTAGATATGACTTCTCATAGTTTCTACTGACGGCCTCTTTTCGGCTCAGTGTGTGTTTGTTGTATCACACTCTGTGACTCCCTCCAGCTGCAGGTTTTTAATGGTGAAATCTTAGTGAAGACTGTGAGGCATGCATGAGATCAAGGCCACTCCTTTTTCATGCCTGTGCAGAGTTGGTTAAGACTAAGTGTTTTTTTTTTGTTCGTTTCAGAAACTGTCTGAAATCATGAGTATTATAATACATTACTGCGTGTTACTAAAACAGCTTTTGGAAAGCTTAAATTTTTCATCTCACTAATGACAATATCTCATTGACTGAATACTTTATATCTACAGATGCTGTTCTCATGTTTTGTTATTAGTGTTGGCTTCAAAGTATTAAGTCTAAGCAGTCATTGAATCTGAACTACTCTAAATGTGAGCTCAACTTTCTGTGTCAGTATTTTGCAGGGACTTGCACTGTAAATATGAATATACAGAATAACAAGTTGTTTCCATGTCTTGTGTTAATATTTTACATAAGACTACAGTATTGTAGTTTTGCTGATGAACCTTTAAATAACGTGTAAATAAAGTGTCTTTGTAAAATCACGAGTGTATGAGCATTGTATGCGAACACACAGTCGTGGGTAAGTGGTTAGACCGCTGTGCTCCAGATGGAAATATCTACGGGTATTTGACAGGTTACTGTGTACGTTTGTGCGCCATGTTTCCAAGTCAGGTGATGATGCTGAAAAACTAGACTTTGAGAGCCATGTCTCTACAACTATTTGATGTAATGCCCTAAGAGTTGGTTGAGGTATTCATGGTCTTTAGAGGATGAAGTTTGATGATCCTGGTTATTCTGTGACATTTCATCAATGTACAGACACAGCCCACTAACCTTTGCTCTAGCACTACAATAACAGTAACACATTTGTTTTTGAGTCAAATATCCTGACAATGATTAGGTGATCTCTTAACTTCACTATTACCATCATAAGCTCAAAACTGTAACCTTTCCAGTAAAATAGATCATGACCAAACACATGAAAAACAAACTGCATTCCCATCAGTCTCTGCTCTACCTCTGTAAACATCCATGTATCCAGTATCTGTAACCGCTTACCCTTTTCTCAGTTGCATGGCGGCTGGAGCCTGTCCCAGCTGTGAGTGGGCAAGGTCCACCCTGCACAGGTCACCAGTCTATCTCAGGGACAACACAGAGAGACACAGATAGACAGACAATCATTCACTTTCACATTTACTGCTATGGGCAGTTTAGAGTCACCAGTTAACCCAACATGCATGTCTATGGACTGTGGGAGGAACCAGAGTTCCCAGAAGAAACCCATGCAAGCACAGAACAAAGCAAGCTCCACACAAAAAGGTTGCAGACAGCCCATGATTCAAACCAAGGACCTTAGTTGTGATTAAATATGATGACACACCTCTATAGAAGGCCTCACAGCTGACAATGCATACTTTATTAGAAAAAAAGCCATGAGGTCAACGGAACTACCTGCAGAGCTCAGAGACAGAATCATTGCAGGGCAAAGCCTGGGGAAGGCTATAAAAAATCATGGCAGAGTGGCAGGACACAAGCCTCCCCCAAGGCTAAACACGTCAAAACCCACTTGGTGTTTGCAAAAAAAGCACCTGACAGACTGTCAGACTGTAAGGAGCAACCCTTTCTGGTCTGACAAAACCGACATTGAACTGACCTCAAATCTAAACCTTATGTCTGGAAGAAACTAGGCATTACTAATCACAACCCAATACCATCCCTACAATGCAGCATGGTGGTGGCAGCAGCAGGATCTGGGAAACAGAATGCTTTGAGTAAAGAGAGTAGAAGTATAGAGATATCCTGAAGGAGAGATAGGAGAGGCCCAAGAACAACAGCGTGAATGTCCGAGAGAGGTTCAGCCAGAACTTAAACCCTACTGAGCATCTCTGGAGAGACCTAAAATGTCTGTCCACCAATGATCCCCAACTAAGAGAATTTACAAAGCAGAATGGCAGAAATCACTTAATTTAAAAAACACTTTGCTGTCCAAAGCAGCATACAAATGAAGTAAAATCCATTAAATCGATGGTAAGCCTGAAAAATAAATTAGTATAAATTTGTATTATTAACAATGCATGTTTGACTGTTAAAATGTCATGATGTGAATTTGACAGTAATCAAAAGGTTTTGCCCAGGGTTTTAAATGAGATTAAATTATTAGCACCACAAAAACAAATCAACTTTGTTAAAGTGCGTCTATCTGTCCAACCTGTTCATTGTTCTCTTCAGCTTTTGTGTCTCCTGCTGCCAACCCACTGATGACTCTGCTCCACTTTCCACTTTGAGCCGTGTGTCTGATGGACACTTACGAAAAGCTGATGGATTTCATACCCGGGAAAGGTGTGAGGGAGCAAGGACAGACGATCCACGCAAACCAATGAATACAAATGAGAAATAACTCTCTCGTTCCATTTTCTCATTAGATTTGCAGACAGCAGTTTGCTCTGCCACTGCACAACATCGGCATCATCACTGCTGTCTGGCTGCTCTGACACTGCTCACAAAACATTGACATTTTCATGAAGAACAACCAGCGCCTTAGGAAACACTGAAATATGTTTATACCAAGTCTATGGTTTACACAGGGATCTCAAGCCTGTTGCACATCACATGCAATTTGTTGGGTAGCAATTGAATTTTGGAGTATCATGCCAAAAGGCTTGTCCTGTTCCATCCTCTGGAGAAGTAGCTCATTTTCAAATATTAGGAAAACAAAGACCCTATTTTTTCCAGTGCTTTGAGTATTGCTTGAAAACCAATAAACTATCGACAGGCTTTAGGCTGGTCACCTCAATATTAAGTCTATTGCAGCCTCTTTACAGTGGCTCCCAGAGAGGTTTTGAGTTGATTTTACAATCATATTTGTTAAATTTAAATGATAATTCCACAGATTTTACATGTCAAAGGGAATTCACTGATCACGTACAAATGAAACAGTTATATCTGTTCTTTAATGCTGCTAAAGGCAAAGGTGTTAGTATGGGAAGGTTTAGGTGTCGTACTTTTGTACAATAATTTACTATGTTGGGAATTAAATGTTTACATATTACAAGCTCTATTTTAGTTCCATATGAGCCTGTAGGTGATCCTGGAGCAGAGATCTTTAAAATGGGAACAACCCCCCAAGATTTTTGCAGGGTCGGGGTCTTGAAGCTTGAGGGTCTTTTTATTCTGATGCAATTTGATACAGTATATATTTACTATTTAGTTTTCAATAGAGCTGAAATACAAGTATATAAAGTTACAAAACACATACAAAAACACATTTTTAAGCTTTGTTTATTAAATTAACATGCCAGGTAATCCCCAGATCCAGGTTAAACTTACATTTTGGCTGATTTTCTTTGTGTTTTGGAAATCACTTTGAGCTCTCATGTGATATGTTGGGAATTTTGTCCTTTTCCATGAAATCTCATAAAACAACAATTAATCCATTAATCAAATAGGCAGTCTGCAGATTTTCTGTGGTGAGCTAATTCTCTCCCTGTTCTAGCTCAATTTCTAGTGTACAGAGATGAGATTGGCATTAATCTTGTTTCTCGGAGTGAATTTCCTATATTACCAAGCTGCTCCATTTAATGAAACTTTAAAATAGTTGCAGTAGAGCAGCAGGTGTAGGGTTTTAGTTACTGTGTGCACAGGCAGAGCAAACAGGGTTTGTCCATGCAGTGCCAAATTCTAGCTAAACAGGTTTACACGTAAATAAAACAACAAAGGTTTTTATCAAACATGACTGTGTCAAACAATATGTAATGGGTTATGTATTGACTGAGAAATCAGAGCCTACAACCTGAGGCCCTTCAAGCTGGCACAAGGTATATCTACCGGTATGTGGGAGGATATGTATATTCAGGATTTTGATTAAAGGCATATCTGTCACAGTGAAAAGAAATGTGACATAATCCCCTAAAGGACACATTCCTAACATCATATTTCCATATTTCTATCAGCTCTGTTTCACAGCAGCTGTGTTTGTTTGCCTTCAAGAGCTGTGATGTTAGAGCATCGTCCGTCTGTCGCAATCATCACATTCACTCATTCTTGGGCAATCTTTGAGTGGAAAACAGAACACCCCGGGGAATCTGTGTGTGGGAGAGTGTGTGTTTGTATCATTATTGGAGACTTTTACTTCACAATAGTTTTGAGTTTCGTCCTTTGTAGAGTCACGATGAGCAACTTGAACCGTGTGAAACTTTTCACAGCCTCTTATGAAAGACTGCTCTTTGCACCATTTGGACAATATTTGATAGAGCGTGATAGAGCTGGTGCTACTACTGAGAACACAGAGGTCGTGTCCTCTGTTTAAGAGAATCATTGTGTGATTCTTACAGGCACATTGGGAATCATGTAAATCGAGATGGGTCAACCAATAAAAGCTACGATGGTAGCTTACAAATATGAGATAATGCTACAAAATGCAATTTAACCTATTGCTAACATGAGACTCAAAACAAGACCTTTCTTCACCACCCAGCCGCCCCTTTCCCTGCTATCCTCTTCTACTGCCTGCTATGCTCCATTACACTTTAAACAGCCCTTTACGTATGCAACTTCATTAGAAAGACAAGCCCCCCTCCAAAAAGTTTACATACATGACTGCCAGTGTTGTTCAGGCAGAATTATTCTGAAAATTTGAAACCACCTCTCCATATCAAGTTTTCAAACTTATTTCTACCTGAATTAAATATATAAATAAACTTTACATGTTGTGGCATTAATCAACTTCAGCTGAATAGCTACTTTAAACATGCATTACACTTAGCACAAAGATAACTTACAAGCTTATGTTAAATTATGTGTAAGTGAGCACAAAATTCAATGTTAACTGTCACCAGCAGAAGGGTGGACACTGTACTGAACTGTTGTGATGAGGAGTAAGCTGGAACAGAAGTCTTCAATCTATCACCAAAATCATCGGAAATTATTGAATACTGCATACAAGTAGACAAAATGTGTTTTTTTTTTATCATAATGATTTGATAATGATGAATATTCTATTCAAACTACAACAACAACAAAGGAGTAATATTAATAACTGTAAGCTAATTTCAGTAAGACAGTGGGGTTAATACAGATTAAAAAATTTAATCTAAAACACCAAGTAAAAATGGCATTAATAGAACATTGCAAGCTGCTTTCTCTTATTTGACTGCATGTAGTAACAAAGTGAGGATATTTAAATCTTCCTTTGTTTTCTGGTTCTGGTTTTCAGTTTTCCAAATCACCAGATGCCAGGTTTAATTCCACACTTCTCAGGACTGCATGTATGGCGCTTAGTGCTATCTCAGGGTTTCAGACTCTCCCTGGAGGATCCAGATACAGGGCATGAAAATGGCCATGAGCCAAAGCTAACCATAGCCGGCACAGCCGGGCGGCAGCAGCAGCAGTGGGAGCAGCAGACAAATCCATAAAGCTTGCTCAAACAAGGTTCAATATGCCAGGAAGAATTTGGTTTAGGTTTTCATCTGGCATCATTTAAAATTGGAGTCCTCCACACACCCATCAAACAATGTCTCCAGTTTTCATATTTCAACATAAAATTATATTTAAGCTATATTAAATAGTAATGAGAAAACTAATGGCAGGTTGACTTCAAAAGTCAATCGTATTTTTTTAAAGATTAAATATTTATGTTTATGTATTTCATGTGAGCAATGAAATGAAAAGTGTGGAAAGGTTCTTACCTCAATCTATTCATTACAGTGTGACCAACATTCAAACCTTTTATATATTAGTAGACTGTAATTTGCAAATGATATTTTTACACAAATTTAGTTGTAATAATATAACATATAATAAATAAATAAATAATAATTATTTACCAATAAATCCACTTTTTACTTGTATGTGATTTGTTTAGTAATAACCAAAGTCTGACAACAAATTAAACATGAGTTATAATTTTCATTATCTACAAATAGTAAATTATAAGTCTATCTATTGCTGGTGGTCTGTATCATTTAATTAAAATTCATGTTGAATAGCTGATAAAGGCCGGAAGTATGCAAAGCAATACTCAAGTAAAATGAATATACAGTGGCGAGGGCAACACAGCAGTTAAACTAAACTTCTCAAAAAGATAGAACAGTAGAATAATGGAACACTAAATAGAGAAGTTTAACGTTACCAATTGTAACTTTCTTACCTAAAAATATCAAACAATTGTAGTTCAGTTCAAGTTCAATTGCAATACTAAATGATAAATATGTGTGATATTGTATTTGCCAAACATTGTCCTACTGTAACTCCACCAGGGACGTCAGGCCAAAGAGCTGTGTAATTACATCACTTTTGAGCGTCCGCTAGCAAACAAAAACGAATCATCATCAAGTTGCGACAGCCATTCTCTCCAGTCGGTGGAGAGTCAGGAGACGAACAACCCTGGCGGCTGTTGTGGAGGCTGTGAACAGCGAATCACTCACAACCGAGACGCCGTTTGGTCTTTGTGGATGTGTTTACCTTTTCTAATAGTCGGTGGACATCATATGTCGCCCAGTGAGGGAACAGAGTCAGAAGGTCGATCAACACACTCGTCAATTTGACAGAGCAGCTAACGCTAGCAGTGTTGTACTAGCCAGCTAACATTACACGGACCTGGCATGTAGGTTGCCTTGTAGAAGCTAGTTAGCTGGGCTTGCTAACGTGCTAGCGTCTGTAAGTTAACTAGGTGCAAACACTGGCTGCTCCTGGTGGGGCACCAAGAAACGAAGAAGGAACGTAATATACCTCAATAGGGACTCCAGCGGTTTCTTCTTCAAGCTCCAAGCATACCTCGGTTTGGATACACCACCCAAGGAACCCCCTGGAGAGGCCTGCAGATTTTGTCAATTTTGACATTTTGGAGGTAAATAGAATGTAAAATTACAGAGTGCAAGATCACCACTGAAATATTCCACTAATGGTCCACTAGAAAGGGGCCTAGCATTAGCCGGCTAATGCTAAAACACACACACACCTAGCACATCAGCTAGCAGTGTTAGCATCGCTAACGTACTTCTGTTGATGTAGAGCTTGTTGGCGACTTGAAAGAAGTTGAAGTAGGCAAATTTAGCCTCGTTGCGGCTTAACGCATTGTGTGGTAATGTTAACAGCAAAAATATATGTATATCTGAGAGTTTTATGTGTACAGGCAGACTCAGTTGAAAACACAGTGCCTTTTAAAGAAGCTGCACAAACTGAGCCAAAAGATGCAGACTGAGTTCACAGCGCACGTAACTAACACAACCCAGTCAGACGAAGCGCTTCAACGGTGCAAGCGAGGCTTCTTTTTTGCTCATAGCATTCAAAATTCATGTGGAGGTATGATTTAGTAAGTGAAAAACCTGTTGTTATCGCAGCTGTTAGGACTTCAGTGTCTCACATGCTCGCTGAAGCCATGCTAACTTAATTTAGGGCTTAACAGTTAGTGATCAGGCTCGACCTGGTGGAACCGCGACTAACGGGGCAGTGACCATGAGCACTACTTAAAGCTTATGGAGAGATTTAAGATTTTAGACACAGACTGGTCTGATTGTAAAAATCACCGCAGAAACACTTGCATTCTCAAAGAAGGCACTTGACAGCAACATTAAATTGTATTAACAAAATACACGTCTCCGCTTTTTATTGTTGCCAGTTTATTAGGTACATCTGTAAAAACGTGTATAGTCTAATACAAGAGTGCTGCAACACAAATTCTACCGTCATTATTGCAATTATTAAGTCTCTAACTACCATCTTTTTTTATTACCAATTATTTACTTTATTGGCAAATTTATGAACTTTTCTATGAATTGCCGGCAAACTGTAAATTTGTTGCATAGTAACTTTCTGAAACTAATTGTTTTTTTCATTAGTCATAGCAGCTGTATTTGTATTGATTTCTGATGTAAAATTTACTTTTATTGAACACAAGTACAGCAAACTAATTTTTAACCAACATTTTACCCCATCTCTTCACCTTTGGTCAGAAACGTTATGTTATGTTATAACGTAAACATTACTGCTAACATACATAACTGCATAGAAGTATGCT
Organism: Channa striata; assembly: GCA_033026295.1. Taxonomy (NCBI): domain Eukaryota; kingdom Metazoa; phylum Chordata; class Actinopteri; order Anabantiformes; family Channidae; genus Channa; species Channa striata. The sequence continues at coordinate 10,062,985 of CM065188.1, read as the reverse complement.
ATATAAATAACTCAGTTTCACTTCTCCCCACATCCCAATTCTCTTAGGTGACCATATATATATATTTTTTTATTTTGTGCTGTCAAGTGTGAAAGTCAGTTAAATCAAACGCCGTGCTGAAATAAATAAAAGTTCACATAAGTAGTATCCAACCCCTGTTAAACCCCAGCCAGCTGGAGAGTTGGGAAGTCAGGTCAAATGACAGATGTGTACTTATTCTCATGCACAGCCAACACAGGTGTAGGTCACATCACTCTGCAGGAGAATACAACACCTCCTGCACCCTAGCTGCTGGTTAACCGGATTCACTTGACCTCCCAGATTTGACTTTTCGATGATAACTAGAATAAAAACAGAACCGCTTGATTTTTATTTGCATGCATTGTACATCTGCAGGTTGTGCATTGAGAAGTTCCAAACTAATTTTTAATCACATGCATTACATTTTACAATTTAGTCATTTGATATATGATGCAAGTTGTACCACTAACCCTGAGGTTCATGGTAATCTGTAAAGCTGAGACACAGCTGCCCTTGTAGATTAAACAGGTGGGGTGATTGTCTTTTATGCACGAGGTCCATGTAACGTGTAGAAAACACCTTTATGTGTTAAGAGTAAAAATAAACATAGCATTAGGTCCACATCTCTCTGACTCAGTGCCAGTTTATTTTGGTTTTGTAGTATCGATTCTGTATTAATTCTTCTGGTAGCTTGGTAAAACTTGTAGGCATCTAAACATTCTTCAGGTGGCATTTTGTGTGGTGCTAAATTGACTTGTCTGCCCACAAAAAAATATTTCTTTCAAACATTCTTTTATTGTGGTTTTTACCAGCTCTGACAACCTACCATACTGGCTAAATAAACCTATTTACTATTTATCAAAAAGTAAAGTAGTGTAAGCAGTATATTATGCAGAGGATTACAGAATGAAAGTGTAAAAAAAGGTTGGCGGAATTGAGACATGAGTGGCAGATTTTCAGTTTGCACGAATAGGTGATGAAATACCATTTTCTGGCTGTGATTATTGCTGCAAGACCTTGGAGAGTGAGAGATGAGGGGTATCCTAGACTTTTGTTTGCAGAAAGTTCCACATTCCCACAGTCATGACTGTTTCTGTTGGTTACCCTGGGGCCTTCCTAAAATTGTGCTCTTATATATGGACAGTAAAGTTTCCTGGCTTTGAAGCTTGAATTGACAAAACACAAAAGGGTCAGACTGAGATTGGTTCTTCAGAATGAAATGGTGGGCAGTGCTTCAGCAGACATACATTCTCACAGACTGATCTTAGTCACTCTGCACTGAACTGTTTTTTAAAAATTAGAAACAAAAGCTGATTTGTGATCTGCATGCATAAGATGAATAAACAATGATAAACTTTTTTTATATTCAACTTATTTTGCCAAGCTGATATTTCCTACAGGTAAATACCTATGCATGTGGATTTTAACCCAGTTATGAAACAATCATGTAATCTTGGGTTGTTGAGGACAGAGGGTAGCTGAGATCATGTATGAGGCTATTTGTATTTCTCTTCTGTCTTCTCCAAGTTTCTATTGTGCTTTGGTCCTTGTCACAACTAACTGTAATGTAGGCCTGGAGAGGGAAGAATGCTGACACATTTAAAAAATGTTAAGCTCAATTTTTGCATTTCAGCGTTTATTGAGTCTAGATGTGGGAAAATCTGCCCCCTAAATGTTGACTGTTCAAATCATCAGTTGAGAAGGCCCCAACATAAATCTCCTGTTGTCAAGTAATTCACTGAACCTTGTTTTTAGCTTCTTGACTATATGCAGAGCAATGCAGGATAACAGCATGACAAGCTATCAACTTCTATAAACAAAGTCTTAAAATGACCTAACTACAAAACTGCTTGGAACAGAAATAAAAAAGGGTGATGAAAACTGAGGTAATTGCAAAGCAGCATGACTTTCTTACTCCTGGGAGCAACTTGGGGTACAAGACACTGAACCTGAAGTTTCTGCTGGTGAGTTAGTCTAGATTTGCATGACAGCTCTGCTTGCATCAGTGTGTTTGTGTATAAATGAGAGGCAGCATTCCAAAGTGCTTTGGGTACCATTAAGGTACAGAAGTGCTATGTAAGTGCACACCATATACCATTATGATGTGGTGCAATATGATTATTATTTTTTTTAAACTTGACTAAGACCAGGATGGATTGGTTTTATTGGTTAAAAAGTTTAAAAGAACCATTGGCAGGATGGTTTTGTAGGCTGTGGAAATGGATAAGAAAGAATGGGACAGAATAGAAAAACTTCCTTTAGTTACAGATGAATGCTGTCTGATCAGAGTAGACAGGCTTTCATCAGCTGGTTTATGAGAATCAAAGAATTGATGATTGTGATTTCGTGAACATTATTAGCCCTGTGAAGACCATATTCGGGCATAAGTTAATTCTACTGGTCAAGATGAATTTGAGAACTTCTTCCAAGTAGAGGGGCTTAAGAGGGAGTACGTGTCAGTGTTACTCTGTGGGGTTAGATTTTCTAACAGTCCAGAGTTTGGATCTAGAAGAAAGCATAACTCAGTTTTTTTTAAACACAAGCCACATGTCTCAGCTACCTGAATCCTGATTTTTTTCAGACAATGGTGGACTTGTGAAGGACAGATGGGCAGATCTAAAGAAGCAAAGACAAAAGGCCAAATAATGATGTGAGACAGGTAGATGATGCATCAGTGGGAAAAACAGTTACAAGCTGGAAAAAGTGCATGAGCAAGTATGGACAGGAAGGATAGAGGGGGGAAAAAGAAAATATAACTGTTCTCATAAAAATGAAGAGGAGAAGCAGAAAGGATTAGGTTAGCTGAAGTAATAGTGTTGTTATGTGTAGGCAGGGGCACTTCTGAAGATGAAATTGAGAAAGGAAATTAAGGAACTACTCGATTAGGTACTCGATAAGACGGAGGGATCCCCCCATCTCCAGGGAGTACTATGTAGTTTGTGTTGCTAAGGCAAGGAAATAAGTTGAACTATGTGGCAAGAATGGACACATCAAGGAGAGAAGAAATAAAGGTTAAGATTGTAAGGAGGTCACACTAGTGGGCTTTATCTCCACTACTTCTCTGAAGAAATGCTTTCAGTCGCTTCTTGGTTTTGTTTTTACCCAGCAATAGTAATTGAAACACAGCCCTCACAGAGATCAAGGAGCGCTGTGGGTAAGGACCATCTGATCACCCAAAATCTATCATCTTTACGGAGATGTTCTAGAGGGAATAATGAGAGATACGGTGCAGAAATACAGAGCTAAGTTTAAGCTAATTACAGCAGCGAATCAGCAATCAGGTTTCTCCTTTTCTCCGGGCATATTTTGTAAGCATGGCTGACAGCTTGTTACAGGAATATTATGAAAAAGGCAGGCAGATCGGAAAATAACAAATTATCATATGACATGCCAGTGGACATATTCAGACTTCTACAGGCCTTTTAGTGTTAGTCCCAGTTCTAGTCAGACTTTATAAGGACGTTAAATACTAGCCTCTTTAATGATCTCTCCTGCCATCTAGCTACTGCACTCCACCACTGTCCGCAGCATTTTGTCCTGCGCACGCACCTTTTAAAAAGCTGATTATAAAACTCTTTTATATACATCTATGGCAGAGAAATTTGGTTTCATAAATGCACATGTTGGTTTGTGGTTTCTGCATTCCCCCTCTGTGATTTTTATACTAAGTTTACATGGTTGTTAGGAAATTGGCTTACTTGAAAAAGCCTAACCCAACCGGGTCATTTAATTGCATGTAAATGCATTGTTTATTATGAGCAATGGTATTATTATGAGCCATTAGCTACTTACCTGCGTCAGTTGTGGGAAGCTGTGGGAGGTTAGGGTATTTACTTTAGAACCTTTGTTAATGTTATGGTGTGCTACAGGTTTTGCATTTTTCAAAAATAGAAATATGGTCCATCTAAATGTGGACAGGTGCGCTACAAGCCTCCTCTAACACAGACTCACTGAATAACCGTGGCAGTAGTGCGGAGATATTCCTTTTTAAATGGTTTGAGCTAGGCTCGCCCTTCTGACCAATCAGAGACAGGTAACAATTTATGCTTTATTAATACGTTTTACGTAGCTGCTTATTTGGTAGTTTTACAATTATTTTTAGATTGATAACTATGGCTACCTGAAAATCTGTACCAGATCCAGGAAGTAGAGGAAGAGCTTGGCACAGCAGAGAGGACTGACTCGGTGATGTGGGCGCTAGCTAAAGTTGCACACTGTAATTGTAATTTGCTAACCCTAGCATTTAGTGGTTAAAGCAAAGAAGGACACATTGTTAGAAAAAGCGTTTTTGAATACTGGAAGGAAACTGAGGTGTTGGACAATAATGTAGAGGTGCATTGAGATTATATTGTGTTTACGTATATTTTTAGATTTCATTTTTTAGGTAACTTGAATCTTCTACATTATTATTATATTTTATTTATTATATAAACATATATACCGCTTATGATTTAATTTAAACACTTCTCATACCTGGGCGTATTATTACTTTCATTTTTGTTCTTATTTCACTGACTTGCTTTCTTACAGCCACTAAAACCTCCATATATTTACAGTGTTTTTATTGCATGTCTTCATAATCCATTTTGTCATCAGTCATGTCATGTGACGGTATCTTCTGTCCATAGCTTCCTTATTGTGCTTTCTTAATAAGTTTAAATTTAATCACTGAGCATTTACTGGAGATGTACAAGCAACTACACCAAAGCGTGGGTGTGTTTTGCAGTTGCGAATGGCCCTCTGCTCTGTATCTGTGAGGCACAAGGAGCATGTTAATAATTTAGTACTGTGCCATGTATTTCTGAGTTGGTTAATGAACCTGGGGATGAATCTTCTAGGCATATTGCTTTGAAGTGGGCTATAGTGGAAACACTCAGTGACATAATGCAGGGACAAGACGAAGTAGACGTAGGTCAAAACAAGTCAGTGGTGATGATGATCTGGCTTGACGTTATGGTGTGAGAAGAAGAGGCATTTTAATTCCTGCAGCTGTGGCAAAGCATAGGTGCAATTATAACACTTTTGGTATTTGTTTACCAATTTGGTATTGAGTTTGCGGCTGAAGCTCAGTTGGTAAGGCATTCGTCTGCAGAGTCAGTGGTTTGATCCCCGGTTCCTTTCTTGCTAGGTGTGTGTGTGAATTTGTGGATGAGAAGCTACATTGTAAAGCCCTTTAAATAAAAGCGCTATATCGGTGACCATTTACCATTTACCAAGAGCACACCTTACAGTGTTATACTGTGCTTGGAAAATAGAGCGACCTAGCCGGATTCTGGACGCTGGTAACAAAGTTCTTCTACCAGCACCGCTTAATATCAATTATTCCACTTTGTAACCACTTGGTGCTAGAGCTGGGCTTGTAGATGGTTCAGGGTTGATGAGTTGAAGTTGTGAACTCTTTAATAACCTCTTTGCTTTTACACAGACTATAGAGCCATCATAGAGCTGTCATTAAGTCAATATTTCTGTTGCCACTTCCATAGCAGTGCCAACATTATGAACAACAGGCACAACATGCAACATCTCTGCTCATGTCTTTGTGAGTACATGTTAGCATTCAACACCATTGCATTTGTGCTGTCTTTTGAGATTGCTGTGATCGTGTTAGGTAGTATTAATTACAGTTAGTATCTATCATCAACGAACTTGGCATACTACTATTAGTCTTTATTAGCCTTAGTCATTAGCTAAGTAGGATCAACTGTGCTGGTGTCAATCGTATTTCAGTTGTACACCACAAATCTAGTAAATGTTACATCATTTTTTTAAGCACTTTTGTTTACATATTAATTAATTTATATTTACTGTACAATCTGTATCTTGCTACAGGGACAGTCAAAATTTTACATTACCTGCAGATATTTATTTTCATAATGAATGTATAATTGACTGATGTATTTAATTATTTAATTTCCCCAGTCTTTTAGACAAATAATCAGATGTAGAATTTCAGGTTTTGGCAGCACCATGCTAATCAATAGGTTAGGTCAGAGCGACTGTGCACATGAGTTTTCCTCTAGCACAGTGTTAGACTGACAGCGATCGAAGTAGCTCCACGGCTAACAGCTCCATCTCTCCAGCCTTTCCCCGCCCCTTTCATCACAGACAAGCCTGTAGGTCCTGGAGCTTTCAGTTTAGACCTTTTTACATCATGCCTTACAACACTTACATCTCTCCACTGCCACCCATAACCAGTTCTTCTCTAAGACAGCAGCAGAGGTGTTGGATAAAAACTGTTTGAAAGGAGGCCTCTCCCAGCATAGGTTCTGTTGGCATGGTAACGACTGTCTTTGTGAATGGAAGCTTCGCTTGCACGCCTGGTCAGGGGTCTGCCACTGTCTTGGTCCAAGAAGACATTGTCAGACTTCTCACAGGAAAACCTTCCGGCTGTTCGCTAAACCTGTTTTTACTACAGTTTTTAATCAAATATCCTTTTTTTTTTTATTTAACAAGGGCCTGTCACAGCTTAACTTCAGTTTCCAACGTACTGTATACCAAAATCATCAGTTTTTTGAGCAAAATGTGTATGTGATTTTCTTTTTTTCCTTTTTCCCTGTCGTCCTCCTGCATTGCAGTCTCTGAAAATTGCCATGAGAGCACGTTTTACCACTTGTTTAGTATCTTCAGCCCATCCACATTTACCTTCTTAACATTCTTTATCTTTGATAATTTCCTGGTAGTTTATGTCTTTTGCTTAGCATCTAAAAGACAAAACACATTAAAAATGCATCTGAAATTGGAGCTTTGTGATTTTGACAACAATTGAAAACTATTAAATGTTCAGCCCTGATCTGAAAACTGGTCATTCACACTTATACATAGCTTCCTGAAAGGGACAGGTACAACTTATCAAAAGCTGTAATGTACATTTATTAGTGAAGTGATCTATGGTTTACTAGGTAAATGAAATTTTACCGAACACTGAAAACTGATTTTATCTTTATCTTCCTTATCATTATCTTTAGAATGTTTTTTGCAAATATGATTGTATTAAAAAAAAAAACATCAACTGTAAATGGACAGTCCTACAGTTTTGCAGATTTGTCTCCTAATTGAAAGATGTTGGATGAAAGGATATGGATTGCATTCATGTTAGGTTAATAGAAGGCAAAGGAATTAAACAAAAAACTGTGATTGCATTCATAAAATACAAAAGCTCTTGACTTTCAGTCACAGTCATTTGACTATATGAATACTGTGGTTGCCCTACCTGTCCCTGTAAAATCAAATATTGAATAGCTGCAAATTAGTAATTACCTGACATTTCACCAGCTCAAAGGGGTCAGGAAGGATAAACGCACTAATGATGGGTAAACCAGTGGTGGTCCAAAAATGGAACACGCACAAACTGTACACAGAAAATAATATATTGAATTTTCTTTGCAATAACTGTCCATAGTTTTCTGAGACAGAAATTATAAGGGTTCTCACTGTTTTGAAAGTAAACCCTGACCAGGGTTGCCTGGGGCAGTAGCCAGTACCCAGCAGTCTTTTATTGACAGTTCACCAGTCTGTTTCAGGGGCAACACAGACAACCATTCACACTCACATTCACACTTACCGGCAGTTTAGCATCACCAGTTACACACACATGACACATGAACGGTCCAAAGGTTTCCTGGAGGCTGCAGCGGGTTTATGGATTTGAACCAGGGACCAGGACTTCTGTCTGTTGGTATTGTTCTTGAGATTTAAAGTGGCTTTATATATTATAAACACTGATATTTATGATGTAATGGTTTAAAATGTCAATTTAAAAACAAATTGAAAGGAATTGCTTGAAGCTATCTTGCAGCTCTCCTTTGTTTCACCAATCTCCTTAGGAAGCTTCAGGTTACGGTTTTGTGTCTGACCCCCAGCTTCACTGTTTGGGGTATTATAACCTCATCCTCAGGAGGTTGCTATTTGTTATGTACAGGACCTAGTGCAGACAACTCAACAGCAGACGAAATAGCTTGTGAAAAGAGTTGAGACTTTAGCAGGTAAAGCTTCACCCCCCAGCAGAAAAAAAAGGTGTTAGAATTAAATTTATCACTTGGCAGGAACTTGCCTCTCAATGAAAACTAAAGTTGCTCTGTATCTGTCTAATGTGTTTTAAATAAGATACTTTGGTTGACAACGGTATTCACTTTGAGTGATATCCCAGTGTTGCATTCAGATCACATTTCTGCTGCCCTCCAGCACAAAACTCACCTCCAAACTATCAATATCTCTTGTTCATGTTGAGAAGAATGTTAGATGGTAAGTTTTGGAAAGAGATCCTTTATGTGTGTTAAAGGGTTGGGGCCACTGCAGGAATGTGTTGCATTGTGATAGTAGAAATATTCTCCCTTAGACTTGACCTAGGTGGCTTTCTGCCGGGGACACAGACAGCTGGCAGCTCATTTAAAGTGCCTTTAAGTCTATTAGGGAGGATAATCCTTGAGGGAGAGTTTCAGAGAACAGCGGGAGCAGGCAGAAACAGCCTGTCAGTTCACTTTTCTCACTTCTGCCATCCAATTGTGTCCCTTGTACAACTCCTTCCCATGCAGCCAGTGTTCTCCAACACATGGACACCATATGCTTTCTTCATTACTCTGTAAAAGGAGAAATGGCCTACATAAACAAAATGTAAAAAACAGAGAAAACAATGGCGTGTATGCGCTCTGTATCCTTAAAGGTTTAGCTCTGCTTCAAACTAAATGGCTATAAATGATCTTTGGAGTGCATTTTTCTGACATCACAAGATCAAGGTTTACAGGCATGTTTTGTTTACTTCTCTGCTGCTGTTGTGTGTGTGTGTGTGTTCTACTTCACATTTGTTTCTCACCTTTGCTTTCTTTACATTTTCTCTAGACTCCCACCTTCGCTGCCTCTGGCTCACTCGTTGGCACAGCACCACTTCAAAGGAGAAGGTCTGCGGCGCTGCAGATAAGACGCCGTACCCCCAAGCACCGGCAAGCTTTTCCAGAGCCCCTACGCTGTCCCTCGGCTGACAGGTTTGGCCCTTTCTCTGTCTTGTAGCAAACTGTCTCTTTGCTGACGTTTGTATTTTTTTTACAACCCCTGTGACTGCAGTTTCCATTGTTCTGTAGAGCCCCCCACACAAATGACCATTTGTACTCTCACCTAGCAGCATTTGTGAAACTTGACAAGATGAAAGTAATGAGTAACTTGTTGGTATTTCTTTTCTTCCTATTGGGACCTATTGCGCAGATGTTTTACCTTTTCAACATTGAACATATGTCAGTATAAATTTTTTGATATTTCAGAAATGGTGTCACATTTAGAACCTCTCTGAGTTTTGGTGATGTGTTTACACCTTTTAAAATGATTTGTGTCCATCAGAGATCCCACATACAGTAGGTCACAAATTTTTGCAGTTGGTTTTCTACAATAGTGAAGTACTGCCTAACACTTTTTAATTGAACACGTTCTTTCTATTATAGGTCTGTGTAATATTGGTATTTTTATTGGTATTCATAGGGTAAAGTAAAGTCAAAGCATAACGCATTTGGGATCTGAATACATTTATTTGTATGGGGGTGGGGTTACCCCCATGCAGTTTTGAAGATCTTTGTTTCTAGCTGATGGATGGTATTTATGATTTTCTTTTTAATTTTCTTTTCTTAGTACATCCTTTAAGTTTTGTAAATCTTGTCTGTTTTATTCTGCGCACATGGCATTCCTTGATTCCACCTACGCTAATCAAATAGTTGATTCTTTTAACTCACTTTGTGCGTCAACCTTAGACCTTATAGACTCCTTTAAAAAAAAAAAACAGACCTGATCCAATGACAAGGAAACAACCCTGGATTAATGAGAATATGCGAAATTGTAAAAGATGTATAAGGGCTGAGTGTAAATGGGAGGAATCTGGTGGAATCTTATGGTAAATTTTATTACAATATAAGAACCCTCTCCCTCCTCATGCCTCTGCTAATTGTGGACTTACTTACTTACACACTTACATAAAGCATTAACTAGTCAACTTGACGTTATTCCACCAAAGTTTTTACTGGAAGCGTTTGACTGCATAGCGCCACACTTGCTCATCATATTGAAATATTAATAATGATTGTGACCTTTTTTTGCTAAGTTGTCATCATACAGCCCGTTTTAAACCTAGTCCTCATCCCTCTCTCTTCGCCAGCTATCAACTGCTTTCCAGCCATTTCTCTCTATCTTTGTCTATCTATCTATTCTCTCTTTCATTGTTATGCTGATGACGGTCTGCTATATCTCTCCTATATTACTCCTATGGACCATAGTAGGTCGAGTTTAGCTACAAGATTGTGTCCGATATTGGAAAGTTAATGTTCTTAAATTTTAAGTTAGTTTCAAATAAATATGACATTTTTGTAATTGGACCTCAAAATATTTCCATCTTTTGGGCCTTTTTTACCCAGTTGCTAGAAATCATGGCTTTTCACCAAAACAGGAAACTGAGTTTATTAGCCTCACATCACTAAACTATTTCACTGATGCTTCTATCATCTTAGGAATATTGCAAAAATCAGGCCTATGTTGAATTTGAATGATGCTGAGACTTGTTCATGCTTTTATCTCCTCATGTCTTGATTATTGCAATAGCCTATTTTCTTCATGTCATTAAAAGAACTTAAAATGTCTACAAATTGTTCAGAACTCAGTAGCTAGGCTACTGACTAAAACTGGGTAGTTCAGCCACATTACTCATCTTGCTTCTCTACACTGGCTCCCGGTTCATTTCATTTTATTGATTACATATAAATCTCTGCATGGTTATGCTCTTTCCTATATTTTTGATCTTTTAATTCCATATGTGCCAGTGGATTGTTGTCTGTTCAAGGGATAGAGCATTTTCCATCATGGTTCAAAAACTCTGCAATGACTTGCCTGAGAAAATCAAGCTGTCTGAATCAGCGTCATCTTTGAAGCACCTTGTTCTTTGGTTGATATGTGCTTTATGAATAAAGCTTTATTATTATTATTAATATTATTATTACAACATAGGCCTGTCTTGCCTGTATCTGTTAGAAGGTGATGCTCTGATGTGCCCTGTGGGAGGCACAGAGCGTGGGAGGCACAGAGTGTATGTCATCTGTTTCTGTTTTGGAAATTTTAAAGCGATCCTACACTTCCACCATTTCCAAATGAAAGACGAAGCTGTCCCCGTACCTGAGTGAACACTCGTGTAAAATGTCCACATTAAGGCTTGTATGCAGACACAAGGTTACAAGTTTATTTTTTTTTGTTGTTGTCGTTTTGTCAAAGCTCTTTTGTATCCTATGTCTGGAAGGATTTTTGGAATGGTATTAATATAAATCAACTTTGAAAAAAGTCTGCCCCTAACATGTACTCTTTCATTAATTCTGTCACATCTCATTAGTTTTTGTTTTGTTTGTGATGTGACAGAATGCCTTCTGTGCATGTAATCCTGTTTGCTGCAGGGAAATGTATATACTTTTTTTAAACTGCTGAAACCCACAGTTGCAAATTGTGTCATGATGGCGATTGTCAGGTCTTGGTTGCTTGATGCAGAAAGCTCCTGGACTTGGGGGAAGAAGCTGTTGAGAAGGTGGGGTCAGAGAGGAAATAAGGCTGCATTCCAGTAGTGATTTATGAAGTGTCTTTCACTCTGCACTGCTTGGTAGTTTGCAGCCACTCCATACAGTTCACAGACTTTAGATAGTAGTGCTAGATCCATTTTAGTGTAAGGACATCATTAGTTCATTCTTGAGCAGCAAAAATCTGACAAACTCCAAAATAAATAACTTCAAGTTTTGTCCAGTGTGACAAACCAAGATCTGTTTTATTATTAATCTGCAGCAGACTCTAGAACTGATGTGCGAGAACACATCAGCCACACTGGGTTTACACTTCACATCTGCAACAGGGATTAAAGTGTTAAATAGGTATACTATTATGTTTTTTTTGCCTGCCTTGTACCTCACTTGTAAGTCACTTCGGATAAAAGCGTCGGCCAAATGACTAAATGTAAATGCAGTATTTCAGTGTTTTGCTGAAAGTTATTATTGTTATGTAGTTTGTTTTTGACCAGAGTTACTCAAACTGAACCAAGGCCAGTTAATTTCTCCATGCCGATTCCTTTTATTTGTCATATCCAGACTCAGCCAAACCAGGCTGAAGTTGGAGGCATCCACGACCTCTGTGCTTGTTTCATTTAGAGGCTTCTGTGAAACATTGTCAGTTGTTCCTAGAAAGCTCTGGGTTATCCCCCATGATAAGGGAGTTAAAGGTGGTTACTAATAGTCAGTTTGTTGCCGAACACGACTTGTACTACTCGTAGCATGCAAAGTAGCCTAAGCAGAAATGTGAGGCCTTTGTGTCCATTTTAAGGAGAAAACTAAAATCATTAGACCGGTCCCTTGTATCACAAGTAATCTATTCTTGATACTCTACTGAGCAATAAAAATAACTCCTGCTTAGTGCACACCCTGCTTTTCATTAATTTTGTGTCCTTTATAGGGATTTACAGATGCCAATACTGGTATCTAGTCAGATACTGCCCTCATTTACTCTTAAAACTTCAGTATTTCTACTTCCTGCTTGGGGTTTAGAGCGGTTTTAAATAGCTGACAATGACAAAAGCAAGGCCGAATGCAAGCTCTGTTCTGCTTAAGTCTTAACATCCAGTTACTAACAGTCATTTCATAAAGATTATATAATGTTTGCAGCTGACATTGGCGATAACTGAGGAAGACCTACATGAACTACAGTTTTACCTGATGTTTGCTTTGTTTTACTGTTATTTTACCCTCATATTCCTCTGTTGAGTCAACAGTCCTTTTTGTCTGTGCTTCTCCATTTAGGATCTCACCTCAAACCTGTTTATTGTTCGTTTTTATTTCTTGTCTTTTTCTTGTTTTCAGCAATCATTGCTAAGTTCGTGAAACGTTGGTTGCTGCCATATTTGTTTTCGCAGAAGAACATACAAGAAGTTCAGTTTTTGCATAGTTTGCAGGTTTGTCTACCTTAGAACAGCTACTTATTAAGTGTGTTTTTTTCCAGACTGTCAGAGACTAGAAATATGTGACAGTTGGTGGAAACAGTGTGAACTGTCTAGTCTTTGAAAGTCTTCAAGTGTTTCCCCACTACCCCTTAGCCAGTGTCTCTTATTAGTTTAACTGTGCAGGGCATGGGGATTGTATTGTTCAGCAACTCAAATTGGAAGCAAAAAAAGTTTTGTACTTTTATCGGTATCCTGTATCTGCAAATACTGAAATGGTAGTATTTGTACTTGCAGTCAGTCTAGGTATTTTTCCTTCATTAGATAATTACCAAAAACAGACAAAGTTTATTCCCGTTGCATTTGAATTTGTGCTCTCCCTTATGCTCCACAAAAAAACTCAAAAAAATACATCACCAAATGCAATAGCACCCTGCAAAACTATTACATGTCGGACGTATTTACATGCTTTTTTTTTAATCATGCAAAGCAAACAGAACATGACACAGATCATGGGGTTAATTAGTTGTCTGAAAGTTTTGTTCAGTAGGTCAGTCTTTGTGGAAAAAGTATTTGTTTACGTGACATATCGGAAATTATTCAATATTTTGACTTCAAAATAACAATTTGTACACATTGTGAACGGTCTGGTGGAATTATTGTTTGTGACTGGTAGTGAACTGTCTTTCCACATCTGGAAACATCCACCAGCTGCTTTATGCAGCATCATTACTCATTGGCCAGTGTTCCTTTTTGCAACGTCAGTCCCCTGCTTCGATACTAATAAAGTCTGTATATCACAAAATGTTGACTTGTTAAGCCTTTCTGTCTGCAGACCATCTCTCTGTCTCACGGTCATCAGATGTCAAACAGCTGGATAGCCTGTCTGGGCATCTGTTCATTTCCCAGAACCTAATGTCCATATCCAGTTTTGTTTATGTCAACTTATTCTCTCTACACCAGCCAGCTATTCAGCTCTGCTGGAGTATCTATTGGGCCTAATAATTTTTTCGGCAGCTGCTCAAAACCAATAGTTCAATTTCTTACTTCTTTGTTAGTTATTTGACCGCCTTTACAAATTATACCCCAAAGTACAGAAAAAATTAATTACTTTAGAATATTTTGTGCAGTGGCTGAGAATTTCATTAGTTGAACATATGGAGTTGGTTAGATGTATCACAGGGGCTGAGTCAGGGGTCGTATAAGCTTCACTGTTGTAGACCAATTTGTTCCTGTTCAGAAACATATCTTACCCAGAGGTGACAGAAGTTTCTAGCGTAAAGCAGAACTGACATTTAAATTAATTTTGCTAAGAAATTGGTATGTCATCTGTATGTGTGTGCTGACATGTGAACAGTGTACATACTGTATGTCATAGTTCTAGTCAAAAACTTGCTGCAGTGATAGCAGCCCTACATTACTGTTACTCTGCATTAGGTGACGTTTTGATAGAGTCGACACTGTTCGTGTTGGTTTGATTAGTTTTTTCTACGTGGGGAGGCACTAAATATAACTGGTTATATCACAGCCAGATAACCATCAGCCATTGTTGTTAGCATTGCTCAGTGCCATCTGTGTTTTGAGCTCTGTGTACGTGTCGAATCACACTAAGTGCTGAGGTTACAGGGTTACTTATTGCTGCATGTGTAATTTGTGACAAAACTGATTGACAGCTGCACTGAGCAGCAAGGTTATTGTAGTACACTTAAAATTACTAAAACTGACACTGTTATAAACTAAGATTAAAATAAAAAACAAAAAAACGAAAATTAAACGGAAACATGACTTGGTTGCTGGAAGGTTTTCTGCTTTTCACAGTGTCCATGTATGTTTTCTTTTTTTTTTTTTTTCAGCCATAGTGTCTTGAGTGCTATATAAAATTTGAAGGTTTGAGGGGCACACAGTTTGATAAAATGTTTTATCAAACAGACATACATATTACCAAAGTTTATGCAAGGTTGTTACGAGCATTAAACAACTGCAGTTTCTAGTACTAGTCTTATTGTTTGTCTTTAATGTATCAGAAGCCATACTGTGCTTTCACATCCTCTGCTTTAAGAACACTGAAAACTCACAGTATTTCCTCAAATCCCACTAGACAACACAGAGGAAGAAGTGACACGTGGTTGTGACTCACTTTTACATGCTGATGCAGGTGTTCTGCTAGATTGTTAAATTGTTTTGTTGTAATTTCCTTGGCAGTTTGTGTATTTTTTTTTGGGTTCACGCAGGAGAAAACTGTGAAATCCCAGGGTTCTTATCTCACTGCTTTGGCCATCCTGGTTTCTCCTCTTGTATTCCAGACGGCCCCAAGACTTGTTAACTCTTCGCTGACCTCTGAGATTGCAGTACTGACAGCTTTTTCTCGCTCTTTGTCCACAGAAAGAATCAATCCTTAGAGTAGGACCTGGTGTGGAGGAGACCAATTGTGGCCTGAACAAAGAAAGACAGAGAGAACTGTAAGCAAACACTGCAGTTGTGTGATCTTCTCTAGACTCAGGAACAGTTTGTGTGTGTGCATGCAGTCATGTGTGTGCTCCGTGAAGTAATTTTCATTTGATGAGGCAAATTTTTATACATACAAGGGTAGTGAGATTTTTCATTGTTTGGACAGAGTATATTTGTGTGCTCTGTAGACAGCTAAATTTCTTCTCGATGTATCTTGGTGACTTTTTATTTATAATTTGAAATCGAAGTACACAGCAGAGGGCTACAGAAATGTACGTGTAACAGCCGTTTTTTAGACTGATCTCTGAATTCTTTTTTTGATACAATAATATATGGTTTTGAAATTTATAGGCTGTGCAGTATCTCTTCTTGCTTGTGAACAGCTTTATGTCGACAGGTTGTGTGTCAGAAAATAAAGCCAAACAGTTAAAAAAAAAAAAACAAACCTACTGTTAAATAGATAAAAGCACTAGGAGTGCTTCCTCAAATGCAAAGGCTCGAAATGGAACCTGGCCAACTTCCAAGTAGGGCATTTTTTTGCCAGTGTACTTTTAGAGGCACTTTTACAGTTCTGTTTCACAGTCATATTGACAGACATTGTAAACAAGCGGAAGTTTATGTCATGTTAGTGTTTGCTGTTAGGTGTTGTCAGCCGCTGATAGGATGAAAATTTGAACCCAGTTGTTTCCTAGCAACACATTTCCCATGTAAGAATCTGTTATCAAGTGTATTCATTCTTGCTCACCATGGCAGTAGCAGATATAAGTTCTGAACCTACTTGAAACATTGGCTTTCACCGAATATTGAAGACGTCATCTTTTGTCTAACTCCAGAATAAACAAAGTACTTATTAGAAGATGATCAGAACTTAAGATGAGAAAGGTTAAAAAAAAAAAACAATTTGGTGCAAGATTACAAATAGCGATAATCAAATGTGTGCAACAAATGTTTTTTACAAATGAAAAATATCTTATGCAGTTCTTTTTTGTAATCTTGGTTTTCTGAACATCAGCATACTGCAGGTCTGTGGCATGTGCCGTTTTGGTTCCGTTTAGTTTTGTGGCAGTGTTTTCCTCAGACCTGATATAATAAGTCAGTTTATTTAAATAGCATTAATGAATCCTCCCACCACACATCTTGGTTAGCTTAATTGGTTCCTAATAGTGAAAGGTTGTCTGTATCTAGTACATGTTAGCCCTGCCATAGGTGAGATGTGATAGGCTGCAGAACCACTCAAACCTCTTCAGGATAATTAGTATAGAGGATGGATGGATGGATGGATGTTGAACCACTATTCAACAGTTATCACCCCCCATTTATTGTATTGAAAAAAGACTTGCCCCAGAGGTCAAGAAGGACAAGAAAATGACTGCCCTGCCGGATTTACGGAAGGCCCCACCCGGTGTTTCATTGTCAGACTCTCAAGCAGGATACAGACCTTTCACACTTCTGTATGAGACAGAGTGGAAGTTTTTCTGTTTTTTAATAACAAACCATAGGTGGATTCATTCAGAGGTATCCTGTGTGTGTGTTGGTCATTTGTTAAAATTTGTGGAGAAGCAAAGATGTGGAGTTATAGCTTTGTGTTACTACTTAATTTTTAAGTAGTAAAAATTTGCACTTAATTGTTTATTAATATATTCAGTGTTCAATCCTGTAAAGGGAATTCTTCCTCAAAACGGAGAGGGTGGTGTGATTCTTGAATTATTCATGCTAGGCACACGCCAATGACTTAAAGGTAAAGTGATAGCACATAGCAGCTTGGCTCACTGCTGCATTTTTAGTTTGGACTGGTGCTCAAATGTCAAAATGTTAGCATTGTCTTTTTCTCCTAAAAGTGTTACCCCAGTGTCAGGGAGCACATAAGGAAATTTGATATGGAGTTTAAATAATTCAGTTTGACTTCTCAAAGTGTAACTTCTGTGTGTCACTGGAGTTTGCTTTTGGTCAATGATACTTAATATGGTGATGTCTATTAAATCTGAACCCTTTATAAAGTAAATACTGAGTGACATTGGCTAAGACATTTGTGTGTATTCGTCTGTGAATAGCAGCTTAATACGGAACCAACATTGTTACTATTTTTTGTAAATGATGGAGTTGTAAGTTAAATGAATGACTGCCTTATTGTGAACTTCAGACAGAAATTATCATTATAAATAACACTCTTATTTTAATCTTGAAACCATATCACTTTGACATTTGCCCGCTCACTGAACTGTGCTTGCTTCTGCTTGATACCTTATTTGGAAGAGACTGTGCTCTTTGCTTAGACATATATTAAGGAATAAAAAAAAAGGGATTCAGTAAGAAAAGAAACACTGTGCTATAGATATCTGCCACAAAGAATGCACTGTAGTGTTTTCCTGAAAAGGTCCTTTTAAATTTGAATTTGAAACTGCCTTCTAAGCCGACTGTTGAAAGGGACTGAGATTTAGCAACCCTCTGTGTCCCTCCCTAATCAGTCCCACACCTCTTACCCACTCATTCTTTGTAAATAATTCAGAGCAGCCTTTTGCCTGCTCCAGAGAAGAGCATACATATAGTTGATAATGATGTGTAGCTAGGGACAGTGAGAAATCGCTGCTGCTGTGCATTGTAGAAGTGCACAAAGTTTAAGTCACTTTGTCTAGAAGTGTACTGAATGATGGTTTAAATCCAACTTTTCACGGCAGCCTTTTTTGTTGTGAAGCATGTTTTTCCTGCGCTTCTGTGGGTTTCTTCCAGGTACATTGTTGTACCCCGCCTCTTGCCCCATGACAGCTGGGATGGACTTCAGCACCCCCGCATCCCTGAACAAGAGAAGTGCTTAAGCTAATGGGTGGCTGGATGTTTATATATGCAAATTACAGCAAGCCCAAATGGTGCATCACTGATGTCTGTAGCTGATGAGAACGAAAAGTAAATGAGCTGTACTCTAAAAATAAAATGTTTTTCCATATGAGTCCAATGGGTTAGAATTTAAAACTAAAACACTGCATACTCTGACAGAATCAGTAATATCCCCAGTCAAGTCTACTAAAGTACTTAACCAACACTTTTTCAACTTATGTAACAGACCTTTGCCTCCACTATGATTTGTGTGATTAAATATTACTGCTCGCTTATATAGAAGGGCTGACGGGCACGGGGCCTATAATCAAAATAGTTGTTGTTTTAATCACTGTGATCTGTGGCTGCTCTGTTGTGTTCCTATTGTAAATGTGTAAGTCGTATTCGGGAGCAGATGTGTGTTGATGTGAGGTTCTGTGTATTCCTTTGAGGGTGTGGTTAACACTTTCTCACTCATTCATACTTTGGAGACCCTGTTGAAAACAGGAAATCCTACTTTGGTCCTGTGTTGGATAGATAGGAAGTCATGACTCTGTAGGGCCTCTTTTTGCTTTGGCTTGGTGCCCAGAAATATATATTTTCTCCTGTATAATTTTGATGTTTTATTATGGCTTCGTTATTATTTTATTTGATTGTATGTAGGGTTAGAGATGTCTCTGTTTTTGGGAGGCCTGACTGAAATGGCGTGTTAGTATGTCGATGTGTGTTTAATAGCCTCAAGCAGTGACACACAGTCCACCAAAGACTCTCTCCACAGGGACAGAAGTTGATTATAATCCTTGAGGTTTCAGTTTTTGTCCACTAGAGTGCAGCCTTCTCAGAGGAAAGTATCTGTCTGCAAGCCCAGTCATAACAAAAATAGTGCAGATGACTTAACATTAATTTAGAATCTTTAAATCTGAACACAATCTTTTACATGGCAGAAAAAACCCTGACTAAGGATGCAGCTTCATTTCAGCATGTCTGAGGGCATCATTTTAAACCCACTTTAGTGCATCTAACAAAAAGCAAACAGGTTTGCCATAAATGGTACCGTGTTAATTACCACATTAATTATCAAAAATGTGCCTTTTTGTTGACCGCTTTGAGTTGTCTGATTGCCCAAATCCAAATGTCTTTTTTAAGTGTGTTTGTCAAGTGCTAAGATGCATGTCTGAAGCATATTATTAAACCTCATCATTCCGCGTTCAGTAAGAACCATCATAAAACCAGTTACAGGACTGTGAAACTTTGATGCCAGTGGTAATTGCACTGAAATTGACTTTGCTTGCTATCCTTCTTATAGGTTTGTCAACTGTTCTTTATTTTTAAATAGTCTGAATCTTCTCATCGACTCAAACAACAGATTATTATATAGTATAATATCAATGAGCACAGCTTTACCTTCAGTTGCGCAGTACTGAATATTAGTTTGTGTGTGTGTGTCCTGGCACAGTAAAATTCATAAATACATACAGTGAAAGGATATGTCGTACTGCTTGATACACCCTATAGCTGATGCATTTAAGTGTTGTGTCATTATGTCTACTTCTGAAACTCTTTGCTTGGGTGCAGTGAGTCTCCATTTTATGGATCAATACTAAGGTAGTGAGCTGACACAGTGAAAAGCAATATTCATAAATAATGAACAGGGTACACATTTCACCCTGTCCTTTCATTTAGTCCTGGCCAAGAAAAGAACAAAATGGTAGGAAGGTACAAGAAGCATATATTTGCTTGTTGAGCGTTTTCATTTTAGATAAAACATGTTATCGCTGTTTGTGTTGTAATTCATAGGTTTTGCACCCATAAAGTGAAGGTTAAAGTTTTTGTTTTCTTTCGCAGTTTGACGTTCTGTATGGATTGTTCCTGGTGATTGTAGATAGAGCTCTCCTTGTTTGCTATGTTCAATTTCTCCCCTGATGTGCTGTTTGTTCTGGGGAGTTGGCAACCTGGTGTTTCAGGAAATCTCTGCTGCAATGAATCACGGTGAGGTGTCACCTTTAGTAGCACTCCTATGAACAGCACAGCGATATGCCAGTGACTGAGCACAGAGAACACCTTCAAGCGCTTCATCATTACCTTTTATACCACCTCTTTTTGTTGGGTGCAATTGACAGTCACAGCTGCATATGATGCACTTTACCCAAACAAATGGATCGAGCAATAACCGTTCTTGTCATTTTGCAATAGCCACCTGAAAAGAGACTAATGGCAGTTGATTTCAGAGGGGATCTCTTTGAGTCTTTGGACTCAGACAGAATACTGAATAATCTATGCAGTGCAGGTGCAAAAAAACTTTTGTGTTCACACACTCTCTTTAGAGATGTTCCAAATTCAAGCCAAATATAGATGTGGCTTGTTTGTGGATGAGCATCTTAGTGAAAAATATTTAGTGGACGTTACCAGGTCCAGTTTTGGTTCAGGCATAGCCAGACCGACATACAAAGTCAGCTAGCTGCTTCCAGCTAACATTTGTGAGTTGGGTGACATTTGAGCATTGGGTGTGGATGCAGACGGCTAAGTTAAACTCCCACCCCACCAGGTGTGACCGGTCCAAAGCCTGGATACAAAATGGGAGGGTTGCAGCAGGAAGGGCATCCTGCGTAAAAAAACCCCACACCAAATCAATATCCGTGTTATAAGTAACAGCTGTCTCTGAAATATTACATTTCTTAACAGTAATACTGCGAACAATGAATTGTGGGATTTTCAGATGAAAGTGGTACATGCTATGTACACATTTTTCGTTCTGTGTGGAATTTTTGGGTGCACTTTGTACTGGAAAGACTTAGACACTATACAACTGGACATTACTACAAAATGGTGAACAGCCTTTTCAGGGTGTAAGGGGTTATTTCAGAATAAATAACCCCTTACACCCCTTACAATATTGTCTACATTAGATTAATTAGAAATCATAGGAAAACCTCAATACCCTCATAAGCTGCCATCATCATTTTGTTTGTATTTTGTTTTTTAGTACCACTATTTGAAAACCCTTGAAAGTAAATAAAGAAAAGCACATAGAGATTAAAATGTCTAGTATTTTTACTTGGATGACTTAGATGAATAACTAAAAATCTAAATAGCTGCCATTTAAATTTCAGTCAATTGTTTCTTCTGCTTTGAATTAAACAGAAATGTATTCGGAATCTCAATAAATATTATATCAGTCCTGGAAGTTTATCTTAATTGCTGATATATATCATTATTCCTGACATTATCAGTTGCTGTGCAAAATAATACACCATTAACTAATACTAGATTAAATTGAAAATTGTTGTCTTTCTGTTGGTCTTTGTGAGTACAGCATCTGCCTGTTCTCCCTTTTCATTGTTTGCTATTGGTGGTGATGGGAGACAACGATTTACTGTCACTTAACACTATTATGTATGTGCTATTAATAGCAAGCTGCTGCCATTCCTTTAACAGAGGGCCCATTCTCAGTTTTTTTTGTCAGCCATCTATGCCTCCCCTTTATTACTGCCCCTCCCGTTCACTATCTCTTCCTCCCAAGGCCTCTAAGCTTCATCAGCTTTGTGTAACTATTCGCCTCTGCGCTAAATGATGTTGATGGCGTCCCAGTGCATCACAACAGTCATCAGATTCAACATCTGATGAGGTGAGCAGGGAATGTGCTGTCTCTCTGAAGCTGAATGTCAGTGCACAAAATGCACTTTTAACTCTGATAAATAAACTCCACAAATCCCAGACATACAGACATTTAGTATGTGTCATGTAATATCTCCTTTATCTTAATAATAGTGATAAAACTTAATAGCTACAGATTTGTAGCAGTGTTTATTTTCCACTTACCTTTACAGTTTTAGAGTAATATTCTGTCATTCTGCTCATTTTCATCCTTGTTATTTAAGAGATCAGCATTTTGACCACATTGACAGATTATCATATCATCATTATCATATTATTACCATAATAATCATATCTGCTCTGTTATTGTCTCCTAAATACTTACCACGAACCCCTCCCCCTCTGCATCTTGACTGTATCCTGCTTATCAGTCATTCTGGTACATGCAGAGTGGCTTGGATTTCTTATAATATTTTGTCTAGTACTTCTGCAATTAATGGAGCAACAAGAAGCTTGAATGTCCTTTAAAGGAAACACTTTTATCCGCAAGTTGGAGGAGCTCAGTCTGAGTGGTTTACCGCTGCTGCTGGTGGTGGTGGGGGTGTACAGTGGTAGTGGTGGCAGCAGCACTGACGGGGATAGCATCCTCATTGCACAGCAGCCGAAGGCAGTGGAGGGAGTGGAAAGAAACGGATTGAAATCGTGGCAGACAGAAGGGAGTAGTGACAGACCCTGCATCTCGTGCATTGTTTGCAAAATCAGGATAAGGTGTTTTTGTGTATTGGACTTAGTTTGGCAAAAAGGGGGAGCTACAGCAGGAGGCGTGTGTGTGTTCAGCAGCAGAAGTACAGCAGAAGGAGTGGAGTAAGTGGGAAGCAATCACGAGGGAAATGGACCGACAAACAGTACTTCCCAACTCAATTACGTACCCTTTGGATTAAGGTGAGCCTGCATCTGTATTATGATGACTGCAGATAAAATCAACCACATCTCAGTGACGGAGTACCTGTGGATTAACACCATGTGGAACACGTTAGAGAAAAGGCATCAGCTGTGAGCACAACTGAGGGATTTTGGACCAGGAAGTGGCTGCTGCTTGCAGCTAGTTTCTTTGTTTTTCCACACATCTTCTAAACCCAGAAAACTGCCAGGTTACTAATGAGCAAGTCGATGTGTGGCTGTGGCTGCAGCATCATCTCCTCTCTAATGAAGAGACTGGGCCGCACAGCTTGCTGCTCAGATCTCCTCTCCTGCAGCCATACTTCAGAACAGCTGCAGCGCCTGGCCACTGGCTGCCCACCTCAAACAAAGGTAACAATGCGTCAGCACCCACTGACACAGCCTCATCTCCCTCCTCATCAGATGGCATTATGCCGTGTTATGTGAAATCACCTATGTGCAATGCAGGTGACATGGGGCCTGACAGCTCATTGCTGAAACCACCACAAACTGATCTGAAGTCTGAAACAATTTGTCCGTTATAAGAGCTGTACTACCAGGGAGAGCAGCACAGTAATTGATTCTTTAATGGAACAGGTGATTTAATGGCTGTCTTGCTGTCTTGACAACAGTGGTCTTGCTTTCAGCTTGCAGACTCATTTAAATGGATGCCTTCAGTCTGCCTGTGGTTTACTGTGATTACTGCCGCTCCTCGGTTCAAGAAAAAGCCTTTTCTAATGGAACAAATAAAAGCCAAACATGATTGTGTGCATCTAAGTGCTTGTGTGCAAGTGTGTTTGAGTATGAGTGGGTGTGACTTTGCTCCAACACAGGCTTCTTGTAAGGTTGAGTCTGTTTCATTGCTTGCATGCACATAATTGTTTTGATAGTTGGCTGGCAGGGACAGGAGTCCCATCCAGAGTCTGGCAGTTGGCCACTCTCACAGCAGTGGAGATTGATTCTTTTACTTTCCAAGAAAATGCATGCTCTCATGAGTAATGATAGAAATCCACAAAGGAAAATGTTGCGGTATTATTGGGCTGTTGCATGGCAACAATTCAAATGAAAAAGGGATAATGAGTGACAGTTTTAGAGGAGGCGTACTGCTTATAGACACAACCTTAATGCTACTTTTGTGTTTAGCAAAAGTCATTGTCTTTTTGAGAAAGCATTGCCATAGAGTGAAGGGCTTCACTGTGAAAGGAATGTGGAAAAGTGTTGTTCCGCTGTCAAGCCGCTCAGGGACTGAGGTTTCACTTTCTTCCTCTGAGACATTACAGGGCACCAGCTTGAAATAGAGCCATCGATTATTAGCTTCTGTATTGAACTTAAAGCACAAAGGTTTCAACAATTGCAGTGTATTTATAGGATTACTAGGCTTTGTTGGTTCCTAATGTTGCAGCTCCTGGCAATTTAAGCAGTTCATCATTGCTTAAAGTCAAAATCCTTATTGTCTTTTTTTTGTCACATTCTGCAGTTGTGAGGAGGCAGGTATGATACAGCAGAATGACTCCCCCAGCTTTTAGACTCTATGATGGGTTTGTTCTACAGTAATGTCTCATTGTTGTATGAAAAGTAGCCACTATACTTCTACTGCTCAATATATGTCTGTTACCATGCGCTCTGTAAAAAGCCAATAATTTGTCCTCTTTCTCTCCAGCTGCTCTGTTAAGGCCGCATTGGTGTGTCTTATTGCTGCAAAATGGAGGTTTCAGCTCAGTCCTTTAATTTATTCTCTCTCATCCGTGGTTTATATTCTAGTTGTATCCATTAGCCTTGAAATGACTGATCTTTCTTTAAGTTGGGTTTCATCGTTTTGGTTTATAATAGACCGAAATTGTTGCAGTTTGCTAGTTGGTATAATCCTGACTATTTTGGGCAGTAGTTAAAATTTTGCATTATTATTGTCAAAGTAGAGTCTGGGACTCTCAATGGCAGGCTGTTAAGGTGCTGAAATCACATGGTGCTGTACAAGCTTTAAAAGTTGTACAGTGTTGCAGTTTATAGTCTGACAAAAATGTAGTATTGGTTCATGTTATTTCTTAAGTTTATGTCCTTTGTTCTTTTAAAAGACTGATCATAGTTATGTCTGAGATTAATTCCTTAATTTAAAAAACCAACAGCATTAGTAGTAGTAGTTCAGCTCTACTTCAAACTGCTTTAATGTAGCTCAAAAAGTTTTAATAAAGAGTAGTTTTGGTTTCATTCTCCAGCCGAGGAAACAAATTTGAATTCCAGCTGTGTGGTGTGGCAGGTGCTGCTCTTATGCTATCTGTAAAAAAGTTTATTCTTACTGTTTATGCTGTCGCTTACTTGTCCACAGACCCGGTCCCTACTTATGTTGATCCTGATGTGTCATTGGTGTGTAAGTGTGGGTGAACAGATGAATGAGACGCAACATTGTGAAGCACTTTGGATAAAAGCGTTACCTGTTGCCCACACATCACAGCGTGTAGAGAACTCTTTCAGAATCAACCCAAGAGGAGCATATTCTTGCTCAAGTGCCCCATGTTGAGGCTGTGCACAAGGCTAAAGTAATGTCTGTGCCACAGCTGTGGCTTTATTTGTGAAGTGCCAACTTGGCACAGCTCTCTGAAGAAATCCCAACCCTTCCCCATCAGCAGCTACTCCAGGGAATCTAGACTCTAATTTTTGTAGGTTGCACTGCCAGACCTTGAGGCACACGTCATCAGTGCTTGTCTACTATGTACATCTGATTATTGTAAGAAAAGGAAAAATCTTTCCAGCTAAGAAGCAGAATTGTAAGTAACTTTGCACAATTAAAAATATGCTGTCTAACCTGGCACACCACAAAATAGCGAAGGAAGAGAATGCAGGCTTTCAGGGAAGTATGTATAGAGATAATTCATGTTTCTCATTTATCAGTTAGGGCATTATTGTGGTGAACATAATGACACATTAGTAATGTGCTTGCATGTTTGATAGAAAAAATAGATCCATCAAACTGCCACTGGACAAATGGAAGTGCAATCTTCCATCTGCTTTTATTTTGGTGTTCACCAAAAATGTCATGACAAAAATGTCTAGCTTTTAATTCCTAAATGCTTAGACCTGATTACCAGCTAGTGAGCATGTTTGGAGGAAAATACACTGGCTAGTGATGGGAGCGGTTTTTGAGCTAAAGGGTTGAGGACAGTTGTCCAAGTTGTTTCTAAGACTGACCCCTTTCTTATTACACATAGTTGTTCTTTTATTATCTATTTAAAATGAATTGTTGGATCTCAAAATATACTAGAAAAATGGTTTGACCTTGTTTCTTTAATAAGTAGCCCAGTTGTAGTTGTTTTATTTTTTTAATGATGAACAAGGCTTTGTGGTTCACAGGATGCGTCTGCCTATGTGATCAAAACCTATTTACTTGGAGGAAAAAATTCATTCTCATTTTTGTTTGCTCTCAGAGGCTCTCTATCTTCTGACCACCTGTGTCACCTCTTTGCTTCAGGAGAAACAAATTCACACCTGCCTTCCCCAGCTTCCCAAAACTATATTTATCCACTTCACTGCTCTTGTAGCACTAAGAATAGAGACTGATGAATGAAGCTTGTGTGCTGTACTAAAGACCATGTACAGCCTTTGTTCACTTGGCTAAGATTAAATTTTTCTGCCTGCAGTAAAACACCAACTTCACCACTTCATTAGCTTAAAGATAAAAACTGCACAAGCTACTACTCTGAAATTACCTTCTTCTGGCTGTTAAGTGGACATTTGAGTTGAAGAACTTAAAAATGTCACTGAATGGTGAGCAATAATAACACAAAGAGGAAAAAAGTACTACTTACTTACTTATTAAATTATGAATCAGAAGTAAATTTTTCTCATTTCATCAGTGTCACATTTTTATGATATGTCCGTCTCCTCAACCCTTTTTTTTAACTGCCTATGCTGCTTTGAACAACAATTTCAACAAACAAAGACCACAATAAAAAAAAACAAACTTCACGCTGTGTGTAGGAAACAAATTACAGAACCTCTGTCGTTCCGGTAAAAGGCAGGGACAACTTTAGCTATTCATAGCCTTCCTCTTCTCAGCTCACAGTAATGAACTGGCAGTCCCGAGAGACGGCTGTGCAATCTGAGATCGGTCTAATGCTTCCAACCGCAGCACCAGGACTATACAGCAAAGAGGAGGAGAAACCTTTCAGGGAGCCAATGACTTTTTCCTCAAGGTCAACACAATTGCTGTGCACTGAAAAAGATAAAGTATGTGAGCCTCCCAAAAAGTATATTCTCCCCTCATATGTAGTGCATTGAGGAGATTTGGAACTGCAGCCTGCATAACTGAGTCCTAATTTGTCATAGTTAAGATTAGCTAAAGAGCTCATGTGGGCATTCAGTAGCTCCAGTGACACAGTTTAAAGCTACATTAGGGAGTTTAACAGACAAAATAAAAACGTTGCTGATGCTAAAACTTGAACACCTGAAATTATTGTTTTGGAATGAAGGTTTGAGCTGAATCTGTGCTGTTCAATCAATTTGAAACCTTTTGCACTCGCTTTGGGTCAGCTTTGGAGAATTTAAGGAACAGCATGCCCATTAAGTGGGTTTAACTCAATTAAGATTTACATGACTCCAAGTTTGGATTCAAGAGAATAAAGTTCTTATAATTGCCTTTTTAGACATTGGTATGTTGTCTGTAGTTATCGATATATCTCTTTATCTGCTATTTTAGCTGTTTATTAAAACTTGACTGCCAATAATGTGCAACATGCAGAGATGCACAGCCTTTCATATGCACATGTATTGCTAGAAGTCGGTAATGCTTAGGATAGACTGAATTTGCATGCTACCTTCTCAGCCCACTATCACTTGGACAGGACAAACCCACAAGTAACACACCCCTCTTACTTTTATTTAAATAAACCTTACTTGCTACTTGAATAATGAGTCAGTGAAATATTTTTTGTCTTTATTGCTATGAATGATTCAGGTTTGTTTTTATAAAAACCACAAGACAATTGTAAAGATTATACAATATTTGTACAGAAGATCCAGTAGCTTTATTCAGATGGAACAAAATCCCAAATTTGCTTGTATACTGTACATGCACTTGCATTTTAGACCTTTTTACAAAAGGATCACATTCAAAAAAGTATACTGCGTCAGTTTAAGAAGTATTCCTGGGATCGTTTAGAGTTGGTTGCGAGACTCCAGAATTTGCATGTAGGGTGTAACGGTATAAAACAAGTCGTAATTAATTACTGCTGTTTTTACGAAGCACACTCTTTTATTAGCTACTAGCAATATAGAAGAAGATATTACCATTAATGTCCAATTTAGAAAGTAACAGACACTGACATTAACTCTCAACAAATGTGGTATGGTCCAGTGGACTAAGCTGTCTGTATCATTAAACAACATACTAAGTGACAGTCAGAGTTATGAGCGGTACATTTAAGCTAAACTGTGAGAACAGACATAGGAGATAGACATGTGTATCTGACGTTATTGTCTGAGCTTGTCTGCTTCCCACAGTCTCACCTCTTTGTCACCTCTGCCCTGTGGCTGAATGTGTTTCCTATAGCTTAATACAAATACAAACGTGATTATAATATTATATATTTAGTGACTTTCCTTTAAGCTATACTTTGGCTTAAGAAGTTGGGGCTCTTGCTTGATTTGAGTTCTTATCTGCATTGTTGTGACTGTGTTTAAAAAAAGTGAACCTACCTCACTGTAGATAAAGGTTTGGATCCTGTCATTCAGTTTCATATAGAATTTGATATATTTCAAAAGCAAGCTTTGTGACATATGTATGTTCTGTAGGCTGGCATGAATAAACTGATACATTTACAACAGCAACACAGCTGAGTAAGGAGATAGACATGTTTTTCATTGTTGTGAAGCTTGCAGACTATACAAATATTAATGGCAATTGTTGGACAAGCGTATAGTACATTTAATCCATGTTTTGCTTTTGTATTTGACAGATTGGACTTTGTTTATTGGCTTTGTTGGAAGTTGGAACACTAGTAGCCCTCAAGGCTATTCTTCTCATTTGTCTGCATGTGAGGTAGAGCATCCAACGCTATGATCTGTAGCCAAACAGAATAATTTCCACCTTTTTTTCCTTGTCACGTTGAGCAGCACAAGTGTGGTTCCTAGAACGAATTTCTAATGCCTGTTCTTTTATTTCAGAGGCAAGAATAGAATATGAAGGGGGAAATCTACAGTTTTTTTAGTGAAAAGCAATTGAAGATGTTTTTGCATGTATGAAAGACAAGTTAGTAAGAGTTTTATTTTTTTCACTTTTTTTTTGATTTTTGCCTCAGAAACATAAGCTGGGTGGACAAAAGAGAGTGTTTGTTTGTTTGTTTGTTTGTTTATATATCTCCTTCTTGTCTTCCTTTTTGTATTACAGAATGTCAAGACCTTCTCCTCCTCAGACAGCCTAGCGAAGGTCCAGGAGGTAGCAAGCTGGCTTTTGGAAATGAACCAGGATCTGCTGTCGGGGGGCAGCAGCAGCAGGCGGAGTCGGGCGCCGGGGGGTCCGGCAGTGCGAGGTAACGCCTCCTCCACAGCCCGGACACCCCAGCAGGCGGCAGAGGAGGGTGACGAGGATGAGCACATGAACCGGGTTGTCGAGGAGGAAGGGCAGCTGCAGCAGAGGGTAGGTTTACAAGTCCACATTAAAGACACTGTGAGCATAGATAGGCATATGCATAGTATTAATTCACACGTATAAAGTGGATAAATCAAATACTTGTCAAAAATCCCTGAAAATGTGCTCTCTGGCAACACGATCTGAACTTTGGGGTGAGAACTTGCAACAGTTGTTTATGTGAACTTTCCTCAAAGAAGTTGTGTATTTGTTTGTCACAGCCTGAGGCGTTACAGGTTGATGGTGAGAGGGAACCACCATGGGCGCCAAGTGAATCGGGAGCCAGCAATGGCCCTCGCAGAGATGGGGAAGGGGAAGAAGATGAAGAGGCCCCATCAAATGAAGTGAATGGAGGGGAAAAAGGCCGGTGGATGTGGGGGGCACAACAGAGACGGCTGCGAGGTCAGCCGTTGGGCGAGGAGGAGGAGGAGGAGGAGGAAGAGGAGGAGAACAACAACAGCAGCAGCCACCAAGAAGAGGAGGAAGGTGATGAGAGGACAGAGGGAGGGGAGGAGCAAGGAAGGGAGGAAGAGGAGAGGGAAGAGGGGGAGGAGGAGGAGGAGGATGAGGACGAGGAGGAGATGGACCAAGACAGTGATGACTTTGAACATTCAGCAGAGAGTGGGAGAGAGGAGGAAGAGGATGAGGAACGAGAAGGGGAGGAAGGGTTACGGTCTCCCTCTCTCAGGAACAACGTGTCTGCCCCCAATAACAACCTGGACTCAGGTTGTACACACCAAAGCTCTTCCAACAAGAAGGTAGGTCTTCACTGGAATTTCTGTCTACTGTTCTTTCTACAGTTCCCCTTAAGGTGTGGCATTACACGGACACTGTTTCTTTTACTCTGAAAATATGTTGATGTCATTTTGAAGTGCTCTGAAGTGCTTTTGTTCACCTCTGTTGCATTTGGGTGGAGGCAAAAAGAGAAAAGGGATCACAAAACATGGAGACACAAACCCACAACCATGTGCATGGCTAGACAACAATACAAATAAATACAGTTTCAGAAAAAGTTACTTGCAGGCACTGATGTGTCGTTGCAACATCACCACTGTGAAAACTTCCCCACAGAATCCTTCATTGCATATGTTTCTTAAAGTTGCAGCTCCCCCTTTTGGCATAACTGTGTTAGTGCACAGTTAAGCCAAAAAAAGGTCTTATTGACTAACTGTGCACCAAGTCTAAATAATAAGGGGATTTAAAGTACGCTAATAAGCTGTACACATTTCCCCAGTATCACAGGAGGTGAAAGGTTCAGTTAAGTGACTACCTAAGTTTTACAAACACACTTCTTTCACTATTTAAATTCACAAATTCGATAACATTCTTGCTACGTGTTGCTGTGCATAGTGTTGTCTGAATCAGACTTCTATACAAATCCACAGTAAGTGAAGGTACACAAGGAATAGTCTGTTAAAATGAGTCATTAATCAGTCCCTCTAATTTGTTGCCTTACATTAAATTGTGCCTTTGCAGTTTCAAGCATCATAAAAACATTGCGACATGCGGTATAGAAGGCAGGCATTTTACTCCACAACAATCTCAAAAAATGAATGAAATCCTAGAGGGACTAATTAATGCTGAACTGCTTCCCCTGAACTAATGATGTTATTAATGTGCTTCAGGGTGACAGAGCTTCCATCCAAACATAAGGGTTCACTGAAATAAGAAAATCATTGTAGATAATTTATTTTTTTCTTTTATTTCTTTTCTACAGAAAATCTCTTTTTAACACAGCGTTATTTAATCCCCCTCTGAGTTTTCCAAACATTTAGTAAGTATTTTCTATGTCCGTTCCACTCAAACATAATCCTAATAAAGGTGAGCTCACACATCAAGTCTAGAATAATCTATACCTAGTAGCACTGACGTTATTAAGCTTAAGACAGGTTGTTTTTCCTAGTTACATGCTAAGATTGAGTTTAAAAAAAAAAAAAGCACATACAGGTCAAAGAGGGCTTTTACACCTCTCTTAGAATGCTGACTTTAAACAACAAATATTATTGTTGATATTAAATTGTTTCTATCATCACCTAAACATTATGGAAGTGGTCTTAAAGAGGAGCTTCCCAACAAACATTCATCCCTAGTGTCATAGCACCCAGACTGTATTGTATTTCTTTGCACCTTGTGTCACCAGATTTCTCAGGTTCTGTATTCCTAGACCATTTTATTTTGCATTTTGTGATTGTGGAGTATCTGCGCAGTAAAAAAACTTTAAGAGCTTCTCAGGAGACAACAGCCTGCTTGTAATATCCTGTGTGTACAAAGCACAGAAGTCTCTTTTAGGTCCTGTTAAATTTCAAGAATGTGACATTTGAATGTCACATTGATTGACTGCAGACATGACAAGTGACATTTGTAGCTGGACAAAGAGTTACACAGGATGCAGATCTTTCCTTAGCAACAAAATTAATGTGCACAGTTCTAAAAGGCTCTGACGTAGAACAAAGCCACAGTTCATATGACAATGTTGGTGTCTTGTTTCACTGATGACTGATGACACGGCTGTTTGCTGAATACATTTCAGTGGCCTTCACTACACCTGTATTTAAAGGAAGAAATAGAGCTCATCAAAATGGTTTCAAGGAGGCAGAGATAGTGTTCGCATTCTGTCATGTGCTTACAGTATGTACTATTCATATTGATCAGACCAGTAAATTAAGGTGCTGGAATCTGAGAGTGTCGACCTGTTATGTATAACTTGTGTAAGCATTAGGTTAAGCAAGGCCAAAACTCACTAAATTAATGTAGAAGTTGGCACCATGACCCCTGCCTCACACCACAGCCGTCTGTAATAGTCGGATCAGTTCAGCAGATGGTGGTGTGAGTGAATACATCAGCCCTGCCCTCCAGTTATTAATAAAACTCTTTCAAGTCTGAGGGTTAAAATATGTATATATGGAAATATGTATAAAATGCATTCATCATCCATGTAAATTAAAATGCGTAACAGTATCATTTCCCCTAATGCAGTATTTGTCTGCTTTTAATTTTCACCATCGTCACCCAAAGTAATACTAGAGGCACACGTTAGTCTTTTGTGTAATTTAACAAGGTTTCCGACTATCGTACATATTCCGTAATAGACCAGAGGCAACATCCAATCCACCAGAGATAATACTCCATTCTAATGTAAATATCATGCACCTTATCCCTGCATATCACTTGAACACTTTTTTATGCTAACCCTCAAGGGTAAGCAAGAGTGAATTCTCATAAAAACACAGACACTGTCTTTCTTTTATACTTAACTATTGTGAGAGTTGCCACACAGATTTTCATCTTCATAACTCAAGCTACACATTGAAGAAGCTTTATTACTACAGTTAAAGAGCATGTGCCTCTCAACACAATTGCTTCCTGTATTGTATGTCATACCTGTGGTCTCTATATAGTTAGTTATGTGTGTCAGAGCCTTTGATGCAGATATTGCCCTTGCCTGGATTGCCCTAAATATAGCAGATAGTCTGAATTTATTCCTGTGAGCGTGGCACCATCTGACACAGCTGTCAGAGAGCTTTGTCAGGGTCTTAGTCACTGTGGTGGGCCAGCTGGCTTTGATGTTAGATGTACACATTTTGTTCAGCTGTGGATCATGTATGCTTGGAATTGGGAGTGGTACAGAAAGAACAAAAGCACAGTTACTGACAGGCAAAGTGGGATGTGGAATAATGAAGCTAATTTCTTAGTTACCTTCGCCTTGTTACAAACGGTCGTGCTTATATTTGCGGCACAGACTTTATTTTAGCTACAATGTCAGCGTACTTGGTCTGTATCACCAAAATGATGGGGAGAATGATGAAAGCTGTAAATTTTACATGTTGGTCAGTGTTACCAATGCAACACTCCAGATCTTGTGTCCAGGTTAATTGAAAGAGCTGCCCATGCAGATGAAAGCCTGAATGCCTGACACAAATGACCTAAAAAAGTCTCAGTAACATAGTTCACTTATATTTGAAGGCACTAATATGAGCTGTGCAAATCAGAATTAAACATTTTCATGTGATGCATCTGTTCACTGTAACTTTTCGGAGAATAAATGCAATCTTTTGAACGATGCTCTCAACCTATTAACAGTTGTAGCATACATGTGTCAAACGAGATTAAAAAGGTTGTAGTCGAGGATCAGTCGCCCTTTTGGCCCAAGAATTAGCCAGTCAATATGGGGTCAAGTGATATGTACGTGGACTCTGAGTTTAAGCCTTAAAAAAAAAACGTGCAAAGACAGAACTGCAGAAATATGAAATACGGTAATGCTTAGCTTTCTGTGCATGTCAGTAAGAGCAGATTGTGTTCCATCCCCTCTCCTTACTTGACACTAGTCTCTGTTCACCTTGGTTCAGTTAGTTGATAGGGTTATAGGATCATACCTATCACTTAACCATCTCAATTGTTAAATAGCTTCTTTAATTCATATTTAGGCCATGCTTTAACATCCCTGCCAGATTTTCTTAAGTCAGAACTATAGTCTGATTTTACATTTTAACCAGATGGCTTTCTATTCAAAGGCACTGAAGGGGCACATATCACGTGAAATTTTTACGTGCCGACTGACAGCAGTCAGAATACGGTGCTGGGTTTACATGAGACTTGCAGTGAGCTGAAGCAGGTGTATCCTCTAACTGTGTTCCATTAGCCCCTGGGAGGGCAAGTTACTTGACATTGGCACGTAGGGAAGCTTTTTGAGGCTGTTTAAGCTAAGCGTTAATAAATACCATCAAATGGCAAATAGAAAGTGCTTCTCAAATTCTGTCCGAGATTTCATAAATAAAAACACATTGTTTAATACATTTAAAACGCCTCATGCTGTGATTAGCTTTTTGAAAAACTAAATACATTAGTGAATGTGTGGATCATCAAAACAATTACTGCTTTCTGCTGGATATGAAACCACCTCAGCTTTACAGAGAAAATCGAAGACAAGCTTGAAACTTCTAGTCCATTCTTCTTTTCATTTTTTCCCTATTGACCTTCAAGAAATAAAAAACATAGATGTACAGTGTTATTTCAATGTCAGACTCCCTGAACATTGCATTGCCAACTGCCCATCTTCAAATTAATTTTAACAAATCAGTCATGACCAAATACTACTGTATGATGTGATCTTACATTATTAGATGTCTCATAATGACTCATCAGAGATTTTTGGAGGCAAATGAATCTGCAGAGCTCTGATAAGTAGACGATGAGGGCAATATTTCTATATAGTTACTCAGGTGTCCTTGTTCTTTCTACTTTTTTTTTTGTAATGTTTTATTCTATTTTCAGAGTTGATTATATCTTTCCAAATGCCCGGTAGGAAATTTGGTTTTACTTTGTGAATCATTATGAAAGGACTTTTGAAGAGAGCAGCTGCTCATTGTAGTGCCGGTGGGTTAACAGCCCCTGGGACATTGTGACTTCTACAAGGTTGTCATATTTTTTTGGCCTTGTGTTACTGCTTTGTTCCAGTAATAGTAACATACATCTTGTTTGCTTCATGGAGTAATATTTCTCTTAATTGTAAGCATATGAACCCATCTATTTACAGTAATGTGTGTTGTTCTGGAGGCTGTTGGATATGTGAATACGTTTGTATTGTTGTTTAAGAAAAGAATACGCAATTGCTAGTTAGCCAAATTATTACATTCAGCTTTCCACATCTCTTCACACTTATTACTGCTCATTGCCACTAATTAAATGTTTTTCCAAAGAATATACAGGATGCTTATTGTAGGTGGTGTCTCCCACACACTGGCCTTGTCACACAGGCAGAGAGGAGCCACAAAGGACCAGTGTTCTCTTCCACCCACATAAAAGCAGCAATTTTGAGTGCGTCAATACCAACATATATTGATGAGAAGCCCTCAGCCCTCATTAATGTGTATACTGATACACCTTCAGTCATCTGTTAAATTGATTATTGGTCAGTAGCTGACTGTGATCAGATATTATTAAGGCACTGAATCACACACATCTAACAAGTCCTCAAATTATTTTTTTTGAGATGTCAATACCAAAAAAGGAGGTTTCAAGTTAACAATGTAACTACAATTGGTTTTGAAGTGGCAAATCGACAACTCTGCAGTTCCAGCCACATTCTGGGAGCAAAGTTGGATTTAAAGCTTTTTGAAAGTGTATTTTCCAGCATGAATTAGGTAAAAACAAGATTTGCTTAGTTATTTATTAGGTTCCAAGCAGGTGACAAAATGTAAAGATTACAATGCAACTACAATGATTTCTTCAGTATTCTTCATTTCAAATCTTTCTTTCACAGGATAGTGATGTATTGGGTACATTTGCAGCACAGCATTGTACAGTCTTTGACACCAGAGGGAAGCATTGTTCTTAAAGTCGTGTTCATACAGTAACCTACGGCCGACAGGTTGTGCATGGTTGTTGCAGCTGGGCCGAGATTGGAGAATTACTTGGTAATGAAGTGCTGCTTGCTTTACATGGATGCCGTCCAGCTGTGAGTAAGGGACTGAGCGTTCATGTGCTTGTTTTTTCTAGTAATGCCTCTGGTGTTTGGCAGAGGTTATAGCTTCGGTGTTGGCTGAAGCAGAGACGGTGTGGGGGTGAATAGAATGAGAATGATGTAAGGATTTTTTTTCACCTATAAACCGTTTTATCACCAGAAACATTCATTTGGCACATTTATTTAAAGGTGATTCATTACTCCCTGCTGCTTGTCAGGTGCTACTTCTCCACCGCACAATCCATTACCTTTGTGGAATGTACCTTGATGGTGTTATGCTGAAGGTAAATAAAAGCCTGCTTCTCATTAAATTGTTAGATATTTTATCTCATTAAGCCCACAAAGATGACCAGTTGAAAATTTTGAAAAATGGGTTTTCAATTGATTGGTAGCTAGGAAATGATAGTGTAAGACTGTTTGGACTGAAAACATGTACTTTAAATTCTCTTGTAATAACTGATTTTGAGAAACAAAATTGTTGTGTTATTTTAAACACAGCCTTTTCTGTTCTTATCAGTCTGAATACTGTGTTTGTCCCTCCTTAGTCAGTGTTAGTAACTTTATACTGCAGAGGGAAAATATACATTTTTCCATATTCAAGCGGACCTGAATTTTCAGCCACGTCGTGTCATTTTAGTTGCTCGGAAAAGGTGGGAGTGATTATAAGAGTGCTGCATTACTAGCGGCCATTCATCACATTCATCACTGCTGGCACTTCTGCAGCCTAGGGATCTCTTATCAGGGATTGCAGTTTCACTGATACTGGTAGAGTGTTTGCTAAGTTATTAGTTGCTTGTAGTCATTGGTTTTACTCTTGGTATTCATCCTCTCGTGTGAGTAGTTGATCAATAGTTGGCAAATGTACCTTTTCTAACTTCATTCTTCAAATCTGCTACAGTACAACACAGTTTTTTTTTTGCCTTGTCATGGCAGGGCATAGTCATACCCCCTTTCTATTGTCCAAGTTTAGAAACCGTTATTGTAGGAACATTTTCAACAACTCAGAAACTTAATCTTCTTTAAGATGAGAACCTCTATCGTCTATCTATTTCATTATGGGAAAACAAACGGACAGACATTTACAATTTATAAAACTTTTGAAATTCTTTACTATATTTGTTCCTTGATTATTTCATTAAAAATGGCACAATAGATATTGGTTAAGGAAAACATTAAGCATGGAGGACAAGAATTGCAGACTATCTAAGGCTTAATACGCTTGCATGGTGAATTACTTTGGGCTGATCATGTTGTAGCAGATTGGAACAGTGTGACTGCTGCATAGTTTGGTGGCCTAAGATAGTCTAAAAGCTCAAGTAACCTCTACAAGATCTGGGATATGTCATAACAAGCAGTCATTTACAGGTGCCTCATTGGTTATTCATATAGTGCCTGGACTCTTGTCAGTCGTGCTTTCTAAAGTAAAAGGAGACAATCATTTTGGGAAAAACTCAAATTACAAATGCGTAATTGTAGGATGTTGATCAAGGCCTGTTTTCTTTTCATCTTAAACTTTGTGGAATTGTTCTGCAT
This sequence comes from Channa striata, assembly GCA_033026295.1. NCBI lineage: Eukaryota > Metazoa > Chordata > Actinopteri > Anabantiformes > Channidae > Channa > Channa striata. Next base: position 10,025,629 of record CM065188.1, on the reverse strand, counting down.
TCTGGCATTCATGTTTTGCTAGTACATTTTGAAAGTTGCTTTTTTGTGCAAACCTATTGAAAGAATTACATCACCTTAGGTCGCCCTATGTTATCTAAAATTACAATGAAATGCACATGCTGCCAGTACAACTGTTGGAAAGATCACAGCTGAAGTGTGCGTTCTGTGCCGGTATAAAAAAAAAAAGTCAACCAACCACAGCTTTTTTCTCACTCTTTAGTCCTTTTAAATGCTTGGAATATGAATGAGTTTTTTGTAGTTAAAATGTATTGGTGTTCTTGGCATTATGACTCTTGTCATAATCTTTTCTTTAGCTTCTGAAGAGAGCGTGAGGACACTGTGTTTAATAGATAAAAACCCTGATCAGTTTGACATATTATGTAGAATGAACAGCTGCCAACAAGGCACCAATTGGCTTCAATTGTGCCGAACGTACTTTAACAACTATGGGCGTTGTTAGCCACAGACACTCAATGGAATCCAATGGCTGGTAGTCCACCCTGTGTGTCGTGGCCCTCAGTGTACTTGGGTAGATGTTGTAGCACTATAATCCTTCTCAAACAATGGCACATGTGAGAATAGAAGAGAGGTTAAGCCCTTAAGGTCTGTGTTCAGTCCTTTAAATGCACCCAGGGATAATCGTGTCTTGTCTGTCACTGAGTCTGTGGTTTAATAGATGTTCAGTAATTCTGCTCAGAAGTGTTTTGCTGCTTATTTCTCTGAAAAGTGTAAATGCCGTATAGAACTTTTTTGACTCCCTGTTGTTGCCTTAATTGTTGCACTTACGACCCTTTCTTATGGTTTGGTGTCTAATTTAAAGAATGACATTCTGCTGCTGCTTTGTAGTGTTATTGTATTTGAAAACACATTAATAGATACAAAAGTCCCCTCAAGTGAATCCTTAAATGTGCATGGTTCACACGTGCTTACATTGGACAGCTGTGTGAGTGTCTCTTAGAATATCTTCAACTGCTTTGCTGACATTGACCGTTACCGACTTTCTTTAACACTTTGGTTCATGGACGAGTCAGAGAATCTAAGCATATAACAAATCCTAGCTTCACCACTTATGTTGACAAATGTGATTCAGACAAAGCTTCGCTAATCTGTTGCTTGCTGACAGTTTTCATGGGGTAAAGTAAACTGGGCTTGGTGATGATGTAGACAACTAAGTTGGGAGGACCAGCAGGGGGTCAGAGAATGACCACAATGAGGAAGCTCCCTGGACACGTGTGCTGTGTCGGACGACTGAGGGGGGTCATGGTAGCAGATTCCAGAGTGCCTGTCTGAGTGGGGAGAGACTGAGTTGGTCCATCCTGTTTTCAGGCCCTGACAGCAGCTGCTCCGCCTGGCTTGGGCGCAATAGTGACCTCACACCCCAGGCATATTTTAAAGGGTGCCAGTCAGCAGGGAGATGAGTTCTCAGTAGGTAGGTGCAGAGACTGAGCGAACGCATACATCTGCACAATGGTTGTGAGATCCAAAGAAGATTCGGTTTTCATTTAAGATAAGGGTTGTTTACAACACTGGTTGGCCATCTTTCTGAACTCTCTCCGGGATATGATTCATTAAACTGCGTTTGTTGCAATGCTGCGGCATTGCCCAATTCCCCGTTTCTCGTCATCCGGTGCTCGGAGAAAGACGCCAAATGTCGCTTGTGGGAAAGAAAAGGCTGCACTTGTCCCGCTGGAGAGCCGGGCACTTGATCTGGCAGACCCTAAGGACTCCAACACAGAAACTTTTCCACCACAGAAAGTACTCAAGATATTTAGCATCAACATCATTGCTCAGGGTTTGCCCTTCTGCCGCAGACGAGTGAGTATTGTATGTATTAGTTGAAACGCGGAACCTGAAAATGTCAAATGTCACCGTACTCTCTCACCCCGTTTCACCTCGGTTGCTGTTGCTTTGTCACTACTAGTTTATCATAATGGCAAATTTAAATTTCCTTTTTTCAGCACAGCATTGGCCATTTTCTACCAAATAAATCTTTTTTACTTTTGAGTTTAATATTTCCTTAAATTAACACAGTTAACATAAATACATTTTTGGTATAAATTGTGGGAATAGATTGTTGTCATTTTGTTGGGATTCACATCAGTTGCTTGCAAATGGTCACGGATACATTTGCTCCACCAATAGCAGATCACCACAACCAACGTATAACCTTAAAAAGGCCGTCACCAATGAGCCTATTTTTAGGTTGCGTTTTTAAAATTACAACATAAATGCATTAATTATAGAGAAATCAAGAATTTAGCATTTAAGTCCAAAAACACTTAAATATTCATACCTTTATAAATATGTATTGTAAACATGCAGACTAATAAATATTTTAAATAAATGAAGTAATTAAGTGTTGTGTATGTTACAGGATTTTTAAGTGGTTATCTACCTGGCTATGTACACAAATGAAATGGTATCAAAAAAGGAAAAGTTTGCATCACACTGATATATTTGCTTCTTTTAGTAGCTCAAACAATCTGGACTAATGTTTCTGCATCTAAGCACCTCAGCTATATATCGCTAGATGATGCACACCTTTTATTGCATATTATAAGGTATCCGTCAGTGTCACGGTCAGCGAAGAAGTCCTAGCAGTTCAGCAACTTGTTGTAATTTAACTTATTTATGGCAGCCCTACCAAATGTTCCCTTCTTGGTTTTGATGTCATTAATAAGCGAGTGTGCATGCAGTTTTTGTTGTTTGATCTGTAAATATGAAGGTTGAGGCAGTTCCAAAAAATAAACACTCTTTAAGTATGTAATAAGTTATTCCTTCCTCTTGGAAAGCAAATTAAGTTGCATAATACAAGCTGTGACAGTAACTGTGCTGTGTCTCCTTTTACAACTGGGCTGAAATAATTCACACAATGTGACTTAAAAGTTATTAAATAAGACTCCCATGTCAAATAAGATGCCTCCCAACAAGCTGCAGGGCAATTTTTGAAGGACATAAACTTACTTAGCTAGCATGATACCCATTCATACAGCTGTTAAATTTGTGCTGGTGTTATTACTGCCAGTTTTTACACAGTAAAAAAAATAACTGATTAGAAGTCATGTACTTTTCAAAATAGTATAACTTCCAGTTCATGAAAATTTTATTCATTTATGCTGATTTACTTATCTGTGAAGGCCAAGACCTGCAACGTTTAATTTTTTGAAAATATTGTATATTTAAATCCATATTTTTCTAGCAGGTATACCATTTGTGCTCACAGTGATTTGTAAGTGCTGTGCATATATTATTACTAGCCAGAATTTTATTGGCACATTATTTGACAGTCCTGACAAGTTAATTCAACCAAATGTAGGCCTGAAAACCTCGAAGATCTTGGCAAAGGGACACCTACTGTTTTTGTCTGGCTTCATTCGACTCCTGAACTGCAGTGGTGCTGGCAGCTTTTCCTTGATGTCATCACATATATGAAAGATAGGCAGTTAAAAATATCACCCTTCAATCTCAAAATTTGGACTTAAGGTGGTGAGGAAAAAGCATCAGACAAAAACTAAAATAGAAATCATATCACAATGCCAGCTTTTTTTGCTATGTTGACCAGCTTTTTGAGACAAAATGTCTATTAAAATGTTTCAGTTTTAATTAGTACTACTTATACATAAAGGATAAGCTGAGAAATGTCACAGAAAGAAAAGAAGAAAAAGATGAAACAAGAAATTTCCAAACAATATTGTGAAGCTTTTTCTTGCACACAAAAGTGTCCCACCTCTTTCACAGCAAGATGCCTATGTATTATTTATAATTATCTCCACATACACCCTGTATAATTTTATATTCTACGGTTAAAACATTTATTTCTAAGCCTGTACTTTGCAACCACTACGGTCCATGCTAAAATACTAAAAGATTTAGATGGATTTAAATGAAATTAGGTGAGGAAAAGTCATTATTTTACACTGGCTCTAGCTATACTTTAATGTTTAGTGTAATTTTTTTGTAAATATTTGCATGATATGTTAACCAAAGATGCTAAACCTTGCTGACCTTAGACTTTAGCTCTAGTACAGCCTCACAGAGCCCCACTGAGCTTTTTGTCTTGTTTGTTTGGATGGAAAAACGATTATGGTGAGGATGCTGAAGCTCATACACTGAAATATATTTTAAATAATGCATTCCATACTCATCGGGGTAAACACACTTTACAATTATGGTTTGTTTTAATCACAGCAGGAAGATGATTGCCTAAATGTTTCTCAAGCATAAATTGGATAAATAGTCTATACTTTTAAACTCTGCCATCAGTGGCATCACATGGCGCGCTTGGATAGAGAGACTAAGTCATCTGTATGTGTTGTGATCAACACTTTTTTGTTTTATAAAAAAATATGTGTTTATATATAATTTTTAAATGGGCAAGAAAGTCATTAGCTGTGGAAAGAAAAAAAGATGTCGTGTTGTTCTATTTTGCTGGGTTAAATAAATTGAGGGTTCTGCAATGCTTACTCCTGCTGCTCCATGTGGGGCAGAAGCCACGTGGGCCCTGCTGTGCATATCACACCTGTCTCCAGTGAATGGCATAGCTGGGATTACTTGGGGTCACTAGGGTACAACTCAAGACACCAGAAACTGTCTTCAGAAGGAACAGATGATGACTCTAATTATTATCTCGATATTTGCCTTATAATGCTATGAAGAGTTGCAGGGACTTTATAACCTGCTTTATAATTTTTTATTTTTGCATATTCCAATACCAATTAAAACATGACATGGGAGCTCTTTATGGAACACTTCTTTTTTTTGTGTCTTTACAAATTTAAAGTTGGATCTGCCTCGGCCTAGAACTTGTCGCACTGCACAATGCGAGAAGTCCAGGGTTAAATTTCCAATTAAAACGTGATCAGGAGCATCCACACTGTATTTCCGGGAGCCAAAACGGGCATCCAGCTGTTAGTTGAGATAGCTATCAATATATAGAACATTAACAGTAGGACATTTTAGTTATGGTATTACTTTCCTCACTCTCCACACCCTGCACTTAAGGCTTGTTGAGTAAGGTGATCTGGACATGCCCATAGGAGCTATGTCTGTATAAACAACAATCAGCAAGATGCATTTGCTGTTTGAGCAGGTGGTGAGGGTGTGTTGCAGCTTTCTTTAGCGAGTTTCCCTACAGCGTTATGGTTTCCTGTGGTTCTCTACTCGTGTGATTATTTTTTTATTCTTGGTCACATTTACATTTGCTTGCTTCAGTTAATTTCTTTTCTCAGTCTGTCAGTTTCAGAGTGAGCTGTAGTTATTCTTAGGGGCCTGCTGGTCTGAGGCGTATATGTATCTCAACAGAGTCGTGTTTTATGCTCTTTATCCTCTTACTTCTGTTTTTCAGTAAACTGGTTAATTACGTGAGAAGCCAATTTAGAAATTTAGTGAACGTTTGCGTGCATTTTTACTATTAAAATATAGCTGTCTTCTCGATAATGTGTGCGTAGACAAATATCATAAAGCTTTTTGTTTGCTTTTTAACTGAAAATATGCTTGGACACACAGAGGATATACATATTCACTTTCGAATTGAGCTGTGTCCCTGTGCGGTATGTGACAACCAGCGTGACATGACACCTCACTGGATCCTTCTAAGGTCAGGGCATCTGAAAATGGCTCAAGTGTTACTTGTCTTCACTCAAACCTTGGTTTCACCTCGACCAATTCCTTTGTTTTACTGTCCTCGGTTAATATTACCATTCAAGTCACATTTTGCTGCTCTCTTTATTTGGTTGCTCTTTTGTATTTATGCCTAACGAGCAACACAAATTTTAGATTAAGGAGCAATAGCTGGAAAGGACGCTCTACAGTGCTTTTAATGCAGCAGTATTAACAATAAAGTGAGCTTGATTTGTGTAAACCAATATTGTCAAAATGCTAAACGCCTCTTTACATCAAAAAAGCAGGTTTTTATGTTCTCTTTAGTAAGTACTTTTATATTCAAGTTAACCAAATCAATTCACTCACAATCTCCAGTACAGTAAATTTGAATTTTGCTGCTCCTGCCCAATTACTTTATATAAGTAGGCTACCCTGGAGGAGCAGCTGCGTATTCTAATGTTGGGCTGTGAAGATAACTGTTGAAAGGGAAGCCCCCCGAAATCATTTGCTGGGTCACAAACATCATCACTCAGGCCTTTTAACCATTTTTTTTCTTCTCGTTGTAGTTAGCCCGGTGCAGAATATTATGTTTGACATGACTGGAAACTAATAAATCTTTTGAAGTGTGTGTGTTGCTGTAGATGCTACTTAGTGAGGACCAAAATTCGCTTTTTAACAACAGAGTGAGGACATTTTTGTGAAGTGAGAACATTTTGGCTGGTCCTCACTACTTTTGACCCTAAAAATTTGATTTTTGAGAGTCAAGACTGGGTTTTAGGGTAAGGGGCTAGGGATTGCACTACGTCAATGTGTGTGTGTGTCTCTCTCTCTCTCTCTCTCTCTCTCTCTCTATCTATCTATCTCTCTATCTCTCTCTATCTATCTGTCTATCTATCTGTCTATCTATCTGTCTATCTATCTGTCTATCTATCTGTCTATCTATCTGTCTATCTATCTGTCTATCTCTATCTATCTCTCTATATATATAGAGAGAGAGAGAGATATCTCTCTCTCTCTCTCTATATATATATATATCTATCTATCTATATCTATATATCTTTCTATCTATATATGTATCTATCTGTATCTATATCTATCTATCTATATCTATCTATAAATTAAAGATTTATCTTTATCTATCGTCGCTGGTGCAATACATTGTAACACACTGGAGTGAAGTTGGCATACGGCTGAGGCGAGATTCCCCCCTTTTTTTTAGTTTTGATTCTTTTGAACTCTTTGCCTGTGAGAAATTTCTGAGTCTTCTATTTTTGTTATACAGCACTATCTCTGAAAAACAAGAAAATCAGACTGCTGTAGTTAATTGCTCATTTCTGCTTGAAGTAAGTTTGTATTCAATCCAATAGACCAGATAGTCTATGAATTCTGCTGTTACAAGGTTCTGATTTTTCTATTTGTAAGTTGAATCTGCCAGAAATGTGATAGTTGTACTAGAGTACGAGTCGGGCTGGAGTGCATTAACAGGTGGTTTCAATGTTTTGGGCCCGTCATTCATTCTAAATATAAGTGGCCATTTAAGTATCGTGTCCAGAATTGATTCGAATTTAGTCAAAAACGAGCACATTTCTGACAGTTTCATCCTAAACTGTGAAATCCTAACATTATAAAAGTAGATTTCATGGCAGATCTGCTGTTTTGGACTGCATTAAATTGTACAGGTGTACCTAATGAAGTGACGTGTGTGTGCTTGCCTGGGTATATTGCATATAGCTATAAATAAGTGATCACTCAATTAAAGAAAATGTGCAACTATTTAGAAAAAGATTGGCAAAATGCCAACCATTTTATAGTTTTGGCTCATTAGATGTGAGGATTACTATTTTACCTTATGTGGTAGTAAACAGAATATCTTTTAGTCTTATATTGTAATTTAAAGCCAAATGTGTCACCTGATGAAAATAGTGATTGGGTCAAATTCAGTTTTTTTTGCATTAGGTTTCATAAACCAACCCGTAATTAATGAATAATAAAAATAATTGGTAGTTGCAGCCCTTGCCACTTACAATCATGAAAAATATAGAATACAGTTTGGTATACAATAGCTGTTACACTGTATTCTCTGATGATGCTGCCATGATCTATGTGACTCTACATGTATAGTCCAAGTATTATGCAGCAATTTCCCCCCCTTCGACTTTAAACGTGTTTCTCTTTCCTGGAGTAAGGACCACACCACAGTACACTGCAGGAGGTTGGATTCCATTGCCCTTGGGCTCCAAATAACACAGAGGGAGGAAGGCATCTGCATTGGCTATTCTGAGAAGCAGTCCCATTCCAGGGAGCACATAGATCCAGTCGGGTATCTACCCAGCACCCGGATCAGCCAAACACTTCTGTTTACCCCTGATTCAAGGGAGGACTTACAGGGGCAGAGGGCAGTGTTGTTTCCTTATTAAAAGGTGCTCTAAAGATGCTTCGGTTCAACTTCTGGAGCCTTCTGATATGAATTGTATTATTTATTTTTTCAATAGGGTTTCAGTAATACTGCAGAACTGCTGTTCTGTCATGCATATCATGTATGTCATTGTTGACAGTTTCCAATCATCGTTAATGACTTAGCAGTCTTTAAAATTTCCATTGCACATGATCAGTGAACCTAAGCCTGGTCTAAATACCACTTGAGTTCAAGCTGAGGGTGTATATATAGTGTTATAATACCTTCATACAGAGCATACTGTCACAGGGCTGCACGAACATTTCCCACGCTTTGAGATGGGGCCTATAAAAGGATGCACTATTCCATCTGAAGTGCCACAGCTCCTCAACATCCCTTTTTAAATGTGATATTTTTTGCTTTTTAAAATGAAGACAGAGTCTTTCAGTTAATTCATTTTTGTCAGCGCTACATGGCCCACACATGCTGGTTTGGTTGTTTATTACCACAGTGTAATATGTAATATGGATCGAATTATTCAAAAGACTTCCATTTTCATGAAAATGACATGTTTTCCATTTCAGCACCAATAACTATCCTGCATAGGTGTCTGTCCTGTTTATTATTATTATTATTATTATTATTACTTTATCTGTATATCTAAACGTTTTGTTGACTTTGTTTAGTTTAAAGTGCACAGTTGTCTGCAGTAATCTCACCGGACTTTGGGTCATTTGTGTATGATACCAGGACACACTGTCAAGTCAAATATGATCACAACAAAACCAAACTGTCCTGATGAATCTGCTCTAATCATGCGTTTTTAGGAATTTTTTTTAGGGAAGTCGTACAGGTGATATAGTTGTTCAAAAAAATGTGCAGCTGACGCGTTTACATCTCTCTAACTTACCATCTTGAGCCCCTCTTATCTTATAACTTTTATATGTACGCCTCCTCCACTCTTAAAGCTGATTTCTTCCAGAAATGTGAGCTGTGAATTACTGCTGAGAGTCTGGTCCCTTTTCTACTTACTTAGCTTTTCCCGGCCCTGACCTTCAGCACTTCAACCCATTGCCTTTCACAGTGTCACTGCTTGGTATAATCTGGTCATCAGTGAATACGGCCTGTAAATAGATGACTGACTGGCTGTAACTGATGCGACTGTCGACATAGTTTCTGACTCAGACAGCAGGGTTCGTACACAGATTAGACGGTGTGTGCTCTCCTTGTTTTTGATGTACTCTGCTGATTCTCTGCAGTGATGTCTGGGCACTTGCTTTAGACTCTGACTTCCTGGACTGTCAAACATAAACGCATTTTTCTGATGTTTGTAAGGTAGTTCCATACTTCAGATTTTTCTGCAGACTACAAACGCAGTAAATCTATTTAAAGAGGTGTCAGGCTACACAAAATCGGGTCTATTTTGAAACTCTTCATTCTCTTTGTAAAGACAGGAACCTTGAGCTACCTCTTCTCAGCATTCACCTGCAGTTGATGGAGTATCAAGTGCCTCTTAATCACTTTACTGGTCAAAGGATAAGGCTTTGTGAGATTGTATGTGTGTGTGTCCACCTTAGCAGGTGACACAAGTGCGTTGTTCACAGGTTAAGCAGACATTTACATACTTGCTCAGTAATGAGAGGATTAGGCCTTCCAAAGAATGTAAGGCCTCTAACAGGGCAAGAGGAACAGACAGGCTTTGAAAAGGGAAAGGATAGAAGTGAGGAAAATGGAACTTAAGACACAGGGCTGCCAGTGCTAGAGACGTCTTTTTGTGTTTATGATCATTGATGCTGCTGTGCATACTCATTGTTGCATGTAAATGTTAAGTGTTTTTTTATAGAAAGTTTATTTTAAAGTAAACTGGGAAATCAGACAGAACATGCATGGAAACTGGCCTGTAGATTTAACTTGTACATTTTTTATTACAAAATTAAGACTATTAAGAATAGGCGTTTTCTATTCATTATCTTAACAACAGAACTGCAATGATTAGTCACTTAACTGACAGAATATTGCCCTGAAACTATTTTTATGATTATTTTAAACAATGACTAAGGGCAAACAAATGCCAAAATTCTTTGTCCAAGCCTTTTCAATAGGACTATTTTGCTGGTTTCTGTAATCGTAAAATAATTTTCTGCCTTGTTTCATTGGTTAGTCAGACATACAAAAAAGCGTGTAAAAATGTAAATATGATGTTCACCATGAAGGGGATGATGACTGAGGGACAAAATGATTTCTGTCAGAGATGTACAGTAATTCCTCTTGTCATTGTCAATGGCCAAGTACTCAGAGCACTCAAATTCAGAGCATATGACCTGATTCATCATCTGACATTGATCAGCAGCATGTGCAGTGTGGAAAATAATGGATGGCTGCCATCTTCAGTCCATGACATCCATATTTATAAATTGCAGAATTTATGAATAACCTTGGCTGTGGTGTACTTTGTGGTACCTAGGGGTTCATGCTATGCTACTGGTAGTGAGAAGAAACATGATCCAGGGCGTTTTGGTTTAAGGCGAATATCCAGGAGTTCGAAGGCTAATCACATCACAAATACTGCACAGTAGTTTACTTATTTATTTATCTGACAAGGCTGGAAAGTCTTTAGTGTTTACTAGATTACATGCATTTCTTTTTGCATCTGTACCTGCATTACCAGAGCAGAAGAGGATGAGCAGGGAAACTCCTTTTTATTTCTCGTTTATTATTATTTTACACAGTACTATACGGCCTGTATGAATGCCAAACATATAGTCCCCAGAGTTTACTTTTATTTTTACTGACTACCCACACAGAAATGAAAGCTCCAATCCTGTTACTTGAAGTTGTTCAATGAAATTAGTCATCCTGCGGCTTCTGACTTTTTGCACTTTTTTTATTCTAAACATCAAGGCGTTGTAGCCGTGAGGAGGTGGAGGCATTTAGTGTAAACGGGCTTCCACTAATGTAAATGTGGTAACTGGGAACACTAATATTAGTTTGACAACCTTCATACTATTGTAAAATATGTGGATGGATAGATAGATAGATAGATACATAGATACATACATACATAGATACATACATACATACATAGATACATACATACATACATACATACATACATACATACATACATACATACATACATACATACATACATACATAGATACATAGATACATACATACATAGATACATACATACATACATACATACATACATACATACATACATACATACATACATAGAAAAAGCACCACATTTTCCATTGTGTATGCATTTAAAAAATAGTATTTAAAAATAGATTTGGATTAACTTTTATCAAAGTTTTTTATCGAATCCTTGACTGACTACATCTGTACAGATACTGCACAAAATTAATGTAGTGTTGATTAGATCCCACCAACCGATTAATGAAATTATGGCTTTTTTTCATTCCACACTCTCACAGTCTGATTCACTATGTGGTTGTAGTATCAATTTTGTCATAAACAGCGGTGGATTTCTTTGAATATTAGTATTTTTTTTTTAAACCAGTATCTATTTGTGTCATGAAGACGGCTGTAATAGAACAGAACTTGTGGTGGTAATTGTGTGGTAATTCCTGCGTTTGATCTTCATCAATGAAAAATGAAAGTATTACACAATCCTTCCTGGAAAAATTCCACATTCTACTTTTTCAAGCACAGACTTTGCTCGTTTCTCATTAACAGTACAGCAAAGTGAAAATTATAACTCCGTTCTGTTGCCCTCTGTGGGCGTATAGTAGAGGGAGGATGGCTACATGCCTGGCAGAGTATTGAATCACTGTCGATGAAACTTTAACTCCTGCTTTGCCACCATACATTAATATCATAATTCTTTACCTTTTCTAGTCTAGGCAGTTTTTTCTTCTCCCCCTTAACTCATACGTTCAGTTCTTATTTCTGTAATGAAAAGTTGCTCCTGTCTTATCTTTGAGCAGCAGAATCATCAGTCACCCTCCTCACCCTGGATTGGCTGCTTATTGTTCAGTCTAAATTAATAAAATGAGTCATTCAGTCTTAGTACAGAGATGACTCCCTGTGACTGAGCATTTTTCCAATGCAGACAATGATTAAAATGTGCTACTGCAACAGTATGGATTGCTTGTTTATGCACAACAAATTATTTTTTAAGCATGGCAGGCAATCACAATGATCTTAACATCTCAGTCATGTGAGTTTACAACTGTATGTATTGTACCACTGTAATATTCAGGAGAAACGGAGAGTATAATTGTAGTAATTAGCAACAATGACCATAGAAATGCTAAAATAGTCATTTGCCATTTTATTTGAAAAACCTTTAATTACTGGACTTCTGAAAATGCCTTATATTCCCTGATCTAGCATCAAAGAAAATTCCCAGATATGGATATACACATATTTTAGATACATTTTTAAAAGATAACAGACTGGCTGTGATTAGACTTGCATTACAAAACTTTCCATAATCTTTAGCATCTGCCAAATGCAGCTCATTATACATCACAGCAGTTTAATGCTTCACAATCTCCCTTTTTTCATGTCACTTCCAAAATGTCAATAATTATGAATAGTGTTTCTAGGTTTCTTTGCTCACATGAAATGAATTTCAACAATTTTAGAAATGTGACACTCAAACACAACGTAGCAACAACTAGTGGGTACAGAGGGTAATTCTTAAGTTGCCAAGGCTGTAAAGTTCCACCATTTTTTGTGAATTATCACATTGATTCTGTTTTTCGTTTAAGTAACACACAACAACAAGTCAACAAAGCTGGTCATATTGCAATCAATTACTGACCACCTTAAAAAAGGCACTTAGAGAGCTGCCTCTGAAAGTGTTTGCAATAATTATGGCACTTTTTTGTCAATTTACAGAACATTAGAATGTTTTTGGTTGAGTGTTAACAGTGGATGTAAAGTGAATGCTAACTAGGAAAATGTGACGGTAAAGTGAAAAGTAAGTGCAGTTTCATTCCTGCGACTAGATGCCTCTCGCAGCATGTGGACCTCTGTGACTTGTGCGTGGGAGTCGTAGTTCTCACTTTTTGCTTTTATCCTAACAACTGCACACTATCATTGTTCTCCACTGTTTCAGCTCTGGATTGTTGCTTTTACGTCAAACAAAGATATTGCTTTTACCTTTCAGGTGTTTATGCTGACATCATTTCAGCTGCTGCTGGTCTGTGCAGTGGGTAGAGGAGCAAAGAAACAAAGATTTCTATGAACCAAAAGAAAATTGCTTCATCACCTACACAACATTACATCAGACTCTCAACAACAAACACCTTTTATTACAGAGCTGTCAATCACAACCTCCTCACAAGTTGGCCTCACAGGACACAATCTTTTTATCATAAAAAGATTGCGTAGATCCCTATGTATGTGTTTTTATACTGCTCCAGAAATGTCATTTAATCGTGATCTCTTCCTTTATCACAAACTTCACCATTGATTTTTGTTTTTCTCATGTGTTCCTTCTGTCCACACGGTAAAAAAATAGGTTTACCTAGCAAATGATCTGGTTTCCTGTTTTTCATCTCTAATGTTACATATTAATGCAGATAGTTTTGGCTTCATTTACCCTGTTGGCGTCATTTGAGTTTCTGAAACTTCGGACCTCCTCATAACAGCAGATTTGAACTGAGATATGCTTTCATGACTCCAAAACTGGGCAAGAAAACTTTTTAAATGTAACTGATACTTTCTTGATGCTTGCAGTCGTATAAAAATCACCATCTAATTAATTTTGACCTTTTCACTAACAGATGTTTTTTCTTTTTTCTATCTATGTTTTGCTGCCCTGTCATGGAACAATCTGTTATTATAAAGGTAAGACCATTTTTATTGTGTATTTACCACTTGTAATAGTTTCCAAATTATAATTAGTTTGCAAAAACTAAAAATACTGCTTTGCTACCTCTAGGGGGCAGCATTAACCAAATAATAAATGCTCACAGTCCTGGAACTGTGTATCATCCATGTCCTTCCCCATGTCAAAGCTAAGACTCTTTGTGTCTCATAGGTACACAGGTATTAGCATCTTGTGCATTTAACTTATATTGCTTGAACACTGATATCAGGTGTGTGTTGGATATTGTCATTTTCATGGCAGACTTTCATATAGATGCTTTTGTTGCAGCCGTTGGTCTTGTGGCTACGCTTGTGATCATAGACATACTCTCTAAATACATCTCTTTTGGTACCTGAAGAGTGCACAATGTTATGCATCTCCACATCTTGCAGAAATGAGTATTCTGAGCAGTTCACGTCCTTCAGGCACACATCTGCTGTCTTTCAAGCACCAACTCTCCTTTCACTCATTTTCCCCATGCAGACACTTGGAGCTAAGAGCTTCAGTAAATGTTCAGGTTGTTATGACGACTATGAGTGCAACACTCGGTACTACATTAAGAGTCTGAAGAAGCTCTTAGACTGTTGCACATCTCTGCAGGTTTTATGCAGCCGTAATTAATAAAAGAAATCCATGGGAAATTCTCAGAGGGTCAAAATTTTATTTTTTTAAGTTTTGGTTTGAGAAAGAAAGTTTCAGTACTGCAGTTTAATAATAAAATTGGAGTCTTATATGACCTTAAATTAAATGAGTTAATACTGAAAGTAACATTATTATTATTATTATTGTTACGATAAATCAGTTATTTTATTTATACTAATACTCAAAACACTAGGAAAACTGACTGTATTATAAAAGGTAGCCATACTTTTATTGCTTAAATAACATTGTGTGCCATCCTAATTTCCCTTCAGTTGATAATCTTCCGTCACATGTTGACTTGTCATCTTATTTGTTTGGCTCTCAGCTGAGATCTAGAAGTGAAACTGCTCTGCTATCAGCCTTGGCTGTGCTAGAATATGATGAGATAGCAGGCACCAGGTGTAAAGAGGCTGTCAGTATCATAAATGGTCACAGCAGCAGCACAAGGATCACTGAGGATCTGTTGCAGCATCAGTGCACCTCCTGACACTTCCATGGCAGTGTTGGATCAAGACTTGTATCTCTGTTTTATTCATTTTTTTATTAATATATATTTTCAAACTTCCATCTGTCTGTGTCATTTTAGTAAGGCATGGACCTGTTCTACTGCACGTTTATCATTCAGCTCACACAGATTTCTATAGTAACTCTTTTATGTAATGGTGATATCACGGTAAGAGCATTAAGAGCTTATTTGTCACTTGCTTTTTCAAACTGCAATCATTATTTTCCAAAGACAAGGTTTCACTGATTCACTTTCTCATAAAAAATTTAAAAATTTTCTGAGTACACAACCCTAGTTATGAAAATACAACTGAAGGATTCTCTAGAAAGACAGACAGACCATGGCTAATTCATCTAGAGATGGTAACAATTTACCTTGCAAAATAATCAATACTGAATTAAATTTGATAACAATGCAGTTTAGGTAGCAAACATTGTAAATTCTTGTTTTAACAATTATGGGCTAAAATCAAGATGAACATTCAAGTCAATTGGAATTCTCCTGTTTGTAAACCTAATTTTGTATAAAGATCAATAATTATGAGCCATGTGTTACAATTTATAGTTTTATCACAAGACAATGCCATTACCAACAACCACCACACTTTCACTTTTGCTCTGTCTTTGCAGCCCGAAATATTCAAGTTTCCGTTCTCTGAAATAATATGATTATTGATAAGTTTTCTAGCAGGTGTCCATTTGTAAAGATTTTTTGCTCAAGTTTCGTAAAGCAGAAAAAGTTGCCAGGTAGCACGTGTGCAATTATGTCAATGGCACATCAAGCTACGCAGAAAACTTAACCGGAGATGCTCATGTTGATCTCCCATTTGTGTCACTCTGCACTGATATCTACAGGAAGAAGAAGGTAACTACTTTTCAGCTTGATAGTATTAATCTCTATATGTATTCATGCTATGCAGGACAGTTTTGATCTCTTATTTAATAAAAGCATTGTCTATTTAGGAAAACCAATAAGAACCTTTTTTAGTTTCTCATATTGATTCTTACATTCAGACAACTGCCTGAGTGCATATGTCAAAGTACACACACTTTATCTTAACGTGAAGGGAAATTATTTTTCTGCTGAGAGTAATAATGGAGAAGTACCAGCTGGAAAAAGGTGTGTGTAAAAGCAGTACTTCAAACCCTCCAGTGTTCTCTGGAGTGTTATCACTATCTGTAAGTGTTCAGACATTAGAAAGGAGGGAGGCATTAAGTGCCAGACCAGAAACAGAACGTCTCCCAATTTTTTTTTTTGTTGCTTCAAGTAATGTTGAAGCAATAAAATGAATGCAAGCTGTTTTCCAGCATGCATTCACTGTGGAAAAACATTAACGTGTTCTTTTTAGAACACGTTATCGATAGTAATAGTAATTTCGTGGATCGATAATATCTCAAAAATAGTTATACTTTGAGTTTTTAAACTATTAGAAGCTATTAGTTCTATATTACTGTAATTTACAGTGTCACCATACCAGGCTTGAATGTCAAGCGTTATATTGGCAAACATGAGAAATGTAATAGCATTATTTGGGTTTTGAATGTTCTGTAGATATGTTTTACTTACTATCTTTTTGCTGAACAAAACAGTTAGTACAATAGCAATAACTACAAATGTTAAAATGTTTGAAAAAAGTTTAGGTGGACTCACACCACCCGATGCATCCACAGGCATCTAAGTGTTACACAGAAATCTTAGCCAGTCAAATTTCACGGCCAATTGCCGGAGAACACTAACAAGAACCTGAAAACAAATGGTACTGTTGTTTCTGTAGCGGTCCAAACTTGGCAGAAGGATAATAACTTTCCAGGATAGCACATATCAGTTGTAGCACGTTTTGAGTTTCAGTAAGCACCCACTTTGGACAGAAGTCAGTCAAGGATAGAGGAAAGGTTTGGGAATCAACCTTATCATCTCTGGATTTTCAAATGAGCAAAAACAAATTATACAAGGTCATAACTTGTGACTTCACTTCTTTTTCTCCCATTCCCTCAGCAGTTTAGCTCTGTTTGTTTTGCATGGCCAGGAATTGAATATTTACCCTCATGCAGTTCCCTGCAGAATGTGAGTTTTGATTAGCAATTCATGGCCTCTTTAAGGCAGTGTAACAAAGCAATCAATATCCTGTTCTGTGATGAGAAGAGGGGGCAAATTATAGGGATTAATTTTCTAATACAAAATGGAAAATCAATGGTAGGCTGCTCACATAAATGCACACGTACAGGAGCACAGAGCAGCTGGATCTTTGGCTTTGTTTTTCTTCTCAGCTGCAGTGTGTCAGTAGTCTGTTACTGTGATGGATGACAATGAAAAGGATTCCATGGCTACATTAGATTTTCCACCTATGTCTCCTAACTGGGCGACAACATCCAACAGCTTTCATTTAGAGCCCTGGTGTAATTAGCACAGGCAACCGTAAAAACACAGAACTATTGTTGGGGACAGAATTTACATTTAGTCAAAAAACCACAACCCATAATGTCGTCCATTCTTATCTTGATGAGGTATACTGTAATGAATTGTTAGTCTCTAACATCTTTACAGCACATTAGACATCAAGGGAATAGTTTGGGGTTTTTGGGTCTATTCCTTAGATTAATCGGTAACTGAATCTTTAGGACATAAGACAAATCGGATAGCTTTAGGCCAGGAATTGCCTTGCTTTTAATTATGAGTACTTGGGTAAAACGTTGCTCTGTAGCTCTAATAGGGCTGATGTCCCTACAGAATCTCGATAACTAATGCTGTAAAATAGCGTTGAAATGTGCAGATTCTCTTAATATCTACTTCTATGTAGCAGGGTTTTTAAAATTAAAATAATGGTTGGTCAACAAACGTGATTTCACACACTCGCAGCAAGCAACACATGTGTGAAGGTTCTTGTTTCTGAAACTTCATTCGGAGCTTTTAAAAAAAGAAGTCGTCTGTGACAGGGTTTCAGGTGACTTCATAACCCCAATAAAAACGCAAACGCTTATAATTCCTCCCATCTGAAATGTGAGCTTGTGGATGCATTCTTCAAGAACAAAATGAAATCCTTTTGAGAAGTTGTCATATATTAGATGTAACAGAGAGTCACAGCTGAGATAAAGTTTATCCTGGATGTAGTGAAGTTGCTCAAGGCTCACAGTGCCCACAAATGCACTTCATGCTTCATCTCCCTAGATCTTCTCAGGGCCCCCATACTACAGCTCCTTACAACACCAGTATGCTACAGTGGATAAGAGAAAGTGCTGATTTGGTCCGACTGGCCTCTTTAATTTGTGATGAGCGTGGGAGAGACAGATCCCGCGGGGCTGCCAGAGAGCCTTGTGGCCAGGTTGGGCTGCTGCTCCATCCCCCTAGCCAGCTGTAGATGCACCTGCCAAGTGTGCGCCAGCTACCCAGCTCATTTTGTTCTCCCCAACACCACTATGAGGAGTAGAGTTTGCAAGATTTGAATTGACCCCTCTTTTGTGCGTCCTTAGTGAGAAACCCATTCTGGCGATATGTGTTTGGTAAAGTCCTTTTCTGCAATCATATTCTTAATCAAACCTTTCAGCCGGCTTCAGATGTTGTTAGGTATTCGCTGTCCCATCCCCTCAGTAGAATTAAGTTGTCACCTTTTGCCAGTATACAAATTCGTGTTATTATACTACAAAAGGATTTTACTATGCCTAAAGCTGCCAGTTCTTTTATAGCATATCAAACATTTATGGACCCTTAACAAACTATAAAACAGGAAACTATGTTGCAAAACCATTTTTCAAAAGTTAAGCACACTAGACATTCAATTTCACAGTATGCATTTTATGCCAAAGCTGTTAATGTCAATAAATGTAGTAACCGCTATTATTTTTAAAAACCCTCAAATTTAAAAAAGTAGACTCATATCACATTCGCAAAACATGAAAATTGCACCATGATGATCCACACAGTTAAAAGAAAGTGAAAGCATGACATCAGTAATGTGAGGAATTACTTGAGTGTTGTGTATAGCTTGTACCGTATATCACTTTTGATCAGATGGAGATGTCAAATCCAGCAGTCAGTCTTAAAGTGCAGCAAAGTGCAAACAGCTGTAAATCTCAGTGGTGTCAACCTGAAGTGTGAAGAGATCTTAGAGAGAACTTGCATGGACACGTGGGCATGTTGAGAAGTTGAAGACGCACATTAACAGATGACAGTAGTTGCCACAGTGTGCAGAGTCTAACTGGTTTGCATTGATTTTGTCCTGGAGGACAAGGTGAATGCAACAGCAACTCATTGATATTTAAAGAAGCGATTTTTAAAAGATTGTTTTCCTTCAGAGAGCAGTTTAGTTTTAATTGAGAGCATTGATGTCCATAGAGTCATTTAAACAGCTGTAACAAAGCTTCTCCTGTACTGTAGGTCTACTCTGCAGGTGGAGAGATGAAAGATGCTTTATAATTGCTTTTAAGGATTTGCTTTGTTGATTTGCTGAACATAATGCCACGTGGATATTTAATTTCTTTAATTTCTTTGTCATCTTTCATTAAGATGGCCTGTAGTGGAGCCTGCATGTTGATGTCAGTGTTGTTAGTTGAGCCTGTAAGCCCCTCTCAGCTTTTTTTCAGCCCTCGAGAAAAGGATACTCATCTCGTTACATCTGTTTCTTCTTCCACTGCATATTTTGCCATTTACCATTTTCTGATCCGCTCTTCTTCTTGTCCTGATATATTTCAATGTCCGAGTGCATGGTAGAGAAACACAGATGATATGGCAATATAGGAGGCTGTCTGTATGCTTGGTTACAATCCATTTGTTGTCAGCACGTCTACCCTGCATAACAATTAAGCGGCATCGTCACCGAGTGCATCAGAGACAGATGGCATGGCCAAAATTGGAAGGTTGGGTAGTTTGCTTTCACGTATGATTGTTTTCAACCTGTAGGGGCTGTGCCCTACTGTTCTTGTCATTGTTGAGAGAAGTGATTGCACAAATTATAATTATGCACATAGCAAGAACTTTTTGGTACATATTTGTGGGGATTTTGTGTCACATTTTGACATAAAAATTGCCCCTTTTCTCGTGAAATTGAAGCCTTCATTAGCAACCTCTGCAGAATTCATTACTGAATGGCGAACTCTGCATCCATTGCCAGAGCTGGTTGACTCTAATAGCAAACAAGAGCCTTATCCCTGGATGAGGCCAGCGGCAGCACACTGCAGCCTGAAGGCCAGCGAGAGCGAATCCTGTTGCTAGGCAACAGTTTACAGATGGAGGGGGGCAAGTGGTGGGGTCCTCCACTGCTGCCCACACCCCTGCCTGTCCTTCGTCATCTTCACGTCAGGATCTGCAACTTGCCAGCTTGTGAATTATTGATTTGATTTTCCCCCAAGATTTTACTGTGCTGGTCCTACCTGAGATTTCTGACTTCAGCTGTCACTGGCCGCCTGTCGCCTTTTGCTTCACACACAGCATGAAAATAAATCCCACACTGAAATGGTACTAAAATAAAATTCATTCCTCTTGGGCTCGCCATAAAAATCAAGTGGCAATCTTAATTGTGTCTTTCATATATTTCTATAATGGCTCTTGAGGGTACAGTAAGTTAAGAGATTGCTGTACTTGTTAGTGTCTATCTAAATTACCGCATGTGTAAAATAAATTTAACAAGGTCACACGCAGAGTTCTTCAGCCTCTTCACTTAAACAGTTTAGTTTTTTCCTTTTCTTTTTCCGGGATCTCTCTGCAGCCTCGTGTGTTCAGTAGTTGTTGTTGATTTGGGGTGCCCGTCTGTGGTGGAGCCTTATTTGTTTCCTGAATGTCTAATCTGCCAAGTTCATGCCTTTGGCTACCCACTGAGAAGGGGGTCCTTGTTCTGTGTCTGCCTGGCAATCCCAATGGCTGCTGCCGTCCCCGGGCTCTTGTGCACATTAACATACAGCTGTCCCACAGGATGTAGTGAAACAGACACCCATGAGCTTCAGAGGGAAGCTGGGCACTTGCTCTCCTTTCGCAGATTCAACTCACAGGCAGCATCCACAGCAGATGGGCTGTGGAGATTAAACCACTAGGCACATGGCAGCTATTGTTGGCTTCCTTTTGGAAGGTCATCTATAGGGTCAAGGCTGAGTTGATGTGGTGAGCCCCACCTCCCGTACATGGACTGACTAGTTTTTGCAAATGATAGGGATTTTAGCTTGTCGGAGTATGGATCAGTAGTCAGTTAAAAATCTTTATTTCACATTTGCACAGATACAGATGTACATGGATGCACATAGAAACTTCTGCACAGTTTTCTTAGTCTGTTTTTAAAAAAATACAGAAATGGTACAGAAATGTACAGATAGACCGCTAGGAGACCGTACAGGTTAAAAGCAGAAACACTTAATGACATGTTTGCTTCATAATACAGTTTCTAATACATACAGAAAAATGTACTGTGATATTTCATATTTTCCTTTTGTACAAATAACTCTGTGGATCCTCCCAACAAGTGCTGCCTGAGTATCTGAGTGTATAGGACTCTATAGCGTAAAAACTGTTAAGACCAGAAATTGGCTGTACTGTTACATGAATTGAAACGTCGGTTCTGTAGTTTATTTAATGGTTATCATTGTTGTGCTGCTGTATACTTTTACTAGTTAATTAAATCTATATCTGAATATTGCTCCGTCAGACACTATTTATTCCATTTGTATAACATCTGTTTTCTACTGCTGAATTGAAGATATCAGGCAACCTTGAGGGCACTATCCTTATACTGTGATGTTGAATGAAAGTCTCTAAAGACAAACCACTAAACATATACGCTCTTCGTTGTGCTACATTTAACTAAACTACCTTAATTTTTACATTTTCTATCTAGTTTTATATCTGTCACAACCAAATGAATGGCAGAACATCAGGAATCTTCACTTGTCTGACATCTGAAATGTAGAATTTCAGGTAGCATTTGATTTAAAGGTCATGGAACATGGCAGAGGAGGCTGAAAGTGATGATACCAGATTTTCTGCTGGTCAGTACATTTTAAGAATTCAGTACATTTCATTAAAAATTTCTTTTCAGTTGCTCTGAATAAACAGAAGTTTTGTCAACACCCACTCCGCTCTGATTTAGAGGTCAAGAGCTGTGTAGACGGACACTAGGTTTTGATATTTAACTCTGGTAGCTGTGCACATTAGCTTGACTCTGCTTTTCTCTCCTCTTGACCACCAAGTTGCTCTTCACTATTTTTGAAATGCAGGCAAAGATCCCTAAAGAAGGTTGTCATAGTGCTAGCCCATTCACTCTAGAGAGTAGTTTGCACATTTGCCCACACACTAGTTCCTCCACTTTTATTATTCTGTTCAGTCAAGCTGGCAAAATAAAGTAGCTATTGTTCGGCAAGTGTATTTACACTAGAGCATTGCACAAACCATCATGTTTTGTGGGATTAGCCTCTGTTGGTGCAATATGTTTGCATATGGAATTCTGTCATGACAACCTAACGTTTAATTGCCGTAAACAGTCTATACTCTTAATGTTTTTCACATGAGTTTTCTTATGGACCTTGGTCCTTATTTTGAGGTGCTTCTTGTATCTAAAACCAGGACAGAAGCACCGTAGTCTGAATTTATTATTAGAGTTAGTTTATTTTAGGACTAGACTTGCAGGAAGCTGGCTGTTAGCTACCCAATAGCCACAGGCCTGCTTCGTGCTTTTTTAGTAATTGCTGAGTTTACTCATTTGGTCGTGTTTTTTTTTTTTTTTTTTTTTGCATTTAGTTTTTACACATCCTCAATGAATAAACTCTTCACTTTTTTGTTTAGTCTGGTTTAAACTGCAAATAAACCTTCCAAAGGGAAGATTGTGCCTGTGGGAAATGCTTGCATCTATGCGTGCCTCCACTACCACTTGGCCAATCTTTACAAATATGGTGTGGTTTTTTTAGCGTAAAGCATTAAAGCCTTTCATGCTGTTGCGGGGTGAGAGTAGGACAGTGTGTGCTGGGGGAAATCTATTTTTGGGGAAGTTGTTCCAGCCTCACTTTCATTTTCCACTCTTGTGCTCATTTCATTGACTGGCCAGTTGGCTGTGTAGGTTTCTTTTGGGAATGTTGGGGAAAAATAAAGGCAAAGAAGTGACATGATGACACATCCACCACTTCTGTTAAAAAACGAAATGGCAACCCAACCCAAGCAGTGAGGTTGTGTGTTAGACTCGGGTACTCTGTGTTGAGTTATGTTGTGTTGAGATTTTTACAATCCTAATATGCTTCAAAATGTAATGACCAGTGTTTTAAACTTTGAGTTTTCATGCTTTCTGATTAGCCAAAGGAGAACGTGCAGAATTTAAACTGAAAGGCGTGTTCACTTTCCTCCTACCGTCTGCTACTTCAGTGCCTGCAGTAGCTCTACAGATGCCGGTTAGCTCCCCCGCAGGCTAGATGTCATTTCAAGGTAGACAGCTCATCAAGATGAATGACAAGCTTTGGAGAATGGCGATTGGCAGCTTAAACTAACAATACACTTCATGCCACAAGGTGAAAATTAGCATGTAACAACATGTTACATCTTGACCTAAATGTTAAATGAATAGATGTTTTAAAGTGGATGCAACACTCCTGACTTCAAATTGAAAATACTGACAAAATGATTGCTCAGGCAATCTGTAGTCCAATATAAACAGCTTGGCAAAGGCAAGTAGGCAGCATATATTCTCATATTGCCTTTCTTTCAGAACATCGGCACAAAATACCCACAACAGCAATTATGTGTTATCAAAAATTTCTAATACTGTGTCAATTTTGGAACTAAAATCCTATCAAATTGTTTTTTAGACAAAGTCTTTTTCAGAGGCTTTCATTTCTAAACATGCAGTTTAAACATTTCTGTCTCCCTTATTCACACCTACAGAATACATAAATGGAAACAAAACATAATATTGAATTCATGCAGTGAATTAGTCATTATAGTCAGAAAGTCACTCAGGCCCTGCTTGTTGTGTGACTGTGTAAGGTCCTATTTTATATTCTTGAATGTCATTCCTGGTGTCTGTCAAGCACTACACATAAGCAAATAAGTCATCAAACACACAAACTCAAGTTCCTATATGTGCTTTTTTAAACTACCCAATATTCTCTTCTCCTATCGTTTCTCTGTACGCTAGGAAGTGGTGAAGGAGCGTTGTCTGTGTCATTTTAGTGTGTGGGAGGCCTCTAGGAGTGTGTGTATGTGTCAGAAGCTGTATGAGTTGGAGGCAGGGAGAAAGGAAAACTGCAGCAAATCCTGAATTGAATCAGTGAGATATTATCAGTTTTGAGTGTATACCATTTTCTGAGACCTAATCCACCAGATGAATCTGTGAAATGTTGCTTTTTAAACTCTGCTGAACACTGGCCCAAAACAGCTTAGTTTGGAAAAACAATTTCAGTTTATCTTCTTTATCATCCAAGTGCACTAGGTTCTAGTCTCAGATGTAACTGTAGCACAAGGATTACTTTGCTGAGCTCTTTGAAGGATTTCTGAATACCACAAAGTATGTCTTAATCTTCATCCTTCACCCAAAATGAATGTCCACCCATTCAAGATTTCCTTTCAGCAGCAGCTGTCCTCTTCTGATGTCCGCCGTCTGTCTTCATGTTGCTCAGCATGGGATGTGACTCCTCGGAGGCTCCATGCTGCCAGCCTACACAGCCAGACACATTCTCACTTCAGGATGCGATGCACATATGGCAACCACCTATAATATCAACCTTGCCAGTTCTAAAGCCTTTTCCAAAAAAGTTGGGTTGGCGTGCTAAAGACAAAGAATGTCATAGTGGGCAAAGAATTTACAGATCTATGTTTGATTGAAAATAGGACAATGTATTTAAATTCAGGAAAAATAAAAAAAAGTTTTAAGAATCGTGTTTAGTAGTGAATAGCGTTTCTCAACATGACATTTTAAAGAATTAGATGATTTCATTATCCATGTTAATAATAGTTATGTTGAAACATTCAAAGAATCCATTCAAAGTCTCTGGGCAAAGGACAAGGCAAGAAACTAATATACGTTGGCGGTGATCTCCTGGCCCTCAGGTGACACTGGATTAAAAAACACACACTTCTGCTTCCGTGTGTAGTGGAAATGCATCGTCTCAGAAATACCTCTGAAACTATTGTTTGAAATTGTTTCTGTCAAGCAAGAGTCCAACAGGACGGCGCAGTTGGTAAAATTTATTCATGTCATTTTTATATAATTGAACTCAATGTCTTTTTTGGTTCTTGTTTTTGACTTTTACCACTTTTTACCACATAAAGCAAACACAGTATAACAGACTTTGCATTTCTTTTGCTTCTCAAAAAATACATTCAGTATGTCGCTTCTGTCTTCAGCTACTGCAGTAGTATTAGGGGTGGGTGGATGGGTTGGGTGTGTGTGTGTGTGGAGAGTGAAACAAACATGCTTGCAAGCTATCCAAGGTTCACTGCTCCTCTGCCCTTGCTGAAATGAAACATTTATGACTCTTGACCCCTTGTCATTCACAGTAGCCCTTTAAATCTTGGGGGACACGTCTCTCTCAGCATCCCTATCATCCATCAAACTAAACTCTATAAGAACTTGTCTGAATTTTCTCAGTATTATGCTATTACTGTCTCAGTCTTGTTCAAAACAATACCCTCCACTATTTCCTCCTGATGTATAAAATTTCCAACCAAGATTCCTTCCCTTATTAACTTCTGTTGCCTCAGTCAGAAAGGCTACTTGATCCTAAGTCTCAGCAGTATGGCACATTAAACACACTAAATATGATCCCATAGTGGACTGTACTTCATGAATCACTGTATTACTTATGATCATCTCCTGGCGCATTCTGCCTCCACAAGCAGTTTCCAGTGTCCCTCAGGTTGTTTTGTTAAGTAATATCCTCGCATCCCTTTGTGTTCAGTGCACACCACTTTTGTCTATGTTTGTTAATGTGAAGACACAAGATTCATTTAATGCCATTTGTGAGTTTCAAAACAGTGTCTCATTTAATTCATACCATTAGCTAATCGCTTTCATTGCTCTGAAGTTTATTTTTAACTGATGTCTTGTTTTTTAAATTCAGCTGTTTCTTTGTTGATCATTTTTCCTCTGGCAGAACTGGTGCCCAACCAGGTGGAAAGTCTTTATTGGCAATCTCAATTCTTTTCTGCAGTAATACATTATTCTAGTATTACACTGTTTTTTTAGTACTTCCAATATGATTGCTACAGCTTAGTCTCATGATTCCTCAGAGCTTTGTTGCTTAAAATTTTCTTTTCAGTGTGGCACACATACACATGTACTTATTGTATGTATTAAACCATTTTCAAAGTATATTTACTGTACTGCAACAGTAGCATGTGGTTGTCTTTAAGTAATCTTGAGTGAATCAGATCATGTCCAGTGCACAATCTGCATGCAAGTTGCATCTTTTATCTTCACCAACATTTATGCACTTTCATGTGCCGTGCATTTTTCTTTTTAAATCTCTCTTTCAAAACGTGTGTCTCACTGTGTGACGACATGTCGAGCACTAAAAAGGTTGCTATCATCCACTCTGCTGGTGGCCTATCAGAGATAACTGTAATTCCTAACAGTCACTTTAGACAAGAGCCTTTCTTCTGAAAGCATGGGCAGTGGACACATCTAAACAAGATCAAATGTGCCCTTCACTTTCTGGAAATTGGATTGTGTATCATCATGCGGGTCGCGTCTTTCAATCTTATCAAATGTTTGGGTTTTTTTTTTTTTTTTTTGATCACTGTCCATTTGTGCAACTTCTCTACTCAACCCACTTATCACGAATAGAGCTGACAAAATAAGAGCATTGTTTTCAACTTTCCCTTGCAAACTGCTCCACCTGCATTCTTTCCAGATTACCTCATCAGTCAGACTCACCTGTCAGTTGTCTCCACTTCAGTTTAATCTTCAGTAAAGGCAGATACAGTTCCTCATCCTCAAGACAGAGTTGCTTACCTAGCCCTCTGTGATCATTTTCATCTCTTCTTCCTCTTTCTTTAACTTCATCAACTTGTGAAAAAAGTATCCCATCATTTGTCTTACTAGTGAAGAGTGTACAACTCGTTGCCCTTTTGTTCCCCACCTGTTTGTTACATTGATGAACTACAAGTTGGTCTGTAATGAAGTTTCTTCCCCACCCCAACATTCTTCTCCAGAAAACTTCTTTAATAACATTAAGTTGAATAAACCCTTCCCCTCAAACTTCTTACTGCTTCCTCGGTATCATAGAGGATGTTCAATTAGAACCCATATTAGTATTATTAGTAGTGCCACTGGCATATAACTTTGAAGTATTTTTAAACTCAGCTATTTCAGTGTAACATAAACTGAGATACTCTTGCTTGCTTAAAATTCATTTGCAAGGTTTCATAACTAGCTGAACACCTACCTGTTATTTAGCTCCCCCTGTGCCCTGGGTATCTGTGGTGTAGGCTGGGTCCAGGGTGTCTAGGTCATGTGGCGTTGCAGAATTAATGCTCCAGGTATTTGGAGCAAGCCATTTCATTTGCTGTTCCAGATTGTACCCTGCCTGATCCTCCCAGAATGCAGCAAAGCAACCATGTAATATCCTGCTAGTCGTACTAATTCAATCAAAGCCCCGTGATGTTATGGAGGC
The DNA here is from genome assembly GCA_033026295.1 of Channa striata. Lineage (NCBI taxonomy): Eukaryota > Metazoa > Chordata > Actinopteri > Anabantiformes > Channidae > Channa > Channa striata. Next base: position 9,998,063 of record CM065188.1, on the reverse strand, counting down.
TTTTTTTTGTTATATTGTGAAATTACACACATCATCAATCCCTACTGATCATCTGCGGAACATTAGCGGCAAGTTTTTACTTTGTTTACCCTATTCACATGAGCCCGGTGTGATTGTCGTTAGATTGGCTGGTATTTGACCATAAAGTAAAGAAAACTGCGGCAGGTGAAAAATCCCCATTATTACTAATGTTTGTGTGTGTTGTAATATCTGTGCCAAATTTTACAATTTTATTAAATAGTTTGAGACTTATCCCTCCAAAGGCAAATTTGGAGGTTCAGAGGGTTATAGCATGTCAGATTTGGTCTGCAAAGAAATGGTGAACAAACCAACAAACATTACTATAAAAAACTGAGGTTAATATCCATGAGAAGGATGAATGAATAATCAGTATGTTTGTAGTCCTAAAACAGACCTTGTCAAATAGGTTCCTGTGATGTCTGATCCACTATGATTAAAATCAAATATCAGTTCAGAGGTTAGTCAGGCATGTTTCCTTTTCAAAACCCTTATTTGGAACAGCAAACATGCTAATTACTGCTTTGTTGGAGAGATAAAGCGTGGTGTGGGTAGATGATGTTCCAGATGAGATCACTATCACAAGGTTGGAAACAAAACCAAAGGCAGTGTGTGATGCTTGAGTTTCTGTAGTGAGTTTGGGTCAAGGAATGCAACCAAGACACTGTCAGTGTCCCTACACAATTTCCTACCTTCTCCAGCATATTTAGGGATCTACAGATGACAGGCAGCAACCAGCAGGCACAATTTGGCTCACTCTGCTTCATCTGTGATGCAGAGTGGTAATTCTGGATGATTAAAGAGGTTTATTCGTTTCTGTGTAAATGTTGATGCTCTGCGCGGCCAAGTTTCACCTGGCTCATCACACACATTTCCATAACCCCTCTTTCATTTCTGAATGAGATATGACAGCTCAGGCTGCATCCAAATGCAAAACCAGATAGGCCCATCCCAGGAAAAGGGATTAGAAAAGGAGGAAAACGTTATTACCTCTGTGGTGAAGTTTTTCCTCTAAACATGTGGCAGTAGAACGTGACCTTTCCTGAGGTACTTATTCTATAAAGTTTGATTATTATGCTTGGCCAAAACTTCTAGACATGCCTGATTAAATGTTGACATCTCAAATCTTCATCCTGAGGCATTGTTATAGTCTTTGTACCCTTCATATAAACTTCATTATGCTATTAATTGTACCACAGTTGGTATCTACGCTATGCAGTTCCTTCGGTACCTATTTATCAAAGAGACTGTGGAAGACCGACTAGACTGTGAAAAAAAATTAAAACAAGCTAGAGCACTAGTACAAGTTCAGAGAAGCCATTCACTGAGTCAGAGATATACAGACTTGCCACCAGCGAATTGTAGGTCCAGAGTAATAAGGATTAGCATGAAGGGGACTGTGAATCTTAGAGACTTTCACAACTTTCTCTTTGAAGCTTAGGTTTCCAGCAAGCTACTGGCCCTGAGCTGTTGTATGCTCTGGGCACTTTGCTGGTACCCGGAGCAGGCTTCAGATTGGACAACATAATGACTGAGAGGGTTTATCAAGTTTAAAATGCAAAGAGACACACATTCAGTGATTGATTACTTGGACTTCATTACTTCCAGAGTAAGAAAGTGAACGCCCTTGAGAAGAACTAGTGATGCAGTGCTCATTTTCTTCCCAGCTCTGTGGTTTTTTCCAGCAGGACTACAGGGTCACTAGGATATCCTCCAGGTGTCCTTGTAGTCCTGCTGGGAACAACTGTCATTTGACAGCATGTGCATATCCTTGCCTTCAGCTGAGAATGAGTGCATTAAAAGTTTTAACAAATGTTTGCTGTCATAGCTTGAGGCCAATTTCTTCTTTGGCACATTTGACAACATTAGTGGGACAACCACAACTTTTTTCTGACTTCAAACTTTCTTTCTACATGTTTGAAACTATGATAGATTTGAGATTTTCTATAGTTGCATTTGGGGGCATGAAGGTACAGATACAACTGTACTTATGCTTCATTTGTTTGTAGATATTTTTAAAGCTGTTTTTGAAAAGTTAAAGATTAAGAATGTAACAAATTCGTGGTTTTCTATGTTGTGGAGCAAAAGTCATCAGTCTAGTGCTCACACTGATACCGCAGTGATCCTTAAGTACACCAGACTGAATTATTTTCCATGGGAATATTGGCTTTTTGGTTTTTTATTGCTTTACTTGGGGTTCTCTGATCAATTTTAACTCTACATGTGACTTTAACATGACTGTTGTTCCCAGTAATGTTTAATGACGAGAGAAATAAAACAGGCCTCTGCTAGAGATGTAGCCCTGCTTGATTTTCATTAGTGTAGATCCGTCTGTGCTCTAACTACCATGATGACTGTTTAACAGTGATGTTGTATCTGTTTAATAAACATGTTGGATCATATAGATTGAGTTATACATATACTTATATATATCTTGTAGTAGGTCATCGGAAAATGCGTCATGGATGCTGTAGAGTCATATCCTTGTTTTCAAGTATCATGAGAAACTAAGAAACTGAAGTTCTGTGTTTCAGACTCTCTTTCTCCTTTGCAATATTTTATTAATTTAATATTGTCATTGAGTGGTTTACGGTCTACTGCTTATTGTTAAAACCCTTCACAAAATAGATTTTATGTATTTTAGTCATGTTTGGATAAATGCAATTAAATCTTTGAAAGTCTTTTTAAACTGGTTTATATCAGAGCTTATTGTCCCATCACAAGATAAAATAGGAGCACATAATGAAACTGCACGGCTTTAGATTTATTGCAACAGGTCAGATGTGACCTTCACTGCTCTTCAAATGGGAAAAATTCCCATTTAGATTGTCTTCAGTGATAAACAACAAGTATTCAGCATTGTTTTGCCCAAATACTTTACAAATTTGTTTGCCTCTGATGTCTTTAGGCCTTTAGTTGCATACATGTACTGTAATTATGTGTGTGGGGGGAAAAACCCCAGAAGCAGTCTCTTTAAATTTCATCAAATTCTTTCAAATGTTGAAGCCTTTGTGCATTTTCTTTTTCATTGCATAGATGGTTGCCTGTCTATTTTAGTTTTTTTCTCAAAGCCCATATACATGCATACATTAAAAACACTGCGTCTGCTTGCCTGAAATTTCAAGATAATTTCCAGTAATTACAAATATTGACCCCTATTCTCCATTCATTTTCTGTGAACCCGTTGATGCCGTTGACTCCGGCTTTAATTTCTTTCCGACCTGACCCCTTCAAATTTGAACAGTTGAGTCGCGTGGGTGGCTGTAGGATATGTTAATTACACTCCATCCCATGCAGATGATGCTATTATCTTTCACAGAATGCCATGATCCATGGTTTCCTTTTTTATCAAACCCTCCCCCATGCGTGTTGCATCTGTCCACCCCAGAATGGGGCTCACACTTCAGCGTTTCTGGAAAAAAAAAATCTATTGAGCGGAGACCCCCTAGTCCTCATTTTTTCCTCAGAGAGGACAATCGCACAATGACATGGCCCCTTTTAGTGATGCATCACTGCCCGAGAAGTATTCGCCTCCTTCAAGTTCACCACCTCACATTAAACATTTGCTCAAGAAAGCTCTTTTCTCCTGTAGTGTAGCCTTTTTCCCACCAACATCTGCTGAATTGGAATTGCTGTGTACCCTCAAATCTAAGTAGACAGGTGTTAGACCTATAATTCACTCAATACTTCTTCTGCTGCTGAAAAGATGAATCAATTAGTCACTGAGCAGGAAATTAATTTCACAATGTTAATCTTTTAGCGGCTGCAAATAATCCAATAATTGTTGGACGTATAAGGTTTCAGGATAGAGCAAAAGCCAACATTTTTAAGATGCTTTTATATTTTTATATTTAAGACTATATGCAAATATTACATATGGAGACCCAAAACTACTTAGTTTTTGCCTTTTTTTGCCACAAACCATTTTTCTGGGGGGTTATGAGCTAATAACTCCTTGTCTTAGCTCTAATTCCCTTAAATGTGTAGGTCATTTATCGATTGGCATATTTGGTTAGTAAGACAAAATCAATATTTACATTTCTCATAATACCAGGCATTTTTATTTTTTGTAATTTTGTACATTACACCATTGGCCTATTACTAAGAATTAAATCAATAAATGAACTAATGAACAACATATTTTCATCCATTTATCAGCTGCTTCCACGTATCTTCACATACCATATTGTATAGTGTTGGAGTCAGGATGCTGAAATGTTGGCATTGAATTTGTCTATTATTATTTGTGCAGTCAAATGAGCCGACATTTGCATTTCCCCACAAGCTATCTGTTGCACTGCGTTGTAATGAGTGTATTTTTATACATCCCCTACTGTTCAAATGTTGCTGTGAAAGGAGCCAAGGTCTGAAATAACGCTTTTACCTGAAAATGTTTGTTGATAACAAACACGATCAGTCAGAAAATTAGTTTGGCTTTGACAACACGTGTTTTGTGGCAGTTTATGTCTGACCAGCAGGGTTTTGGTTTTGATAAGCAGGAGGTCAGTACAGGGAGAGGCCTGTTAATGCTTTACTAACTGGCAAAAGGAGAGCGACAAAGGAGGCCACGGCCTACTCAAAGGCCACAGTGCAGCCCCTCTTGCATACCAAGCATTCCAATGTGCTGTGTAAAGGTTGGGACGGCAGAGAGCGACCAGGGGGCCTTTCTCATGATGATCACCTTAAACACACAGACATAAATTAAAACCGTCTGTCTGATGTGTCCCAGCATCCATTGATTTCAATACCTTTTCTAAAATGACCGTGGTGAGCAAGTGTGACTAAAATGCACAGATTGTCAAAGTCCCTCTGCACCTGTCGTTTCCTCTCAAGTGGTCATGATTTATATACTTTACAGCCTCCATCCAGACATCATCTTACATCGTCTGATTATCCTTTATTTACTTTGGTAAAACATCAACAAGACCAAAGGATTTGCAGAGCTCAAGTGTCATGTCACATCAGTTTCTTTGCCTAAATCTCAGCAATTATGTCTCAAATGCTGGCAGGTTCTACTCTACCTCTCTTGCCCAATGTTTTTCTTTTCAAAAACAAGCCCTAAAATTCCCCCGTTGCCTGGTCACTTTGTAATTACAGATGTAGGCCAGAGCGACTGAAAGGCTGCTAGATCTCAGTCCTCCATCACCTGTGAATAGAGCCCTTCCCATATGAACCCTTATTGTGTCCCTGTTTCTACGATCTAATGCCAGTGTTTTGTGAGGTTGAGAGCTGCAAATGTTGAAGACCTACTGAAAGTAATGGCTCATAAAAACTGGGTATCTAAAACAAGAGGCCAGCAAACCCATGCTCACAATTTAATCTAAACTGCACACAAATGTCAGTGTTTGTAAATGCCAACTGGTCAGTTTAATGGAGAAATGTTTCAGCTCCTTCTCTGCAGCGCTGTGACATAACACAGTTGGCCAAACACGCTGTTTAATATTCCCTGCTCTCAATTTGTCCAAATTAATCAAACAAAAAGCTTCCAGTAAACTCATGTTTGGCTAAACAAAGAAAATGCAAAACTGCCACCAGTTTGTTTGCTTGGTTGTTATATGTCCTCTTGAAAAGGTACTTTTGTTTGTTACAGTTCACATGCTCTAAATGTCCATGACATTTTAAACTACAGCTGCTAAATCCAACAGGAGTCCACGTCGTGCTACAAACGAGGCAGGTGCAATCAGCCATCACATCCCACGCCGTGCAAATATTGTCCAGTGTCGTGTGTGTGTGCGCGGTAATAAGCAGGTGCAGCAGATGTGAATTCAGTCTTACTGCTGGTCTGAGGTTATGTTGGCCTGTTTCCTGTCATGTGATCTGTTGACTGGGTGACAGTCTTTAATGCTACAGAGAAGTGTTGCTCCATTCAATGTATGTATTTATGTACGTAGTGGTGCAAGTATCACTTCTGTGCTCTGCTTTTATAGCACTGTGCACTTCATCCACAGCACGTTACAGTGTCCCCCCCTCCACACACACACACACACACACACACACACACACACACACAGACGAGGTGTTCACCTGACCCTTTAGTGTCTTGCCCAGGGACATGCCACTGGTTTTTGGACAACTGCTCTTTGGTATTAGTGCAGTGTAGTTCCTGCAATGATTAGCATTTTACTCTAGTAAAAGCTCAAAATATCAGACGTACATTAACAATAAAATACCATTTACTTTAAAATTGTAGTTGGTGAATGGGGAAATATTTTTTAATTGTGTTCATACAAATTTGGGTAGTTTAGTCTTTACAAGTTCAGTAGGTTATTTACCTAAATTTTGTTGATAATTGATGTGTGCTTTTGAGAATTTTTACTACATCCTCACGTTACTTTTTCAAATCTCGCATTTACACCCTCCTATCCTACATTCTTCTGTTAGAATTCTGAATACTGTACTGTACAACTGCCTCAGATGCCGTGCCCCCACATGTGGGGACACACCTGCAGCCATGTTTTTGTTTTCCTCTCCAATCATAGAGATTCTCGGATAACGAGACATTTTAAAACTGGGGTGTATTGAAAAGAAAGGAACCCAGAAGTGTTGGTGTGGTTCCTGGGTGGGGTACACGCCTGGAGTGCGTCTGCAGGGTTCCACCTTTCCGTGCAGACGGACTAGCTCGTCCCCCTCCCGTCCCCTGTCTGCTCGGCATATGTCCCCCGGTGGCCCGCACGCCGAGGATGTGTTGGATGTTGGACTGCACCATTCCGGCCGCCTCCACCGGGGAGGCTGTAATCCGATCCTGTGAGGAGGGAGAGGACACTGCTGCGCGCTCTGACGCTCGCTCCTCCACTCCTCCCCCTTTCCGCCGAGTGTCACCCTCCGTCTCCCTCATCCGCTCACTCCCTGCTCGCCGAGGCTGTTCGCCGGCGCACAAACCTTCGCGATCGTCGCATCGCATTGTGTTCACCCCCCCCTCACCCCCGACCGAGCCTCATTGAAGTCGGCGTGTCACGGCGCTCCCCCCCCCCACAACATTTACCGGGGATTCTACCGCATGCACGCCAGTCCGGTGACGTGCCCGAGCATGTTCACATCCGAGACGGCGTCGGATTTACCTGAGCGCACGCTGTCCTCCCACCGCCAGAGCCGACTCCCCAGCAGGCGCACCGATTGTCACTGAAGAGGGACGAGGAAAACACGCCGGATTACAAGGATGGGGTTCTACGGCACTTTGAAGATGATTTTCTACAAAGTGAGTAGGATCCGTGCTCGCGTTAACCATCCGTGCCACCTCCAGCTCAGCCTCCGTCTCTTCGTATTTAATCTCCGAGTCGCTCATTATTTCTGACGCGCCTCTCACGGCAGATTGTGCGGCCACTGCGGAGGATGAACAGCGGCGGATCCGACCCCCGGAGACGCCGCGTTTCACTCGCCTGGGCCCCGATGGGATCTTGGCGTTGCGTTAAATGTGCTGATATCACGACAACACTGGCTTTCCTTGCCCTTCCTAGTAACTTCAGCCGTGTCAATCAACGCCACGGCCGCGATTCACGCGTGATCTGCGCGTTTATTAATGGGCTGTGGCTGTGGCAGCTTTATGATCATTTAATTCTGCAGTGTTGGGCGAAAAGATGTTTGTATTTGTGTGTTAGGCGCCAAAGAGTTTTTCCCTGTGTGGTTTGGCATATGAGACCCTCTGCACCTGTACATTAACTGTGGTCCTCCCTTCCTCATAACGTATATTACGCGCAGATTTCATCTCATTAGCTCTGTGTGGGCTTCTATACATGCAGACTTTCTTAAAATTCTCACACGGCACGACCAGTATCCTCTGCAGTCCTCCTCAGTTTGCGGGGCTATTACGATTCCACATTATGCAGCAGTGGTTATCTTGCTTTGACCAAAGTGACTGTGTGAGATTGCATGCATGTGACCAGTCTGCTGTTGCCTGTTGGAGCAGCCTATTCCCTGACATTGTGCACTCCCCTCAGGCTCCAGCCACAGATAATGGGTCACTGTGTCAGACTGCATGAGGTAGAAAATCCTCAAGGATGTTGGTTGTATTATGCTGGATGGCAGCCATGAAATAATACTCCCTTAGCTGGGATTGCAGTTATAAACAAAAACATGAAAGAGAATCAATTACTCGGAATGTGTAATGTAAACAAGTTTGTTAATCTCATATCATTCAAAATCGCAGTCAAAAAAAATCCCTTGCAGTGTTTAGCTTTTTGCCGTGCAGCTGTGTGCACTCCCTCTGTGTGGCGTTGAAGCTTTTACTTAATTGATCTTAATAATCAAGTGAAAATGTCATCCTCAATCAGTGGGTAGCAGTTTATATCTTTGAACGTTTGCTCATTTGTATTCCTCATCCGTTTTGTGGATGTATTCACACCAAGATATCAGGGTTTTGATGTCAGCCCCTAAAGCTCAAACATGTTTGTGCTGCTCTTTCCCCGCAGCAGCACAAACTGAAACACCAAGTGTATTAAAGATGTAATCAAACTCATTTTTTCTGGTTTGAGTAGTTTTGATCCTCTCACTCCCACAACTTGATCTTTCTCTCCAAAATGTCCAGTTCTCTTCAAATGCAAGTGTCTCTGCAGCTGTAGCTGTGCTGATTGAAATGATGAAACCGTTTCATGTCTACTTGAATCGCTATTTGAAAAACGAGAAAAGATTTTTCAAGTGACTGATGCTGCAGGATGTAGCCTCTGTTGAAATGAATCAACACATTATGTAAGAGCGATTGCTGTCTTTAAAATATCATTAACTCTCCACGTATCCATCTGTCGTGCTTTTGGCCAGATAGGGAAGGGGGAAGCCAAGAGGAAGGAGGGAGGACTGATTAGTAGTGATTTACAAACACTGCGCTCTCTGGTTACCTTTTCCCAGGCTGAAACACAAGAAGAGGCTGCTTACGCGCGGTTTGCTTTTTTTTCTTGCCCACATTTAGTTTGAGGTTTCTTACATGTACACAGAGAAACACACACATTCAAAGTCAGCCAACACTCCCTCTTTTCTCTCTCACACGCTCAAAAAACACACAAACATACTCACTCACAGACACACACACACACAATGCATGCATACACACACCCAGGCTCTCCTTGACTACTGAACTGCCATTGCAGTGAGATCACCTCTTTCAGAACAAGGCAGTTGGGTTTGGGAGCCCGATCCTAACAGTCAGAAATTCCTTATAAACTTGTGTGGGTTTTTTTTTTTTTTTTTAAGTGATCAAACAAGGTCTGTTAGCCAGATATGTTAAATGTAGACAAGTGGAGCACTGAGCGACATACTTGTCTGACTTACAGACATTTGGACTGCATGTACAAGGTTTTGCCAGTTAAAATCAGTTTTTACACATACACACTTTCCCTCATTGACCATGCGATTAGCTACACCTGTTCTACTGCTCATTAATGCAAATGTCTCATCAGCAAATCACATGCCAGTATTACATTAAAAAAGTATACTTGGTCTAGACAACCTGCAGAAGTTCAGAACGGGGAGGAAAGGTGATTTAAATGGCTTTGAATGTAGCGTGGATGTTGGTGCCTCATAGGCGGCTCTGGGTATTTAAGGAACTGCTGATCTACTGTGATTTTCATGCAAAACCAACTCTATGGTTTACAGAGAATGGTGTGAAAAAGAGAAAATATCCTGTGAGCAGCAGTTCTTTGGAAGTAAACGCTGAATTAAAGCCAGAGGTCAGGGGAGAACGGTCAGACCTGTTCCAGCTGATAGAGAGGCGACACTAACTCAATAACCACTCGTTATGACGGAGGTATGCAGAGGAGGATCTCTGGATGCACAACGTCTTGAACCTTGAAGTGGATAAGATAAAGCAGCAGAAAACCACAGCCTCCGTGCCATGCCTATCATCTAAAAACTTGAAAATGAGCCTACAAATCATGAGGGCTTGCTAAAGTTGGACAGTAGGACATTGAAAAAAACCTTACCTGGTGTAAGTCTGAATTTCTGCCATGATTGCAGGGTCAGAATTTGGCATAAACAGTATGAGATCATAGATCTGTCCAGCCCTTTATCAGCAGTTCACGACGGTGGTGGTGTAAGGGTGTGGGGGATGTTTCCTTGGCACATGTGGAGCCTACCCCGGTATTGCTCCTGACCATGTCCACCCCTTTATTGAGCACAGTATACCCTTCAGCAGGATAACACGCCGTTTCACAAAGCTAAAACCAATTTTAAACTGGTTTCTTGAACATGACTCAAATGCTCCCCACAGTCACCACATCTCAATCTGTTAAATGGGCGATCATGTCAGTATGGACCAAAATCTCTAGGGAATGTTTCCAGCACCTTGGTGAATCAATGCCAACATAAGTTAAGGCATTTCTGCAGGCCAAAGGGGGGTCAGCCTGATACTAGTGTGATGACGCGACTAAAGTTGCCTGTAAGTAAATATAGGTTTCTTCCCTTGAACTGTTCTGCAGCTTCATGCATGAGCTGACTTGTGAGCAAAAGATCAGTGCTCAGATCTCAGCCTAAGTCCAGAGGGCACCTAACCTGCAGTACATGTTGGTGTGCTAGTCATGTACACACATACCTTTATAATCTTAAGATTTTTGTTGCCTGTGGTGTATTGAATCTGTAGCTCACATGAAATCCTGTGTTGATAATATATTTATGCAGTTGCTGATATTCTGCATTTTATTCACCTTTTTTTTGTAATTGGCTCATTTTTGCTTTGATGTATTGTATGGTGTTCCCAATAAAAATGCTCCTCTGTGCTCGGAAAACACACACACACACGTATACAAACACTCGCTTGCTAAATTATAGTGATTTAAAAAAAACGCACGTCTTGAGGACAGACATGTAATCATGTCACTGTAAATCCAGACAGTATGGAGTCTCCTCTTTCTCCCAGCATTTATAGCGACACCACAATAACCTAAAGGCATCATGAGAGCATTGTTCCTCTCAGACATGAAACCAGGCTTCTGGTTTCTATAAGACATTACCAGTTTCTACAGTAGCAGGGCAGGTGGACGTTGTGCCACACGTTTTCCAGTACATGTTGTGTCTTGCAGCAAAAGTGGGAAAGTACTGTAACTGTAGACAAACTGTTGCTTAATACTTCAGGCCTAGAATTAAAATGAACAGTTATACCACAAGTAAAAGAAGCAAAAGCAGAAATCTACACCACGGCTACCTTTTCTTTTTTTTTTTTTGTTTAAAATCTATCCTCATCGCTACGCCTGGAGATTCCTAAAACACAGATTTATGCCTTTTTGTTGTTTGTCGATGACTTTACTTGAGGGTGAAACTATAACAGCACTTTAAAATGTAGCTGTGATTTCTTTTTAAGCAGATCAAAGGACAAGGCCAGACATTTAAAATCTTTGATGAAATTTGTAGTTAGCTTGTTTATTCATGAGGGACTGACAGTGATCACTTGCGTGTGAGGCGAGAAGCCTTGCCAGAGGGAATGGCAAGCATGGGATGAAGAAAATTAGCTTTCCTTGGCCTTTACACAGGCTCCTTTGTTTGCGCAGTAGGGTAGGTGGGAACAGGGAATGGGTGGTGTGAGCTCACGCAGGTGATGGAAAATGATAAAGAACTGACTTGCTGTGTTTTTCTTTCTCAACTATTGGTATGAATCAAGCCTCTATCCCAAAAAAAGGCACCATGTACTCCCCCTGAAGAAGTTTTTGTACTTTGTGGTTATATTGTGTGTATGAACATGTTGTTCTTGTGGAGTTTGGAGTGTGAATGTGGGTTTGCCTCTGGACATTATTGAATGATCGGTTGCCTGAAGATTACTGTTGGAAAATACAGAAACGGGAAAAAAAAAAGCTCAACACGGTTAAACAAGAACTTTCTTCTTCTCCTGCTATGTCATAATCTACAGATAGGTCACCCCTTGTTATAAAATGTGCATTAAAGATGAATGCCCCATTTGCATAAAGCTGTTGCAAGACTTTGGTGTTTGTATTGTAATGTGCTGAATTTCAGACACAATATTAACACAGTCTGGAACCTGGGAAAATACTCCCCGCACTTCTACCATCATTTCTTTAAAATTTCCACCGCCACTGTTTTTCTGAAATTTGATTTCAATCTGATTTTCAAAATCTGGTTTCCCACTTTAAAGTCAAGTAGGTTTAAATAATGGTGCAGAAGGATGCGATGTGAAAAGCTCTCTGTGTAGCTATGATGTTTCCTAATATTTTTTACTTTATCTTTCCTCCCTCAGATGAAGAGAAAGTTGGACCATGGCCCCGAGGTCCGATCTTTCCCTTCAGGAAAAAAACCCTGCAAAGGCCCAGAGTATCCAAGGTAAAGGAAGCTACATTTTACACTTTAGCTCCAAGTTGTCTGGAAACTCACACCTTCACCCAGTGGTCCTGCTTTTGTTTCCCTTCATGGTATCAAAACATTTGTAGCTGCAAATAAACTTGAAAGTGACATATCTGTTTTTTTTTTCCCATTACGTAAAATTGTTTGATGATGTATGAACAAAAGATGCCATGCATCCTCAAACAGTACATTGTATCTCCAGCATCCAGGCAGCAGATGTTTCTCCTACCCTGAATATTTAATGCATGTGTTCACATGTAGCCACATTAAAATTCAGACTGAACACAGCCACTTAACTGTAAATGCTGCCATGTAACTGGCTCGGTCTCAGCTTCCTCCCCCATTAAAAATGAATCAATAATGAAATAGATCCCCAGCTTCCCATTTTGCTGTCAGCAAGCAGAATCCCAAGTATTGACAATGCCCACTGCATGGCTTCTCCTGCCGCCTTTACGTTATGAGGTCTGTGCGGCTGTGTACACGTTGAAGCCTGTGAGCCACAGAGATATGCTCAGCTGCCTGTTTAATAGCTATACGCCGCTAAACCTAATGCGCTCCTACAACAAATCATTCATTCATGTAGGTGAAAGTAATTTGATGGTCGTATTGGAGACTGTACTTTGTGCTGAGATGTGCTGGACTGTTTGATTCCACACGGATACGTTTCCGTTAATTTTGTGGGCCTTCGTTGATATGAATGGCATTGACAAAATAACTAATTTCAAGGTAATGTTGACTTTTTTTGTTAGTGACAATTTTAAGTTATTGAAATTTGCTCCCTCTTTTGTGACATTCAATTTAAAACTATAAAACGTGTGATGATGACATAAAAACTCCATCTTGGAGCTCCAAGTTTGCAACAGAATAGTTATTTCTTTACACTTGCTTATTAAATTTAGATTTCTTTGTGCTCAATGGTGCGACTGTTTCAAAGATTACAGTTGCTATTGCACCTGAAGTCAGTGCGGTTTTGGCTGTGTATACACAATAGATTTTACCCGTGATTATAACACATTTCTTCATTTGGTCATAACTTGCACATAGTAACAAAAAGAATTAGGGTTAATTAAGGAAATTGCCATCTGCTCAAATGAAAGCAGTGTTTTCTCTTTGACTTGCCATTAGAATACACACGCGTTCAGCCTAAAATGTAATTGCCATATCAAATCAGTGATAGACAAACATGCCTTGAGCGGGCAGTTTTAAGCAGTTGTTTTAGCAGTGACCCACAGCCATCTTTTCTGTTGCATACCATATGTTTTGTCCATTTGCAGTGGAAATGGAAAGTGGCTGCAAAGCAGTGGACAAATAAACATCCTCATATTGTTTTTCTATTCTTACTCTCATTATTATTGTATCCATAATGTATCTGTAATGTTATCGTAGTCTTTCTTTTTCCCGTAATACTTCTGCTTTCTCATCTTCCCCCTAATGTCTGCACCTTCCCCCTCTAAGTGTTTCATAATGTTAAGTGTTTCTAAGCTGTTCTGTATTTTCCTGTAAACTGCAGCCCGACGGGAATTGTCCCATGTCCGGCCACACCCACCACGTTTGGCCACATCAGAACAGCCAATGGTCAGGGGCAGCAGCGACGGCGTATCACCTCAATCCAGCCACCCACAGGTCTCCAAGAATGGCTCCGAACATTTCAGGTGAGCACGCTGAAGTTCTTCTATCTCCCCTCCAGCCTTCCTCTCTCTCTCTCTCTCCTTTTTTTTTCTCCTCCCCTGGGCGTCTCTGACCCCTTAAGCAAAAGCTCATCAAAAAGCAGATGTTGTGCCCAATCAATGTTCACTTAGTCTCAGAGATAATTGCTGCCTTGTTGTGCTGGCCCACCACATTACCATAGGCATTGTAGCGTGGAATTGGAATTAGCCCAACCTGTTCAGACAAAAAAGCGTTATAAGAGTTATAAGATCACGTGTTGACTTAGCCTGTGTTAAAAGTTGAACAGATGTTGTCTTCTGTGATCTCCTCAAATAAACTTAGTGTGCTATGCTTTAGCCTATTATTATCTAATCGTGTATTTTTCTGCATTATCCAAAGACAGTAATGCAGTCAGAGTCTCTGTAAATCATGACTACAGCCAGAATAGACAGCGTTTTCACATACCTGACGGAGACCGCTGCATAGGTCTATATTTAGTTTGCCTAATTTGTATTAGTGTCCCCTGTGAAAATATAAAGAAGCCCTTACTTTCACATTAGACGTAAGCTCTAATCATCGCAGACCTCACAGAAATAGGATGTCATTTAAACATATTAGCCTTGATGGGGTCTGTCTGTCTGATGTCGTATATAATAGGCCACCGTGGCTTTTTTACCTTAGAGACTTTAAACTCATTATCACTGATAGTCTGGGTCAACCTGTGGCACCTCAGTGTTTATTTTACATATATTAGTCCTCAGTCCTGAACAAACAGAGCCTACTGTCTTTAATCTGACTCAAGCTACAGGCAGCTGAAAGTCAAACGTACATTCTGTACATTCCCCAGTCCAGTTGTAGCCTGTAGCTCTTTTACAGGAACACAACTGCAAACCAACAGCACACCGGAGCTACAGAGACTATTTTTCACTGGAAAATTCTGGTGATAGTCTAAGATTTTATGCGCTAGAAGATAAACACAAGCACACACACGAATATGGCAGCAATAACATATTACACTGAGTAATTAGTTTGAGATTTTGGGAATTATTCTTATCTGTCTTTTGCTAAGAGGTTGGATAAGATGATACCACTACGCTTTCTGTAAATATGAAACATAAGCAAGCAGCTGATTAGCTTCGCTTAGCACAAAGATGGTAAAGTGGGCAAAATGTCTAGCCTAGCTTTGTCAAAACAGTATTCAAATCTGCATCTTTATAACGGCCTCATTAACATGTCTTGTTTGTTTTGATTTGCACAAAGCTGAAGTGTACATCCAACAGGATGAAATGTTATAGAGGTTTATTTGGGATTATTTCTTGAAAAAACAAATGAGCATATTTATCTTTCTTCAGCCACACACGTTTTGTTGAAACAGATACTGAACTTTAAACATCAAGGCAGAGCCAATAGTGATTAACTGGTGTAAAAGATTAAATTATTGCCTCTCTAGTGTTGCTCATGGTAATCATACTTAGTAATCTGTGTTTTGCTTGCAGCCTTTTTGAATGTTGAATTCATTCTTGACTCAGAAATTAAGTAGCAGATACTTCAGTGTTTCCGAGTAGTGTTTGAAGTAGTTTATCAGCGCCCATCATAATGATTAGTTGATCAAAAGAGCAACACTTCAGCCTGAGTTCCCTGCATGTTCACGATCGGCACTGTGATCACAGATGTTGAATGCCAGTTTGTGTCACCACCATTCTCTGGGGATAGTTGAAAGAAATCCTGGGAAATTGGAGAAAGCAGCAGATGAATGAAGTAGAGCTGACACGTCGAGGGACTGTCCTGGAAACTCCTGGAATACACTAAGCTTTTCAAAAGATTGATTCGAGATAAATATTAACGGTTTGCTAGCAGTCTGAACTAAAAAACAAACATAAAATCCAATCTCAGTTTGGCAATTGTGAGCCTGTGGTGTTTAAGATTATATTTGAACAAAAATACTGATAATCTATGGCAGAAAATTGATGTAAGACATAAGTGGCTGTTGCGTGGTCCTCCCTTTGGCAGGGAGGAGGTCTTTGAACCCCCTGATTACCTCCAGAACCAGCACCTCTGACTAAAGCTTTTAGCTGCCAAATTACAGGTGGTTTGTGTGTGCCAGATTTTCCACCCTGCCTCCTAGCCTGTAATCACCGTTAGATTTCAGCGCTCCACAGAGGGAACAACTGCGGCTGTTGATTCCAGCATATGGCACAGCACTTTCCAACAAACAGCGTTAAATAAATGAACATTGAAGGAGAGAGACAAAAAACGCACAGCTCTAATAAATGTTGTTGATAGTCTGGTTGCTGATGCATTTCCACTAATGTTGGCTTCTAGAAATAAGCAGGTACCTTAAGCAAATCTGTGCTGCTGTGGAAGACGTACAGGAAACTTTACTTTGTTACAGGAACAGTGGACATAGTTGGATCTTTCCGAATGACTCCGTAAAAGAATCAGACTAAAAAGTTTAGACTTTACATAAAAACACTAGGGGGTCTAGTTTGATGGCAGTAATCACTCTCTGTGTGCTGTGTTTTCAGTTAACACTACGTTTGTTATGTTGGCTGCAACAATCTAAATGTGAATGTGCAATTAATATTCTGCTGACAGTGTTCAACTAGTGCTTTGCCATCTGTGACAGGACAGAGTACAGCCTGCAGTGAAATAAACCACTATAAAAGCCAAGAGGAACTGACACTATAAACAATCCCTGTAATGTACTGTAATATGTGAATAACTGAGAATAATCGCGGTTGCACATGATACACTCAGTGACATTATTAAGTAAAATATTTGAAAATAAGGAATCCAACAAGATATTTTATGAATTTCAGTATTTGGTGCATAGCTATAGGCTACAACTTTATGTTTGGAAATTAGTGGAGATGAGACATTGTCTGTTACATACAACCATCTATGATGCCGGTTGGAGTTTAAGTGAGAACAACATTACAGAATCCTCTCCATGAATCAATGACGTCAAACAGTGATTTCCAGTAGTATCCGATTCAGTAACAAGACACTGAGGATTAACAGTGCAAGTTACTTGGATGATAAACCATCTCTGTAAATCTGTGTGTGTCTTTGGTAATTGTCACTCACTTCATTACAGAGGAAACCAACAAATGTAGAGTTACTGTTGGGAGTGTAAACTGGAATACAGCCTGACACATTGTATGTACATTCAGAGATATGAATGAGTGAATGAACTCGGACTCAATTTGAAATCCAAACCATTTAAAAAGTAATCCTAACACTATCACTATGAAACCGGAGTAAACTGAAGGCTTGAAATCAGCCGGGAAGGTCCTTGATTTGAATGTTAGCTCAGTTGACTTAGTTGCTCTTGCTTTCATCTCGTGTGTGATTAAAAAATAGAAAGAGCACTTGTACTTTGCTACTGATGGAACTTTTCATTTTTGCCAGTAACTTATGTGCGAGTGTTGATGATAAGGATGACGAATATGCTGGTCTTGCATTTGAAAGCTCTAATCGTAACTGAGGAAGAAGCAACAGATTAATGAATGTAATCTAGAGCACAAACATGTTCCAACCTCCTCCTCTCTCCTCTGTTCCAGAGCTGGACTGGCCCAGAAAAGCTGCTGGCGCTGGATGAGCTGATTGACAGCTGTGAGCCCACACAGGTCAAGCATATGATGCAGGTGATAGAACCGCAGTTTCAGCGAGACTTTATCTCCCTGCTGCCCAAAGAGGTGAGTTCCTAGATCTGTTTTTCTGTCGCCAGTTCACAACGTCCTCTTTAGCTGTCATCTTCCACTTCACGATTGTTTCTGAATAAATATACCTGACAGAGAGACGAGGCTTCCTCTCCAGCCCTAATCCTGTCGCAGTCTTCTCTCACGTCGTTTAGCGGCATCCATAGTGGGTGTCTTGTTTTTGCTCTGCATCATAACTGACAATGCAAACAATCTGAAGTGCCACATTGATGATAAGATCACATAAGGGATTCTAACAAAACCGTCTCAATCCACAGTATCTTGTAGAGCTGATCAAATACTTAACACCTTGTCTCTGTCTGGCAGGTGTTAGGATGAATGGGGGGAGCATAGGGAGTGAGGCAATCGGATGCAAGATTTCAAGGTGTCTGCACCGCTTGCTCCAAAGCCAAAAATACAAACAGCATCATGTGTGTTCACACCGGGACACGAGCCCATTCTTTTCATTTTGTTTTCCCTTTGCCGTGTTTTCTTTTTTTATATATCTCGCTCCCTTTTGATAATCCTATCTCTCCTCTGTCAGAGCTGCTGTAAATAAATTGAGTGGGGCTGTCAAGTCATTTTAGCTGGACAATCCCCGTGGTCACACTATAGCTACAGTGGAGATGAAAACTCTGAGGACATTCTGCTGTGGGTCGGGCTTAAAAAGCAGTTATTGACTTGGTCCATTCATAAAACCTTTGAATTATCCTGTAGTTTCATAATTGATGCTAGCTTAAACTGGCTTTTACATGATTGAAACGTTCCGGATTTGGGATGGATGTTGTGCAGGGAAAGTGAGCTGAAACAAACCTGTGCAGTACACACCTTACGTAAAAAGACAAGAAAAAAAAAACATAAGTCAAGTAGTAAAGAAGGACTAACATCCTCTTTCATAAAAACCAAGGATTTGCAGATCAGGTGGCAGGTTCACAAATGTAGACATCATGTGCTTCACAAAGTTTTTTACCTCTTAACTATGACTAATTTGTAATGAGGTTTTGATAAATTAAAAACCATAGCTAATTGTGCATCCGCTTCGTTCATTTGACACTATTTTATTCTTCACCAATGCAGTAATTCATAGAGAAAGGAAAAGATGTTTTCCACTGAAAATAATGTAACAATACAAAAGAACCAGACTTGAATTACTGCAAATCTAAGTTTAAACTATTTTAAAACCCTCTGAATAATTATTTCAAACAAAAAACTCTTTATATCCAAAACGTCATCACAGTCTTTACCTTCTATTTTTTCGCTCAACACTGTCCAAAAAGACAGATTTTATGAGCCTCTCTCCTTTTATCTTAATTCTCTGCCACCTGTCAGTGTCTTTGCTCTTTATTCAGTTAGTCTGAGTTAGGACTGATTTCCTTTTACAGTTTCTACTTTCGTGAACGTTTGGTAGATTACAGCTGCAGCCAGGAGTCAATTCACAAATTCTGTGATAGAAAATTAATCTGCGACTCAGCACTCAGGTGTTCACTTCAAAATAACAAGCGTTCCAGATTTTAGGATGATACTTTTTGTTGCTTTCTTTCTGATCTGTTGATGTAATGAGCAGTAATGAGTAAATAATCATTAGGTGCCGTCCTACTTCAGACTAATACGACACTGTACAGACGAGTCTAAAAGGTCTTTGTGAACCCAGCCTTGGTTGCTGGGTGGCTGTCAGCCATTTGACTCACTCTTGAATTTGTTCCACAGTGTGTTATGGGTCATTATCACCTCATATTATTGTAAAATAATGAAAGAACAATATTTGCACAATGGGTTACACCTCATCCTGTAAAATAAACCCATAATCTCTCCCCTTTTTATGATGATACAGGGTAATCACCTGACCTCTGTGTTGTCTCATAGTTGCAACATATGCTGCGTGATGAGAGCTTTGTCTAAATAAATGCCTGTTTTAATGCATCTAAAAACCGGCAGCAGATTGTGTTTTCATTGCTCAGGGGTCCAGATTTATGCTCATTATACCAGTTTTTGGTCTTTATTTGCTGGTTTTGGCTTAACAAACTGTATTGCTGACATTATTACCTTTATTGTGAACCTCTGTTGTATATTTTATACGCTTTCATAGAACTGTTGATTCAATTCCATGGTCATAATATTGTGTAGCCCCATCAGTTAGTTTTTATACTGTTCATGTTGTGCAGCAAATATTTTCTTTGCCATTTATTATGTTGTAATTAAGTTTCTTTAAACAATCCTTTTTCCGAAGCTGCTGTATACACCCACTATAGTAAGAATGCCTAGTCTTTGGGTCTCCTTGTGCATTTACACGACACATTTCTTGTCCTTGTCTTTCAACAGCTGGCTTTGTATGTGCTGTCATTCCTCGAACCGAAGGACCTCCTCCAGGCAGCCCAGACGTGTCGCTACTGGCGCATCCTGGCAGAAGACAACCTGCTGTGGAGGGAAAAATGCAGAGAAGAAGGTGAGTTTCTGCAACAGATGCAGACAGACAACCTGCAGTCACTCGGGGGGAGCAGTTCGGTGTTATCATTGTGGTCAGTGCTGAGCATTTATAATAAACTTGAAGAGGGGAAAAACTTTGTATTGCTTCGTTTTGTCTGCTAATAGGCATAGATGAGCCTCTGCCCCTCAAGAAGAGGAAAATCGTCAAGCCTGGCTTCACTCACAGCCCCTGGAAGAGTGCCTACATCAGGCAGCACAGAATAGACACTAACTGGAGGAGAGGGGACCTCAAATCACCCAAGGTATGTTTTTCTTCCAACTCATATTCCCCAAAGGTTAGCTTCAGCTCAGCTGATCTGAGAGATCTGATTTCAAATGGTCACAGAGGCAGTTCAGCGAAGGGTCTGCAGTGTAGATGGAAAGCTGGTGCTCCACAGTACTCGTGTTGAATGATAATTGAGCCAGAGCACAGGCTAATCTTATTCTCCGTCCATGTAATGACTGCGTTTGCCTTTGAGTTCTCCCCAGAACCACGAGCAGCGTGCTGGAGCTGATCTTTAAGTGGCCTTGTATGCATTGGCTCCTGCTGTAAATTTGGTTAATGTGCTCTTCATATTCCTTTGCATATGCATTGTGCTCTGTTGTTTGCTGACCTAGCACTCCAGTGACCCAGTAATAGCCAATGAAAACCCAAAACACACACACAGAAACACCGAATACAGCTCTTCTTAAAATGCTGTGTACACCTGCAGCACTTGATGATATTTCCATACTTCTCTTCTCCTTCACTTTGATGTTTCAAGCCCCAGGGACTTGTCATTGCCATTTGCTTTGTCATTCCACATCCAGCCTTCCTTTGTGTCCTCTTCATTGCATCTGTTCTTCTATCTGTTCCATGTGAAAGGTGCTGAAAGGTCATGACGACCACGTGATCACCTGCCTCCAGTTTTGTGGCAACCGCATTGTCAGTGGCTCTGACGACAACACGCTCAAAGTCTGGTCGGCCATCACAGGAAAGGTAAGACGGAACCACTTTTCTATTTCCTGTTCTCTCCTGTACTCTTAATGGGTTTTTCGTCTCCACGTTTGTATAATCAGACATTAATGGACCATCGGCAAGTGCTTCTAAGTTCAATCATTTTTCATGAATTTTTCAGACTTATTGATTTAATGTGAAGGAAACATTGATGCCTTTCTGATGACATATGGAGCATTAGCCCTGCACACAAACACATTTCCTGCCCAATACTTAACTATATTTATAACTGTAACTGTATCTCCCTCTAACTAGTGTTTAGAAAGATTTCACTAAAAACATCCTGGCATCTCTCTTCTATCCCAGTTTTTTCCTTCCATTCACATTTAGCCGTTTTAGAGACTTGTTACACAGCACATGTACGCAATGGCCGTTAGTATTCATAGCTGAGGCTGGTACACATAGGCCTTGTGCTGCAGCTTTACACTGTGTATTAAACAGACAGGCAGTGGCTGTACTGTGGTGTGGGAGAGGTTCAGATTGTTGTAAATCATAGGGCTTTCACGACTTTCCATGCTTTATAGACTTTATTTTGAAAGGAGCTTTTAGCTAAAAGTTCCCTTTGCAGTGGCAAAGTGTAATTCTCTTTTCCATTCTGCTCAAATGAGACTGAGCTGGGAAGTTCTTGTTTTATTTTACAATAAAAACACATCTAAACTAAACCAGCTGAAAAAATGGATATTCTTCCTGATCACATTGCAGTTGCTTTTCTTTCTGTTGGACACAATAGAGCAGAGAGTTTTCTTTTCATTTCTGCAGAGACGCTTTGTCTAACAGATAGTGAAGTTGGCACTCAGCCAACTAGTGATTACACGCATATCAGTCACAGCGTTTGCTAAACTGAACAGATACTGCCAAGGTCATCTGATAGGCACAGACCACAGACTTGACTCTCCTTAACCTAAAGACGCATTTCTGAATGACCGGTTGTTACAGCGGTGGTGATGGACGTCTTCAGTGAGTCAACAGCAGGCTCTGCAGCTTTTTGTTAAACCGCTGCGCAGTCAAACGAACATCCCAGACGCATGATTTATCGTGTCCCTGGCTTCCAGAACGCAAATCCGACCCAGAACTGTTTGTTTACATTAGTCATGAAGAGATGAGTCGTGGGTCCTGTTTTCTGAGCGCATCCCCTCTGTGGATTTCATCTCTTTGCCTCTTTAGCTCTCAGCACCAGAGAGGATCCCTCACTGGAGAGGAACGGCCAGTTAAGCGCAGTCGACAATTTCGGTTGAAGTGGCTGTCGATGCCTGTGAAACTGTAAAGTAAAAAATACAATGGGATCACCAGAACCGGCATTTGTTTTTCCTCTCTGCTGTCAGCATTCCTTACAATCTTCTCCAGCTTATTTGAGGACATGATTGGAACATTTTCCTCAATGTCAGTTCACCCGTGAGATTGCAGGCCTGTAAAGAGGCTATCAGTGATCTTAAAGTGTTACGCAGTTCACAGCGGCCGTTGGATGAATGTTTCTTGTGGCTCCCAAACCTCATACTAGTACCCTTTTCTCTTCTTCATATTGCAAATTGCCAAGATGGCAGGAAAAGATCTCCTTCATAACCTTCTTTTAAAAAATTATTTGTTTGACCTTGGTGTGCCTCTCATATAAATCCTCGGACGGCAATAAAATCTCAGCCGCTGACACCAGAACTTGGCCATTACTCAGAATTGGATCAATACGAAGCACAATGATCAAGGAAGATGAGGAACTCGGATTTCAGTCTTTAAACTCTTTTTGAAGTCTGATGCCATTAGACAGAGAATGTGATTTTCTTTTCTCTTTTCCATCAACTATATTTGATTTCAGTCGCTTTGCATTCATTGGACAAAAGCGGCCCCTTGCAAATCACTATTAAGTTTGGTGGACGATTACAGGTTTGAAGGGTGAATTGGTTCGTGCTCTCGTATGTCAACAGTTCTCTTGCCCTTTTGCTCAAAAAAAGAGATTCGAGCTGCGGGTCTGTCAGATTGCATTGAAGGTAGATGATTTAAATTGTCTACCTACGTTAGAAGAGTGTTAACAATTCTTAGCAAGCTCCTTTTCCTCAGAGAACTTTGAATTTAGAGCAGTAAGGAAGAATCCCCTGTGATGTGACAATGTTTGGTAAATTGAGCGGTGTTTACATTACTTAGCAGCATTAAAATGTTCTCGTGGTATTCATCACCCACAGCGTCCCCGAGCCCTCTCTAAATAAATAGTGCTTTAGATACCATGTTGACAACATAACAAATGTTTCTATCAATTGTTTTATTTTTTTCTCCTTTCAAGATTTGTGAATCGTTATTTTAAAACCTGCTGGGCATTTTTAGCACAGAAAATAAATTGTATTGACAGGATTATTTGCATATTAAATTATAAAAAACTCCACAAATATTCACGAGCTACTGTTCGAGTGAAGTCTTGCCAAAGGTTCAACAAACAATAAGACAGATGTATGTTAATGTTTCATCTTGGTTGCCAGTTTTGTCGTGCCCTTGATTTATCTTGTTTTATAGAAACAGTGAAGTGAACCCTTGCGGTGAGGCAATCAGGGACTTATTATATGAACCCGTTATATGTAAATGTCTCCACACCTCTGAAAGAAGTGGGCCGTTGCTTAGCGATCCAGTAGACAATGGGGATTTGATTGTAGTGAAAGTATTGCATCACGGATTGAGAAAACAGTAACATTCTGTGTCAGAGCCTGTGTGCAGCTCGCGCTTGCGGTTTGAAGTAATTTCAGAAAGCTGGCTTTCCTGCTGAAGTAGCAGTTGCTGTGTCGATGGCTGAAGAATGTTTGCCTGAGACCTTTGTCTTTGCGTGTCCTCCAGCTTCAGTGAGAGTTGTCAATCTTCCATCCAGGCACACAAACAGCAGCACGCATCTCGCTGCTTCAAAGGTGGATGCCGGGTGCTTAACAGAGCAGCACATGCCCTTGGTGGTGCCTGTCAGCGGCAGCCTCCGCTGTCAGACAGATCTAAGATGGCAGACCTGTGGACTGCTGTCAAATCCAGGGAGAGGCGTCTCCTGCCCGATGCTTCAGCTGCATGGATACCAACTTCGCCTCTTTCTGACTCATAGATTATCAATTACTGCTTAAATTTAAAAACTAAATTAATAAATGAAGGAAATGTAGCATTGATACAAGTGTGAGCGAACAACAGAGTCAGTCAGTATTTAGTGAAACCACAAATCAGAGCCATGTCAAATAAAAAACAGTTACAAACATGTTTCCATCCTCACACCGTTTGTGGCATGCAGACTTTCATTTCCACAAGCACTTTTCTGTTAAGAAACTGAGGAGCATGGTCAGTTTCTGCAGATGCAGGGAGGAGGAGCTGCCAAGACATTTTCATGAGGCATTGTGGGAGCTTAGTTGGATGAAGTATCTAA
The DNA here is from genome assembly GCA_033026295.1 of Channa striata. Taxonomy (NCBI): domain Eukaryota; kingdom Metazoa; phylum Chordata; class Actinopteri; order Anabantiformes; family Channidae; genus Channa; species Channa striata. Next base: position 9,973,591 of record CM065188.1, on the reverse strand, counting down.
ACAGAAAATAACTGAACAGGCAGCAGATCAGTCCTTCATTCTATTAATTAGTTTGCACATTGTTTACTTCAACTTGGCGGGTTACATTAGTGTAGCACATAGCATCCCTGTTGTTGTCTGAAATCGATGGGTTAAGGGTTTGCGCAAACACACACATTCCCATAGACTTTTCTAGGCCATTTAAATTTTATCTATCACTTCAGTCAAGTAAATCCAAATATGTAAAAGCTAAATTCAGCCATAGCCAAGGTCATCTTTAAATCTTGTCTGTAAGCCTGCACTAATGTGATGACCTGATCTGGTGCCATTTGTTGTTAACTTTGCAAAGCAAAAACCCACTGGACCTTTATTCTCCTCAACCACAATTTTCTGGTATTTCCTGTTAAGGTCACAGAAATTGGGGCTTTTCGATTCAAAAGTAAAAGTGTGGCAGCAGAGTGGTGTTGTCACGGGTTCAAATCCTCGGCTGTGTGTGTATGTGTGGAGTTTCCGCTTCCAAAGACAAGCACGTTAGGGCCAATTTAGAGTTGCCAATTAACCTAGGTGTGGATGGTTGTCTGTCTTTGTATGTCCCCGTGTGTTGGTGCTGAGATAGACTGAAGCCTGTAAGTAGCTAATAAAACGGATGGATGCATTGAAAGAATATGTTGTTGTCTTTGTGATTGCAATTCTTTAAATGTGGAGTAAATAGTGCAGATGTGAAGCGTAGTATAAAAATCCTCATTAAAAAAAAAGTCCTTCAAAGGTTCATTAAAGGAATGCTAATCTTCTTTGCTCTCTGAGACAGGCTTATTTTATGTTTGTTTCACAGACAGATAAAGACGCCTAAGCCCTTCATTTCAGATATTCTCTCTTCCCACACAGTGTTTGAGTAGGCTCTAATCACACATGATTCTTGCTCTTGGAACCTCAACTGCTGGCTGTGATTCACAAGAAAAATTCTTGCATACTTGAGAGTAGGTCTGTAGCTCATCGCAAATGTGGATTAGGATTCATGTTAGACGCTCATGGTTTAAACAATCCCCATAATGTGTCAGAAACATGTTTCTGCCATACTCTAAATGTACAGTAAAGTTAATTCTGCCTCTGCAGGATTCTGCTTTCACTGTGTAAAGCTGAGAAAAACGACCACAGCGATAAAACAAGAGACTTTTAACACTGTGGTGAGGTTGATTGTAAGGTCATGCCACATTGGCCCACGGTTAATGAAGTGATCTCTTTATCACTGTACAGAGAGAGGAAGACAAGCTGCAGCGTCATCTTCCTCTTTCACCGGCTGCAATAAAACCTCCTGCCCTGCACGACCATTCGCTGCTCAGCAGCTTATCGGTTGCAGTCAGGGGATCACATGTTGAACACTCGAACCGCACAGCTCTCTCTGAATGTGACATCACCGTAGTCTCCTCTCTCTCCCTAAAGACTTTTAATTTAATGCATTTCAGAAAATTCAATCAAGGGACAAATAAGGCAAACTGTGGAGAGACAAATTCTGACAATCACAAAGATTTCCATAACTGCTCGAATCAATAGCTAATCTACCATTACTAATGATGACGAATGAGGACTTTTCCTTATTGAAGACAGTTGTCGGCCCTTTCTGCAGAGAGAAAATCGGCCACTTTTGCAACAGATAAGTAAAAGCAATTATAAAAACCTGCAGCGAGCTCAGAGAGAGATTTATTCCCAGTACAGTAGTAGAAGGTAGAAGTGACCCAGCTCTTCCTTTCCACAAAAGGTCACACAAATTTCATTTTACCTCCCTTTTTTCCCCAGGAGGCAATAAAAGTTCAGGATTTAAAAAAAAAACCAAATGTGATTTTATGAGACTTTTTTTGATTATGTGTCAATGAATTCTTCCTGGATGTCTTTTACAATCTACCAAATAAGTGTGAGGAACGTTACCGATTCAGGCTGTTCTTCTGTGGTCTTTTCAGTGTCTGCGGACATTGGTGGGCCACACAGGGGGCGTGTGGTCATCCCAGATGAGAGACAACATTATCATCAGTGGCTCCACTGATCGCACACTCAAGGTCTGGAACGCAGAGACAGGAGAATGTATCCACACCCTCTATGGGCATACCTCAACCGTGCGCTGCATGCACCTACATGAGAAAAGGTATGGGACAATCTCACCTTGTAGTTTGTTTCAAAGTTTAAAAAAAGAGACACTTTTATTTTGTACGACAGTACTTTTGAAATTATGCATATAACTGCAAATTACTTAATATTGTCTGTAACTATTTCTGATTTTAAAACAATAGTTGGCATAATATCAAGTCAGGAACTCAATCTCTATTGAAATGTTAGGATTTTCTTTTCCGGCATTAAACTTAACACTTCCAATGTTTCAGCATCCAACATTAATGAGAATGTTTAAAATAGTCAAGCTTTACCTATATTCGCTCTTTCAGCTCGTGTTCTGCGGTGCTAGTTGTGATTATTTACACTGGTGTTGACAAGAGGCTGCAACACAAAGCAAATAGTATAGATATACAGAAAATGTGTGTGTGTGTATAAAATGTTTATCTTCCTCTTGAAGGAATAATAAGGGATTAGTCACTTTCTTACTGAGATTTAGATGAGATCGACACCACTCTCATATCTGTACAGTGCTTATGAAACTTCGGTCTCCAGCTGCTGACTGAAGGAAACCACAACACTTTGTTGAAAGGTTAACAGAGTCCTTCGACCCAAACCTCTAAAGCTCAGTAATTATTAGTCCAAAGTGTTAAAAAGTCTTCTCCTTAAACGTTCACAAACGGTAATTCCCAACAGTGTCCCACTGAGCAAAAAGAGCAACTGTACCACAGTAAAAAAGGACAGTGAGCATGTGGTCTCGAATAGACCCTGTGAGGCGTCTTAGTTGAAGTGCTGCTCACTCTTTCACCCAGTATTACACTCCTGAGACACAAAGTGCACTTTTAGCCTTAGGGCCCACCAAGGTTTTTGTGTAGCATTTTATAACTCAGTCAGGGCAAACGCTGTGATCTGCAGACAGTTAATAACATGGTGGCGATTCCAGCCTGTGTACTGCCGTGAGGTATTTTAAAAACAGGGAGTGAGCTGTGTGTGCATGTTAAGCGGGTTTTTGTTTGATCTAAATAGTGTGTGTGTGTGTTTTTCATCAGTTTAATCGTAAAGAATAGCCATGGAACAAACTGTTCTGATAGTCATGAGCTGACAAATGTAAAGCTTGAGTAAGCGTTCCTCCCCAAAGGGCGTCTCCCACTTCGTAACCTGTAATATATCTTTCCTTTCCCACCGTGGGTGAAGAAGCTGCTCGAGGGTGGTTGTTTGAGTTAAAGAGGTTTTTGAACAGTCAAGTATGAACACGAATGTGATGCTGTAGGTTACTCATTGTCAGAGGAGCAACAGAAAAATCTCATACCTGCCTCATTATTCAGTCAGTGCAGCTGCCATAGCTGTATTGGATTTTCATCTTAGAGGAAGGCTCACTTGTTAGAGACACTCCTAGAGTGGGAAAACAAAGCTAAATTCATATTGTCTTCTTGTGCCACACCTCACTTTATACATTTCAATCTTTACTGTTTCTTAAAATTTCACTGCACATACCTGACTGAGAATGTGTTTTGTCTCAGGGTGGTGAGTGGCTCTCGCGATGCCACGCTGCGCGTCTGGGACATTGAGACAGGTCAGTGTTTACACGTCCTCATGGGCCATGTGGCAGCGGTGCGCTGCGTCCAGTACGACGGGCGACGGGTGGTCAGTGGTGCCTACGACTTCATGGTCAAAGTGTGGGACCCTGAGACGGAGACCTGCCTCCACACGCTGCAGGGCCACACCAATAGAGTGTACTCGTTACAGGTGAGCGGCTTCAAACGCACAGTAGAAGAGCACGTGTCGTCTCAGCTTCTGCGTGTGATGACTGGGCACTTTAGCTGGAGCCATCGCCCTCAGAGAGGAGGCAGTTTACTGATTGGTTTTTGTACCACGCTGCACCGTTACACTTTTAAAGTGTCGGTGCTCTGCTCGTGGAATGTTGCAACAGAATGAAGAGCTTGCATGGATCAATAAAACTCATTCATTTCAATGAGCTTAATCTTGAGTTTGTTAATAGAACGAAAGTTTGCAGTGTACACGTCAGGGTCATCACGCACAAGTTGGGATGACATCGGCAGTTATCTCAAGATTACAACTTGATGTTTTGCCCATTTAAATTGATCCTCTCTGTCTCTAGTTTGATGGGTTCCACGTGGTGAGTGGCTCGTTGGACACGTCGATAAGGGTGTGGGATGTGGAGACAGGAAACTGCATCCACACGCTAACGGGGCATCAGTCTCTCACCAGTGGGATGGAGCTTAAAGACAACATCCTTGTGTCAGGCAATGCGGACTCCACTGTCAAGATCTGGGACATCAAGACGGGCCAGTGCCTGCAGACACTTCAAGGTAAGTCCGCCTTAGTTTGAGACAGTGTGGCTGTTTAAGTTGTAAGTTAACACATTTAGTCTTTTTCTTTTGTTAGTGGTGAAAAGGTCGGAGAAAAATGATGGAAGGAAAACATGATAGCACAATAACAGTTGGAACAACAATCGTCCTTTTTGATCTGCACGTGAGATTGACATGGCCACTTAGACGTTTACTTTAAAACTATCTGTAGTTGGTTTTACAATTGAAAATAAAAAATATACACAAGTATATTCTCTTCTCCTTATCAAGTCTATGGTAAAGTTGGACCAGAATTCACCACTTTACTTCTATGTCTGCAGCCTACTTTTATTAATCATCATCATATTAAACTCACAGATTAGGAATAATAAAGGTTTTATGGTGGGCCTTATAGACAGAAAACTCTGTAGCTGTAAAGTAGCGGTTGGAATGCTCCCCAGCTCGCTTTCAAATGTAGTAGCATGATCAAACTAGCCTTTATGCTGACAGCTGGTTGTATGAAAACGTTCCCATGGTGTAAATGAAGGGGTATTTAAACACGTATGACAGGGATGGGGGGGAAAAAAACATTTGGGATACCCGATCATACAACTTTTCCCTCTGAACTTCTGTCACTGGTAGTGATTTTTATATTATATTTTTTGAATAATACATTACAGCATGTGCTATGTCCCTTTATGCAACAGTGTTTTGATGGAGATGATGCAAGTCAACAATGGTGAGCTTTGTCGGAAACTTGCATTTAGCTGTGGCAACAAGCTACGTAACCACTGAACTGCGAATGTGAAAGTCAAGAACTGTAAATAAATAAAGGAAAACAGCGACCCCAGTCTGAACACCGCCACAAGCGTATAAATGGGGACTTTGCTCGAAACCGACAGTCCAATTACAACCCAGACTAAATAACCTGTTTGTGTGTGTGTGTTTGGCAGTACTGAGCAAACACCTTGTGGGCCTGCTGGTGCTGATTACAGTCTCATTTCCTTTGTGTCTGTTTGATTAGTTCTAACTCCATTAGCAGCACTGGTGCCTCATAGGAAGGTGCAAATCTTTTGCTGAAAAGCAGCAGCAACCACCAGTGCCCCACCTCTAAATGCCCTCATTAGTAAACTACAACTCTGTGTGCTGGTCCTCCAATGCTGCCCCCCCAACAACAAAAGGATGCCCCAGTGAGAGTCTGAATGGAGGGGGGATACGATAGGGGGGAGCATGTGTCTGTCTTGTGAAGAAGGGGTGAGCTGCAGTGAAAGACCAAAGGTTGAGAAACTTTGTAGGTCACATAATCAGGTCAGCAGACAATTTCTGCTCTTCATTAGCGTGTTTTGATAAGACAACAGGCAACAACAAGGATGTCGCTGTCAGCTGACGAGAGTATAGGTAATGATGGAGCAGGCTCCTTTGTTGTGGAAATGCAGCATGGTGGGGGTTGGTGCAGAGCAGCGCTGTAGACTCGGGTACAGCCTTTGAACTAATTGTGTGTAGGGGGGCGGGGCATGAATGCTCATTCATAGGGAGATTTCAGCAGATTTTCCTTGCAAATAGATTGGGAGAGTGAAAAAAATATGAATGAAATACCTGTTATAGTAACCTTTGATAAACAAGCTGTTGCAAGCAGCTGTTTCTGCACTGCATAATTGATTTACAGATATCAATTTCGGTCCCTCAGGAAAATCTTAAGTCACCATGCGGTTAGAAACGGAGTCACTTTAATGAAGGCAGTAACAGCCGCCATCTTCATTTTGACTGTGGCCTCCTGCCAGCTCACAAACACAGTAGACGGAGGTGTAGCCGGAGCTGCTCAGCCGTCATGACAGTGACAGGCCCGAACATCTCACTGCAGCCTGACTACAGTAGGAGGACGTCACTACACAGTTCCAAGAATAAAAAGCAGAGTTTTCTCCCGTCTCCCAGGCTGTTGCTTTGACGTCCTCCATGTGTAGACTCTACACTTTGATTTCATTCATTCACCACCACTGTAAACATTAGGCTGCTCTAAACCGGGACACGGCGTCCTCCGTGAAGTTGTTCAGTAAACTACCACTCTCATCAATTTCCAGAGAAGTCTACCTCCTTATTTAATTCTATCCACAAGAATTTATAGTCCCAGTTACTTCTAGAGACAATGTTTGCACGCAACTAAAAATCATTATGTTTAGATTTGTAAGCCACTAATGAACCAGAAATGCATGTTGCAAAGGTAGAAACAGAACAACAAGACAGCTCAATGGGACTTCAGGTGCAATAGCTGTTTGTATTTACATTTTAAAAATTAGTTACTAAATCCAATAATGGTAGTATCTGTTTCACCCAAAATAAAGCCAATCCAATGTTGATGCTCCTTTAGTTTTCGTGTTGTACTTTAGCATCCAACCAAAGAAAAAGGCATTTGACTGACACACATGTTGTCAACATGCCCGTTCACTAGCTTTAAATCCTCCTGACACTTTGGAACAGTGCAGTGCTCGGCAGCTGCGGATAGTCTGGAGAATGATAGGACTCCAGTGTGTGTGAAAGAGGCTTTCGCAGGAAATCGTGGAATAGAGTTCACATGCTGCAAAAAAAAAAAGTTACTGGAAATCAGTGTATACATGCAGCTGAGGAGTAATCTGATTTCACCCGTCTTGGATAGATTGGATGCATAGCTTGGACTGTAACAGTTTAGTGACAGAAAAAGCTGCTTCCCTTTTTTTTTTCTTTTGCGTTTCAAGGAAAAGTTGTACCGGTGTAATGATTTATTGGTTTATCCTCTTCTTTTTTGGCTCACACTTCATCCATCTCTTTTCTTTGTGTGTTCAGGTCCCCACAAGCATCAGAGCGCCGTCACGTGCCTCCAGTTCAACAAGAACTTTGTCATCACCAGCTCGGACGATGGCACAGTTAAACTGTGGGACCTGAAGACGGGCGAGTTCATCCGGAACCTGGTGACTCTGGAGAGCGGCGGCAGTGGTGGTGTGGTGTGGCGAATCAGGGCCTCCAACACCAAGCTGGTGTGTGCGGTGGGCAGCCGCAATGGCACAGAGGAGACCAAGCTGCTGGTGCTGGACTTTGACGTGGACATGAAGTGAGAAGGGACATGGTGGTGAAGGACAAAGAGAGCGAACCGCAGAGAGGAAGGAATAGAGAGGGAATGGGAGATGAGGCACCTAAAAAAGGAAGGGCCAATGCCCAGAACTCTTCACCCAAACTCGCAAAATCTACCACCACCACCACTGACAGTGGGCTGTCCTGTCCTGTCCTCGACCATTACCTTTCCCGTCCCCTTTTTGGGTAAATGTTACTGACGAAGCCACAAGCCACATGTGTTCAGCCCCTGCTTTTAAACCCCCACCACCAGTATGAGGTGTAGTTTGAGGGGACTAGGCTGGAGACAGGGCCGGGGGTACACGACCAGTGTGTCCCTCCGTGAAGCCGGGAGAAAGGAGAGAGGAAGCGAAGAACGACTGATGACTGAACTCTTTGGAAGCGACGCCTCGCCCTTTCGGTTTGTGGTTAGCTTCGCACGGAGACTTGGTTTCGTTAAAGCCTGACAGATTTTGAGATGTACAGAGATATATTATTTTTTAAAGATCCCGCTCCCACCCATGTGCGCCCCACACACACAGACACACATACACTCAAATGGCCAACCGGCAAGTGGGAAACACTGACTGTAGGAAAGGATTGAAGAAGGTGGAAGACATTTAAAGGTGAAGTTCCACACAGTTACACGTAAAGAGCTGCTTGATAGAGGAGAAAAGGTGATTGGAGGGTTCAGCCTGTAATCAGGCTCGTTTCTCGTCACTCCATTTCCGTTCGTGTTGTTCTCCACTTGGTTTCCGTAGTTTGATTTCTTTACACTATCGCACACAAACACAACTGTGAATTTCACACTGTTTTGGTTTATCATAAGAAAGGGGTTTCTCTCTCTTTTTTTTGTTATTTCCCTTCTTTGCTGTTGTCAACGGCAACAAATCCCAGTATTAGAAACCTTCTCTGTTTAGGTTTGCTGTCATTACTTTTTTTTTGTCTTTTTATTTGAATTGTTTGTTCTTCCTCTCTGTTTTCTACATACCTGGGTTTGGAGCTCTGTCTCCAGATAAACATCAATGCTGTCCAGAATCTTTCAGTCTAGCAGGGGAAGTTTCCACAATGCCGGTGCTGTGACGAAAGGAGTACAGATTCTTGGCTCAAAGCACTGTGGATTATTGCCCCTGAACCCCCCACCCCAATCCCCTTTATCCTCTGTTTTCTCCCCAGTGGCCAAACTGTATTTATGCTGCTAGATGAACAGAAAAAAAAGAGATGGAACTTTTACTTGCTGTGACGTTTTAGTCCCAGGCGAAATTCCAAATTGAACTCTGTTTAAACGTAAAGAAACGATAACATCCAACATTTGTTTTATTTTATTTGTTTTTGCCACTGAAACTTGAGCCAAACGTGCCTCTACGAGGCTGAGAGGAGGGATCGCCTGCAGAGAGGAAATAAAGGGGATGTACACTGTTGGCGTGCGTGTGTTTGTGTGCATGAGTGCCTGTGTTACCGTGTTAATGGGCAACTTGTAAACACATTCCTTGGGACAAAGCTCTTTCAGCCTGGTCTTTGGGGAAATGTACAAATGCTGTGTGAAATGGCAAAGAAAAAAACTAGCAGATGTATTGATTTTAACACGTGAATGAGAGAACTGTCCATATCTGTGTGTGATTGTTGTTCCATTCAAAGATGTCTGAAGCAACAGAGGAGACCATCACAAGCATCAACTGACAGGTCGAGCTGCAACGAGTCCTAGTGTTACACGTGATGCTGGTAAAATCACCAGGGCGGCTGCTCTGCAGCGGCTGCAGCCTCGTGGATTGTCAGTGGGAAAAATAAAAACAAAAAGGCAACAAACGTGAACAGAAACACTGTAGCCTAATGAAAATCGTCTCAATCTCCAAGAGTCACAACTCAAGCTGAACTGTGAAAGTGGTATAACACTGTATATTAAAAAAGAAAAAAGAAAACAATCTTGCTCTATCTCCTCTAGTTGTTTTCTCCTTCTGTTTTAATTTATGATCTGGTTTGAGAAATCAGATTTGTTGCAGGTGTTTTATTTTTCAGTTCATGTAACTGCCTGGCAAAAAAGAAAACAGACAGAAAAAACCTTAAAAGGGATTGTGTATTTGTTTGATTCACTTAGAATTTTATTTTCTTATAACTTAAGTGCAATAAAATGTGGGTTTTTCTTTTTTCATTTCAAGCATATCAGTTGTCTGTTTTGTTACATGTGTGAAGGCATCTTATGTTCAATAAAGCTAATTATTTGATTAAGTTTATCCATAAGGGGATACTTCTATCACAGAGCAGGTTTACCAGGCCAAATCTGTCAAATGTCCTAGCGAAGATTTTAACGTTAGCTTAGATTTTCAGGGTCCCTTCAGTCGATCCTACATTTTTAAATATTATATTCTATACGATGTGCAAATGCAGCAAGACGCATAAACTCTGGTGCAGAAATTAATTTTACATTTCTTCAAAGGCAAACACCAAAGTTCAAATCAGTGAATTTTTAAGCTCAAGACTAAATCGTAAAAGACATTCTTATTCTTCCTATTCAACTGTAGGGAGCAAACAAAAGTATTTGTTCTAAAACTGTTTTAATTTGGGTAATATACAATTGATTATCTCTAAATAGTAATAATCCCTGATAACAACTTTGATAAATGTCCAAAACTTTGATTTCTGGAGAAATTTCAATGAATTTTCGTATTTGGTTCGGCTCGAGCATTAAGCAGCTCTGAAGTAATCGATATACAATTTGAAGGCCTCATTCTGCGATCTGGGCTTTGTCATGGTCATTCATTAACTATTCTCTGACATTCAATAAACAAAATGGTATTTTCAATTTTTAAAGTAATTTGCGGCCTTGTCGTTATGTCGTGTGTCTACGAACAATTTTAGCAGGGCTTTTCTCAACACCTACCTCAGTGAGCTCTAGCAGTGAATGTCAGTCATTTTGCAGCATATTGAATGTGGATTCGTGGAAAGAAAAAGGTAAATGTTTTTTATGGTTTGGAAGACTGTGCAGCATCGCAGTCTGTTTGCTATTGTGGTATTACTTTTTTAAGTTTACTGAAAGATAACGTCAATCTAGCTTGAACAGACAAGATTTAGTCATTTTTAATCAGTACAGTATATATTTCTTCGTAATTATTCTGGTGTATCTCCTCATATTCTGGTACATTTCCTCATAAATTTATATATTTTTCAACTTCTTTCAGCCACCGAGAAGTCAGAGCAGAAAACGAAGCAGCTACATTAAAATTTTCTCCGCTCTGTCTAATGCAAAATGCATGTGGCTAGTGGACAAATTGAATGCGACTGTTTTTCTCTTCAGTCAGTGTCAATTGTATCCAGACTGTTATCTGTCATGAGCCCATAAACTCAGCGTAGCAGCAGTAACAGAAACTGTGGTGTGCGGCGGATTCCCTCCTGCCCGTTGCCTAGTGATTGCTTGTCTGTGGCCTGGTCTCGGAGCAAAGCGCGCACTCTCAATACAAACGGCATTGTGCGGAAGCAGCGAGGGCTGTACATCCTCAGATGAATGGACGTGTGGGGGAGTTTCCACTTTACTTGGCAAGGTTGCTCTGTGTGCGCCTGTTTGTTCCCAGACTTCACTCGTGTGCTGTGTGAGCAGCAGCTCTGTTCCACCGATTGGTCGTGGAGGATATTAATTGCCTTGTTTTGGAAGCTTTAACAGAATATTTGTTCACAACTGTGTTTCCTGCTTCATGCGAATGAGAGGGACCTCACATTAAAGTATTATCACAGTGTAGCTCGAGTTTCCCTGTGACACAACAACCACATTAAACACAAATCAGCTGCACCATTTAAACACTCACATTGTGTAGGTCCGTCTGCCTCCAAATCAGCGTAGACTCTTAGAGACATCAAGTCCACAAGATCCCTGAAGGTGTCCTTTGAAATGTGGCTCCAAGAATCCCTTAAGTCCTGTAAATTGCAAGGTGGGACTTGGATCAGACTTATATATTTTTAATCACATCTCACTGATTGCTTGATCTTGGGATCTGGGGAATGTAGAGACCAATACAACCCTGTTAACTCTGGTTCCTCAAACTTTCCTGAAAGGTGGCAGGACGACTTACTCACACACATCACAGGCCAAACTGACATTTCACCAGTTGTCCTCCTTTTATCACCTCTGGTTACTGACACTGCTCCGACCCTGCAGTCCACCCATCACATTACTGCTCAGATCCTTGCACAGCCTGTTGTCCTGCTTCCAACACGCTAACTGTAAGAAGTGACTTCACTAGGTGACTAATACTGACAAATGTGTTATTGCTGTTACCTGTCCGTAGTTTCAGTGTTGTAGATGATTTGAATGCATTAATGTGTAGCTAGTTTTAACTACTTTAAATATACAGTCATCGAGTTTAGTCCAGTGGTTCCCAACCAAGGGAGTGGCCTTTTCCAGTGGGTCACCGTATAAATATGGCCTGAACTCTTATTTGTTCTCTCCACTAATGTGGAGAGTGTCTCCCATGAGATACATGGGGAAATGTAACTCACTTATGCTGGGAAGGACCGGGTTACAAGCAGAGAAAAGTTCAATATTTCCTTCTACAGCATAGTAAAGAATAAGGCAGCATAAAATTTAAGTACAACTATACTTGCCAGAAGTCTGACAAAATACCTTCTACAGCCCTACTACAGTTTTATTTTTCACATAGAGAAATAACCTTTTTAAAATGTTTTTCTTGGCCAACAAGAAAAAAAATGTTCATATACTCTAATGTAAAAGCTGCTGCTGGATCTCCACATGCAGTTTTTTAATGAACTTAATTTTAGGAAGTTATGAATCATCTCATTCCTCAAGGTCATTAGCAATTTATCTACCTTACACTTAACTGGCTCCATTGCACTGCACGTTCCCTCCTGATGAATGAACCCTCCTCTGTCTGCTCTCACCGGTCAAACAAACCACGTCTGCTGTTGCCCTCAACACTAACTCAACCAGCCACTAACAAACACGCCACAGACACGGGAGACGCAAACAAGCGAGGCGATGCTCCAACGCGGAGCAGAATGTGAAGGCATGGGAAGCATTTAGGGGGTTTGGATGTCAAGATAAAAAGAGATGGGAGTGGGGTGGTGGTGGGGGGGGGCTCGGCACCCCATTTCATATCCCTTCATCTCTTTGTTCAGTAATCCTGCCCTGCAGCACCGCAGCTCTTCTCACTGCCAGTACATTCTCAAAGGGCTGTAGCATTAGCAGTGGTAGTGTTCCACGTCACTGCTTAATCCTATTTTGGACCTTTGTTGTAGCCAGAGAACTGATAAAGGAGCATTTAATCACCATAACCTGCTGTCAATGGACGGTGTTGAGCAGTGTTACAGCACTGGAGCTCACCACTGATCCGCGCACACATGCATATAGAAAGTTGATCTAATGCCCTCGTTTCCTTTGGGGAGCTGATGTTGATATTGGCCATTAATCTCGGCACTTGGCCGCTGGATAAGCACAAACATTTAAAGCTGAGAGGTCAGCAGCTTCGCTCAACTCCTTCTTCGTGGCTGCAAGTGTGTTTGACAAGTCTGACCTTTTTTCTCCTTTACAGTTGTCTAAAAAAAAAAAAGGAAAGCTGCAGTTCTTGAAAACCCTACTGACCATTTGTCGCTGGCAAAATTGACGCTTTGAAACTGATTCGTGTTTGATCAAAGCTCAGCAGCATACGAAATCACATTTTGTGTTTCGTAATGAGATGTCTCAGAGCCGTTCTCAAGTACAATGATCCTGTATGCGAGCCAAAATCAGAAATATTCTTTCACCTTCTTTGTCTTATTCAATCAGACACGGTTAATGTCACGATTGACATAATTATGAGGCAGCTGAAGCTCTTTGAGTCCTCTGATGGGATTCATGCTTGACTGCCACTCCTTCATATCAAGCACTTGACAGCAGGAGGTAAAACTGCAGGGGTCAGTCATTTGTGTCATTTACAATCCAGTGGACCTCAAAACGCAAGGAGTTTATTTTAAATTAAAGTTGAGTTTTCAGTGTCCGAAAATACATCATCAGTCAAGTCAGGCTGAATCACAGAGTAATGTGTAAAACAACGTATGAAATGTCTAAAATTTGCTGTTTGATCTAATGCAGCAGAGATTTATGAGAGAGAGAGTGAGATCTCCAGGATTTATCAAGTGTAGCTTTGAATTAGGTGCTAAATTTAGACTGAATATTTCATTTTATTCTATCTATTCTTTAAGTTTTATATTTTGTACAAAAAGTGTTGACCTATAGTTGAAGTTTTAAATATTATGGTCGATGAGAACTAAACAGGTTAATAAGAGTCTTCTACATGTGATTTTAATTTAACTTTGTTATTCTTCCTTGATAAATGTTGTTTCCACTTGCAAAGAATAACACAGATTAAAGAAATAACGGGGACAGATTCTTCATTGATTTACAGTTCTTCATTTTGGAGCTTAATGTGTTTTCAGATGGTTTTTGTGGTTTTATTGCCGCTGCATTCTGAGGACCGTTTAACTCAAAAGTGGGCACGTTTAGGGTTTTAGTGGACTTTTACTGCCCCGACTATCTGTTTCACTGAACATTACACACACTAGTGTCATTTCTCTTTCAGAGTGAATGAACACATATTTTTCATGTTTCATCCTTAAGTGCAATTTTTCACCATGGGCCTCGCTGCCCTTACTATGGCTTGAGACAAACCTTCAGCTTTTTGAACTCCTCCCTCACTTGAAAGCGGTCCAGATTTGGACCAGACTCCGCATTACTGAGTACGTGGGCTTTGTGATATGAAGTTCATCCACGTAGATTTCTTGTTATCTCTCTCTTCTTTTGATTCCTTCATCTCTCTCGGTCGACTCTCTGATTAAGGCCTTACATTTGGTGACATTTAAAAAGTTGATTAGAAGATGAATGTGGTGACTTTGGCACTCACACAGTAAAGAACATCCACTGTTGGCTCATGTTCATCTTTTGCAGACAAAGACGGGTTTGATTTAACATTTCTAATGACGGTGGAAATGTCGGGCTACTTTATGCATTAGGAATGCTACTGGCCACATTTACAGACCATCCTATAACAGGATACAACATGAATGGGTTTGCAGCTAAGCAGACAGCTTTGGTTTAATTTCACCGCGCTTTAATTTAAGCAAAACTAAAACTATTTAAATGACAAAGATATTCTAACCAAGCTACTATGGGAATATTTAAGAGGGATACTGGGAACATTTCAACTCCCCTCGGCCATGGTCTCATTTAGTCGACATTAAAATAGTCACTGTTAGCGGCTGTAGCCTTGTGACCTGCTGTACACTTCAGGATGATACTTCAGGACAAAGTCCAGCTGCAGCTAATGACAACGGTCATTATTGATCAATGTTTTAATAAAAATTTTTTGAAAAGCTTCTCGTAATTTCACTTTATGTGAAACCTTCATTTTGCTTTTTTTACCCAAATAAAACAGGGTTAAATGTTACAGTAATACACATTTACACTTGATAAACTGCCCAGTATCATCAAAGGTTGTAAATGGACTTCATGTCAAAGAACTAATTCAGTGTTTCAGCCCTTCTCTTGGATTCAATGACCTTGGCTTTGTAGGATTTAAAGGTGGGAAAGTGAAAGTGTGTTTTCCTACCGTGGAGGACTGCAAAAGAGCATTCAGCTTCCCGCCACACCAGAGCCCATCTGCAACACTCGTGTGCGTAGGCGGTGGAAGTATGGCAAGGGAGGATGCCAGCACATACTGCTATGGAGAGGGCACACACGCTGACGATCCAGCACCACCTGTCTCACTCGGGTAACTGATGAGCACAAGGTGTGCAACGGTGCGTGCTCTCATTTATCTGCAGAGGAGATGAGTAAGCAAATTTACCTGTGGTGTCGCCCTCAAGTGCTAATTATGTGGTCAATTTTCTCCAAGAGAGGACAGAGTGAGAAAGCATTTCTGAGATAGATTTATGGTGTTTGCATGAATATGGAAAAGAAATCTAAAAAATTTCCCTGCTTCAGCCCCAAGAAAATGCACTTGTGTTCCCTGTCTTTACTTGTTTAAACAGTTGTGTGGTGGTTGTTACTGGTGCTTTCATGCCGTCTGCCTCTGCCCGCTGTGGCTTGGCAGGGAGACGCTGCTGCTGACAGCTCCTGAGCAGCATACCGCTGCAGGCGGAGCTTGGGCATGACAAACCCTTCTGGAGCGCGCTTATGACTCAATGGAGCAGAGACACAAAAAATGGTTGAATCCCCAATGTCCTGACCTCCTGCATAATCACACTACATGTGTCCAATGTTTAGAGACGTTTTTAGTCCTTCAGAGCCTTGGTTCCCAACCTTGGTCCTCGAGGACCCCCTGCCCTGCTTGTTTTCAAACTGTCCCTGGTGCAACTTCTGACTGAAAAACAAGTGGGGCAGAGGTCATTGGCAACCTTGGCTGGAAACCACTGCTTTAGAGGATATTAGTGGTCACAGCTCAGCTCATGTAATGTTCATAACGTTGGTCACCTTTTCTGTCACGTAGGAGATTTTATTTTATGACTGCAGACTGTGTCTGTTGACTTTGGTGGGTAGGATTCATGTGTTTGAGACTTACTGAACTTCAAAAAGAGAAGTGAAGCAGGTTGAGGCAAAAGAAGCTATATCCCTGAAGAGTTGCTGCCATATTCTCTGGGTCAACTTTTTTATTCTGAACATATGAAAATAAATATCTAGTCCTTGCCAGTCAACTGCCTGAAGGACAGTTGATCAACAGGTTCACACAGATTTGGACCCTGCAGACGAAGACAGTTTCCACTAGCAATGCCAAAGTCGATCTAAATAGTTGACGTTCGCAGTTTCCAGCGACCCTGACGTCCTCAGGGCTGATCAATGCATCACCTGTCACTCAGAGGAGCACAGTGCGAACACAGTGACACCACCACCAGTCAGTTAGGTCAAAAGTGGTGAGATTATCAAAATCACTTTCATTCAAGATAAATCCCAGATGTGCACAGATGATACTGAAACACTGAAAGTGCACAGTTTGTCTGCAAACTGTGATGGATTTAGTTTAATGTTGTTTTCTTGCTCTTGAACGTAACTCTGTACACACTTGCACACACGTCATCTGTGTTGCAGAGGAAGACGGATCTCCCCTCTGTGACCTTTCCTGAGATTTCTTCCATTCCAGTTAAAGCTGTTTTTTCCTTAAATGTTTCGAGTATCTAACGGGTGAGACATGCCAAACCTGTTGGCCAAAGTCGGACCATTAGTTAAAAGTGTTTGAATAGCAAGTAGCTATAACAATGATACGCAAAACAACTTTGTATATCCACAGTATTATATTCAATTTTGCGCCTTTTGCACTTGCTCAGCCAAACTCAGTGGCAGAGTAGAACTAACCTGTGTATTTTAGGCACAGCTGTAGAGTAAAGACAACCTAAATAGTTAAGTCTTCCAACATAGTACAGGAATGACAACTGACCATCAAAAAGGTTGATCCGTTTTTTTACCTTATGCAAATCAAATTATTTCAGTTCAGGCAACGGTGCCGTCTTCCTCGTTTCGGATTCTGTCTGACTTCTCTTCACTGCTGATGCCACATTCTTTGACCTCAGCAATTGTCTTGATGAGTACAGTATTATTATAAGTGATTAAAATAAGGGCCAATTTAATGTTGAAATAAAATTAAATAAAGTAGGATAATCCCTTAAATGGACAATAACTCATGATTTCACCTTAGATGGTGGAAAAAATGATTTCATGGTGTCTAAGTGAAATAACTGAACACATTTTTTAATACTTCATCTAGGTTAAATATTACCCAGAGACACAAAGAGGGAGAGAAGATGCAATAGAGCAATTACTGGAAGTGCCTTTAATACCAGGACACTAATTATACTCACCATCTGCAAAATATTGCAGGGCAGTGATTCCCCAGACTACCGTGTTGTTACGCTTTCATCATGATCACACTTCCCCCAGGAGGAAACGCTTCCATCCAACTTGGGACCAATACACATCTGCAAATGAATCCAGTCATGAGTTGAAATGTAACAGTATGATTATTATGCTGTTACAGGTCACAGCAGCATTAAGTTATTGTTGTACACTTGTTCAATTTGATTTTACGAGGTAATTAATTACAAAAGCGGTTGAAAAACACAAAAGTGATGAGACGTGGAGATAGACAGAAACCATCCACACACATAAACTGGAAGAAGATGGAAATAGTGTTTGTGTGAATCTCAAATGAGCAGACAGGCTGTTCTGGGCTTTAGGTGCATCAACACTGATTCCTCTATCTCCAGATTTAGAATGAGCTCTGGGAATTTGAAGCAGACATCTGTCTAGTGACCTGAGAAATCTGTTAGGTTGATAAATTGGAAGCACGTCAGATATGTAATCTGGAGCCAGACCATTAAGAGCTTCATAGACCGATAGCAAGATCTTTTAAGTCAGTTCTGTAATTAACAGGTAGCAACTGGTGGTGATTGGGAAGCAGAGTGATATGACTAATTTTTCTGGTCCTAGTCAACAAATAAATGGCTCTTTTTTGGAATGAGTTGATGTTATGCAAAGAGACCAGGTTTATAGTAGTCTAGTCTGCTACATTTAAAGACAGGATCCAAGATCCACTTTCCAGAACCTCTAAAGCTCAGTAAGAACTCGTGAAATCAGCCATATGTTTATGTTAGTCTCTGCTAGTCAGTGAAAACTGAAACTCCTTTGTTTACAGATTCATGTAATAATTTCTTTTATTCATTTTTGTAGGTTGTGGTGTGTAGTGTACGTTTTTCATTTTAACTGAGTGATCAGCGTTGGGGAACCTCGTACAGAGATCAGGACATTACAGGGACTGAGGTTTAGAGATAATCGAGGCCAGAGGCAGGAAGTAAGTGCATTTAGTTAACTATTGTATTTAAATACAATCCTGCAGTACTTGTACTTTACTCAAGTATTTTCATAGAGTCTTTTCTAATGTTACTCTACTATAAATCAGAAGAAAACATTGCAAATATGGTACTTTTTCATTTTTATTTTACAGCTTATTCACTTGATACTTTTAAGATGAAGAAAACAATCTGTAAAAAAAAAACTTATCAACTAATAAATGAATGCAATAATGTAATATTATGGATTAACTGTTTGTTATGACATAAATTTTACCAGCTGTGCATTTTTTACCCCACACAAATTTGCTATATAACTTTGACACATAATTTCAAGAAACTTTTGACTAATTTTCCCATTTGAGACTTGATCTGAACTAGATTCATGTTATCAGCATCCAATTCACCACCACTTAGAATACAGTATATTGATTTCTTAATGTTGCGCTTTAGCGGAGAATTTGAAGTTGACTGTAGTTGATTTCACATTTAGACTAATACTTGTACTTTTACTTGATTATTGACTTTGTGTAATTCAACCACTTCTGTTGCCATGTCCACCCACAGTTACATGAGAATCTCAACCAGACAGACAAGAAAAGACCAAAAAAAAAAAAAACAAAACGACTACAAGGAGAATTAGGACTTTTAAACCACAAGTCTGCTTCCTGCCAGTGCACAAATAACGTTAGTTACTGTACTAATAAAGACCGATACAAAATCTATCAATGTCTTTACACGACTAGACTGTCAGAAGACGTTTGTGATCACAGGAGCTGTTAAATAAACTGACAGGGACAAATACAGTGACAGATTTAAAATGGTCTGTGAAATAGTGACTGCCAAAGTTGAACACGATGAAAAAAGGTAAGTAGGAACTTCAGGTAAAGGAAAAACCCTGGAAAAAGCCAGTAACGCTACGCCTTACTATCACAATATATTTAACAGCTTCTTATGACAACACTGATCTTGGACCAGAGTCGGACTTTATCCGAGGACTAGAGTTGAAAGAAGAGCGTCAGTTAGACGACAAATGATCCTATGATCTAAGGATCTCAGCCTTACCTACAGCTCTGCTACATTTTCTGCTGCTAAATGTTTGTTTTTTTCAGGAATGTGGACGTGTGATGTATTTCTCCTGCTCTATTATAACGCTTTCAAAAGAAGTGATTTCCCTGAAATGTTGTGTAATCATTATTGATTCTTATTGTTCTCGTTTTGTCTAATCACCTTAATTGCTAAAATACTATTTTGGAGAGCAGATAATCGCAACCACGTTAACTTCAGTGCTTCTGCTAATCCTTCTCTAAAGCTAATGTCGAAATCTTGTATTTTTGTCTTTTTTTTGAAGTCTCAATTAATTAACATTACATCAAAGAAGCAGTCCTATTCTATGAGCAGGAAATGTAATTAGGCACTAATGAAGAAGATGCCTGTGCTGCTTTCATTCCTCCACTCTGACACTACAGGCTTGTGTCATATCAATATCTCAGTTTTTCCCCCCTGGGGAGTTGATCAGCCAGTCTCTGGGTGAGGCTTTATACTCCCCCTGGGTGAGATAAAACATGCAGAGGAGAGGGAGCTGAGTGCTGCTCCTAATGACAAGTGTAGGAGAGCTCAGACTGTGGAAAAAAACCCAACTTCAAAGAGCCAAATGAGAAAAGAGAAAGACGGCTAAAACAGGCAGGCATAACATGTCAGAACAGAAAGTGAAGGCTGAGGGAGCAGAATATAAAGGTTCAGGTTTTCAACAGAAGCTGAATGGCCTCAAACACTGTCAAGAAGGTACATGAGTGGACAGTGCACTGTCCAAACGCACAGTCTGACCTTTCCATGCTTGCATGACTTTGTTTGTGATGTATAATTTAAAAAAAATCTGTGGCTGGACACTGGCAGGTTGTAACGCCCTCAAATGTATTCTGACTGATAATAATGACGGTAGCCCCCGGCTATCTGGACGAACTTGCAACATGATGTGCACCACACAAGACTGATCAAAGCCCCAAAATATGTAATGTTAAGATTAATGATTTAAATAAGAGAGAGAGAAAAAAAGAGAGACACAAAGAGAGCCCTGAAATAGACTGGCAACCTGTCCGGGGTATTCCCTGCCTCTCGCCCGGTGACAGCTGGGATGGGCTCCAGCCCCCTACGACCCTGAACGGGGTAAGTGGTGAAGATAATGGATGGAGAGTGAAAGAGAACGCTGGAAGAAAAGAGGCCGGTCTCGCCATAGAAACACGAGCAAACGAATGCATATCAGAGTTTTTACAGAAACAGACTCTTTTTCTCGGAGAGAGGAGTCCTTCAAATCCTGGTGAAATAAAGCATGCATAAAAGGCCTCCTCAGCGAACCATGATGTATGCGATTGGTTTGCTCAACACATAATGAAGATGCTCTGGGCCCGTTCAGAACTGATTCGGCAGACGTCTGCTGTGCAACTGGTGACTGCCAGAGCCTCGGGATAATGAGGCCCGGGATAAGACGACTGTGAAGAGGGATTGTAGGAATCTGCGGCAGACTGTTGGCAGGCCTGTGTTGTCTGAGCTGGGCTCTTACACAAACTGCACCGGACGACGGGGAGGGTGCGAGGAAACCAAAGGGAGGCTGTTTGTGTGAAAGGAAGAAAAGAAAAAACACCCATATGTAACAGCAAAACATTCAGCACAAAAACATGCTAGATTTCCCCATGACGCCCGCTGCTACCACAGAGACAGGCAGCAGCGTAGAGGGATGTCAGTCTGTCAGACAGCGAGTGGGATGAGACGATCTGCCAGCAGATCAGATGAGTTGACATCAGCAAACATACTGTATCTTGTCTGTATCAGAGAAGAAGCATAACGGTGTCCTGGTTTCGGCTGTTTGCCGTTTCTCAAAGAGCACACAAATCTAACTTTCTAATCTAAATCTTTTGCCAGAGACTGAACTAGACAGGTTAGGGTTTAGAAACTTTTGAGTGGGAGGAGAAGACTGATGCACGGATTCAAACACGGGGTGGGGAACTTTCTGTATATGTCATTAGACTCACATTGAAAGCTTGGATTTTGGCAGTAATAAACCATATTAGTAATAATTGCAATATTTATTCAATGTGATAAATAAATGCCAAATAAGCAACTTATTCTAATATCAGAGAACGTTATGCCAATAAAACTACATTCTGTCTCTTTGTAGTTTTTTTCGCATCGTTTTGTGGTGTGTCTGTAGTTGTTTTGTCCCTTTGGGTTTTATTCCTTGCGGTGGTAATTTTGTTGCATTTCATGTAAGAAATGTTAACAGTCAATTCATACAGGGGAGCTTTATATAACTATGCCAACCTTGCCCATCCTTCTAGAACTTAGTTCAACCCTTTGTCAAATTATTTTGACAGAGACGCGGCAGGCGCAGAGCAGATGGAATCAGGAGAATAGATCAATGCTGCTGCCGCTGCCGCTGCCGCCTCCCAAATGAATAAAACGCAGGATGTTTTATCACATTTTGAGATATGTACAGGAAAAGAGAATTCGTATGTGGGTGTAAATGACAATGTTCCATCTTTTGTTTTTTTTTTCAAACCAGTACAATTTCTATTTATCAAAAACAATAACTTCTCTATGCAAAACATAAATCAGCATCTTCGTTTTCAGTTGCCAGTGTGGCTCACAGGGCCATTCATTACCCTCTTTCATTCATAGTTTCCCTTGAACCAAAGTGAATGATTAAAAAGGCCCCAATTGGTTGGAGAGTCTCTGATTTCTGCACTTGCTCCAGACTTCAATCAGTCTCTAATTGAAAAGTTATAATGAGGTTCAGCCGAGCTCAGCTAAAGCACTCCAGCTTGACTTCGGTTTCACGTCAGGCAACGAAAGCAAAGAGAGCGAAGACACAGCTGTATGAATTTCCAGACAAACAACCCCTGCGGAAGAAGATCTTCAAGAGAGGCTTTTATTCTCATTTTTTTATCAACCTTAAAATGAAGTGACATTAAAGCCTGATTTAATGCAAACGGAATGCACAACAGCAGTTTGTATTTTTCATTTTGCAGCAACTGTAATTAGTTGCAGTCCATTCAGAGTCACCGAGGAAAAAGAAGAAAAACAATGCATACATATTACATTAGGGAGCAGACGGTCGGGGAGGAGCATCATTAATCAAACATCCATAAACACAGCTCACATTGTTAATCCAGCGCTTATTTTCAAAGCTGTGGACACTTGTGATGAGCAATCTATTTCTACAAATTATTTCTATAAATTAAAAAAATGAAATTGTCCATCAGTTGGCGAAAGGGGGACTACCAACATCCACGTCTTTTTATTGCTTGTTTTCTCCATCCAGAAGCGTCGAGCATGAGTTCTACACTCCCGCGTGTAATGAATGTCAGCTTGCATGCGTTTATTTTCACCTCAAGCTCTGGCGAGTTTCTATTGGTATTCTTCTTATGTCTCATCTCATTGCTTTTGCTTTGAGCTACCTATACATGCAGGCGGATGTATGGTTTTTTTTTTCTTCCTGCGGGCATAAGAGTGACACTGGAGGCAGACAATCAATCGCCACTCGCTCGTATCACCTCAAATTAATTTCCCAATGATTACCTCCAAGTATCCACCTCTGCTGTTTTTCCTCTGCAGATCTATAATGCAAACACTCGGCAAACACGACATGTGCATGTGCGTGTGTGTGTGTATGTGTGTGCAAGCTTGAGATGCACCATCCGGCCGCAACAAACTATAGCTTGTTGAAAAATGAGCACCCCTGGGCGTTGAGACGGGGAAAGCAAGAAAAGATGTGGTAGAGACACAGAGAGAGGAGGAGACGAACAGGGAAAGTGTGCCTGTTTGATTTTGTGTGTGTCTGTAGAGAGTCTGAGAACAATTTCTCTTGGACAAAGGAGACGTAGACTTAATATAAGAAGTCTGCCAAAATGTTAAAGGCCTAATGAGAGGCACCAGCCAGTCTTGCTAAAGGGCTGTGAGTGAATCTGCCCTAACTGATCGATAATCACAGATGCCCTCATGTCGTCATCTCAGCTTAGATATATATTTAAATAATTATTTCATACTTCAGCATGCATATGCTATTCATAACATTTCCTTCTAAGTTTTCTAAATCGCATTGTCTGTTGCTGATTTCCAAAACAATAAAATAAATAAATAAATGAAACAGCAGATTCAAATTATCATAAGCCCAAATATATTTATTACCATAATTCCCAGAGTTTTCTCAGTTTTTTCATGTCTCTGTGCTTGGGGGCGATGCCTGCAGCCTTTCCTACCCATCTCCATTACGCTCAGCTTGTCAGCCAGCCAACAGAGCAGAACTGGGAAGGAGGAACAGCGGTCATAATGAGATAGACGATAACAAAGCAGAGGCTGGAGAGATGGCACTGACAGAGTGAGAAGATCTAAACAGCCTGAATGGCTTGAAATGATGGGTAGTGATTTCTCACGAGCACCAGCTTCATGAAGGAATCGTGAACTTTAGACGAAGGAAATGACAGCGGGTTTTTCATCATTTCAAGTAGGCTGCCGTTGTCCAGAGCAATATCGAGCACTGCCCTCTACATCATTTAGAGGAAACTATGAATTAAACATGGCCACTTACCATGCTGGTGGAGATGTAATGAAATTCAAAAACATTACTGACACTTGTTTTTAACGTGTTATTTTATTAAAATAGCGGCCACAAGCGTGGAGGATTTTGAAGTGATGAGTGATTAACTGGGAGGTGAAATGAGCCATACTGCTGCTAATTCTCTCCAGAGTGTTCTCGCCTTTGGCTATTGTAACACTGGTATGAAATGATTCATTTGCAGCCCTGAAATAAAACGAATCAATTCTGCTTCCAGCCTTCCTGTTCCAGAAGTCTCTTTCAACCATCTCATGTTTGCTCTTCTGGGCCTACATTTATATATGTCATGGCACAAAACCTTTCAGTCTGTTGTACAGCTTCACCAGGTGTAACCACAGTCTGCTACATGTCGCTGCCCCTCAGACCATCCGCTTGCTTCTCATCTGCCCACCTTCAAATCAAGTCAGAAGTAAAAATGCCGCTTCCTTCTCTACTGATGAGTGTGAGGTTTGGTGAGCATTCAAAGCCTTAAGCTTTAAACTGTTCCCTTATAGACTTAAATAAATGACACGAATGCACAGTGCCTGAGTAAAAGTAGGTAAAGTATTGCTCCAAATGCAATAAACACGTTGGTGGCGGCGTCCCTCTGGTAAGATAACTTTTCCTTTAGATTATTAATTGCCAAACACTGGCTCTTATTAGCATATCATTTTATTCAGGCCAGCACACTTTTAATACTTTTTGCAACTTTAGATTTCCCCTTGCACTCTTTTTTTCCATATTCAACGGGAAGACTTAAGTTGTTTTGGCCACTTTAGAAGTGAGATTCAAATACAGACGTTTCAAAACCTTTGACATGTTAAACTTGTTAGCAAAGAACTGAGTAATTACACTACCAGCAAGAACTGAGCAATGCTATTCTTCATTTGAAACCGTGTTTAGCTCTGCTTTTGTTCTACCAGATACTAAAAAGAAAACTTTATGGATGACAAAGGAAGCAGTGTGTGTGTGTACGAGCATCGCTGTTTCCACGACCTGTCTGTAGACACAATGTGCATGAGCGTCATCCCCACACTCGCTGCAAGCAGGCAGCTCCTGTGATGACCAAGAGACTGGCCTCAAGTACAGCTTTCCTCATTATACACGGCTTGCAGTAAAAGCAGATTCACAAAGCAAAATGTGGCATTATTTCATTTATGGAGCTCACAGGATAAACCAACAGACAAAACAATACCAGTCTGTAAAAGATATTCCAAACGGACACAAACCAATGGAGCCAAGATGTAAAAATTGGGAAACCCCCTTGCTAAAAGACATGGCAACAGGACATGAAAATATAAGTTTCCCATGCCCATCACCTACCCAAATAACTTTTTTTCACCAAATGTTTGTTGCGGCAATTAGGGACAAAGATAAGATTTATTTGATCTTTTTAGTAAACTTACAGTTGTGGCTAACATTTGCATATGTACAAACATTCACATTGATTAATATTAATTTTATCATATTTGCTGCTAAAAAGCTATAAGATATAAATCATAAATTTATACTCAATAAGTAGTTAGTAGTAATGTATATTTTGCATCATTGTTGCATTGTTTTTCAAAAATGATTCTATTACTAGAAAGTGTAATTTTAGGTCTTATTAAACTCTGATATCTGGTGCTAAAAGAAACTGGTATAAAGTTAGAGTTATCAAAGAAAACACAAAAGCCACAGTGTAAGAGAAAAAATAAATAAGAAAAGAGACAAGGTAAAATTTTATTCAGCATAATAATATTTATAAATCCACTACTTGGTGAACGGCTACACTGTACATGTATCTTCATTTCCTACTTTTCTCTCAGGATTTTTCAAAGTTTATAATTTTCCTAAATGAGTGTCCAGGTCTGTAAGAAAAGATTAGGCAGGTATGGGTATTAAAGCCATAATTTCCTGACAATGCTGCCATCTCCTGAAGGACACATCTGGCTCTATAGCCGGTAAATGCTTCACTCTGTTTAGCAGCTGGTTGAGAACTGTATCCGTCTGATCTTTGGCTCTGAGCAGCTGCCTTGTAGCCGAGTACTTGAACGAGGGCTAAGCTTTGCAACCCAACATCATCCATCTGTGAAATACATGGACCAGTATAATTCAGGCAAAAAAAAACCTGATTGTTACAGTGAAAACTCCTAAAGATATTCATAGTGTCATGAACTGCTGTGCATGTTTTGGCATCTTCTAAACGTCAGACCCATGAAACCTTATGTTCCCTCACTACCTGAAAAAGCGCGTCTGAGAATTTTTTTTTTTTGGCAGTTATTAGTCTGAATGCATGGTTACCAATATTCTACTTGTTTATAGGGATTGTAATGGAACAACACTGCAGAGGACAGATTGTGTCTACATAGATTTGGATGGTTCATTTAGATGCAAGCATACGTTACTGGAAGGCCCCACCAGGTGACAATCACTCGTCAACACAGATTCCAAATGGTCAAGACAAAACAGGCACTACAGCAGGCTACTCCATGCATCCAATATTCATGCAGCTTATACTTTGGGGCAGCATCCTCTGGTTTTCAAGACCAGCGTGGATGTGAGAAATGTGGATCTTCATCTGATTGTTTGTCTTATATTGTTTGGCTATATAAGAAATAGTTATTTAAGTATTTTAATCATAATGTTTCCATTACTTTTTTTGTTCTTTGGCTTATTACTTTTCAAGTGCACATTCTAATGTTCAACTACATATTAACATTAAAACCTACTGCCTGCAGCCACATCAATACATATTTCACACAGACTGGAGACAGATCCTGTTCTCCACACAAGCCAACACAAAGTCTGTGACATTGCCTGAAAGTCAAAGTTGATGTGTCGTCAGGATCAACATTCCAGGAACTGATGCAATATTGATGGTTTACCCTAAATAATGAATCCAACAGAAGAAGAGAACATGAAGCTGTTGCACATCAACACACTTTCAAAGAAGAGAAATGTCTTTTCTGGCAACATGTTGAAAAGGAAATACATTATCAAAAATTAACCATCCGTGCCTCTTCATGATTTCCTCTTATTCTTCCTAAAATACTCCGTCTTTATCTCAACATTACAAATTGTGGCCCAGTTTTCAGTCTTTCCCTCGGAGTTCCATTTTCCTTTCTAATCAAGAGTTTGACAGCGGTGCGGACTGCCGTATCCCTCACAGTGTGTCTTGTACAATAGCGAGTGTACAGTATCAGAGCCTTAAAATTTAGTACAATGTTGTCCCCGGATAAAAGGCCAAAATCGGCATTCGTAGATGAGGAACAAGGGTGTGTTTCCAGCCCGACCAGCTCAGTCTCCCCTCTGCTGCTCTGACAGCTGTGTCTGTTTCACCGGCCTCATTATGAGCCTCGCTCTATCTCTGTGACTGGGTCTGATCTTTGACTGCCTCCCCTTTTCTTTGCAGGTCCATCTACTGCCCTGATTGGCAGGTAATTACCAGGCAGGTGACAGGAGCCTATTCCAAGACTTGAGAGTTCATCTATGTGTGTGTGTGTTTGTGCAGAGTTTTGGTGCACAATCCTGGATCGGCTGAAGTTTCTGAGCCGGATTCTCCTTGTGAGGCAGCAGCAGACAGCGACAGGGCGAAGCTGCTAGTTTAGTCTTTATGTGTGATGTGATGTGTGATGTTGCCATTGCTGCTCCCATCCACATCCTCTCAAGCCGTTTTTGTTTTAGTGACTGAAAGGCGAAGGGGGAAAGGACTTGCTTTCTGTCTTAACCACTGTTATTACAGCAGGACACGCACGTAATTGTCTCGAATCTAGTGCGTGTGAGGTTACAGAAAAATACTCTAAACAATGTGGAAAAAGGAACAGAAGCAGAAGAGAAAAAAGTAGAGAAAGGTAAAGCATGTCGACAAGTGCCTTAAAAAATTGTTAAACAGCAAAGGTACAGACTGTAAAAAAATGGTTGGGCGGGATGGTAACTAATATATTGAAGAGACACCTGTAGATTCCTTACGTTGCCTCCAGTATTTTTTATTAAAGCAATAGGGTCACCAAATATCACTTTGATATTGATAGAGTTGTGAGTTTTGTTTGATGAAGGAAGACACTTTAAGGTATTCTTACATATGTGGAATGATTTTGTTGGTTTAAAATTTATATGTAAGAAGCAATAATTTACACATTTCTTAAAAATAGGGCACTGGAACGAGTGGTAAATATCATACTGACTTATGACAATTGCATGAAGTTGTTGGGAATGTGTTGGCAAAAATGCACACATGCAGCAGACATAGTGCAGAATTATTAATGATTTGGAACCACCTTTCTGGCTACTTGGGTACTTTAACTCTTTTGTTTGGTCATACAGCTGTTCATGGAAACAATTTAGATGAAATAAGCATAGTAAAACCAAAACCAAAACAAAGGGCTGAAGGCTGATAAAAATCCCTAAAATAATTAAGAAGCGTGTAAATCTGAATTATACTTGTGATTCTGTGTAGCGTTCATTACTACAAGCTTCCCCTTTTGTTACACAAATTTGATACACATAACTATTTAATGATTCATTAGCACGGCTTTAAACTCGCACACCAAAGAACAAAATGAAGACATTCCTAGGATCAAATAAAAGTTGTGCGATATGCAAAATATGAAGTAAATATACAGAACATAAAAACAAGCTAGAAAAAAATGTGAATTTAACCTCCCAGTTATCCAATAATTGCGCTTTAAAATAAATATTTTATAACATCTTTCCCGAAGTCTTATGCCAATATGTGCCTTTAGAACCATATTGCTGTATAACAGTCACCTTGTTTGTCCGGAGCGTCTGTTTCCTGTCCTTTTGTCTTGCTAACTGGTGTAATTGTTGTCTGTGTGATCAGGTCAGGTTTCTGTTCGCCAGTACCCGTCATTTATTCCACTCACATAATTAACACATTAAAACAGCATCCTGCATGTGCTGTTCAAAGACCTATTAGCCAACAGTCGCACAGATGCTACCAACAAAGGACAGAAGACTGAGCAGTGATTTAATGTCATCCGTTTACTTTGAATTCAACGTTGACGTTTGACAGGATGTACGAGTACATGATCGGATTATAGAGACTCAGCTGTATGTCTGAAATTGCGAGAGGTAAAGTTAAATCACCCCCATCGGGGTGAAGCCATGGCGCCTGTCACAGTGACGCCCTTGTGATATTTTTGGAACAACATGCACAAGTTGAACAAGTTGCATCTCTTCTTTCTGCTCAGCAGATTGTTATTGCACACTTGGACCTCGGTTACATAAGACTCTGTAGCCTTTATTTAGCTGGGGAAGGCTCTCATTTGAGGTGCAGCATAAATGATGTAGGGCTCTGAATGACGCATGTAGACACAAAAGTGGTGGAAAGGTTCCCCACCGCGGATGCTACTTTGGGCATAAACAGTCGCCACCATGCTGGCAACACAGCTGAGTCACAGACCGGACTTCATTTATGACGTCTGCACCTCTGCTTAAAGTCTGCTGCTCCAGTCTCCTCCCAGGAGCGAGCAGATAGAAGTAAGCTCTCATTTGAGAGGCTCGGGTGCATTATTCAGAAATAAGACATTCAAGTGTGAAAGCAGAGCTCAGAGAAATATGCTCTCGCTTGGTAAAAATAAAGTCTCCGACTAAAAGTTTGATGCTTTTCAAATGCTAAAAAGACAAACAGCCCTGCAGACACACATGAGGGTGTGGTGGGAGCCGAGGCATCCGCTTCCACAGACCAACACCACAGAACATTCTGGAAACTGCTGACTGTCTATTCCAGGCCACAACCACGCCGCCCAGCTGAACCATCATTTACCAACAAGACTGTGCGCCTTTTGCACCAGCTAACCCTAATACTTACTCCCACACATGCTGACAGCGCTATTATCATCATCTCAAGGATTATTATCATCTTCTCATCTCATCTCAGAAAGTACACTTCCTGCTCTTTAGTCCATTTATAAAAGCAACTGGCAATACCAGCCTTTAAACACACTCTCTCTCCCTTTCTCTTTCTCGCTCTATTTAGGCGAGCGGTAAATCTGCAAATCTCTACAATAGCCAGGCAAAGGAGGACAGGGTCTTCATCGGACAGAGCCCCTGCACCCTGATTGATATGCACTAACTGTTCTCATATAGGCTGCTACAACCACTGCTGCATTGGACGAAAAAAGGCAGGCAGGCACAGAGCTACAGCAAAGACAGACAGATGAAAAGCCCACAGCTCAGTCTATGATGCAGCTCCTCTGTTAAGCCCTAGGAAAACAGAACAGAGCTGCACTCTAAGCTAACAGACCTGCGGATGTGAAATCGTTAATCTCATGTAAACCAGCCTAATTGATATTTCTCTGCTGTTCGCAATACAAGTCCGTTCGCGTTTCAAACCTCGTTGAGTCTCTGTAGCAAATGAATAGGAATTTATTCTTGGAGATGGAAGAAAGAGAAATAGAGTCACCATAGGGTTTGTGTGCAGGATTTTATCTAGTTGTCTGTCGCTAATAGGTCACAACACTCCTGCTGAGCGGGGCAAAAAAGAAAAAAGATACACCACAATGAGTGAGGAAAGATATCACAGGAAAAAAAAGATATTCACAATGTTGATCCAGTTTTTGTGAAGGACTATGACAGCAAAATATCTCCTTAGCCTTCACCATGTGTCATTCATTTCACTTGGCCCTTCAAACTCTCACACACACACACACACACACTTGCTGCCAGATGACGCAGACCTCTACAGTATGGCAGCATGAACCATTTGCTAGCTTATTAAAGAGAGACAAGAGGGCTTGACAGTTTACATAAACCACAGCAGATATGTGCCCTGTAGGCCTAATCAAAAACACCAAAACATCTCCTTAATTAAAAATCATTAACTTGATGCATTTGCTATTAACAGCACCAATTAATTACGCACAGAGCTAATGTCTCATAAATAATGGAAAGCAGCGTGGATGAATGAAAGGATAGATGGATGCACTCAGTGTAGCACAAAAGGAGTAGAACAGATGGATGTTCCTTTTGCTCGTTCTGCTGCGTCAGTTCACTTCAGTCTCCTGCCCAAACCACTAAACTACACTAATGGGGGTCTTGTGTCAGCGGTCCGGCAGTTGATGGTGACAACTTTGTTTAGGGGAACAAATGAATCTGTCTGAACCGCTGCTTGAGCCATCTGTTGATAGAAGCCCACTTCCACTAAAGCAACGAAGGCTGCTGCAAAGACACGAGGCCCTGGCAAGACGTCCAGCATCGCTAATTTCATTAAGTGTGTAAGTGTCTGTGTGCTCGCTCTCACGTCTTGAAAAGAAGGGGTTTCTGTGACTTAGGAGCAGATGGTCAAAGCCCAAGTTTGTGCCGCGTGTTTTACCATTAAATTCATATCACACAGCGTAGCATCAGCTTTTCCATCAAATAAATACCCAGCAAACTTCGAAACACCCAGAATTATAATAATTATACCCTTTCAGGTATTTCCAAATGCACCTGAAAATTATTTGACCTATTGCATGAAAACATGTATGGTTTAACATGTATGTAAAGTTTAACATCTGTTGTCATCGTGATACTACTTGTAGCACCATCAAGACATTCAAAGTGAGGTAACTTGACAAACTATTATATCATTATATATTATTATCCTATTACATTATTATAATACTGTATTAGACTACTATAGATATTGCTGATAAACCTGCTAGAGATATTTAAGGTGCCTGGAGAATAAATTCTCATTACTGCAATAAATCCCCGAACCCCTCTTATAGCACCAACAAGTGCAAAACATCACTTATATTAAATTAAAATTTAGAACTGATTGATGTTGTACAGATAGTATGTTTTTATTCTAATGACTACTACTGGATTACAAAAAGTGAATGGACTGCTGTGACAGTTGTTTCACATATTTAAATTCTGTGGAGGATAAATGTGCATTTGTCCACCGCTCTTCTAGTTGCAATGCTTTTTTGTTCCATAGCGCTTGGCAGAGAGATTGTACAAAAAAAATCTCCCAACGTTATGTGTTGGGCCCTACTGCTCTAATGTGTGTATGACTGTCTCTTCTAGAAGTATCGGGTGTGTTTAGGTTCATTGGGAGTCCAGGAAAAGGGGGCCATGCTTATAGTTTTACAAAACCATAAAATACAAAGTTTGCCAATGGCAACATGTATGTGGAGACTATGTCTGTGAGAAAAAGGCTGTAACAACACAACCTAAAAACAGTGGACAGAAGGGTAAATGGGGAGCAAATTTGGTCTTTTATTTCAGCTTTATCTCAACAAATCTGTTGAGATAAATCCACATCATGACTAAAATACAAGCTATGCATTTGTGTGTTTTGAGTAATTTCTCTTTTTCTGCACATTTTTCAACTTTGTTTTCTGGTGCATACATGTGTACCTCTTCCTACAATGTAAAATCCTTTTAAATTCAAAGTCATTTCTCGTTTACTCTGTAACCACAAGAAAAATGTCGCTAGATGATATTCCTCTGCTGGAGGCCAGGGGATCAGAAAAAGACTATAAGTTGTCTTTAAAGGCTGTACCCATAGATTCAGAATCAACGTAGTTCAGTATGACTCCTGACGTTTTCAGGTGAACTTTGAACTGAGACCCTCATTTCTTATAATGCAGAAACATTCACAGATTGTGGAAAATAGGAAAAGTCTGTTTCATAGGCATAAATATTAACACTCAAGTTCTAATAAAACCAGTTTGAAACTATTCCTTTAACTGTTGTTGGACAACAGAGGTCTACGGCAGAAAAATGAATAAGACAATCTAGCATGCTGTTGATTATGCATATGTGCAATTCATTGCTGGTTTGAATCTCCGTATGGATATTGTTGAACATACAGTTAATTTAGACAAAGACTGACGTAGCCATAAACAGGTCCTGATCTCTGTGATTCAAATGTAAAGGCCGTACATGATAACCAAAAACTGCCGTTACTCAAAGCCGAACATTCACCGTTGAAGAGAGCAAGAAAAAAAAATCAGTCCTGTGAAAAATAAAAAAGTATTCATGGCTGATACAGACATACATCAATTTTTTAATGAGCAAAGTGTCTTTTTTACCAGATACCTCCTCCTGTCCTCTCCCACACAAATGCATTTTCTACCTCACTATGCTGGATTCTCTCCTTTGTTTCTTGTTCCTCTGCCTTCACTCATTTCCCACTGCCTCTGTGTAGCAGCAAAAATGAAAAATGCCACCACTTCATATCTTTGGGTATATCTTTAAAAAAAGTCTCCCAAGGCTCCCTTCCAAGTTGAAAGTGATTCTTTTGATATACTGCAGAACAATTTCATGCCCAATTCATTTATTGCCTGGGTAATTTAATTGTAAAGTGTTTCCAGATCCACTATAAATTTCTTACCAGCTAATATCATTTGAGTGGTAGCACCAAGTCTTTTCAAAGTTGAGTGTCTAAGACTTTATATGCTCTTTATTGCAAATTCTTAATTACAGTCACCCAATTTACACATTTTCTTACTCAGTAAGTTCTGAAAATATAAAACATTCATTGGTTTGGAAAACACGGGTCCCAGATGAGGTAATGAATATTTTTCCATTTTTTCGTTAGATTGCTACTGTAGAGCTCTAGCTTTTAGATTTGAAAATCAAAACAAGCGTCCCAGAGCTTTTTCTTCGATCCACCAAAGCTCTGATTTGGCAAACCCCTCTTCTCTCATCTTTACCATATAACTGCCAGTTTGTGTCGCACTAGACTTATTAGTTCATGATCTCTGCCATGGTTTATCCACCACAAACTAAATCCGGCTCTAGAACAGGGCCCGATTAAAACAAAATCAGCTTCTATCTGCAGTTCTGACCTCAAAATAAAGTGGTGATGCATATAACTATACAGTAAAGCAACTTTTTAGACTTGTGCCATAAGACAAAACATAAAGCTTGTTTCTGAGATATTTCATAAACAGGACAGTCAGTGTAGCATTTGCAACCATAAATGTCCTATAATTATTCATTTTAATTTATGTCTGGAATATATTTGACTTTTATTGGTAGCTAAATGCCAGACAGAAAATGGGCAGAGATGACAACGAACTAGTTATTCAGGACATTTAAAACAGGAACATTTTGATTCTGTGTTTCAGACTTTTATGTCACCGTGATGCTCCAAGAGTTGTTTATTTATAATGCAAATGGAATAAAAAAGAAATAAAAAAGTACCTATGTTCGGAAAATTCATGACCAACATGCTTCCTGCAGAGGATGACACGCAAGTTCCTTTGTGGGTAAGTGGACGAGATCCACAGCATTCACTGTGTTCATTTTTGTGCAAGCCCTGCTCTCTCTCACATTGTTGCTTTCTGACATTTCAGTGTGCAGCTGTACACAGGAGGCTGCTGGAGAAGAGAAGAGCAGCCAAAGCCAAGCGTTTCGGTTCTTTGTCAAAAGGTTCAGTACATGAATGATATATATTGTTTATGCTGAGATCTTCTTGATTTTATGCTTTGGGCTTAATAAATACAGTGGTTACGTTAGATAGATTAGATTAGATTTAACTTTATTGTCAATACACATAGAATTAAAAGGAAACGGAATGCAGTTTATGTCTAACGAGAAGTGCAATAACCAGTGCAGGATATAGGTTATAAGTTACCTCTAGAAAATATGTACCAAGGGAAAATATGGATCATATTTACAGATGCTATGAACATACTATACAGGGTTGTTGTTAACTATAATCAGTGATTTACAATAGATGAGCATAGATTAGCATATATACCATTGCTATAGTAGTCAGGGGTATGCAATTTGATATGTACATAAAATTTACAGATAGATAAAGCTATATAGTGGCTGCTATAGTAATCAGGAATATACAAGTAGATATGAATATGATATAAAGGTTTCTATTTACTGCAATCAGGAATTTACATATGGATGTGTATAAACAGAAACTTACAAATATAAATGTGTGATTGACATGTATTTACAGGTGAGTATATACAGCTAGTGCAATGAGTATGTGTAATAATAAATTGTGTAATGGTTATGGGGGTTAGTATTGGTGCATTAGGAAAGAGGCAGAGAAGAAGATCTTTGATTTGTAAAATAATATTCACAAATAATAACACAACCTTTGTGTGTCTAATAAAGATTTATATTCATAATTAATAAAAAGGTGGAAAAAAAAGGATTTGTACTTGTAAAAACATGTGTGTGGGAAACAAAGACAAAGGTGAAAACAATGCATAAAACTAAGGGTTCAACTTCCTCAGTGTGGGTAACAATGAAATTACAAATCACTGTAACATCTATGGCAACGAAGAAGGACTGACTGAACAAAGTATCTGGACAAAATCAATGTGATGAAGTGTCGTGATATTTACTGTAGATTATTAAAAACTGACGTTCAATATTTTCTGAAACCTTACTACAGTGCATTAAAACCAAAGTACAACTTCTACATATTAATAAAAATGTTAATATACTGGTACAGAGGGCATTATCCATAATGACACTTGTAAAAGAAAAACTAATGGCTTTGTTGCTGTGTTTCTTTAATACTTCTAGAGATGTTTTTATGCACATTGTTCTGCAATCACATTAGCCTTTTTATGTTTGGTAAAGTAAGTGATTAGCTGATTAAAATATGCAGCCTTGTTTCTCATCCTCAGAAAGGTACAATATTCATCAGAATATTGGCACCATGTAAATGCAGCACTGATGGACTTGTTTGCCAAAATGAGACAAAGCGAATGTCTTGTCAAAACAGTGAGCATGTGCGGGCACAATCAGAGTCCGTGCAGGCGCTGAGCCTCTCAAATCAGAAAAGCCTGTTAAATCCATGCTTTGCAGGAATTGTACCATAATAGGACACCTCTTATCCCTGCTAAACAAGGACACACAAGTTCAGAAACTGAAGCGCACATGCACTGCATGTGTGATATTAATGTAGTGAACTATCAGGTTTTAATTAAAAGATAAACACAGAAGGGGTTTAACAAGAGGCTTAATTTCACTAACATGTACACCTGCTACTTCAGGATGTTGGCGGATGGATTAGCCTTTGATGAGATTCTATAGCTGATGGGGCAAAGCATAGAGGGTCATTACAACAAGATGCTTGAACTACAAACCCAGCGAGCTCCAAAGCAGCTTATCACTTACAGTAGCCAAAATAACATGTAGAGGTTTGAGAAATATCTCTGGCAGAGCTTGTAAACCAAAAATATTGTCTACGGTCAAAACACAGATTCAAATACAACCGTGTCATTAAACCATAATGGCTAATATAGCTCAACAACTGGATTAATAAAAATAACAAATAACAGATTATTTCATGGGCCGATTATCTCATTTTGAATATTGATTGATCTGTCTTAGGTAAACATATCAAGTATTCTACAGTTTTAGCTTCCACTGACAATAAATTAAAATAAGAACAAACTGCCTGAAGACAAATGTTAAACTGCTAATTAAAAAACATTACAAATATGAATTTAATATACTAATTAATTCCGTTTCTACATAAGCAGATGTGCTGCAAGTCCATACAAATCACTCATTGTGATTATCAGTACAAAATATGTGAAATGGAATATAGAGATTAATACGTAGTTTTAACTTGAGTTATTTCCAAAATGCTATATTTCACACAATCCAGATCAAATCATGAAAATGCCGATCGTTCCACTTCAAAACTGTAGCTATTACCTCCAGTAAGGTACTTCTAAACAACAGCCTGTACTTTAAGCAAGTTATCGCTTAGAGACATACTGTAAGTGTTTCCTTCATGCAAAACTTGAGTGACTTTGAACATAACGTGTGGGGTCAGATACATCTGAGAAAATGAAAGATATTGAATCCTTTTTATATTGCGACCCCAACCAAAACTATTTTCATTTTGCTAACAGCTCACAATGTCACTCTCATTGCCTTTGTATGAATTATTCAAAATTCATTTCCATGCATGCACATGAATCCAACTGTTTAATTAAAAAATAAAGACTCAAACAGCAGTGATATGTTTGTGTTACTGCATTAAAAAAGGCATATTTATATTGTTTACAGTTACAATATACAAAAGAGTTAATTAGTTTTAATTATTGCAAGCTAGAGAATGTTGACAGATAAGCTGTTATTCGTCAAGAGATAGCTTGAGCAAGTGATCCTACATAACGTCATCTATTCCTTTTTAACAAGTTAAATGAATGAGATAAAATGTGATAATTCCTGAGTTTCACGTGTTGTAAAAAGGTGTTAAAATCTAAACAATATTTCCCTTCCCTTCAGTCTTTATGAAACAGACACGTAACTCATTCATTTTAGTGCCATAATTTACATACTGTGGACAAAAGTTTTAGACAGAAAACAAATAAAGCACAATATAATATTCTGTAACGTGTAAACTATTGTGGCTGAATATCATTAATGGACTTACAGTTCATTTAGCACTGTACAGCCGGCATACATTCAATTATCCTCATTTATTCCTTATGCTGTATGTGCCTACTAATGTCTACCTGTTGTGGCTCTCGGTTTATGCACTACTTCCATAATTTAACACAAACCTCTCAGTAGCCAGTGATGGCTTTTGGCATATTTTCAGTAATTTTAAAGCTCAGCTGTAGATTACAATGATAATGAGCTCGCAGCAGAACAATGTGCTGTTTTCACATCAGTCCTCATCAGTACTCAGCCCTCTGCAAATGGCTGGAATCATCAGTGTGTTTACAGTTTAATGCTGATCATCCAGTCAGGCCGTGTCGCCGATGCTTGTGTCCCAAGGTGGGCACCCCGACAAAACAGCTCTGCACAAACAAGGCACCATAATCAATAGTCAACACAAACACATAACGCTGGTGTCCTTCTGTAGCCTCTGTCTATTGCTGCTAAGCACTGGGCAGCTTTAAAAAAAAAATAAAACTTTTAGCAAGGCCAGGCAGGCGAGACAGATGACTTTCCTAAATGAGGCTTCTGCTGACGCTGGGCCTTAAATCAATGGCTGTGGCAGGTAGTGAATTGAAACCCCTGCAGCATGTGCTCACAGTTTCCTCAGAGAGAGTTGGAAGAACCAGCTATACCTCTTCTCACATATCAATATTTTATTATTGGCACCTTCATTATTTAATTCCTGTGAGACTATATTATTGCTATAAGCTAAATTATGATCAAATCTTGCCCCGATGCTTCAGACAACAGGAAGAATGTTTGCGTTTTGCATTTCTGACAAGGCAAAAGTAAGCAACTGCGACTGTGTTCAGTATTAGTAAATCCTAGTTTCCTGTGTTAATGTGAATCAGGCATCTAGCAGCTGGGTTTTGAACTAACTGCAGCTTTTGTATGTTTTTCTTATTGGCCACAAATCAAACAACACAGCAATATACAAGATGAGCCAGCACCTGCAATGATGATATAACTATGTTCATAACATCAGACGGCACAAAGGAATAAGACTTCCTGCTAATGTTTATGCTTCTCTTTTTCTATCGTAGCATCCATGCCATTCAGTTATACTTTTATCATTTCCATATTACAATTGTTACATTTGCCTATTGCAAATTTGGCGAGTGAACATTTTCTGTCCAAATTGAGGCAGAAAAGAAAAGAAATAACTGCAATGATGTAGCATACTGTGTAGTGTTTTTCAGAATATAGTAAGCCTCTATAATTACTGCTCTCGTCAACAAATTATTTGTCAACAATTTGTTACCATTTGATGTTTTGCATGCTGAGATAGACAGAGGCCCTAACCTGCTATGTAAGGGCTTTTTTATTGAGATGCAAATGTTTTCTCAGGGATTTTAGCTTCCAGTCAATGGTTCATTGTGTATCCCTCGCTTCCTGGTGCTCTGCAAATTTATGATGTTATTTGTGATTCAAATAGATCCACCAGGGCATTGAGTACACGCTAGCTTTTGTGCATATTTGATCTCAAACTTTGGGAGAAATGTCTGGGTTTTTGTCTGGAGTTCTTGTCTACCTGAGAGAATTCTTTGGCTGAGGTCAATTAAGGAAATTGGCATTCTCTCTAATATAATTAATTCACTCCGGTTAAGGGCAAGTTATAAAATCTAATTTGGTAATAAGAAAATAATGAGCAATTTGAATAATGATCATTAATATGTGATGATATAGAATTTTCCAAAGAAAGAAAAGGGGTGGTGTGAGGATGTGAAAAGCAATTTTCTTTGACAAAGTGACAAATGACCTTAAGTTAAAGATATTTCAGATAGACATTGATGTATTTCAGCTTCTTTCTATGTATCTATCTACAGTATCAGTGTATCTATGGTATCTACCTACCTATAACAATTTTAAGAAATGTACAAAAACCTTAGTGTAATCAACAACAGGTGCCTCTGCTGTATCATAAACTGCAACCATTTGCTTGTTAATTGCCAACAGCAGATCAGTTTATTACACATACAGTAGTGACCAAACCCAGTGTTACTTCCAAAGCCAAGGAGCATTTCATACTTAGCAGCATTACAGGTTACAGATTTAAAATGCTACCGAATTCACTTTTCGTATTAATCACGGCCTACACTTAGTGAGTAAACTGACGACAGGATTTATTTTCTTTATCTCCGTTCAGTATTAAAGCCTTAGGTCGTAAGATGTTCAGCTGAGTGTAAGCTGAGCGCCACATACAGCGGTTATATATTGTGATCACACGCAATGCTGCGGCACAAAGGACGAGCCTGTCAAAATTGGCTAATTGTCACGTCAGAGTGTGACACTTCCAATGACTACATCTGTAGGTTCATCAGAGCTCATTCAAAACATAGTGTTTTTGTCACACGTATCTGGTGATGAATACAAAAATCTGGGCTAATGTGACTGTTCTGCTCTTCATTTGATTTAAGGGAAATTGACTCCTCAGTAACCACATCTAAATCATTACTGCATAGCATTTGTTAGATTACATCCTTAAATGCTTTTCTTGTTGCTAAATTGTAAGGTACAATGCAACGTATGCTCCTGCAACTATAGATTATGTAAAGTACTGAGTCTGGAACTTGAGGTCTGTTCCATGAAATAATCTGTTGAAATATCTGCATTCATTGGGATTCAATATGCAATTCAGCATCTAGCCTCCAAGAAGCTGAGTCAAGTATACTGCACGGGTTTGTGGCAGGTTTGTAATATTAATTGTATTCAGCAGCAAGTACATGCAGAAGGAAAACTTGATTCAGTCACTGCCGACAGTGCTTCAGCTATCCATTTTCACACAGCACTCGAGTGAGTTTGTAACAGGTTGTTATTCGCCAATTTATACAGCTGGCAGTTGGTAACATACAAAAGCCAAAGAGATGGGAGAAGATAAGAGGTTTTGTCAAGTATGGCAAAGTATACGTCACTTCAGATCCAATGAGAACTAATTGCATATACATTATCTTACTGTACATAAACTGTACATTATAGTTAAAGTTCAGGTCTCTGGAATATGGTTCAGAGCAGATGCAGAAGACAGGACAAAAGGCAAACTTTAACTTACTAAGCTGACTTAATTAACAGACTTTCACTCTGTATTCAGACAGCGTGAGCCCAACTTTCCCCAACGTACTGACAGAGGACAGTGTTGAAATAGTAGCTGCTCCTTTCATCACCACACTTACAACTCCCCCATCACTTTTAGGTGACCTAGCATCAAAGGAAACTTCACATCTTTTTCATTCTGTTTCTCCGTATGTTTCCTATACCCATTTTTGCAGTGAGCACTGAGACAAATAATGTGATTTCACTTTGGCCATCCAGTATTTAGCTCCAAATTTTCCAAGCGGGTGGAAACATAATGGTCTGCACGCCAGCCACAGCAGCTAACATACCAAGCTCTCCATACTGTATAATGGATGCGCATTTACCTTTGTCTCTCTCCTCACTCTCTGTCCCTTTCCTGCTCATTCTCTCATCTCTCACTCGGTCTCACAGACTCAAGCCTGTAATGACTCCTCACTTCAGGATGAACATGCTGCCATTTTTCATAATTACAGCCGGATGTGATTTTCATACAGCCTGCTGGATGACATTTCTGAACACACAAACACACAGCCATTAGAAACTGCATGAGGACTGATGCAGACCTCAATAATAAATGTATACACCTTACTTAGACTTTCAATTGCACAATAGATAAAAATACATGAAGATGTTTACATGGACCATAAAACTATTACTCAAAACAAACTGGCTAATGTAGGTGGATCCTTTCTGATGTTAGTCATTGTTCAAATAAAGATAAAACAAT
This sequence comes from Channa striata, assembly GCA_033026295.1. Lineage (NCBI taxonomy): Eukaryota > Metazoa > Chordata > Actinopteri > Anabantiformes > Channidae > Channa > Channa striata. The sequence continues at coordinate 9,932,544 of CM065188.1, read as the reverse complement.
GAGGAATTTTCTTAAAGATCCACAAAATATACAGAAAATAGTATAAAATGCCCATCACAAAACCCAAAAGGACATATTTAAGTCACTTGTTTTGTGCTGCCAATTGTTTCAAACCCAAGAGGGGGGTATCCTACAGTAATATTAATTCAAAGAGAGAGAAACAATAACAGGCGCCTTTTTTATTTAAGTGGCACATATAAATATTTTAGTGTCTTAAACTCACATTCATGTAGTTTCTCTAAACCTTAAAAAACTCTCTTCTGTCACATTGTTCAAAAACATTTTCTCTGTTAGCATGTTAGCATCTAGGTGCTTAATATCTATGAAAGCCATGCTTTTTGTTCATAGCTCTGTGTGTGGGGGTGGGGGGGGGCGGGATCTGTCAGGACACATTAAAAAATTAATGCACCATGAGACCTCAGAAACTACTGCTATGCTAAAACTGACTTGATCACTTGCAGTGTTGTGAACATGTAATTCTCCTAAACTGTCTAGTAAAATATAAGATAAACCTACTTTTTTGAACAAATTCTTGAGCCAATATGGTATTTGACTGATATTCATTTTTTAAAAGTGTTGCCAAATCAATTCTGTGTGGGTTTGCTTATCCATTAATCAATCACCTAATGATTTTAGCTATGAAGGCACTTTTGGTTTCTATTGAGCATGAAAAATGCAGTGTGCATGACAGGTTATAAAATCTTTTGTAACCAGATGATTGAAGTATGTTACATAAATATAAATTCAATAATCATATATGGTTGTTGTGTCTGGTTGTCCACATTCTTTGAATCATGAGCTCATGTTAGGCAATCTGATGTACGTATAGATGGTTTTAGGAACTGCAGTATGCAGTTTCCTGATGTTTCAACATCTCTGTTTTTCCAGTGCGTGTAGTGTAATCACGTAGCATTGGGATGTAGGCATGTGTATAAATAAGCAGATCGGATAGTTATTGTCTGAACAGTGGTTAGATTTGATTATATGACTGTGATGACAAAAGCTGTATTGCTGTGCTGCCACACTTAAGCAGTGGTTACTTGGGATTACACAGGTGTAGGATATGTTTTTGTCAAGCATCCAGTAAGAAGAGGCCACCCTTTGCCTTCACATCAGCCCTGTGCAATGCTGCAGAAGTTGTGAGCTATTTCCAGCAGTGAAACATTTTTCTAGTTTAAAACTGTCTTGTTCCTTGAAGGACATGGAAATCTGTGTTCTGGCAGTTCAAACAGCACATATTTGGTCTCTGTGGAGCTGTATTAGTTTCTTTGAAAACCGAAATTTAAACTTGATTTTTCAAACATCCTGCTGTGGTGAAACATTGCCTCAACTCGCCTGGGCAGCTGCATTTGGAACCATTATTTTGCTCATGAAACCTGTCACAAGGGATAACATGTTTGCTGTTCAACTAAACTTTACTATGTTTGTTCTTTTACATACTGCACTTTTCTTTAAGCAGGGGTATTACAGTATAAATAATTGTACATATATTGCACATAACTTAACATTTCTAAACGCATTCAGAAAAGTCAAGTAGTTGCGGAAAAAGAATAAGTGATCTTCTACCTTTTTCCTCCATCAGCCTTGGTTAACATTTTTAGTCTCCAAATGCTCTTGTCCTACATTTTAGCACCCAGGTTCTTTTCTCCTCCTTGTTTTGAGGTTTTAAATGCAAAGTGATGGAGTGACAAAATACTGTCAATCAAAATGTGTTTCACGACCACTTGAGATTCTTGGCCGGTCTTGGAGTGTGAAAACATCGGAGGCTCTGAAGCCAAGGTTTCATCGAGAGACTGCACAGCAAACCTGACTCGACTGTGAATAGGCAGCAAGACTCTCAATCTCAACTTAAGACTTTTTTTTTCTTGAGAATGGTCTGTATAAAACGGTGTTTTGCAGTAAAGCTTCAGCCCCGTTCTCGTTCCCGGCGAATCAATGCTAAGCTTGTGAATGTGGACGGACTATTTGTCAAGTCTTTCAATTAAGAGTGTATAACGCCACAGTGTTCCAAGCCAGGAATTTGTTTTTTGAGATGTATAAATACACGGGTAAACACTCATTTACTGCAGTGTTCTCAAGTATAATCACTAAGCTTGGCTTCATTCTTTGTGCCTTGCATGAAATTAGCTTGCTATTGATTCCTTAAACATCTCCCCGCAGTTCTCAGCATCACAGGACCCTAATTGGCTAAACGGCAGTTTTAATTTCTTGTAACGTGACAGTTTTCAACTTAATGTTGTCTACAGCAGAGAGGCAGGTTGCAGTGGGACCGTGCAATGACATTAAATCAAACATTTTTTGTTTTAATCATATTTCACTTCTCTGCATGTGCCTTGACAAGCTGAAATACAGAGGCCTTGGATGTGACATTTGGTGACATTTAGCACTGGAATGTGAATGACTGAGTCTTAACATAAAAGGTCATGCCACGCTAGAGAGCTTGCCCACTAGATTTGGCATGTGTGTACTTTTCGGTATTTGTGCAGACATTGTACACAACGGTGGATTATTTTAGATCCCTCCTGCCATGTCTGATTGACTTTTGCCCTTTGGGTTGGCATGAGTGGGTATGTTTTTAATATGGATGTGGTCCCATATTTACCACATCATTTCCTAGAAAGAAAACGATAACTGTAATTTCTTAGAAAAGTGGTTTGAAAGGTCTTATTTAGTAATAACTAAATGAAAAATAGGTTTGCTTTCAAGAAATCACTGGGGCCATAACATGATTTTACCAAATTATACTCTGATTCATTTGTCTGTCTGTGTAGCTGTAAACTACTGGTAAACAAACAAATGTGCAAAGAAACATATTTCTAAGGAATATATGCGGTACATATTTTCTTGGATTAAAATGCATTTATTTCACCAAGTAAAATTTTAGAATTTGTCAAAGGTAATTCTCTTTTCAGCAAGTGCTTATCAACTAACAACAATTTCTTTCTTGAAAACCCCAAAAATATGAAACTTAAAGTCATAATGTTCAATGTGTCGCCTCAGCTTTTCAAATGTTAGGATTTTTTTTGTCTTAAATGAAAAATAAAAAAGCCTTTATATTAGCTTTTAATGAAGTGAAATGTCTAAAGAAGCGAGGCCCAGTTATAGGCAGTTGTCACAGAATTTTAGCCGTGGCCTCTAATTTAGGGATATGGGATTATTAAATGAAGCATTGAATTAGTTCAGGATGAGCGCTAAAAGTCATACTTGCATTGCTTAGCGTCAGTTCGCTCATTAATACATCACCCAGAGTGGCTCATTCATTAGCTGCTTGGCTACCAGCGGATGTGCAGGTATACACCATAGCTTTTAAAACCTGACAATTCTTGATTAATACTATGTCAATAGTGTCTCCTGCTGCATCTCCCTCTACCATCCAAACCTCCTTTAATTTTTTTTAAGTTTTTAGTATTGTTGACTTTATCGAGATTTTATGCTTGTGTATGTGTTTTAATACAGACTGATAAGCTCACCTTCGATAACCCGCATTGCTATGTGGACTCACCAAGAGCTCCCCACAACTCTGGCAGTGTAAGCATTTGCTAGGAATGCTCACTTAATTGTTGTAAATGTCTACAACCAAATCACAAAATAAACAACAGCACATTTAAAAATGGCTGTAAATTTACAGTGGTTTCCACAATATTTTCTCCTCCACCTATTCAACACAGGTTCTGCAGCATCACTGCGTGAGGTCTGGGCCCCGAGTGGCTTCGAATCGGACAGGAACTGAGGCGACAATTGCAATGTAATGGTGATGACAAGAACAGCAGTTCTCGGTGCCATGCAGCCTGTGGGATCTTTCGCCACACCTTCTGACAGAATCAATGTGTGCGGCTGGCCTTTTGAAGCCACAGGGAGTGCAGTTCAGCTAAACTAATTACTGTTCGTCTCAAAGTTCATTTGCAGCTGGTTTACTCTTTTTTTTTATTTTCTTTCCTACATTGTTTTATTGAAGGAGGAATATTTTGAAGGGTTTCTTTAAGTGTTGCCAATCATAACTCTACAGACCGCTCAAAACACACCTCGAATTACCGATAAATGACAGACAATAATTGGCTGTTGCTCAGTTATAATAAAAACACTTTTACTCAATATTCAGGTTTTCAAAGTAATGTTGAGTTGTTGTTAAAGAATTCATTATTTAAATACTGAAAGGACTGTACTATTATTGGCTGGAATTATTGCTGTCTCCTGTCTGCCCAGACTAAAGCATAAACAATAAATCATCTTGATATGTAAACAACCTTTTCAGTGCTGAGATACAATAACATCTAACAGCTATGTTTTGTCATCAGTGAAAACAATCCAAGTCATGTCATGGCCTTCACTCTTACTTCGGCTGCAGACCGACCATCAGCGTCCAGACTCAGCTCTGCCTCACGTATTGTTTACTGACCGAAGTCTGTGCACTACACACACACTTGCTCTTATTGGGAATCCAGGGGTGAAGCATTCAAGCCGAGCTGCTCAGCTCTGAGCTGATGCAAGAAGACAGGCTGCTGTAGGTAGCTGAAGGGGCACAGACTACCATGGTGTGTGGGGAATCCACTGTGCAAAGAGAGCTAGTTAACAGGCTCCAAATATTGTCTTTATAATAAAGTGTCAGTAGTAAACGTGAATACGTATGGTTATATGCAATCTTTAAACATTTTATTTAAAACTGGATATGTAGACTGATCAAAAGTGAAACTAATGACGTGTAATACAAACATCAAGTAAGTACAGTAGAAGTAAAAAAGAGATAAAGCTTGAAGTAGAGCAAACACATCAGCAGTAGAGTTTACAAAGGAGCTTGTTGAAGAAATGAAGACTGTCAGATTTAGTTCCTAAAAGGTGGACGGTGTCCGTAATTTAAACATAGCTTAGAGAGCACACCGGATACAAAAATAGAAAAAAGGACAGAATAGTTTTAGGGGCCACTGCAGTGGAGATTCTAGAGCTGAATAAATGGGGTGGCCAACGCTTTTTTGTGGGGTCCAAGCAAGGTGGTAGTGGGAGACACACAGACAAGTAAGGGGTCACAAAATATTGATTTCTAACCTATCACCTCCAATACAGATGTGTGTAAAGGTGGGTGTATTTTTTTTTCTAGCTTTCCTCATTTGTACCTGATTTGATCAAGTTAAAAGCAGAAGACTGTCACAGGTAATCACAGTATGCTCTGACCCATGTGTCTTGCTGCCCACAAATCTTGCCACTCAGTCAATCATATCAATTTAAATTCAGCACAAAGCCCTCTTCTGGATTTCTTGCTTTTAACAATTGAATGGTTAATTATTTTAAGCCGATTCAAACACACACTGCTTGCTCTGCAATGCTTTACAAATACAATTACTACAGAATGATAAGGTTGCTCCTCTCTTTCTATTTAAGTGTGTTCTGCTTTTGGTACCAAAATCCAGACATGCAATGTAAATTTTAAGGTCAGGAACTCGGTGCAGGACTGCACATGGACACAGGCTGTGATACAGTAGTGAAAAGTTTCTAATCTGCATTAATTAAAATTCTCTGTAGGATTAAAGACACTGGTATTAAAGCTGTAATGAGAATCAAACATTTCCTGTTGTTCCTCCTTCACATAAAAAGCATTTATTATGCACTACAACCAGTTGAATGCACAGTTTAAAAGTGTCTCTATTGAAACTGAAGCAATATTGTCCGACACAAAACATTGTGCTGAATTGAAGGAACAGGTTGGCCAGACTGTAACCAGGGTTGGCTTCCCTGGAAACCCCTCTGCATACGCCACTGTGCTCAGGAGGTCCGGACAACATCAGAATGTAAACCATTACAGAATTAATGCGGCACCTAAACCCTCCTTGATATTTCTGCCAAACATTTATGCATTTTTCTTTTTTTTTACTTAAGTCCTAGGAAATGTGTGGCTGTTCTAGAATATGTTATAAATTCTCCCATTGACCAAGGCTTAAATCTCTGGATGCATGCTGCTGAGGTAAGCACTTTGTGCTGAAAGTTGAATGTAATTGAACTTTTGCTATACAACTTGAAAGGAAATCCGTCCGGTGCATACAGTACAGTACAGCTGCCACAGAGAGCAAATCCCTACAGTAAGGTTATGACTTTGTTACTGATACTAACATACCAAGTTGAGACAAACTGGCAGATCAGCTTTGGTCTACTTGACTGCATGAATTTTGTTTGTTTGCTTACTTGTTTCTATCATCTCTGTTGCAAAGATCTTTGTTACCAAGAAAATAAAAGTATGCAGTCACTGTTTAGACACACGTGAAAAAAGCTGTTTTATGAAGATATGACATGAGAAAACTTTAGTTTACTTCTGTAAAAGCCAGTTCTCTAACTAGCAAGAGTGAGATGTCTCACTATAGGCCTTGCCTGTGTGGCCTGAACAATGCTGAACAAAGAGGCAAAAAAACTAATAATAAATATTATGAATTAATACTACAATAATTTAATTCTACATCAAATTATTACACATAACGGTGACGTCATCAAACACCTCTACCTAGTATGCTGTTAACATTAAGAGCTCTTACCATTGCTGGTGCAACCTTATAGGCCATTTCAGTCATGCTGGAAGTGAATCGATTGTTTTTTTGAATGGAAGGTGGAGGTGGGTTGGTACCGGAGCATGGCTGCACAACCCCAACTTACTGTAAGTACATACATGTCGCGTACAGTGCCAACTTAGCGTGGATATACATATTGCTTAAATCTACACTTAATCAACGCAGTGCAGCCTTACTGTCACTCTTAGACGTGGATAGACATGGAGAAATAGGGGTCTAAGCTGGAGAAACGAAAGAAAGATAATAGTTTTTGCCCTCCTCTGACACTAGAAAATTCTCACTGGCAGCCTCGTCCTCCTCAAAATCCAGAATTTACATTACAGTTAGTCATCTGGCTTTACATTACTAATGGGGCACAACGGAAGCAAACATTTATTTAAATCAAGGAGAGAATATCAAAGTGCCATGTGAAGAAGTGTTTCTATTCATGAAATGAAAATACAGGATAGAAAGAGATAGGAAGTTGCAGAAGAGTTCTGGTTTCAGCAGTTTTTTGAATAGTGGGAGGCAGGCTGCCAAGCATGGTAGCTTGTTCCACCACTGTGGGACCAGTGAGATGAAGAGTTTTGCCTGATATCATTTGTGTGGTGAAGGGACCATCAGCTGCTGTTCACTGGCAGAGCGCAGTAGGCGGGAGTGACTGTAGACCTTTATGAGGGAGCTGAGGTTTGATTGTGCATGTTGAAGCCGCGTCAACAGGGCATTGCAGTAGTCAAGGCTAAACGAGGCATTCCACTGACAGTGGGTGCAGAATGTCCCACTGTCAGAGGATGAACGCCGAAGCTCCGGTTCAGGACAATTCTCCCTAGTAGCAGTTGGTGAATGATTATTTGTTTAATGATGACTAGTGCCGTGGTAATGTTAGCATACTTGACATGGCCAAAATAGTGTGTCAGCTAGCCCAGGAAAGGCCGACAAGTGGCCTGGAGCATTCAGGTGGGTTGCCATGTGGGAAACACATAAGCAATGGTCTTAAAGAAGCAATTGTTGAGGAAGCACTTCCAAATAATTCTTAGTTCAGTGTTCTACAGCATCAGATTTACCTCAAGGTCAGAACAAGCAAAGCCCAAAACATTACAAAAAAAAAAATCCACATACTTCTGAGACCCCACAATCACCAACCATGTTAAATGTTACTGTCCATCACAACAGAATTAGAGGACGACTGAAGCAGTACAATGCTTGCAAGGGTTGCCAGGAGAAAAACACTTAGAGTCACGTCTCAAAACAACTTGAACATTTTTAAAAGTGTCCTCACTCTATTTGTTAAAAAAATTCTCCGGTCCTCACTGAGAATGCCATACACTCACACAGACACACGCACGCACACATATATATATCAGGAAGAAGGAATACGAGGAGCTTAAGAAATATCAAGGGGTGAAAGAAGAGTTAGAAAAGGTGTGGAAGTGGTACCTGTGGTAATAGGAAATGGGAGGGTGGCTCCAGCAGATTCCAGGAACATCTCTGTCCAGAAGAGTGTGGTCCTAGGAACAGGTAAGATACTGTGCTCCCAGGCCTCTGGTAGAGGACCTGAGCTTGAAGGAAGGAATAAGAGCCCCAAAGAAGGGGCAAGTGGGGAATTATTATTCATATTTTTAATATATCTACTCATAATAACTGGTAATGGTAACTAACAAAGACTATTTTACTTCCAGGCAGTTTACAGCAGCAGCCTATCACAGCAAAGTGTGGGCAGGTCATTGCCAGGCTCTTGCAGGTTTGTGTTGGACATACACAGTCCAACATGCAGTGTGACCGTCACGTTTGAGGGCAGCAGTGCAGTTGAGTGACTGACCTAGCTGGCAGGTTTTGGTCCATTTAAATGTATTTTTCTTGACAGGAAAACAAACTAAAATGCATTATTCAAAAAATGTCTATGTCATTACCTAAAGCAGTAACAGAGAAACGCATCAATCACTTTAACTTAGTTTCCATTGATTTGTTGCATTTTTATCTGAATTACATTTTCATATCAGAGACATTTCACAATTTTAAGTAAAATAGAAACAATCAAATCATTTTCTCCTTTATGACAACAAAAAGATTCTGGAATGTCAGTTTTGCCTTTAATATATAGTGTGTTTATGTATTATGTTACTCAGTGGTGCATTAATTTTTGCATTTATATAGTACCAGTCATATATTACTCCCAAAACTGGCGTAACTGGGCAGGAATTTCCCAAACACAAAGGCACATACGACATCTCACTGGTTGAAACAGACAATCAAACAGTGCGTGGGTTGACTAAAACAGTTTTAAGAGCACATCATTTTAAAAGATGGATATTAAAATATTCCTTTGGAATCCCAAATAATGATCACTTTGGGGCTTGGATTGCATTCAAGCATATTTAATATTTCACGCTTAAATGTAGGCACAGCATTACCAAAACCATTTAATTCATTTATTCGTTCAGCAGTTAATTCATTCTTGGCAAGGCTGTTTAAATTTTCTAGCTTTATTTTCAGTTCCACCATCAGAAGTGCAAGAGGCTAATGTGCTTTACAATGTCTTTAGGTGCTTATTAATGCCCTGTGTTCATTTATTTCTGTGTGAGAAGATGTATATGTGCATGTGTGTTTTGTTTGTCTTTATAGCCTTCTCTAGACAAATTCGGTTTAAATACCATTGTTGTGAGGACATTTTAGCTGGTCCACACAACTTCTAAAGGCTTTTTGAGGGTCAAGACTGGATTTTAGGGTCAGGATTAGAATTAGGTTTTGGTTAGGGTTAGGCATTCAGTTGTGATGGTTAGGGTTAGGGTAAGGGGCTGGGGATTGCATTATGTCAATGAGTGTCCTCACAAGTAACGCTGTAGAAATATGTGCGTGTGAGACAGAGAGAGAGAGAGCGAGCGACTGAAAAACCCTGACAGAAGTCTCTATTTAAGGGCAGCATGGAGACCTAATCTCAGGTGGGCTGAGTCCACTGTGGTTTCTGCTTAATTAATGGCAAGCCATCTGTTTGAGAGACCACCAGCTGCTCAGGCTTTGATCTCACCTGTCTGTCAGTCTGTCAGTTTATGAATATGTGTCTGTGTGGATGCACATATGTAGATACGTGTGTCACTTCTCACCTCCTCATTGCAGAGCTGTTTGAATGAAGTGGGATCCAGTCTACAGCATGGGACCCTCTTCAAGAACAAAGAAGCGGTTTGGTCTCATTTTACTGTAAACACAATTACAGACTGTTAAAATTCTTAGATGAATTAGATGAATGTATCATTTATATATCAATATTCTTCACAGCTGCTATAATCACTATTATAGTTATATCAAATGACTGTTCTTCAATTGCTCATGTCAAACCTTTAGAGAATTATCAGATAGCCGAAATCTGCAGTTTTTTGTCAGTTCTACAGGGCATGTGTCAACATCTATAAGCTTGTTGTTTTGGTTTTATAACCCATGACTTGAATATTTTGGTTCAGTCTCACTAATTTCATCAACTATGTTTTCAGTCATGGCTTGGTTTTCAGCAAAAACGCAGAAAAACCCACTGTACACTACCTTCACATCATTACACAGAAAAACAAAGTTAGCAAATTAGCTGGTGAAAACAGTAAATTGTGTTCCTTCCAGGAAGGTTTCTACATAAGATTGTGGATCTTGGCTGCAGCAATTTGCTCCCATTTAACCACAGGAACATAAACCAGAATAGAAAAGCTATCACTGTCACTGCAAACCTCTAGTAAAACTGAATTTGCTTTACATTGCTGAGAATGCCTGTAAAGACAACAGAGACATATAAAAAAGAAAACATACATTAGAATAAGCAGTAACAAGTTGTGCACAGAGGCTTCCAAGACAGCTTGAAAATGTGTAAATTGGTGCATTTGTTAGAAATATTGTTGATGCATAAAATCTCCCCAAAATGTTTGACTGAGATGAAGTCAGACCTCTGTGCGGGCTGGTCAAGCTCTTTTCAAAACAGGAAAACCATTTCTTTATTGACCTTGCCTCATGCATACAGCCATTGTTTTACTTAAATAGCAAGGCTCTTCCTTGAAATTATGCACAATTGTCTGAAACGTGATTTTATGCTGTAGAACAACAGCTTAAGAAGCCTAGAGTAAACATCCATTAAAAACTACAGTATGCATGTTAGTTGAAATACTTTCCTTTTCTCTCTACATCGATTATTTGCACTTAAACGGCACAAACCTGACCGTCTGGCACCAGATGTTTTGTGACGACATTATTATGAGCTTTTACTGACTCTATTTACAATCCATGTAAAAACTCTGTTAATGCACATCATCATTAGTCTCATCATTGATCTCTTTCCTCACTGTAGTCTTCTGTCGCCGTTGGAGCTGACGTGTCCCCTTTAAAAGTGAAGGTGAATCGTGAGTGTCTTGTGTGGGAGGAAGCACGACTCAGATCACTAAGTCTGCATCTTGAAACTGCCTACCACAGCAGAGGTAAGGCATGCCTGGCTTTAACTTCTACCCCACCTCCCCTGAGAATGTGGGCAGAAAAAAAAATCATGCAACAGTTGGACAAGAAAGAAAAAAGTTTGTCATTGAGCACAATCAAATTCAATGTGTCCCCGTTTCCTTTTATTACTGGCTGCCTCTTAATTTCAAAAGTGACAAATTTAAGCCACAGACATTAACAGCAATGTCTTTTAGTGTTACTTTCTCCAAATATCATCGCATGTGTTAATTACTTTTTTAAGCTGTACTAAATTTATTATATACTATGTCAGACAATAGGGCCAATCAAAAATTCTATTTTTACTGTATTAAATGTCTAATTATCCCTTATTATGAAACAAAAGAACAATCATTATGCACTGCTAAGAATGATTATTCGATAATTAATCAATTTACCTGTTTTGCACTGTAGGTTTCCAAACCACATACATTAAGATAACGATGAATTATATCTGCATTATTATACTCTGAATTCTAAATGAATTTACTGTAAGCCATTTCAGTGAATCGTCTTCTTTAAAACATTGGGTTTGACCCAGAATCGAAACAAAGAGGTATTCCATTCAACATGTATCTTCAGGGTATATTTAGAATGTGAGTCTATATTTTTATGATGCATTATAGAGGACATGATACTGTATGCTGTACAGTAGAGCAGTGTTTCTGTTGTGATGGATGAGATAACATTCGATATCAGCAACTCTTTTAAAGGCTGATGCCAAATTCATTACAGTGCTCCAATCCAACTGCCAAGATTTTTATTATATTTTGTTTTTAGTGTCGCTATCTGAACTGACAGACTCTGCTGAGTGATGCTGGGAAGTTGCTAAAACTTTTCAAATGAGTTGGTATATCTGTGGTTCCGCATATTTATAACTCTACATGGCCCTGAACACTAGTTTTTAATCCATAGACATCAGCAGCAGATAAAATTCAAATTGTGGTTTTGCATTATTACTGAGTCAGGTCAAACTAATTGTCTGTGTGAGTTCTTTAGCTCAAAGCTAAACTATGTACGTTTTTACAAATAATAATTTTTGTATAAATACACTATCCCCCATCCCCCTTTATTTTTTATATTTAGGAACACCTTGCTTCAGATCCCCTCTTGCAGGCCAAACTGCCTTAATTCTTCATGGCACAGATTTTACAAGGTGCTGGACAAATTCCTTATACGGTAGATTCTGCCCATGTTATCGAAACAGCATCAAGCAGTCGCTGCAAATTTGTTGGTTGCAAAGACACAGTGCAAATCTCCCATTGCATGGGCAACATACAGTAACAAATGTGCCCTATTGAATTGAGAGCTGGTGACTGTGGGGGCCATTTGGGTACAGTGAACTTATTGCAACACCACCAACCTGAACTTCCGATACAGGGCAGGATGGATCCATGAGTTTATGACAGCAGAAACTGAGACAGAGCAGACACATTTTTCCATTCTTCGAGGGTCCAGTTTTGGTGAGCTACAGTTTTCTGTTCTAAACTGACAGGATTCACACTCAGTCTGGCCTTCTGCAGTCAAGTAGACATGATTTCAAGCCTCATATTAGCTTCATATTGTGGCTTAAGAGTAGTAACTTCAAAAAGGCCTTCATACTGTAAAGTACAAAATCATTTTGAGCTGAAGTCGGGCAGGTGAATCAATCAGCAATAGCAAAGGAAAGAAGGAAACTAAGCAGAGGGCTGTAGGTACAGATGCTGCACACCAGCAGAGTTTCATTCAAGTATGGGGGAGTCCAGTGGGCTTTGAATCGTATTGACGATCAGTAAAGGTAGAAAACAAATCAAGTTCTGCTTCCCAGTCCCAGCTCAGTTCAATACAGAGGCACTCAGGTGTTTTTGGTTTTATGGGTCCTGGGATCACTCTGATGTAGCAGGAATGACCTTGACTTCACAGCCTGACCCCTCATTAGTTGCTCCTCTCTTGATTTATATCCTTCATTACAGTCAAATGCACATCCTCCAGCATTCTCACTGCACTTTCTGTCAGCATTGCTAAAACAACTACTTGCAGCCTTGTCCAGCAGGTGGATATTAAATTTTAATCACACCAATACAGTCTCATAACTGCATTATGATTGCACATCACCTGCGCCATTGTTAGACAGTGATTGATGAATATGTTAAAGTGTGGGCTGCTGGGAGAGTGACAAATGAATAGACTAATGGACACTACACTCCGACTGCTGATTAGTGGTTCTTAAAAGGTCAGGAGGAACTACAGAAGTTTGATGTGACACCCACTACTGCTAATATCTACTGTGGCTTCACACTGATATAAATGATATCTTATCTTTCAGTGACATGGCACTAGAGGTTGTCGCGCAAAAATGATGCTTCAGAATGTCCTCTTCTTAAAAGCTTACAATGGGTCACCTTTAGCAATCATATTATAGCACAATTCTAATGATGGAGGTGATGTCATATTAAAAGAGTGACAAACTGAATGTTGGTGTGGTGCAAGGTAACACACAGGAATTTCCAATAGGAGATATTCTCTGTTTGTTTCTTGTTTCAAAACACTTAATGCTGTTACTTGAGCCAAAATCATGATTTTTCACTAAGCATACAGTCCACATTTATCACTATATAGACTTTATTTCTCTGGCACATTTAATTAGAGCATACTGAGCCAACTATGAGTCAAAGCTCCACCCAACTAATCTTCATTTTTGGTCCCTATTACTCCGAAAGACCATTGAATGGTGTGATAACATGCATAGCAGGGGGTGGTAAAGGGCGCCCTTACCTTATTTGTGCATAGGCTAGCATTTTGCACATGTACACAAACTTACTGTATTGCATCTTGCTCCACTGTGAGACCCACTGCTGGCTTGAGCACGATGAGTGGACCCAGCACACTGACAAGGGAATAAATAATAGCTCCACTATGGCTGCCAGCCTATACAATCATCCCTGCTATTGCCTTCGCTGATTTATTGAAAGACAACGACCTTTGGTTCCGCTGAGCCCACTGCCTGGCTCCCAATGCATATATTGTTTTCCATTTTAGTGCCACATATTGCCAAGTGGGAGACACTGCGGCCCTGAGCTGAAGTCCCTGTCACTGCTATAGATGCAGCCGTTTGCTGTTAATAAAGTGTTCACAATAAATTATATGACACCTTTGCATTGCTGAGACCAAATCATATGAATGTTGATGAGGCAAAGGGGTGTATATTAACCTTAATTTCATTTTTGTCAAAATATTTCAGGAATTATAACACAGTGTAATATTATTTATGACACACAACCTCTATGAATGACATTAAGATACCACAATGGTATTTCATCAATTTTATCAGTGGGTGAATTGCCTTTGACTGATGGCTAATGGTTTAATTAAAATATGTTTGAATTATCCCAGCTGATGGAATAAAGATAGAGTGCTGGGGTAAATCAGAGATATGAACTGGACTGTTCTTAGATGAAGCTAAATCACTTCCTAGTTATATTTTGCATCTGAGATGCAAATGAGAATGTTTGGTAATTTATATTCCATTGCACATTGTCTGGACAAAATGCACTTTAAAAAGTCAAATATTGTCTCCAGCGCCAAAGGTTGTTTCTGTGCACAGTTTTTCATCAATTGTTTCACAGAGGGTGGAAGTACTGCCAGAAGCAACCATGCTGATATAACAACATCAGGCAGACCTTCATACTAATAGAACAAATTAAAAAAAGGCTTGTGTTGCAATACAAAAGAATAAAAGAAGGAAATATTGAAAAGCAAAAAAATTATCTAGTCTAGACAGCGTAATTTCTAGTTTATTACCTACTCAATTCAAACTGATGAGGCGTCTACGGGATGAGGTGAAAAAGTCACAGTAAGAAACGGTGAAGAGAACAGAGCTGCTGAATGGAAGTAGAAGTTGTAGTAGTATGTAGTGTAGTTTCTTTTTTTAGAAAACTTTACAACTTTAAATACTACTGACCCAATAACTGACAGTCAATGCAATTAAAACGGCTGAATGTTTAATCATGTATCTGCACTGAAACACACCACCAAAATTTAAGCTTGTTAGCGGTTGTCGTTTTTACTGTTGTTGTGGTTATTGATCTTGTTGTTTTTGTACTTTATTTGGACACAATTGCAGTAAAGAAAACATGTCCCACCTACCTACATACAGCAATGGAACTGGCTTTAGACAAAAAAAAAAAAAAAATCAGCTTTTTATGTTTTGTAACTTAAGAGTGTAAAAAGGAAATGCAGCATCCCTAGTTTGTGCCCTTTTTGCATGCACGAACTGATCTTTCGCTCTCATCGTATCCTGTCATTTCTGTCTTGTTGGTTTTCTAACAAAGCCGCAAAAATCTCTTGTGGCTATGTAAACAGGATGAAAATTCATGGAAGTAATAGTGAAATAACTGGTACCTCCCACTACACTGTACCACAGCAACCTCCTCCCTCAAAGTTTGTACTTAATTAATGACATCCTCTACATCATTAAACGTTTTCTTTGTTTTTAAAAATTATGGCTGCTAAAGGGGACCTGTATTTGGTTTGTTTTTTTTTTTTTTGGAGAGGAAAATCACATCATAAGTTCACACACAGATATTTAGAGTCACCATTTACCCTAAACATCTACCACAGTGAACACTGGAGTATCTGGACAAAATCAAAATTTATAAAGATCAGATCAGATCAAAGATCAGAAATTGCAATCGTGTCAAATTTGCTATGTCCACATATTTCAGTTAGTTGTGCTAATCTTTTTTGTTTGGGTGAGAAAGAAATGTTCCTTGGAAGTCAGAGCTGACATATGCCCTTATGCAAAGTAAATGGTACAGTACATCAACCTGTGCCTTGCATCTTTACTTAGGACTTGGTATTTTCCAAAAAATGTGCGCATTTTTATTGCTCATAATTCAATCAGAAGAGCTCCATGTCCATCCATGCCTTGGACAATCTCCAACTGCCAGCTTCCTCGCTTTATCAGTGCAAGAAAATTAACTTTTGTTCCAGAACCCTGGGTACCGGTAATAACTCCTCCCTTTTTGCTACTCCCAAAGAATTAAGCTTTTTATGGCTCACCAAAAAGTGGACTGAAATTGAGAAAATATTGAGGAAGCAGGATGGAATGAGAGTGAAAATCCTCTGTTGGCTTACAATATCGAGGTTGTGTTCTCCATCAGTGGGTTTCAGGGATTGAGGAAGAGAACAGAAAGAGATCCAGTCTGCTGGGCACAGGAGCTCAGAGGGTGACATGGGCGAACACACACACACACACACACACACACACACACACACACCTAATCTACCTTTAGCAACTTAAACCATACCTAGAGTTGAACATTGGCCAGTTTGTGCTGACCTTTTACATTATTTTTTTACATTAGTTCCCCATTACACATTATATGTACAAAAAGGGATATAAAATAATCAGTCAGGCTGTGTCAGCCGCATACTAAAGGTTTTGGTTTTGTCTGCAAACAAATGACACGTCTGATGGATAAAACTAAATTCTCTGTATATGTGTTTGTCTGTTTGTGTCGTTCTGTGGACTAGAAATGCAGTCGGTAAAGAATGACTGGGTGACAGCTGAGTGGAGCGCAACCTCTCGGGTTCATTACCGGCTGGCAGAGTGAAGCACTCCAGGGCACAGCGGTTGGAGGTGATGCTTCAGGCCTCTTCATCAACATCCTGTCACCTCCATTTTCATACTCTCAGGCTTAGCACAGTGACTGACCCAGCCTCCCCTCAGGGAACAACTGTCTTCCTGAACAGTAAGTCAGCACCTGGTAGTGAGACACAGAAGAAAGCAGCAGGATTGTTTAGTAACAGAGAAAATGAAAAAAGGCACCATTAGATGACCTTCAGCTGAATTTGATTTGAAGTTTGCAACAAACAAGGTAGATTGTCATTGTTTGTGCTAAATTATGAGTTACTACTTTGCATCATCTCTATTACAACTATGCAATGCAACTGTACAAGCCCTTCCTACACACAGAGTGAGGATTTTCTGAATTTGCCGGTTAGGGATTTCATAATGATTACAGAAATAACTGAAAAGCTTGTATGACAGAACAGAACATTTATTAGTCATCACTGAGCACAAATACATTTTTACATGGATGTTGAAATGAAACTCAGCCTCCGCATCTAACCAGTTCCCCAGGGGGGACCTAGCGCTGAGCGTCTCGCTGAAGGACACACCTAGTTGGTACACTGGGATTTGATCCTGCAGACTTCTGCCTCCCAGGCTCTACCCACTGAGCTACCGGTCTGCAATATTTTACCGTTTTTTTTTACCTCATATGCAGGATGGAATGATACAGAGGAAGGACAGTGTTTTTAGTTTTGTCAAAGTTACTTCTCTATTAGGAATAAACCATACTTTGCAGCTATAGCCTTTGACAATTTAATTAAATTTTTTGTATTGTATTGTATTTGTACTGTAGTGCATATTAGTATGCACTTTGTTTTTGTGCCTACACCCACGTATAACAGGTTAGACTTAACAAAAATGTGGTGTGGGTTAAAGACAGAATGTGTTTACATGCGTTTCTCTTATACTGGAACGGTAGACGTACGTATCCACAAGACGGCAGTATCGCGTTTAACAAAACTCAGTTCGCTTGTAAATGAAGAAACTATCTGGAACGGAAAATTGTCAGGCTACAGCCTTTTATCAAAATCAAGTGAAAACAACAGTACAACAATAGAATACATAAGAAAACATATATACATATTATTTAAAATCAGTATAAACATCTACACAGTGTGTACGATTATGCTTCTTCTACTTTTCTGTTCTTCGGTTTCTATTTCAAATTCAATTCAGACTCCTGACATTATCCCATCAGCTTGTTCGAAGCACATCTGCACACAACACATTTGGGAGGTGTGCACGTCAGGACCTCTGCGAGCCTTTTGGGCCTACGGTTACCCACAATTCCCTTCTCTATGTAGGTCAATGTCAACGTTTATATGTATCAATGCAGAAGCATAATTCCGCTTTAAGCAGGAGGGATGGGGACAGACAATCTGAGTGTCTGCAAACTGCAATATGGTTAGTTTCACAGAATAAGATAAAGTGATAACTACATTTAAGTGATCTTTAAGATTTCTTCTCAACTCAGGATTAGACAATTACGAATTTCACCAAACCCACTTTCTGCAACATCCCCCCGCTTAACTGGTGTTACAACAATATACATATTTCCATCATTACTCTATGGAACGGTAACTTAGGTGCTTCAACAAATATAATAACATTTTAAACTGCCAGTAAATTTAGGTTTGTGCACTTTATGCTTGGCTTATACTTAGCTATGCAATTAACATTCCCATTAGAAGCACAGTCTCATTTTCTTCGTAGTGTCCACACAGACTGCCTTAATTTCAAACTGCAATCAAAGGGAGGTTTTCACAGGCTTAACTTCAGAGGCTAAGTCTTTGGAAAGTTCCCCAAGACAATTTCACTGCAGTGTGAGTGTACTTTTCACTGGTATCTTTGGGTAGAAGTGGAAGGAGAGGGAAGTCATGCAATATCAGTCTGCAATATGTTTAGTGAGGGTAGGAAATAGCCAGGCTTGTAATTGCTTTGGGACAAGCTAGGGTGGTTCCTCTGGCAGTAAGAGATTTTCTTTTGGTCAACCATGAGGTCAATAAGACAGATAAGAAAGAAGGAGGAGACAGGCAGACTAAAAACGGAGAGAAGGAGGTAGATTTTTAGATTTTCTGAAGAGTTCAGATGGAATAGAGGTATTATCATCCTATGAGGTTAAAATGAAAAGCCCACAGTTGGCTACCCTTCTAAAACTCGGAGATTTAGAAGAGGAAAATGCATAGATGACAGAGTGGTGGGGGAAAGGAAAACCGGTTTCAATTTCTTAGTGCATTTCTGCTCATGAGTATCCTTTACAACTGTCCCCAGACTGTCAGACAACTCCCAGAGGAACGATGTCATGGTTTTCAGTGTTACTATCAACAGCTTCTCTCTGAACGACTTCACTCCTGTTTCATTATCACTTCTTTACAAGATAAAACCTGCTAAAAGATACTAGAGTGACTGGAGCACCTGCACCCACTTACAGGGTGTTGTCAACCGTCTCCTCCACTAGTCATGTATATAATTTGCACTGTCAGGACGGAACTAGCGTACTGTCTCCAAGGTGTGTCTCTTAATTAATAGCTCAAGGGCTGTGTGTTTATCTGTCTGCAGCAGGAACGAGTGTTTCAAAGGTGGATCAGTAGACTAGACTCTAGATGCATGAACCTAACACACCATAAAGCTCAATTCCAATTTTAAGGCATGTGCAAAATGTCGATTGGTTACATGTGTAGTGTTTATGTTTAGCTACAGTGTGAAAAGAGATGCAAAACATGCATTCAACAACAACAACAACAACAGTAGTGCCATGTGTTGTAAAATTGCATAAACTATGTTAGTCTCTTCTATTTCTGCTGTAGTAGAAGGTGCCAGCACTGACTGATGATAACAGAGTAAGGGCGTACTCAACAGGGCCTGACATCGACCTTTTTCATCTCACAGTTACTGATGCCAGTTGGTTTTTCTTATCTTATACTGTACAAAGGGTCTAAGGACAGATGCTGTATGTTGCACAGATTGTAAAGCTCCATGGAATTAGGCTATGGACTGTACATAAAACATGTTTGATTGTGCAGATTGTGCTGAACGTGCAGATCTGCCAGGTCTTAAATAATTGAGCTATCATCCTCAATCTAGCAGGATAAAGACCATCGTTGCTCCTTTGCTACAACGCTCAATGAGCTCTGAATTTTTCCCCACTTTTGAAAACCAGAGCCCAGACCACTGAAAGCTTTATTTTTGATCAGGTTTAGTATTTGGTTTGTTTTTTAAGGTGGGGTTCAAATGCAAATTGTGGTTTGAAATATTTTATCACATATCAAAGCAAAATTTGTGTTAGTGAAAATGTTTGTTTTTGCAAATGCATACTGTCTTAATGAGATAAAACAATCTTATTCATATTAACATATTCATGCCATATTTGTATCTTTTGTTTTAATCTTCTTTTACATGGTTGTTTTGTTAAGAGTTCAGCAACATACAGACCAGGTATTTTTATTGTCAAGCTAAACCTTATTATATATATATTTTGCATCTTTTTCACAGTATTACTGAACGCTCTAACACCCCACACTTCAAAACACTTATTCTGCGAGTTGCATTGCTCCAGCAAATCATAACAAATGTGCTCGACCACATCATCTATAGCAATGTCACTGTTTCCTTTTGCTCCTTGTTCCATTCTTTATTTCCCCAAACACTAATTTTCCAGTTGGGCGGTTAATTGAATTCAGCGCCGGGTGTAAAGTAGTGGGTCCTTAACCACAGTTGCCTGCTCACAGTGCATGAGGTAAACTGAGGTTAGGCTGAATAAAACTGGGATCCGATAGAGGAACCAATGGTTCTTACAAAACACCTACTGAGCAACTGATCATGATATTTAATGCTTGATACTCAAAGTCCCTACTGGCTCTGAAAAATAATAATAATGGAGACAGGGGTAATCTGCTGCGCTGGTGTACAAACAAAACATTTAATTTTCATAAACATCTAGTGAGATGCTTGGTTTGCTTTTGGCTATTATGAGAAAGGATAGATAAATGCAGCATGTACAGATGCTTGATAGATGTAATACAGAAAATGATCCTGCTGGGGAGACTGCATGCCTGGAACAAATTGTCCCAGAGTGTTTATAATGTGGCATCGTAAAAAAAAATAGCACAGCATAATTGTCTATATAGTCTTGTCCGTCTCCTCAGAGCACCACTTGAAAGTGTTTTATCCCTGACAGCTTTAGCCCCAAAAGTCCCTTTTCATTGAAGTACTGTACATTTCTTTTCAAATATTCATCTACTTTGTATATACATTTTATTTTTATCCACAAAGCTGACCACTGAAACTAGAGTGGTGCAGAGAAATCTTAAAGAACTTGCCTGAAAGTCAGCAGGCATGCAGAATAATGCTGCGTCGGAGCCAACCTTACTGATGGCTCCAATAGTGGCTTTAAAAATAGCCCTGGCTGTCCGCCTCTCCCTCCTCACTTCTCACAACACGCCGCTGTCAGTGTGTCGCACCTGCTGTGGTGAGACCATTGCATAACCATCTCTGTTCAAGCAGAAGATCAGTGTTTCTCTTCAGCAACACACTGAGTGTGTATGTGTGTTCTCTTCTAACAGAACAGTGTGCCAACTAAAGAATGCTGAAGGTCAATGTATGCATAAAACAGGGAATTTCTCTGGCACAAAATTATAAACGTAAACTTCTAAACTCCCTAATGTTGCAGTTATTTAGGGAAGCAGAGAAGAACCATGAATGCTGTCATCATATCTTATACCATCATCTCGTGATAACGATTAATTATCTTGCTATCTTGAAATAATAAAATATTTTAATGATAAAATAATTTCTTGGCAAAAACAAAGTTTGTTTTTCTGTGATAACGAGATACATTGTCAAAATCCAAATGATTGTCTCGTCTCCCGTATAGCACATATTATCATTCCCAGTTTGTACAACAAAAATGCTATGGTTCAAGAGAGAATATAGGCCATTTGATTTTTTCCATGACTGTGTTAATATTTTATGATAGTGGTTAAGTTATATCCTTAGATAACAGATAACTGCTCGCCAACATTTTACATATGCCTTAATCTGAACTCTTGGAACATGTCCATCCAATGGAAGGCTGATGTTTATTGGACAATTGCATTTGATACGTTGGTTTGCTTCGTCCCATGGATAGCACCAGTTTCATAACTTCAGCAAAAGGACACGCTGCACAATTGTTCCTCCAAGAGAGGAGAGTATGCAACGGTTTGTGTGCTGCTCAATTCCAGTCTCATTCATCAGCTGGCCCAAAACCCTTTCCAAAAAGAGACAAATTAATTAAAAAATTGTCAGATTAAAGGAAGCAGATACCCCAAGGGTGCCATGACTACGAAAGATGAGAAAATAATTCATCAACAAATAACTGGTGATGTTATTTATTATTATCATCCTACACAAATGCAATGCCTTGAGTCTCTCTCATGTGGTAATATCACACTATCAAAATTGCTGTAAATCATTTTCAGAATAAAACATGAATTGCTTAAAAACTGAAAAGTGCTGGTCGGGGGATGTCACGGTATTATAAGCCTTGGTGATTTGTTCCTTTAGAATAACAGAAACTACACAAAAGATACACTTAATAAAACGCCTTTAAAGGGGGACCTGGCACCTGCTCTCTGGAGGGGGTGGAGGCTTGTTTCACATCTGAACATCACATATGTATGCCCGAATTGCACTTCACACACGTAACACACAGCAAGCTCGAGTGAGAAGTGTCCTCCTGTAAATCGACTAAAATGGCAGATGACTAACTGGGCATTGATGCCGTTTCTATCACTTGATTTAAATTCTCCAAAGAATTCCAGGAAGAGCGAGCACAAGCTCACGCACATAATATGGAAATCGTCATAGGGGGCTTGAAGGATAAAGTCCAGAGTGCATGTGTGAAAGGGGCTTAAGTAGTCTAAAGCATAAACCATCATAAATCATCAATCAAATAGCTTATATTTACTGTTAAAACATAACAAAACCACATTTTTACTATACAAACTTTGACGAAAAGTTAGTTGTCGTGTACATAGACCCATGCACCCATTTTGATTTTAAAAAATTATGTCGTTATAAGAGGTGTTGCTATCTTGAGACAACAAGATAATTATCATGGTATCAGGAGAAATCAGAAAGTAATTTGTGCAAAGAAATTTAGTTGTAACAGAGAGTAAAACATTTGAGTTAATCTGATTTTAATGAGACTGTTTTGTTTTACTGCAAATCATTGAATGGCAAAAAGTCATTTTATTTGTTTTATTTGTTTAATTGCAGCCTTTTCAAGGGGGTCAGCAAAGGTCACACTCCATCTCATTAAACAGTAAGAGGTAAAAGGTGTAACTGGGTGCGTCTATATAGTAGCACCAAAACACACATTTATATGCATGACACATTTACACCAGTGGACGCAATCAGCCGAGTCCAGTCTGAGGAGCCAGCAACTAACTTATTTTATTAAAAGAAGCAACCAAAAAAAATTTTAAACTAGTATAAAAAAATCTTTATACCTACTAGGGATTTAAACACCTCAAAAGACGACTGTAATTAGATTACCGGTCATTATACATCAGACATAGCATGACACAAACAAGAATAAATGTACTAAACAGAACAATAACATAATACGAGAGACTAAATAAAAGAACAAAACGGGTTAAAAAAAAAACTATGTACCAGATTTACAACACGAAGCACTTTCACTTTTTATCTCATGCAAGAGAAATCAAATTCCCCTTAGTTTTACGGGGAGAACCAGCAATAAAACAAGAAATAATAAATAGCACCTCTATTCAGATTTCCTGCCTTGAGCCTTTATGTGGACTTTAACTGCATTAATTTACTGAGTTAACCCATCTAAAAAGTGTGCTAATGTAGTGTTCTCCGTTTTAATGTAACAGTGAAACTATTTATAGGGACTGATGTTCTGCTACTGACAAATATATTCAGCTGACTGTCCCCCTCTGATAATTCATGCTTGTGGTGATTATCCTTTGAGATGTCTATTAAGGTCTGAAAACAATTCATAAAACAATACATAACTGGATCCAATGAAGTTAGCAGATATTGTGATTTTTGAATTTAGCCATTTTTAGGGTCAATTTACAATAAGTGAAAACATTTACTCAAAATACAATTTGTATTGCTCATTTTATGTTCTGTATTAGAGTGACTCCCTTATGAAACCTATGAAGAGCTAAACTGTGAAATGTATATGCCTCAACCACAAACACAACACGCTGAACTGGTTTGATTTCTGACTGAGAAGAGATTGATCTGAAATTGTGATCCACGGTGTCTGCTGTGAATTGTATGAGCCATGTTTGACGTCAGGCGCAGTGAGTCAATTATTGCAGGAGTGCTGGGCAACAGCTCTCAATTTCTAATACTCTTATCAGTTGCCTTTAAAGATGCGTGCGTAAGAGGCAGCCTTCAGCCAAACAGAATGGCTTTGTAGATAGGTGCACAGATTAAAAAACTGAATGGTTTCTATAGGAAACGGAGCTGAAGTCGTGAATAAAAACAGAGGTTTCATGACCCTTTATAATACTGTGCCACAGTAAATGGACTATTGTTAGTTCATCTAACGTCAGATAATATTCACTCAGTCGTGTTGGAGGTACCTTATGTGTATATAGTACTGAACTGAACCGCTCCATTGATGCCCTTCAGCAGACAGACTGGACTCCCTAGAATGAAAATTCATTCTTAAGATGTGACCAATGAAATTTTTGGAAAATTAGGACAAATTCCTAGAGCTTCTGTCGCAGCTGCAGCAGGCAATGATACAGTAGGGGTTTGATTTAGGAAGACCACAATCATTAAGAGTAGCCACAGATAGAGTTCAAATCTTGTCATTACATTCTGTGTATATAGAAATGTGAATTAACAACATTGTACAGAAAGTATTTTCAGACAATAACCCTGATGGTGCAACTTTTCTTGTTACTGATTATGTACAAATATGTAGACTGCGTATAGGTATACAAGGGTTTACAAGACAATGTGTGATCAGAATGTAGGTCCAGCAATTATGTATGTTATGTATTATGTATGACAAAACTCTGTGTTTTATGTAAGTATGTTCTATCTTCAGACATTATTAATCCAACAAGTCATTGGAAACTTTTCAGTTCAAATCTTCAGAAATGAAAAAGCACTAAGTTATGTTTAGGTTGAGAATCAGCTGTAATAGTATAGGTTTTTACTTATGCTTTTTAGTAGAATTTACATTTTACAGTATGCGGGTGTTCTGTAGCGAAATACACAAACTAGGTGTTTGGTAGTCAAGAGTGTGCAAACAGTGGAGATAAAACTTTCTGATATTTCACCCAACCATTTTTAAAGGGTCACCAGGAAGTCATTGCATATTTCTACCCATGAGAGAGACAGGAGCACTTTGTGTGACAGCAAGTTAAGCAAACCAGATTGCTGACCACAAGTACACCGTTTGAGAAACACTGGTTGCTAGTTAATATGCGTCACATAAAAATGCACATGAATCCCTAAAATTACAGTCTTCAAAAGGAGCATGTGCACCTGCCCTGCTGTCTTTGTGGACTACATCAATCATAAAAGCCTTAACAGCATGCAGACAGCTGTAAAAGGCAAATTGCTGAAAGAAACTATTATGTGAATCTGTCTAAATATAATCTAGTCACACAGCTGAATTTGTATGTAAATGTTACAGTAACGCTGAGCAGACATGCACAAGACACATGAGAAGAGTTTGTGTAATCTTGACGGTTGCCTCCTCCACCTGCACGGACGCATGACGTGGCAGTATCACAAAGCAACAAAGACACAGTGAAGGCAGAAGTGCAAGTTCTTAGTTTGGATTGTTAATTTGCTTCAGTGAACTCTTCCATCTAGTTTTCTACAAGCAATGTCACGGTATAATTTGTAAATTACCAAAAAAGGAACATGCAAGGAAACAGTCTGGTTACATAAAAATAATAGTAATACAAACGCTTGTGTGTCTGTTTAACTGGAAAAGAACAAAAATCAAAATGCAAATGCAGTTGCTTAGACACCCAACACTAGCTGTAACTGGACGCTTTTTTCGTTGAGGTTATGAAGAATTATGAGGATTTGCAATCGTAAAAAAAATATCAAATTGAATCCATGCAGCTGGAATAATGTATTTTCAAACAGGTCAAAGCTTCCCTGTGTTGTTCATTCATTTTAACACTCAACTAGTAAAGTTAACTTCATGTTCAGCATAACATGCACCCACGTGTAAATTTTGCGTGGTGCATTTTATGTCATAATTGCCAGAGCGTGAGATGCTCTGGCTATCAGGACAAACAAGCAGTTTATCTGTCCAGTGAGGTGTTGGAGGCAACAAGAAGGAGGATAGTGATTATTTTAAATGAGCTTATTTATTGCAGTCATCCATCAGCATCAAGGAGCTGTGTTCAAACGGGTTCTTTTTTGGCCACAATCCTGAAAAATCCCCGTTATTGGGAAAAACACCAAACTTCTATCTTATTTAGATGACAGAGATATAAATAAAGCGCCTGGATGAGTCAGCTCTTTTTTTTTGATGTCACAATGCCCTGAGTAATGTACAGATGTATGAAAGCAGCTTTTTCCAGACTTGTGATTTCAGTGAAACTATAATCACTAAACAACAGTCTCAAATCTATGTTCTGTTCATAGTTCAAGGTCCTGTTCTTTCCTGAACGGCTCCTGAAAGCTCTATCAGAAAGTGATGAAAATACCAAATCACAGTACAGAAGAAAGTGTTAATATATAATGTAATTCATAAGCTGTCTTAAACAGAATTCAGCAAATATAGATTTTTCTAAATGCCAATCACTTTTCAGAATAAAAAATAGGACCTCACAAGTTTTAAATTGCACTGTGGCCAAATCAGAAATAGCTGCCATAGAGACCTTCTTCCTGTAAAATACAACTAGATGGACTGCTTGTATTAGTAGGGAAAAACAACCACTCTTTACAGATTCACAATGTTTGTATTGCAATAAGTAATTCAACTAATCCGCAATTTAAAATGTCATAAAAACACACCAACATGAATTATATTTTTTTTACGCTGTTGAGAAACCCTGTATTTCAGGCAGCAAAAATCAGAGAAAGCTGATGCTGAAAAGAAATGCTGCAAGGACTAAATAAAAATGCTTTTTTGCTTAGGTACTTAAAATAAAAGCAGGTATCTACATTTTACTTAAAATACAAACAAAGGTCTTCCCCAAAAAAGAAAAAAAGTTTTCTAAACAATACTGAGGGCCGACTATGGTAATTATGGCAAAAAATGTAGAGTAATTAAAATAAAAAATAATTTGGGTAAAATATCACTGTTTGTCTGGGCTGATTTTAGCCACCTGACAGGTGGTGAATCACTGGTGATACGTAGCCATTGATTAGTTTTTAAATCTTTCTTTCAAAAAGATCATCATAACTACATCAAAACCACCAGGTGGTAATATTGTTCTAGGTAATTGGTATATAAATCAATACAATAAAATATAAATAATATCATATTAAAGGAATTATAAATAGTCCTGCTTTTCTACCCTAATTGCGGCTTCTGTGACAGCTGATTTAAATCACTGACGTTTAGCAGCCTAGTAATGACATTAGTTACAATACAGGCTTGTGACAAAGTACAATTGGTATTTACGACAGCATGTCATGAAACAATGAGTGAGGGGAAAATGTCTCATTAAACAAACAAGAAATCTGTATGTAGGTAAGCCAAATACAAAGTGGTAATTTTTGTGATATGTGAACATTACAGTGCTGTTTTGCACTTGCAAGTGTTGCCAGTACTTTGATATCACTCCTCCCTGACAGCAGCTCCCAAATCCCCAAAATAAATAAGCCCAGGATGGTGCACTGGTACAACTAATTCTTCTGGATAATTCAAAATAAACAGCAGACACAGGATCTGAGTTTATTCTAGTAACAGCACAAAAAGATATTCTTGGCAGCCTATGGGCCTACAGTACACCATCCATTAAAAGACCTCGGCTTGATACATAAAACGGTTCCACTGATTAGGTCAAAAGGCTTCAGTCGTCTCTCCTGCTGCTGAAGAACATCTCAGAGTAAAATCTTGTCTGTCCTTTGAGAGGGTTTAATAATGCTTCATCTCATCTTGTGGGCTACTGCAAATTCTTTGACCTCAGACAAGAGTTTGTTCTAGTCTCTAGTGGAAAGTACAGCTAAAGCCCCAATATGCAATTTTTTCACATTACAATAACTGCTTCAAACTCATTTCGATGGAACAATGAGTTGTAATAAGGCAAGTGGCTTCAGTCATTGCAACAGTGGGCACAGATCGCCAGATACTGCAGTATGGAACTTTGGAGTCCCATTATAGAGTTCGCTTGTAAGAACTGTGTAACACTTTACAGCCCCATTTAACTTTTTATTTCTACTATACATGCTCAATGTAATACATCTATGCCATTTATAGCCATGGCTATAAATGCATTTTATGGAGGATGGCTTCAGTTTGTGGCAGCTGGCACACAGAAGGAAAACTGTCTGAGCATGAATATTTACAACTTTCTCATAACTTTACAAAGTTTTGTTTGTGGTTAAAACACAAATTACACTGGACAAGATTGCTACAGGAACCTGTAATTATTCTAATAACCAAATCAGGATGATTCGCTGGCTTCTGATGCTTTCTTTGTTGGTTTGGTAACAGGTTCAGCTTGTAACCAAGCGTACCGCTGTCCGCAAGGAGGCCTCCAACCGTGAGTGCCATTTGCGACAGTTGTGTAAAAGTAAGGAACATTAGGGGGAGACAAAGCACAACAAAGATCTGGGCTTTAACCAAGCAGAAAAAAAATGCTGATTGCTGATTGAATTGAGATTGGGCTCTAACTTAGGATTCAGTGTGGTTCCTATCAAAACCCTTTTTACTCTCTCATCTTTATCCTAAATATTACATTTTTAACTGTTGTTTTAATGTTTCTTTGTTCTTTTGATACCATATTCATTGCCTTCAGTGACTTTAGGTCAGGACTGTTTAATTTCAAGTTGTGAATATTGAAACCTGCTGTAGTGGAACATCTTATACTGTTCTTGCTAAACCGTTTTCAAATAACTGGTATTTACACAGTCTATTACTTGTTGCAAATGTATTTTAGTCTTACTAATAAGCTGCTTTTGCAGTGTCTTCTTACATAGAAGCAAATTAACTAATATAAATTCTAGTGAAATTATGCAGTTAAGAAAAATATATTGCAGTAAAGAACTAATGGTTTTTAATTTTATCTGAAGTTTTAATTTCCTAGTAGGGAACGTTTTTAAATATTTATATGTACTGTACCTATATGCTAACTTCCACTTAATAAAGTTAGATGTTGAGGCAGGAGATTGTAGGAAAATTTTTCTGACCTGGAAAGGACAAAATGCAAAGTTCATTTAAAAAAAATCCCCTATACCTCTGACACCCAGACTCTCACAAAGTCACAGAACTGTACTACTGATTTCACACCATCTGACTCATTGTTTGGATGACAAGGCTGCAGCTAATGGGGAATAAATATAATTAGCAAAAGTGAATGCTCATATCAGTCATTACCATGAAACAAAGAGCTGATCCTCGTCAAATCAATTTACTGTGAAGCTGTGCTCACCGAAATTTAATGAAATGGAAAAACTGGAAAAGCGATATTAGAATATCGACAATTTTATTTATATTTTCATCCACCAGAGGACTTCAGGGGGCATAAGTGTCATTATTAAGTCAAGTATAGTAGAATCAAAACTGCCTTAGTAAATCGCAGCTCCATTTAAAACTTAGCACTTTTGTCTGTTTAGGCTTAATTAGTACCCACTTTTCACTGATTTCTTTGTAAACTTTTTTTATTTAAAATGACAATTGCATAAAACACTTGTATCAGGTGCATATCAGTCACAGAAGCACTTATCAATAATGAATTCCATTTTCTCAGACTATAATCCAGACTTTCTTTGGCTTTTTGGATCACTGGAACCCAGCCTCCGAAATTATGTAAATATAGGCAATTATTTGTAATAGAATAGCAAAATGCCACCTAGATTTTGTTTTATTTGGCAAAACCATTCAGTAGTATAAACCATGATATTTCATGATGCCAAATGAGTCACTTCCTGACATCCAGAAATGTAATATGCACACACAGCGGCACAGGAATCTGCTCAACAAAACCACAGGGCTTTCCTCCCTACCACAACTAATAATGTCAGTCTGCCATCACGCATCATTAATTGAGCCCATCTAGACTCATCTCCCCTAACCTGGACGATAACAGTTCCTCATCAGCCTTCAAGACTTATCTCAGCCTGTGGATCAATAGAAGTATTTGACAGCTGGATGTCCAAATGGGAATTTGATGACCTGCGCTGGTGTCAGCCATTTGCTGCTGTAATTGGACCTGCCCGCCAATCACTGTCAGGTTTGTTAGCAATAAAATAACGATGCAGCTTTGGAGTCCTGCATTGCCGAGCTAATCCACCTAGGTATTGGATCGGGAATGTCGGTACTTATCAGACAAACAGGACAGGTGCTGACTCTGCTGATTTAGCATGCTTCATGAAAGATGAACATTGGACTGCCTAAAGGTAACGCTTCAGGTTTTTCAATGCAGGGAGCTGAAACTCAGTATAGCCAACTATGGACTAGACATAACTTGACGTCAATATCAAGTCATCATTTGTATATTCAAAGAGGACCCTTTAATTTTTCCTCCTGTTCATAGTGGCTATAATCACTTTTTAAAAAATTGATTCAGTGTAAGAGGGTTTGAAAAAAAAAATTGTATTCCTTGCACAAAGTTTATTGGAAAACATTTAAAATGCTAAATTTCAAATAGGCCTACTCTGAATAACCTGCAGCTTTGTGACAGTCTATTAGGATAATCACCATTATCATCCCCATTTCATTTTATCAAATTAAACTGATTAATTACAAACCAAATTTCCAATTTTCCATAAACTGAACTTGTATGATTAAAAAGCATGTTTCCACTGTCTCCCTCTGACATTAACTGAGGTCCAGAGGACTCCGTGTTTCTGCACAGAATGATTGTACAATGTGGCTCCCTGCTTGCATAATGTTAGGTTGTACTTTATTTCTGGATGCAGTGGCAAACTGTTAAGAGTTTATCGCTCAATCCTGAGCCTGATTCATCATGGTACCAAGACAGTTTCTTATGTAATGCTTAAAGATCACAACAACACTGGTTTCAGCCCTTGACCTTTATGAGATTTCCCTGGAGTCGCTGCATCTTTACACAAGACTGTGTACTGCAGATTGTGCAAGGCCTAATTTCTTTGCAGTCTTGAGTTGAGAAATATTCATATTCAACTCATTGACAAGGCTCTCACAAAGTTTGGCACAAAGTTGTGATCCACCCATTTCTTTGAGTTTTTGGTGGGCACCCCTTTCATTCCCAATTGTAATCCTCCCTTGTTACTATGCATCACAGCATTTTAAGTGTTTAAGTGGAATGCAGTATGGCATCTTATGAGGTGTGTGTTTACCTGGGTCTGCTACAGTGGTTAGAATTCGGTTTCGGCTAAAAAGTTGTTTAGATTAAAAGGGGAAAGGAAGAGGTTAGGAGGAAGAAAACCTGAAAATCTAAATCATAACAGCAAGAACTGGTATTTGGAAAAAGAAGTAATGTGAAATTTATTAACAGTTTTCCTCTGCCATAGTGCAAGATCAACTAATTCACAAGTTTTCAAACTGCAAGAATTTCTCTACTTTCTTTGTGTGTTGCAATCATCAAACTCTAAATGTGTTCATGTTTCAAAAATACAATTAAGCTAAAACTATTATTTATGCTGATAAAGGTTCTAGAAAATGACATATTACAGATTGTATGGCTTTTTGTTTAACATTTCTTTAGAAATAAAATACATACTTGGGTAGTGTAGTAGTATATAGAGTCACCAATATACCAAATATATATGACGGACAAAAATACTACTTCACTGACCTACTTACCCCACCATGCACCAGCACAAAAATAGTTTTTATAGTTTTAGCATTTATCTTCATCTCCTTCCTTCCTTCCCTCATCTACTCACTATTTATCCTCCCACTCTCAACCACCACAGTGTCAGTCATACAGCCAGAGGAGCTAAAGTTTAATGCAACTTTATGTCTGAGAGAGCACAAGCACTGTGGCAGCAGTTATCTGACGGCGCTGCCCGGACTGCCACTTTCGAGTCAGGGAGCTACTGTGGATAAGATTTTATCAGCTCTTGGGAGGAAGGCTCGCTACACGGATGATCACACTTTCACTCATGAGTCAGAGTTTGGTGAACTCACCCGAAGCGAAATAAGTTTAAGGAAAACACCTTGTTCATCACTTTTTTTGCCCATTTGATTATATTGTACCACTTACTGTAGCTACAGTATTTAATTATCCATATTCTAATTCCTACTTTCCATCTGGCGATATTCTTGACAAATTGATAAAGAAAAAGATTCTGACGTTCTAATGTTGATTTCTCTACCTTAAATAAAAACCATCCTGCAGCTATGATCAATTCGATGGGCAAGACAATCAAGGTGACACCACGCCACACTTTGCAGCCTGATGCTGGTCCCCCTTTTTAACAAAGCACACACGTCTGCCAGCCTCCTGCCATTCTTCTTGTTGGATTTTAGTAGAGTTAAACCACGAGGTAAACTTCCACCTTTATAGCCCTGGTATTTAGTCAGAGCTTTTCCGCTTCACAACAATCACATGGACGTCAAAAGCTCCACCCAACAGCTCTTTCAAAATGCAAATTCAATTAAGTCTTTTTCATTTGACTTTAGGGTCTTGTAACTTCTTCTAAAAAGGGTCTTGGTTTTGATCCCCAAATCACTGTTTAATTAAGACGCCGTAAAAAGCATCTAGTGCGGAGTTTGATTAGTTGTGGTGTCACCTTGATTACCTTGCCCATCAAATTGTTCATGGCAATGGCTGATTACTTCCACCATCCATCATTCAAATGTGCCTTCCTGACTCCAAACAACTCACAAGGTGATCATTAAAGAAAGATCTCCAGGTTTGAAAATGTGCCTTTAAACACCTTTTGATTGTAACACAGCCATTTGTTTTTATATTAGCTGCTGAAGCTGATCGTTATTGGTTGCCATTTTTAGCTTTTAGACTGTCAAGCCAAAGCACAAAGCAGCAATTGTCTATAAAGTGTCATTCAATGCTGACTTAAAGTACAGTACATCAATCCATCCACCCATCCATTTCTTAGCTTCTCCTGTTTGTGGTTACAAGGGTGCTAGAGCCCATCCCAGCTGTCAATAAGCAAGAGGCAGGGCACAAACTGGACCAGTCACTAGTCTATCACAGGGCTGACAGACAACCTTTCACTCACACTGACACCTACAGACAATTTAAAAGACACAAATTAAACTAAATGCATGTCTTTGGACAGCGGAAGAAAAACCCACCCAAGCACGAGGAGAAGTTACACACTTGTTACCCAGCCACAAGTCTACAAGTGACAGGTATAGGAAAACTGGGGACATTCTGAATGTGAGGCAGTCTATTTTTTTTATTCTAAATGACTGATAAATAAAATTAATCAACATGAGACACTCTTTCTTCTGCATTCTCTAAGCCAGCAACACAAAAGACTGAGAAAAAGTGGTCAATACACAGCAGCTGAGATGTGGTGACCTAGTAGTAAATGTGATAAAACTGACACCTCTCTGGAGAATAAATGTGTCAAGACACCACCAATGTATATTTTGCTCAGAACAACTTTTGACACAAATCATACACTGTCATCTACGCTGCCTTGGGAAGCCAGTCACATCCCAGAGAAAATGAGTCTAATCATGACACACTTCTAAATGTTCGCTGCCGTCACTGGGCCAAACAAAGCTTAAGTTTGTAACTTCTTATATGTTCTAAATATGTTTCTGTTTACAAGGAAAAAGCAAAAAAAAAAAAAAAAAAAAAAACAATGCATAAACCAAAAAAAAAAAAAAAAACTAGCATGAGGAGTTGCTATCAAAGCCTCCTGTGGTCTAGACTCACTGAATAGCACTGGCAGCAGTGCAGAGATATTCATTTTCTATCTGTGCATACGTTTATTAATAACTTCCAGTGGGAGAAAGAGGGGATTAAATGCACAACTTTAAAGTTGCGGCTGCTGAACTAAAACACTTCCCATTGCACTATAACACTGTCTTCAAGTAAAGTACATACCATTAATATCAACCTACAAAAACTGCATAGAATTGATGTTTCAATCCAAAATAGCCTCACTTTTTACCTCTGCAAATGTAATCTAGGTAAAGTGGGTCACAATGACATCAGAGAAAGCAATACACCATGACTAACCTTCACAAGTGCCCATCCTCTCCCTAAAAGGCAGTGCTTCCTATTGTAATGCAGGCTCCAAGGTAACAAAAAAAGTACACTCTTTTCTTTTAACTGAATAGCATCTTCTCTTTTCCCCAGTAATTACAGTATAATGTGGTCAGAGAAACCATATACAGGAATACTGTGAACAAATATTTCTAAAAACAGGATTTTATTATGAGAGTTCCAACAAAAATCCAAGTAAGTAGAAGATACAGAATATATTTCCACAGGCTCAAAACACATCAGAATTTATGACAAATCAGTCAACTTGTAAAGTTGCAGATTGTCCATTAAGTATAATCTTCTACAGAGTGATTATTTGTTAGCTCAAACTAATATTTTATTTGAACAAAGGCCTTTTATTTATTTACTTCTCTTATTATACACTTATCATATGCAAAGCTATAGAGTGAACTAAACAAACTTCAAAGTTTAGAGAATACCTGGAATTTAAAGTTTTTACCAGAAACAATTGTGGAAGTGTTAAAATAACAACATATAGGAAAAACTTCAAATAGGTAAAAAGACAAAATAAATCCAGATCTTTCCACAAAGGTGAACCGCATGGTGTAGTCGACATACTGCCAAAGAGGCAAAAGGAAAAAAAAAGCCACGCTGAAGGAGAATGTTGTTGGTAGACAAACAACAGGAATATCTTTCTTGACTAACACTAAAAAACAGTCTAGTGTTTTAATAGGAAAAATCCCCAAAGTGAAATCTGCAATTAGGCTACACAGGGTCAAAATAGTGGAATGTAAGTAAGTGTTTCTGAGGTGAATTAGAAAGTCAGTGCAACATGTCAGTAAGAACTACCTATCAATAATTATATATTTTAGTGGGGTTGACCAAACATTTAAAAATTGTAATCCACATTTAAGAGTTCAGTTGTGCTGACTCTTAAATGTGGATTACTGGTCTAGAGGGATGAACAGCAGTAACCAGAGTTTCTTAATTACAGATCTGACAAAATGGAGGATGTAACACTGTCAGGTAAACTGCTACAGAAATGTGCCAGTTAGGTTGCTACTAGCAACTGAATGATCCAACAAACTGAACAGTTACATTTATTGATTACAGTTTGAAGCACAAGACCACTAATGTATTATCAATCAATCCATGCCCCTCTGTACTCTGTCTAGTGTACGAGAAAATAGAAATACACGGCGTATAGAAAGCCAGAAAAGGCCTGCCCTTGAAAAAGATGATGCAACACTCATTTACTGAACACTGTTTTCACCAGTTGCCACTTTGCAAGTGTACAAGGGCAGTATCTGAGCTGATGCCCAATGCTGGTAAGAGTATCAGTTCATCCCTATCAAAATAATAAAACTTGTGCAGAAATGATTGTAGGTGTATTCAGTATGAGTGTGAGGAGAATCCAAACACAAGCATGGCGAACGGTTTCTAAGAACGCAGCACTGAGTGAATAAGGAGTAAAGATGTTTTGAAATGCAGAGAAGTGAAAACCGTGGGGAAAGAAATTAAGATGTTCTGAGTCAGAGCATGCACAAGCACAAAATGAATACACTTGAGCTATAGGCCACTAGAAAAATGTCATTTCAGAGGAGTGTGTGTGTGTGTGACACCATGGTTAATCCCATTTCCTTTTAATTTCTGAGTTTTAAATAATTTCATTGTTTGAAATGTTGGGTGACAGTTGGGGAAACAGCCCGAGAGCTGCCAGCTGACAGCTCTGTAGCAACTGAAGTAATAGAGCTCAAGACCTGCAGCGTTAATTGAATGAAAATACACTTTCTATGTGCTTCTGACTCATATTTCAGAAGAGGAGGAGGAATATATGCTTAAGGGGGGGTTGTGGTAGTGGTGGAAAGTCTGCTTTAAAAAATAAAATGATATCATGCTTCCATATTCAAAAATTAAACTCCGTAATTATCTCTGTGTTGGCCTTTTCACCATGTGCTAATAGCAGCTATAACAGGAAGCTACATATAGCAGTGTTGGGAATTTTATTTTCCATCTTTTTCGCTAATGAGTTAAAGAGGGACTTTGATCACACATTGTAGATTCCACACTAAAGATGAAAATGCAAATTACCTAAAGGGGAACTGTTACTACATGTATCAAAGAAAATTTTAATAATAGTCAGACAGAGAAATTTGTGAGATTAATTCTGAGCTGAAGCACACAGATGGTGGGATTTTAAAGGAGCAGTTTGTGGATTTACACATTTAGTTTCTTGTTTAGCTTATGTAAACTGTTCACAGCCCTTGTCACTGTTTATCCACTTACAGCACCTGTACTTCCACCATTCACCGAAATATTGGAAGCCTGAAGAGAGGAGATAGTTGAAGAACTGTGTGGGGGATCGCCTGGTTTTGTTCTCGAGTTTCTTCAGCTGAGCTCACTCTGCTATCAAAGCTGAAAACCACATTTTGGGGAACACAATTTCCAGGCATGTAGTGAACATTGTGGATTTCTGCACATTTTTAAAAATGTTGTGCGAGTAAAAGTGGATTTGCTTGAGCCACATTTGCCTGAAGAAATTTAACTACACAGTGCACGGTAGCAAAAGCTGGCAAGGGGATTGTTACAGTTTAGTTAGTATTTTCAGCATTTTTAACTGCTCATTTCAAACTGTGGTAGGTTTGATATCATTTATGAACTCTAAACCCAGGATTTAATCCAAATCCTCAAAAATTCCCTTATCAAGTTTCCCCTAAGTTCAGCTTTCATGAGTTGCAAGTAAATACAGTTACAGATAACTACAACTCCCAGATTCAGTTGAGCTCTGATCGCCCGTTGCTGGGCAAGAAACCCGAAAAACTAGATTCAGTAAAGAATCCACGTTAATTAAGATATCATCAGCTCCAACATGAAAACAAAATAAGCAGCAGTGGTTCTGATAAACTAAAATATACACATTTTTACAACGGGGGTTCCACAACTCCTACAAACAACATGGGTTCTGATTCACAGAAACAGGAGGCCAAGTAGCTCACTCAGGTGTTCAAAAAGAACAGTTAACTGCAAGTTGTACGTTACATGTTTTCCATTCAGACTTTGAAGCTGCTAACGGAGCAGACATTGGCCAACAGATAAATGTTTCAAGTGTAGCTGAAGTAATATTAATTAGCAACAGCTGATGTGAAAAATTAGATTCTGCTAATGGTGCCGGTATGTTTTCAGGGATGGTATTAAAAAATAATGAGGAAAGATCAAAAAGGTTTGGTCAGGAGCTTAATTAGTGTGCAAGTTAACAAATCCAGGTACTTAATTCTGCATACTGGGAGTCAGATCCAAAATGGAACTTTAACCCATTTCTAAAACCAGCATTTAGCTTGAATAATTACAAATGCAGTTGGACAGTTTGGGGGAATATTTGGGGGAAGTTTGTCACTCTAAAACAAAAGGGGATAGATGGAAAAAAGTCATACAACTCCTAAATACATTATATTAATTAATGAGCTTTGGAAAGTGCCTGCTGTTCACCCCACTTTCAGTCTGTTGACTGCCTATCCACTGCAGCCCCATAAACACAGACATCAAAGTGGAAAGATACTTCTTATCCAACTCTCAGAAAGTAAGTTATTATCTAATATGTAAAATCCTCTTTAAGAATATAAACACAAAAAACACAAAACTGCATTTTATACTTCCTTTTATTAAAAAAAACTAAAGTCCTACATTTGAGCTAAAATGTCAAGCTGTCTTTGAACAGACAAACTGACTTTAGTTTCTCCTTTAGTTTACCATATTTTGTTTACATCATATAGAATATAGTTTCTGTCTGCTGCATACGTTTATGCTTACTCAAAGAGATTCTGTCCCTGGCTGTAAGAGGCTTCATGCCCCATTATACCCCTTTATAGTGGATGGAAATTGGTTGAGTTCCTGGATCCTTAGATGCAGGCAGGCAACACCCCTGACCACTTCAGTTGAACAGACAAGGATGCCAACTATCTTGAATAATAACCTGTGATTCACTTACATCTTATATGACGCGCACAGGGCATGTTGTATAAAGTATACAATTATCCACAGTTTCAGCTTAACAAAATATAAATAAAGAAATACTTTTTAAAAATCTAGTCATGTCGACCAACAGTTACAGAGCTACATGAACATCTGTAAATTGTCCTTTGCTTAAAGTGCCTCCCAGGGCTGTGGCACGTGGCAGACACTACACACTTTCATCTTGTCACGTTCACTCATTATATGAGAGCGACACACCAGCTGCGACTGGATTCCATCTCTAACCCAAAGCTGTACCAACTTGCCCGAGTCTCCCTCCTCAATCACACAAAACAAATGAAGAAGCATTTCTTCACAAATGAACAAGGAAAACAGGGAGAGAGAGAAAGACTGAGGGAGAAAAAAATAAAACAAAACCAAGAATATGGTGTCAGGTGAATAAATGATATGATCATGGGTAACAAATTTCTTCTGGCTCTTGGGCTTGGAGCCAGCGTATTTCATTGTGTTATGATCATTGGTGCAAGAGAGAGCAGACCTGCTCCCCTGATGTATTTCCTGCACAGTGAGGATGTTGGCATGGGTGACTCACACAAGGTAATGAGAACGAGGACAGGCACAAGGCCTCCTGATACATAGCATTCAAAATCAAATGCAACAGAGAAATTGATGTTTGTTCATCTTTATAAATGGAACATCTGATTACTGATAGTATGAAGGCTGTGAGGTTTGACATTCAGATCAGTGATGAAAAAAAGCCTTTCATTTGAATCAACCATCAGAGTTCACCAAAGACACTATGATATCTGCTAAATATTTGAGCAAATTAGCACTTTTTACATGATAAACTCGTGGCATCTTCTTTGTCGTCATATCATTCAGTTTCTCTGAGAAATTTAATTAATTAAAAAAGTTCTCCTCATTTGTAATAATCAATGCACTTCATTCATGTTAGATTTACTAAGAAGCCCACCGGTATCAACTTGGGACAACAGCAGACAAGCCACGCTGCTGAATCACTGCCATAACTAAAGGTGTGTTTGTATATCATCCATTTTATTATCATCTTTCATACAATCAATACAACACAATACAATCTAATTTTGTGTGAGTCCAACCTTGTTCCAATCATTATTTTGATGTTTTGATGGATTAAATAATGAAATGTGCAATCTTAGAGACCTGCATAATTATTCCTTATTTACAATAGATCAGTTATTTTAGTCATTTTAAACAGACAATGTGATTTGTTCATTGAAAAGATTCATAATAATGTAAACAAAATTAAGGACCAGAATGACAAATTTAGCAACTATGAAGTGAACTAAGGTATTTAGCAGCTAAAAACAAATATTTCACCCAGAAGTTGGAGAAAACACACCGACATAATGCTACGTGTCTGCTAGACATCAAGATAAGCCATTGTCTGTCAACACATTATTATGGTTCTGTAGGTGACTTACTGCAACCTAGTAGGCTCAGCAGGTTTATTATGTTATCATGCTTATCATGGTTTTAGAATAATTGCAAAGCTGCAACATCAAAGTTTCGCAAGGTTAGAATTATATAAAAAAAACATCAGGGTTACGTTCAGGCCAATACTGTTATTTGGGTTCAAAGTGCAAACAATTACTGTCAGTTGAAAGGGGGAAAAACTGCTCCCTCCCTCGCACCCATTCACCATGACCTCCTCCCTTGGAAGTGTTTCTTAATCAACACATCGCCAACAGTCAATCATGGTTTTATCAGACATCTGAAATGCAGAAGGTCAACTACTGCACCATGATTATAGGTTAAGGTAAGGTAAGAATTGACAAATGTCTGAGCTCTCTATGCTAATAACATCCAATTACACCCCAATGAATAGTGTAATAACAGTCAAACCTGGTAGCTAAACCAAATCACGCAATTTGGGTTTACCAAATCAACTTTGTAAAAAGATAATACACATATCAGCCACAAAACTAGAAAACTAGAGACAGTAGGTGGTGTTAATGCAGTGGCTGAGTGGTGTTCATCAATGTTGTGTTTGACGTTTGTTACCATGCATTTAAGTAGCCAGAAATAGTAATGACTGGCAGATTAATAACTGAAGTAATGAGTTAATTGCTAATTGCATAAAAGTGAAACTTGACAGCTCATTTTGCATGTCCAGCCTTATTTATGAAAGTTGGCTGCTAAATGCCACCAAGTCTATGTTATATTATGGACACCTGTGCAATTTAATGCAACCCAATACAGCGGCTCTGCCC
Source organism: Channa striata (assembly GCA_033026295.1). NCBI lineage: Eukaryota > Metazoa > Chordata > Actinopteri > Anabantiformes > Channidae > Channa > Channa striata. The sequence continues at coordinate 9,892,424 of CM065188.1, read as the reverse complement.
AGAAATCTACTTTTATAATCTCACTCTCTCTCATTTTCATATTTAAACTCAAGAAGTTGATAATTCTACCACCTGCCAATTTAAAATGAACAAGGTGGCCAGAACATTAGAACCACCTCTTCTTATGATGCACTTCAGTACGGCTCCACCGCCCACTTTGACCTTAATAATAAACACATTATAGAATTATCACTTTTCCAACAACCTAAAAACTTTTACAAAAACCTTGTAAAAGTAGAATTCATGGCAGAGCCATTGTATTGGATTGAATCAAATTGCCCAGGTGGTAATAATGTTATGCCTGATCGGTGTATGCTTATTACTCCCCCCTCCCTTGTTGGTTATGCCCTGAGGTTAATGTTTAAGCAGTGGCAAGTCAGCGCTTTTAAACACCTGCTGATGAAATTACACAGTTGGTATCACGGTTACCTTTAATGAGTCAAAGCAGATAGCAGCAGTTTATTTGCCGTCCAACAGGATTTGAATTTTTGTGCTGCTGAGTGGAAATGGACATGTGGGAAGACAGGTTATGTAATGTCACAAGTTATTTACTTTATCTTAAAGATACATACATACATACATAAAAATACATTCATAAAAGTTACTATCAGACATGATTAAATCATTATCTGTTGTAAGCTGAGTTGATTTATTTTTATGACAAAGCAAGGAGAAAAGGATCAAAGAGATTATTATGTGCTATAGGAATTACTTTTAAAATGAGTGAAGACAACCACAAGACCCCAACAACACAAGACCTAGTAAAAATTGATATTGTGCAAGTTTGTTTTCCATTTGTCCTTTGTCTATTGTTACTTTTACCTGTTACAACTTAGTCTCACATCAAAATGTATAATCGCTATATACAGTAGGTCCCCAATAAAAAACATACCAGTCTCACAACATTCTTAACCAAACATTTAAATCTGTCAGTTCAGTTGTTAAATTCATATGCAATATGTGGTAGTAGCTTATTTTGATATTTTTTCATTGTTCTTTTGAACAGCCACCCTGATAATACCTTATCACAAATGTCTGGGAACATGGTGTCTGTATGGGAAGACAATGGATTTCTTTGCAGCTGTCCCATCTAGCAGAGATCTCTTGCTCTCTTTGCAAAATGAGTGTAAACAAGTTTTTATTGCATTCATATTTATTTTAATTTGATAGTGACACAGGCCTGATTACCTATGCAGATCATGATGGAACATACAGAGCAAAGGCAGAGCTGCAGGGGAGCGGGAAAAGGGAGGGGGTGGCCCGTATAGATCAAACATCAGCTACACTACAACTGAAAATTCAGGGAATATAAGATATTTTTGCCCCCCTCTACAGCACGAAGCTACAGACACATGACAGAAAACAATAGGCACCAAGAAAATTCTGGTATCTCATAATTTTACATTTTGTGTTGTGGACCAATGTAAACTAACCGTATGTCTACATTTTAACGGCAGACTAGATTGCCCCGTTTCATCTTCCTCTTGTAACTTAAACATTAAATATGGCCTTCGTGGTGTTTTACGTCAGCACATGGACCAAAAAAAAAAAAAAAAAAAAAAAAAAAAACTCACTATATTTATTGTACTTACACAGCGAGTTCCTCCTTTGTGCTGGTGCCATGGCCTTGTGAGGTAGTAATGGATGTCTAATCAGATTATGAACTCTCTCTCTGTCCTTTAAACGTACAGCAGACATGTCTAAGAAAATCAGTTCCTCAAGTCCTTTCATCTTACTGTCCGATAAAATATCCAGTACACCATCAAAGGGTCACACATTTCCATCAGGGAAAAAAATAAAACTTTTTCATATTAGAAAACTATGCCTCCACAAACATTGACCACACAGTGTGCTGTTCCATTAACGCATGTTCTCTGATGATAGCACAAAAATCAACATCTCAGCTACAGGACATTCAGCAAATCTGAAGCCTAAAGGACTGAAATTTAATCAGCCTGAGTGAACATAATCTAATTACAGACATTGTTCTGTATCTTTCTATTTATCTTTTCCTTACAGGTCTGCATGATCATTTAAACTGCACATGCACAGATAGCCTTTTAATTTATGTATTTACAATGATACAATTTTTTTTATTGCTTATTAGTTAAGATAAAATCTAAATGTTTCCTTTGGGGTTCAGCATATTATAGCCCTAAGATGTCATATAATGTCTGCTTGATGAAGCTTAAAACAGCACAAACACTAATGGGCTCTGGTAATGCGTCTGTGAGGTCATTCAATTAACATCCCAGGTTGATGTCTGCTGTTGATTCCAGCTCCTACTGCCTCAGGAAGAAAACAAAACCAAGTTTTCTTATCTCCTCAGCCGTCATTTCAAAAGGTCTTTCCAACTGCTCTTTTTAACACATCATTTGGTTGTTTTCTTGTGGTAACTATAACATTGAACAGCTTATTGTAAAATTGTACAGCACATCAATAGCAAATAAAAAACAACTAGCAAACATTTTAATGTGTCAGTATTAATTAAACTACATCACTCAGGTGGATGTATCTCAAATTTACAAATGTATTGTGGCTGATTCTCTGTGGAATGCAGTAAATTACTGTATCAGCAACATCGACTACAAATTGTCAGTTAATTAGTTAAGCCACAAACAAGAGACCCGGTTTTGTCTTTAGCTTCTCTCACTGTCATATTGTGGGAGCGCTTCTTTTTGGAACATTACATCTTCACTTCTGGATCTATCTGTAAACACATTGCCATAACAAATATGCCTCCCACTAGTGTTATGCCAGTTTTAATACATACACACTCTTCATGCTGATGAATTGTAAAAACTGAAGGAAGTCATGCTGGGGGGAATACAACATCTTAATAAAAAGATTTTAAATGCACATCACAATGTAGGTAGTTCATTACAGTCATGTTGTGTCGCAGCTGCTTTATAATTTAGTTCCTAACCTGTATCCACACTACATGTTTAAATAACCTAACGGCTTAATGGGCTTTCATGTATTTAATGAACGCACCCATTAAAAATACAAGGTAAGCTTGGAAAAACTAATGGCAATGTTTGCTTTCTGTAGCTGCAGATTAACCCGGTAGAATATACAGAGAAATTAGGGTATGTTTGAGCTAAAGCTGATCTGTAAAAAAAACTGCTTCAGCTGGAGTGTTTGGCTCTTGTGAGCTCATTCCATGGCGTCTCTATTAGGTTGAGGTCTAGGTCACTCCAAAAAGTGGGTTTTGTGTCTCTACAGCCATTGTGTAGTACATTACTTTGATGTTTAAGGTAATTGTGCTGCTGCATCATCCAGCTTCTTCTGAGCTTCAGCTTGTACACAGCCAGCTTGAGGTTATTACCTTAACAACAGGTTAAATTTTGTGTATGCAATTGTAAACAGTTATTGCATAGTGCACAAAAATATTATTGTAAGTTTAAAGTAAAGTGATATCTGACTATTTGGCCATATTGAATCATAACAGTGCTGTAAAACATGAGATAAATAGTTGTTGATGCAGATCCTAAGCAGTTTACAGGATTGTTGAGTCTTAGGTCAGTTTACTGTGGCTACAGCAGATTGAGAGAAAGTATCTACAAGAGAAATGAAATCAATGGAAGAATCCACAGTTCCTGAACTTTTTCTGAATTTGTTTATGAAGAGAGCAGAGTGAACAGCGTGTAGATTACACTTTATCCAGTCTGTCCTTAGTGAGTTAATGCTAGCTAACTAGCCAAGAACCGTCTCCAGACATCAGAGTGATGTCTCCTCAACAAGACCACGGCAGATCAGTTAACATTAGTGAGCAAACTACATACATGTTCAGAAGATAAATACATGTTCTGCAACTTTTAACACCTTAGTCTGTCATGTGAACTAATAATTTTATATTAAGGAAACCAACAGTGTTGCCCACTTGATAAATGAAAATATAATACATTTTGAAAAGCTTTATGCAATATTGCCATTAACTCATCCAGGTAAATCATGTTTTGAATGGAACGGAAATGAATTATGGACAGTATAAACTGAAACTAAAATAAATCAAAAGTTACTGCCAATATCCAGCCTTATCGTTCGCTGTAGCTAACATTAGCCACACTGCTGAAAAAAACCTGCTCAGCTGGGAAACACGTCCTTGGAACACTACTGGTAAACTACACACAGAGCAGGTGGGGTAATTTTTACTGTTCAGCACTTTTATCTTGAGTATAGCTGAAGCCTTTTTAATTAGAGCGCAGCTTGTGCCAAATGTCGGCACCGGAGATTTGGCGGCACTCTTAGGGTCCTTGACTGCAGTAACCAGCATCAGCATCTGTTAAAACTGGTAATAATCAGTGCGCTTGGATGGAATTAAATAACCAGTTTATAAATATGTAAACAAAGATATCTTAACTATCATTTCCAGTAAATGCTGGTTTCCAACACTAGTGGGGGGGATTAGGTAAACTCAAACTACCAGGTAGAGTTGTGCCAGAGAAACTGTCTGCCATGTGTAACAAGGTTTTAAAGTGCATGTCCATGTAAACCCAGATTACCTAAACAGATTTTTCTGAGTTTACTATGTAAATGCAGTCAATTATGCAAATATCGTATGCTCTCAATCACACACAATCCAATAACTTATAGATAAATACTAATTTCCGAATAAACAAACATTCGTTACAGATTGGCTACTGTCTACCTGAAATAACAGTACGAAAATCAACAACTGATAAGAGCTATGGAGCTATGATGGCATGTCAATCAAGATAATTAAAGTAAACTAAAATAGTTTTCATGGAGGTAATGAGACCGTGTTCTCTAGAATCTGTTCAGCACTTCACCAATTTGCCTGTTAATAAAGTCACTGATCCTTTAGCCCGTTTGGCCAAAAGGTAACTCAAATATTCCCAGACACACACTTATCTATCCTTCACTCGTTTGTCAGTAATCTAACTAAAACTCACAATACTGATGTTAACAGGACAATCCTGGAAAACTGGAGAAGTGGCAACATATTCAGCATTCTAACAGCATCGGTATGGGGACAGCGATATCAGGTGATTGATCCATCAAACACTTAGCCTATATGTCAGCCTGGAGCAATTTGCCAAGGTGTAAATAAATTAAAATTCAACTTTGGACACACAAATTTATAATTCTCAAAAGCAGAATCTGAATTAATCTACTGTGAAATATCACAACATCCATTGGCATAAAAAATATTTTAACCTCCCATGTAACCTATGCTATGAATATTTGTTACCAAAACATTAACTTCCTCAATACTAGAGTTTCAAAGGTTCAAAATTAATAATGTCTGTATTAACTTAATATCTGCACACTTTAACATGCCAAATTAAGATTGGTTTGCATTTTGCTCAACTTACAGACTCTCAAATTGTTTTGTTGTTTATAACACTTTTTTTTTGCTTTCTACAATATTTTTGAAACATGTACACCCACACTACTATGTAAGCTACTACTGAATATAAATCATTAGGTGCAGATTTGTCAGACATAGATGTAAATCTTCGAGATACGAAACTAGTGTAGTACTAAAAAATATGAATATGCAGTACATATCTTTGATACAGTAAAATAAAAGGCGGAAATCTCAGAGAAAAATAACTTTTATGAGAGACATTTGCTCTATTTTCAAGTTTGTTTGTTGGCATAAAATGCAGAGCTTGTGGAAGGGATGTGGTCATGATGGCAGCTGTGTGGATCTGAGAATGCCCAGCCACAACTCTCTTTTTGAAGCCAAGTGTGAAATGGGCTTTAAATCACTTTTACCCCAAGCAGTCACATTACTGATAGCAGCCTCTGAATCCCATGAAAGAGGGCGTCTTATCGGTTTAGCACAAATGCTGCAAATTAGTCAAGTAATTATTATGGCTTTAGCTTTATAAATGCAGCTAACCACAATCCTCTCAAAGAAACACATGCATGGAAATTAAATATTTTAGGAATGCCATCGTGAATGGAACAGACCAGAGGGCACCTTCCACAATCCAGTGTGATTCATGTGAAATTTATCTCTTTGTTTCCTCAGTACAGAATTTAAAACAAAACGCAATGAGCACCCGCTTCTCAATTCATTACGAAAGGCTGGTTCATTTTGTTATATTGCTTCATTAGACACAAATGAATGGAGAACAAACAGGAAATGAGCATCACTCCTATGTGCTGTTGATGCCTGCAGCTTTCGTGAGTGATTTACTGCTTCAGCATATCATCACTAAAAAGATCCCAAAACTTCTAAAATAATAAAATAAAATCTTTGGGCTTCCTGATTTGTAAACAGCAATGTGTCAGACATAGCTGTGGTACAGTAAGTCTATACTGAGATATGGAGCAGCACTCAAGGGACTGAATGACCTGCTAAGATCTAGAACGTTTCTAGTCTGAGCCTCAGTGACCTTAAGTTTGACCGAGCAACATCAGGGGACTATTGCATTTTTTAATTACAGGTGCTGGACAAACATCGTGGCACCATCACACCTGTGGGGCGCTGTCAGGTTCAGTGCCAGGCCAGGTTGGTGTACTATCAGCCTTCAGCAGCTACTATTCATCTCCGCTCTGTGCATTTCTCTGGGAGATATAAAATGACACAGTTCCCACTCTCATCTCATCTCATTCTCCAGAAGCTGTCTCTGATGTGATGAATCATTTCATCTTCTGTTCATTGCTGAATGGTGGAGAGACAGAGCAGCAGGCGTTTTTCAAGCCAAATGTATTGCATACTCATTTTTACAGGCCTTAGACAGTGAATCAAAACATCGAATATTAACATTTCCTGTCTGCAAGAAAGATGATTATGGGCCCATCACCACCTCCCTTTACCCATATGCTACACACACACATACAGTGCTGACGAGTACACACACACACAGAGCTGCTTTTGTGCAAATGTCTTCCCTTATTATCTTGCTTTGTTCTAACATTGTGAATGATCTCTACAATTCTCATTTTGACTCCATCTAGGAGCTACTGCAGGACTCCAGGCTGATCCCTGCTACCCTAAGACAGTGCAACAATAACACCTAACTTATAAAGTTTCAACATATTATTAAAACTTCTTTATGTAATAGACACCTAGAGAGAAACACTAAAGCCTCTTTGCCAACAGAAGGGTGAGATATTGCAAATGTTAGAGCTTTTTCCCGTTAGTAAAAACACATTCAGACCAAACTGATACAGTCAAAGAACAAATGGCTGAGTGATTACACAGCTAACCTATGAATGGTTGCAGGTAATTTGGTTTATAAATGAAGTTGGTTTAACTCAACCAAATATTTGGGATGCTTTATAATAAAGTAACTTACTAATTACTGCTCTATAAAGTCCGGCCCTTTTAAATGTAAAAGGTAAAATTTCCTATGGTCAAAGAAAATACTGGATTCTGATTGAATAGAAGACCTTTTTAAATATGCAGTAATGCACAGGTGTGCAGCTGTGACCTGTCATAAATCAAGGCAGCCGTAATAAACTTCAGGTAACGACAGCACTGAAGCAAGCAGCTGAGCTGACCATTTAAAAACTTTTTGAAGGTAAAAAACACACACTACAAATGAAGGAATTAAACATTTCATTTAAACCTCTTAGTAAATATTCTACTTTTAAAGAGTGGGAGGCTGATTATGAAGAAGAAATTTGGTCCATTAAGTTCAAGGACAAGCAGCACAAAGTGATCGTGGAAAAACACTACGAAAGACAAATAGAGGAAAAACATTAAAAACATTAGAAGAAGAGCAGTAGAGACGTGGGGTGATTTTAAACAACCAAAAAATAAAAACACTGAATCTAAAATATTACAGTGCAGATTACCTGAAAAGGGTGCTGGTAACATTTTATGCCTACATTTAAACCTCAAAGCCAAGGACAAACTACAGCCTTTCAAGTCTAGTAAGAGTACGTAGTCATCGACTGCCAAGTGCCTTAAGGTAACCCACTTCAGGTTCTACTTATCAACGACAGTTTTAAAATCTGTACTTAAATGTTAGAGAAAATGTGGTAAAGATTTAAGCATCAACCATCCACCTGGAGTCTTAGAGAAAACGCAGCTGAAGACACAATTGTAGGTTGACATGAAGCTGTGTTTAACGCAGAGAGGGAAACTGTGTTGTTCCTTTTGTTTGGTTAGTTGAGGTAAAGATGAGTTGGAATATATTCCACTCTCCTAGAATTACAGAACCAAAACCCACAAAGATACCAAGTATTCTACTGAAAATAAATCTACACTGTTTATTTGCAAATCTGGGTCCATTATGATCCATTATGCCCTGGGGCAAGTTTCCACATGTTCGCCACAGCTTTTATCAATTTATTTAGGCTTTAAGATCTAGTCCCTACAGATAATTTGATGAGTGCTGCTTTAGCTTCCTGAGTACGACTAATGCGGCACACCATCTTCTGCTGTTCTTTTTGCCCTTGAAGACACTGTATTGTAGTTCTGTATAATTCTGGCCAAATATTTTTGTTCACAATAATCTAAAAACATAAAATGCCTAACCTTGGCTCTCACCTGAACGTAGTTTAATACAGTGCATACTGTATTGAGGACGCTTTTATAGAATTATCATTTTGAAGGTCATCTGGAGAGAGCAGCTAGCTATAGTAATGACAATTGGCCAACACAAAAGTGCCATCTTGAATTGGGAAGATTGCTTTTTCATAAATAAGATGACATAGCTTTACTAGTTGGTATATTCTTTTTTATTTGAGAGGTGTAATTGGCAGTGCACATAATCTACGGTAGAGGTTTGCTAACACAATGCAATCACTCAGTTCTTTTCTAACAGGGGCGCTCACGGTTTTGCTGCAGCTCCTTTTCCTGCTCTGCCCTTTCCCTGACACAAATAATGACATGATAGGCTCTTTGGGGGAAATGTGTGCTAGTGATGGCTACAGCTCTGTCCAGCTCTTACTCACCCTCTCTCTCTCTCTCACTCCCTCCCTCTCTCTCTCTCTCTCTCTCACACACACACATCATTATATTGTGGACCAACAGAGAGCTCAACAAAGATGCAATTCATAGTCAATCCACTGAAGCAATCAAAACCGCTTTGTAGGTCTAAATTTTTCCTACAAAAATCACTCTCTTTATTCATTTCCTTTACTATTCACCTAAAACCAAGAAAGCTACCTAGGGTGGTTAGTGATTTTGGAAAATGAAAGTGAATATCTCAATTGTGACTGCAGCTGTGGTTCTTGATTGATATAGATGTATTAGCCGCATACATGGAGATTGCAATTTATATCCTCTCACTGCTATAAGGGGCCATTTTCAATCACAGCCTCCAATCAGCCCACAGTTCTATGCAATACAGTCACTGATGCTGTTTCTATTGTCTTAACTATTTTTACTCCAGAAATCTAGTCCGCATTAAAATAAGAGCGAGCGCTGTGATAAATCTTTAAAAAGACATATATGAATGAGTGCAGAATCCCTTTTGTCAGTTTAAACACAAGTGATAAGCTTTGAAGTCTAAGTGTGTCGCTTCCTCTATTGTCGTTATTTTTCTGTAATAATTATTATGTCTAGTTTTAGCCTGTACAAACACATAAGCTATGAGGTCAACAACTTAACATGTTTTAAATGTCTGTTAGCTACCTGAGGTGATAATTGGAGGATTTGGCTCCATGGGGAGCACTGAATGGTTACCTCTGAGAAACCTGTTGATAGCAGTCAAAAAAAGGACGAATGGAAGGTACAGCCTGATTATTTTAGAACTGCATTTTACTGAAAGTTCCCATTTTTTCCTAATGTGTTAATATTGTGAATTAGTTGTGACAGAAGTTATCATTAGTCCAAACTGACATCTCAAAATTGTGAATCAATGTGCAGCCCCCAACTGCTTGCATTAGGTTATAACCTAAAATGTTAATTGAAATGTATGAAATAACATGAATATTCTAACTTGAAAAGTTGAAACCTGTCATTTAAAAATGCTTTGACCTTCACTTTTTTTCAGCCCCACTTTCATAAAACAGAAGTTTGGCATAAGAGTTGGCAGCACAAATATTACAGGCTTGGATTATTGCCACAGTGTCAGAAGTTGTATATGACTGCATTAGTGGTTTTGACATTCAGGAGTTAGACATTTATTTACTCATTTAAAGTTGCTTCATCCCATCAAGTGCAGCAAAGATGACAATTTATTGCAATGTCCTTAACTGTCTGTTGTTGCAGAGAACAGAGCAATAAATAATTCAAGATGGATGTTGTTATGCCTGTTTGTAAGTGGCTGTATACATTCGTATATTGTTTTTATTAACAGTTTTTATTAAAAATAAAACGCATCTGCGTCTGTGTTCGAGTTACTGCCTTATGCGATATCTTATTCTGACAAGTAAAAATGAGAAAAGTGAAAATTCACCATTATCTGACTACATCAGACTCATGTTGTCTACATTACAGTAACAGAGGAGTAATTATGGAGATCTGACTTGTGACACATCACAACTCGGCGGAAATTACACCTCGAGGTAGATAAATCATTTCTCTCAGGGACACATCCTTCTCTCTGAGAGACGAATGCAGGTTTGTATGACACATAAACTGAAACTGGGACCGTTTCATCAGAGCTTCTGCACGCTGCTGATAGTCTGTATAATTGTGATATGGAAGACAACAAATTGTTTAGGACAGAGTTAGAAAGCACAAGTTTCCACCGTGACCACAGAAAAAAAGCCACAGAAGACCGTGGAGGCAATCACCGTTTTAAAAGCTCCTTCCGCTTTTAAACGGCTGGGTTTTGTTGGCAAGCAAAATACAAACGAAAAAAATGCTTTACTTTTAGGCTTTCAGATGGTGGGGGAAAACTACTCTTAATATATAGTGTTGTAAATCTGTCCACTTGTCTTTATGCAGGTAACATCTTTTCTAATGGGTATAATAGGGAATGTTCAGTTCTGCAGGAAACAGCAAAAAAAAAAAAAGATAAACATTTGACTTCTACAAATTGTAATAAACTCAATTAATTTACTGCACTGTGTTCCATTACTAAGATGTTAAACTTCTATCACAAATATTCTCATCATTAATAGAACCTACGTGATATTTTCTCAGGTAACAAACCATTCCTGATTACGTTCACATTACCAGCTCATAACCAGACAGCAGATGGATACAGTAAGAGCTGGTAAACAGCAAAGTTAGCAGAGAAACAGCCAGATACAGTCACAAGGCAAAGGTGGTGGCACTGTTTGCAATTAAGCAGAGCAAGCTTCTTAAATAGTAGGGATATGTGATCTGAATTTCACCCATGTCAAAGACATTAAAACACAATATTTCTAAGCTGATGAAGCATAAAAAAAAAATAATGTCACATGTCTTCATTAAACACACATTAAATATACAAAGCTATGGCCAAAAGGTAACAGCAACAGTAGGCTTCTTTTAGGAGTTCCTGTGAACCAAAGACTGAAGTAAAAGAATGTGAATACGGGACTACCAAGCACCAGTTATGCAGAAATACAACAATGATAATTTTTCTCAAACTGCTGTGCGAATTGACAAACCGAAAGTTGAGATGAGTTTTACTTTTTCTAGCACTACATTGTTGATAATTGGTCTCATTTTGTTATGTTTTATGTAAGTCAAGCTTGTGCCAGAGATCAAAATACACGCCTGTCACCAGTCACCACCTGAACAAGTTTAGACATTTGTCCTTCAAGCCAGCAAAGACTAATGCAATTTCAGTTTTTAATATTACCTTTGTAATGATTTATGAGGAAGAAAATGCATTCAGCAAATCTGTTAAACACATACGCCATGTAGGTGGGAAATAATTGTAAGGAGAAACTTTGTTTACAGCAAAACTCTGCAGGGCACCATTCATTTTCTGCCAAGAAACTAGTTGATTAAGTGTTTCAGACAGACATTCGTCACACACCAAACTGACCAAGTTTTATGCACAGTTTATTTTAAATATTTTTTTCACTGACACACCTGCAGCAAAAATCACCTAAGTGTGTATCATACAGTGGCAGCCTCAAGCAATCGACAAAAATAAGATTAAGAAAAAAAAAAAATCAATGTGTGTCTTCGTTCTTTTGGAGACAGACCTCAAACTTGGCGGTTAAAAATCAAGTGGATAGAAAAAAATTGCAAGATTGATCATTGCTTTTTCGGGTTCTAAACAGAAACATCTGATAAAATTTGATGAATCTCTGCAAATGAAAACCAAATTTAAGGCATGCTAATACAAACAGATGAGATGTCACCGCATTCACTGATGCAGAAAGTATTTTTTTTCTTTGCAAGGCTAAAAGACAACTAAATTTGAATATCTACATCCTATTCATCTCACAGCTAATCTCAATGTGCCTCCCATGTGCTTCTTATCTGAAGGGCTTTTAAACTGGCACATCCCTGAATACACAAACTCACAACACTGCAATAAGCCAAAGCTGCAGTCATGGCATTACTGCACCCAGAATTCTTGCACCGCTTGTTCAGATTGGAGTAGTAATTCCCATCTTGGCATCTGCTCTACCTCGCAGTCGATGGATGGAACACGCATATGAGGCGAATCCAGCCCACTCCAGGGTCTTTGTAGTACGTGGGTACGGGCATGAATGTCTCAGCCATGGCATCTTTCCATGGCAGTAGATTTTAATGTTTCCACTGAGGGGAGTAATTGCAGACAGGCAAAGCCAGACTGGCAGTGCACACACCACACCACATATACACACAAACACAAACACAGACACACACACACACACACACTCTCTCTCTCTCTCTCTCTCTCTCGCCCACTTCACACTGAGAGGCCATAATGACAGTGCTAATGGTATCTGCTATCAAAGGCAGGAGAATTAGCCATGAAGGACACCCAACATCCCAGACACAGGCTTAAATGGGATGTTTAGATGAGTTAAAAACAAACACTGTTAATAATGTCAGACAGGCATGAAGGAAAAATTAGTACCGATGTAATGGGAATGATATAGAATTGTTGTTCGATTTTCATAGGAATAAGCTAAGGAATTAACACCTTTTCAATCATGTCTTTCCATAAATCTGATTTATGGTGTGGCATTTCCACATCATATAGTGCCATGCAAAGCTGTAATTAGTTGTGCGGCAGAGAGAGGATGAATTATGCTTTTTGCCCTCCTTTTCATGAAGGTTTTATTTCTGGGTGTTAAGGAAAGAAGCAGCAATGTAAAGTTCACGTCTGTGGTACAATACTACAAAAAGGCCTATTATAAAGTACTCAGCTTTCTGCACTTATTACCCCAGTTCAGCTGAGACTCCAGACTATGACAGTGTGCTTAATCATTGTGCTCCCTTTGCTTCCAAGTTTGTTTTTGTGTTGTGTGACAGCAGCATAATCAGAAGAGTTTCAATAGTTGCATCGGAGGATTATCAGGCCCAAAGTGAGTGGATGTTAAAACTGTTCAAATGTAAAAAAGAAAAAGTTTGATCCTCAAAAAGAAGGGTTACACAAAAGAGTTTCCAAGAATAATTGTGTTTGCCCTACTCTGCTTTACCTCACAGAAAAAGCTGTAAAACCTCTCCCACCTGTCCTGTGGGAGGAAGTCAGAGGTAGAACTTTGCCAAAAGGTAATATTGTCTTTGGAAGAGGCAGTAAAGATTATACATTATTCATCACATCTGGTCAACTTCAAAAGTAAGATGTTAGCAACTGAAAGGTTTAACTCTAGTGCTATCACCACAGAGACCCCCCCCCCCAAAAAAGAACACTTTCTGTTCTTTGGAAGCAGCTTCAGATGCTGTCTCTAGTCTGACAACAAAAGAGTATCATCAAGACTGACTGAGAACCCTGAAGTCCTCAGTTAATATCAGCTCAAAACAGACATACTATACTATACTAGTACATGTCATTAAGACGCTGTAGCACAGACAGGCCAATGATGTAAGTACATTTAGAAAACTAAATGTACATTTTATGCATTTAAGATAAATGTTGCCAAATATATTATTATCACGCATGTAGTCTTTTGATTTCTTAGCTAAAAAATTAACTTTATCAAAGAGACCTGATCCAAATAAGATCCAAACACTAAGAAACTGTTTTCTGCATATACTTAATATATACCGTTTTCTGCTCAAGCAAATCCCAGATGTACTTTGGTGAGAGACAGGGTACATACTAGACAGTTCTACAGTCTATCACAGGGCCAGACCGAGACAGACAACCATTAATGATTACACTTAATTAATCTCAATGCATGTCTTTAGACTGCGAGAGAAAACCCGAGTATCTGGGAAAAACCCTCACAGGCATAGGAAGAACATGCATCCATACAGAGCCGTCCCAGCAAGCAGGTTCACCACCTTCTTCTAACCACAGCTCCACTGTCCCACCACACAACGAAGATGTCATTGGTAAATACTTGACATAGCAAGGAAAAGAGGGAACTCGAGAGATTTTCCCGTTACAGCTGTAAAGTGAGGAAGAAATGTGAAAAGATGAAGGCCAGACACACAGCCCCAAAACTAGTTGAGAAGCAAAGAGAGGAAAGGAATCGAGAGAGCTGCTGGGGGCAGTTTGTTAGACCACAGAGACAGCCATCTGATTACTTTCTTCCTAAGCTAACGATGGCTCTCACAACAGCAGGGGTACAACAAATATCTTACAGCCCTGGCATCCCTGCTAGGGCCTATTGTGAAACTATAAATCAACAAACTACTACCAGACCATAACATTAACTGCTCTCTGTTTCTCAGTTTCTCAGGCCACTGAATATGCAGAGAAGATAAAGAAATCCAAAGGTGCATTTTGATGTAAGTGTATTTGAGGAGGCAGGACGGCGAGGAAGGCAGCAAAGCAAATGGACAAAAAAAATATATGACTACAAGCTGAATTTAATTTCACAGGACATAAAGCTAGTCTTTATTAGTTTTTCCGTTTCAGACTGTGAAGCGTCATCTAAAGCCATAGGCCACGTAATATGTTGTACCTTGGAATTATTGAAAATCAAATTATAAACAATAACTATGCTTCCTCTCTCACTCCCTTATTATAAATTACACTCTAGGAGATGTATCATTTTGTGTGTGTCCTAAATCTCAAAACAATGCGTGAGAGCAATTTTATTGTTTTCACAAATTGAAAACAGACATTCTTAGCCTCTCACCATTTCAGCAAACTGACCAAAGAAGTCAGGGGAGACAGGGGGTGTAGAAAATGTGTTATCTGATGAAAACTCACCTTCATTAGCCGTAGGTCCCTTTACTGAGCTGCCTGGTGTAATTGGCGCAGCAGAAAAGCAGCCTTTAATGAGTGCCCTGCAGAACAGAAGTGGAAAATAGTATATGTATAGATGGTCAGTACGTCTTCTTTTCATTATGTCCACAGAGGTTTAAATGTCTTTGTTTCACACAGATTAAACAATGTGATCAACAGCAAAACACATATTAGCATGTTCTATACCTAATGGTCGACGTCTATTAAGAACTGCTTTCTTTCACAATTCAGAATCTGTATTCTACAGCATGTGTGACGGATTACACACAAACAGCACAACAGGCTGCTTGATGCTAGTCATCCATAGTTGTTGGCATCAACAACTTTGGATGACATTGCATAAGTGCATAAAAAAAAAATATGTTCATCACTCCTGCAGCCATCCTCAACACAAATCTTTCCTTCCTTGATAAATTCCTCAGAAGGAGGACTGAAAAAAGAAGTCTTTTTTTTAATAGTGCAGGTGTAAAAGACATCTAATACCACATGCTCTAACAAGCCCAGCCAACAACTTCTGCTTTATACAGTAAGTGGGGCGTGAATGAGAGCCATTGGCCTTCAGATGATGCATATTCGCTGTCTTCAACCTCCGAAGAAAAACATTTAACGTGATGAGCAGGCAGCAGATACAGTAGGTGTGAAGACAAACTGTAAGGAAAGTAGGCTGAAAAGGCTCATTCCTTGTTCCATATTGGCTGCATCACCACACACTTTATCAGACCCGCAATTTCTCTCACAAAGACAAGTTGTTCCTCTGTTATACAAATTGTCATAAATTAAATCTGATATATTATTTGAATCACAACATACTTTTAAAATGCTTTAGTTGGGGCCTCATTTAAATGGTAAAATGGCTTTCGCATATCTGTCTGTTGGCTGCCGCAATCTCATTATGACTGAGTCAATTAAGATCTCATCGGGGGTGACATTTGCCTGCACGCTCTTTCCCTCATGGGCTGGCAGGATGAGAAAGTCAACGCCATGTCCCCCGAGATGAGAGTAATGAGAGAGAACACCAAGGGCTCAAGGTCTTGTTGCAGCCCGTAACATATGAATGAATGAATGCGTATAGAAAATGTGTCATCTTTTCATTTCAAGCAGAAAATCAGTGTATCCCTTTGTACTATACAGATGCATGCATGACAGAACATAGACAGATGAACACAAACACATAAAATGGGGATAGTAATCAGATTAGATTTTTTATTTTTATAAAGACATATCAATAAATATTGACGTTTCTTCTGGCAGGGCCTTTGTAGTTCAACTGTGACATCTTAATGTTTTAGTCTATTTGACGTACTTCTTTATTATTCAAACTGGACAGGATAACAAACAGGTGGCTGATTATCAGTAGTGACCGTTTTCACATGACTTCACACCCTCGTGAGAATGCCCACTTGGAGGCAAAAAAAAGGTTTTGGTCCGCAGGGTACTTTACCTGGAACATTATGTTCCAGGTACAGGACTCCACAGTTTGTGTGCAGCTGCCAGCAAAGTATATTCATGGGACCCACATGTAAATACACTTTTCCAAACCCTGCAAAATCATCTGCACTACATCGTGCCAAACTGTAAATGGAGGGTCATATAAACTTAGGAAGGGTTTACCTTACGCTCTTAAAAAGTTTTGAAGCATTATATCATGCATTATGGGTATATATTGCTAAAGCAGTGCCCAGACTGGGACTTTGTTTTTTGTGGTTAAATATTGCTGAATATACTGTATATGGGTCGAAAGTGTGCAAAACTTGTAGTTTGTTCCTATATCTGTTTTTTCAGTTGTTTCGAACATATAGAACAGATTACCAGCTCTATAGTGCAGTGCAGTAGAGTTTCTGGTGTTTTGTTTGCCCCCCAGGGCTTCGCACAATTCAAATGACAAGTTACACTGTACCTTCCAAACAAAGCTGAGTGACTGCAAGAGGAAAAAGCTAGAAGGTTCTGCTTCCTTACACACACACACACAAAATAAAAATGACACGTCAGCAACCCAATCCGACCTGTTGTGAATTGTTCGCTAACACACAGACTGTGATAAAACAGGGTACCACAGTTTGCTTGGGGCAGCCTCGTGTCAGCAACTAAAAGAAGCTTGAAGCCAACAGAGAACTCTGTCACAGAAACTGTGTTAGTGAGAAAATGTTTCTCGCCATACAGTGCACAGGAGCCATCACAACTTTCAGGGGTTTGCTTGATTATTTAACATATAATATTATGTATATAACAGTAACTTCACACATCGGTTCATTGCTTTTAAACAAGTCCACACACTCTATCAAAACCTAACCCAACGTTTTGCTGCCTGAGTCCAACTACACATGGGACTCTTGAGTAAAACTCAGGTGTGTGGGATGACAGTCCTGTACACCCACCACCCCTACCAACCACCTCTCAACAACTTGCCTTCTTGATGTCAAATGTAACACTTAATTCATGAAACTTAATATATTCACTCATTATATTCCCAAAAAAAAGAGTGGTCTATCTCTCAACCCGCAAAACGCTCAATCACGTCCCTAAACTGCCTTCAGCCCATGACAGAAAATACTGACGTCAGGTTAGTGCCAGATTATTCCACCTGCACCTGCATGTCTCCAAACCTTTGGCACAGTTTGGATGTATGATTGAGGTGCTTTCTAATGAATTCTCAGAGGCCAGGTACTGATAATGTGTTAACAGCAAGCAGAGAGAGACATCAATAAACAAGGGGGCATGAGCCTAATTGGACAGTATAGTGCTCCTGAGGGGACAGCACTAGATAAAATACAGAGGTAAATATAATATCCACCAGCTGCTTCGTTGCATAATAGTCAGTTTGACAGGACCACAGTTGCTACTCTCATTGGTTTTATCATTTATCATTGCACAGAAATTACCAGGCAAACATTGCATACCTTTGCTTCACCTTTTAACAAGAGCATAGCATCAATCGACTTTATCGGAGGCCAGCTGGATAGCGGTCTGTATGATGAGGTGCGTCACAAAGGACCCTGTTTTACATAAAGCTGCCATGATGGACACCATGTCACCCTTGCTGTTAAGAACTGATGCTAAGACAAAATGAGTTGTCCGTCTAGGGACATGTCATACAGGAGATAGCTGCCATTTAGATGAGAGGGCAGGAATTGAGAATGTTCTTTCTTGCTCATCTATCCAACAGCGTAAAATGTGCTGACAAGTTTATTGCTGTGTCCCATCCTTGAATGAGCGCTTATTACTGTGGCAAAAGCTGATAGTAGGGCCGTGCCAAAAGAAGTTTATCACATGAGCCGGGACAGACTTTAAAAATGCGTCAACAAATTACTTAAGCATGTGTAAATGAAGCAGGAAGTAAAATATTTTGCAATAGAGGTACAAAAGTTAGAGTGAAAGTACCAAGAAATATGATTCAGGGGTTACATGTATCCAATATTCTTCTTCAGTTAAATGATTAAAAAAAGAAAAGACTGCATACATCATGCATACAGCATAATAAAAATACACTTGGCTCGGCCATCAATGTGTGCTGCAGATTTTTATTGGGTTAGCATATATGGTTGCCCACTTGAACACAATGGAGAAACTTTTGACAAATGTTTATCAAAATGTTCAGGGATTTATGAGTACACAAATTAAATAATTTAAGCCAACTGATGATAAATGATTAAAAGTAAAATAAAGTGAACAGAGCTGATTGAAACTAAATGTCGCATGTGACTTTGAATTGAGAAAGACAGTGAGAAGGCAAGGCTAACATGTGCTACAAACCCCAGTATCCTACTTAACCAGTCTGGTCACATCTTCTTGCAAATTATACTGCTTATTATCCCTGAGTGCTCTATCACAGCCCTAAATCAGACTGAATTATGGGTGCACAGCCTCTGCCTGTGACCAAGCAACACTGCCAGGCTGACAGCCAGAACATCATCTTACTCCTTCCATCTCCTCTGTGTCTGTCTGCGTTTCATCCTCTTTGCTTCTTACATTGTGTGCCAGTGTGTCTCTTTCAGTTAGACTTCACTACAAATCCAATCTCTCCCTTGATTCTCTTTATCTCTGATTTCAATTTTCTACCGCTTTAAACTTAGCTCATTTCTCCTTATTAAATTTTTTGGCTGAAACTAGCAAACCCATAGACTATCCCTCCACTGGCCCTTCCCATTTACAGCAGTTGTCAATTACAACAGATTTGCTGACAGACACTGAAAAAGATATCATATTGTACCAATCTGAAAAGCCATTTAAAATCAGTTAGACTGGACATTAAACAAATTCTACCTGACCAGCAGCCTAATATAAATCTGTGTAATGTTCAATTAAGCCCTTACGTGTACAGAGAGTTTAGAAAAAGCAATTAGGCATGAATATGATATGTCCATCTTGTAACTGACAAAGAATAAAGAAGACTTCCCCTCCTGCGTATATACAGAGAAAAGCAAAATCAGTAGAGGTTGAAGTTGAGATGGTTCATTATCAACATGGCAGACAATTGAAAAAGCAAGGTTTGTGTCATGGTTATGTGTGAGAATAAAAGGTGTTGGAATGGCTCCTGTAAACCATTTAATGAAGGTTTTTATGCCTTCAGCCAGGGTCAGACTACTGCTGTTAAGGATGCTATCACACTCAAGAAGTATATATGACTGGCGTTCATAAAACTTTGGCCCCTTCAGCCATCCACTAAAAGTCTAGATAATGTCTGAAATCATCAGGAGGGGGTTTACTGTATGTGTGAACTCATTTCAATACAGGAAATACGACTAAATGCATTTAGCATTGATATCAACGCAACAACAGCCAACATTACTATTGAATGCGTAGTGTCATCCGCCATCGCCATCAAGAAACACACAGACACTTCCGAAGCTTTGTTTTGTGCCCAAGCACCACCCCATGCCCAGTTATACAGAGTACATATATACAGATTTCTTCACAAATGAGAAGCATCTCACCTGGACTATCTCCCGATGCTGGCTACATGTCTGAAGGGGGAAACTCCTGACATTCTCTGAAGCAGGGCTTACTTCAATCAACTCTACTTTGACACTATACATCTGAAGCAACACAGTATCAGGAACAAGGTAAATGAATAAATTACAGTACTTAATCAGTTGGATGTTTTTCTGTATTGCAAAATTACTGACACCTAAATTAGGGTGAAGGGTTGAAGTCAGATATATTTGCCATGTACTCACTGGCTAAACACCAGTAACAATAAGAAAAATGGTGAATACAGATTAAAAATTAAAGACAAACACGTATGATAGCCATCATGAAAGCCAAATCAAGTCACCGGCTTGTTCATAAAAAGCATTATTTCAAACGGAACACATTTTTCTTTTCTAGTTTTGAAGTTTGTGTAGTTTTCTAACTGAGGTCTCTTAAGATAAATTGAAATCCTATGCACCAGTGAGTGACCCATTTATATTTTTTAATTTGAGAGGGGGGTAAACGCAATCATGCTGTGTAATTAAGTGACAAAATATCTTGACAACATGAAACGGAAATGAGAAAATTAGAATTAATTGTGGAATCTCAAAGGGCCAACCCCTCTCTCACAGTTGTGCATATTTTTGCAGATTTCGGAAATTTGACTTGCAGAAATGTTGCTGTGTATTCCCCAGCTCTGTGTAACCTGTTACATCAGGATGAATCCATGATGAGAGCTCAGCAGTTTTTTTTCAGCAGCAGCAGTCCTTAATGATCAGTTTTATACTTATACAAATCGCATTACCAAGTATCTCACTCTTGGACTTAATTATGAGTTCCTCAGTTTGCCACTTTGAGCCACTATAAATGTTAAGATCTGTTCCATTGTTAAGAAATGAAACAGTCACTGTCTAGATAAAACTTTTAACTTAATTAGAAAAAACCTACTGGTAATAGAAGATATTTTAAAACCCAACAAACCTTTTTTGCCCAACAAGCCTCTAAGAGTAGCCATCAGATCAGTGGTATTAAGCTGCCTGATCTGTTCCACATTTTTCCACAAGAGCAATTTCAAAGACTCAAATCTTTTTTTCTCCATCTCTCTCATACCTTAGATTTAGACTACCTAAGGCCAGGTTTAACAGAGTGAGAAATCCCTTTGTCCCCTACAATCATATTTTTTAGGGCTGGCTGATGAATCTTCCACATAAAAATTTGTGGGTTTAGAATCATGAGATGGTGATAGCGATTGTGTTTTTAACTATGTGTTGAGTTAGATCCCTATTGCCGAGTGCACTCCCAAGCTGGCATGTGTTTTATGTGTATTACAAACAAACTCAGGTGACAGTTCATTGAGCCCACTTAGTTAAAATGTATGCTGTAATACTGTAATACAACAGTTCTACAATCAACCCAGACTTTCCAAACAACAACATTTGTTTTTCCCCCGGAAAAACCAGGTAGTGATTAGGCGAGTTGTACACTCTAGTTTGTGTTATACTGTGCTAGATTTAAGCAGCTGCTTCTGGTATTTGGATGACACCAAATAATTTAAATATCATGTAAAAAGTAATAAAAAAAACAAGTGGCAAACAGTTGTTCACTTTTTTTAAACAAAAAGCTTAAGAAATAACACTTAACTGGCTATTAGTTGAGCAGATAGAGAGTTTGTTTCTCGGACCACTAAGTGAACCAGTAAGTTACTAATAAAAAAATATGAATATAAAAAAAAAATCCAGTGGGCTCATTGGAACATTAAAAGTAGAATTTAACATGTTAAAATCATTTTAAATGCTTGGAATATAAGAATAAGTTTATGTACCTGAAAGAATAACATGAACTAAAGTGGAAAAAATATGTTCAAGCAACCACTATAGAGCAACATCTAAAACTGATGTAAGCTGTACCCCAGTTATGACCCTAATAAATTTTGTTTCTTCTGCTGAAATGCCACTTGTCCATATATCTTTACACAGTTATATCACAATGGCACCGACACATTACATTGTTGAAGTCACACTGACTGAGTCACACATACACTCAATGTAAATGAGAATTGTGGAATGAAGAAAACCAGCATCCCGGTCACCCAGTAGAGCAGTGTCTCTGGCTGGGGTTTTAAACCTTTAACAAAGGTCTAAGGCACCAACGAATAAACTTATAAAAGTTTCAGACTGTTGGACATTATATGTGAATAGAGGTATTTCATAGTTGGTTTTAGTGTCTGTAAGGGGATTGTTGTACTGTTAATTTGGAAAATGACCAAACTTGGCCTTTAAGAATAATGACTCCCATTGAGCCACAATGTTGGCTGTGCACTTGTATACAAAGCTGTACAAACTATAATCCACTTATAGTATACTTATATAAGCTATGTTATTGTTCCAACACTTTTGGAAAACATTTGTTGTCCATTTTACAATATGAGGATCGTAAAAAAACAACTTATGGCTAAAATCCCAGAGAAGACATCCAAGATGCCCACGATCCTTCGTATTGTGTCATGTGTCATAAGCGTGAGTGTATGAGCATTTTGAGCTAAAATATTCAGCAGGATTAGTGGCACTCCTGTGGCAGGTCCATATGGCACAGAGCTCAGCTCCAAGGCTGGCTCCACTCATTAACATTCCCCAATCACAGGGGCTAAGGGGAATGCACAGACCTCTGTGGGTGGGTGGGTGGGTGAGTGCACGTGCGTGTGTGTGTGTGTGTGTCCTTGCTCAGACCTACATCACAATCATATGTACCCAGCACTCTCATAGTAGCAGTGATACTAGCTGTGCATTTTCTACTTGTGTGCACGCACACTTATTGCAACATATTGGTCCTAATGAGAACCTATAAATATAATCTAACAGTTATGGTGATGAATGCAAACATGAGCTAATTTGATGAAGAGCAGAATGGGAGGGAGGGGAGTGGGCCAGGATCAATGCTCAAAACATTGTGTTGCATTCCAATAAGGGTGTCTGCCATATGCTTGCAGTTGAAATGGCAGCTGCCTCCAAAGTTTCAGATTTCATGTTTTTGTGGTTTTGTGCCCTGGCGCCAGTGTGATTCTGTACTAATTACTATTTTGGAACACAAGAAAAAAGAGGAGACAGACAGACAGAGAGGGGGTGGGAGAAGGAGAGAACGGGGGGAAAGATGGAAAAATACCATTGTTGGTCTTAAAAAGTTTCTATGTACACTTCTGCTATTCAACTTGCCTACATCAAATAAAACCTAGCAACCGTGCAACTGAAAAAAAAAAAAACACGAATGCTTTTTATTAGCATAATATGGAAATATTACTACTACCCTACTTGATATAATATCACTATAGCATGAACTTTCTGTGAGTAGTGTCTGTTACTAGTAAATACAGTATCAGTAAAATGTTCAGAGCTAACTTACTGCCTTAACACTAAACTTGTAGTGACATTGATTAACTTTTTATGTTTGGGAATTGCATTTTGTTTTCATTTCAATGTGATTTGGTTTAATATAGAAACCTTCGACTATGTTTTTCTTCTAAATTCAGGCAAAGTGCTTTTGAGGCCTAAACCTAACCACAGAATGAAGTCAGGATGTGAACTGGTCTTTGGTATGACAGTAAATATGCTTGTAACCATCATTAGCCACTAAGTCTTTCCTTCCAGAGCTAGCTCTCAACCTGCCCGATATTTGTCTCAGTGTTTGCCGCCATCATATCTTCTAAACACCCATGAACACACCAGTTCCCAATGTCACTCTACCAGATTATCCACGGTGTTCACAGACATACTCTCCAGGCAATCTCGTTTCGTGTTTTGACCTTTAAAAAGGAAGCCCACACTCGTCTTTAGAACGCAGAAATGCATAAATGGACTGGCCTATATGGATTGAAATATATATGGTTATTCTGGTGCATCTTCTCCACACACATATAAAGCAGTACAGCCAAGTCTTGAATCACTGCCGCCTAACATTTACATAGTTCACAGAAGACAGTAATTTTTAAAAACTTAAAAGCCTTGCTGGTCTTCACTGACTACATATACAGTACACGTTACAGTTAAAATTGTGTTCTGCAATTAACTCATCCCCCAGCCACATAAGGGGCCCAGGGAGCTAGTGCTGCGTGTCTCATTCAAGGACACACCTGGTGCATGGGCTGGGATTTGAACTAGGAGACTTCTGAATCCCAGCCTGATGCTCTACCCATTAAACACCTAATTATGTTTCAAACACTGACTCATTAAAACTTTTGGTGTGTATTAATAAGTATTGGTTGATTCTCCTAGTAAATAATTTGGCTAAATGCCAACAAAGAAAGATATTGGTGGACACTATATTAAAGCATTACATGCCAAGTCCCTAGTTGTCCTGCATTCAATGGCCATCATCTGCCATTATATTTTTTTTATCAGCACCTTAGCTATAGGCAGTAAGTAACCTGCTCCACATGCCAGTAGGCTCTGTAGGTCATTATCCTGCACTATGTTAGCAGCAGTTATGTTTATTAGAAAAAAAAATAGATTTAGGCACAAAAAATGACATGCAAGGGTCATGGAAAGTTTGTGGGGTGCTCTCCCACCCATCTACCCCAACCACCCTGTTAGTAAAACATTGTCCGCTTATGAAATTATGTTACCAAATGTAACTGCGGTGCCTTGCATTTTTACCACTGTCCTTAAATGTTCTTAATTTGCGACACGTCTTTGTTATTTGAGCAGGTGATCTACCCAACCACATCTATGGGTTGATAATGACAACTCACCTTTCCATGGTACAGTAACACTTACATTTACTGCTTTTCCTGATTTTAAAATTATTTGATTACATCACACAAATAATACTGCGATCAGGCAGAATGTGTGCTTCAGAGGAATCAGCTGCTTAGCATTTATATACTTTAAAGACTCATTTCTTTTATTTTCCTAACACACCTGCAAAATGAATCCGTCAAATCCCCCAATGTCTACAAATCTGTAGAAAACTCCCCATCTCCACTGTTGTTACTAGCATTACTTTCCATTCCACCAAGTCCATTTAAAAAGCCTGAATCTCACATAGACAGTAAGTGTCAGAACACATTGTGGCTGACCTGTGGGTCAAAATATCAGCTGTCTCATCAGAAACCACCCAAGGGTGCTTCACAGAAAATACCAAGGTCAAACTCATCCTGTCTCTGGTAAACAGAAACATTATGGCCTTGTTAGTAATGCCAACTCTCACACAAGTCCTATCTCAGACAGATGGTGAAGAGAAAACGCTTTAGAAATGCTGTAGAATGATATCACTGACACATAGCTTCACATTTTAATTCTGTATTTTATTGCATTGTAGATTTATTCTCAATATCAAATAATAAAAATTTAATTTTGTCCATCAAGCCACACTAATACAGGACTGTATCATCACTCATGAAGTACAGGTACAAAATAACCATTTCCTCTTATTGCAGATTCCAATATTTTTACAAAGAGGCAGACAAAACTAAAAGAGGAAAGGTTTGAGGTTTAACTAATGATTTGCTAGCTACAGCTTATTTAATTTGTCTTTTTACTTTTAACATTTTTTTTGAATGCATCTAATTATCAAAGCTTATTCAAAAAGTGTGTTTAGCAGTGAGGGCAGAAGAGCACCGTTGGTGGAATAGATTCCACCAACCTTGCCAGATTAGACTATGTGTGTATATATGTACTCTGTTGTGTGTGTCTCTATCTCTCTATGGATGGATGGATAAATGGATAGACAGAGAGAGAGAGAGAGAGAGAGAGAGATAGACAGAAAATCAATAAATGACCCAGCAAGGAAATTTGTACCTTCCCTGGGTCATTTCAAAAGTCAGGATTAATATTATTTAATATTAATTTCAATTATGTTTAAAATTAACTAATGCACTACTTTCAATTTAGTATTATCTCCATCTATGATGCCGAGTTTCTCCACAATTCATGGAAAGTCTGGTTCTCTACAGAACCACAAACTTACAGTTAGTCTCACAAAAGTCAGAAGACCATTGGATCACTAATCGCATTTACATGCACCTAAGTAAGCAGGTTACTTAGAGAATTTAGCTTTCTCGGGAAACATCTTTTGCCTGCACTTCAGTAACCTGGTTACTGGAAATCTGCGTGGTAATAATAAATGGTATGCTTATGCTTAGGTAGACTTTAACAACCAGGTGCCATCACCCTGTTGATGTCTCCCTCATTCAGTCAGCGGCTTGTTCCCATTTTCAGCCTTGTTATGCAGATATGAAGATTAAATAAGAGATGGAATATATATAGATTAGACTAATTTAATAACAGAAAGCAATACCATCACAAGACCTCTTTCACTTGTTAGACAATTTTAGGGCTAAATGACTGTAGCAAAATGCGTTCTTTACAACATGCAGCTGCCCTCATTTCTTCAAAAGATTAAAGAGTCTTCTATAAACAACTGTTTACCATAGGTGTTGGACAAGCAGAGATGGTAATAATTCAAACAAGAACTTATAGTAGACAAAAAGAAGCAGAAAGCAGAACGGAAAAAGGAAACAAAAAAAGTGAAGGTACTTCTGTTCTTAAGGACATTTTCCTTTCAGAGAGAGAAAAGACTCCTCTCCTCAGCCTCAGTCATGCCCCTGGCTGTGCCTGTGTTTAGCTGTGGGAACAAACCACTTGGTGGCACGTCCTGAATAGGGGGCCTTTGACATTTGGTGAGGGCCTGCCAGCAAAAAGCCTTTGGCCCGCCTCTTTCTCCTTTTTATTCTAATCTTGTTGTTTTATTCATTCACAAACACACTTATCACAGTCCTTTTATGACTACCATCCTCTCCAGGTTACATGTTGCCTCTACTTTTTGTCATTCAACTTTTTTCACTGCTTCTCGCTTCTTATGCTGCATCAGAAGGAACACGAAAGAGACTAATGTGTAGATGTGTGTGTGTGTGTGTGTAGTAATTAGTCATCTTTTAGGAGCTCTCCAGACAGTGTGTCCTCAGGGCTGGCATCTCGCGTGGAGGGTTGGACTTGGTCACTTTGAGCTGGCCTGAAGGACTGGCAGGGTTTCCACTCTCACCCTTCGTGATATACTGATCCAAATTGTACTAACAAGTGCCAATAGAGTTAAACAGGGGCGTTTTCAGGATCTGTTTTATCTCTAACAACAAAAATTACAGTGTCCTGTGATTTTGCCAACTACCACCCCCCTTCCTTAGGGGTCATGATTGGAGTGAAGAGGAATGAAGGAGGGAGGAGTCAACTGCATGTATTAAGGGATATTAGAACCTGGTAGAACCTGGTCTGGACAATAAAAAACACGACTAATAATTTGTCATGTTTGTGTGCAAGCAAGTCTGAGTTAAATATCTTGTACAGTATGTAAAGACGCCAGACTGAAGACATTTTTGTTTTAATTTTTTTTAAAGCTCAAAAAGGAAAACATCAACTGCAGTGAATTAACATATTTTCTAAGGGTTAAAGGTCAGAATACTTAATTATATAAGAAATAATATATTAGAACAAAAGCAGGGGAAAACAGTCAAATGTGCAAGAATGTTCAAATATTTGGTTTTAAATTTAATATAACACTTTCATGTTAGACTTAAGTCATCTACATCATATAATGTGGTACAGCAACAGTAATTTACTAATACAATATTTTCAGAGCCTTATGGACTAATATACGCCTGTCAAGATTTGCCTTATAATTACCCTTACAATATCATGAATTAGATTCAGTATTCATACAAATATAGCCTCTGTCAGCACCTATAATCCATTCTGGTCCAAACACCAGGATGTGTGATGTGATGCAGGTATCTATCATAGATTTCCTAGGGCAATAATAACAACATTGGTCCATGTATATTGCAGGTTCTCTCGTGGTGTGTTTTGAGCACTCTGCCTCACCACAATCTGTTGGAGGACAAGGCCACATACTGCGTGAACCATACATAATCTATGAGCTGCCATGTTTGAATGGAGATAAGGATGAGTGGGCTGCTCAGCTGCTCTGCCAGACTCGGTGGCCGGCGCCTCATGACAAGTCAATGTGGAATTACACAGGTCGATGGGAGGTGGAGATGGTCACTGCTGGTGTCTAAAAGATTTACTATCTGCTTGATTTTCTCAAACAAAATAAACATCTTTCAGTATGTTAAAAAGAACAGCAAGACAGGATCAGAATAGGGAAAGTACAGTGGGGTGCAAAAGATTGAATCCCCTTTATTTTGAAATGTCAAAGTCTAAATCAAGGATTTATCTTTCATCAATATTAAATGCACATAAGCTAGTATAAATGTTCCTCAATAAAAGGTTTAAGTTCATTTTTATTTTAATTTATAAGAGGGGGATGCAAACATGCATCCTCATGGATAGGATAGAAAGGCATTTAAATTAATCTTATTAAAACAAAACAAAGTACTACAAATCAGTTACTTGTGGTGCATTAGAAAAGCTACTAGATTCTCTTTTGAAATACTAAAAACTCTCTGCACACTTCTACACAGGAGTTAAAAAGTTTTCTGCAGACTGATGGTTTATAAAGCTATACTGGAAATTATTCCAAGTCACCAGACCAGAAATGCACTTGTATTAATGATGAATTCTAAATTTATCTCAACTGAGCAGATGCAACAAAGCTAATAGTAGAGTGAGGAAGACTTCAGGCAAGGACAGTTTGTATATGCCAATAACAGTCCTGCAAGAATTTATTAAAATTAGATAAAATAACATTTCATTGACCTTTGTCTATTTCATATGGCTGCACATGGTCCTAACATTATTTCAACTTTTTATTGGAAAAGAGGGACAATGGTCAAGCACAGTCTATAGTTCCATGTCTGCTTTTAACAGTTTTATTAGCTGTGTGCTACAACTCATCATTACCAACACATGCAGGACTTTCTGTACAATTTAATTTCCTATCACTCCTTATGTAAAAAATAATTATTTTAGTACTTTAAATACTTTTTTTAAATTCATTAGAATAATTTACACACCCTAGTAAGGAGCTGGATTATTTACAAATAGTTTATAAAATGACATTAATGAAACCAGCATTGATAATAATGACAAGGAGTTCCATTGGTGATTGTATATATGTAAATGAACAAAATGAATGAGTAACTTTTATGTAGTCAATTTAACTCTAGACTGTGTTTTAGTAGTTATAAGCTATTTGTATAGTGCTTTAAATTGTCATAGAGGGGTTGAAGTCATTTTTACCATACAAAGAGAGCAACAATGCTAATTTCCCATTGACAGGGCCAAATGTAGTTATTGTTTGAGATAAATGAGCTTGTCCTTGACTTCAGACTACGTTGCACAAAACCAGTCATAAAAGGTTTTTAATCCCTTGCCAAGTATAAAATTGTTTGGTAGCACTTTATGTGTGTGTGCGCCATTGAAAGTTCGCTGTTCGAATACAACTTCTTGTGAGTTTTATTATTAGGTGGCTGCTGGGGGCAACTGTGTTGGTGCGAGGTATTAGCACTTGCCTTTTTTTGCCCTGCGGTGGTGCTGAGTGATAGCCTGCCAGTGGAAAAACGGGGAGAGTTAATGACCCCTGTTAAAGGCCAAAGTGAAGAAGCTCCTGAACAGTTAGACAAGGAACAGGGTGAGAGAAGAGAGAGTCAGGGCACATTTGAGGGTGGAGGTGGGTAAAGAGCAAAAGAGGTAAATGTGCAGTGACCAAGGGAGAAAAACAAGAAAAGAGGTCTGAAAGACAAATGGAGCCAGGGACAGAAAAATGCCCATAGCAGGTGTGGCTTTTACTGGAGGGAATCACACATTATCTCAAGGGAACTAATTGGGAGGTGTTTGTGGGTCTAACCACGGCTCATCTGTATTCTGCCCTTGTTCACTGAAACACGGGATTGGTATTCATAAAAGAGTATCAGCCCACAGCTGCTGCTCCATGAGCGATCAAGAATTCAAACTCCCTCACAGCAGGGATTAATGGCATACTGGAATAGTGAAGGAAACAAGGTGTTAAATAAGGACCTTGGGTTAAAAAATTTTTTTTAACAAGATTGAGAAGTTTTGATCTTAAATCTCTTTCAGTAAGCAGTAATTTGTGGCAAAAAAGGTAAGCTGATGATATCAAACGTTTTTAACACTGCATTTATAAATGGGCAACACTGAGTCAGATGTGAAAATTTTCTGGTTATTCCACATAGCAAATGAATAATCCGTGCTGGTTTCACTCCATAATGTACAGCAGTATCCTCAGCTGCTGGCATAGCTTTGAACTGGCCTCCATCAAAACTGCTACTGCAGGTAGGCACTTTGGGATCCTGAATGTGTCCTTGCAGGCCTGATCTTTGAGCACAGCAGCAGAGCCAAAGTGCAACAGCAGGTTGTTCAGTAGATTTACAGGATGTTCTCAGATTTCGTGTCTCTGTGGAAGCAAAGTGCTGCAATGCTCAAAACATGACTCTGACTTTGGCGCGCACTTCTTCTGCAGGAATCCATTCACTTTTTAAAATGTGTTCCAAGTCTGCCTTTATTTTTTATGACAGTTAATCCTCCAGGGCACAAATGTGTGGAGAGATGTTCTGTCACTCTTCACAAATTACTTATTTGAGCTTCTCTTAGCTGGAGGGGTTTTGTTGCTCTTCCCTCAGCTTCAAAATATCCAATGGATTCAAGTCAGGGGACAGAGTAGACGGTATTTAAATTTTCAGTTTTCGTTTCTTTCTTTTTTTTAACTCCAGTCTGATTTTTGCAGTGTTTTTGATCATTTTCAAGAATGAAAATACAGTAATTATGCACATCATGTATCCTGAGATGGGTATCATTTTTATATCTAGTAATTTGGTTAGGAAACTTGCACTCATAGTTCCCCTACACCGTTGCACACCTCTGCACTGATTTAGCTCTACATCAACACATCAATACCATATTGCACTGTCTGCACTATGCAGTCACAGCCAGCTTCACCCCAAGCACACCAGACCCCATCTGACCCAAACTATTTTTTGGTTTCATCTGACCAAAATATGTGATGCCAATATACAGAAGACATATTTTCATTTCACAAGTTTAGAATGGTATTCTTCCTGTAATTGTCCACAAAAGTTGAATTCATAATTGTCCTTCACAGCATCTAAACAGTCACTGAAACACGATTTACACAGATAATGACAGAAGCATTTACCAACATTTTTCCTCTCAATACGTGGTTGCGTAAATAGTTACATGCTTTTAAGGACAGTCATTACACCTTCCATTTTTGGTTGTATGGCTCTTCCTATAGGCCTGTCAAGGGTTTACCTCACTTTTTGCCCAATGACAGCTAGGATAGGCTCCAGCACCCCTGCAACTCTTAACAGGATAAGCAGTTTTGATACTGCATGCATGGATGGATGGGTTCTTCCTATAGTGAAAATGAAGTCACTTTGGTAAATTCTGATTAAGTGTAGCACAGTACATCAGCTAAAGTTTTATAGGAGTCTCAGGTAAACTTTGAAGTGCATTTTTTTTTTTTACACAGACTAAAGGCTGTAAACACACGGCGGAAGTTTGTTATAATGTAGTCACACTGCAAATATTACAGTATACTAAAGTAGGAAGGATTTACCAATCAAGTATCTGCAAAGAAACATTTTTGTGAAGCTGGGTATTTAGTGGTCGAAATGTTGGTAGGTATATCACCACTGTCCCCAATTCAACCTTCATACTTCATGTGTTTCATTGTGAAAATGAAACTAAGGAACATTTTCAGGAGACAGTTCAATAAATTCTATGTATGTAGTATGCATTTTCCTGCAGTGCCCATAATTCTAATAAGTTTAGCAGTGTAAAACAGTGAGGAAACTGAGTCACACCTATCTCCCCAAAGTGAGTGTGTCAGAAAAACACTTAGCACCCCTACAACTAATAAATCCAACTTCGCTTGTCATAAGGAAAAAGATAATTAAAAGTAAGAATTCTCTTAAAAACTGGCAGTAGAAAGAGAATATTACAGTAACATAGAAGACTGTCAATCATAATCGTTATGATCTCAGTAACATTTAATATGGTGTAGTTCTGCATTGACTTAGTATGGTAACTGTTTGACAGCACGGTAAACAATTTTTCCGCTACATCTTCAACAGTTCTTTCGTGCCTCTTGTACAAGATCATATATACTGTCAGGAACTAGACAATAAGCAAAATCAAGTTGTTTTTTTAAAATATATTAACCCAGGAGCTTAATATTCACAAAGATAGTATTCGGAATGCAAATGTAAAGAACAGATGTAAAAAGCCAAGAATGACACACACTTAGAGAATTCCCCCATTACGAGGCTATGTGTCTACATTCGCTGGATTACTGTGAGCTAGAACACTTTGGTCACTTTTTGAACTTTGTCAGCTTCCTGCTTTATCACAGCCAGTGAGTCACTGTTTATTTTTATCATTGTGAAGTAGGATCCCCTTCTGACTCTCTCAGGTTGGGCTCCGCAGGAGACATAAGACGGAGAAGAGAGAGAAAGGGCTCCTCCCTGTGGTGGAGCTACAGCTGTCCATCTCAATGAGAGGATAAGAGACTCCTCCATAGCAACAGTCCAACATAGCAACAGTCTGTTTAAATAAAGATAGCCTTAGATGCCATTCAGAGAGTGTCTTGTACCTTCAGTCCTTAGAAACAGTGGACATAGTAAGAGAGAACACTGTATCATTTGCATGCTCCTTAGCATAAATTTAGATTTTTTTTCCCCCTTCATTTCAATTGGACAAGTGACTGCATGCCAGCATGTTGTAGAAGCATGAGCTACCCTCCAAGTACAGGCTGTACGAGACATAGCTCAACTGATTTCTAATTTATTCTAGGTTAAACAAATCATTAAAAATAAAGTGTAAAAAGTTGGAAATATTCTGAAAACAGGAATGGCTAGCGTGGACCAGTCAAAGACTCAAAATCTGCCTTTGAATAACAACACCTCTTAGCCCCCTCCGGTCGAAACATCTTAACCAAGAATTTGTCACTCTCTATTTGAACTTTTCCCTTGTCATTTCCACGCTACCTATGATGAATCATTCGAAATGCTGAGCTCAAAATGAGACCAGACAGGACAGAAACTTGCCTTATATTGAGCTTGCCACAGCCAGCCCAAGTCCAATTTCAGTCCAACAATTCCGTTCTTTGATCAGTCTCTACGGCTGATTTAGGATGTCACTACTAACTGTCTATCACTCCTACACAGCCCCTCCAGGAGCAGTCAAGCTGAGAAGGCAGGAACTGGGACATGCCAGGAAATCAGGAGTAGGGTGATGTAGACGTGGTCCACTTCCAAATCAAAAGATGCACGTCTGTCATAGCAATTTTCACTCCGACATAAAACATATTACAGGAATTTGGTCATGAAAATATTAATTTGTCATTGTACTTGCTTTAGTGTCATTGTACATTTCTTATTGTCAAGAAAACCCATTAAAAGATCAAAGTCCACAGTAAATTGTATTGTTTAAAGTGTTTAAATGTTATCAAGATGATTTTCGCCATGTGCATGTCCAACATGCAGACAATCAGACTATCCATCCATCATTAATGAAAGTAAAAAAAAGCCAATAAAACTACAGATGTGCATACTCCTACATTCTTCCCTTTTGGTTCAAAGTTTCTCTGACACAAAGAAAGAGGAGGATGTCAAAATGAACAAAGATCTGACTGCTTCTGTCAGCAGAAATAAAGCTTTATTGTTGTGTGCTGTTTGGGAATTCTTGGCACAGCTGCAGACTAAAACATTTTTATCTGATTATCTAGTTCTGGAGCTGGGTGATATGGCCAAAAAATGTTATCTTGGTTTGTTTTCAGTAATATTGATGATTCACGATCTTGCTCAATTATTTTCCATCTACATGAACACAATACAAGACATGATTTATAATTTAGATTTAAAAGTAACACAAAATACTTCTTATCAGTACTAGCAAGGCTGCATCCCTCACATATTGGAAACATAAAGAATACCATTAGAAGAAGCTGTGCAACAATACCAACAAAGTAAGGTCTACCCATAGTAATGCCTTATTGGCTCCAGACGTTTCTGTAACACAGGTTACCTACACTCTGTAACATCCCTGGTGGCACACTATGAATGCGCTGAGATACAGAGTTACATGATGTAATACAAAGCCTGAGCACAAAGGCAAGTGAAAGAAAGGAGTTGAGGAGTGGGGATGTTGAGATGTCGGGCATTTCTATATCACTAATATGGATTTTTTGTTTTATTAAGGTCTTCGCCTGCTCCCACCTCCACTCCAGCTCTAAGACAAATCAAGACACACACAGAGGTCTCTAACAAAATGGTGACAGCTGACATAAGCCTGTTTCACTTATGAACTCCAGAAAATGTTAGGAGAATTCAGCCTTGGACATTGTCCAGAATGGAGTTTGAGACATGTAACACAAAGGTGTGTAAATCCACTCAATTTCTTTGCGTCTGATCAGAGCACAGAGGACGCACAACATGATATAAAGGCTGTGGTAAACTGTGTTTTGTGTACAGCATATCTGAGCTATGCATCTAATATAAAACGGATCTGGAGTGGTAGAACTATCAAGATGCCAACTTGGTTGCTTTTATTCCTCCTGACAATTTGGGACAGAGCAACAGATGCAGCATTTTTATTTGTGCCTTTTCATAATATCATAAGGTCCTTTAAAACTAATATTTGCAAAACAATAATTCCCTTGGATGAAACGTTGTAATACTATGTACATGAACAGAGAAAATATTGCAGTATACACGAGTCAAGAGTAGTCACAAGTAGTAGTAGTAGTAGTAGTAGTAGTTCAAAAGGGTTTTGATATTTATGATACACATGGAATGTCCATTCCACCAAATGAAACTTGGCAGTATTTGAACAGAACAGGTGCATGGGCACAATTAATAATAATTATTGTGAACACCAAAAACAAAACCACTTTGGTGTTAAATACTGTTGTTCGCTGTTGGCCAAGTATGCAGTAAATCACAAAAGGGACTGACTTTTTTATTTTTAAAATCAACATCCTTCTTCCTGATGGGGACTAAAAAAAAGAAAATGTAGCTGTAGATAACCTCCGTCCTTTGTTACTGAGAAATTTTAAACCGTGTTTAGATCACACACCTTGGTTAACAATGGCTATAGTGCCTGTTAAAACACCACATTGGCTGTTCTGCTTTTCACACCGAGTTTGTAAAAATTCAACACATTATAATCAACATTAGCCTGTCAGTTTCACACTTCACTAGCTGTCCCATTTATCTGTAGTTTCTTTGTGGAGGGGATTTCAAAGATGCTTCTCAAACAACCCCACCGTCTCTGATGTGATTCAAACATCAGCCACCTCTCAGTGTTAGAAAAGAGCCTCCTTGTGCATGAAATCAGAAGTTTCATATATAAAGAAACTTCAGTATTACAATTTGACACCAAAGAAGATATTCATTCAGTTAGTATTGTTTAGGGCTCTAAATACCATAGTCAAGAGACTGACCTGTGCTTGACACTTAATCATTTTTTCATTGACTAGTAGTGTATGTATGTACTGCTACATAATCATACAGTAGTGCAATGACACCTAAAGGACAGTTCAAGTAACCGCCTAATAAATCAAATGGTTGTGTTATTAAATTGATAGAGAGAACTACAGAGTGTATTTGCTGTACAGAGTCTGACCTCAATTACTACCTGCAAGCAAACACCAAGCTAAGCACAGAAGATTGGAGTGTAGAAAGTAACAGTGATAAACTCTTCCACATGGGAATCAGAGCCTACAGATGGATGCTGGGGTGGGGTTTGGGCTAACAAAATGCTGGATGAGCCTCTGCATGGTCCAAGAGGTGGCAGCAATATGTGTAGACTATGCTGCAGCTGTCATTCTACAAAAAATGCACTTTCACATGTGGGAATAAACAATACCAGCAAGATGAGATTGATATATCTGAAACAATCAATGGACCTCATTCAGTCACTAACTTGACCTGTCACTTACTGCAATAACAATTATAGATGTCCTGATAATAGCATCGGTATCGGGTCTGAAACTGCCTTTGTGTCTTTGTTCTCAGAAAACTTTTCCAATACAACACCCAATAATGTGGTGGTTGAGAAGATTGGCAGAGGTGAAAACATTCTATGATTTTGCAAAAGTAAAGCCTCTGCTAATAAAGTCTTAGGATCCGGTTACTAACTGATATCTTAACGATTTTTTTACACAATATCAACTACTGAGAGAGAGTTACATTAACTACAGATTTTCCTGAAGTTCACTTTGTTTTATGAAGTAATTTTACATCCATAGTCCTCTTCAGACTTTACGGTCTGTGTTGTCCCTATTAAGGGACTTTGAGTCATAGCATGGAGCAGGCAGACATGCCTTTTACTAATTATATTTTATGTTACGTTGATAAGCATCAGTTGATCCTGGGATAGGACTAAGGGCTTAAGGTTGGCAGCCAAGTGCAGGAGCAGCAGTGCAAACAAAAGGCACAGAGCATTTTCTATTAACTTATTTAAATACAAGTAAAGCAATCAGTTCCATACCTAATGTCTTTCGTTTTCTATATTCCTCTAACGTTTAGCTAAATATGAAGTACACAGAGAGAATGTGAATTTGACTGATTCCATTTATGACAATAGCTATGTTGAGTTTCCCTTCAAACTGCAAGCATTTTTGTTTACATTTATAAAACCATTATGCATCAAATTATATTTTGTAAGGCCATCATACAATAACATCCTGAACCTGAAACCCAATTTGGAGTGAGCGAATTGGCAACTGCACAAAAACAACAACAACAACAACAACAACCTGGGGGGAAACATGCTTCAAAAATCCAGAACCATTCCAAATCACCTTAATATTCAAACAATGTGTTTCACCACAATGCAAAACTACACAAAAAAAACATAACCATCATAAATCTATTTGAAACCAACAACAAATATTACAAAGAATTAATTCACAGTAACATGGCAAATATTGTATAATATAGATGACAGTAGCATGGGAGCAGATATTAACAGCCAGCTATTTCAAATATGACAAATTGTATCAAAACAGCCAAGAGCCTTATAGCCAATATTTTAAGCTAAACGGAGTGGTGGTGTTTGCACTTAAAATGTGCTAAATTTCATAAGCTAACCAAAGAGATATTAAGAAAAAGATTAACTCCATTTCTTCGATATCTGGCAAATCATAACGAATATTATTTTTCCTGTTTTTAATATATTAAGCAAAAATGTTGATGTTTTTGATGACAGTTTATCACCTATGACAAACTACCAAACACAAAAAAACGAGATACCATGTTTAAAAATGGCCTTGCTGAGAAACTCTGGTTCGGGTCATTATGTTAGCCCAAACATTTATGAAAAGGTATAAATATGAAGCCACGTTTTTCAAAATAAATTAACAATGTTTTACAGAAAATCAGATGCTTCCATAAACGTTTGCTCAAACATTAATGGTAATGTTAGCTTATAAGAATCAACAGTTCAATATGTTAACAAACGCAACTAATTCTTACCTTAGTCTGGTGAAATGCAGCAGGAATTAATCCACAAAAGTGGAGGGAAAATTAAATCCTTCGGCACGAGGCAGAGCCGCGACCTTAGTCCGGAGCCGCCAGCGGGTTTGACAGGAAGTCATGTTTGAGCCTCAGGGCAGCTCTTGCTAACAAACACGCTAAAATAAAAAGCTAACGGAGTCCATGAAGCAAGACTTCGAGTTGTGTGAACGGAGGTGTCCCAGTGTCTTGGAGGTGTCCCAGTGTCTTGGAGGTGTCCCAGTGTCTTGGAGGTGTCCCAGTGTCTTGGAGGTGTCCCGGTTTTTCAAAAGGCGGGTTTTCGGTTTCGTTTGAATCTAGCAGCAAGCAGCAGCATTAGCGCGCAGCCCGCCCACAGTTACAGTAAGTCACCTCCACCGACTCGTTAAGAACTTTTTTTTTCAAAATGGCGGACCACGGCGACATTAAATAGTTCCACGGATAGTCGCGGCGTGATTAGCGCTGCCGCCTCACCACCGAAAGGCCACCTGTTCGAATCCCCTGCCTGAGTGGAGCTTGTATGTTTCCTCCAGTCCAGAGTCGATCACGTTACGTTAGTTGGTGACTCTAAATTGCTCAGAGGTGTGATTGGTTTTCTGTTGGTTCTGAGGTAGACGTGCGACCTGCCCATGGTTCTGCCAAATCCTGCTTTTCTCAATAAAAAATGTTGGATCCCAATCACCCACTTAGAATTATTCTAAACTACAGGACTTATGTGACCTGCTATGGTTTTTTGACCCCTCCCTGTTATTGCATCTGATTCTTTTGACATAGTTATGTCATGATGTGGGCCAAGGAGAGGCGATCAACTGGATCAGGTAGAAGAAGAAGAAGGTGCGCATTTACTTGCCAAACCTAGGTCCCCTGGACAATTGAAGAACCAGCCTCCTAGATTTTATGGTGCCCGTCTGCATTTGTTCAATAATTCACACACTGTTACTCTTACTATTAGAATATGGCAAATTTGGATTGAATATTGAGTATTTCCCAAAAACTTTATTAGACAAATTGACTTGTCCTAGAAGGAAAAGCACATTTGTGTGACATTAATGATGTACAGTACCATAAAGTTGAATCACCTAAATGGATTTCAGCTTCATGTCATCAATTTGAATTATTTTTACTTTCCTACAGCAAAATATCGTAATATCAATGTCCCAGGTTCTTCATTCACAAAGCAGGCTTGTGGGCAGGAAGGTGACTTATTCTGTTTGCTTTCTAAATGCTTCCTCTTGGACAGAGAAGCCAGTGAGGAAGAAATCTCTCACCCCTGATTTGGACAATATTTAGTTACACATCTTGTCTAACCCCAAAATGTGGCAAAACCGTTGTGACTTAACTCTATAAAACGGATGACGATGCTTACAAAGCATAACTTCTTATTTCTGCTCAACCTAACTTCATCTGAAATAAGTGCAGTTGCATGACTTAGTTTTCAGGCATGAACACACCACCTTTAAGCCTAGACCAGCAAATTGCTTGTTTTTCCTTGTTTGCTAAGCTCAGGCCCATGTGTGTCCTTAAGTGAGAAGGAAATGATTATTCATATCTTCGTGCTTTTTTTCAGATGAACATATAAATCCAGGACCACCTTGGATCATATTTAGATGCTTATGTCCGAAATGCTGCATTGACAAAGTTTTCCAAAAGGCCTTGTGACATCCACTTTAATTTCTTTACACTGGCTTCCAATCAAATTCAAAATCCAGTTCAAGATTCTTGTGAGTAGATTGGTCCTTGTGTGGTCTGGCTCCTGCATACTTTAAATGCTTCTGCAACGTTACATCAACAAGAAGATTTTCATGTTGTTCATGTTGTCTAACAATCTTTTCTCCGTTGTCCTTCGCTCCAGGCTCAAGATACTCCTGAACTTATAAAGTTGCTCTGTCGACACTGATGATGCTTTTAGCTTATAGTAAAAATCTTTTGTTTTAGAGTAGCTTTTTTGCTACTCTAAATGCAATGTTTTTATGTATTTAAATATAAATTTACACACTTCTATTTGAATTCTCTCAATTGTAAAGCAGATGTGATGTCTGCTCTTGTAAGGTCCTTAATGAACAAACCTGTTTAGTTTTTCTCAAACTTTTTAATTGCATGTCTACTCCACAACAAATTGTAAATCCAGTGTTGTTAGTCAAGCTGTTTCTCGTCTGTTTCTAATTCCATTAGTTTATTTGCTTTTGCTCTGTAAAACATGTTGCACTGTCACTGCATCTGTGAAAGGAGAGATTTTTGTTCCATCTGATTTAGTATAAGAGAAGTTTTAGTTCTAGGAGTTTAGTTCCGAGAGTTTCTTAGTTCAGACCAAGATTATTTACCAATGTCTGCTTAAGAGGTTGCATGATGTAATACTCACTGGATCTCACAAAGAAGCAATACTGTCAATGCCATATACATCAATATATGCAGCAAAATGTGATACACTGTGTGCAGAGGTGGTAGAAGTACACAAACTCAATACTGAAGTAAAAGTGTTAGTTTTGGCATAAAAATATTCTCCACTAAAAGTACAATTTCAAACCTTACTAAGTTCTAAGCAGATTATCAACATTTTACTTAAAGTACAGAAATAACTGTACAGTGAACATTAAAAAAGTTCAAAGATCACTCTTGGTGAAGATGGAGCTGTTTAACTTTTTAAACTGGTAGATGATTAACCCATAATGATACATCAACATTTTTAGTTTAAGATATGTAATTAAAAAACATATAACACTTAAGCACAACATTAACACCACCAGATTGTATTAATGGTGTGGCTGATTGGAGTATAACAAGGACAACAGTAATTACGTTATTACAGCATTTTCTATTTTTTTTTCTATTTAAAAAACTTTGTAGTTCATGTAGCAAGCAAGAGCTGGGCTTCTTGCCCCAGACTACTTGTTAAAAAAATCCTTTACAAGACAAAGTAAGAAGTGATAGGTCCAGAGATCACATCAAAAATACATTTGATAGACTTTCTGGTATTGCTTCTGTTGTTTTGAACAAACACTCACAAAATGAGAGAAGACCACATAAAACATACTCACAAAAAGTGTGGTCGTCCACCAATCCTACAGCTGCTGGCTTGATCCTCGGCTCCTCCAGTCACATTTCAAAGTGTCCTTGAGCAAGATACCGAACCCCCACTTAGTTGCTCCCGGTGAGTATTGGCCAGCTGCATAGCAGCTCCCCCATCTATGCATAAATGTGTGTGTGATTATGAGTGCCACAGGGTAAATAAGAAGCAGTGTGAGTATCAACAGGTAGAAAAGTGCAGACCATTTTCCATCTGTTACTTATATCAACAAATTCCACAACTTTGGGATAAAAGACATTCAACAAATTATTTGTTTGATGTGATATAAAACCATCGACTGTAAACTCTAACTAGTTAACCTTACTTAAAAAAGCATGCTAGCCGTTTGCCTAAAATGGAATATGAATCGTATTTTGTAGGATTCATATTCCATTTTAGTATTCAACAAATACAAGTGTAGTACACCTACAATTTAGTTTACACACCCAACGCAGCGGTGCTCTCAGCTGCAGCAGCTCAGAACTAACCCTCCATCTGATCGTGCGCAATTTTGTCGACCACCTTGAATGTATAATGACAAATTAAGCACTTCACCTTTACCTTAACTAAAAAAAGCAGTATACAGTACTTGTAAAATTATGTAGGTGTACTCTGCACTCCAAACACTGCACATATTCAAATTGGGCGAACTATATTTCCTGCAGTTATAAATGAGGCAATCATATTTACTTGTTAAAAGTATGCAAACCAATGCCTTAAAAAGACCAAGTAACAGATACTTGTATAACATTGATATATCAAACATCTGTTATATATGACTTTATATATTGTTCACGTTTCCATCAGTTACTGTTTAATAACTTCCCCTGCCAAAACTTATGAATGCTTATCACTATGGTAACTACACTATTCTATAGCACAATACCACATTATTATATACTATGCTAATAATATATGGGCTTAAATCGGTAAACACAGCAGACTAGGCACCATTTTTTGAATGTCTGCCTCCCACTGGTGAAGCTGTGTAAATGCATATATGTTGCTACACTTTTTTAAAAGATTTTTTTTAAGTTGGCTTCGCTCAAAAAAATTATTGTTTGGGTATGTCTATTCATTCATTATGTGTATCTATCAGTTATGTTTTTGCTTTGCAACTACCTCTAACTTGATAAAAATCTTTAAGAAGTTCATATTGGTGATAAGTTTATATTATTGAGTACAATAAACAAAAAAGTTAGGACAGCTATTTGATTTGATAGTGTAGTCACAAACTTTCTTCAACAGAGGGGAAATTTCAGTTGTGTTGTTTATAGATAAAAACAGCTTGTAACTTAATACCCACTGCAAACAATAAAGATTCAACTGACTTAAAACCACAGAGGTCCGTATAGAAATGTTTAACTGTTGACAAGGAAAGCGACTTCCAGCATTGCTGTTTCAAATGAGTTTTAGGGTTTATGAAAATTGCTGTTCATGTTCAACATGAATCAGTTTAGGTCTTTTAAGATGTGATTGCCTCTGAAAGAAGGGACACAAGGGGAAGAAATCGTGTCTTTCCAATAGCAGTTGTCAAAAAAAAAGTCTGTGGTCTTTGTGTGTTTTTGTGTACACATGCATGTGTATATTGCAATGTGATGTGAACCCCTGCTGCTGGGTAACCCCACTGTGTGAGATCTGACAGCTCCCAGTGCTGTTTCTATGACAGGATAAAAGAGTGTTTGTGTGTGTGTGTGTGACTCAGATAGTGAAAGCAAGCAGGAAGCGGCATAAAGAGACACAGCAGAGCTTAAAAAAATAAATAAATT
This sequence comes from Channa striata, assembly GCA_033026295.1. NCBI lineage: Eukaryota > Metazoa > Chordata > Actinopteri > Anabantiformes > Channidae > Channa > Channa striata. The sequence goes on along the minus strand of CM065188.1, from coordinate 9,850,034 downwards.
CACTCAAGTAAATGTGTCTTTGAAAGCTTATCTGTGCAAGTATGTAAAACTAGACACCCCACGTCCTTCTGAAAGCCGCAACAACAGTCCTCGTGCTATCTGCTAGACTGACCATTATAAAGTTTAAGAAAATCTAGAATTCAACTCATTAAATCCAGTGAATGTTATTTAGTCCTCAGCTCTAACTTCAGTCCTGAAATGACACCAGGGGAACATTCTAACAATAAAACCCATAAACACAAAGGCACCAAACATTTACTTGGTTAACTTTCAACTGTCACCATTTTCAACAACTATAAAGCCTAAAATTGTTGAAAAGTGAGTAAAACACGAGCCTGCACTTCCACATTCCTTCACTTAACCTGACGGCATGTTGCATAGGATCCATTTTATCATACATGCTTATATTAAGAGTCCCACAATAAAATATAAGCCAAATCTTATGCATAACATGGCCTTAAAAGACCAAGTAATGATAGCAGAGGTAGAGATGTTAATTCAGTGAACTACTCATCGTACCAGTCAAAGATTGTATCAGCAAAGCTCCTTCTATTCCTTCTGAATTTAACTTTTCATTTGTACAAGGAAGGCACTCATACTTGTGCAGCAGATGGATGCTTTTTCACCATTATATTGTGGACAGAAAAATTGCATGACGATTTTTCAAAGTAAAGAGTTCTCACCAAAGCTACTCTTGATAACCTTTGGGAGTACCTGCGTATTCTCAGAGAAGCAGTGCTACAGAAAACCGCAAGAACAGGTATTTTACATTTTACTCTCCTGGGACATCTGTAATTGCAGCCTGCTACCTGGATAGCACACTTCTAGACAGTGAGCTCCAGATAGCACCTCCAAAGCGTCACAATCTCTGATTAAATATGGTGCACACTGTTTTGCAGTAATGTGCATTGTACATTACAAAATTCCAACTATAAATGAGTCACGACTTAGAACTTGGATTAGCTACTGCTGTAAGTGGCTTCACTATCTAAAACACAAATCTTTGCAGAATTCATGGGAAAATAATGGTGGGGCTAAGAATTTATGATCACAAAAACAAATGAGTCTGCTATAGTTATTCTACTTCGTGTGATCGAAACTGAACTCTTAGAGTTTGTTTCCTTCTATATATCCACACGTACCAAAGAGCATAAAATTAAAATGCCTTTACATATTACAGTTGCAGAGAAGGGGAGTTTGCATATTCTATTTTTTGAATACTCACGAAAGTGAACAATTACTCATTGTTAATGTGGCATGCTGTGTCATATCTGCTTAAGTAAAAAGCTGTTTACTTTGAAGTGTGGCTCCACTTGCACACAGAGCAACACTTTAGTGATGCATGACTGTTCCCCTCTGCAGCCTGTGGATGACTCATGCTTCTTAGTGAATATCAGGATATACAGCTGAGGGAAATGTTTGTCTCCAAACACATTAAAGAAAAAGTAAGACAGATGTTTTCATCACTGTAATAAACTCCCGTCTCTTGCACATACACAGACACATGTGTTTTGATTTTTAAATCTCTGCTTAAAAATTTATTATGGGTTAATTTCAGGTGGGAATATATTGGACAAGCCACTCAATATTATATTCACTCCCCCCGATTAACTCCCTTATTAAATTCTGCTAATTTAAATAAGATGATTACATGCTCCAAGTAAATTACTGCAAACCATTGTTCCCTCTCCAAGTTACATTGTCTCCCCATAACATTATGCTTTTAGGCCTAACCGCATAACATTTCCAAGCAACAAGTAATGCCGCATCTTGCTAACTGAAATATCAAGGAAGGGAGAAGGCTGCAATGCCTTACATTACTTATCAGAGATCGATGGTTGAATTATTAGAGGAAATGGCTGCATACATTGAGGTCAATGTTTTCTATGTACCTTAGATAAACCAATAGAGTATTATTGAAAGGTCTCTTGGAAAAGATCTTAGAAATGTGATTTCTTTTTTGGTCAATGGGTTTGCTTTAAACAGCATGTCCCTAATATCGGTCCCAATTTCAGAGGGTGGGCTACACATCTTCAGTACAAACTAATACAATTCCCAAACACTATGCTCCAAAATGACCATGCAGTAAAATAAACCTCCATAAAAATAAAAAAGAAACTTGAGCATTATAAGTACTAATTTTGTTGTGCTTGTCTGCATTATTTTAAATATGTGTACCATGCGCCATGGAAAGAGCACATGAATCTCTAGTGCTGCAAGCAGACAACCAAACAGGCTACTCTCACTTGACTTTTCAATGAACTGACAAACGAATGAAAAATGCAAAGGATGGAATTAAAGCAGCTTTTACTTGAAGTTTTTAAACTGTTGTGTTGTCAATTAAACAGGAGGCGTGGTCATACAAATATGGTAGGAAAAGGGGATCATTTAAAAAACAAAACCAGATCAGTTACTCTTTCGCTGCACTTTACTATCAATGATCTTGTGTTTAAACTCCTTTCTAATCCACTCCAATACTGAAACCAAACTCAGTGAGAGTCAGCTTCATGTTAACTTAAAATGTAATGGTCAACTAATATTTGTAAAAATGTAGCATATGCAGTGCCTCAAATAACACTTAACAAAAATAGAAAGTGGATTTCAAATTGAAGAACAATAAAAGGAATACTTTTCTCCAAGTGCCTTGTCTACTAAACTTGACTTTGCAGATGTGGGCAACTACTTAACGTATGTGCATTACAGAATATACACAAAAATAACTGCATTCATTCATGTAGGCAAGTAACAAGTCCACTCAGGAAAAGCCAATTAAAGGAAGGGATAAAATGTTGGGTGGTAACAGCAATAAAACAGGGAAACTGCAGCATGTTGGCAGCAAAGTGAACAGCAGTTTTGGTGGAGGTGCAACCCCTGATTGTCATGTCCAGACTCAATCCTTGTATTCCGTGTACTTTTTGGCTGATCCGTGCACCTTGCTGGCGGGGTATTTCAGTCGGTTTAAAGCCATTTTGCGGATCACCGCTTGTGGAAGGTCCACCCGACACTTCTCGGCGAGTTCCACCAAGTAGATCAACACGTCGCTCAGTTCGTGTGCGAGCTGCTCCCGCTCCGACTCGCTCCAGTCCGGCAGGCCCTCCGCCACCTCCCCCCGCCATTGGAAGAGCTCCGACACCTCGCCCACCTCCCCGACCATGGCCAGGAGAAGGTTGCGGGGCTGGTGGAACTTGTTCCAGTCCCGCTCGTCCGTGAACTCTGCTTGCATGCGCCGAATGTCCTCAATGGTGGGCTCGGGGCTGAAGGTGAACCTCTCCGGCTGCAGCACGTTGGAGTGGGACGATGGCTCCGGGGCCGATCCGTTCACTAGGACCGGCTGCGACTTAGCAAAATCTTTGCTACAGCCGTTTGAAGAAACTGACGACTCCCCGTTTGCAAATCCACAGGCTTCGTTTCCGTTGGCAGCCATCATATTTTGCTAATGTTTTAAATTTCAAGCGTACAACGTAAACAGCCTGCTCCTCACCTAACATGTGGAGAAGTCCCGCCAGTTGTCAGACCGGATATGATGCAACTTTTGACGGACGCCGGAATTCGCTCAAGTTTGGAATTTGTAGTTTTAGCCTAACCGTTAGTGGCGCAGGTCTCCATAGTAACTGTCACTTTAAGGACTACATCTCCCGTGTCGCCTGTGATCGACCGTAAAAAAACAACATGGCTGCTCCCTCTTTTGCAGCAAGTGAGCTGCTCACATTAAGTAGTATAAATAAACGGACATTAATATTATATCCAAAGGTTTCGAGTGTAATTAGACGAATAAGCACAGTAAGAGCGCTATGCCACAGTCAACCGCAGCTAAGAGCGAAAAGGTAAGAAAGGCTGCTAACGGAAGTAGCTGGTGTTTGTTGAATTGACTGACCTGTACAGGAGCAAGCAGTGGACGAAAAGGATGCTACGACGTTTCTTCGATATGTTTTTCTGTATATTCAAATAAAATGCCTCATGTTCAAACGTGGCTAAGCTAAGTCAGTAAGACATGAACCAAACGAAGGTATGTTCAAAGTCTAACTTGTTATGTAAAGCTTGTCATTTAAGTCTTCGGTTGGTTAAAATGGCGTGTTAGCTTACTTGTAAGGCAGGATGAAAAAAACGTGTTGCTATGGTTACTTACTCAGTGTAATTACCATCTAAATATTTGTGCTTCCTTTTACCTTAAAAGTGCTCAAGTTCTTTTAGTATGTCAAGTTGTGCGACCCATAACACACATATTCTAGAAGGAAAAGCTGACAACTTGCAGAGGTTGTGAAGTTCAGTTCAGTTCAGAACAGAGGAGTATCTCAAATACAATCAAGTTGTAAAACACTGCATGTATATAATGTATGCATGTATGTAATTTGCACCATAACACCAAAAAACAACAAATCCAAGTCCCTGACACTGAACCCCAAGTTGATACTGGTGTGTGTGTTCTTAACTTATAAATTGCTTTGGACAATTGACAAATAACGGCTAGAACATGTCCTGCAAAGGTTAACAACAGGACTGCTGGAGTAGCAGTTTACCAGTGTGTCCTCTTAGGTTAAAAATCCAACAGCACCATAATTAAGTTGATCTGTAATTTGTAGACATCTCTGCAGCTCCTAGTCACGTCAGCTCAATGAAAACCGAGAAGGGAACCACAGTGGCAAAGAGTGTAAGCCGCTACAGGCTGTGACACAAACCAAACAACTACAGTACATTGTTTTGTATATATTATGAGGCATTTCCTAACTTCTTGTAGATAATGTACCTGCCACTTCATTAGGTACACCTTGCTATTACAAGTTTATACCCCATTTGCCTGCAGAAATGGCATAAATCATAGTGGCATAGATTCAATAAGTTGCTGGAACCATTCCTTAAAGATTTTGGTCCATATTGACATGATAGCATCACGCTGTTGCTGCTGATTTGTCTATTGCACCTCCATGATGTGAATCTCTCGTTCCATCACAAGTCAAAGGTGCTCTACCTCATGTCATTTTCAAGAAGCCAGTTGGAGATGATTGGAAGGTGATTGGAAGTGGCCTTTAGAACATGGGTAGACTGTGATCATGAAGGATAGACATGGTTAGGAACAGTACTCGGTTAGGCTATTTAATCAATGTTCGGTTAGTATTAAAGTGCCCAGAGTGCGCCACGAAAATATTCCTCACACATTTAAACCACCATCACCTCGCTTAATTCACTGATACAAGGCATGATGTATCCATGCTCTCATGTTATTTGTACCAAATTCTCACCCAACCATCAGAATGAGCAGCAGAAATGGAAACTCTTTACACAAGGCAGCATTTTTCCCGTCTTTATTATCCAATGTTGGTAAGTCCTTGTGAAGTGTAGCTTCACCTTCCTGTTCTTAGCTTAAAGGAGTGATACCTAGTGTGGTCGTCTGCTGCTGTGGCTTTAAGGTTGCAAGTGTTGTGCTTTCAGAGTTTCTATGAGCTCAAACCAGTGCAACCATTCTCCTCTGACCTTTGGCATCAACAAGGCATTTTTTGCCCAGACAACTGCTGCGCACTCATCTTTTGAGACCGTTCTCTGTAAAACCTATGGTTGTGTGTTAAAATTCAAGTGGATCAGCACTTTTTGAAATAATCTATCTAGCATCAAGAACCATGCCTCATTTAAAATCAGTTAAATCACCTTTCCTCTACATTCTGATGCTCACTTTGAACTTTAGCAGATTGTTTTGACCAGGTCTAAATGCCTAAATCATTGACCTGCTTCCAAGTGGTTGGCTGATTAAAGATTTTCTTTTAACAAGCAGATGAAGGGGTATACCTAATAAAGAGAGACTTCAGCAAATTGAAATATGCCTACTGAAGGATACAAATACAAAGTGCTATAGAAGTAAGCACTATATTGTTATTTTTCTTGGATTTTCACAGTTACAAAATGTCCCACAACAGAAACAAGCTGTCCCCCCACCAATTCCAAATTGAATTTGTCTTTACTGTCTTTGTGCATTGCATTGAGGGATTATACTGTACCTCAAAAGCACAGATGTTTTTTTTTTAATGCCAAATTACTTTTTTTTCAATATATGTACCTGATTCATTTCATTGTTTCTCTGTGAACGGAATAAATACTCATAACCTGCTTAGAATGATTGTCTAGTAATGAATAAATATGCAGCTTCTGTTTAAAGTGGACTTATTCAATTGATTCTTGTCAGGCCCACTGAAATAAGTGTTATACTTTTCTGCTTGTTTTTTTTATCCTCAGTCCACACGTATAGGAGAAGTTTGTTTTATTTGCCTCTGTCTGTAACATGTCTTGCTTCTCTCTGCTTCAGTGCTCCCCAGCAGCTGGTTGGAGTAGTTGGCTTGGAAATCCATGCTCAGATTAACTCCAACACCAAGCTGTTTTCCGGCTCACCAGTTCGCTTCTCAGCACCTCCAAACTCTCTGGTGTCATTCTTTGATGCGTCATTGCCTGGCACACTACCTGTAAGTGATGTTTTATTGAAATGAAGCAAATATAAGAAATATAATTGTTCCCTCTCTTGTCAGGTTGTCAGGTATTATCCCTGTGTGTCCCCAGGTCCTGAACAGACGATGTGTCGAGGCAGCAGTGATGACAGGACTGGCCCTCAACTGCACTATAAACAGGAAATCACTGTTTGACAGGAAACATTACTTCTATGCTGACCTCCCCGTGAGTGTTTTTCCTTGTACCCTTGTTGCTTTCTGTGCAGCATCCAGGGTTTTGTGTTACCTTATCAGACAGAGAGCAGCATAGAGCTGCATAATAGTGCACTGTGGCTTTTCGTTCGATATACGTTGTCCTCGCATGCCTCCAGCTTCTCCATCACAGTACACGGGATAAACTCTATCAGCCATGAGCTTTAATTTAAGTTCTGGGCAAGTGTTGGTGAAGCAGCAAAAATGCTATTTGCCACATGTACAAACGAATAATACCACTAGCTGTTAAGGAAAATGACCAGTGTTTTTTTACTTTCTTTTACAACTAGCTCATTTCCTTCAGAGCACTTCTGTTTTTAAATTATCCACATCATTTGCCGTCTCCATGCCTTTGCTGATAATTTGTTGATGCTTTGTTTTATTCACATAATTTGAATAATTACTGAAGTACTGAAGTCCCCAGCAATGTTATTTAACTGAGAGACTGTGGGTGTGCTATATTATGCATGGTTGTGGGAAGCTGAACAAATCTATCTGAACAAATTACGAATTATGGACGTTTAACAGTTAATCCAACATAAATGCTTTTTAAGATGAGATTTTAAGGTTAATGCTATGTTTCTTTTGATGTTCAAAGGTACTGCTATTAAAGAAAAAAATGGTGGGCTTGCTAAAAATCATACTTACATACCAATCCAATGGGGACTACAGGGGCATACTGTATGATCCATATTTAAATGTCTTAAAAGCATACTATATGAGCCTGGAATGGTGGTGGCAGATATCCACAACCATTCTTTTTAACATGGATATTTCTATTTAACGGTCGTGCCCAAGTGATGTTCACTTTGCTCTCTGTAATGGACTACTCGCATGGCAAGGTTTCACCACCCCTCAGAGCCCCAGGGTAATTTTACTGCCATTATGAGTGACATTTTAAGGCTTAGATGGAAAAGACAAAATGTCATGAGAACTCTACAGTGGCTTGTCCTACAGAGACCCACTCTAATAAATCCCGAAATTCTCATAAGAAAGGCGTTTGTATTTGGAATTTTAGTCCTTCCCTGCTAAGATGTTATGCTAACACAGCTTTGGGCAAGATAATGAGGAGGGTAATCATGCACTGAAGTCAGATTTAATTTTCCTTTGGTGGTGTTTCAGAAAAGACTTCAGGTGTAAATACTCTCAGATTGCAGCAAAAAGTACATTAAATAACTTTAGGTGGCATCTGTATTGTATTTTTCTAATACTCTGTTGCCCTCAACCAAGTATTAGGTACCAAGTATTTAATTCTTTGAAGTTTCTGATTAGTTTTCTCAGCTGACTCTTTTGTCAAAATATGACTGACAAGGCCTGATTGGGCAAAATAGTTTTGTGTAAACCTTGTATTATATTTGTTTTACCATTTAATATCTGAGACTTACTGTTTATCACAAAGTGGCAGTACTACATATTTTAATAAAAATAGTAACGAAACACCATCTTTCCAGAAAATCCATGTTTCTTGAAAATCCCATTCAGAAGTGCAGGGATTACTGTCGGGTTCTTGCTCTCTCCTGTGCTCGCTGAAGATTGCATCACCTCCACTGTATTCATTCTCGACAGCTGACATGCACAGCAGGGATGATAATAGCTGATTACAGTTATTATTTTTCTATGAGATTTCCCAAACAACCCATGCCAGCAGGTTGCGTCTGAAACATTTATTTGTGTTTGAAATTCACTGCGTGTCCCATCAGAAAGATTGAGTACCAGAAAGATTGATTTGTCCCAGTGTTGTGTGAGATGGCTTGATAAACAGATGTCAGAATGACTTTAATTATGCAAACGATGGGATATTTTTCACATCCGATGTAAAGTTTGAGTGCCGTCCACACTTGTAAAATTATACCAGTATCAGGGCCAAGAGAGAAGTGATCCCGCCCCTGAAAAATGCATTTGTAAATTGCGTTGTACATTATTGATATGTTCCACTAGAATTCCCTGATTGCATTTTGTAAAACACCACAGTGGCTCATTAAATGATTAATGCCACTGCCCAACCAGCATTCCTTCTTTGAATTGAAATGGCAGACAGGACGCCTATATACAGTTTTTAACAACCCATTAATGATATGCCTCAGCAACCCCACACTGATCTACCAGGAAAAGCAAATTATTGCAATTCCGTTGGCATATAAAGTTTTCAGATCAACATATACGGACTGGCTATTGAAGCACGTGTTTAATGAAAATAGTGGATGTCTGTGTAACTCTGAAAAGAACATCTGCATGGTGGAGCAGGGAGGGAGGTCATGACATAGTCTGCTTGGATAAGTGACTTGGAAATGATTTAGTGCAATGCAAACCAAGAATGAGTTTGGAGCATGTGTTCATGTGTCTGATCCTGTGTGTACAGTATGTATGCAGGCATGCATCTCTTTACATCGTGATTTTGAAGAGACGTGAGCATCACTGTTCATCAGGGCTCAATCTCCTGTCAGAGTGTAAATGTAAAAAATGTAATGTGGCTCCTGGGATCTTATTAACACTTTGCTCCATGCTTGGTTATATACCAAGACATGCTTGATTTACAATTCAGGAGATATCTTTACGTATATACAGTATATGTTTCATAATCTGCAGTGGGGCAAGCTCCGGCTTCAGCAGAGCCAACATTCTTAATGGCAGAGACAAAACATTCAGGAAAGAACAGAGGATTTCGGATAAGCGGCAACAGTTTTCACAAAATCCAGCAGATTTGAAGATTGAGTCCACCAAGAATTACACAAACAGAAAAAAGAAAGTCTCCTATAGTGTGTGTTTTTTTTCCTTCATTTGTTCCAAAAGGAGGAGGTGTGGAGATGATTGATTGTGTTGATCAGGCCCATTGTACAAAAAGCCAGTGACTAACAGCCCCTCAATCTCTTCTCCCACGTCCTTGCTCACTTTAGCATAAGTATGATTAATGTTTAGTTTCTGTGTTGTGGTTACCATAGTAACATACAAAATTAATACTTGGGGCAGCAGATTCCTTTAGAAATAGAAGAGTGTATAAAACATTTATTCTTGTACTTTTATACGCAGAAACCTTGAGTGAAATGGCAGAGCTCCTGTTGCATAATAATGAAGGCACAGCAAGCACTGTTTTAATTAGCGTTGCCTGCCTCGCCCTCACGTGCAGCATCACTGTTATTCCACTGTGAATTTATTTCCCATTCAAAGGAATTTCGGTTACACAAAATGAAAGAATATTAAATTATTTAAAATATTGCTGATAATAAATTCAACTCAGTTGCTGACAATTTGAATATTTTACTGACCTATAAGTAATTTTCATTATATGCCTGTAAATTGATTATTTTTAATCCTAATACTACAGGATTTAAAGGTGTGTAAAAACACTGCTGTAATTGTTATCAATGATTTATTTTACAATTAAGTAAGCAATCCTTGTGCCTTTTAATCAAAAAGTTGGGTACTTGTAGGGACAAAAGACAAAGAAGTCAATATATTGTTCAGTTTCTTAATAAAAATGTTTTTAAGTCTGTTACTCACTGCACAACATTGCTGCCTGGAATTTTATAGTACAGTATTTTCTCATTTCAGGCTGGGTACCAGATCACCCAACAGCGGCGACCCATTGCGGTAGATGGCATGCTGATTTACAGCCTCCTTGGAGGAAAAAGGAGGAGCGAGGTGATCAGGAAAAAAGTCCTTATCAAACAGATTCAGCTCGAGCAGGACAGTGGCAAGAGTCTCCATGATGACGCCCGCAGTCAGACACTCATAGACCTCAACAGAGCAGGTAACATCTGTGCCTTTATCTGTGTCCCATACTTAAAATATAGGGCTACTGATATTCAGTATTTTCTTATTATCAACAAATCCCATGAAAACAGAAAATGTGTACTGAATTGTACAGCCAAAAACCTGAACTAGCTTTTTCCAGTCATGCCATTAGAAGTATATACCTGATGCTTTTTTTTTTTTTTTTTTAGTTTATGTGTTTTTGTAGACTGCTTCTTGCTCTGGGCAGACCAGTCTAGTGACATGCATGATAGCTCCGCTTCCATCACTGTATGAGTTTGTGAACTAGAGGCAATTTTGCTTTGAAAAAGTGCTTTGTTGTGTAAGGTAGAAAAGTGCTTTAGAAGTGGAATCCATTTACCATCTTAAGAAGTCAGAAAAGTCTTCAGAGAAACACTAACACATTGTAAATTTAGTTCTTTTCATCACATTTATTGACAGCAACAACATTTTTTATAACACCAGCTTTTGCTTTACACTGGAATAAAATCAGAAAGACATTATTCAATCGATTTAAATTGCTCAGCAAAGTGAGAACTGTTGAGTTTCATCGAAGAGCTCCATGGGATCCATACCTTAGAGATATAAAACATATCTGTCTTCACATCCATCAGGTGTAGGTCTAATGGAGCTGGTGATGGAGCCAGACATGAGCTGTGGGGAGGAGGCTGCTGCAGCTGTCAGAGAGCTTCAGCTCATCTTGCAAGCACTGGGAACCTGTCAAGGCAACATGTCTGGTATGGAAATCATTCTGTGTCCGCCTCTCCCACTTCCAAGCTGCCATACCTCTAAACCCAAAGTTATTTCCTTCTCAGTGAGCATCTCTTACTTTTGTTTCCTCAGAGGGCCAGCTGAGAGTAGACGCCAACGTGTCCGTACACAGACCAGGTGAACCGCTGGGCATCAGAACGGAAGTGAAGAACATTAACAGTGTTCGATACCTAGCCAAGGCTATAGGTAAGCAGTATAAAAAGTGAAAAATGCTGTTCTATCTGGATAGTTTACTATTTGGCATTTCCAAATGCTTGTGGAAAGAAATACTCAGCTGTGAATCGTAACTGAGTAAATTTACTTAAGTATTTGGCAGACATACCCCAGTAATATAATTACTTTAATTAATATTTTCATTTCATGCTCTGCTATCCTTCTACCATACATTACATAGATAAGAAATATAAATACTCCATCAGAATAACCTGGCGAATTTACTTTAAGATACTTAATATTATTATTTTGTTGTTGTTTATTTACATTATAAAATGTTAGGTAGTTTACAATAATAATGTTACTTTTACTTGCTTCAGCAATGGAAATGAAAAGTAGCAAGTGTAAAAGAACCGCAAAGAGAAACTGCTTTAATTTTGTGTCAGGTGTAACAAAAACTTCATATTTGTATCACTTCACTCCCAGTATTTTGTGAAACACAAACAATATAGCCAGATTTATGGAGAGACAACAGGAAGCATAGTTTCCATTGACAGTGAGATGTGAAGCGTACTTTTAAGACTGACAACCGTTAACAAGCAATTGGCTGTGTGATAGCAGCACACGTTGCTGAATTGCATTCCTGCAGCTGCTCGCTTAAAAAAGCTGTGTCAACTCATAACGTCTCTGACTGTTAATTGGAATTCACGTAAAAAGCTGACAAAGAACCACAGCCAGAAATGTGTGCATTTTACGTGCATCTTTTTAAATACGATTTGACATACTGTGGCGCTGTGCTTGAATTATTAAACATTAAAGTTGTTTTACATTTACTCTGCCGATCCGGTATTTAAAAGTCAGGATGAAAAACATAATTTGTCACAGGTGTAATGTGGCAGCAATCAGAGACCTGAGGATGGCCAGTTTAAAACAGCTGGTGCTTGACATTTACTACAAAATTGTATTTGTGTGATGCAGTGTTATAGGATAATGTGTCTGCATTTGTGTTCATGTTGTTGCTTTTATCACCAGACTACGAGATCCAAAGACAGATTGATGTCCTGTTGAGAGGGGGAACGGTGCAAAATGAGACCCGGGCGTATGATTCCAAATCAGGGTAAGAGGATGAAAGAGCAGCACCATGATGCCAGGCTTTAGCCACTACAACCCCCTCTGACTGGGATCGCTGCCTGGTTCATTAGTCCCAAGCTTTGCTGAGGAGGAACCATCATGGTAATGATGATGAATAGAGCCATTTGGATGCCGCCGTCATCCTGTGTTATCTGTAAGCTATGTGCTGCTCAGAGAATGAAGCGGCTCCCGCACAGCTGAGGCCTTGATCTTCTTATGTGCTCTGCCTCCTTCTCATGTGGCCTTGCATGTCTGAGAAGATGACGGTTTGTGATTGGTTTGCCCTTCTCCTTCCTCCAAAGGTGGCTACAGATCTGACTGCTCTAGTGTGCGGACAAATAGCCTGACTAAAAGGCATCACAATCCTAAATTCAGTTTTTTCTATTTTGTGTTTTGCAGTAGCTGTATTAATATATGTTTTTATTCCATGGTGTGATCACAAAACCCTGAATTTACCCCTTCATATTTCCCATACACTGGACAAGGTATATCTGACCAAAATCTTGGAAAGATAATCAGATCACTATTATACTGTAGATAAAAGGAAATCTTTACATGTGACACTTTGGAACCAGTTAATTTTTTGTTTTTTTACACAAAAACCTATTTAATGAGTTGTTTCTCTCTGGTATGGAATTACTAAAGTAATTGTTGAAACTTTAAGTATAAATACAAAGCAGCTAAAGATAGATTTTGCCCACAGTTCTTCCAGTTTAATTTCTCATGTCTTTTTTCACATATTCAAAGGCTTTCTTTTTGCAAATGCTAAAACATGAATTAATATATCATATCTACTAGGGAGACCATTCCTATGAGGGACAAAGAGGGTCTTCAGGACTATAGGTGAGTGTCATTGTGTGGGTTTACAACATGCTTATGATTTTCATCCCAGGAGCTTCTATTTATTAACTTGGTTACACTTTTGATTGACCATAACCTTGTCCTCAGTGGAGAATGAATGTTGAGCTATTATGTGGCAGCTAAATAATTAGAAATAACCACACCAGGTGTGTGTGTGTTTACGTGTGTCTTTGAGCTTAGGAAGGAAAATGGTTGACAGGTTAAGGGTTGATGGAATCAAATGATTAGGGGCGCATGTAAAAAGTGACAAGTGTAGTATCAGTAGGGCGATGATTATGACATGAAAGCCAGACTTGTTATTTCTAAGCTTATCTGTACTGCTGATAAAGTCTTGCCCCCCTTTCATTTTTCCAATCTTGCCTTTTTTTTTCTTTTTTTTTTACCCACCCTTCTTCCCCTCAGGTTTATGCCAGAGCCCAACTTGCCCCCTCTGATTGTCTATGAAGATAGTGCATCGCTGCCCACTGGCATTGATGCATGCCAGGCGGTGGTGGTGCAGAAGATAAGGGAAAGGCTGCCAGAGCTACCGAGTGTCAAAAGAGACAGGCTGGTGCAAACATACGGCATCCTGCCCGAGCACAGCTTCACACTGGTGGTAAGTTTATAAGTGGGTGAAAGCAAGCCGCGAGACAGCAGTTAATTCCCTCACTGAATCCGCTTCCTGCATACTTCCTTTAATTGCAGTCTGATTGAGTTCTAGCAGAGGTAGCTTGGATGCAGTTCAGCTTGAATCCAGGAAGAAGCTGTATACTGCTGGGCTGATTTGATCATAATAAGAAAATGTGAATGTGAAATGAATAAATATGCTTTCTTTAAAAGCATTTTTTTTCATGTTTTTTGCTGCAGAATGAGGATGGATTGGTGGAGTACTTTGAGGCAGTGTTAAAAGCAACTAAAAAGGAGCCAAGAAACGTGATCGGCTGGGTGACAAATGAGCTGTTGGGTCATCTCAAACAACAAGACATGAGCGTGGGCCAGAGGTGAGAGGAAAACAAGAAATCCTTTCATGCAGATTTTACAATAGGTTATGCAAACTATGAACTTGGGCCACTCCTGAGGCACAACAAGGGGTTAAGATGCTGACCAAGAAACACAACATCCCTGGATCAGATCTGGCTAGTGACCTTTATTGCGTCTTTCTATTCCTTGTTTCCTGTTACCTCTTCCCTTTCTGTAATGATGGCATAAACTGGCCAAAAATACTTTGTATTCACACTGCAGATGGAGTTTCTGTCTGTCAGACTTCTTTTTATTTCAAGGTGTCACAAGATTTGGCTTTAAGGCTTTAACTCATGAAAAACTTTCATGTCACACTGAAATGTCACCTAACAGTGACTTGAGAGCTTGTCACCTAGTGCATCCAGTATTGGAAGTTCAGCTCCGTTTCCTGCAACTCGTGACTAAACTTTAGTCCAGGACATTTAATTGAAGTCATTAACTATTTATAGCAGATAGTTATACAGGTAGATTAGGCATAAAAGGCTCTCCTCCTTAAAAGAGTTCTGAGCAGCAAGACTGTTTCTGCAGAGAGAAAAAAAAATCACTACTGAATAAAATATATGAACATTACTTAAAACTTACTTTAAATTAATTCAACAAAAATTGTAGCACATATGGAGAAATGTGGGGCAGTAGGTTTTTTTTAATATTTTTTAACCATCATCAAAATCTAGTTATGAAACAAGAGTGTAAACAGACATTTCCCACATGCCAAATCAACTGAACGTCCGAGAGCTTTGTGACCTCACCTGTCACAGTTGATTGAATTGTGTGTGCCAAAACCAAGAATGTGGAACAATGACAAGTGGAACCAAATGTGTTTCTCCTCCTTCCACATGTGAATGGGCCTCAAAGGCAGCCTGATGGCACACCGCAGTAATGAGGAATATCAAATATACAGGATGAAAATTAACATTTGCCATACTGATGTGGGTTGTTTACGTGCTTAAATATGATTGGATGTTACCAGTCAGCTGATAGTCACCGCTGTGAATGAGTAATAACGTTCTAAAGAAGCATGAATGAACCAACCGATGCTAATCAGTTCACACAAGCCTAATGTTTGGATATGACTTTGCCAGTGACCAAGGTCTGTCTCATGGTTTTCAATTCATCATATTGAAACAAACTATAGTCACTAAAGTCACTTTTTTCTTACTAAGCTGAAAGTAAGTTCATTAATAAGATAATTTTAATAAGAATTATTTAACCTCTCGTTCATGAACCATTCTACCCTATTCTACTGGCATATAGCATCTTCCACTATTAGTGTACAGAAATGCTGATTAGACAATTATATGCAATAAAAAATTAATGCAAGTTAAAATCAAAAGACATTCCCTGACTCTTAGTCTGTCAGTGATAAAACCATTGTCACAGCCCAGACAAACCACGAGAGAAAAGCCTGTTTGAAACACCAGTTACCTTAGTGAAATCTTATCTTAGTGAAACATGGTGGATTTTGTTACTCTTCTAAAACATCCTTGAAAATCAATTGTGATGTTTTAATGCAAAGAGAAGCTGCTGAGGTATCATTTATGCGTATTCTCTAAAACAAACACACACGAAGATGCCTATCTGGCCACCAGCTTTGAATAAAGCAACACCAGTTGTCTCGCACAGTTTGTGTTGATCACATACTGTGATTCTAAATATCACACACGTATTTCAATGCTGTTCTCTCTTAAAATGCAGATTATATGACAGTCAAATAGTGGCTGAAGCTAAAAGAAGATTGCAGGTGTTGGGTGTATCAAGAGTCACCAGATTTTCCTTTTAAAAACTTCATTTTAGATTGGCAATGTAGTTGTGTATTTTCTTTTACCTTTTTTTTTGGAATAAGTGTCATTACAGAGCAAATGAACTTGAAACAAGTAATGAGTTGACGTCAACGCAGATGCTGTGAGCTTTACTTTATCTATCATTTCCAGGCTGCTGTGAAACATTTGTGGGAAAGTAAATCACAACGTCGCTGGTGTTTATTTATGCATAATGTTGCATTTGTTTTGCTTGAAATGAGGAAAAGTTAACAGAAAACAAAGCATGGCCAGCAGGACAGCAGACAAAGAAATATCCTCAGTGCTGGGAGTCAAAGCAGCGGAAATATTTCCATATTTCTTCATATAATCACAGTCAAATTATTTCTCTGCTGTCCTCTCAAGCTTGTCTAAAATTCCTTTTGCCTATTCTGGCTCTAGGTTCTTGAGTGGGATAAAAGAAACTGGGAAGCATTTGGTCAGACAGGCAGAGAGAGAAAACTCCAGACATATCATTAAAAACTCACCTGGGCACTTCCCGCAGCTGAGACGAGTCACTCTTCCAGGTTTTCCCCCTCAGGAAAGTGGCTGCCAGATGCCTGTGAGGGGAAGCTCAGTGCGGGTCCTGTGGAAGATTTGTGGCAGGGTAGCGACAGCATGATGACAGAATTGTGAAATATCTCACCCAGCCTACAGTAACGCCATGTTAAAAATGTGAAAGATTTGTTTATTTATTAACTATAAATAGCATGTTTCAACAGCATATCCATTATTACATGTAGCTTCAACTGTTAAATCATTACTTTTGACAAAAGTGAACTCTTTGAAGCTGTCTTAGCAAACACTCATCCCACATGCTTTAAAACAACCCCATTATCTCAGTACCGTCAAAGTCTTTGCTTTGCTGTCCGAACAGCAGCCACTGCAAACAGTGGCACTCACACACATCATCTTGTAGTTCTTTGAGAGGCTGAACCTGAAGCACATGACATCCTGACATCCCATCACACTTAGATAAAGAACATTTATATGAGAAGGACACTCACTGACATTAAATCAACATTCAACACAACAATCTGATAACACCTAATTATAAAAAGCCAAGCGTCCACAAAAGTCCATTTTGATTGGCAGCCACGCCTCTACCCCCACACTGAGCACCATCCTTCTCCTGCCCCTGTTTAGGTTACTGATGTATGGCTGCACAGCGTCGTTCAGTAACAGCTTGAATGCTGTTTATTTTCCTTCCTAATGCGAATATATACCGTAGATATATTTTTTAATAAAATGACAATTTCTACTTCAATTAAGGTACAAGACAGAGACAGTGTTGAAAAAATGTTTTCACAGTGTTATGTGTTCATATTTAAATTATATTTAGGTGACATGTATGCATACCTGGTCTACAGAACCCTTACTGAAGCTCTGTCTGCATTTAATATATCCTAACAGGTTTTTGATTCTGTTTTGTCTGGTAGCCTGGGGAATAAACAAGCAGACACAAACACATTATAGTTGAATCACCAATGTTAACAGAGTCTTGTCTTTTCTCAGGCTGACACTACCCGTCTTTCTCTCTTCTTATCGTGGTCCATTTATATCACTAATTCTTCAGTCCATCTATTTAAGTGTAATTAAATTACCTCTTTATTTGATTTCAGCCCAGTCTCTCCCTCTGCCCTGGCGGAGTTGCTGGAACTCCAGGAAACAGGACACATCTCCTCATCGGTTGCCAAGCAGGTCAGTCAGCTGCACAGACCATGCAATTATTTCTTCTGTCAATAACCACAACCCTGGCTAGTGCTTGTTATTCTTGTATTCTAATTATCACCTGTTCTTTACTGGTTTCTCTCGTCTCTTAGGTGTTCCAGTTAATGTGGAGGTCTTCAGGCAAGAGAGCCCTGCAGATCATCCAGGAGCAGGATTTAGGGCTCGTTAGTGACACTGCACAGCTGCACAGCATCTGTCAGAAGGTGGTGGACTCTCACCCTGATGAGGTAAGGAGTCACATGTTAACTCTCATTTGCAATGTAAATATCTTGCATGTTTGTGATGTTTGTTTTTTGTTGCGCGTCTTTGCAGGTTTATGCCATCAGAAATGGAAACAAGAAAGTTCTGAACAGGCTAATGGGCCTAGTTCAGAAGGAGACCAAGGGTAGAGCTGACCCAGTTCTGGTGAGGGCAATTTTACAAGAGAAGACTTCATAAAGCTCAGTGAGACCAGGCCATTTCACAAACCAAGAGAGGCTTAAAGACACGACATGCAGTGTGTGTGAGTTTATGAAATAATAATGAGTTAGGTTGTTACTCTGCATGAAAGTCCACTCATACAGAGTAAACAGTATCTGATCTTCAAGGCCCGAGAAGATCAGGTAGTTTACTCTGTAGATTTATCACCCCTTAGAATCTAGGGGGTGATAAATCAAAATCCACTGGTGAAGGTCAAATAGAAGATGGCTGTAAATGTTGTACATTTTTAAAACTCTACATCAATAATTTTAAAATGAATAAAGCTTGTAATAATCACCATATGGTTTAGTTTTTCAAAATAAAGTGCCAACATAGAGTACATGCATGTTCAGATGTTTTCGCCTAGTGATCAGATTTGATGACTTACTGTTCATTTATTTAGTGAAAATCTCTAAATAAATGAACTCGCCTCTGGAAATAGATGCAACCTGAACATTAGGAACAACCTGATATAGGAATAGTGGTTCTGACAAGAAACGTACCATCAACAATTGTACAACTGTCCACAACCGCAGTGGTGAGGAGTAATTTCCCAAATAACAAACGGAAGAAATTGCTGACGTGACAGTGGACTAAGCTCTGGCTACCCCAGGCATCCAGGCATTAAAATGATCAGTGAGCACCCTCTTGTGGTTGGACATATTTATCCTGTAAATCGTGCACTGTTTAATATTCTATTATTTTCCTAATATCCTGTGCATCTAAAGGGCCTCAGTTCCTACAAATCTCAAAATCAATTCTTCTAATTATTGGTAGTTCCTGTGTTTGAAAGGTTATATCGATGATGTAAATGGACAATGTAGAGTCATGTTTAAGAAGGAAGGGGGGGAAAAAACAGTGGAAACCAGCTCCAGAATTAAGAAATACATATATAAAAACAAAAAGAGAAAGCCAGCTAATTTTTCTTCACCAGAAGTTGTCTTTATTAAGAGGCATACCAGACATCAGACACCTGATCGCGTCTCTCACAGTTAATCTTTGGATCCTACAGATGCACATTTGTCTACAATCTTGGGTATTCTACCCATTTTTATTCCAAAATGCTGCACTGTTGACTGACACTGTAGTACATTAGTGATCATGTTCTGCAACATCTGTCAAGAGAGAAAGACTTCAACAACTCCAAAAACAACTTTGATTAATACAAATACACATTTCCAGGCCTTTTTGTGAAAATGAATTAGCACACAAAGATCCTACTGCATATTTTACTCACTGCATAGCATCATGTAGAAACTGTGTGGAGCTACATTAAATAGGAACAAAATAATAAAGATACAGCAACCTGATTAGAAACAAATTTAAACAATTCTTCATCTTAATAATTTGAGATGTCTGAACTCGGGAAATAACAAGAGTACATCAGCATATCTCAACAAAAATGCACAGGTTTTTGTTGGATCCACCTAAAGTCCATTATCTTATGATGTGATTGTCCAAAAGAAAAATTACAAGAATAAATCCTGATGAAATAATATATAAGTTCATCTTTAGTCTAAACCCTGTTCTTTACACTTTGACAATGGACAGCTTGAAGTAAAAAACGATTGTATCTACTCCTTCATACATTCACTTAAATGTGAATACAAATTATCACTTTAGGCACAAATCTAAATGTTTGTTTTGGTAAATTAATTTAATAAATGCTTGTTTAACTAAATAAAGGCAATTTGCAACATTTACCCACTGTAATGCCAGTTTGAGCTGGTTTTCACAACTACCAACAGATAGTTCTTATGAAGTGATGACAAACTATTAAACTGAAAAGAAGCTTTGTAAAACAAAAAGAATGTGGCAATTAAAACTCTCAAAACTTAAATACCCCTTCCCATTCTGAACATATGTAAAACTTATTACACCCAAACTATTTTTGATTTGCATAGTGTTTGATGTAATTAGAACATTTCTTACAATATTTACATTATAAAGCATCAGTGAAGTAAGGCAAAATAAATATTGAATAACCGCAGTTTGTGGTTTGGAGAACAAGTAGAGCCAGATAATGTGAAAAGCTAGTGCAGAAAGTGAGAGTCCTGAGGTGCCATCATGAACCAACAGAAAAACACTCACAATTCACATGCAACACACACAAGGGCTTTGTGGAAACACAACGTTGTCAAGACAAACGTGACCAACCTGCTGCCAAGATTCAGAGTCATTTAACAGTTGCATAAGAACAAAGGCCGGGTGTGTTTCAGTGAAATTCAAATTGAAACGACATTTTTATGCTGTTAGTTTAAGGTGTTCATTCCCACGACAAAGAGACAACATCACTCCTGAAACTCACCACCTGAGTATTTGAAAGTACCACACTGAGCAGCAGATGTCGTACTATGGTTGGAGTTGGTTGTGAGTGACACCCAAATCAAGGGCAGAAGCCTGAGGTTCAGATAAAGGCTGGTGATCACTAGAAATAGCACTTTGTTAAAATTATTTCTCTGCAATCTTTGGTTGGTGGACCTGGAGCTGTCCTTAATGAGCATTTTCAGCTGGTGCAGGCTTCAGCAAACAGGTCAAGATTTTCCAGCTCAAAGTTTCCTCCTCGGCTGCCCGAGACTTTACAGAACCAGAAATAAGAAATTAAAAAGCATACGAAAGGGATTTTCTTTGCTCGGAAAATAAATACTCTACCATTTGCTAAACAGTTGTATAAATCACTGAGTCTAAGTAGTAGTTCCTTAGAAAAATAGACAACTATCATAAAAGACAGTCTTTTAAAATCTTTAAGCTGGACTCATCACAGAGGCCTTAAGGGACATGATTACTCTTCCATAGGAATGTAAGACAGGATGGAGTGTTCTTGTGCAAATGCAGCCAGTTCTTTAAGGAACTCAGTGAAGAGGACAGTCGCAAAGACTTCCGTCTGATCCAGAGAGATGCTGGTTTTAGGCTTCAGTGGCGGTGAACTCTTTAAGAGTCTCCCTGCTTCGCTGTGGGCTGAGCCACTGTTTTTATCTGCGGGAAAAAAAAGGATTTAATGAGTTACAACGTAAAATAGAAAACAAACGTGTTCTCATAAAGAAAAAATCCCCATATTAGAACCTGCTTTTCCAAAAACACACCGATTGCTGAAAGGAACGAAGAGGGATGCAGTTAAGCAACTAAAAATTCCCTTTAGATTCACATGGTGTTTTCTCATCTTTCCATAAACATACTTCTAACAACATTTTAGCTTTTACAACTCAGCACGGGGAACCAAGTTCAGAAACAAACTAAAACCCCAGGGTTTAGCTCAGACCGCGGCTTAGCGCATGGACACAAGTCAGGCAGAGTTTAACTAATAATGAATTCAGGCGTTGACAGTAAGTTAGTGAGAGTGAGACCAAACAACAGAGCAGCTAGTTTTCTAATAGCCAGGTTTCTATCCATTTTTTTTACAGTTTCACAAAGCATATAATAAATATGAAATATAAATAATAATTCCCCAATTTTTAAATATGTCCAAAAACTGTTGATTTGAGTAAATTTTATCTATTACAGTACAAGGACAAATACAGACAATATTCATAGCCGACATACAAAGAAAAATCCTGGACGTAGGCGGATTTTCACCAGTTGCCATGAATGAAGTCTCCCTGGCCAGAAGCCAGTGCTGGGCGGCAGTGATCAGCTCTGGAAAGTCCTTTCTGGTGGCAGCCAGCTCTTCTATCTGGTTCTTCACTATGGCTAGTACCTGACAAAAGTAAAAAAAAAAAAAAACACTTATTATGTTTACACTATTGATAACAACCAAAATTGGAGAACTGTTGCAGTTTGTCTTAATGCAGGATCTTGTTTGGTCGCGTTACAGTGTGACCAGCAACGAGAAAGCCACACACTCTTATTCATGAGTAACCCAATTTCAAACAATTCATTGCTTTCCTGTTTTCAATCTCCCTTCTAAAAAATGAACCCTCATGTTTCAACAACTTTCAGTTCCATCCAATCTTTAGCTTCATTTTTCTTCTTCTTGTTTACATGCTCACACACACAAATCCCAGTGGGAGGGTTGGAAATTAAAGGCTCCCTCGTGCCTACACACAGCACGTCTGTATTACCTGGTAAAGGGAGCGAACAGTTGGCTGAAAGACTAAGTTGGTGTTGAGGAGAAAAGAACGCAGGAGAGGCTGAGGGTAGGCCGCCAACTGAGACAGGATGCCCGTCAACAGCAAGTTGACGTGAAGCGAGTTGGACAACATGTTCTCCAGACGGGACAGCAGCACGCTTACAAAGGGACCTGCACAAAGAGTCAGTAGAAGAGCTTTTATTTGGGAACGACTGTCATTTTCAGTCCATAATGACACTGTGGATGGATTATTATACATTTATGTATTA
This sequence comes from Channa striata, assembly GCA_033026295.1. Taxonomy (NCBI): domain Eukaryota; kingdom Metazoa; phylum Chordata; class Actinopteri; order Anabantiformes; family Channidae; genus Channa; species Channa striata. Next base: position 9,827,368 of record CM065188.1, on the reverse strand, counting down.
ACTGACCCGTGAAAGGAAGTGAATGGCTTCTACTTGTGCTTCCGCTACGAAACTTGGTCCCAAATGGTGAATGCAGTTTCTCTGGTTCTGGGGTTTCAGCCGAGAAAGAGGTGAAATCCATCCCCTCCTCTTCCTCCTCCCTCTCTGCCACCACAGGTGTGATGGGCTTCTTCAACTCTCCATCGGCTTTAACCGGTTTTTCACCTGCTTCTGTGTCCAGAGTACGAATCAGCTCCTCGTACTGAGCCAGGAGGTCGTCACCCAACTCAGGAGCACTGGTTTTTTGGAGGTTTGAGTTACAGTCTGTTTGACCTTTGGCCTTGGGGTCCAAATTTTTTTCACCATTATCTGACATCCCAGAGGTTGGAAGTATAAGACTGAGACCGTTTCTAAGAGGAATGTCGACCGAGCTCGTTTGAGGTCCTGATTCCGACTGACTCAGTTTGCGCTTCCCATGCTCTTCATCTCGCGTGTCTTTCTTGGCAATGAGGTCATACACCATGACATCATCCTGGAACTCATTTTCCTCAATGTATGAGCCTTTAACCAACATGATGGCCGTTCTTCTCATCTCCTGGATGTGCTTCGGGGGCTCAGAGGGTTGCAGCTGTGGAGGTTTACTCTCCACAGGAGCGTCTTCAGTCTGCACCGGGCACGCATCGTAACTATCATCCCACTCCAGCTCTGGCTGGGCGACCGTGGGTGTCTCTGTAGTCGGGGGCAGAGAGGGTTGAAGGCGCGGTGAGAGTGGCTGTGGAGCTCTTTTGAAGCCCATCTGAGTTTGTCGACTCTTCAGCCCCGGTTCCTCGAGGACGCCGGGTTGGTATTTCTCAGAGGGGGGGTTCTCTCCATCGTACGGCGCCGACCAAACCTGACAGGCCCGCATGCATCTGCTGACGCTCATACGGGCGTCGTAAAGGTAATGCAGGTAACTGACATCCAGGTAAAATTCTGACCCAATTGTGCAGGAGTTCCCTGAACCATCTGCCTCTCCTGTGAAGCCCTCCTCTTCCTCTGAAAAAAAAGAAAATATAAGAAATGATCAAATCTGCTGCACAGCACCTCACTGCATTGCTCACACAGAGCAGAACTAATGAGTTTGACATGTAACCACAGGGTGTAAAGTGATGTAACACAGCGAAACAGCAGGTTATCTCACTATTTGATAAAATACCCATCATCCCTGTTATATATTCATGTTCATTAAATGCAGATCAACACCTTGCTGTGTATTGTGCTCAAAACCATATGTCTGAACAGATTTTGAAAATGTATTGTAATTAAATTATCCATCCATCCGTCATCTTTAACAGTTTATCCTGTTCAGGGTCACGGGGGGCCGGAGTCTGTCCCAGCTGTCATGGGGTAAGAGGCGGGCGACACCACAGGTCTGTCTCAGGGCCAACACAGACAGACAACCATTCACACTCACATTCACACCTATGAGCAATTTAGAGTCGACAGTTAACCTAACATGCGTGTCTCTGGACCCAGAGGAAAAGCACAAGGAGAACGTTAGAGCTTAGTCTATAACCCAGTTGCTACTTTATTGCAGTACACAACAATAAAAACGACCCCCTTGTCATCTGGTGCAGTATATAAACCCTTACAGTAAGTATGAAATGCAATCAAAAATCCACATCTTTTGCGTCACAGGTCTCGTCTCGAAATCCCTGAACCTTTCAAATTACTATCCCGAGACTGCGGGGAAAGTCCCTTTGTTGGAAACAAGGCTACGCTTACAAAGAGGACTTCCCATTTCCCACCATTTCGTCTGGGTGCACATCACTTTTGTGCAACACACTCACTCACAGGTTATAAATAGTAAATTAATTTGCCTTTGTGCAGTTTTGACAGTGGACATCCATAAAAGCAGGTCACAAATATAGGTAACGTGCAGCAATTCATTCTGACTTCTCTGCAGCTGTAACTGAACCTAGCAATGTTACAACCTGATTGAAATTACATTAATGAAACCTCCAGGTTTAGAAACCAACCTCCAAAATCCACTTTGAGTTGTTTGACGATTCCTGTCCCTGTGCATACGCCCCATGAATGATTAGTGACAGTCTATTTTAGACCTGTGGTTTGTTACCTGTGGTGGAAGGCACCGTGTTAGTTTTGTCTGGAGTCTCAGTACCCTTGGAAAACAGGATGGAGTCCAGCTGTCTGAGGGGCGGGGGGCTGTGATCAGGGGAGCAGCAGGATGGAGTTAATGCCAGAATCTTGGCTGCTGAAACAGAGTAGCAGTCCCTCTCCCTCACCACACGTCTCTGACTCAACATTATGTGATTACAGGGGATCAGGTACCTGGGGAGGCAGATGGGAACAGATCCTGTTAGGGGAAAGCGACGAGGGTTGTAAGGAGGAGGACATAGACAGGGAAAACAGATGGTAATGCGAGTCTGCAGAGTGGGGGGTAGAGAGTAATCACTCCTCATTTCACAAACCAATTAAATGCAGCAGTTTCATAACTGATACAAACCACTCACCTCAATACGAGCTGCAGCATCACATCTTCACAGTATAAGCCAATGAGAGTGCGGAAAAGTGCCAGAGACACGGTGCCCAGCTGGAGTGTTGAGGAGAAAAAAAAAATTCAGACCCACATTTGATAATCAACTGATCGTTTAAGCTGTAGATTAGGCAAACACACACATTCTCAACTATAAAGATATGTTCTTCAATATTTTTAATTACAGCAGTTTAAGCATTTTAGATAAATGTTAGACAAAACAAACAAATTATAAAAATGCACTGACTAATAACTTTGAGGTTTTATCCACTAAATTGGAAAAAATCTCAAAAGGAATTTAGACTTGTACAGATTCTTAAAAGGTACAAAACATACAGTTAGAATGAAAATGCATTCCCTATATAAAAGTTTCAGTTCAAAGTCAAACCATCTCTAAACAACATGCCAAACATATTAAACATCAAAAGTAAAAGCAACCAACCAGAATGTAAGAATTACAGAAATGTGTGATATTTGCATGTTATTCAATATTTAACTTGTCCCAAGGTAAAACAGAAAAAAGTGAAAAGCAAACACGTTTCTTATTTTCCCCTGACTTGCAGGCGGTCCAAGCTGACTGATAGCAAACACGAGAGGAAATTCCCTGAGCCGTTAATGCAGGCGAACAGCAGAGTAAAAACACATTATTTATTCATGTTCAAGCCGACAGTACCGAAAAATTTAACAAAATGTTGCAGCATGTAGGGCTGTATTAATGTGTGGGTTTTAATAGGATAAGTCGCTGTAACTGAGGCATCACCATGGCAACAATCTGTAAAGTTTCACCATGAGCCTCAGAAGTAGTTTTCAAATCTAAGAAACCTGTTTACGACTTATTAAACATGAGTTCTACTGTGTTTTTAAGACGATATGTGCATCAGTACAGATTCTGCAGGTTTCGGGGTTCGTCTTGTACCTGGAAGGGGGTGTTGATGCGGCTGACCAGCGTATCTAGGATGTGGATGTTCTCGTGTCGGTGGACGAGGATGAAGGAGAGGAAAGTCTGCAGCAGGGCCGGCTCAGAGACACTTCTCAGGAAGAGGTCGAGGTACGCCGTGGTGGTCATCACCTCCTCTAGGGTCAACTTCATGGGGGTAGGAATCATTATTCAGCACGACAGTTAGAGTTTGTGTGGGAGTGTGTGGGGTCTACTCGCTGACCAAATAAGCGAAAGCTCATTACAGTATATCGCAGAATGCTGGTATGTTATATGGACATTTTACAAATATCAGTATATTCATTTATCTGTTAGGACTGAAACTACTCAGACAGACATACGACATTTCTCTATTAGAAGTTAAGTGATTTTATTATTGTATGTCATGCACTGATTTGATTGATGCTGTTGTCATGTCAAATATGAATCTACAAGTAGAACTCACTTATAGTAAATATTATCTTTACAAGAAATCAAAGAGGAAAAAATCCGCGTACAAACCTTGTGGAGAGCTGGTGCAAGCACAGGGACCAAGAAGCCATTGTAGATGTAACAAACCAGCTGGTCCCTGATGTCAGGGTGGGCCACCTGGGAACAGTCGGTTTGAGAAGCGCATGTCAGTAAAGACTGGAATCAAGCAGAAAGTTGCAGCCATTTGCCCTGTTTGAATAGGTGAGAGGTGTGCGTCCTCATCGCACGAACTTCACCTGAATGACTGCGTTGCAGAATTCCAGTGAATTGAGAAACTGCACAAGCGGCGGCATGTGCAGTAAGTCTTCCTTGTTCAGGCAGTGCCACTCTTCGCTGGGAACCTCGATTTTGGTGGGCAGAGATGAGTACAGGCCGCTCAGCCCGGTGGCTAACACCTGGGAGGGGAAATGAGACATCAGTTAATGATCCTAACACTTGTTGTATAGTGAAATGTGGATGGACAGGTGACATTTGGTGTTTTCCCATCAGGATGAATTGTAACTTTCCCTTAATGATCCCTAGAGTCATCATCAAGTCAAAGTCAGCTGTAATTTCAGTTTAGTGCCTAATTTTAGCAATTATAAGCACGTGGTGAACGTTACACCAGCTAAACATAAGCACAATGACGTTTGCTTTTAGGTCAAAGGCAGCCTCAGACCTGGTCGAGTGTCTGGAGAGAGTTGATCTTGTTCTAACCCAGGTTGCTAAAATTAGCTTGGCTCTGTAATGGCCCAGATCTGGCAGACCAGAAGAAAGAACCCAGCCCCAGTGCAGTCTGAATGATTCCCCACATGACAGCAACCACTGGTGCAGTTCAGCTGGCTACATGGGGTCCTGGTCCAATGCTCAGCCCCCACTGGCCCAAATCAAAACACCCGAAACAAACGCAATTTCAGCAAGTGTTCCTGGGCCAGCACTCGAGCAACCGCCCAGTTCAGCTGGATATATGGGAAATGATCTATTTTACATACGGATAAATGTAACAGCTATCAGAGCACCAGAGTAGTTAAAGTGCTAAGCTATAATAGAACTTTAATTTCTTTAGAACGCCACTCAGCTCTCTCTTTTTCACTAGAACTTAATAAAAATAAGAGACGTTTCACCTACAGTGTAGAAAAAACAGACTGTGCTGCAAACTCTCATCTGACACTGTATAATGAAAAATAGACTGAAGTGATTTTATAGAGAATATTACAGGCTTCATTGGGGATTAATGAGGCAGAGTTTGTCGTAAATGATAAATGCTCAGCTCCTCTACAGTCACTTATACCTTGGGTTGCACAGAAACTTATGCGTTTTACTTCTCAAATCTAAATTATTTCTTCTCCATTTTTTGGATAATGTAATTCATGTAATTTACAGCACTGCAGCCCACATATCAAACTTGCCTGCTTCTCCTCATGCTGTAAGCACACATTCATAAAGATTTATGCCTCCTACAGGTCAGCTCAGAGACCTTTATAAATATTTGAGCAGCAAAGCCTTTTACTGTCTATAACACTGCAATAATCACTGTGATATAGTAGGACATTCACTAATTTATGCATGAATGTCAACATAATAGTCATGATTCTTTTAATGGAAAAGTTAGCGTGTATATTAGAAGGAAGAATTTCAAATATTAGTGCTGCATTGGTGAATAGGATTAACACTGAAGCTTTCTAGTAAACCAATTAAATTCTGACGCCTCAAGAAAACCAATTTTTTTATAAAACTGCCTACAGCTGCAGGTAAAGGTCATAATTTACATGGGATTATCTCACGGTTGTGCCGCAATCTTATGCTTATGCTGGACATTTTAGAGCTAATGAGTGTTGTTTAAACCTTGATGTGAATGAATCTATGAATTTATCTGCAGACTTTGGCGTGACCATGACATAGACAGCCTCAGAAAGGTCAAGGATGAAAAATGGAGCCACTGATGTAAGGATATAAAATTCCATTAGGAAAAAGGTTGGATTAGTTTTAAATTAAAAAGAGGGAAAGGAGGAGGTGAATGAGAGAAGAGGAAAAGTAATTTATCACTTGGAACTGACCGGACAGAAGTAGGTGTTCTGTGCGATGTGTTTGGCGACTCTCTCATTCTCAGCAGACAAAGACATAATGAGCAGCAGGGCATCTCTGGCCTGCTGGCCCACTGTGCCCTCCCTGTGAATGAAGGGGATGAGCAGAGAGAAGATCAGGAAGTTGGTGGCTCCCTGATCCTCGCTGGTGTGGAAGAACAGCTCCAAAATCGAAGGGTCCTTTGCCAAAACACAGCAGAGCTGGTTGAGCAGCAGCACCAGCTCGGCTTCGACCGCCGGCGCTGCCGTGTCCGAACAGGATGACAGCAGCATCATGAGAGGCCGCAGGATGGGTTTGTGATGCAGCAGAGGCTGGTGCGCCTGCCCCACCAGCATCTCGTACATCTTCAGCTGCTCCAGCTTCATGTCGTCTGTGAACTCCCTGCGGAGGCTCCAAACGAAGAGGCGCTCCATCACGTTCTCCATCACCACAAACTCCAGGATGGGTCCCATGGCACCACCCTGGCCGCTCTCTTCCTCGATCATCAGGAACAGCATGTGCTCCACGTAGTTCTGCACCGCGCTCGCCTCGTCTCCGGGGACGGGCCCAAAACGGGAGCTTCCAGTGGAGCTCCCGCTGAGGTTGATAACGCTGAGGGAGGGCAGGGTGGAGCTGGTGCGCAGGGGATCATGTTTTTCTAGGATCTTCACCACCTACAACAAGAAAGAGGATACAGAAATATTGATTAAATATGAACAAATATGTAATGTTTTTATTTTCAAAAAACAACCGCGGCTGCAAACGTATTTACAACCGCATCTAAACCAGAGGTAAACCAGAGTACCATGACATTACATGTGAATGGTTTAGTCTGTGCAGGCACCGGTTATTTTATTGGCTTGTTCGTGTCAGGGTAAGTATGAACATATGAGGTGTAAACACACCAGCAGCACAACACAGATAAACTCATTTTGGTGGCACACAGTGAAACAGTCCATTGTGTATGGAGTCCCTCCCTTGTGAGTCTGCTGCGTAGAAACCAGAGTCACAATAAAGGAGCCAGTGTCCCCGGCCTGCCGCTGCTGCCATGACAATAACAGGCTGTGCACCAGTGAACTGAGCATGACGGATGGAAACAAGAGAACAGAGTTTGTAATCTCCAACATGAGCCTGATGAGCCAGTTCCCAATCTCCAGTAATCACTGAAGTGACAGACAGGAGACAGGATTTTACTTACAGGACAGGGATCGACACAGTGGTCTTGAGCAGCCCCCTCATGATACGTATTATTTCCAAAGCAGCTGTGTGTGGGCGTGAATGTTTACTGTATTCAGTCAACCTGACACTGCTGACACAGTCAGCTGACAGCCTGCACGAAATGGGTCACACAAAATGTCAGTCAGGACAAGCTCTAAAATCGGGATCCAGGGGAAAATGGGTGGGACGGGTTTGTCAGATGGCAGGTGTGATGGAAGACGTGTAACATCAAACTGAAGGCAGCAGCACACTGCCAGACTCCAAGTCCTCACTGCGTTAGTGCTCTGCTGAGGTAATTCAGCACTTCGCTAAAGTATCGGGTCAAGCAGTAACAGTGTACGCGGTGTGTCCACAGCAGCAGCCTTTAGGCAAAAGCTGCGTCCAGCGGGACAGAAAACATTCATCATTCATTCATCTGACCTTCAAAATAAAAACAACTGCATTTAAGTTTTTATCTTTAAAAATAAGAAAACCACAGGCCTCAACTGGCAGGAAAAATCTGAGAGGAAAAAGTTAAAGTGTGGTGTCTACCTCTTCACTATTATCACTGTAAAAGGCCCTTAATCCTCGGCAAAGCTGCTCAGTGGCCTGCAGATTAGACTGTGGTTATACTGAGCAGCTCCTCGGTCCACGGAAATCTATGACACTGCACGGCTGGGAACACAGCCATCTCCGAAAAATATTTCTCTCAGCATTTCCTTTTGAATCGGATGTATATATTACACTCGATTGGTGCAAAATGACATGCAACGTTTGTTTTTAGTTGGCAGATGCCTAAAAAGGACAAGATACGGCTCCATCTACTCCTGGGTGTGTAATGCGAAGCTCACGGCAAAATGTTCCTCAATGACCATAAACACAACAGCCTTCATGAAGATGACAGTCGTCGGGGGGGGGGGGCTTTTGGGTTCACGTGGCCTCAGCCATGAATGAATGAGTCAAGGGCTCTGAAGGGCCGCGGTGACAAACACACTCCGCTGTCTATAGTCAGGGACTGTTGGCAGCCACAGATAGATCACTTTGCACAGCAAACACAATGAGCTCAGTGAGGCCTGGAGAGCAGCAGATAAGACACAGCAAATCAACAGAAAGCCCACTCTTTCAACTGTGACACAGCTTCTTACAGAAGGACGGCACCAATATTACTCATGACATCTTACTCGGGTTTCAAGGTTTTCCAAACTGAAACCAAAGTCAGGAGCCCTCTTATCGGACCGCAGATTAAACTAAGCATGGAAATAAGACTCTGCTCTGCAGGAGTGGAACTGTGCTGCCAGTTTGCTCAAAGCAAAACGAGCTTTAATCTGGAACAGGGAGTTTTCATTTCTGCTCCCCACACTCAGAAGCTGGAACCAGTCAGTCTTTTTTTGGTCACAATAAATTCTGTCCTGACCTAACAGAAAATAGTGAAACCAAGCAGACAGCAACAGCATAGTGACAAACTAGTGCTTTTCCCTGCATGTGTATGTTAGCAACGTTCTCACTGTCAAGCAGTCGAAACCACGGAAGGATGTTAAAGTACTTCGCTTGAAGTCATTTGTTTCACATGATTTTTATGCACGAAAGAAATTCTACTTTCTACTAAAATAAATAAATCTATTTCTTCCCTTTTATGGGAAAATCCAGAATCTGAGAAATGCAGAGATGTCTCGTACTTCACAAAGAGCCTCTACACGTTATGTGCACTGGAGCATTTCATGTTTCCCTACCACACTTGCATATTATCACAAGGAAATTTTCCTCCTTTAGCAGATGAATTTGAAAACATCCCTGTCAAAGCATCAGACTGTGCGCACACACACACACACGTTTGTAGAGCTATACTTGTGAGGACACTCATTGACATAATGTAATGCCTATCCCCTTACCCAAACCAAAACCTAATTCTAACCCTGACCCTGAAACCCAGTTAGAACATCAAAAATCCCTTTGAGGTTGTGAGGGGGCCAACATGTGCTCACTTTGTTAGTTAAAAGCGTAATCTGGACCTCACTGAGTTTACACACAGACACACACACACTATAACACAGCTAATCCCTACAAGCTTGCCCGGTGTTAAATGTAATAAACACACGGTGGAATTTGTTCACCTAATTTATTTTTCTGCCCCACACTGACAGAGTCCGGCCCCACACTGACAACAGCTAATGCAGGCATCTAAGCAGATACCGACACACAAGTGTCACACACAGGTCAGCGTGTGTGTAACGCTTGTTCATCTTGGTGTGGGAGGAGTAGGATTAACCGGCTGCCAGGTCCCATAGGGGTGAACAGGGACACATGCTGCTGCAAAGAGCCAAGACTCTGAGATCGTCGGCTTCACTCTGCCAAGAGTCCACCGGCCATGACCGCACTGCAGTTTGTAGGGAGTCGGTTTCTAGCAGCTGAAGCGAGTTGGGTGTGTGTTTTTATGAACAACTTTCCACTTACTGCATTTTCTGATGCAAGTTTAATATTGTGAAACACCTTGTTCCCAAACAGGGGGGGGTCTGAACTGATAATTTACAGAGTAACTTAACAATTAACAGCATGGGAAAAAATAATTCTGCTAAATGAGTTTTTGGACTTACTTTTTGTAAACGTTCCCTTACCAGGCCCGTGAATGTCACTCAAGTGTAAAAATCAACAAACTACTAACACACAAGAAGAAGTGCCCCAAACAAAAAGATTGTTCCATGCATCTTTTCAAAGTTTTAGTGTCACTGTAAAGTTGTGCAGCAAACAGCTGAAGTGCTGCACAGGACATTGTTGATTTCTGTTTGCCTGGACAATAAATTCATGAGATTCTGTGTGTGTATTAAGTGACTTCACACACACTGACTCTTCTACTGAGAATGAGTGAACATTCTGTGGTTTACCTGAGCCCAGTGGTTCTTGAACACAATCATGCAGGTCTCTGGATCCACCCCTTTTAAGACCAGAGACTGCCTGTCTCGGTTTCCATTGGCAACCATGGAGGCCATCATGGCGACCAGATCATACGCGAGTTAAACCATGTCACAGGCAGGAGAGGGAGGACGTTCCCGACAGCTAAATGAGTGCAACCATAACTGCAGGATGAGGGATCACCACAGCGGACCTGAAAAGCCACAATAAAAATAAGGAGACATAATCATACAGAGAGCATAAAAAGTAATTTCAAAAAACAGCAGCTCAGATGCAATGACATGACGGATGACTGCAGCGTGCTGCTCCCTCCCTCCCTGCCTCTGCATAGCTAGACAGCAGCTATGACAGGCACGCAGGACAGAACAATAACAAGCGAACTCAGCCGAGGGGGGAAAGAGGCACAACTTGCTCGACTTTGGCTCAGAGTTGCCGGCTGCACTCTGGAGTTGGGACTGAGCTGTCAAATTGCTTTTGGAATACCTCATCCGCCCACAGTGGACTTCTGCAGCCCCCCCCCCCCTTCCCTTGACGTCACTCTCATCACTGAAACATTTCATGACACCAGAAGCTGAAAGTTAACAGGGTGTGAACCACTGAGTGAATGGGGCAAATAAAAAAGAAGAAAACTTGATTTGATTTTAGGAGGTGAACGAGAGGCCTGCAGGGCTCACGTTCATGTCTGGATGACATTTATGTATATTATTTAAGTTGAAAATAGCCTGAGGGCAGCTTTAGAGATCAGTTCCAACACACACATTGGCACAGTGGAAATTCAGAGAAAAGAAATCATTTGCTGTTTCCCTTGGAGAGAACGTTACTGGAAAATATGACTCTGCTGAAACCAGACAGGAGTTTTCTTTGACAACAGAGACAGTGCAGTGTACTTGTTAAAACGGGATCCTTCCACATGTCGAACGATGATTCCAGTTCTTTGCTCTACTTGAACTGGTTTCCAGGTACACGCCTACACTTCAGGAACAAGGATTATGGCACGTGGCCCATCACAGCATGTTTCCTGTGCCTGCAGACGGTGAATATTTATGACATCTCCAAAGGCAGGAGAAAGGAGAAGAGAGGAAGTTGTTTTGCACTTGTGGTGCTGGTACACTGAGTTTGTTCTTGTGCTCAGCTTTAAACTGTTTATAGATGTGGGCTATAGAAAATGAGCATTCGGATGCGCTGTGCATGAACTTTGGATTGTTCTTTGTTATTTCCTTTTTTATTGTAGCTCATGTTTTGTTGTAGTTAAAGCAAAATCTCCAACTCTATACCACATGAATTTGAATATAATAGTTATGGTCAAGACTTTACTGTACATATAATCTCTCACGAGGCCTTTACTGTTGTGATAGTGTTAAACAGATGTTTACCATGTTCACCATCATATCTTTGCAAATATTTACTAGCACATTAACATTTGCAGTAAACAACAGCTGGGCCAGAAAAGTAATTCATTTTGATGGTATTTGGTTATAAACCAATCAAACCATGTCATATTGACAACTGAGCAAACTGGTTTTTAAAGTTTAAAGTTAAACAAGAAAAAAGGAGAGAAAAATAAGTGTCAAGAAGAACAAGGAGGGACCCTTCTACATTCAGTTGGATTGGCAATAATCTGAGAGTTGTTAGATCAGTTCAGTTCAAAGTAGAAAGTGTTGGACTGACTGTTGGCTCTGTAAAACCCGACACTGCACAGCACAGGACGACGTGAACAGTGTCACCACGGATCAGCTGTAAAACACGCAGCAGCTTTACGCTAAATCGACACATCGGGGCCTCCAGCTTCCTAACCAATCACAGCTCACTCTCTTCTGTTATTGAATTCACTCTTCTCCGACACCTCCCCACCCACCGGGGAGCTGGTGGGGATGTGTAAAGCACACAGTCAATCTGCCACCATCTGCTTCCAGTTAGACTAGCGTGCCGGCTGGCTGGATTCTTGAGAAGGAATGTAAAAGCAGCGTGGAGAGCGTCTCAGACGGAGTGTGGGCTTTCTTACCTTTGCTGAACCATCTCAGTGACGGGTCCGTGAGCAGAGGACGACCTCAGTCTTTTCCTGTATGAAAGCACAAAATGGAGATATGAAGATATGTGAAGAGGCGAGTAGGAAGTGAGTGTCCGTGTGAGAGGCGAGGCATGGTGGGAAGTGACTGGACATGAGTAAGCTGCTCTGAGCGAGACTTGGATGGAGATAGAGGAGGAGGAGGGAAAGAGCGAGGGAGGAGAGAGCAGGAGGGGGAGGGAGTAAGAAGGGAAAAAGAAAAGAGCAGGTAGAAGAAAAAGGACAGTAAAAGTGGTGACACGCACGGAAAGAAAATTAATCTGTAGAAATTAAACATCACAAGCCATCAGAGCTGTTGAACTATTAACTACAAAGTCCGACCGTCACGGTGCCTCCCTCATGGCAGAATATCACCATCCCCTCCAATTAGTGCTGTGATGCAACTTTCTTCCTTCTCAGTGGTAGGAGGTCCATTCCCCAACCAGAACCCCCACCGCTCCACTCCACTATTAAAACATGACGCAGCAGCCTCAAAGAATCCAACTTTTAAATCACGCACACACACACAGTTATTCACTGACCACATAAACAAGTGTGGGCTCTAACGTGAGGTCGGCCGGTAACAAATGAGGAATAAAGGCTTTATGAAAAACACACAACCTTTCATATGAGCATGATATCGTGTAAACAGACAGATGGAGGGAGATGATGTGTGTGTGGGTCTATGTGTGGGTGAGTGTGTTGAAGAGTCATCAAACACTCGTTTTGTGCCACGGCCTGGTCTCACACGTGTAATTTTCTCCCAGCAGCACTAACAGAGACCACACACCGAGCTGTGCATGACATTTATATATAAATGAGATTTGTAAGTTACGGTCTCTGTAATCCACTTTTGTTTGTAGTCTGCGAACATCACAGTGATTTCTCAGCCCAGCAGCTCGCGGACACTTCGACATATGGACGAGGAGGAGTTTGGAAATTGAAGCGTCAACCTTGTGATTAGCTGCTGTAACAACCTGCTGTACCAGCTGAGATCCAGCTGCTCCAAACTTGACTTCATTTTCCTATTTAAAACCTAACAGCAGGTTTAAAATTGAAAAAACATGCAGGCTGACAATGGCAAAAGTCAACAGAATTCTTAGAAAGAAAGGTTAATTATTTTACAAAGCAAATTGTACGTGCAGTTCCTTGTCTCCCTCTCACAGAAATTAGAATCAACTAAGATGTTTTATATATGTATTTATGTCCTAATTTTATGAATGAATATGCTGCAACAATTACTTTCATTCATTAAATAGTTAATCAGCTCATTCAAAATTTTCATGTGAGAAAAAAAAGCCATGTGAAAACATGTCCTCTCAAAATATAGCAGATGAAAAAAAGAAAAGATGTACTGTATGATAGAGCTAATTATCATTACATGGTTTGTCCAACAAGGACCATTGGCAAGTTTATTTTTTAATGTGTTTTGCAGAAAAAAAGCCAATATATCGTATACCAAAAGATTGTGTTTCAAATATGGTTCTTTATTTTGGAGAATTATTAATGGCTGTAATGTTTAGTTATCATAAGCTTCTATCTTTGCTGCATTTACATTTCAAAGCAGCCTGTTCATTGTCCTGCCGCTGTTATTGCTCTGCGCTGCCTCCCAAGTGCAATATTCACCTGTTATAACTGAAGTTAATTGCTGCTGTTCATTTGTTCAGCTCAGCTGTCTCATTGTTGGCACAGCTGTCTGAGCTAATGATGCCGACAGGTTATTGTTTAAAAGAATAATAAATCTCACTCTTGCAGTGAGCCTCTGAAGTTCAAAACTTTATCCTTTTGTTTTCTGCGTGCGTTACAACAGACTGCTGCAGGATTAGCCTGAGCTAAGCAGCGATTAGCCCCTATCAGACAACAATACACAGGCAACTACCCAAAAATGCCCCATTTGATTCTGAATATGCGTGTCTTCAACTCTCAGCCAATTAGGTTAAGACTTGGATTTACCAGCTCAATACACCAAAAGTAAGACTGGCATCTTATAATACCTTATAATACCCTATATAATTTAATAAACATTTGCATGCAGCCAAACAGAGACGGCGACACAGTTTTGAAGAGTAAAGGAGCGTTTTCAAATAATCCGGTGCACGGTTATTAACGAAGGTCATGCTCTCATTTGCTGTGGCTGCTGTTGAGTCACACAGACGGAAGGGCTGCACTTACTCAGACTTGCTCAAAATAACCTGAAACACAGTAAGGCCACAAATGGGACGAGCATAGCACAAGTCAAAGTATAGGTTGTTGAGATTTTGTGAGTCGGTGACTTACTCTCAGTCTGAAACAGATGTTGTAATTTTTTATTTTTTCGGAGAATGAGATCAGCGCTGTGTATGTGCACATTTGTCGGTTTACTGGACAGTCTGTGGCATCACAGCGTCACTGCTACCCGAGCCTCGCTGGATTCCTCAATTTGGTAATTTACAATTATCCAATTACGCTAATTTGATAATCGCATGTCTGTTGCCTTCAAGTGTCCACAGCAAAAGACACGATCAGCAGAGCACATGGTTTCCCCTCAGTGAAGACACGCGGAGCTACACCCTTAAAATAAAGGTTATTCCTTACAGGAGGGGATCAGACGAACGGTCACATTAACACAATTCTACTGATAATAAAAATTATATTAGTAGAATTTTAAGTCTTTTCTTGCCATATTAAAATGGTGCCGTTTAAGATAAAAGAGAGGGAACCTTGTTTCCAACATACCGTAAACTACATTCAAGATGTGCATGTAACTACACAAACAGTTGTATTCCTTCATTGTTCACCCCCTCACTGACTCACTCATTCTCTGTCGTTTGCCAACGAGAGCTGCAGGCCTTTACAAGCTAAACCATCTAAAAACCCAAGGTAAATCTCTGCTGCAAGTTAAATCTGACGCTGTTTAACGCAAAGAAGGTGCGATAAATGCTCCCTTCATCATCAGAGTTTGTTGTGGGGAAGAAGGGGTTATCATCTGGGTCATTTTTGAGGCTGGACTTTAACTGGACCCTGTTCTACAGAGGTCAATCACATGCTGTGTGCCTTTATTGATAAAATAAGCCGGACAACAATTAACAGAATTCCTTAGGACACCGAACCCCACCTCCCAGACTCCCCATAAATAAATACTTTATTATTTAGTCCCCAACTCTAAAATACTATTGGACTTTATTAAACAGCCAGGCTCATTTATTCCTTTGGGGTTTATGTGTTTAACAGTAGTCAAATACAAGAATTAGCCCGGCGTAACCTTGTAAGCTCAGTTTTTGTTCCTCCTGTGGGAAAAGTGGCTCTTTACTCGCTCAGTGCTCCGTTTCCATCACCAGCTTGTAACTAACTCTGTCTGTCCATTTGTTGCTGGCAATAAAGTGCACGAAAGTTTTCTAAAAGCTTTTTTAACATCTGCGATTAATAAAATTTGGAGCTAATGAGAGCAAACCAAGGGGTCAGAAAATGCTGAAAAGCTCCACAGAGCTGAGGAAAATTAAAGAGATAGATTAATTTCAGTGTCTTAGATTCAAAATATGGATCTCTGCAGCTTTAAATAGCAATAAAACTGTAACAGACAGAAACAAATATCAGTGTGTTGTGTACAAGCAAATTACTCCACACGTTTCACCATCAAACCCGTAGCCCAGTTTCTTTACCCCCACTGTGCGCCGTTTCTAATTCTGGCTCTGGCTGAGGGTGGAGAAACTAGACTCATCTTCTACATTTTTACAGCCATGTGTTCATCATACGACAATGTGGTAGCAATTATGAGTTTATACAGTGAGGTTTTGTTCAAAACAAACAAACAAATAAACAAACACTCCTTCCAAATTGCTTCATTGGCTTAAATAATTCCAGCCATTCTTACACAAATACAGGAATTTACCACCAGTGTGATGCATAAAGAGCAACAGGCTTTTGTCTCCTCACTCCCAAAGCAAACACGCTGACAAAATAAGAACATGGGCTTGGCTGTGCTGTTGCATCTAGTTACAAGAGAATCAAAAGAGGATATAAAACCCCAGGTTGAAAGGATCCAACTCTATAGATGAAAAAGAAATTATTGCCTCTAGGGGGTTTTCCTTTTTTCTGATCTGGCTCCTGGCATTGTTAGCTTTCTGCCATTCCAGATTTTTTACACACACACACACACACACACACACACACACACACACACACGGGCGTGGTCTGGACAAATAGCTGAGAGGCAGGGCACACCCTTTACTCAGGAAAGATCATCTTTCTTGCTAAACAGGAGTTTTAAACTTCAAGTCATCAGACACATTTGATCGACGTTGGGCATCAAACTCGTGGCTCATTAATAACTTTCTGCAGTTGTTCTTTTCATCATGTTGCCTGGTAGACAGAAGAGAAGGTTTCATGCAGAGTTTCATTTCCCTTGAGCGTCACAGAGGAGAGACTTTCAGTGGCCAGGTGGCAGCCATGGTGACCCACTGTTAAAGTGATAGCAGCTGCTGAAATATTTAAGGCTACAGGTGAAGCCGCTGAAAGGCCAGATAAGGCCTGGTGAAACTAATTATAGCTCTCACCATCCTCATCCAATCTAAAAGAAAAAAGGGAAAAAAAGTCATTCATGTGTCTCTTTTATTCCGTGTTGGACGATCTTTAGGAGATGTCTGGGTTATTCCTGTTTTCCTCATTACCCATAATTAGTCAAACCTGCAATAACCAACTTTTTGGTAACTTAACCAGAAGCAATCTGTGAACACAACAGTGACATTGTATTATCATGTTATTATCTTTTGGGTTAACTTGGTCTGTTTTTGAGAAAATCTGCGTTCAGCTGCATTCACCAGGTACATTCTAATTTTACCTGTCAGCTGTTTGATTCTACACAGTTAGTGCACAATAATATCATAAAACAAATTTGCAAACCACTACCTCTCTATGTAAATTACAATACAGCCTTTTTCAGATGTGGGATATGATCTAATATATTTATCAATATATTAGATAAAACAGGCAACACCTTTCTGTCAATCAATTTTTGTTAATGTTCCTAAAGGCTTCATGCAGACATGCTTAGGACATGATGGGCGTTGACTGGACAGTGCGTCAAGTGACATAAAGAATGAAGCCAGAGTTCTGTGCGACATAGCAGGCCAGGGGATTTCCTGCTTTTTCGGTGCTCATCCACTGCTGTGTTCAGGCAACCAGCAGCTGGAAGAAAAGGGTTGTGCAGGGTGTGTGGCCCTCACTGAAAGGAGTTACCCCCCCCCATCCATGTGCCCATCCATTATTTTACTGCCAAGTGAAAGTGATACATAAATATTCCCAGGTCTGAACAAGTAAGACTGCAGTAGGAGCTTTCGCTGAAAGTTACCAGCACGCTCATTCTGACACGGAGCAGATACGTCAGATTAATGGAAAAGTTTGCATGCGAAGCTGCGAAGCCCTGAGACAGAACCAAAACATTAAAGGTGAAGTCCAGAAAATCAAAACAAAGAGCTGAAAGGAGCTACAAAGCTCTGTGGGGCTGGAGAAAATGAAAAATTAACAAGATTTGTATTTATTTTTAGCCTTGGTTAAAAGACTTAGCTTTCTGGCTGTTGTTAAGACGAGACCCGTTTGCCTCCATTGCATCAGTCATAAAGTATAAATTTCTATATGAAGTTACAGGCATTGAAAACAGCACAACCCCAGCAGGTGCTAAACAATTACTGTGGCTCGTGAGGCAACACTGTGATTATGGAAGCACGTAATGTTGCTCCACGCATCATGTCAGTGGATTTTCACATGCACATGAAGGATAACAGGGTGTTGGCTGGAAACTGGTTCCAGAAACGGGCTGTTCCTACCGCACGGCTCAGTCATCACGGGAAGAGATCCATTAACATGTCCAAACACACAAAGTTTAGCAGGGAGGGAGAAAGCAGGAGGAGGTCAACAAGCTCAGCAGCAGCACAGACCCTGAAGTGAAACACAAGGACACCAGAGCCCCGATGTCCTGCTGTCAACTTCAAAGACATTCACTTCACGTGCTGAACTCTTGGAGAAGAGTTTAGTCTAGAATCGAGTAATAAAGTTTGAACCTTTTACTCCAGACAGACACAGACACAGAATCCTGCTTCCAGCCTCTGACCTCACCATCGCACTGATTGTTTTCACCAGCACCCTGGCAGTGACATCCTTTGCTACTTTCACGTTAGTATGAGGACACTCGTCTCCACACTACAACAGGCTTCTGTCAGCGATAAGACCGGCTTTAGTGTGGGTACATCCTATCTCTACTCATGCTGCTTCCTTTGTAGCTCATTTGCATCACGTCTCACACACCGAGAAAGAGGCATGTTTGCATGTTGAATGGGAGGCGGAGAGCACGAGGTACAGCATGTTTGCAGTTCAGCGAGGTTTATCAGCAGCAGCCCACTCACGTAATGAGCTGACTGGATGACAAGAGGGTTCGGATACAAAATGAAGTCTGTACAAAAAAAAAATAAATTAAAAATCTATGATGCAAAGCTCACTTAAAACTGGATTTGTGTATCTCAAGGGAAAAGTGAGCACAGGCAAATGTCTCCCAGGCTCTTTTGTGTAAAATATTTGTTTTAGTGGAGGAAGAACAAACTTCCTCCACTTTAAAGTGAGGAAAATAACTTATATTTTGAGTTTTGCCCCCGTCATAATTTACAAGGCAAAAGAGATGCAAAATAATGTTGAAGTCACTGTACAATAGTAAACACTGGCCTCTACGTCTGCATAATAACTTTTCACTTTCACCTCCGGCTCATATTCACCCTTTCTAAAATCTATAAACACCTAAAGCTTTAATCTGTTTTATCAGTCCACAAACAGACATGTAGACACAAACTCACAGAAGACTCAGGATGTTACTGCTAAACTAATTAGGGCACATTTCTCTTTGTACTCATTTGTCCAGTCTGATGATAAATGGATATTGTTTCAATAAATGCAAACTTATAGCACTGTTCCTTTTATAGAGGGGCACTGTTGACAGCTCTCATAAGGTCAAAAATAACAGAAATGACACAGGAAGTGAGGCTCACCTTCCTGACCAATCACAGCATTTCAAAGATTCCTGTCTGATTAATATGTTTTGCAGCACTTATTTGTTGTAATGACAAAATGACAAATATCTGAAGGGATGTGCAGAGCGTTGTGGAGCGTAGCAGATGGTGAAACAGAGCAAAGGGAAGGAGGCCTGGGTGGAGCAGTGTCTCATACCTACTGTAGCTACCGGCCTGATTTTATACTAAGCTGAGCTCTCAGCTCCAGGAACAAACTGTGCAGACAGAAAGATGGAAACGCCTTTCTCATTAAACTCCCGCAAAGAAAGCTGAAAGGTGCATTCCCCCCAAATACACGTTGACTCAAAAGTGACTCTTTACTTTGAGCTAGGTGTTTAAGAAATCATTGCCATGTTCCCTCTTAGCTCTCAGGGTGAGCACTGGGGCAGGACTGGTGAGTGTGGGGCTAATCCCAAACACGGGACAAAGCTGAGCTGCCAGTGTCTGTGGTGGGAACGAGGGATCGGGTGAACACACAAAAGCACCTGCTACAGTGACTTTAAAACCAGTTTCACTTCAATGTCCCTCATGCGTGTGTAGCTCTGTTCACTGTAGATAAACCTGATCCCACTACACATGTGTGTGTGCATTAGTGCAAAGCATTATTCAGTCAGTCAATCAAGCTGTGCTGGACACACACCTGTTGCATTCAGGTCATAACCACGACGTGTCCCCTCACACACTCCTCATTACGTGAGTCCCTGTGAACATCAGTAGCAGCACATTCCTCTCATTCCTCACAGAGTGCATCATGCCATTATTTACGAACCTACTGATGTTTAGGGCTGAGATTTTGATCTTTGCTGCCGTCCGTGGAGGGAACAGATTAGGAGTCAGAGCTCCTGCAGACTGCAAACACTCACACAGTGACAGACACCTCTCCATAAACCAGTCCAGTGAGTCAAACCCACAGCACTTCCCTACAATCACCGAACCCTCACGCCTTCACATTCCCTACAGAGCTGACGTTGGATAACGCTGCCTGAACACCTCTCAAGAGCCGAGCTGTGATGTATTCTTGTCTCCTCAGAGCTGCCCAGCTGTAAACAGAGAGCGGGGAAGAGCCACAGGTTTGGGAGCCAGCGGGCTTTAAAGCAGCTCAGTGACCACAGCAGCCACATCTGATGGTGACACGCAGACATTTGGAAGAACATCTGACTAAAATCAGGGCTGTTGGTCACGTGATGACCCATGTCTGTCCCCTGTTTACTATCCTGTAGACAGTTAACTGGCTAATGGAGAATCATACAGTGAAGATGCATTTCATCATTTGTAAAAGCTTCCCAGCTTGCAAAGAGGCTCGCGTGGACACACACACACACACCAAAAACTTTCCTGCAGCACTATAATAAATCACAGTAAGGACGAGGTTCCTCCTGGCCGTATCCAGACAGAGTTTCCTGTTTGACATCTTTTTGCTCCAAGAATTCGCTTCAAAAATGTTCCTTCACATCGTGTGACTCAAATAACAGTGATTTATCAGGTGGATTGAACACCTGTGCAGGAGTGACACACACACACACACACACACACACACACACGTCCAGCCAGGAAACACTGATGGTGTTTGCAGGTAACTCGACACCAGCGCTCAGAGGCCTGAAAGGTGAATCAGCTGCACCTCACAGCTTCTCCCATGGGACCCAGTGTTTGTCTGTTTTTTAACAATGAAGCCAGATATGATTTTAAAGAAATGTTAATAAGCAGTGGCTTCAACGACAGGAGACAGGGCGGATCTGCTCTGGTCTCTATGGTGAGAGACATTTCAGAGTGAAACACGGTGGAAAGAGTCAAAAGTCTTTACGCACCGAGGACTTTCACTTCTTTAACCTCAGACGAAAGGAAACCTAGTGGTGGTTTTAATGGGAATCCCCCAGTTCACCCAGCAGACACCAGTTTCTGTCCTCGGTGCGACACTTTGGAGACACCCGAGCCGTCCACATGTCCATCTGAGTCCGCAACTGTCAAAGAAAAGACGAGAAACCCAGACACACGTGTGGTCCAACAACGACACTGGGAGACGACGTGTCGTTGTCCACTTTTACAGGTGACTTCAAGTCAAAGAGGACGGAAGGACCGAAGTGTCTTTCTTACCAGGACGGATCCTCCGGGTGGACGGAAGGAGCGCACAGCACGGCAGGTTCGTCCCACGGAAACACTGGGAACACTGGAACAAACGTCCTGTCCGGGACCGGTGGCCCCCTTTAATAAATCCAGACCACGGAGCGGAATATTCGGAATACGGATCGACCGAACCTGGTCCGTGACGCACAGACACACACACTAACACACACTCACACACACACACAAAGGTAACTGCACTAATCGTGTCCTGATCGCCCCTCCCACTGACAAACGCAACAGGCCACGTCCAGAGGAGTGTGTTCATGTGTTTCCATTTTCATGCTGCAGTCTCCCTCAGTGTGGATCCAGAAGTCTGGGCGTGTTTACGGCAAAATGGGAACATCATATTTAGTTATGATGACAATCAAACAAGGACCGAAACACAGTGAGAGGGAAGAAGAAGGACGTCAAGAAGCCAGAGTTCAGTCCGAACAGGGTTTCCCGTAGGTGCAGTGGGTTAGTTCTCATGTGGGTCTGTTTATGTTTTTGTGACGTCAGACAATGATTGTTTGATGTCGATAATTCCAGAAGCACCAGCATTTTGTAAGATCCACTTCTGTAAAACCTTCGTCTGTAACAGAATCATAAAAATGTTATTTCGGCATATAAGAATAATCAGAGAGATCCCATCACCAGGCCCCTCAGACATCTTCATAAGTCCATGTGATCAGACACAAACACAATTAAAAAAAAAAACATAATTTCCCAAATATCTTGGTTCTGCATTAAAATCATATTGTCTTCCTCCACATTCATATTCCTAACACACATGTCACAGAAAAGTGAATTTGCTTTAAATAACTTTGTAGCTCCGGGTTTAACTGAGCAGCTGTCCCACCAAACCCCGGTGTCCCACATGAGGACAGCTGCGGGTGTCTCTGAGCCTGCGGCTTTAAACTCAAGTCCCCGCTCCACGAGCCGGGAACAGATGATAGAGTCTATGAGCGACATCTGGTGGACGAACAGCGGAATTACACTTCCCCCACGATAAAGAGGGGAGATTTCGTCTAAAGATGGTGTTAAAACTAGTTCAGCGGAAACTAAGTCTAAATAATCCAATTAATAATAATCTCATTCATTCATTCAAGGGAGCAGACCATTGCAAATGCAACCAAATTGTGTGTTAATGGCTTTAACATGGAAGCTCCAACAGGAACTCTTATGTTGGACAGTGGTTTGCAGGCTGTTTTCTGTCTGACTCTGGCCTCTGTTTTTACTTAAAACGTGTGAAATTTCACAGCTGCTGAGGTTCATTGAAATTAATAAATAATGCCTGGTATTTATAAATCCTTGTGTTTATACTGCGGGTGGCTTCATTGTGCTTCACGCAGAAGCTCCGGACACTCAGTGGCGCCACCTCCATCCACAGGGTGCGCGCCGCTGTGCGCAGGACACACTCAACTTTCCAGGGGACAAGTCAGTCTCCGAGGGATCATCGAGCGGATGAAAGAGCCCCCAGCTCCCGTCAGGAAGTTTATTTTATTTATTTATTTTTAATATCCCGATGGCCGAAGCCCGGCGGGAGGAGGATGAAGACCGGCAGCGCAGAGATCGGGACAGAAGCCAGACGTCAGGTACGTTTGGAAGCTGATAGACAGATAATCAAAGGGTTTTATAAGGATCTCAGCTACATTTCCTGTTGCTGAAATGCAGCATAGAAAAGAAACTTTAATTGCACTTTTGGACTGGATGACATTTGACCCTTTAAAATTATATTCGCATGAAAAGTTGGTTAAGAATGAAGTGTCACAAAAATGTGACAAATTTTAAATCCAGACTTTGTCCAAGAGTCTGTTGGTTTAATTTTTAAACCATCCAGATTTAATGGAAACCGGTGCATTCAAAACAGGCATAGATAATTAAAGGAGAGGGAATCAGCAGCTAAAACAGGGGCATGTCCCTTTATTCATGGTTTGGAGGGAAGACAGTGATTTAAATGATCAGTGCGTTTATGAATGTTCACAAACCTCACTAGCTGAAAGACAAGGAGCTGGCAAACCCAACTGAAACCCTAATGACATCATTCATGTTTTCAGTCAACCACGAGTCATTACACACACTTTGGTCCACACGTGTCATTTGTTACCGAAAAAAGAAAGCAGTTATTTTTGACTATCCCAAGCCATGAAGCTGGTAATTTAATGAACAAACACTGTCTTTAGTTTCTGTCTTTTACAT
Source organism: Channa striata (assembly GCA_033026295.1). NCBI lineage: Eukaryota > Metazoa > Chordata > Actinopteri > Anabantiformes > Channidae > Channa > Channa striata. Next base: position 9,803,921 of record CM065188.1, on the reverse strand, counting down.
CTTAGACACAACGTCCCTCCCTGAGACACTTCCTCAACATTACATCAGGCTTGCTGATTTGCTGTTTGCTGTTTTAAAAGGCAATGGTGTGCACAACTTAGTGCTCCATCTCCCCTGTGTCCTGCCCTGCTGTCTGCACCCACTGTATCAGCTCAGGCTACCCCCCCTTTCACACACACACACAAAGTCATACACACACACACCAAACCCCACCCAGAACCCCACCAGCTGCCTGGATGGGAATTCCTGTCAGTCTCTGTGCAGACAAGCTGCTGTGTCATGAACAAGCTGCTGTGTGGACTGGATGCACTTTTTCACCCTTTCAAAACAATCTTATGTCATGACATTTTCCATCATGAGTGACAATTTCGCATGACTCGTCTGCATCGACATCCTTTAATCATCCCTGACTAAAGGTCCACATCAGCTGCTGACACCGTGTTATTCACACAGACGGCACCATCATCTGTCAGCCTGTTGTGTTTGTCAACTGAGGCCTCCAAAGACTTTTCTGGACTTGAACAAACTGATGCTCTGTGTTTACATTGTGAGTTGGGATTTAGTTGAGAACCTGTGAATGTTTGACGCATCGCGGTTGGTCATTAAACGTCCCCGTGCTGAAGAATGTGGCAGGAGAGACAAAGTTAAAGCCTTCATGATGCTTTATCTGCTTCCTAAAGACGCTCTGGGTGGGGTAATGTTACAGCCGCAGAGTGTTTTCCTTCCCTTCCCTTTGTCGCCAGCCGTTTCACCACCTGCTCCGTGACTGCTGCTGCTGTGCTGAGTAGTGTCAGCATGTGTTCAAGTGAGAGTGCAGCTGTGAAGAGTAAACCTTTCCTGCTGACTGCTGCATCTTCCTCTTGTTATGTTTCTCACAGCCATCAATGCTCTTCAAATTACAAAGGCTGCAGCCATACTCATTAATGCAGTGTGTATTTAGGAGGCCCAGCGTGAGCCAGGCTTTTCATTTTCTCCAGGTGATTGTCCACTACACCAAGACTTGAGACAAACTAGTAGAGCACATTTAAAAGCTTCACCAGGGGGCTTTAAAAATGATAAAAGGCCTAATGGTGCTAATAGGATGTTGATAGAACAACACGTTGAGGCAGTGATGAAATGCAAACTATTAATGTATTAAAAAATTAATTAAACTAGTAAAATAAATGGAAAAAAATTCAATACACACTGTATATCAGCATTTATAGCAACATCTATAGCAACAAATTTGGAACTGATTTCTATTTACATTTAGATGTTGGATGGATTTCTATGACTTCTGACACCAATACGTACAGTCACGTGCAAAGCTTAGTTGTCCCTAACTTTAAAATGCCAAAAGATTAAAACTGATTATTTTCCATCAGCATAGTATTTAATGCACCAGTAGCTATTATTAATGTTTCTTCATCAGATATTAATAAAAATGTATGAGTTTACTTAATTTATTGAAGGTCGACTCTTTTAAAGTTACACACAATTTGACCGTTTTTGTTACTTCTGGTGACAAAAGAAAATTTGTAGTAGTTTTATGTACATTATTGTAGTACGTTTAAGGTCCAAAAGGTAAAGCAGGAATGGCTGGACCGCTCCCTGTACTGCTGCAGAACAGTCATGAGAAGAGACAATCTAAATAGGCAGGGGGAACAGGCGAAAGCCATCAAGGCAAGTGATGTGTGGTGAAGCTGGCAGAGTAATCATAGAGCAGGGACAGGATGTAGAGAAAATGGGCAACAAAATAAAAGTCCAGGGGAGGAAGTGGAGCTGAGGGGCTGAATCTTGACAAAGATACGTTTACATTTATAATCTCTAACTGTACATTAAATACTAGGTTTATGAGGAGAAAGAAAATTACTTTTTTACTTTTTTTGCCAAGGGTCTTACTCTGTCACATGTTCCTCACAGGATGGGTTATAGTAATTTTAATGAAAACCAGTGTGTTATTGTTGACATTCCTATTGTAAGTCATGTTTATGTGGAAGCTAAATAGCAAAAACAGTTCTTTGTCAGGCTCCTTATTATTTCAGTGTTGTTTACTGGAACTTAACTAAGCAAACAAATGCAAAATTTTGTTAGTTAAGTTATATTTAACTTGGATTTCAGTTCATATTAGTATTGTCACATGAAATGCATTAACCCACCCACTTACTAAATTAACTAAATTTGGCCTAAATGTTAGGATTTCCTGCCGCTTGCTTGGACAAATGTCAAATATGAATTTAAATTAAAGTTCTCTCCTTAATCTTAGAGTAGTTTGTTTATGTATTTACCATCAATTCTCTTATCTATTATGTCCAAAATATTTTAACTTGCTCTATTTGAGCAGCACTAAATACATAAATACATATTAAAAAATAAATAATTTTAGTGACTCATTTTAGTTGTGAATGGCGCAGAGTGATGAAAATTTCCCTGAGACCTTTTTCAGTGTGACAGTGCAGTATTGTGTGACAGATCCGCCACTTCCTGTGTGACCACATTCCTCTTCGTCAGATTGGCCAAGTAAACACGGGGGAGCTGAGGTGTGCTAGGACCCGCCCTCTCTGTGTTTTCATCTGTGGGTGTGTGACTGCCAGTTTGAAGCTTTGTCACACTCGGTGGACGAGGAAGGAGGGTTTTACTGGTGATATCCAACTGATCCTGGTGATTTTTTTATCAGTCCTCATCATCAGGTAGGGGCTTTGTTGTATGACATCACCACAGGGACAAGTAGTAAGAGCTTAGACAGTCAGACAGCGAGTCCTTGTGTTATTTAAGCTAGATCGCACATGTACACAGAAAACAGAAGAAGCTTCATTTAAAGTTCTAGACCCTAAAGGTTTGTCATGGAGTATCTACATCCTCCTGAAGTGAAAGTGCAGCAGAGCTTTTTTTGCATGTTGTTAACGTGTAACTTGATGAAGCAGCACAGGTTCACTAACACAGAACAAGCAACAGGTGCGACAAGTGGAAGTGACTGGAAAGCCCAATTTAATCACCTGTGGTTTTCTTGCTCTCAGGTGTGAAGGAACCAATTCGAGGTCCCTCCCAGTGCTTCTGGGCTCGGCCACTAAACAATGTTCTGTGTGATGAAATCAACTTTTTGCCTAATTTTACCACTTGTTGTTTAAATAAAACATGAGATTCAGCCGCTGCGACTGAGTGCATGGACACTTGGAGCCAACTTGACTTGACACGTTTTTTGCTGGTGGGGGAAACTGGCATACCTGAATGAAACTCCATACATGCCCCTTCCGGTCTGGGAATTGAACCCGAGACCTTCTTGCTGTTTATAACCGCTCCTCCACCGTGCTTTCGTGAGATAGAAAAACGACAGCACACTCAGATTTAATTTCTTGTACTGGGGTTGTGCAAACAGTTTTTTTCAAAGTAGTAACACGTTTACTTGAAGACTAACTGGTTGATCCGGATTTCAACGCTTTTTTCTGTGACTTAAGGTTTGGTTCTTGTATTTCTAGTTCATACAGTCCTGCCTGTAAGTTGTAGCAACTAACAACTGAAATGAAACTATGGCTGTGACATCTCAGTCCTCTTAAACATACAAATCATAAGAAAACTTCATAAGACTTGATATAAGGTTAAGACGACACTACTGATCCCTGCGGAGGAACTTGATTTGTTACAGCAACTTGGCAAAAATAACAGTAAAAATACTGTATATCAAACAAATGAATGTAGTAAAGAATAGCTGGGACATTAAGAGGCAGGTGGGATCAGTCTGGAGGTGTTTACTTATTTGACTTTGCCGGGAGCTGAGATACTGTTTGACCAGAAACCTAAGCTTGATTAAGGCATGTTCGGTTTTTTCCCCACTGTGGGACGAATAAAGGTTTATCTTATCTTACCTTATCCTATTTTGAATGCAACACGCCTGAATAGAGGGCCACTTGTTATGTGTAAATAAAAGGTGCAAACCTGCTTCATCATCATCATCAGTCAACACAGTAAATATAAGGCACCAGGGTGCAATGTAACAAATAAATGAGCAGGGCTGTTTTATGGTAATATTTAATAACTTTTTACATTTCTTGATTATTTATTTTTATTGATTAGGCATTTTGTTCACTTGACAAGACAAAAACAATTCAGTTCCCATCCGGTGATTTTGTGCTCAAACAGATTCTTAACTGGATTTTGATTGATTCGAAATGTGTTTACTGTATCTTCACATTCACAGCTGTATGAAAATTAAACTGTATCATAACAGAGCTTCAGTCCACCGAGATCTTTGTGGCAACATGTCTGTGTGTTTTTCTCTGCAGATCACCCTGACAGAACAAAGACTGAACATTTACATTACAGGTATGTGCTGTGGATTCAGTAATAGTTTTTTTTTGTATGTTAGTGTCATCATAACTGTATCTGCTGATGGGAACAGGACACTCTCCCTCAAACAATGAGATCTGTTGATGGTGACCTTGAGAATGGACTAAACAATTTACTGATGTATCCTCACTCACTGACAGAGGGAAGGTCAACATGAGGGGAGGGAGGGAAGTACCTGCTGCTTTTTGAGTTGTTTAATAAAAAAAAAATCACAGTCTTATAACTGACCTTTATAAAGATTGTTGCATATATTGGATAATCAATAACATTAACCATGTGGTACAAAATAAAAGCATGGTTTGTGGTTCATCATGCTCTTGGCTTCTCTGTCAGGAGAATTTCCCACAGACAACGAGACTGTATTTTTACTTTAATCCCTACACATGTAAACAGGAAAGGAAATGGTAATATGATAAATATGTAGAATATGTAGAAAAATCTAGAAAAAATAGATATGTAGAAAAATGCTTTTAATTACGTGAGCCTTTTCTACTGCACCTTTCTGTTCTCTGTGAGCAACAATTGTCCTTTAAAATTTTCCATTCTTGCAAAACTTGCTCATCAACAGAGCAACTGAATAAATGTATATTTAACCACTTTTTTACCACAAAGGTGTGAACCTGCTCGTCTATAATATGTCTCACTCCTTCGTGATTTATGTGATGATTATTCTGCTCTTTTCAGTCAAGGACCTCTGTCTTCTATACGAGCTGCCATCAAACGCTGTAAGTTTCACTTCATGGGTGTGTATATCTGGATGAGTTTTTGTTGAAAATCTGTTTTATCTAATACGCTCCACTTTTTCCAACCTGTAGCAAGAACAAACTCTCCAGGTGGCCATCCCAGAGACAGAAGGTAATGCACATTAAAATCCACATGTACTTACAAACATATGTACAAACTTATGTACGAACCTTGAGCCTCGACAACATGCTTTTCTTTATGAGCAAGCAAAATCAATCACTGTAGATGTGCTGTCTTTTTATTGTCTTTATAATGTTGTTATGCTTTGTGTTCAAGGCGACCGGAGATCACCATCGTCTCTGCAGAACCCCTGGCCATTAACAACTGGTTCGCAGGAACCTCCGTGGTTTTCCCTTCTCCTCCTCCTCCTCCTCCTCCTCCTCCACAGTCAGGCTGGTCTGCAGACGTCCAGACAGTCTCCCATGTAGGCTTCCTCTGACTCAGTGTTTGAATTGATTTTTGTTTTTTAAATCAGTGACTAAAATGTGTTTCTTTAATGAGCCAGTGTATGGAGGTTGTCCAGATGTGTGACGGCTCTGTGAAAGCATAGAAATAAACAAAGAAAAAAAACTAAGCATGACAAAGCTACTGTTAGAATGGGCATTGAATATAATTATCCCTTCTTTAAACATTTTGACCAGAACAGTTTTGTCTGACATTATCATATCAAAATCATTATAAATTATACTTGCTAAGTTTCAGTAGAAGCACAAAATGTTAACTCCTCTAGTTTATTAAAAATCCCAAACTCAAAACATACTGCTGAAGTATGAGGGAAGTATTTTTGTACATGAGTAACTACAGCAAGTAATTTATTGACCAAAAATAACTGACTCATTATTAAAAGAAAACTACCTACAGCATGAGTCGAAATCAGTATATGGCACAATATAGTGTGTGTGAGCGTGTGTGTGAACACCTCTCTTTTTCATGACTCAGCCCCCACCATCCTATGACCAGGTGATTCAAGAGAAGACCCAGGAGGAGCACCTTGGCAAGCCCACTGCAGCCCCCCGCCGGTCCACCTGCACCGCCACAAGTGCCACACAGACTGACCCTGTGAGGGAAGACTGCAGCAGTACTGTCGCACAATGCATTGCTGCTCCACAGCCAGCTGAGAAACCACCTGCTGGTGAGGAATCACACACTCAGCGTTGGTGTTTGCTTCATTTCCATATGATAATGTTTTACTTTTTTTTTAGGGAAAAAACCACAAAAACCACCAAGACCATCACTGCCAAAACTAAAAAAACAAGAAGCAGTCACTGAAACTGTTGAATCCACTGACAGGAAGGTTGGAACAGATACTACAGAATCCACACACACTGAGGATCGAAGCGGCTCTAAGCCAGATGTAAATCAACCCAAACCAGCTGATTCCACCTGCAGCAGATCTGTGACTGTACACTGGGATATTCCTACCACTCCCTGTTCTTCCGACTCTAAACCCAGTCAACGCCCCGTTCCACTTCCTCGGATAAAATCTCGAAAGCAGGCAGTTAAAGAGGAGGTCAAAGTTCAGCCTTTGGTCAATATCAGTGAAAACCGCGACACTGTTCACTGCGATTCACAGGACGTTCACACAAATGAGTATTTGAAGGAACTGTTGGAGGCTTTTGGTGCGGAAAACGACTGTGACGTCGTTACCCAATCAGTCGAGGTCTCTCTGGGTGAAGATGCTGTTGGAGAGATGAACAACAACCAGAGTCAACGTAACATCAGGGCCAGGATCCAGGCCTTTGAGAACCAGGCGAGCACTGAGCAAGGAAATGCGGCTGAACCGGAAAAACCAAATCTGCTACCCAGAAAGCCGTCACTCAAACCTCCAGTTGCAGCTAAACCCTCTGTGGGTTTAAAACCTGCGTTTAGCAACAGTCTTGATAATTACAATCAAAACTCACCCACATATGAAGTCGTACACCCTACACCAGGCCCCAGGCCTCAGCCCCCTAAGAAACTTGTGGGGATGTCAATAAAAGACGAGCTGGAGGCTTTACACAGCAAGGTGGCCGTCCAAAACCGATCGTCTCCTCCTGTGCCGGCAACAGCCGACGACGCCTATGAGTCCTATGAAAGCTTCTCAGTTCCTCCGACACCTCCAGCGAGGCCTTTTAAGGAGCCTCTGAATATAAACAACCACAACTCGGCCTCCTTGTTCAGTAACAATGACTTCATGAACACCGTCTCAGGTAAATGGATGTTTGACTGATTTGTTTTGGAGGTATTGGTCTCTAACTGCAACTTTGGAGAGAGTTGAGCTTTATGATAAGTTAGGCTAATACCACGTGGCCTACTTCATAAACGGGGTCTGACCTCCTTTACAAGTTTGAATAATACATTAATTTCACTAAAATAAAAAAAAATCCTCTAAATGAGTGGTCACCTCACATTTATTTGGCCATTTGGACAAATTTTTCTTAACTGAGAGTCAAGTCATTCAGTAAATAGTTGAAGAACTATTGCTCTTAAACTGACATTAGACAAAATGACCTTTTGGATGTTCAAATGTTAATTAACAATTACGTTGTATTTCACTTGATTTTAACTGAAAAGTTTTGCACGAAAATATAAACAGCTACAGCATCAAATGTCTCGTTGTTCAGAACACGTCCCCGTCAGGCCCCAGAGCAGTGTGGACAGCAAGGGAGACTCTTTCGCCAGACAAAGTATAACAAGGAGACCAACCACCATCAGGGTCCCCAGCAGATCTATTGAGTCTGGTAAAGCTTAAAACTATTGGCCTAATTTCTGTGAAACTGCTATTTTCACACACTGCAAATATCTGTCTGTTATGTTAAGATAAGAGTCTCATACTGTCATGTTTTCAGTACGTCATGGTAAAGACAGATCTCTCCTCAGTCTCAGATAACTTCCTGCAGGATCGCCCACCTCTCCCTGCCCAGAACCCTGTCGGCTCCCTAATCGGCTCAGTAAACCAAAAACAGAGCCCATCACCCATGTCTGCCTTCCAGGTAACCTGTCATCACACACTACCGTCACAGACCTTCATTCCTTCACAACCACTTTAACCTTCACTCCAAAAATACCCTTTGAGTCTAACTAAAAGGTTTTCTACTTTTAACGTAGATGTATTCCTAAACCCAGAACGCCTCTTTCACTCAGGTTGATCGTGTTTCTCAGCTATGTTGTTCACCTGCTTTATTTTCTCCCCTTTCCATCCAAAAACAAAGGAAACTATTGTAGCCCCAAGAGCTCGCCGCCTACTGTGGAGCTGGAGTTAGCCTTGGCTGAATGCTAAGCGTTGTCTCCTGGTTTCTATGGTTTCCAGTGCTCTAGACATTTACACGGTGTCTATCTGTGTCTAATAAAACCCACATCTTTTCATCTTCTGCAGGACTCTTTCCAATTTGTCCCAGAGCCGTCACTACCACCTCGGTAAGTGAAGGAGGAATAATTGCTTTAACGTAAAAGTTGAATATGTTGGTGGACTAAGATTCTACTCCATCTGATGGGGGTGTTGCGCTTTAGGAGGGCCAATTCAGCCAAAACCATTCCGCCTCGTCCACCTCCAGCCAAACCAGGCCCAGGAAGACCTCACCCACCCAGCCTTCAGGCAGCAGGTCGATCTGTTTCAGTTCCATGGGACATGTCAACCAAACTGCTGCCCCAGAGGCCCCAGAGACAAGGACCCGTCTTACCTCCACGGCCCAACCCAGGCCACCGTCTCTACAACAAATACATTGTGAGTGATCCCGCTTCATGTCTGACGCCTTTAATTATGATTTAAATACAACATGATGAGCATCTCCTTGATCTTTTGCTTTTTTCTTCCAGCTTGAACTGCCGCATGGAGTTGCCTCTGTTGACTACAACGGGAGTCATACAGGAGAGCTGTCATTTCAGGTGAGACACCTGCTTTCATGGACACTGTCCCACTTCCACAATCCCAAGTGAACCTATCGATCTAACTCTTGTTGCCCTTATCTGTAGAAAAATGAAGTACTTCTGCTGCTAGAGGAGATTGACCACAACACGTTTGAATGCCAGGTGGGAGACACCAGGGGCAGAGTCCATAAGTCTCGTATGAAGGTCATAACTCCGCTTGCCCCAGATGTGTTTGCAACCGAGGTATCGTGTCCTCCTTTGATGAGTAAATCCATGGACACTGTCTTATTTCTTTGCGTGCAGTGGACAATGTTACATTAACATCAAGAGACTTCGTTTCCTACAGGGGGCCAATCCTTCTGGCGGAGATGGTTATGGACAAAGGGTGCAGGTCATACATGACTTCATCCCAGGTGACAAACCAATCAGTAGTTTGAACTGACTAAAAACACTATAATTTGAGTTTATTATATTAGAATTTGACATACTTGAAACATACTTCCCTTCAATACCTGCTGACCTTTAAACCTTACAGACTTATTTTTTTAAACAAGTGGACAGCTGATGTGTATTTTCTTCACAAAGAGGGTCCAGGAGAGCTGAGTCTGAGAGCAGGAGACGTTGTGACCATGGTGGAGCAGGTGGACAGTGAGTGGTACAGAGGCACTTGTAGAGGATCTACTGGTTTCTTCCCCATCAATTACGTCAAACCCCTGGTAGGTCTAACTAGGAAATTCCAAAACACTGATCTTGTCTTTTCTATAATCAAAGCCTGTTTAATTTGTACATTTTCCATTTAGTCGGATTCACCTAAAACTCTACCGACAAGGAAACCGAAACAACCACCTGCAACGACCAGGTACAGTTTTTACACCACACAATCTTTAAAAGTGTGTTTGATTGAAAATGACCCTTTGTGTTCTTAACACTGGAAATAATTTGTGGCCTGTGTAGTGGCCCGCGGTGTGTGGCCAGGTTCGACTTTGAGGGGGAGCACAGCGATGAGCTGTCGTTCTCTGAGGGGGATGTGATCCAGCTGAAGGAGTACATGGGAGACGACTGGGCTCGGGGGAAGCTCGGTGCCTCAACTGGCATCTTCCCTCTTAACTTTGTGGAAGTCATTGAAGATCTGCCTCCACCTCCTAGCCAGCAGCAGAGGCAGCCCTCTAGGATAGCACTTCCTGGTATGATTAGTCCATCTATTCTTTTCTATTTGTGCCAAGTGAGTTGAATTGTACCTAAACAACATCAGCATGTGTTCCTCTTGCCCAACAGACCAAACGATAGTGGCTCTGTCTCACATTGAAGAGCCTTTATCTTTCCCCTTCCTTTGTGCCAGCTGGCTTTTTTCCTCTGTGGTATGCCAGGAATTTGTGCTTCGGTTTTTGTTTCATTAAATGGTTGTTTATAAAAGGTCTCTCAACCATGAACTTGAAGCCTTAACACGTCCACGGCTGTTAATAAATAGAATTTGGAGGTCAGGGCTTATGTTCCCATAACTACTTGCAGCTTAAAATTCTCTTATTTTCTATTCTTATGTCTGTGTTCCCCCATTAGTACAGATTACATATTCTAGGCAACTACAAACCTGTAAACATAGTGTTACCGTTCTATTTATTTCTGTTTCATGCGGGTCCCTACAATGTGTTGAAATCTTGGTTTAATAAGTGCATAATCTTCAGTTTATTTATTTAGTTAAAAGTTGGGTCCTTAATCAGATATCTTTTAATAATTTAAATATCTTCCCCCCCCCCCCCCCTTACAGGGATGGTTGCTTCTGTGAATGCACAACCTGCTGAGGTAACAAATTTTTCTACCAGCACGAACAACAGTAAAGATGATGTTGGTTATGAAACAGACCAATAGGTCCTTTAAAACAATGCCAAACATAACTTGAATATTGTGCAAGTGTACTAAAAATCACTTGCTAGTGCTTCCGTCAAATCAGTCACTATCATCTCTTGTTGTCTCCTGCTCAATCTGTAGGCGTCTCAACCCAGTAAGGACTGGGTGGTGGCTCTGTACGACTACGCTGGGAAATCCAATGACGACCTGTCCTTCGAGCAGGGCGACTATATCCAGCTCAGCCATCATATCGACACTGAGTGGAGCTACGGCAGCCTCAATGGCCGAGAGGGCATGTTCCCCAGGTCTTTTGTTGAGAGTGCGACAGGTATAAAGGCCCTGCAATGTTGGTGTTGTTCTTAAAACTAAATTATTGTCTCCTTATCTTCACTAATTACGCTGAGGGTAATGAAGACAAATATATATGTTGAGTGAGTGTCTCAGTGCTGCTGTGCAGTTGGTAGTGAAGATGCCCTAAAATTGTGACTTACGTGTTAAAAGAAGTGTTAAATTTGCCATTGATGTGATGGTGTTAGTGAAATACTTCTCAGCTGTAACACTTTACTTTAAACCACCAATACGATTGGGCCCAAAAACTCTTAAGACTGCTGAAAAATTACCAATTTAATTCTCCAAATCCAATGTGACTTGCATATTATGTACTGGTTAAGGACTAATCAACTGTCCAAATCTTTGTAGTTTGATTATATAAAACAAAGAAAAAAACATTTGTGGCATTTTGAAATTGCTGAAGACTATAATTTTGCCTATTAAATTACTTATTTAACCTATCTAAATATATCTACTTTTAAATAATTTTAAAAGCGATGTTTAAAGGTTTGCAAATGTATTGCCACACCCATTTAAAACATCAATTTGTTACACCTTCTACATAAATATACTGCACAAACAATATTGTAGGGATTCCTATCTACAGTTTATATCTATGAAACAGCTCTGTAGATTGTTCGTTTATTAAATTTTTACATTAAACATAGAGACTTTATCAGTCCCTAAGAAGATATTACATACTATCCAGCCAATAATTTGTCAGTGTGGGGTTTTGTGCCTCACTGAAAATCCATTGGGTGGTTCAGTTCACTGACTTCATTTTTTTCTCAGCAGGTCAGCAGCCATTTAATAATCAGCAAAATCAACCTGCTGCTGGCGTGAGAGCCAGAGCGCTGTATAACTTTACCTCAGACTGTGAGGAGGAGCTCTCTATGCAGGTAAATGTACACATATTTACTCCTAGGATTAACACATTTCCAAAATTTTATGAGTATGTGTTTACTTTTTTTCCTCTGTCCCAGGTCGGAAATATTATAACCAACATGGAGTCCGTTGATGACGAATGGTTCTTGGGTGAGCTGAGGGGTAAACGGGGCCTAGTCCCTAAAAACTATGTACAGATCCTGGGATAGTGATGCGTGGCCTGTGCTACAAAGAGGACATTGACGAGGCAATCAGAACTGGGACGGGATTCATAGATGCTTGATCAGTGGAAGTCAGCTTTTTACTGGAATACAGTATCATCTCTACGAAATCCAGCATTAAGTGAATATTGTTTACACACTTTATGGTTATACATATTAAAAGCTTGTAAGTAATGCAAGTTCATTGCATTAGCATTCACAAGCTAGATTATTTTAGATTCTTCCAAGTCTATATTTGCACCATCTAGTGGTTCTTGACATTACAGCGTCACCAGTTGTACAAACATTTGACAATGTATTTTCCTTGAGCTATGTATAATAAAGTCACTGCCAGATTTGACAAAACCCTGTGACTTGTGTCCGTCATCAACATTAACTTTTTTTTGGCAGAAAACTCAAAGCACCACTTTGCTCTGATGTATCCTAACATGACTGCCCTAATGTGCAGTGACTGTTCTAATGGGTTAACTGGCAGTGTGTGTTTCAAACTGAAGTTAAACAAGCTAATCTTTTGTAGGCTACTGAATTGGATTCAAGCTTGTCCATGTCTTGTACATGTGATTAGGTTTTAGAAGCTAGACAGAAACCAGTACAGACTGTTGGTAATTTACATTTTTTATTAAATCTGTCAGGGTGTTTTTAGACTGTCTCCTGGATGGGGGGCTCGTAGCCATCAGCCCTCTCCACCTTGGCTCCAGTGTCATCACCGGTCGCCTTTGCAGCACTTCCAGCACCGCCCTCTCCGTGGAGCTCCATAAGTTTGCCCACTGGAACACAAAGCAAGATTTTAACTCCTTCAGATCAGAGCTAAACATTTAAATTTCTTAATATAAAACAAAACCCACAAGATTTCACAAATGAAACCAAATTCAATAAAATCACTCTGCAAATGTATCACTTCATACTTTAACATTACAAAATGACAGATTTCCATACAAGGGAACGTCAGCTGATCTCAAAAAATAGTAATCAGGCGATCATATGGGACCGAAACAGTTTGTCATCATGTGTTCCCATGAGTAGTATGGAAGTGGTGGAGGAGCAGACACCCGACGGAGTGCAACCAGTGTTGACGTTATTTAACTTACACTCAAACTTGGGCTTCTTCAGCATCTTGACCTTGCGGACGTAGACGTCGTGTAGAGGGTAGATGGACTGGCAGGCCTTCTCAATGTCCTTGCCAACACTGTCAGGGATCCTGGAACATGGCAGTACACAATACATTAATGCAAATGATAATTTTCTCAAGTCCCTATGAACTTAAAGAGGACCACCATCTGAGAAACTCATCCAAAGACATGATTAAGCGTTTATCAGAAAAGATTAACAGAACCCAATAAATTTACAGAAAAGAAACTGATAACTATCAGTTCAGAAAAATAAACTGTAGATGACTTACAGCTTGTTAACAACTTCCTTCAGGTCATTGGTCTGAACCTCACGGGTCATGATCTCCATCATCTTCTTGCGGATCTGGCGAACCTGCTGGTGCTGGGCATAGGATGTCTTTCTAATCTGGTTTGTGCGTTTCTTTGTGAAACCCACACAGAAGAGACGCAGAAGGTAGCCATCAGTGGTCTTCACATCCACATGGGCTTCAATCATGGTCTGAGAAGAAAGAACACATCTCATTAATCATTCAGCAAATTAACATCCACAAATTTCAAACTCCCAACTATGCATTTGTAATATTCATTGCATCCTAAAAGCAGATTATGTCAGGTAATCCAGCTTTTGCTACATCAGCAGCTGCACTATTGATTTACAAGAAACAAAATAACTCATTACTATCATTTCTTTAACCCAGAGCTAATTTAAAGTAGACTGTGTTCTCATAAGAAATTACTACATTTAAATGTGTTTACTGCAAAGTTCTTGCCATTGTGATAAAAAACATTGGTACAACATCAATACTTTAAATCCAAATAGACGACAACAAGGGACTCAAAGTCCATTAGCTTTGCTGCACTCTAACTTTCAGAAAAACTTACTCCGAGTTGAAACAGTTATTTTATTATCATCAGTATTTAAAGACGTTACCCATTTACAATTGAATTCATAAGCACAAGGTTTAGATTTCTGTGAGCCAATGCAGTTTGACTCTTTCAGCTTATATATTTATGGTTTTGAGTTTCACCCCTCAAGAGAGATAGGGCTAGCTTATTACTTCTGGTTTAATGGACATGTACATATAGTTCCTGTGCCTTTCTCTAAGCAAACTAAGGATCAAAGACTCAAGTTAATGTTTCTAGCCAAGTCCCATAAGCCACATTAAGATGCTCACAACAGTACCAATTTTCTGCTGTATACAACCCCTTGACTGCTATATCTAAGCATCAAGTAGGGATAGGTGATCCAGCCAAACAATGAAATCGTTTTAATCATAATCTATAACTCAGAATAGCAACCTATCACTTAACCTTAGAATAAACGAGTCAAAAACTGACCCCCCATCAAAGGCTAATTTACTTCTCACTGTTCCCCTAAGGATCAGCTAATCTTATAAAAGTATAAAAAAACAATGTCTAAAACCAAAATATTTAGTGGATATTGTGCTGTTTTTATATCATCTTCATTACCTGCCATTTCTTGACCATTGAGCACATCTTGTCGCGGGTCAAGTCCATGCCGTGGAAGTTGGTGAGGCAGTTCTTGCCCTGAACGTCCTCAGTGATCAGCTTGAACTTACGGAAGGCCACTTCGTCATTCTGCAGGTCAGCAAGGCTCACCTCAAACACGCGCCCCTTAAGACCATCGGAGGCGATTCCTGGTTTAATGTGAATAACACATACTCGTTAGAAAACAGCAAACTAATTGTAGAACTTGATTAAGGGAAAATCTGTTCATCTCACGAATCTAATGAGTAATCATCATTTTACAATCAATATATACGCATTTCATTACCAAATTTCAAAATAAACACACATGGGAATAATTGAATTCAGTATGCTAGTTTTTTATGGGTTTTATAGCGTGATTTCAAGTTATTTAGTTCACAACTTACTGAATTTATCAGTGATGTGCTAAGAATGGCTCTAGTCTTCACCCATCATGCTCATAAAATTATAACCAAACATTAAAACATTCACAATGTACAAACTTACTGGTTCCCTGAGTCCTGGTGACCAAGGTCTTGCCAAGATTGCGGATGTTGAACATAGCTGGTGCCTTGACATCATACCAGTCCTTCTTGGAGAACGGGTCCACACTGCAGGAGAGTGAGAAACGCAAATTTATGACACATGAAATCAGTTCACACACACACACAGAGTCTGAGCCTTGCAAAACTCGTTCGGGTGAACAGCTAGTGTGCTACCGTGAAGAGGTCAACGCGCTGCTAGCGAGCCGGACGGCATGATGGTTCCCACATTAGCAGGCACCAAGTAGCGTCCACAGACATTCTAACGACAAATTCTCAGAACTGACCAGTCTGCTTAGATCAGACGCAAACACGGTACATTTAATTTAGCTTTTAGCTAAATAGAATCTGACTGCCATGATCATCAGCGGCATTCATGCTAACACTCGGTAGCACTTAGCGAATAACGTTCTTGACTGTGAGGGAGCAAACACGTTCAGACATTTACACTTTCTTTAAGCAAAAGCAGAATTATTTACGTGCTGTACAGTCCTTCATTTAACCTCGTCCCGACGCTACAGTTATTACAGAGCACAGTAAAGGTATTAAGCATGTTACCGCTCTAGCACCACTGAGGCCAGCGACGACGAGACTAGCAGCGGCCGTGTAACATCGAATTAAAATCGGACTCATCCTTCATATTTTTTATTCCAAAGTGGCACTAGTGAAAAGGGCAAAGTCTGCGCAGTATAACAGTTTGTGAATTGTCTACTTACATCTTCTTTTTGGCACCTTTTTTGCCGCCTTTGGTCAGCCTCTTATTCTTGCCGACTGCCATGTTGGCTACAGGGAGTGAAAGAGGAGGAAATAGGAACTACCGCGAGAATTAAAGCGACAACTCGAAGTCGTGAGATTTCCCTTGTCTCGCGAGTCCACGTAGCTTTGAGTAGCGCCCTCTGCTGGTGCCAGCTCGTCAACGTGGGCGTCATGGAGGGAGCTCATCAGGTAAATGAGTGAATAAGTGTGTTTTTGCTGTCAATGGAAGTATATAAAGGCAGTAAACATTAAAATTTTAATAACAGTGAGGAATATTATAAGTACTGAGAGTGAATATATAATCAACAATATGAAACAAGCCAAATTAAATACCATAAACTGAGAACAATGGTTTTTAAAATTAAAAATACAAAAATCAACATTAATGATTCAGTAGTGTTTATATTTTACAGTGTATTTGTAATTTGTTTAGTGTATTTATTCCTCTTTTAAATTAAAAGTGTTACAATTTTAATTTGCTTACATATACACTGCTTGTATACACCCAAAATAGATATTTTTGGGCTGAACACTTGGCCTATAAAAATATTAAATAAATAAAAAAAGCAGTATCTGTGCCATGATCATTTGAATTATAAAAGAAAACCCGGCACTCTGAACAGGATGAACCAGTCTCTGTGTTTTAATGTGTCAACCAAGCATGTTTAGCCTGTTATTCACCCACTCGGTTGAGCTAACACAAAGAAAAAAAGTAGACTGTTGATAAAATACACCCAGTTGGCAGATTATTGGGTTTAGGCAAAACTAAATAATGACGTGAATATTGCAACACATCCTCCCGTCATGAAGGTGGTACCTTTCAGTTTTGGTCCAGTCTGTATCAGGGAGGTATTGATCCTGTTGGAGTTTGTAGGCTAGTTTGTATGATGACTTTGTAAGTGCTCGATGACATTTGTATGAACAGTTTGGTGTCAGTCTGTGAAGTAAACACATTATTTATTTGTTAACAAAAATCAGAGGCCTGATGGATGCAGTTCCCACTGCATGGAAGGATAATTTGAACATGCAAATTTAGGAAGTGAAAAGTCCCAATATAGGCAAAGACACCAAAGACACAACTTAATATACTGTATTTATCGGTATCAAAATCATCTTCACATTTTTATTCCAATCAGCATTAAATCAATGACAGGTTTAACCTGTTTGTAATTTTTGTTTGTCACCACAAATGTATTTTTTTTTTTGGTGTTAGTGCCGTTAAGGTGAGTCTTGCAGGCTTTAATCACACATTCTTTGAATTACAGTAGGCCTAAGTCAAGCACTCAATGATTTAACTGTTCTCTAAATGGATCATCTAGCCTATTTGCTGGCAAATAATAATACATTTTACACAAAATTAGTTGCCATTTCATGCTCACATAATACGAGTATATAACAGGATGCCAGCAAAAGAGGGAAAAAATGATTACAGTAAAACTTTGACATGTCAGTGAAGTCTCATTATCTCTGTAGCACTCGCAATAATAAGGCATGACTCATGTTCCATTCAAAGGTCAGTAAAAGCTTTTGAAAGCCTTTTTTTAAAGTAAATGTCTAGGCTGCAGTGAACAAGTCTGCTGATTTCAGGTCATCACATCAGAGACAACGCTTGTGTCTCATGGGTGGTACCGCTGGCTTCTATGACTCCCAGCTTCCCAGAGGCCTCAGCCACTACACTTAACTGGGAGGTCAGGGGTAACAGTGACGTCAGCTGCTTCTGTGGCAACAACAGTCATAGCTGCTCAGCCACCCTGCAGAGCAAATGTGACGTCAGAATGAGCAGAGAAAGCGGAAGGCAAGTACTTTATATAGATATGCATGAGCGTTGTCTGTCTCTAGATTTAATTAGACTGGGGTTCTACCTCATGCAGTAATGGACATCATACTGCCATCAATTTGGCTATGTAAACATCTCTCATGTGACAGGTTATTAGGGGTGATTTTTAAAAAGGCAAACAAAGCAGAGCTGTCACTTTGCTTTAACCTTTGGTGTTCATTGCCTTGGGATGCGGATATCTACCATCGTGCTGCTCTGCTGCAGAAAAACAAGGTTCTACTTACTGTATATATCAATCCCCATTTCTTTATTATACAGTATAAAGGTGGTTCTTGTTCAACATTTTAAATTACTTTATTGCAGGTTACATTCCTCCCAAGGCGTCTAAATATGACACAGAAATGTATTAATTTATTATTCATGGATAAAGATTTTTAAAGTTGCTGTATTATTATTCTTATATTTGTAAAAATTGATTTTTTTTAAAAAAGATTTATCATTAATTAACGTTTGTGTTCTGCTATACAGTGTGTAACTCTGTATCATAGAGTACATGATGAAGGTTTTACTAAATATCTTTTAAAAGGTAAATCACTTATAAAAACACAAATAAAAAAACCGCACCCTGTTAAATTCAGTTTTTATTGGAGGAGATTCAAGGACAAAAAACACCAACACACATACAAAACATCAGCCAGTAAGAACAAAGAAAATCTAAACATAAATAATGAGGTTGATCAAAGGGTGGGTGCGAGGATTTAATGATAAAATATATTATAAACATAATTTAGAAACAATATAATTTTACCTACTGGCAGGTTAATTGATAATAATTCATTACCATGT
Source organism: Channa striata (assembly GCA_033026295.1). Classification (NCBI taxonomy): domain Eukaryota; kingdom Metazoa; phylum Chordata; class Actinopteri; order Anabantiformes; family Channidae; genus Channa; species Channa striata. Next base: position 9,785,209 of record CM065188.1, on the reverse strand, counting down.
ATTAGTGGGTTTCATTTTATATTAAGAATATACACTACTGACTAGAGCTATGAAATAAGTGTAATAATGTAAAAAGTAGGGCACAGTATTTAACCCTAAACTGTAGTAAAGCAGGTGAGAAGCACCATAAAACGGAAATACCTCCGAAAAGTAAAACTACCTCAACCTTGTACATTAGCAGCCTGCAGAACTTGAGTGACTTTACTTCGTTAATTTCCTCGTTTCTGAGGACCACGGTTCGTGTTCTACACTGTAACAGGGACAGTTTGGCCCTAAAGGCCTCTGACAGGTAAATCCAGTCATGGTCGCAGAAACTGAATCCAGATGGAAACGAACATAGCTGTTAAGTGAATCGCTGTGTGTGTGTGTGTGTGTGTACGTGTGCGTAAAGCCACCTGAGCTGCACACCTGCCGCCGAGCCGAAGAGACTCAGCTCCGCACTGCGCATGCTCCGCTCACTCAGGGGCTACTGTCATGGCGCTGACGAGCTGAAGCTACCTCGGTAAAGCAGGAAGAGGCAGCAGCGCAGCTCGCGTCTCGCTGACATTCAGCCAAGTGTGCGGAGTTTGCGGGAGAGGACCGAGCGGACCTCTGGCCTTTATCGACGTCTACCGGAGGTGCCGAGAGACTCGCCCCCGTCCACTTTGGGAGTTTCTGCTTGTGACAAGCGCGCTGCCTGTCAACTGTGAGGACTCGGCGGCAATAGCAACTTCCAGTGCTGAGCGGAGGCATAAAGTCACTGTGTCCTGGTTTGCCGACGGAGGGAGCTGAGGAGGAACGAGGCTTCAGAGCGAGCTCCGGTTTACCTGCCTGCCCCCCTTTGCTACCTGCGGGACTCTTCCTCACGGCTTTTACCAGCAGTAATCCGTCCGTCTGCTATCAAGTTACGGAGCGGAGCGGAGGAGCGGAGCGGGGACGGTTCCACTCTGTCCCCGACTAACTCATTCAATCTTGCGCCGTTTCTGCCCACTTTCGAGCCTCATTCGTCCAAACGCTTTTGGATGGGGAGGGAAGCGTTTTGCCTGTGTGCCTGCGGACTGTCGTCAACTCAGCCGAAGCGCAGATAGAGCCCCCCTTTCAGCTCCGACGTCGGCTGCACTGTCATCCTCGGAGGTGAACAGGTGCCTTACCTGTGAACGCCACCTGTCCCGTCCTCCCTTCCGTAGCAATGGCTAGCGAGGAGCCAGCGGGCGCAGCGCAGTCAGGCGATGGAAAGGACGGAAAATCCGGCGCCATGGCGCTCAACCCCGGCGTACCTATCAGGGGAATAAGGATGAAATTCGCCGTGCTGGCTGGCTTGGTGGAAGTTGGGGAAGTTTCCAACCGAGACATTGTGGAGACCGTGTTCAACCTGGTAAGCTGCTTATGAGATCTCAGCATAGGCCGTAGACGACACTGTCACCCTGTAGGAGCCACTGACTGTGACACACAAAGGTTTGGAAAAGTCTGACATCATTGCATTTGCATAGAAAGACGTTGGTGATCTTAAAGCATTAAAGTGTGTACGTTGTTGCACATTGGACGTGTGTAATGGGTCAGAGAGGCTTCATTTACTGCTCTCATTATGGTTGTTTCCTTGATATGAAATATGTACTGCTTAATTATTGCATACCAAATATCACCGTGCCTCAGTCAGTGGGTTTTTCAGAAGAGTTTCAGTGCTCTGTTGCTCCTATTCAGGCTCATCTGTGGCTTTCTACTGTTCCTAATTGTTTGCTTGTTACATACAGTATAGTTATTTTTGGATAGAAAATGTGTATATTTGTATTAAGAAAAATAAGTAAACACATAAAATAGTTTCCATATAAATAAGACATGATGCCCAGTGTCAGAATCATCATGACAGAGAAGCTGTTGCAGCAAATGAGTTGGTGCTTTTTGTGACACATCCAGGTCAGTCTTGTGTGTGTGTTTGTGTGTGTGTGTGAGCCAAATCTGTCTCCTACCTTTTGGCTATTCTAAAGTACCTATCCGGCTTTGCTATCCAGCACTGTGACAGCCCTTTGGCTGCCAGACTTGTGAAATGATTTTCCAGCGCCTACATGTGAATGAATGAAACCACCGGTAACAAGGAAGTTTGAAGTAGACAGCGTGCTCAGCTAGACTTTGGCTGGTTATATAGAAAAGAGGGAGGAATGGTTAAGGTGGAACTTGCAAAACCGCTTTGTCACTGTGGCAACACAATGGAGTCATTTTTGAAAGGGAGGCTCATGTCTGCAGTCATGAAGTTACCTCCAACACCAACCCCCACAGTGTAGGCAAGTGAGTGGAAGCTCTTCAGTGTCATGAAGCTGCAACCACTGAGCACAAATGATGTCCATCATTGAAAAACAGTGAGAAAGTGTTTTTGTGATATTAATATATTGGTTTATTAAATGTAGTAAAACAAGTTAAATAGTAAATTTAAATTTTCTAGACAAGCTTCCTCACACATGAGAGGCTGGAATCAGAAAATGTTGATCATGCAAAATTATATAGGTGAAAAACTTTGCAGAGATACAAATTTTATAGTGTTCTTGTGAACAGTGACTATTACAACATAGGGTTAGAAAATTCAGCTCCAAGTGCAGAGTACCAACTTCCTGAGTGGTTTGTGTTCGTTGAAGTGATATTTTTTGTTTTTCTATACAAAAATTGTATATTCTATATTTTGATAAGAGCTATATTTGCAGGACTGAACTGATGAAATGCTCATTTTTGTGCCTTGGCTGCAGAATAGATATAATAATGACAGACTGGGAAACATGGGACTGCCAATGGTTGTTCAGATTTATGAGGCTGCAAATGGGATGTAAGTATTGTTTTCAGCTGCAGGGTCCCACTAGTGAAAGGTTCCAATTAGTAAATGTTTTATTGTGTTTTCTTTAGTCTAGAATGTTTTTCTTCTCTACTCTAACAAAACTGAGTTGGAGAGACAGCCAGGCATATGGTTTGACAGATATATCAGAGTGCAGCTCTGCATGTTTCCTGGGATGTGCGTGTTTAGCTCGGTCAGCGTCATTTAAGGGTTTGATGGGATGGTACCATGCGTTTCATAATATGTTCTCTGCTCAACCTTTACTTTGGCGTGAATCTGAATTAACATCAGTAATGGGATGTAGTTTACTTGTTGGTAGAAAAGGGGTTGTGATGACTCGTGGCACATGGGTTGGGGTTAAAACGGTAGCATTCGCTTGTGAAGTAAAATAATTACTTCATTATGCGGGCTGTGTTTTTCTCTAAAGTCAGGAAGTTGCTAAAGAGTGAAGAGTAGTCTATCCTGTGTTTAGTCAAAGGAATTATTTTCCACACTTCATGAAGGGTTTTACTCCTCTCTGTCTCTGTTGTAACATCTGGTCCATGCTAGCTGGTTACTGCATTATATCTGAGTCACATAAAAATTGAAAGTAAAGTAGAGTAAACCCAAGAATAAAGAGGGTCTCCTTCACAGCAACTCATTTGCATTATGTTTTTAATGGAAAAATAACGTCTGTTATAATTAACCATCAGACTTCGTTCTTCCAATCAAGCTTTACATGCGACCTCCTTCAGTAAATTTGCTATGTTTGCTGTAGTGATGGGAGTGTGCGAAAATTTTGATTTCTCCACCCACCTTTAACCTGAGTCGAAGTCTAATCAGCCAGAGGAAAACTGAAAACACCTGTATGATTTGGCCTGGTTACAGTATTTTAACAACATTTGGTTCCAACTTTTTTAACTAACTTTTTCCAACTAACGTATCTACTTTTTTAAAATAGTGGTAGGCAAGATGCAGATCCCAAACCATTATAGTACTACCATATGTTTCTTGCACCACACAGAGGAACTGGTGAACAAATCTAGTGCACCAGAGAAACCACCAGAGCTCCACTCCTGGCCGCATGTCAAATATTAAGTCCAATGGTCACTGGTGTTTTAACACTGTGTGTTGTACCAACTCTTAAAGAAAAATATCTGGGTCTCTTGGGTTTTGTAAATGTTTGACTTTCTTCACCAGTTGCTCGCTTACTTCATCTTTTAAGGCAGGTGACATACAGTCACAGTCTCTGTGGCTACCCACAGTTTTACAGGAAGCAGCATTGTTTTGGTTTTCTTAGTTGTCTACCTAAAACAAAAATCTGAAAGCTGCAAGAAGCTGCAGAGTGGGGTGCTAATGTTCATTGAGGTTGGCTGCAACAGACACCGCTTACTGATGCCTGCAACTGCTTTGTCACTTTCGGTCGACATGGAATCGAAGTTAGCTGGTGGCAAACAGGCAGCGCTGAAATTATGTGTTTGTGCAGTGACGTTCTGCAAATTTACCACACGTCTCAATAACTTATGGCATGTTTTAGTATAAGAATTAGTTTTCAGGAATGTGACAACTGGCCTCATCCTCTGTTGGGTGACACCGTAGACGGGTGATTCTGTGGTCTGGAATGTAACTATGGCTTTTGTGAAGCCAAGGTCACGGGGCTGGCTGCTGGCTTTGTGGACAGTGGTGGAAACCAGAAGTGGCTTCACATATGGTTGTGTTGATGTCCTTGTTTATTTCCTTTACAACCTTAGAGGCAATACTTTGTTTTTAATATATAATACACCAAGGACCAGTATTTAAGATTTGTATTATAGAGACTAAAAATGTATCAAACCATATCTCAGTGCCACATGAAACAAAGTTTGTATTACAAGAGTATTTGTAGTGAATGCTAGTAATTCATAATAAACATAGAATAATTCCATGTTTTAAATTTTTTTGGAAGCAGGTTTCGTTTTGCCAAATGCAGTTTTGGGGTAAAACAGGTAAAATTCTGATAATGTGATATTACTGTCAGAATTACTATAATATTGGCTAACAAAGGCAATTTTTTCCTTTTTTTATTAAGAATGTTTTGCAGTTAATGTGTATAGTGAGAAAGCATTAGTCAGTTTGGCTTTTTTAAAACCTTGATCATATTTTCCATTCACACTAACTGAACTTCTCCATGCCAAGAAACCAGCAACGTGCACAATTTCCGAGTGAGTTAAATGTTGTAGTTAAAAACAAAAACACAACTCAAATCAATGTGCACTGCAATAAAATTGTTGTGGGCCCTTGAGGGTCAAGATGGCAGATTCTCATAGTTTTCCTTGCCCAGCTGATGTGCATATGATGTTAGACAGGAATGTAACAAACACACAAACTCTCCCTTCAGTTGAGCACAATCTAACACAAATGGCAGGAGGGTGAGCGTGATCCTTGTCCTCACTCCAGACATGCGTCGCCCTCTCAGGCAGTAACAAAGAACCCTCTAATCTGGCACATGAATGAAACCCTATCTGTTGGTCTCTGTTATCCATCAGCCCAATTCCACTATCACACCTTTTTCCTCTTGCTCCACTATGGCTGAAATCACTTTGAAGCACTTGCCGACTGTTATCCCACTAGGCTATGTATGACCTGACTCTGTTTATGGTGCTCAGCTGTATTTTCAGCATTACCCTTTATGCTCCATAAGTGATCTCTTTATTTCCCTAAACAAAAGAGGGCCTTCTGGCCACCATTTTGGCTGTAATATCTTGTTTACAGTTAGTGCAGTCAACTGCAGTTGTAGTGGGTTTTAAATAGCCACAGCTGAGATGTCAATTTTCTGCCTACTTTCATTATTTTGGCCCTGAGCGGATCAGATAATGCACCCACCCTGTCTCATCACCTGGTGTGTACTGAAAAGTAAACACCCTCAGGATTCAACAGTTTAAAAAAGCGGCTATAATGTTTTGCATAATACAAATTTAGAGACGAGAGTAAGAGAAAGCTTGAGATACTGTCTCCTGAAGTTTCGCAGCAGTCTGAACTACAGTATCTCTGGAATGTTTTTTTTTTTCCAGTTTAGTAGAAATTTGATGTGACCGAAACCCATATCACACTTTTTGTAGAACACATGTTTCACATGGATATTTATTGCTTGACCAAATCTTTTTTTTTCTTCTAATCATAATGCGATATATACTCAGAGCAGTTATTGTAGGCTTAAGGTTGTTCTAAACCAGCTGCCACAGCACAGAATATTTTTTTCATTTTATTGTTTCATTGCATTGTTAATATGTTTTAGTCCTGGCAACACGATTCTAGTTATTCATTTGTTTGAATTCTGTGTAATTTTTCTTAGCTAGTTTGTGAGTATAAATAATACTAATTCCAACTCGGGCAGTAGTTAAACTCTCAGAAAAGTCTCTAGCTGTGGTTGTGGGGGTTGAGGATAAGTTCAGGAACTATTAATGCAGGGTCTACAGCCCTGAACATGTCTGAGATCTACCTTTTGTTCAATTTTAGGTTGCACCTTTACTAGACGTTTTTGAATAAAAAAAATATCTTAATATCTTTTTTGGTTTTATGTCTGCCTTGGTGTTTTATGTCTGTTTTTATTAGCTTTCAAACACAGCTACATTTCTTTGTGTGGTTTTCTTCCACTAAGAACATAAACGGTTATCTATTCAATCCATTAAAATCCGACATGGTTAAATTGCGGACCGTTTCATGAAATATTAACCAGTTACAAATCATTTCTTTGAATCTGCAGTAGCAGCAGTGATAGCAGCAGTCTGTTTTTAGGAAATGGGCATAATGTGGTCCACTTCCTGGCCTATATCTCTCCTTTCATTGTTTCTTCGGTAATCTGGACCAGCTTCCTCTCAAAGGCATTTGTCAGAACACTCCTGCTTATGTTGGTGATAATGATGGAGACCTAAGCCAGCCACATTAACTATACTATTCTCAACTTACTTTTTTGTATACTGGCCCATTCAAATGAGAGCTAGGGTCGGTTGACCCAAATAAACACATCTTTTGCAAATCTTGTTCTCAATCTCAAAACATTAAGGCAAACTTTTAAATTCAGAATGATCTGAGATGGCTTCTTAATATATTTTATTTCCATGGTAGATAGTATGAATGAACTTGAGAGTTCAGAGTCAATAGATTGTTGGCCTCAGCAAAAAAAGGTCTTCGGGGCCGCACGGAGCAGATTTTACATGTTGGCATAACAAGAAAGAAAGCAAGAGCTAAATTTGTTTCAGCTTTCTTTCAGTGGATGGGATGAAGAAAACTATAGTGCTTTTTCACAGTGTTGTTTTCTGGGTATTAGTTTTGCATTTTGGCTTTTCACCTGCTGTGACAAGAGCAAATAACCCACCAGTGAAGATGTTGGGGGAAGGAAAACCTAGTTTTATGTGCAGAGACTGTTTGACTTTGTATTTTAACATGCAGTTTTGCATCGTTTCAGTTTTCTGTCCTTGCTCCCCACATACAGATAACCCTCTCGTCACGCAACCATCAATTTTCTACCTCTTTCTTCTTATCAGCATAGCACTGGTGAAAGGGAAATCAAAACTACGTTTGCTTTACCTTTTCAAATGTACTGCATCCACATTTTGTGGGGTGTGAAAGTTTGTTTTCGCCAGCCTTGATAGACTCAACCAGGTGATACTGTCGAGAAATAAGTGACATATTTTATGTTTTTTTTTATGCATGGACCTGGTCTCTGTTTAATAGAACCAATAAAGCGGCAAAATAAGTTTGTAAGTTGACCTTGAGTGAAGATGCCAGTCAAACTTAATCCACTTCAGGTATAATTTATGGGGAAACTATAGATAATGCTGCTGAATGACACTTATTCGAGGGACTCTGCATTCACCTCTGATTTCTCAGTGCATTTATCTTTCTGAAGATGAAAGTTTTGCATTATTGAACACTTACCTGATCAACATGGTTTCGCTAATCATATGTGAAAATGTGTGAAAAGTTTTTTTTTTTGTGTGTTCCGCCTGCAAGTTATGCTTAATGTTTTTGTACAAACACACTTTCCATTATACATTTTAATTCACTTGAGCTTTTCTGATCAGTGCCATTGTTAAAGTAAAGTTGATGTATATTCACTGAATAATTCAGTGAAAATGCTGGAAACTGACATGTACACACCATGCACACACAACAACTACATCCACCTTTTTTGCGCTGGCTTGGCATGTTGAAACACTTGCAGAGCTTTTGGCTAAACAGGAAGCAATATTAACCTCCTGGCCTGCTATCATCTCTTCGCAGTGGGGGATGCAATGATATGGTAATGTACTTGCCTGTTAGCCAAGTTCAAGTGTTACTGCATTACTCAAAAGCGGTGAATTACAAAAGGTAACACAAAATGCAGCGTTTTAGTAAGACAAATACATTGAAGCTTAGGCTTTCACCTTGTTCCCCGCGGTTAAGATTTGTCAAGGGGAAAATTTTAATTGTTAATTAAATAGATTTAATACAATGTGCCTAAATCCCAACTCATTTTTATTTTCAGGTTTTGTGGCACAACCTTCTGCCTTTTTTCGAGTCTATTAAAGTCGAGTCAAGTAAATTTTTTTTATCTACAAATAATTAAAACACAAGATTAAATGGAGAAACTGTTATTCTTATATCATATACATAATAGCATATGTGTGATTTGACTGTGTTATACTGTACTGTACATACCCATATGCTTCCTCACACAAGGCAATTTTTTTTGTGCTGTTTTTGTTTTTTTTTTTGCTAATTCCTTATTTTCTAACTTCCATCATGACCAGTAGGTTTCACAGATGCAGAGCAGATGGGTTCATGGCCCACTATTCACTAGACACTCCATGCAGATCCTCACTTGGCTAGGTGTTGATGATATCCAGCTATGTCTCAGCTAAAAGAAATTACTTTTTGCGTAACCACACTTTTGCTAAATTGTTAACACACTTGCTTGTAAGCAAATGTTGGCGTTGTAACCTGTCCTGTAACTTTAATTCTCTGTATCATTCCTGATGCAGCCTGTATGATTCTACTTCTTCTTAGGGATCATCTGCTTCCCTCCAACATTTGTTTGGAAATATAATTTCTATTTTTTTCAAATGTGCTGTTCACCAAATCTGCCCCTCACACAACTTGAAGTCCAGTATCTGTGCTGAGATCTGTGTCTGCAGAGCAGAGAGAACTAGCCCTTGGCTGAACCTGACAGCAGAGCCCTAGATGGTTCCTCCACTCCTGACCTGCTTTTACCCAGTGCATCAGCAACTCAGCTGTGGCCATAATCTGGCAAGCAATGTGAAGGGAGTATGGGCAACACATAAGAGATGCAGCCCATAAATAAAAGCTGGACAGTCTGACCAGATGTTTGTTTGGGATTTAAAATCAACAAGCTTTTTACATTCATATATAATCCAACTGTCCTTTCTTTCATTGTCTGACACGGTCAGTCAGTGTTACCTTGTAAATCTGTCTTTTGTGTTACTTGACAATTCATTATAAGATGAGTATAGATTTTATCATTTTTCACCGTTTTCCCCAAGCAAACCTTTCTTACATATCTGCTCCTTGCATCAATTCCACTACATGCTATGCTGCAAGTTCTTAGTGGTTCACAAACCACAGCAGGAAACTCCCCATTTCCTGAGAGCTGTATTATTGCTGTAATGACAGCCACTAAACATCAATGGATTTAACTGTAGTGTATTGCATTCTTAGTGGAAGTAGTAAATAGTAGTTAAAAGCCCAAATCTTTTCACATTATTCGGATTTAATATAATGGGGACGTCTAGATTTGAACATTTGTCCCTGGACTATGCATGAAAATAGACGTTTGACTTTGATGTCGTCCTTGTTGAATGATTCTAAAATCTAAAGAATATACATATAGCTCATTGGTCTTGTAAGTTTGCAACAAGTTAGAGATAGAGATGAACAATTATAACTAAGTTGTAGCTCAGGATTAATGTGAATTATCCTTTTACGTCTGATGTTTTAGCACGACTCATTGAGGTCTTTTGAAAATAGTCTTTTGTAAGAATGGTAACTTCTGTGGTAGAAAGTTCAAACCTAAACCTCAACTTGTGCTTATTCGTGTAGTGTATTTGCCAGTTGCCTCTGAAATTGATGATATTTTATGATATTTCACCTTCTCTTGCTCCTAAAAATTTTGAAAGACAGAATAATAAGGCAGTTGTCCCACAGTTTACTTTTGTTTTACGTATGCATCAGAACTGGAATTACGGGTATAATGTTACATGACTTTGTTAAGTTTCAAATGCTGAAATCAATCTGAGTTTGATTACCTTTCCTCGCAGTACAAGGTACTGCTTCAGAAGATGAATGAGAAAATGTTGGTTGGTTTATAATTATAAAATAATGAACTTGTTTGTGTAAGAGATTTAATTTAGGGTCATGCAGTCCACACCCAGGTAATCCCATCTGATCACCTGCCCAATCCACATGGTGGGTATTTTTTAATTTCCTTGAAAAGCAGATCACTTTTCTACCTCTTCATTACTATACTAAGAACAATAGTTAACAACTAATCTACAATTTTATGGTATAAATCAGTTTTTTTTTATTTATTTTTTTTGAGGCTGTATCAGGTACTGACCAGTTCCAACATACAAAGAATGCGGTTTTCTATCCAGTAAATTACACAACTAAAGATAAACACATTTGGTCCTCCTTGAATATTGCATACTATTGCTAATTTCCACTGGGTAACCATTTGCTTGTGTCTATTAAATGCCAGGGTGTTGGTGTCTATGTGTCTCTTCCTGTATTTTATTCAATAGAATTAGCAAGGTTGGGAAATTTTACAGTGTTTCAGTTTACAAATTAAATGAGTACTGTACTCAAATGAAGCTTGCTAGTAGGGCAGATGTACAAGCAGTGTTTTAAAACGGTCTTGTAAGTGTATGTGTGAAATTTGTCTTTAAACGTGCCGAGGACCTAGACTTCCTCACTGGTAACGGCTCCTCGTGCTGAAGAAAGTAGGCAGAGATCAAGCTTATCTGCAGTTTCAGTTACATGTAGGAAGGCAGGTACTGCTCTGTGTTGATGCCGTCTCTGATTAAAACCACAAACATCCCCAGAGAAGTTTCATCAGGGCTGTTGGTATTTACCTGGGTGTTTTAATCTTTTCCAAGTATCAACCTCAAAAAAACAAAGGTTTTGATTTAAGGAACAACCACAAATCAAGATAAAGTTTGCATAGTGGTGCATTTATATTGTATTTCGTATTTTGTACACTGTAAACAGTGTATATCAAATATGTAACCAAAAGCACAAATTTCACCAAAGTTAAGAATCAGCAAAAATTTGGTTTCCAAATTTCTATTTATTATGGTACCGTATTTTCCAGACTATAAGCCGCTACTTTTTTCCGACGTTTTGAACCATGCGGCTTTTACAGAGATGCGGCTTTTCTATGAATTTTTCTGCAGCCCTCAGATGGGCGCTGTAGATGGAAGTCAGTGCAAACAAAAAAGCGCCAGTTTTTATTCTTGGCGCGTGCAACCCAAGACACACAACAGCAAACATCAGCACTTTTACTGCCGTGTTACAGGCACCATTCAGGTTCAGGTGTATGAATAAACACTTATGGTAAGAAATCTTTCTATGTAAATATCTTATTTCTCAGCCTGGATATTGGCGGCTTATAGTCCGATGCGGTTTATATGTGACAAAATATATATTTCTTTTAAATTTTAGCGGGTGCGGCTTAAATTTAGGTGCGCTCTATAGTCCAGAATTTACGGTAGATGTAATGTAGAACGGACACTGCATCTTATATATACTATTTTACATTATAATAATTATCAAGACTGTCAAGACATCAGACTGGGCCATCACACAGAACCATCAGATCAGTGGTCACAAACCACTAAAATTAAATATTGCCAAACCTCAGTGATGTTAGTACATCACTGAGGTTTGGCAATTTACAGTTAGTCATCCACTTATTTATGCATTTCACAGACAGCTGTCTGCATAGCTTGAACATCCAAAAACATGGCTATAGCTTATAGACATTTTTGCCTGTGTTACTCCTAGAGATCACCTCTACTGTACTTTAGTACTACTAGTAAATATTATGTACATGTACAGTTCAGAATACTTTTTATAGCAGTGTTGGACAGTATTGGTTTCTGCATGAAAAGGATCTTTCAGATACAGTAACATATGTTTGAATTTCTTATGTAGAATTAGATATGATTGCATATGTAGTATTTTGGTCAAGGTGGTGGCTTATTTATTTGGGATGGACATGCCAATTCACACTTTGTTGCTCACAAAGGTTTACTGAGTGTCATACTACTGGCCCTTGGACTCAGTGTTCTTAGTGGGCTTCACGAACAGTCTTTGTTGACCAGAACTTAGAGGAAGCTGCAGTGACACATTTAAGTACAAACCACAGGAAGCCGGTTAGAGTGGAACAACTGTGTTGGGAAATAGTGCAGGCAGTTTCCTTATTCCCGACTGGGTTTCCCCCTGAAATATCATACAGCTGAGGAAGTTAAACTTCAATCAATTTATTGAATAAATAATAAGTTATTCATAATAAGTACATTGCATTTGCTCTGTAAAACAGACCCTTTTCACGGAAAATGTAATTTATTTGCATTTATATTATTAGTACATGTTACTGGGGGATGTCTGCTACTAGGAAATCCTAACCTCTCTTTTGAAGTAGATGAAATAATGTATATTAATTTCAGTAAAAACCCTGAATAATTCCAAAAACTGAAAAACGAGGTTTGTTGTCCTTGCACTAGGTATGAAGCTACATAATGTGTATATACCTGAATGTAATGTAAGGGGAAGGAAGATACATGAGCTCTGTTAAAACCCTTCTGAGCCAACATTGCCATTAAACTCTTGCTGTTGATATATGGCTTTGTAGCAAAGATTTAAGATCTGACGGTTTTCAGTCACACTGAACACAGACCTGTGTTGTCAAGATCAGACTTTGATAGTGAAGACCTAGATTTCTTTTCTTAAAATAAGGCAGGAACTCCTTAACTGTTGAACCTGATTCTCCTCTGAATAATTAAAAACCTGACGGCAATTTCTCCTTCAAGTGAGATTCTACATGTTCACATACTTATGTCATTTTATGAGGTGGGAAACGCAGTTAAGGTTTTCGCTAAGCATTGAGAGTACATAATATGAATTTCAGTAGAAATAGTTGAATGTGAATAAAACAGTCTGCTGGCCAGGATTAATCTGACTGTTGACTGATCAAGGGTGGTTCCTCCATGTTAAAATGTTTCTTTCACTCCTCTGTGTGTCAAGGCAGGCTAAAATTCCTTCCTAACATTTATCTTTTTCCTACTTCACCTCCCTGATCCAGCTGCTATTTTTTTATTATGTTGCTCTAGTGAGAACCTTCCCACTATGCAAACTAAAATCACAAGCATTGTTGTGCCAACCAGTGAAATTCTTTGTTTACCTCAGGATCTCATCACATTTTTTCATGTCTGGTCTCTTGTCAGTAGCCTCACAGTAGCAGATGAAATAGATTCTTTAGCACGAATTTTCTTAATACTGAATAACCAATTCCAGACAGAAACCACGTAAAGATTTTCTCAGAACGCCATGCAGTTAATAATTAAATCAAATTTGGTTTTAACTTTGCACATCTCATACGAAAAGCAGACAGCTTTGGTCTACTAAAGTGACTTAAAGATTGCAGTAAAGCTTTGACTCTGATGCCTAATGACCTTTTCCTGACAAGCCTTTTCCTTCTGTGGACAATAGCTCCCACCCTGCAGCTTAGACCAGTTGGCTAAATACAGGGCTAGTGTTAAAGACGTCTGTTAGACACATCCTTATGTAACACTGTCTTACAGTGTTTAACTAATATTATAAAACAGGTTAAAGCAGCTTCCTTTGTTGGTTCAGTGCATCGTCCAAGTGCATGTACTCTTGTAAATTGCATAGCTGTTGAACCACATGTGAGCCATCTGTGATGAATGCAATCATCACACTTTACGCTGTCAGTAAGTAGTCCTACTTTCGGACATAGATGATCCTCAGGTCCTAACTATAAAGTTTCTTTCAATGTTCTTGTCTTATGTTTGCGTTTCTCCCAAGACATTGTCCAAAATACGTGAATGTATGTGATTGCCTAAAAGAATTCTAAAACAAGTAATGTTTTCTGCATGCGTCCTCTTTTTTTAGGCAAATTAATGGAACAGTAAAGGAAATTATGGCTGCTGCTGGCCAGACATTATCACATTTAATGTAGTGTGAAAATGACTGCCAGCAATTGTTTAAAACAAAAGCATGTCAGGTTATCCTTGTGAAGTTATTCTTAGAAATACTGCTATTAAAATATCCCTCTCCACTTACTCTACGTCTTATCTCTGTCTCTCATTGTTTGTCCTTTAGTGTTAGAAAGGCAGCAGCATTGTGGCTCTGATGACAGAACATGTATTTAGCATTGTCAGATCATCAGCCTCTTAAATTAAAATGAATTAATTTAAGAATACTGTGTAAAAGCCCAATAATTGTTTAGCAGTGAGAGCTAAATAATCACCATTCCCTCATTAATCTCAATGTTAATGTGCCATCAAATGCAACAAAAACTATCATGATGTGGATTTGGAATACCAAGTTGTTATTTAGGAAATGAGTGACTCTGTTCTGAAAGGTTTTAGTGAGCTGTTATCATTGAACCAGTGTTTTCCATGGCCACTGCATGCATAATTGTCCCCACTTTACCTTCTACTCCTGTTTTGACAAATGTAGAGTGGCAGGCTTATCCACTAGGCAGGATGTAGGTAGGCTGCAAATGTTTGTAACATAAAAACAATACTAACATATTGTATAACCCTCGGCAAAACTATGGAAATCCATAGTTCTATGTTTGGTTTATTACTGCATTGTGAATGTCATGTGATTTATTTATTTATTCATGTATTTATGTTTGCCTGACTGTTCAGTATATAGTCTAATGCACTTGATTATTTATCTGCACTGTTTTCGAAATACTCATCTCCAGATGAGAAATAGCAAAACAAAAGATTTTTTTTATTGAACACTTGAACACAATAGGTTCAGCATGCTGTAACCTCTGTTGCCTTCTCTGTGTAAATATTTCCAAATTAGAGATGTGCAATAACATTAAGATGAATTTTCACTTGTTTGCAAAAGTCTCAGAATTAACCTCCCCTGCAAAGCCTTTTTATTTACCTCCATTTCCCTTAGTTTCTCTATTTTGGCTTTTCTCTTACGTTGAGAGTAATTGATGATGATGATGATGATGATGATGATGATGATGATGATGATGATGATGATGATGTTTCACAGCAACATTTTCCGTTTCATTAAAACTTAACGTTTAGCGAGCTGATTATCTGATAATGTCATGTTTTTAATGAAACTCGAAAACGAAGCCGTAAAATGGATTTAAGGCAGTTATTATTATTTACACCTGCTAAACACTTGACCCTGTGGACGACAAATTGAGCTGCTGCCACCTCCGGTGTTTCCTTCTACTATTCATAGACATTCATGGTAGATTAATTGGTGACTCTAAATAGCTGATAGATGTAAATGGTTGTCGGTCTGCATCTCTATGTGTTAGCCCCAAGATTAACTGGCCACCTGTCCAGGTTGTACCCCGCCTCTCGCCCAGTGACAGCTGGGATAGGCTCCAGTCCGCTGTAACCAGCAGTGAGAGATAATGGACGAACGTTAAAGTGGACACAAAACACTACGCAGGCTTGAGTGCATCACTGCCTTGACATTTAGAGAAATTCCCTCTTGCATTTATGCAATGTAATGCATTGTCATGGGAGCAATACATAATCTTATAGCATGCATGCATGTCCTATAGTATTAAAATCAATGTACGACAAGTTTAAGTAATGCGTCTCATTTTCAGTGTTTCCCCTCGTCTTCTCCATCAGAAACTCATTCCACCGTATCACTGCTGGCACTACAGGGATTTGAGTAGAGCAGATTATATGGTTGACCTCCCTATGTGCTGGAGCCATTTCAGCACCTCACATCAGTATGTTGGAAATGTGAATGTTAATCAGCAGTGAAGAGCGCAGGATTATAAGATGCTGTCATTTTACAAATCATGTTTTGGTTTGCTGTGATGGATGTTTCAGTTTGGGTGGAGTGGGGGGTTGTTGTGGAGGAATGAGCCAATCTGCTCTGGTTTGATTCGATAGCTTGTTTAAAAGAGATCCATTTAAGAGAGCGGCTGGAAAAAGTAGGCCAGTGGTGTGTAGTGAAAGCGTGGCCACTCTGACAGCCTATTTGTTCAGCATTTTGTTGCATTGATTTTTATTAGAATGGATTAAACTGTGTTATTCCTTTCACACAAGCCTTTATAATCGTCTCCTGTAGAAGGCATATTGAATTTAGCTTAAACACAGCATTTATACTGCGTATATTTTTTCAGCACTAAGGTAAAACAACAGCACATAATTGGGAGATGCAATGCTAGTCTTGTCCTCGTGTAATACGCCAAAATTTACAGATTATATCAAGTGATTTCTCTATTGTTTTCTGATTGTGTGGAGCAATTCAGAGTCTTGATAATGGGCGTCTTACTAACTAGAGATGTGATCACAGATTTGTCATGGGCATTCGTCTATTGTCTTTTTCTGCTCCTCTCTCATTCAGGCAAATTACTTTATGTTCAAATGATTTCACCCATAAAATTAATTGCAGTTTCATTAGGGAGAGAAATGAAAGATGCACATCAGCACAGACACGCATACAATGGACAGACTGGCTCATCTCCCTGCAGCCATGGTTTGGGAGCATCAGTGCTTCTGCCTATTACTTTTAGCTGGGTAATTTCCTCCGCTTTGGTATAAAATGGCCATCATTTCTTTCTTTCTCTCATCTTCATTGTCACATAGATCAGGTCTATAATGATTTAGAAGTCTGTTTGGTTTATCTCTTGACTTCAAACAGCCCTGCTGTCTGCTCTTCACTGTTGTCAGCCTCTATCTTTCCCACTGCCAAAAAGGGCAGTCTCTGTGGTTTGTAATCAGAATGAAAACAGCTCATGGTCATTCAACTGATATTATTTTCAACAATGTTGCTCCAAGTATCTTTGGAATTGTACATCTTATTTCTACTGATGTGTTGCTCCCGTTTAAAGTAATGCATCATCTTCTGAACCAAATGAACCCTGTCATGTTTTTTTTTTTAATCAGCAGTAAAGATAATGGCTGGCCACTCACCTACAATACCTAATCTCCTTTATTCCTGTTGTTTTAGGGTCTCAGAAAACACACTGTTAGTAGTTAAAAGCTACATGTAAATGGAGGTACTGCACTTACCTGTTCTACCTTATTGGATAAAGTGCTTTGCAATTGGTCATTCACACACACATTTACACCATGATGGCGATGAAGCTGCACTGCAGTGCACTGGCACGATTCACCAGGAGCAACTTCGGTATTCAGTGTCTTTTTCAAGGACATGTTGACATGTAGTGCCAGGAGGCGGCAGGTACTGAGCCCTGGGTTAATACACCACAGTGTTGGTGAGCCATAGTTGTTGTGGTGGGAAACTTTCAAGTTTTTCAAGTATTGGTTCATAAACCAAACTAGTGGGCAAATGAAGGCTTTGGATGCTGGAAGGACTAGAGAAAAAGTCAGGACAATTTCTTATGCATCATCAAAGTATTTCCCTCACAACCAAAAATGTCAGCTTGCTGGCTGTATTAGTGGAAGAGTCAAGAGTTCAGCAGGGTCACAGAGCTTTATCCTCTGGGGCGCTGAGGTTTTTTTTTTTTTTTTTCAAAGAGAATTTTTTTGCCTTTTTGTGCCGTCTGACAGACGGGATAGTTTTTAGGGAAGCAGGAAACAGGGTGGAGTGAGAATGGGGAATGACATGTCCAAATGTTTATAGCAGTACATCCAGTAGTTGTTGAGATAAGTTTTTGTCATGTGGGCCCATTTTGTGGACTGAATTACTGAGGGGCCGTTCTTAGAGCTACATCACTAGCATCAGTTTTACTTAGTCTCTTTTAGTATACCTTTTTTTTTTTACCTCAACAAAGCATAAATACATCTTATAAATTTTTATTTGTCTTTTTCAACTTTTTTGCAGTTCGGCTTACTTTTTGTGCACACTACTCATTCCAGTCTCCCAGTTTTCCCTCTGGGATTAGTAAAATTAGTTGAATGTTTAATGGTAAATGAAAATTCTCACCCTTAACAGGTGGATTCTAACTTGAAACCTTAAAGTTGATTTGTGTCTATTAGTCAGCCAATACTGTCGACACCTTTTGTTCTAAATGGGTTACATATAATAAAAGTATTAATTTAATGTCAGACGTTGGTGCCATTACTGCCATTTGATTTCATATCTTAGCTTTTCAAGGATCCCAATGTCATCACTGCCCTCACTTCCAAGTAACTTCAAATATAAGTTTAGCTCAGGCAATAGATATGATACTGTTGCAGCATTTTATTCTATGTTGTGCTCCGTTGAGACCCTATAAGCCTGTTGTTAAGGCCCAGTGGCTGCTTGGCTGCTCACTGTGCTCAGCAATGATTAATTCAGGCAGGCCTCAGGGGGAGAACAGCCAGGCCATGTTACCCAGCCAAGGATCTGGTGTCTAGCTGCCATATAAGCAACCTGACTTATGGCAGCTTTAGGCACAGTGTTCATCTTGGCTGTAGGTGAGTTTGGTGCTGGCAGCCTTTTACAACTGTTCCTGAAATATACATATGTAAATGAATTGAATAGAGAATTTAACCTCTTTGCCATGCACAAATGTACGCAATAATGTTCTCATCCAGCTATATTTTAATTATACAAAAAGGTTTATAAAATCAGTTTATTAAAAAGGACAAATGAGTCTGTTTAGTGTCAGATGACTTTCTACAAACAGAGCCACACAGTAGTGTGGTGAGGTAAGTGTTCAGTTCATCTTAAAGCTTTTTGATCGCAGGCAGTGATAAATAGGGTCCATATTCCGTGCTGTCCTTGCCAGTCTAGCAAGTGTATGTCACAGCAGCGTGGCACTCCATCTCCATCCTCATATTTGTTCCCCGTCCCCTCGGTCAACTGATTCTGATGGATGGATGACTTGTGCACAGTGTCAGGCTCATAAATCAGCAGTTATTGTGGCAAAGTGGCACCCGACATCCATTAATGGCTGGCTTCAATCTGAGGCATCCACACCTAAGTTAGACACGTTGCTGTGTAGCCTCTGTGCGAATAATCAGTGTCTCGCTTAGGGGGTAGGAGACAAGTTGCCAGTCGGTCATTAATTGGTGCATGTGTTACTATAAATATTTTACTTTCACTGGCCTCTAGGGCGGCTGGGGGACATTTCAACTCAAATGAATCGCTTTCAAATTCCCCAGCAGTAAATTCCCCAGTTTTTCAGGCACTGAAAAAGTTTTAATTGGCACTACTTTCAAATAGCAATAAATAAATAAATAATTTCTATTGATTGTCCAGAGCAGTCAGAACATTTTCTTCAGAAATGTTCATAATTTTATTGTGATTTTTATTTAAAAACAGCATGCTGTAATAATTTTTTTTATTATGATTAATTAGTTTGAAAATACAATTTGAAATGAAATTGGTGATAAAATAATTACGGAAGTCATGTAGAAGACACTCCCTGATTGCCACTTCTTCAATGCGACATCACATCAAATGATGTTACAATAATAGATTTAAAAATGTATGTAAAATGTAAAAATACTTTTTGACATGTTACCATATAGTAATTTCACATTTAACTGTATTTCTTTACAGAAAATTTGCATTGGTTTTCTTCTCTGATTTCGAACAAAGGTAACGGAAGGCATCATCATTCTGACTTAATATGAGAGGAAAAAATGAATAGATATCAGTGAGACGAGGTCAAAGTGACAGTACTTAGTGTCTGTCAGTGTTGGCGCCTTGTCTCCTGCTTGATGCAGCAATGGTACCCCAGTTTAAAACCCTTCTCTATCTTGGGCTCGAGAGACACACACACACACACACACACACACACACACGCACACGCTCACACAGTGTTAATCTGACCTCAGTCATTTTAATGGGACAGTTTCCATTTCCTGGATCAAATCATATAGTTTTCACATCTTACCTGACTGCGACTATCACACATTTGGTTTTGTCCAGTCGCACGTCTTGGAGTCTAAACATGACAGGCTTAGACTCAATATTAATTTGACATCAGCATTATTTTTGTTATCTTTTTCTATTAGGCAGGTCTCAACAATAAAAATGTCATCATAGCTATAAAGAAGTGACAAATTATGACATTTATGGCTTATACAATTTATTTTCACACACAAAGAGCATTACTCCTTTGCAGTAAGACAAACATTATCCCTCGCCGCCTACTGAGCCACCTTCAGTTGGAGACCACAGCTAAGGCAGACTAACGTGTGTTTACTTTCTCTCTTGTGGCAGTTAATACAAGTGCATATTTTTGATTACCAAATCATGTCGTTGGCTGTTATTTTTAAATGTTAATACTATTGAGTCACACCACATTGACACACTTTACTACAATATAAAAGATGTCAATGAAATGGAAAGCAGTGCCCACTAAATGCTGTGAATATTACATTATAGATGCAAATGTGAGGTTCAGGTCACTTCAACAGTATCACTCTGTGTTTTCTCTTAATTATAATGGGTGAAATGAATTTCTTGCCAGGTCTGCCAGGATGTGTTTAATGCTGTTAGTATTCCTGAGCCTAGTACAGGAACAAAAACCTCTAAATACGCACCTCTAATGTGTCCCTCTGCATGTCTTGCTTATTTCCAATGATGTGAGTACTTTCAATGTTTTCTGTGCTGGGTTTAACACGCTGTCTCAAGTCGACTGTAAAAAGTACAGTGTGATGACAGACATACAGATAGACTAACAGAAACCCATGTTTCTCTCCTGACCTTTATCCATTTGGCTAGCAGCATCTCTAATGCATGATTAATCATCTGTTTAGGAGTGTGCACAGAAACAGTAATGACACAGACATGTCAATCTCTTGTTCAAACTCTTTGGGGTGTTTTATTGGTGATAAAACAGAAATGCATTTTCTTTTCTTAGTTCATTTGCCCTATTATGTTTTATTATTTACATATTAAAACATAAAAGGCTCACTCATTATCCACCCCTTCTCCTCTTAGCCACCTCTCATTGTGTCTCTTTCTCACCTCTCATTGTGTCTCTCCCCCAGCTGGTTGGCGGTCCGTTTGACCTGGAGATGAACTTCATCATCCAGGAACCAGAGAGCATTGTGTGCATGGTGGAGCTGTTGGACAAGTGTGAGCCCAACTGTCAGGCAGAGGTCTGGAGCATTTTCACCGCCATCCTCAAGAAGAGCGTTCGCAACTTGCAGGCATGCACAGATGTGGGGCTCATTCAGCAGGTGCTCCAGCGTATATCCACCACCGACAGCATGATCGCAGGTACTAAGAAATACTGCTAAGCTGTGCTTGATGAAGTCCCCTCCAGAAGAGATACTTCAATGAGCCTTTACTTTGACCTGTGTTTGAAGGGGTGACTATTCTCGTGAATCAGTGGAATATAAAAATGACATTACAGTTTTCAGTGGCTACAGTCACCAGTGCTGTGTTACAATCAGCATGGAAACAGTCGTTCTGTGTATCCCTGGAGTGTCAGTCTAGTCCTTTGCCCATCTGCAAATTAGTACAAATTAATCTTACAGTGTTCGGCTCAGTGAATTTAGCGAGAACAGTGCTGGCCTAGAGGGTTTGTGCAGTCAAGCAAAGATGATACAGTATAGCCCAGCACTAACTAGACAGCTGCAACTGCACGATGAGCTCTTGTCTGTTAACTTGTTAAAAAAAATGAAACATTGCAATTGATTTGTTTACATAATAAAATGCTTCATCCTGTATATTAAGACTTTTTGTTCTTTCTTTTTACGCTGAATGACTTGCATCCCCTTATTTTGAAATGAGAAAACATTTGTACTAACCACAGTAAATGTGCATTAAATATTGCTGAACAAAAAGTTTTAAGATAAGGGTATGCAAACGTATGCTTCCAAATGTTTCTTTCTCTCAAATAATTTAAAATACTAAATGTGTTGTTGCAGCACCTGAACACTTATGTGGATAAAAACCACACAGTTAAAGGCCATGGTACCTTTATAAATAATCGCATTCCTGATTTTTTTTTTTTTTCACTTGCTTTTTCCACCATGGCTTTGGTCTTTCTCTCTCACTTCATTCTCACTACTGCATGTCATTTGTGTTAACATGCCATTTTTAGTCCTTGTATGACTCTGTGTTTAACACGAGGCCTGGACCCTGTGTGTCTTGCAGACCTCCTTGTGGACATGCTGGGCGTGCTTGCCAGCTACAGCATCACGGTAAAAGAACTGAAGCTTTTCTTCAGCAAAGTGCAAGGGGAGAAAGGCCAGTGGGTGAGTCAGTCATGCTGCGGTGATGTGTCTTGGTTTTCTCAGACCTGCATGATTACTGTGCTAGCAACACTTCAGCAGATGCCATCCCACATTGTATACTGCATATCAGAACATGTGAAATCAGACCGCCACTCTACAGTAGTTTACAGATCCAGAGCAACACTACATTTATGATATTATGTGGTTAATGAGATAAAAGAGAAGTTTTGAAGTTAGACTTTTATTTTTAGTCTGTATTTACTATAATGATATGTGCCAAGAATAATAGTTCCCGAACAGTGTGAGCTGAATGTGGTGCGTCTATACAAAAAAGCAACAGAAGATGTATGTGTGTACAGAAGATAAGTTACTATATCCAGGCACAACCAGTGGCACAGAAGGGGAGACAGATGAAGCGAGGAAGAGGAGAGTAACCCATTGATCACTGACACTAATCAAGTTGTCAGGGAAACAGGGCAACTTGATTTTATGCTTCTAAATTTCACCTCACTCCCCCACATTTCAAGTAACTATTCTCCCTGCTTTTCTCTACATTTTGCTTTTGTGAAATATCAGGGGAGACTGGGTGGATGGGATGAGTGCAAAACGACGAAATATCAATGTCTGCACACAACACTACAATCTTTATTGGAAACAGTTTTAAAATAGATACTTTGTTGTGTTGACATTAGTCCAATTCTGTTGGAGCAAATGATTATAAATTGAAGCACTTTACAGAGCACAATGCTTGTGTAATGTGATCACTAGGACTATGGACAAGGTCTGCGGAGTAAGTCTCTCTGGATGTCAAAGTCTGATAAGTCTGGGAGGTAAATTTAGAACAAGCAGAAGAATGAATGAAAGATGATCTTGTGTGTTTTTCTTTTTTACGCAGCCTCGTCATGCGGTGAAGCTTTTGTCAGTGCTGAAGTACATGGCTCATCGAAATGGCCCCGACTCCTTCTTCAGCTTTCCAGGGAAAAACGCAGCTGTGAGTATATAACACACCCAACCCCCATCCCCACCCAGAGCCGTGTTTAAAATGGACCACATTGTTTTTTGGATGTTCTTCTGCATGGCCCTAATTATCTTAGACTAGATATATATTAGTTCAACAATGGTCAACCACTAGACTATGCAACTGCACAATGACCAGCTCCCCAAGGTGATTTCTCCTGCATCCCTCTCATCCTAGGTGCTTTCTAAGCTGCTTTCCATTGTGCTATGTATTTACTCACCCATGACTTTTTTGTGTCATTAATACATTTTACACAATATTTTAAAAGCAAATGCTGACAAAACCTTTGCCTTGTTGCTGATCACTCGAAATGTGCAAAGTCAGTCTGAAATATCTTTGCAGACACTGTTTTCTGTCGTCATTGCATTAAAACCTTCCAGAACAACAGTTTTGCTCATCCTATACCACATTCATTGAAATGCGCAGTTCTGTTTTTAGCAGCATGGCATATCGTGCCCTGATGTTAATTTCAGCGTTTTTTTCAGAATGTAATGCATCTCACTGACTTTTTGAATTGATTGTAAACAGCAACTTAACTGTTCATGATCTATAGGAATACATCCGTGCCATGCTTTTTTTCAAATTCGATTGCCACTCTTTGTTTGCTAGTTTTAGAATGACCTACTGTACAAACCAATGGGCTTAATGCGTCCTTTTTTTAAACCCTCAACCAGGACCAACGTCTGAGTGTCATGTTGTTTTCTTCCGCTTCCTTTACAGGCAATAGCTCTGCCGCCCATAGCCAAATGGCCATATCAGAATGGGTTTACTTTTCATACGTGGCTCCGCATGGATCCTCTCAACAACATCAATGTAGACAAAGACAAGCCTTACCTGTACTGGTAAGTAACTTAACTATATATTACTCTTTCTTACTCTTTTACTTTTTATTTTTTTGACCAGTGAATCTATTGTAAACCTTTGCACCTTTTAGGTTTATATTTAGTGAAACAAAATTGAATTTAAATGATTAAATGAATGATGGAAGGCTAAACAGGCAACTTCTCTCCAGGGTGTGGTGCAGCATTTTTTTTTGTATTAGAAGGAGCCCAATTGCAATAGAAATTCTGTTTAACAGCTGATTTAAGTGCTGACACCACCACCAAGACTCATCTGAAATGTTTTTGCCTCCAAATCTGTACTGTAGAATTGCCGTCTCTAGCCTCGCAGATGAAAAGTGGTTTTGCTTCTCTCTCCTGTCTTCTCATCCTTTGCCTCCCCTCTGCGGAGCAAGTAAATGAAGCCCTCTGATCATCTTATTTTCAACCAATAATTAATTTCTGTCAAAAATCTAATTTATACAACAAGGATCTGTTTGGGCTTCAGTGAAAAATGCTAAGCAAGCCGGGAGGCCAACAAGATGCTTGAGAGAATCTGTAATAAAAGCTCTTCCTCAGCCCTGTGCCCTTTTGAAAAAGAGATTAATTCACTAAATCACATGCAGGAGCCCCATCTTGCCGGGACGCAGAGAATGATGGGAAAAGTCTGTGAAGTTGAGAAATGATTGTTTGCTATCTTTATCCTTTAGAGACCCTTTTAAAGTCTTTATATGATATATTGGATGCTATAAGCCATATTGCCCTTGAATGTAGTGTGCATAAAAGTCAGCAGCCTCTAGCAGAAACTAAAGCTGTGTGTTTGTATTTTCCCTTCATTACTTTTCAGTTTCCGCACCAGTAAAGGCCTGGGTTACTCTGCACACTTTGTGGGCGGCTGTTTGATAGTGACCTCATTAAAATCCAAGGGGAAAGGATTCCAGCACTGTGTAAAGTACGACTTTAAACCACAGAAGGTAAGAAAGGAACAAAAACTAAGCAGAAGAAAGGCTCTGATGTAGTAACCTATGCAAACAAAATATTCTGCACAGAAGACGAATCCTGGACATTTCTCTGTAAATAGATCACAGAAATTATGTGTCAGCACACACATAATCCATCACACGTGCATGCAGACAAACACAAGCACACACAATAAATCTAGACGTTAGCATAAGAAAGAACTGTCACATCTCACCTGACTCTGGGGAGAACCAACACCAGAAGAAGGAGGAATGAGGGCAATGGGGGAGAGTGGGATTATCCAATACTGTCCGTCCCTTCCAGGCACATTACACACTAAAAACAATTACAGGGAGAGTCTTTGCCTGTGGACAATTTGAAAGTTCCTTCTTCCTTCCCCTGGGTTTGAGTACACCATGTTACCTTTACAAACCTCGTGAGGACTCCGATCTCATTTTATTTGATTTTTTTTCCCTCTATTTTTAATGCATCATCTTTCATGTGTGGAGGTAACCGTAATAACCTATTTAACTCTGTTAACGGTAGTAGCCTATTTCACAGGTTGTCAGACTGAGGGACAAACTAGCAATCCGAAGTAGGTGTTACATGTATTTGTAGCTTGAGTAACTCCTGAAATGTGAATCGGGTTAGCTCAGTGGATTTTAAGATTCTCACTGAATGTGGGCTCGCTTATATACTGCTGTGTGTGAGTAGTGCACCACATATACTCTGACAGTTTCCTGAAAGTCAACACTTTGTCTTTTTTATTTTATTTGTTATAGTGGTATATGGTGACTCTTGTCCACATCTACAACCGTTGGAAAAACAGTGAAATTAGCTGCTATGTGAACGGGGAACTGGCTTCCTTTGGAGACATCGCCTGGTTTGTCAACACCAGTGACGTGAGTTGCAAATGAAAACTGGAAAACTTTTCTCAGCGTATATAAATCTTCTATGCTAAGTGATCTGTTTTTAATATTGAAACTAAGCTAAGCTAATTTGTTGCTTGCTACTGCTTCATGCTGAGCATCCAGATAAGGTAGCTCTGAGTTTTCTTACCTAACTCTGCAAGAATTCAAATAAACTTATTTCTGATTTTGGTCCACTTTTTATAAGTAGGCACTTTCCATAGGTGAATATGTTCTATATATACTGTATATAGTCAAACCATGAATATTATAAATATTCCCCTTTATACCCTTTCAAAGCTCAGTTTCATAACCACATTCTCCTAGCAGGTGTGTATATGAAAGCTTAAACATAAACCACCTTTCGGTGCCCCTTGCACTCAGATATATCTTATCTCAGTCTGCTATCAGAGGCATGGCACCAGAGGGTGAAACCATTTGTGCCATCGTTTAGCATGGATACTAAAGCGGAAGGAGAATCTGTTTACACATACACCCTGCACATTTCACACTTTACTGTATGAACTCTGTTACAGGATTGCTTTCTGTCATGCTGAGATGTGAGACTCCTAAATTGAATTTTGTTTGGAATAAAAAGTGCCTCAGCCGTGTAGCATAATCCTCTAGATGTGTCAGTGTGTCATAAAACAAATCAGCTACTTGATTGAGTTGTGGCCTTATCATTTCCAACACTTCTGTGTATGCCTCACTGACCATGACGGGAAAACGATGGGACGTGATCATGTTAGCCTCAGTGGGCTTGTAGTTTGAGGCTGAGAGTTGTCATTTATAGCTAGGGTTTACATCAATGTACCTTTCCCCCGGTCTTACTTGTTATTTTTATATTTGATTATCCTTCCCTCATTCCTTCCGTCCATATTTCCGCCTTCCCTCTCTTTCCATCTGTCCTTTCTTTCATCTCCAATTGTCTTTTTATGTACTTTATTTCTCGTTGTTGTTTTCTTAAACCCTCCCTCTTTCCCCCTTTCCTGCTGCAGACATTTGACAAGTGTTTCCTGGGATCGTCAGAGACGGCAGACGCCAACCGTGTGTTCTGTGGACAGATGGGGGCAGTTTATCTGTTTGGAGAGGCTCTCAGTGCTGCGCAAATCCTTGCTATCTATCAGCTGGGTCCGGGATACCAGGTTGAACACTTGATTGTTTGTGCAAACTTTTGAATAGACACAAAAATGTACGTATGTAATGATTTTTAACCAACACTAAACGTTGATCAACTTCTGCATCTTCCTGCTCAGGGCACATTCAAGTACAAGGCTGAGAGTGACCTGCTGTTTGCAGAGCATCACAAAACCTTACTGTATGATGGCAAGCTGTCCTCAAGCATCGCCTTCGCTTACAACCCTCGAGCCACAGATGCCCAGCTCTGCCTCGAGTCCTCCCCAAAGGATAATGCCTCCATTTTTGTCCACTCACCCCATGCACTCATGCTTCAGGTAATGATGCCTTTAATGTAATGTTTTGCTTCTATAGCAGGTGACATCTCTCTTGGAGTTAAAGAAAGCAATATTGCTGGGATGGCTAACATTTAACTTTAACCAGAAGCAATATTGCTGCACCAACATCACCTGCTTCTTCCCTCCCACTGTGCCATATGTACCACTCCTCCACAGTAATGAATGTAGCCCAGTTGGCATGTTTTCACTGTAATAGCCTCATTAGGGCAGGGGTGCAAATGTGTTGAGCTAGCCAGACGGCTGCAGCTGCTGAAAAATGCCATTCTGCTGCTCTAATTGTGGAATTAGTCTTCTCTGAAACAAAGACGTGGTTTGCAACTATGTACGAGTAGTTGTGCTTTTTTTTTTCCTGTTAGAAGTAGGGGGGTGAACTTTGTGGAACTTTTTCATA
Source organism: Channa striata (assembly GCA_033026295.1). Lineage (NCBI taxonomy): Eukaryota > Metazoa > Chordata > Actinopteri > Anabantiformes > Channidae > Channa > Channa striata. The sequence continues at coordinate 9,757,493 of CM065188.1, read as the reverse complement.
CGCTGCTTATACATACCCCACCACACAAATGTGTACACACAAACACACAATGCCGTCTCGTTGCTCATGTTGAGTTTTCTTTTCTCAAGCACTAATTGAATTTTCTTTCATGCCCTCTCATCAAAGAAAAACAGCTTTGTTTCTTTGTGAGGGAGGCTTTTGCTGCCACACAAACATATGCGATCTCTACCACACAAACGCGCGCTTTGTGAAATATGAATGAATATGTGACCTATATTTTATGATTTGCTATGCCATGCTTAAAAATTCCAATCCTATAGAGAGTGAAAAGCCACACCACTGTTGGCATCACAGCACACTGCAACAAACACCAGACTACTAAACACAAAAAGAAATATCATCAGTTTTCCTCCTCCCTTTCAGTGTTCTCCAAGATTTCAAATCATTTGTCAACAAATGAAACAAACCTAAAGAAAACTGAATTGTACTCACCCTCTCACATAGAAGCTCCACGCATATTTTATCTTTAACAAATGATTCACGTTTATATCATATATAGACTCAAAGGGACAATTTGTACCTGATAAAAATCAGATCATTGCAGTATGATAAAGTCTTAGCATGTGCAACAGTTCAACTACTTTTTGGAACGCTTAGAACTGATTTGCACTGCTCATCAGAGCAAATGCTATATGAATGTTGGCCTGACATGTGCCTAAATGTGGTCATTTGTGCTTGTTTCTGTAGGATGTGAAGGCCGTGGTGACTCACTCAGTTCAGAGTGGGATACACTCTATTGGAGGCATGCAAGTCCTCTTCCCTCTGTTTGCACAGCTGGATTATTGCCAGCCTTCCAGCCATGAGCTGGACACTACAGTCTGGTAAACACACACACCTACTCACACTTGGAGTACACGGAGTTGTTTTTGTTTCTCCCTTACATAATCTGGATTATATTTTGTTTTGTTAGGGCACTACAATTGAATAAAACACAGAATGTAAATTTTAAGACAGCTAATTTAATATCTGAACAGTGGCAAAATTCTCCAATTTTGCTGCACTGACGATTTTTAAGATGACTCTGAACCCAGAATTTTGACTCAGATTACTGAATCGACAGGTAGATCAGGAGATAAGTGCAACATTTTTCTAATATTTCTTAAATAGAAATACAGTATGCTCCATAACGTATACACGTAATGTGTAGAGCTGTTACCATGTCAATCAGAGAAAAGCAAATCTTTCTGCTTCATTAGATTTTTTTAGCTTTCTTTTTTTTTTAATTTTAATAAAATTACATGAAGGGCTATGCTGACTGTGGATTGTAAACAGTTGGAGGAGGGAGACTTAGGCAGAGCAGAGAGGACTGGTCCTATCGCTGGTTTAAGTTGCACACCGTAACTTTAAGTAATATTAAATCAAACTAAAAAAAGGCACAGCTGGTGATATAAAATATTCAACTTGTGCTTAAAAGCAGTTGGGAATTATGAAATATTTTCCTGTTACAATAATGAGCCTGTAAGCTGGGAGGCCTCTTATAAACTGCAGTCTTGTTAGATCTGCTGCCCTCAAGGTGATGCTAACTAGAATCTCCTCTGCCAGCACAATGGGGACACAACACCCTCATTCAATCACATTTCATGTATAATGTGACCTTCATAGTCGTGGCTTTGTCAGCAGCTTACATAGATTATTGTCACTGTCTAACTCACTGCCTGTCTCTCTCTCACACTCTCTTTATTGCTGTCTGTTTGTCTGTCTACCTCTTAGCTGCACTTTGCTTTCCTTTGTGATGGAGCTCTTGAGGAACTCAGTGGCTATGCAAGAGCAGGTGTTGGCCTGCAAAGGTTTTCTCGTCATCGGCTACACTTTGGAGAAGGTGGGAAAAACACAATTTTGCTCAGCTTGCAAAGAAATACACGAGAGAGCAATCTTCCTGCACCGGTAGCTGCGCTCATAGTCCCAGCATAGTAGTAAGGCTGTTCTTGATTCCCTCAGTGTCACAAACAATCTAACACAGGCACACACCTGTGCCTGTCACACTTAATATGTGACACTTTGTTTTCCCTCAGCTCTATTTGCAGGGCTCAGCTAACTTGTGTGCTTGTTAGAGAAACTCCTTGTTTTTTTTCTGCCTGTGCCCTTTCTCTCTCCTCACCTTTTCCTTTTTTTTTGTGTCTTGACTTCTTTCACTGATGTGCCATCCTCTCCTATTTTTATTTTTCTTTACCCCCTATTGTGGCGCTTTCTGCCTCCTCGGTCTCCTTGTCGGGGCTCCAGTCTTCCAAGGTCCACGTGACGCGGCCTGTCCTGGACATTGTCCTGGCCTTTTCCAGATATCTTAGCAACTTGCAGAATGGTGTCTTGCTGCTCAAGCAGCTGTGTGACCACATTCTGTTCAACCCTGCCATCTGGATCCATGCCCCTGCCAAGGTACCAGAAAACACACACTTGGATAGCAGCACGTTACTTTGTATTTCGTTATTTTATGAAGGTGGACATAACTAGCACATACACATCTAGCCACATCATACGCAGACCAGTTAGTGTAGACAGAAATGCACACTCATACAGACCTGTGCCATCATAATTGGCATCCCCTGCTGTGTCTGCCCTAGTTTTTATGCAGTGTTTCAGGTTCAGCTCAGGGTTCAAGGTTATCCCTCCACCTGTGACTCAGTGACTATTTAAATCAAAAACGGCCTGCCTACAACCCTTAGGGGCTTTGAAGCCTCCGCTTTCTTCTCCAAGGAGAAAAAGCTATGACACACATTTAAATTGGATTATTCTACTCAAACTATCAAGTGTTTTTTTTTTTTCTTGGCGTAGGTTTTCTTACAGTATGTACTTTATCTTTTGCAGGTGCAACTGACACTCTACACTTACCTGGCAACAGAGTTCATCAGCACAGTGACCATATACAACGCCATTCGCAGGGTGGGCACTGTGCTGCAAGTCATGCATACACTCAAATACTACTACTGGATCATCAACCCTCAGGACCGCAGTGGAATCATACCCAAAGGCCTGGGTGAGAGCACACGCAGTGTACACATGTAAAAATATAAAGCAGGATCTAGTGTTGTGGCATGTTTCCACTTGTTGCCCCTTTTTCAAATATATATATATAAAAACATGGTTCTTGTAAAATCCCCTCATGAGCAGGGATTCACATTTACAAACACACTATTTACATGTTCTTCAAATGATAATTCAGTTGTGCAAAGACACATCATCTTTTAGCAGCCCTTGTTTGCTGTTTATTAGATGGTCCAAGGCCAAACCAGAAGGAGATCCTGTCTTTGCGAGCATTTCTGCTGTTGTTTGTCAAACAGCTCATAATGAAGGTGAGTTCATGTCCTATGATGCATCACAGACATCTCCTGTTCCATATCGAAAACAAAACATTGGCATGTATTTACCTTAGAAAGAATCCAAATTTAATTTATATGTTTATGGAACCACTATTATGCTGTATGCATAAGATCAAACGAGCTAGCACAGCTATAGTATTATAGCAATTGTAGTTAACTCATGATGAAACCATGAATAGATGTCAACTTTGTTGTACAAACCTTTTAACTAAGACTACATATGTCTTTTTGTAAATAATGATCTGTGCAATTATACTGTAGGATCACGGAGTCAAAGAAGACGAGCTACAGAGCATCCTTAACTACCTCCTTACTATGCATGAGGTAGGCATTCCTGCTCTTGTTTATGCACACGGCCTCACCACTAGATGGCAACACAACACAACATTACTGTATTTTCTCCTTCCACCATCTGAAATGCAGGGGAAGAACAGCCAATTCCTGTTGATAAAGGCAGAATTACCGCTCCTTGTTATTTTGCCAAATCTTTCAGTTAGAGGTCCTGACAGAAGTGGTTTTGTTTGCAGTGCAGTGATGCATTAAAAGCGAATCTGTCAGATCAGTCAGTACCACAGTGAACCTGGTAAGAATAAAAAGGTCATTACCGCATTGCCTGGAAAAGCCACTGACATGTTGCAGCCCTCCATTTTTTATTTATTTATTTAAAAAGACCCACTGCTGCTCCTGCCACTTGTATACAGTGCAACAACACAATCATGAATGAGTCACTATTTTTATTGTTTACACATGGACATCTCATTATCAGTTCTTCATAGTTTAAGGTATAGAACATGATCAGTGGTGAACTACGTCATCTTTACTAATTGAAGTAATTGTCGAATGCGTTTTTCCTTTCTGTGCCACAGGATGATAATCTCATGGATGTGCTGCAGTTGTTGGTGGCTCTGATGTCTGAACATCCTGGGTCTATGGTCCTGGCTTTTGACCAACGCAATGGGATTCGGTAATGGTCCCTGTTTAAAATATTATCTGCATATGTGCTCACAGTTTTGTTACTATCTTTTTGCTCGGGAGAAAATGGTAAATTGGAACAGAATTTTGTAAATATAAAACTTAATTCTAAATTTAAATCTTGTATTAATGTACATTTATACAATACGTTAGACTCAATCTCTAATGGGATGCTAGGCGTTTTTTAAATTTTAAGTGTATACTACAAGTACAAGTTCTTCTTTCTCAAGTTTTAAATGTACTTTAATTATTATTTTTGCTTTTTCACAGTGTGATTTATAAGCTTTTAGCCTCTAAAAGTGAAGGAGTTAGAGTCCAGACACTGAAAGTACTGGGATACTTTCTGAGACACTTGCCACCAAAGTAAGTAAATGTCAAAAGTAAAACTTGTATCACTATTTTCCCTGGCGATAAAAGTTATAGTTTTGAAGGTGTAATTGAGTTTACATTAAAACTGTCAGATATACACAAATATTTCTGATATGACTAAGAAAAATGAATTTATTCTATATATGCTGATGTTTGTCTAACATTTTTGGATTTATTTTCAGTTTTATACGATTTTGAAGGGAATTGTTTCCAAAACAAGTGTAAAGTAGTATGGAGAATTCTGCTGCAGCAGAACCAAATAGGTTTTCAGACACTAGGAATTTATCTTTGTGTGTTGGTGCAAAGAGAAAAATAATAAACACACTGAAAAAAAACTAATAATGATGGAAAGAAAAAAAACTAAAAAGACAGTGGCCATAAATATAAACAATAAAGATGTATAACAGAATAGATTTTCAGATCTATTCCTCAAATGGTTCATGGCTAATGTTAATACTGTTTATGTATGTTTGTATACAAAAATTAAATAATAATTATAATCAAATGTTATGTTTTTTTAGATGAAGTTGTCTCTTTTGACATATCTTGGTCGGTAATACTTGACGAGATTTGGGTCCCATTTGGAGATATTTTTGCTTATAACGACCAGTTATCATGTGTGCATCGTATCCTAAAATAGGAGAAACAGAAATTGCTTTTGGATTGTCTCAGTAAAAGCATTTAAGCGTTGAGATCCAGATGCAGGACTGATCATACGAATGTCTGCAAACAATCTGCATTTTTTTTCTTTCTGAGATACAATAATAAAATTGGAAGTCATCCACGATGGCAAATGCGACAAAGAACTTTCAGCGAAGAACTCCTCTTACTAAATCAGCAGGGATTCTTATTTTCATTTCCTCTCTGTCAGATTATTTGCTTGAGCACAGCTGATTTATAGCCCTACAGATTTCAACCGCTGCTATTATTTGACTCTTCAGAAACTTTTGTTTTTGTCATGTCTAAAAATTTATGATATACCACTAAATCTTCAATAAAATCTTTGAAATAAAAAATCCTGCTGGGGTATTTGTGTGCGTAGATGAAACGCCTTTGTTGTATATGTATATGTTTCCGTGCTTCATTACTTGAAAATACTAGTGGTGGTCTGGCACATACTAGTGCTCACTGACTGACCTTTGATCTGCTAATCTCCTATCAGGAGGAAATCTGAGGTCATGCTGAGTCATGGCCTCTTCTCTCTGCTTACTGAACGCCTGATGCTCCATGCCAGCCAGTTCACCATGACAACCTACAATGTGCTTTTTGAGGTCAGTCTCTGCGTACAGCCACTCCCCAGGGCCTGTACATACAAGACTGAAATGATCTTCAGAAAAAGAAATAATGAAATGCATTAAACATGAAAAAAAACAAAACCATGCATCAGCATTTGGTAGTCCTATAGCAAAATACTACATGATGATGAAAGCATACCATTCATGTAGGAATGTGTACATACAGTGTGGTTTTTCTGTTATTGTCCAAACCTGTGTTGATATTTATGGCTTGAATCCCCTTTCTGTCCCCCGGTAGATCCTTACAGAGCAAATCTGCACTCAAGTGATCCATAAACAACATCCGGACCCCGACTCCACTCTGAAGATTCTCAACCCACGTAAGTGCCTCCTCTGAGCTACAGTACTCTCCTAAATTGTCCCCTGTAGCGTGCCCTCTACATACCTATTGCTCCATACAGTACTACAGGTTATTCCCCATGGAACTGTGTGATCGCTGTATACAGTCAAGCAAATGAACAACATAAATTTTGCAGCCAGAGGGCATTTCCATACAACTAAACCTCAGATATAAGCCTCACATGAGGATAGTGTGACAACTATACACACATCTGCTAGTTTTATTGGAAGCCGGTATTATGTTTTGTCAACATACTGTATAACGGATTAATAAATTATTGTACTGATGACAGGGCTTAAATTAGTGGGTGTGACATATGTGCAATTGGTGTATGCATCTAATTACTTTGATAATTTAAGAAAGTTCAGAGTTCATTGTTTAAATGCATTTGCTTAAATGATAAAACACAGTACCTATTTATTATTGCAAAATAAACATTAGCTGATGTATTATATTATGATTATTTTATTAAAAACACATTTGTTTTGATCATAAAAATAATCAATGTGAACAACTAGTTTACATATGTGCTTTTTTAGATGTTTGTACATACAATACATATGTTTTTTAATTTATTTTTTCCATAACTGCATGATTATTAGTACTCTATTAGGAACATGCTTATTATTTTGTATTGGTTTTTTGTGGCAAAAATAGCTGAATTTCCCCCTTTTTTTTAAAAATTTTTTTTAATACTGGCACTTTTAAACATACATAAGAACCTTTGGTGTGCACACTTGGAAAATATCTTTAATCAGTTTGAAATCCAAGCGCTTGGAATAATCACAACCTAGGTTTACTTCCACCCAAGCTTAATCTGACTTGAGCCTTTATTGTGTTAAAAACGCTCCTATCCAACCATCGCAGACAGGCGGTATATATCATAGAAACCTTGCACTGTATAGGTTTGTGCATGTGAGCACGCTCTGTGGAACATAGAGCGGTGGTCTGTTTCTTCTTTGCTGTGCATTCTCCTGATTTAATCTGTGACAAACTCCCAAAATGGCCCCCTGATTGCAGTCTTTAGTAACGTCAGAGCCAATCAAACAAACCGAGGAAGTGCCGTTTCCCTCAAATTAACTCAAGGGAAAGCAACCAAGAGCAAATGGAAAAAAGAAGGGAATACGCCATCCCTCCATCCTCATTCCCACTACATACTGGGGTAATTTTATGGCGGTAAAGGTTCAGTGACTCATAATTTGAGTGACTAAGGCGTAGAAACAACACAACCGTCTGCTGGGGCAAGGGGGCATCGGTTAGCGCCAAGGTTTGAAGAGACAAGTGAAATCCAAGCCCCTGCCGTCTCTCTACTCAAAGCAAATGGACACTGACATTGTCTAGATAATTCATCTAAACAGCCAGTCTCTTTGGTTTAGCCGAAGCCAAGCCTTCCACCAGGCCTGTGACTGTGGCCCTCTCGTTTGAGACAATACCAGAACCATTACAGTATGATAAAGATCTATGGTCTGGACTTTTTTTATTTTATTCCGTTCTGTCTTTCTTACCACAGGCGCAGATTTTCAGGTGTGTAAAGCTGGGAGCTCCGATAGTTTGTGACACAATGATTTGCACATGTTGAGACCAATGTATGATTTAGTTGTTGATTTGTGTAGTTTGCCCTTCAGCGCCCAGAAAGCAGATTGCTGGAGGTTCCAAATCCAAACCTTTTTTTTTATTATAACGCCTAAAAATGCAAATTTCTGCATTGTGTTATATTATACAATCAACAACAGAGACGTTCTAGCAGATGGAGAAGGTATCTTGATGTTTTCAGGCTGTTTCGATTCATTTTAAATCTCAGTCCCTAAATGGAGTGTGTTTGTTTCTCTTAATATTTGTAGAGGTTCTGAAGGTAATAGCTGCTCTGCTGAAGAACTCCCCGACGTCTCCCGAGACCATGGAGGTGCGCAGGGTCTTTCTGTCAGACATGATCAAATTGTTCAATAACAGCCGAGAGAACCGCAGGTACGTAGGAATTCAACCACTTCACAGGGTTGGGAACTGCACAACACAAACTAGTCCACACAGTGTTTACTTGCCAGTGGGATTTGCATTCGGCACCTTCTCATAACTCTGTGCTTTTTGTTTCAGGAGCCTGCTGCAGTGCTCTGTGTGGCAGGAGTGGATGCTCTCTCTGTGCTTCATCAACCCACGAAACAGCGAAGAGCAGAAAATCACAGAGATGGTGTACGCCATCTTCCGAATCCTGCTCTACCATGCAATCAAATACGAGTGGGGCGGCTGGCGCGTCTGGGTGGACACCCTGTCCATCACCCATTCCAAGGTCAGAGAACTCATTATATTCATTTACTTCACACACACAGGTTCGCTTTGTTTATCTATCTCTGTGACTCTTTCCCTCATGTGTTTAATTCTTACAGTTTTTTGTGTTCTGTTTGTTTTTTTTTCCATTTTTCCTCAAGCACTTGATCTCTCTGTATTGTACACGCACACACACACACACACACTCACTCTCACTCAGTATTGTAAGTCTAAACATTCATCACATGTCTTTAATGTAGCCAAATGAGCAGTAGGATTCAGCCAAAACATCAGCTCTGTCACCCACATGTTTAGTTTGAATTTGACATAATGCAGTTCATCAATTAAGAAATTAGGGGGCATTATCATCTGACCCTCTAACTCGTAGCATAAGCTAGCATACTAATTGAACCCTGCCTCCCAGTGCCCATCAGATTAAACTCTAGGAGCTATACAATGATTACAATTTAAAAGCAAGTTGCAATATACACCAGTGAATTAATCCGCCCGCCCCCACCACTCTTTATTTATGTATGGAATCTTTCTTTCACGTTGTACAGATAGAAATAAACCTCTGGCACTTCTTATTTCCAAAAGCTGAATTCAAAATACTGCTTTAGAAATTCAGTGTTGATATCATATTACGCTGCTCTGTTCCAAAGAAGTGAAGTAATTGAGGCTGGTGTCAGATTGTGGTCTGGGGGGTTTTTAAGCCTGGCAGATTGAAGGCTGAGTTAAAGAAGTGCTGGTGATATGAGACGCTTCACTGTAGCTGTCGTCATGCGCTGTGAATGTTGCTGGCCAGTAGGGGGCACAGACAGACTGCCGGGCAGATGAGGGAAGCGACGGCGGCAGTTAGCAGGCTGCTGTTTTTTGGTTGCTGTGAGTTCTCTCCAAACCTGAACACTGTGAACTTAACAAGTGAGAATAAAATAGACTTATGGAACGGGAAGAATGTTTTCTTGACTGGCAGCGTTTGATGTAAGACGTCACAAAGTTGAACGCAGGAAATAGTTTGTCAAAATATTGTGGTCATGACAGTGAAACTTGTAATAATGTAATATAGGAGAGACGTTTTTGTATTGTACAATTTTTGTTATATGTAGTACAATAAAGTAAATGTTGTCACCAGTTTATATATATTTAATTGGAAACAAAGCATGCAATGCATTGTCAAATTTCAGTTTTGCAATGACTGCTACTGTCAACATAATATAATCTTTTTTGAAACATCTTATCAGTGCAGGAATCAGTTTGCCCCATTTTTTTGTTAATCGTTCTCACTTTGCAACCGTGCCAGTGTCCAGTCTGGTGTTGTGCACAGATGGTTGGTTCTTCTATCTACACCGCAGGCTGTAATTGCCTTTTTCCCTATAATTGCACAAGATTATTGCAGTTTCTTATTGGCTCTAGTAACAATACCCAGCACTTGTCTAAGAACACATTTTCACACATACCCTGTGTGTGAATAAATGATGTTCTTAGAAGATGTGGGAAACACACACACACACACACACACAGACACACACACACACACACACAAATGCGCAGCACTGGGACCCCAGCTGTGAATCAGATAGTTGCAGCGGGTGCTAGCCTCCAAGATACATGCATCTGCTATAAAAAAAGCTAAAGAAACTCAATTGCAATTTTATTGTCCCGTTTGATAGATTTCCTGCCACCTTTGTAGCACAAAAGCTGTTTGTCACTGTTGCTCTCTCCTCCCACTGCTGCAGGGCTGTGTATGTGCGTACGTTACCAGCCGCATTTTCTCGTTGCCCTCCTTTTCTCTTGGGCTCCAGGAAGCCCTTCTCTCCTATTCCACTGAATATTCATCACAACTGTGCAAGAACAATCAGAGAAACAAGGCCTCATAAATACAACCAGCCCACTGGGAGCCTCTTGATAAGTGCATATATGCATTCACAAATACATATTTGCACACTTTTCCCTTTCATAGGCATCACCATGTAATTTGCCTTGTATCCACCATGGTAAAATTGTCAGTTTTTGGTATATAGGCATAATATGCGTTATGCTGAATGTATGTTTTCACCTCTTTGCTAGTTGGCACAGCAAAGATTTTTCTTTATAAATCTTTAGAGTGGACATGTATACTTTTTTTAAAATGTTTGCTTTTCATATCAGGCTTTTCTAATTTTAGTCACAGAATATTTATTTTCACTTTCTTGTTCTCTTGGCAACCAATAGGCCAAATAAATGTTAAATAAAAGAACTGTGTATTATAATAAAATGCTAAACTCTTGGTTTGCCCCTGCCAAAAGTCATGACAGAGCAAGATGAACAACTGTTTGTGCCAGACTTGGGATTTTGACTTACTTTGTTGGGTGTCAGCGAATAAGATGGAACATATTTTATCTACATCATCGTAGTTATCTGTAGATACTGGTAATTGGCTTAATTTTCACTTTTAAGTGTGTTGATCCATGAAGCTCTTAACTGATAAACCTCTTTTCATTGTCTTGTCTTTCAGAGCTTTGGTTTTTTGTGTGTGGTTGTACATGTTTATCTGTCTACATCAGGCAATAGCGAGCAAGTGTATCTGCATATGTGTCTCAGAATAGACAGATGTTTCTGCAGGTGGGCATGCTGACACGACAGCCCTCCCACTTCAGCCCGTGCACCCACCCAAGGTGCCCCTCGTCCATCAGTGCATACAAATCAGTTTGAAAATAAGGAGATTTCCAAAAAGGAGATCGGAGAGTGAAAGTCCCTGAATCTTTTGTTCTCTTACTGATAACCAGTGTTTTGTTTTTTTTTAGCAGAAATCTTAACATATAAAATACAGCATATATCAATGTATTATTTAAAAAGGCATTCTGCAAATACATATTTGCTTTGATAGGGTTTAAGTGCAACTAAGTATCCTTATTAGGTCATGATGAAATGCTGAGCATTTCCTGCCTTGCATTACTGAGACATTACACACAAGATTCAGGCATTTAGAGTTTGAGATAACTTCATTCATAAATGGACAAAAGGAAGGGGGAAGTGAAAGTTAATGCTTGATAAAATGTATGGCCCAAATGTTCTCTGGGGTCTCCAGTAGCAAGTCATCACCAATACTCTATCCATGACTGTGATCTGTCATCTTATAAATCAAAGAAAAACAAATGACACAAATCCAGTGAATTTGCTTAGTTAAAAAGGTCAGTATACAGTTTCTCTGGAAGAATCTTGGTACTAACTTGTCCTCATGTGGCTTTGTTAAAAATGACAAAGCCTATATGTCCATCACAAAACTAAGAAGAAAATGTTTGAAGTAGAAGTGAGAAAGGAAGATGTAATGAAAATGAGTGAGTGAGCAAAACGGCAACGGACAGCAGAACAGCAGCAGATGACATTGATTCTGGAGGAGGAATTACATTTGGCTAATCGGATTAGAGCCATGCTGTCCTCCCATTTCCCCTTTGTTTTGTAGTTGCTCTTTATCAGTTGATCTAAATGGGGACTCCCACGTTCCTACTGTGGGGATCTCCCAAGTTCAGCGCTCTGCCACCTTGACCCTTACCTAACAGGCTGTGGTGTGCGTCTCTGGATCAGTCACACAGCACACACGTGGAGACAGTAGTTTGTGTATGAATTTGCCAATTTTAGAAATGTGAGTGAATGTTGCAAGGATTTTGGTAAAAAAAAAAAAAATGTTTTCAACATGTTTTATTGGAAAATATATAAATTTTTGCCTTTTGTGACATTTGTATGTTCTAAAAAATAGTGTGGGACTTTAACAGAGCAAGTACCAGCACGGTTTTAAGTATTGCAGTGCCAATTGTTATATACTTTTATTCTCTTTTCACGTCTTTTGTATGATCTGGCTATGCTGCACCCACTTAATACCACGTTACTTGTCAGGTTAGAAAAGCCCACCATGTTTTTGTTCATTACCATAACATTTTCCCATACCCCACTGAGGCCAGGCCGAGTCATGGAGGAGAATGAAATTAGATTAGATCAGTGCTGATGTCTTAGCCACCCAAGGCAGTTTCTTTATATTGTAGCTAGGCTAAACGCTCTTTTAAAAACCACAGAGACATATACTACCTCTGTCTAATGGTAACTGGATCTGTTACAGAGCCCCATTTAAGGCCAGCATACATCATCTTAATGTACAGACTGCATCCTGAATCTATGACGTTATGTGCTGTACTGTTCTCCTGCATAATTTCCATAGCAGTGCACTCTGAATGCAGGCTTTTAATTGCTAAAAATGCTAAATGTCAAATTAAGCTCAAACTAATGGGGTAGAAGGTCTTGCTGTTTGATCACTGTAAAAGAGGGAGGGAGAGAGAACGAGACAGACTACCGGCGCATTTAAAACAGGCTGTGCACTCAGAAAACAGCTATGGATTACCAATCACTGCTCCCCACTACAGAAGATTAATGGGCACCCGTGTAGCAGGCTAATTTAGAACAATAACGCCTAATTAATTACAAATAATCAGCTTCTTTCTCTCCCTTGCCTTTCTTCCACTCCCTAATGAATCACTCTCCTTCTCTTCCTCCTTTGCAATTTCTTATTTTTTCTTCTTTTTGACCCCTGGCTTTCTCATTTTCTTTGTTTCTCCCTCTTTCTCACTCTCCTTCTGTCCAAATAGCCTCAGGTGAAAAAGCAGCAAAGTAGGTCTAGTTTCATTCCCCCTCCACCACCAACCCATCTTTGACTTTCTGTCCTCCAAGCTCAATGATTAATGCAGGGTCCTAAATTAGGCGTGGGAGGATTTGCCGATGCTGGACACGCACTCAGCACAGCTAGCAGAGACACACTAATAGTATCTACTGCTAATCTATGACTGCTTACATGGATGGGCTCTTCCTCAAATGCCACTGCAGACTATTGTCATTATAGACTAGCTCTCTAGTCTACCTATATCAGATGGTAAGAAGACTGATGGAGGTTAATAGGCCGTGGGCAGCAGCACATGAGCGAGGAAAAGTTTTAAATAAGGCTCACTTACCCACAAATGGTCCCTGTGGTTATGTGTAATAATAAGCTCACAGCTAAAGAGCATTTTGAGAATATGTTGCTTGCCTAATTTGATGTTTCCTGTTGAATTTGGATGGTAGAACAAAATACTGTAGATTAAAGGGAGGAGGAGGCAGGTTTAGCAGATGATATAAAATGGCATTGAAGAATTTTTATGCTCACCTACTAGATCTTATTACTCATGTACATGTAGTAACAGTTTGATATTTATTTTCAAGGGTGGTTACATGTTATTTTATTGTGATGGTTTAATGTCCTACCCAAAGCAGAATTACAGTCACAGCAGGTATGTCCAACAACTTCAATGCACAAGCAGTTGTGTTTGTTTGTTTTCTAATTTTGGCCATAATTCCTAATGAACTGTCGTACTGTACGATGAGGCATAGTCATAACATTTAAATTAAAGCCTCAAATCACAGTCTCGCTACATTTTTAGTTTGTTTACTCCCAGTCTTTTGGTCTCATTGTTTCGTCGTCTCACAATTATTTTAGCTAACATAAATGATTCATATGATGATGCTAAAACAGGAGCTAAGTACGCTGGTAACTGGAAGTACCCATTAACTAATCAAAGTATTGACTGATGGTGCCATAAACGAATGGTGTTTCACACATGTCGTTTAAACATGTTGTTGTTCTGTGTTTGCAGGTAACCTTTGAGCAGCACAAGGAAAATCTGTCCCGCATGTTCCACCAGTACCAGCGTCAGGAGTCCACAGTCACAGTCAGAACTGTCTCTGGTGCCAGCCAAAGCTCGGAGACCACAGAATTTGTTAATGGGCCACCTGCAGAGGAGACGGCCCCTTCCACTGTAATTGAGCTCACCGTGGAAAAGCTGTCCCAGAAGTCCCCTGACTCAGCATCTAGTTCCACCATCACCTCCAGCCCACAGGACACTGCTGACGAAAGGGGACAGGCATCGATCACTGTGTCCAATATCCTAACCAGGACAGAGGAGGAAGAGCAGGATTCAGTAGAAGACTTTCCCAGAGATGACTCTGGTCATGGAAAAAACACTGAAGCCACTGTGACACAACAAAATGATAGAGAAGAACAAACAGAAGAGACTAGTAAACAGGAAGCCGTGCCTGAGAGATCCACGGATGAGGACAGTGATAATCGAAGGTCTGTGAGCAAGCAGACTGACACAGAAGCAGTGGAAGTGGTTAGAGACTCTGTTGCAGCATCTGCGAGTAATGATGCACAAACACCAACAGATGATGAAAAACACGAGAGTGGACAAAGCAAAGGTGAATCGTCAAACTCTATGACAGAAGACTCTTTAAATGAAGTGGACACAGAACAGCCAGTGGTTTCAGACCAAAAAGATAAGAGTGACCCCAAGTCCCTCGAGACTGCAGCCCATCTAGAGAACAGTGTTCTGGATGGAGCTTCAGTCTTCAACGTGGACCTGGTGGACGTGTCATCTGTTAGCGACCAGATCCCCCCCAGTGATCCTGAAAGCCAAGAGGAGCCCTCTAACGCTTCCGCTGCCGCTGGAGAGGAAGGGGACGTAGTAAAAAAGGAGAAAGATAAACATGATGATGAAAGTATGAAAGATGAAACCGAAGTGAAACAAGTATTAGACTTGGAGAGTCAGACTCATCCTTCTGAAACCTCTAAAGAAAGCGTGGCAGAACCCAAAGAAAAACTCAAAGATGAACAGTCTTCCTCAGAAACTGAAACCACTACTGCAGACCAGCAGCCCTCAGATACAACACTACCCTCTCCAGCCCAGGAGGTTACAGCAACATCCGACTCCACCTCATGTAGCCAGCCTTCAGAGAGCAGCAGCACCACTGGAGGTGAAACCTTGTCCAACGCCCCGGACAGTAGCACCACCGCCTCCAGCCCCGACACACAAAAGGGTGCAGATTCCGCCAGCAAGACCAAAGAGATCAAAATTGCCAGACTGGATGTTTCCAATGTGGCCTTAGACACTGAGAGACTTGAACTGAAGGGCACCTCTGTAGTACGCATTTTATTTCTATTATCTCTAATTTTCCCTTTCTAGAATTAATTAAATTAACTAATCAATAACTTAATTATGTTATAAAATGTTTCTAACAAAGAATAAAATGACAGAACTTACAAGGTCAAGTTCTAAACCCTGTTCTTTCTCACATGTCTACACCATGTTAGAGCTAATCAAACACGACCGGTGTGTCTCTGTAGGAAACAAGCCAAGGGCAGCAAACAGCCCCAGCGGCTACAGCCGGAGCATCAGAAGCACCAGGGAGCTCAGGTCAGCCGAGAGAGAGCGCCACCGCTGCCCCTCGTTCCACCATGTTTCGCATCCCAGAGTTCCGCTGGTCGCACACGCACCAGCGCCTCCTCACTGACCTGCTCTTTTCTATTGAGACAGACATCCAGATGTGGAGGAGGTAGGGGAGAAATCCACTGACTGTCCTATTGTCTGTTAGCGTCATGAGTTTGTGTTTCTTTGTATATTTATTAGAATTGGGAATCATTTCATGGAATTGTTGTTCATTGCACACACCTGACGTCAGACTTGAGGAGTTTGACCAGTGCGTAGAAAATATCTCTGTATTGATCAAATGTACATTTGTATCATTAAGTTGATCGTGTACACAGCTTATATGTTTGCAATCCACTGTGGTATTACTCAGAAATAAATGCTCTCAATCGATTATTTAAAACATGATTTTGTACACTTTTTGTCTTTTAGCCACTCCACAAAGACAATTCTGGACTTTGTGAACAGCAGCGAGAATGTTGTGTTTGTCCACAACAGCATACACCTCATTTCCCAGGTGGTGGACAACCTCATCATGGCTTGTGGAGGCATCTTACCGCTGCTCTCTGCCGCCACCTCCTCCACTGTGAGTCTGATCCATTCGTCTGCTTTTATGTGCTCCATACATGTCTGTAGCTGACGGCACAGGAAGTTATCTATCCACATTGACCTTTCTCAATCACGTTAGACTACAGTTAGCCGCTTCCTAACATTGTTAGTTTGTTTTCGTGTTGTCTGACCTCAGTGGCTGTAGCTCTTTTACGTGATTCGTTACCTCTGCCAATGGCCTTCCCAGTGTGTGTAAGAAATGGGTTGAAGCCAAGTTCCATTATAATTCAATTACATTCACTTATGTGTGCACTCTGTAACCACATTTAGAACCAAATCTGCATAAACATATGATTTCACACACATTTTGGTCACTTTTTACATGCATACTTTTTCTTTTCTAGTTTCCTTCTCATTGTCTTGTCTTGCTGCTATATTAATTACTGTGCAATTTCTCTTTATTCTACCAGCATGAACTGGAGAACATTGAACCATCCCAAGGCTTGACAGTGGAAGCTTCAGTCACCTTCTTACAGCGCCTCATCAACCTTGTGGATGTTCTTATTTTTGCGAGCTCCCTCAACTTCAACGAGATAGAAGCAGAAAAAAACATGTCGTCGGGAGGCATTCTTCGACAGTGCCTTCGCCTTGGTACGTACACTGAGGTTTCTGTTTTGTTCTTTTTCTCGCACACTTTGTCTCCATTTATTTTAAGAGACTCCCTATGCTCAAAACTGCTCATTTGCATTTTATCTCCTGCATTCTTTTCAGTGCTTTTTTAAATTTCTCCAACATTAGAAGAGTTTCACGTGTTTAGCTGTCTACTCACTCTAGTTTAATTCTCTAGTAATCTCGTCTTCCTAACACGTCCTCTTTCTTCCCCTGTTCATCAATCCACCTCATATCAGCAGGCAGTAGTCTCTTGTATTAGCCCCAGTCCCTAAAGGCTTTTTGACCCTCCCTTCTTATTCCTTCTTTCTTCTCTGCCTTCTCCCTCTTCATCACCCTCTGCTGCGCACATCCCCTCGCCTCTTTCACCCTTCTCGTATCTGCACTCTCTTATCTTGTTATTATAACCCCACTGAATGGCAACACTCTAAAATGGCTGCTATCATGATATAGTGAGTTCTCCATAATGGCCTTGGCTGTACTGTACTGCAGTGTAGCCTGGGGCCTTCTTCTGCCTTCTGTTCCAGGCTATTAAAGTTTCCTCTGACAGCATCAAAAGCCAAGCCTTGCTGTAGCTGAATAAAAGAGACTGATATTCCTACATTATTCATTTTGTGTGGTGCACCTTTTCAGCAAACACAGATCAACACAGTGTATACACTCACTCAGTGTGCAAGTGGTGCAATACGTTCTACACTGATTTAAATAATTTCTGGATGCTTTGTGCCATATGTGTAATGTGTGTGTGCAGGTATCAGCTTTTGCTTTTAGCGACTCATTACAGTGAGGTTAAAAACAAAATCTTGTCACAATGAAAACTTGTTAGACAAAGAGCATTTTTCCTCACAAATATTATCATTGCTACGGTGGGCTTTTGCAGCAAAGTGATGCTGCGGTACTACAGGTCCAGTTTTAGAAAGCAGCCTTTATGAAATGAATATTTGATGAGGTATGCGCTCCCCATTGCTGGCACCTAATCTGATTTTGGAAGACTGTAACAAGGTTTTAGCGTCTCCACCCCTCCCTCCCCTCTCTCTTTATAAATGGTCGTATGAAAGAGTAGTCCTAATGGAAAAAGCGAGCCCATTTCCAGACGGAATAATTCCCTCCTTCGTAATCTAAATGGCTCAGAGTTAACATTTGTCAGTTGTCAAGTACAAACAGCGGGGGTAGGGGAGGCTCCAATAGACGAGCAGTACATTAGGTTACAAATGGTAAATGTGCCAGTTTTGAACCCACCTAAAGTTGTCAGAACACCAGATATTTTTTTGCGCTGAAGGACATATCTTGTTGCCTACTCAGCATGTGCACGCCCTAGCAGTGTCATTTATTATTGGAGCTGCACACAGTGGATATGATTCAGGAGCACACCCTTGCACTGTGACCTTGGGAGGAGAGGTGGAGCAGGGAAGAGTGAACGATGCTGCCAGAGTTGGCCGGAGCACTGACCTTGTCATGGCCCCACTTTTTCTCCTTTGTTGTTCTCTCTCTCTGCTGCACTTTTTTTTTTGTTTTTTGAGTTTATGAGCTGGTTTTTCATTTTCGTTTATTTTCTTCTCTTTTTTTTGGTTGTTTGTCTACTCAACAATTTCAGCATAACTCTTCTACACGTTTATCTAAAAGTAACATTATTTATATGACACATGTCACATAATCTCTGTCCCTCCATCCCTCCCAGTGTGCGCAATAGCAGTGAGAAACTGTCTGGAGTGTCAGCAAGCCCAATTTAAGCATGGCACAGAAGGCTCTGCACGCAACTACACTGCCATGCCCAGCACAGTGCTTGGAACAGCCAAGTCTGCATCTGCACAGGCAAGTAATGCTGGCACCTCAAATTCTTATCACATACGTCCTCTACACTTTCTCAAAATCTTACATCTTAGTATCCTCTCTCACTCATGTATTGGTCATTGCTGACTTTTTTACACACTTGAATGCAGCCACATCTTCCTTTGCCTCCTTCTCATACAGAATAATAAACGCGACCAAGCTGTCTCCTTTGTCCTGCTCACCAGCAACAACCATGTGTTATTGCATTAGCTCATATGTTATTATATTACCACAATGGTTGCGATTTGTTACACTGGAGTAGGCTTTTTGTCATTGCTCCTTCGATTTGATACTGTGACTTCCAGTAAAGTCATGTTCTTCTTCCCTGAACCGGGTGTTAAAGCTCATTTATAATGCAGTGGCTCTATATAAAAGCCATTATGTTAAGGACATGATCCCAGGAGGGATAGCTTCCCTAAGCTGTAAAATCTTACCCTACTCTATAAAGTGCGCATGGATTAATAAATATCCTGATTGGTGTAAATAGTGTTGGATGTTTTTGCTCTCAATTTGTGAACAGTAACGTGATAATGATTTGATTTTCATGCACGCAGAGTCCTGTTGATGCGGTGACAGGTGGAATTTCTTCAGTCAGAGACCTGGACCGACTGCTTCAGGACATGGACATTAACCGCCTTAGGGCTGTTGTCTTCAGAGACATTGTGAGTTGCAAAGAAAACAGAATTACATACCAGGCGTCCGTGTGTAACAATATGACACGTTCTGAAAAAGCCATGCGGATTGTTTAGTGTGTGTTGTTTGTTTCAGGAGGACAGTAAGCAGGCTCAGTTTCTGGCTCTTGCTGTGGTCTACTTCATCTCAGTCCTCATGGTGTCCAAGTACCGCGACATCTTGGAGCCCCACAATGACAAGAAACACCCTCAACGATCCCAGTCTGCCAGAAGCACAGGTATACAGCAGCTCCAGGAAAAACTCATCTTAATATTTATATTAATACACTAGGAAAACGAGACTGTGTTCTGTATTGCAGTAGTTCCCAGCATGTTTTTCTTGTCACTGCAAAATACAAATCCAGCATTCACAAGCTCATAGGTTCCATGTCAGAATTGTTAACAGTTTAAATAAAGTGTGATTTGACCATTTTTAGATTGAGATTTTATTTAAAAATCCTAATGGCACAATAAAGCTACACAGACATTAAAGGATAAGTTTGGTCTTGTTTTAAATTAAGTGTATTTTCAACAATCCCCATACAGACACAAAAATGAAGAACGCATTGCCTCTGCCCACACATTGTGTCGGTCAATGTGCCACCTGGATTAGCTCATTACGTCTTTGTTAGATACACTGTTGTGCTCAGTCTCTTAAAGTGCACGGCTTAATGCTCTTCATTACTATTTGTGTCTTAGACAGCGGTGCCGTTTCTGGTGTATTAGAGGTAGACAACGGCGTCTCTCTCAGACGGTACGATTCTGGCATTGGCGACGACCACACCTCGGCCACTGCAAGCGAGGCCGACTTGTCATCCTCTGGCGTGACTCACGGTCCAGACGCCATCTCAGAGGCCTTGTCCACGCTGTCATCTGAGGTCAGACCTGCTCTGCCTGCTGATTCAAAGAGTAAAAATGTGAAGGACATTTTGCGCAGCCTTGTGAGCGCTCCAGGCGATGATGTCATGGTGGACCCAAGTCTGCTGCCACCAGCGTTTCTAGGAAATGTGGGCGATGCAGCCAGGGATTCGTCGCTACAGTTCCACTCATTTGATAGGTGAGTTTTTTTTTTTTTTGAAAGAGAAAATCTTTTATTTGATCCTCTGTAAATTGGTGATTTTGGGGAAAATGGCCCAAACAGTGTATGCTGTTGTGATTCTCAGGCTTCACTTGACAGTTTCATACCATTTTCCCCGACATGTCTGCAGGGGACTTTTGAAAGTCAGACCTTGAAGACATCTCAGCTTGGTATCCTCAGAGGAGGCTTTGGTGGATCTTGAAAAACATTCTGTAACAAAAACTCTTTTGAACCTCGGAACCCTAGTCTCTGACTCTTTCCATTTTACTCCGGTTGTTCCTTCTTTAAGCTGTCTATGCAGGTCCTCATCCCGAGCAAACTGCCTTGCAAAAAACCTGTCTTAAGAAAAACAGGAGTCATGTCTGGGATGAAGAGGCAGGGAGACAAAGTTGGCAGGAAGCTGTTTCTTTTCACCATGTCACTGATATTTAACGACTTTCTTTTTCATCTCTCCTGCTGCTCGTCTCTCCCTGTCTAACATTCAAAGGGGTACGCCTGCTTTTCTGGCATAAAAGCTGTATAATTTGCATTGCCCCTGGAGGTGTGGGGGTGAACAGTCAGGAGTAAGACTTCAAAAGCAGAGCGGGGTACTGAAGCCACAGACGGGCTCAGGTGAGAGAGGATGGTCACCGGTCTGGTTTGCATTTGAAGCATTGATTCGGAGACTTTCACAAACGGCAGAGGGGGGAGAGAGACGGGAGAAGGGTGAGAAAGAACTCTCCATGGGGGTGATGTCAAGTCAAGCTTCTGGTGTATTGAAGAAAACATTTCTCTCTCTCGCTAGCTGAGAAACACACACACACGCTACCTACCTGCCCCCAACTGTGGGAATTCCATTGCATCTCTGTGATCGCGTGTCTTTATCTGAGGAATGCTTTGTCAGGTCTCAGGCCGCTCCTCATATCAGGGGGATTAGACTGGCTCCTGTCCGCTGAGAACACTCAGTAGGAAGAGAAGACGTCAGGAAAGCTGGAGAACATATACTAACAGCTCGCTCCCTGCCTGTGGGAGCCTCTTCATGCAAGGTATACAGCCCTGCATACGGAGGCACAGACGGCAAACTCTACTCCTGCTACTTTCTCTAAATGGGACTGAAGCTTCTCAGGGTGGCAAATTAGACGATAAGGAGGCCAATAATTATGTTTTATTTATTAACGAAATCTATAATGACTCCAGGCATGTTTTTAGTTGATTTTGGACAAGAGTAGATTTCTGTGGTACAGACAGATAAATTAATTGTGGCCTTCTCGTCGGACTTCTTGACAGTAATGAAATATACTAACTTTATCCTTTAATCGAGCCATTTTTTCCATGTAATCCTTGAGTTTATAAAATGTCCAAACACAGAGAGTAATGACCGTCTCATTCGAGGGCTGTCCATTCAGAAGTTATTTTGATGTCCCTTGGTCAAAATCGTCCTACCTAAACCACGTTCTGGTTTTAGGCCTTTATTTATTTTCTTGTCTCCTCAGCTCACCACTCTTAATCAGTCTGCTGTCTTGAGACCTTACCAGTTCCATCTACCATGCTTGCAGATATGGTCTATCAGTGTTTATGATCATGCATGACTCAATTACTGCTTAGCATCTCCCACTAACCAGTAAGTCTCCCATTGACACCATTACAAGCCCGAGCTGACATTCTACACTTACATATCCTGCCAAAACATCGATGGCAACTGTCTGCTTGCCCGGAGGGCAGGATTTACGAGACCCGTGCATGAAAAAAGCCGGGATCTCCCAGATAAAAACTAGGGGTTGGTCAGAGGGTGAAGTATCCCCACTGATTTATTTACTAGTGGAGACGTGCTGGATTTCTCCCATCCATTTCTCAGCCATGCCCCTGTTATGACAGCCAGTCTGCAAATATTTGCTGACACTAACCAGAACTAAACAGTGTCATTGTACAAGTCAGTGATTTAGACTGCATGGTTCAGCAGAATGTGTGAGTGTTAGACACTGGGATATACATGGTGCAGTTGTTTGCATTCCTGGCAGTAGACTCCGCATGCATGTGAGAGTTGACGTACAGATGAGTTGTGTTGATTGTGAAGTGTTGTTAATGTGCGGCTTAGGATGAGAGTAAGCATGTTAGACACAAACACACAGTGAAGACTGGAGAAATGTTTTGCGTGTCATTTTTGCAAAAGTGAGGCTGTGCGTATAAAGGATTTAACACTGAGGATATAAACAGGAAGTCACACAGGC
Organism: Channa striata; assembly: GCA_033026295.1. Lineage (NCBI taxonomy): Eukaryota > Metazoa > Chordata > Actinopteri > Anabantiformes > Channidae > Channa > Channa striata. Next base: position 9,734,654 of record CM065188.1, on the reverse strand, counting down.
TCCCTTCTTAATATTAGATCACAGTTGATCCACCTGGGCGAGGATGATGTTTGTCTTGAACAAACAATTTGAGGAGATTTTCCTTACATATGATTCTCCAAAACTACCTTCTGCTGCAATAATTTTATTGCCCCATCTTTTCTCTTAAAAAAACTCTTGTACTTGGCAAGTTTGGAGGCTGAGATTTCTTTTTTCGTTCAGTTTTTGGTATGCAAACCTGAAATCTTGGCGACACTTACAAATGTCATATGCCCAAAATCTTTTTCAACCATGCCGCCCCAAAACAGCAATCTCCCAGAACTGTGGGGACTTTAATCATACTAGTTAGATCCATGCCAAACATGCTGGGCCTATTCTGATTTAAACAAATGTGTTTGATTTCATTTGACCAAAGCATGTTCAGCCAAAAATTAGGCTTTTAATTTTTTTTTGCAAACTTGTCTATCTTGCGATGTAAAAATTGACTTCTAACATTATTTCTGCTTATGTTAAGTCTACTTCTGATACTTTTGCTTAGTCAGACAAGTTCCTTACCTCATGCAACCATGTTAGACATATCCCATGTGTGTAAAGGTTCCATTATAATATATTATATATTTAGGTGGGCCCCTTTGAGTGAAATCTACTGTATTTGTTCTTAATTATATATAAGATCAAATACACTACACTTCATTGCAAAAATAATGACATTTTTGTAAATACATTTTTTGAGATATCGCACAGTCTGTGATGCTGGATTCTGTTACTCTGTGTGTATTTCCACATTCAGTGCAATGTCCTTGTACATACACACGAAAAATAAAAAGATTCTGCTATTATACTTTGTGGGCTCCCCAATGCTCCGCTCATAAATCACTGATGTCATCAAGTTATGTCTCTCCCACGCCACCCCTTGCCATCCAGTCACAGCTCCAAAGAACACCGCATGCTATGGACTTTATGATGTGATTATAAAGTAATGTGAATGTGCAAATGTATAGGTGTGTATTGTCACATGCACAGAATTCCATGTAACAAGGGTGAAAGAGGAGATCAAAGCTCTGCTGGGGCTTGCACTCCCCTCCCTCACATGAATCAGCTCTGAAGTTAATACGCTAGAGGACAATATTTTAACACACAGACACCACTGACACTTCCTTACTAATTCTTGCATTTGTTTTACCTGAAATAGCAGAGATTACAGGAATCACTGCGTTTACGGCACTTATCCATTGTACTGTAGGTTAAAGCCGTTAAATAATTCAGCCTCTGCCCAGCGAACTCACTCATGCACACGCTGCCCTGGGCTCCTGTTTGTGGGTTGAGTGGGGCCGCTGACGGCTGATTAATCGACTTGGGCGGCCCACTCATGATAAGTGTGGCTAATGACCTGCTGAATAATTCACTGGGCCTTTGCTGGGGAACAGATGGAAGGCCAAACACATACACGGGCATGTTCACTGGCAGGCTCACACACACTTGTCCACTCATGCATTTATTTGTACACCAGTATGCATATACAGTATTCAAATATTTGCGTGCGTGCGCGTGCACACACTCTGACTCACTCACTCACTCACTTGCTCACTTACAGCCTTTACACTCCGGGGGCTCTCTGTCTCTCCTCCTGTTGACACCTGGGGTGCTTCATGTCAGTGTCGCCCTTGTTCCTTGATACCACCATCCAGCCCACTCAGTATCTAAACAGAAAACAAAGTCACCAGATACTTTTATCTGAAACTCTCCTTGCCAATAATTCTGATTTTCATTCCTCTATCACTCTTGCAGTTTTCTCTGGACTCTGTCATTCTGGATCTTCTCAGGATGCGTTTGTATTTTAAACACTACTGTCAAGACACTGATGCATGATTTGAGAATCATACATCACATGAAGCAAAGGTCAACTGTCGGGGTGTAACATTCACAATAACTTTTAATAAATTTAATCATTGGCCTAAATCATCTGAATCAAGCCAGGTATTAATCAGCAGCACGGTGAGCCAGTCCAGTATGCGTATGTGTCTGCATGGAAGTCTGCTCACTCATTTGCACTGGGAACGTGCAGGAATGTATGTTAGTCCTTTTGTCTGTGCGCTCCCATTCTTTCTGTATTTAAATTTGGTGCATTTGATGTCTGCTCTCGTATCTTGGTAAGCATGCATTGGTTTGTGTTTCTGAGAGGGAGCAGTAGCGAGTGATTAGACCCTGCTTTCCCTGTGTCAGCACTGATAAGCAGGGCCAGGCTCTCTTTGATATGGCCAGTGGTCTGTCAGAGCCCTGCTTTAAACTGACAGCTTATCTGCATGCTGCTCTCCTCCCATCTACTGTTCGCCGGATGGGAATTGAACTCCACTCAGTCTTACCACACCACTACATGGAACACTTCCTGTTACTTTACAGGAGGCAGCATTATCATTACACAGATAACTGTGTGTTAAAATGCGATCTGTTAAAAAGTTATTTGAAATGAGCGTGAATTGTTAATCGATTTCTGTTCTGAATCTTTCACTTGCCGTTTTCTCAAATTAATGCCAAATTTGCCCACAAAGGAAAAAAATGTTTCGCTAGAACTAGACATGATCTGATAATCAGATAATCTATTATTCCAGATGAAACACTGGTGCAGGTGTGCTATGGGTTTGTTGTGAGATAAATGTGACTAGTACTTTGTGTCAGAAAAGTGGCTTCATAATAATTCTTACTGTGCAGTGAATCGATGATGTGTAGCTATACCGTGTACACCATTCCTGTCTTAGTTCTGTCATAGTGAAAATTAAATGAATAATTTCTCTTGTCTCTCTACAGAAGTGTTGTCGTTGCACCCAAGAAAGCAGGCGCGACTCCATCTCCCGGCACTTCCATTCCCATCCCAGCAGCAACTGCTGCCTCTGTGTCTGCTGGGACACCTATTGACAGCGTCGCTTTGGTATCTTCTGGCGATGCTTCCCAGAGCACCTCTGCAGACTCTGCATCAAGTGAGCACACACAAAAACACTAATACTTACTCAGATAGCCTAGATGGGTCCAACTAAAAGAAATGAATTAATACATAATTACGTCATTCCCCTTTTTTGCAATTTCATAAGCATGCTGTCTGTATTTACTCATTCAGGAGCAACAGGAAATTATTAATTGTCTTGGGCGCAGTTTTTCTTTGAGACAGTTTGTAAATGTGCATTTTTTGTGCTTTTCCTGTAAAGTAAGGTCGGGCAGTGTGTGTGTGTGCGCATGTGAATGCTGATGACTACTAAAGCTGGATGCATAGGTTGCGTAGTGTCAGTGAGCAGTGTTGAGTAAATATGCTTTGTGGGTGTGTGTGTGTGTGTTTTAGTGGGGCAGTGGGAGGACTAATGGAGATGTTCATTTACTCCTTTTTGTTTGAAGGAGCTACTTCAGCTTGAGAGGGATACTCTCCCCAGGCCCACATGGCGCTGCTTAACACCTTACATATGCACGTACACACACATGCACAGCCACACACACACACACATTCCAGCCCACATTACACCGTCTGTCATTCCTAAAGAGTTATCTGTGCTTGGAGACTGTCCTGGCTGGAAAAACAAGCCCACTGAAACACCCGAGGAATCCCCCTCCTCCATATTCAGCTGGGCATTAGCTTATTTATGAACCACAGGGAAGTGAATTTACTGCCAGATCAATCAAACACGGACTTTGTACCTAGCGAGCCTCTGTCTCAAGAATTAAGTCGTAAAGCACCTTTTAGTTGCGTAATGAAACAGTCACAAAAACAGCCCAGAGGGGTAAATTGGTATGTAATGAAACAAAGAAGAAAAACTGTGTTAAGTAGGATGATAAATTTTTTAACATCGCATTCCAACACAGGTGTAACACAGAAAATATTATTTCTTTATAACAAATACTTAACACTGCACGAGTTTGATTTATGGTTGAAATTTAAAAACAAACATTAAAAATGATCACGCTGCAGCTGACAGTGAAACCTTACCAGCCTTTCAGTGCACGATTTAAAGGTTCCCATCATGAAAACCTCTGAATTGTAAATTGATAAGGAAGACATATTGTGTTTGGAGTACATCATCCACTATCTTACCGTAAAATTATACTTGTACACCCACTTGCCCTATTCAACTATAAATCCTCCTGTTCTATACATTTGAATGGAGACCATTGTATTATTTCATACGAGGCATGTTTTCACACAGGTTTATGGTGTTATCCTGCTTGTATAATGTATTGCTCTGTGTGTGTGTGTGTGCGGGTCCATGTGTCTGACCGTGCGTGTGTGTATGTGTGTATCTCTTTGCGCGCACGCACACGTGCAGCGTCCTATTCTTGTCCAACATCCAGACTAATAACAGAGCTCTTTGGTTTCTCCCTGCAGCAGGCGGCCAGGTTCCAGCCAGCGCTAGCCTGCCATCTGTCCCCCCACTCTCCCCTGTGACCCAGAACACAGCCCCCAATATGAGGTGATTCATCTTCCTTTCTCTCTCTTGCACACACGCACATATACACTATGAGCTATTTATGCACGCACGTAAACACACACAAGGACAAACCGTTACTTATGCATATTCACTCATTACTGCTTTGTATTAGTAGAGTTCTGGTCCTATAAATTGAAAACGCACCTTTTGATTCTTTTGTCAAACAGGTCTTTTGCATTGACTTTAATTTCAATTGTTATTTTGCTCATAATGTACTCTGTGTGCGTTTGTTTATGCGCTGCCTGGCTACATCTCAACACTTTTAGTATCTCGGAGCGTCTGGAGCACGCTCTGGAGAAGGCAGCCCCTCTTCTGAGGGAGATCTTTGTGGACTTTGCCCCTTTTCTTTCTCGGACCCTGCTGGGCAGCCACGGTCAAGAGCTCCTTATTGAGGGCACAAGTAAGTGCAACACCCCACACACACACAGACACGGGCACAAATGCTTTTTCTTTGCCTCACAGCTTGTGAACTGTGAGTTTCTGAAAATTTGCCACTGTGAGCCCTCATTTTACAAGCGCTGTACTCATTTAAATCCAATAACATCTCCAGGCTGTTGTTAATCCAATACTGTAGAGAGCGTATGTTGAGCCAAGAGCTGCTAGTTGTGCTGAAGGTTTCCAGGGGTCCAGGTCAGAGGCCAGCTCACTAATAGCTGTGTTTGGGATGTCTGCTGCCACCAAACAAAATGGAAAGTTGATTGATAGCTGCAGGGGGGCTGAAGAGAAAGCAGGGGGAAGTGTGTGTGCGCGCATGCACGTGTGTTTGTCTGCGTGTGTGATGGTGCATGTGTGTCCATGACATTTCAAAAGCAACTGAGACCAAAGGCTACTCTGCCTTCTTCCCGTCTGTGCTGCTGCAACAGACTCTGGACACTCTAGTGGCCCCTTGCCCTCTAAAAGCCCAGGACTCGCCATTAGGGATCAATGGGACATATGCTGGCCAAGTCAGGGTTGTAATACAAGGCCCAAATATGTATTAGTTTACAGTAACATCATGTCAGCTCATTAGGCCCATCAATACTATCAGCCCTCTTGCAGATGGCGCAGTGTTAGATCATTCCTTTCTGTTTGTGCACGTGTGTGAAAGTCTTTCCAGCGAAATAAAAGGCACACAAAAAATAATTGTTTATTGTCTGTACTACTGTACTTTCTCAATCCCTTTCTCTGTTGTTTCTCCAGGCCTGGTGTGTATGAAATCCAGCAGCTCAGTAGTGGAGCTCGTCATGCTTCTCTGTTCACAGGCAAGTCTTGCATCTTTATCTTTTCTTATCCTTGTCTTCAACTTTTCCCCCGATCTGATTTATCACTCACCTTGAGTGCAGTTACTCCAAAACCCTGAGTGGACAGTGGACGGTGAGCCACCCAGTGCCTTATCTTTCCTCCACACTACCTTTCTGGTGTCACCCTGCCCCTGAGTGAGTGTGGAGAAACTGAGGAGAAGGCATCTTTGGCCACAAATATTGGTCTGAGGGTCAAGGGTGGTGGACCTGTCCACATCACCTTTGACCTGAGCTCTGGCCCTTGTGATCTGGGCCAAACTGATGAGGAGGGTTAATGTAGATTTGATGGTGCTTTGCATTGATCATCCCTCTCCTCTCTGTTGTCTTGTGGGTGTTTTGTTGCCAAGTTTATTTAGCTGCTGCCGGATTCATGAATACTAATTCGGGGATCATAAGCAGGCGTGGGCAGATCAATGATCGGGAATGTCAATAGATCACTTCAGGACGGCTGATTAGCATTAAGAGACACAGAGCTGCAGAAAGCTTAGTTTGTGTGTTTGGACTTTACATCTACGCAGAAATCTAATACAGAAGCTGTATGGGAGCACTTTTTTCATATATTAACACACACACAAACAGTCGCAGTGACAAGGACAGTAGATAATAACTCTTCCTGTGGCCCTGTTTGTTTGTGTTTGCATGAAGTCCTTTAAATGGCAAAGATGCAGAGATCTCCAATAATACAAAAACACATCTGATTAATGGCTTGACTCTCGCCACTGCACTCTCCTTTTTTATCAGCTTTATTTTTTTTAAAGAAATAGTGCCTGTCGTCTGGCTTTTTTTCTCTATTTCACCCCCCACCTCTTTAACCCCTATACTCTGTTTGGTTCCCATTATTCACTTTGCTTCTTTTTTAAAACAGTAATGCAGTCAGATTACACATCTGCTTGGACGTCCGTGGTCGTGCATAGATTTGGGCTAGTGGGACACGCGGAGGGAATGTGAGCCCCATAGTGTCCGGAGAAGAAGGAATAGCGGGAGTGAAAGCTAGATAGAAAACCAAAGAGAGGAGAATGACAGGCTCTAATGCACCTATTTGTCATATCTGTCAGGGTGTTGTTTAATGCTAATCTAATCAAAGGCAGAATCTTGGTGATTGCTCTGCTGCACAGCTCATGCCTCACTTCCCCCTTTGGTCCGCAGCCCAAGCTATTTCTTCCTTTCTCCCAGCTCCAGAATACCCCACCCAATCTCCACAACACACACACACACGCACACACACACACACACTCTATCTCTCCCTCTTTCACTCTCAGCGAGGGGACCAGGGATTGGCCAGCATAGTGTTGATTGCTTCAATAAATCATCCAACCAAATTCTCTCACAGCTAATGCAAATGTAATTTTATTGTTGTGTAAGGGGGGAGAGGGGAAAGGGGAAAGGAAGGTAGGGTGATATGCTGCTTCTCACTGGGGAAAAGAGAAAAAACAGGGACAGACTTTCCTCTGGGCTAAATCACAGCGTATAATTATTTGTGTGTTTGTTCTTGTTGTGGAGCAGAGAGAGTGAGCCAGTGCCATGATTGATGACATTATTTAGCAAAGTTTGCTGGGCCCTCTGGCACAGGAAGCGCTCCGTTCCCTCGCAGGAAGTGCCTTTCTGGTCATCGTGTGACTTCCTTCCTGCTCTCAAAACCAGAGGATTGAGTGGAGTAGATGGAGGTGATGTTGATTGAATTTTCTCACCCCTCCACCCCATACTCCTTCATCAGAGATGCAATGTGATGCCATCTCGGTGAAATTTTAATTAATTTCCCAAGCTTTGAGATGGAGTGGAGCCAGGGTGAAGGGTCAGGAGGCTAGGGACCGCAGAGCAGTTTTTAATCAGGGATCCTATGAAAGTTGCATTGGCAGCCACATCAGCTTGGCATTGAGGAGGGGATTGTAAACCGCTGTTTAATAGTGCTCCACTTCTACACCACTACAACAGGGCTCCCATTTAAAGGACCATTTTGATCAGACATTAACTGTTCAGGTGGCATGCTGCCTTGTTCTCCGCTGTAATATTGATCCTTGCGGACTGCTGAATATACAAAGTGAGAATTAATGGTCATAAGCTGTTGTTGTAAGAGAGTAGCCCCCCGAATAGAAAAAAGACCTGACACTTGAATCTGCATCTGTCATTGTTGTTTTGCCGAAAAAATTACAATAATTCCAAAAAAAGTTGATTAAAGATTCATATTCATCAGTATTTTTTCAACTCTGCTGCATCATTTTATAAATAAGAATTATACTGTATATTTTACACAAATAAATTTACAATAACACATCTACTGTGTTTTACCAAGATTTTTCTTGCATGAATGACTCAAAAGACAAACAAAAATTGAGATTTGAGAATTTCTCAGTATTTGAAAAGGCTCCCACGATAGTTCGATAGTTGTTTATACACCTGTTGACCAGATCCAATAAGTAGGCAGTACTTCAGTGCTAATTACAAGATTTTATGTAAATTAAAAAATATATTTATTAGGTCAATTATTTGATATGATTCTGTTAGGTTATTAGATGTGTTGCTTGTTTAGAGTAAGTTTTTCATATTACATGAATACCATAGGAGTTCTCTAGACCCACGTCTTCTGAGGGTCTTGCATGTAAAGAGCCCCTCTTCCTCCTTCCCATATTCCCTGATTCGCCTTGACAGTTTCACTCTCCCTCTTACACTTGTTTTCCCCAGTCTTTGTCATATTTACGGCCAGCGTGTTTTTTCCCAGGTGCACTTCTTGAAGTGGCTTCCACCCAAAACATCTGATTAATAAATAATGTGCTGGGACAAGAGAAAGAGCTTTCCATTGCTCTCACTGCTGTCTGTCAAGAGCTTTGAGAAATCATCTCATTGGACACTGGACAGTCTACGATGAGCAGAGGCCCATAAATCTCCTCACTAGCTGCATTTGTGTCCTGTAGATCAGCCATTATTGTCCAGCCCTTCTGTCAGCCCATCCATCCTTCTGCCATTCATCAGAGATGCATCTTGTATATGCAGTAGACGGGAGCGAGAAGTGCCTATTTTATGATGGTCAACACAAAATAGGAATGACTGGTTGTTCCTAAAAAGTCAACAAATGTACAAAACCTAATGCACTGCGTTTAATGTCAAGTCATAAGAAAAAGTATGAGTATCTGTTTAATTTCTTGGTTTTCTGATCAAATTGGTGGTCCCATGTGGTCCGAACTGGCCAAAGTCCAAATAACAGCATTAGGGTCCCGGGCGCCCTTGTTGTGGCCCACTCTTCCCCCTGTGGGGATTGGTCAAATGCGGAGACTGAATATCATTGCAACATGTATGTGAAAATGTGTATGTGCTCAATGATGAGAAATAAATTCTCTAAAGATACAAAGTGATACAAGGTGAACTAAACAGCATACCAAAAAGAGCTAAATCCTGTAAATAATAAGTTATTCACCATAAAAACTGAATTAACCATAATAACAAGGACACAGTTGATTACGGATATGGAGGTTACGTTTTTCTATCATAAAAAAACTAGCATGATAATGTAATATCAGAAGCTTCACAAAATACCCACAGTTTTGTGCTGATGAGCAGATGTCAGCCTGCTACACTAAGAAGATGAATATGATAAAGAAGGAGACGTTACAGTACTCCTTTACTGTTAAAAGTTTTTAGTTTTTGCTAAGTCACTGTTATCTGTGATATCAGGAATTAGCATTTTGTTTTGACTGAAACAAAATACTCTTTTTGTTGCCGTGGAAAATGATCCCTCAACAGCAATTCAGTAACGTGTGTTAACTCGCTAATCCAGTGAGTACACATTATCACATGTTTCTGGCTAGTCTCTCCCAAGTTAACCTGTTTAACAGATGGACACCCCTCTCTTAGTCAGCGGGGAGAAGGACATTGACTTCCCCAAACACTTGGCTCCTCCTGACCCCTGACCTTCTGACCTCCCGGTTAGAAGTAGAGAGTGGTGAAGACATAGAAGTTTAGACCCCTGCGGTCAGGGAACAGGTCGCGAGTCCGCGGTCGCCACTCTCCAAGCAATCAATAGTACAATCTGAGAAACGAGGGAACCAGTTGGTAGAAAACGGCAAATCTGCAAGTTGGGCCATAGGCGCAGCTACATTTGTTTATTTTATTAAGTGTTCGCAGGTTGCTTATTTTGAAAGTTATGCTGGTGTAAATGGGCTCTGGTGGTTTTGTTGCTCAATAGTCATTTATATATGTCAGTGGCCATATTTCATCTTCGCTCCAATAAGTGGGGCTTTGATGGATCAAGAGCAGAGCATGTTGTAGGAACCACTTGGAGAGCTGAGAGAGGTGGGGAGGAATGTGATGAAACCAGGGGACAAAAATACTTTCCCCATCATTTTCCTCACAGTCAGACGCACACCCTACTGTGTAGTTAAAGAGGCACAGAAGGTTCAAGATCAGTGCAAATCAAAGTGTTATTTTTCCCTCCCTCCCTGTTTGCCCTCACTCCGTGCTCCGCTCCAGTGCCCCTTTACAGCCACGCCACGCGGCTCAGTCTCCCTGCCATCGCTGGTTCGGGGGATAATATCGCGCTGTATATTCTTTGAAAAGGTAGCCTCCTGTGAGATGTAAAGAAAACACACTAACACCAACTGGCACTTAATTCCTCAGGCTCCCTATCGTTGCCAGCTATGCAGCCAGAGAGGGGCCGATGAGACGTGTCGTGTCGGAGAAGCAGAGGGTCAAGGGGCCTTTCTGACAGGAAGAGAAGTCTAGCTGAGAGTAGAGAATCAGATAGAACCCACTCAAAAAAAAAATTGAGTGGCTTTTAATTTGGCTCTCAGTTGGTTTTACTGTGCGCTGGCTTCAAGTAGCTTAGGGCTGGAGGTCCTCAAGTGGCAGGAATGATGGTTAACTACACACAACACACTGTTTAGCTGTGTTCCGAATGAACACAGTTTCCCGACAGAGCCCTCTTCCCCTGTCAGGCTCTTGAAATGTAAGGTTCCCTGACAGAGCCTGTGTAACACTGTATTCTAATATTTTTCTCCCAGCCAACCTACTGATAAAATAATATGCTGGCACCTTAGCTCAGAAAACAAGTGGGAATGTATTTCCCTGTTACATCCTGTGTGTTTAGCATTTCAAGTGGTAAACGTCCAGCTAGTTATAATTCAGAGGCCATTGTACATTTTAGCAGAGCTTTTAGCATTTCTTCAGCATTTGACAAGTGTATTCTGACATTTGGTTTTCCTTAATAATCAGTTGGTATCAGAATAACCGGATATCTAAGGATCCTTTAAATACTTTTTTTTTTGAGAAATATTGCCTTGTTAAAAATTTTGGATGCAAAATCATATGGAAGATCTAGAATAATGTTGGATTTGTATGGCTATTCTGAAGGGTATGAAAAGGTCAGTGCTTCATTTATCCTTAAGATGTGTTTGGAACTTGACTGGAGTCCACCTATGGACATAGTTAAGAAAGGCACACGCAAGGATTTAGAACCATTTCTAAAGCTTTGTGCATAGTGGCCTCAATAATCATGACCTGGAAGAAGGTTAAATCACTCAGACTCTTCGGAGAACTAACTAAGGACCCAAATATCTCTAACAGAGCTTGCAAAGTCCTCTGCAGAAAGAGACCCTGCCTAAAGAATGATTTGGCCAAATGCGAGGTTGCAACATGAAAAATGAAATATTCTGAAAAAGACTACACCTCCATTACATACTGCTGATTTATGTGTACTGTATATATTTTTGTATTCCATAAAAAAAAAATCTGTACTCTTTATACACAGCTGAAGTGTTCTGGCATGTTTTTGGTTTGTGTGTTTGGGGATTGGGGGCCTTAGGTCCTGTTTTTCTTTTTCTTTTTCCCCCCAAGTTTGGTGTTCGTGTAACCATGAAAGTGTGAGCCGATAAAGCTCTTGGAGAAGCTGCTGCACAAATATTTGGACATCAGTAAATATTCTCTCAGTTGTGAATTTGTTCACGCAAACACTAGTATGAGTGTCTGTTTTTCTTTAAGCGGATTACATATGAACGTGCACACGTGGAACAAGAGTAGACGCACAGCTGTTAAGTTGTTGATGCACAGTGTGTTTCTGACGCCACGGCACGAATAAGCAGCAGACTTCTCCACTTCAACTTTAATCAGTCAGAAGGGCAATGATGAATAACATATTTGATAGTTTATGCTAACAGTAATTTTATGTTTTGCCTTTGTCTTACTCATCCACAAACACGAGAGTTTCTTTAGTCATTGTTGATATCTGATCACAGCTAATAAACATTTAGATCGCACAGCTACAATAAACTATTTCCTTGTCTGTTTTTGTGATCGTCAAGTCACAAAGGTTTAATTTACGTCGTCCCATATCGTGCACCACCTGTTTTGCATGTTGCCATAGGACACGGAAGCCTTTGTTACAGCAGACACTGAGAGATTTATTGAAGTAATTGTTGAAAACGTATTTTTTTAATCTTATTTCTGTCTAACATGTAAGGCTTAAATACTTTCAGAACTTGAAAAAAGAGAAATAGTCAGTAGCTCTTAACCTCTTTCATTTTGCTTCTGCAGCGCTGCCATATTTGACGTGAGGATTTATGCTTTTGTCGTGTCATCTGAACTTGTATTCCCATAGCCTTTTGAATCAACAAATACTTGTGATTATGAGTGATGCCACCAAAAAGCACAAGTGACTTATTTATTATTTCGGGAGAGCTGAGACATTTTTTCTTTGGTGATGGAAAATGTTTTCCTTGTGTTGTGGCGAGCCTGATGTTTGAAAGCCGATTTTGCTCAGGAGGTCTGTTTTTTCTCACTAGTGCTGGTGGTATATTTAGATGTTGATTATGGATAATCAGCTCTAATGGCGGAAGTGCATGGCATGTGTGTTTAGACTCAATGCCATCATCATGGAACACAGACCAAACAGAGCTGTCTTATTGACTTCAGATTGAGGCCGGCGTTTCCATGAATATATTCAGACTTTTATTCATACACATTCTCTGACTCAGACAAGAGAAATAAAAAAGCCATCATATGCAACTCTGACTTGCAGCATCAGCAGATCTGACCGTTGACTAGTTTTCGATCAGGATCAAAGGACAGCCCTCCCTCTTGTCCTATCATCTGTTAGGAGGTCAGGTTAAAGGTGAGAGGTCGTGAATGGCTGGTGGTGTCCTCTCATCAGGAGCGCTGTGGTCATGGCCCCTATCGTAGCCATAAAAACTGTGACACCGCTGACCAGGGCAGCCAAAATCCAATATTCTATCACTGACCTGTCTCTGTTTCTTTTTTGTCACCGAGATATGTCGCTCCGATCAGGGTCATAGAGTTCTTAAATTTAAGAGGAAGAGTCATTTTCCGCCATAATGACACCATTAGTCTTGCTATCCCTTTTATCTGTGCCTAAAAAATGCCAATGGACTCCCCATCTATTGTCAAACCTAATTTAGAACCTGAACCTTTTGGATCTGTAGTTTTGAGATAATCATTTTATTTCTGCAGACAAAGCTTTTAATTTTCGATCTTCAGACTCCTGCTTCAGTGTCCGAAAGATTTAAAAAGACAAGAGGAGAAGAATAAAATGTTACAGTTTTATGTTTCTTTACAGACTATGACTGTGTTTACAGCTCTACTTCCTGTGCTATTTATTTGAAATCCAGCTCAGCGCAGCCTGGCTCAGTCTTGAATATCCCCACAGCCACAGCCTAACACTCATGGTTAATGTCCTTCAACTATGGTCCATGCTTCAGAAGGCCCCAAGGCTGCTCTCACACACTTCCTCCAAAGCAAGCCTTAGCCACAAAACCCTCTGCCAGTACTCAACTCCAAAACACTGTTTCCACTCCCAAGCCCAGACTTCTATTCCCTCTGTGCCCTCTTTATTTGGAATGTATTGTAAACACGGTCAATGCCAATATGGTCCTTCAGGACAAAAAGCAGTTATGAATTGAGATTAAGTGTTAGGTTGTTGTCTGTATGACAAGCCTTTGGTTACACAGTGATGGTGTGCAGGCATTTGAGAAGAACGGTTTCCTCTAGCTTTGCGTGTGATTAGTTTTGATGTTTATGCATTACGTAAAAGAAGAAAAACTGCCTGGTTTTAAAAAATCTGCACATATGTACAAATATATTTGTAAATGCCGGTAAATTGATCTTTCCTTCCTCCTTGTCACGCTGATATCTTCGTCCCTGTGGGCTCTCTAGGTTTACTGAAAGGCTGGTCTCTACATAAACACACCGTTTCCTCTATCAGCTCACGACATGATGACAGCAGAGTTTAACACGATTATGCTTAGATACACACACTTTGCACTGTCATTCACTTCATACGTACGTTGTGGCTGCTTTACATTCTTCATTCAAACTCTGTTCTTTTGGCCACTTTGTTGCCATTAAAAGTTTTTTTATCTTTTAAAAAATGTGTATCATTATTTTTTTCAGTAATCATATAGCAAAAATGTGCTATATAAATAATCATACAGCACATTTGAATAAAAATCTGTATAATGTAGGACTGTGCAATGAGTTCCAGCTTTGAATTCAGTTAATGATTTTTCTAGAAAGAGCTTAACATCTATTAGCATATGTATTTTTTTATTTTATTTTTATCACTTTTTTCCACATTTGTTTTTTTTTTTTTTGGGCACATATTTCTACATCTCCCCTGAGAGGAAGAAGGGGAAAAAGCGTTGTGAATTTCAGACAGGCCCCATGACCTTGCTGCTTTATTATTCTTTTGACGGTTGTGTTGAAGGTGTTGAAATATTGAACAGAACATGAGAGACGATGACTGCTGAGTTTCCCTTCCCTCGTTGTCCCTTCGAAGTTGAGGATTTAAAGTCACACACGGCTGTGGTTGGATTGTTTAGACTGACACCTCGAACCATAACGTTAGTCAAAGAGGGGGGGATCGATGTATTTACTTGTGATAAATGCACATTCACCACGGCTCCTTTACTCCTTTCGACTAGTTGGCAAGCTGATTATGTTGCTGACAAAAGCACTTGATTTACCTTTTAAGCTGATGATTTTTTTTTTTTTATTCAGTAGCCCTTGTTGCTTTAAAGCCTATAGAGAGGTACTTAAGCATGTGTTTTTACATGGTAAATCATTTTTTAAAAATTGGATTTCATAATTTAATATTGCTTTTCTCCATATTTGTAGCAGTAAAATGTTGGTATTGTTTGTGTTGTCTTGCAGGAATGGCAAAACTCCATCCAGAAGAATGCAGGTCTGGCCTTTATTGAGCTGGTCAATGAAGGCAGGTATGTAACTCCAACCACACTTCTGTCCTCTCTCTTTCTTCGCTCCTTCATTATTTCTCCAACTTCTACTCACTAGCCCCTTTCCAATTTCACCATTCCCGGGTCACAGTTGTAGCCCCTCGGGCGTCAAAGATCCCCGCAGCCCTTGTGATCTAAGATTCTGCACAACAATCAATGACTGGGGAGAGTGGGGATGTAGTTCAAGGCTCCATTCAATACCTTCCTGTCCCAGAGGGATTTGGGGAAAGAAGAGGGTTTAGGTGGAAGGTGACAGGGCTCTGATCTTCTGCGACACTTGGGAAATTGGTCTTGATTTCCCACTGTACTTCTGTCAGTTTATGCCTTGCTGCTTGAGCCTTTATCTACCGATTATCATAGTACTTGGCGTTTCTTCTTATTTTTCTTCTATTCTGACACACGAACCTTCCCATATCTCCCTCTCATTCCCACATCATTTCCTTTTAACCATGAAAGGGTTAAACTTTCCATTATTGATCCTCAGCTTTAAGATTTTGCAGAGGCTAATCCACGCTAGTGCTAATGAGACTATCAGTGTAGTAGTCCTCTAACTTGTTGGTACCGTGCATGACAAGATTGGTAATTCAAGTTAAAGTTACTTAACAGTAACTCGTGTCAGTACAACAAGTGAAATACACCTCTTTAACAGATGCAGGATGCTGAGAATCAAACTAATTCTAGAATTTTGAAGTGACATTTAAGGTCATGAAAGCTTATGTATGTACTGAAAAGCTGTAATTTTAGTTTATCTTATGGAAATCTAGGAGGATTTGTTTGAGTGTCTGGACAGATTATTTTGAACTTTTCTGGTATTCAGTTAATTCTTACACTTATTTAAAAGTGAAAGTACAACGTGACATACATTGTTTTTTTTTTTTTGGTATGCGCCTTTTTTGGCTGTGTTTGGAAAATGAAATTGTGACATTTTTCACAGCTTTTAAAAATAATACTCAGCTAAAGCCTTATCATTTAATATACTATACCCATCATAAATCCATGAGTTATGTTTTGTCTTTGATTTCATTTTTATTTTTGACAATTTGTGGAAACTCTGCTTAGATTTACATCAGCTTCATAGCAAAATATTTTACACGGTCTGCGGAGGATTTGATTCCGTATGAAAAAAAATTCCTTCTACTTCTCAAAATTCCTTAAGTCTGTTTTATCCATATCTGCAGTATTTAGTGCCGAGTGCCATAAAGAGTAGCAGTGGTTTGGTTATTGATAGCAGGGTCTGGACAGGGCCGCAGAGGCTGCAGAGGCCCCAGCACCTCCGCTCCCCTGCTGCCCTGCGCTGAAACAGCAGGCTAAGGTTACAGTCATCCCCTGGCCCTTACGCCCCCACCTCTCAGTCATTCCTAGCCTGGGCCTCCCCATCCCTCCTCTCTGCTCCCTGCTCTGTTATTGTTCCACTTTGCACAATCCTGACCTTTAGGGCGGCAGAGGGCTTTCGTCAACCTACACACACAACATGCGTGTTTCGTCAACACCGATAAGAAGAGGGAAGGAGGAAGACTACACGTGTAGTGACATGGGCAGAGATCCTTCTTCTTGTCAGATGCATATCATTAACAAATCAATTAGCACCTGTGCAACCCACTTAAAGGATGTATCTGGTTTGGTTTTGTTGTTAAATTAGATTTTCTGCTCTTTTGCACGGCTCCTTTTTAGCATTTTATGGATATTACATGGCTGTTTGTTCTCTGCTTTATCACAGCATTAAACAGATGTTTTAGATACTCAAGATTTTATGATATTCTTGCAGGACATTCTTTCTTTACAGTTTAAAGTAAATCAGCATCCATGTACCGTGCCTCAAAATGTAAACAGTGAATGAAAATAAATGTACACAGTATTCCAGTGGGCTGATGTCCATCTCCTGTCTCCCCAGACTGTTGAGTCACACCATGAAGGACCACCTGGTTCGTGTGGCCAATGAAGCTGAATTTATCCTCAGTCGGCAGAGGGCTGAAGACATCCACAAGCATGCAGAATTTGAGGTAAGATGCTGCACATTTTTAGTAATCCATGAACAAATATAAGAATAAAATGCATCCACATTTTACAAATGTAAGATTTAAGTCTATGTAAAATATTTAG
This sequence comes from Channa striata, assembly GCA_033026295.1. Taxonomy (NCBI): domain Eukaryota; kingdom Metazoa; phylum Chordata; class Actinopteri; order Anabantiformes; family Channidae; genus Channa; species Channa striata. Next base: position 9,717,593 of record CM065188.1, on the reverse strand, counting down.
TTACACAAGCAAAAAAAAAGAACGATTCTTGAACTTAAAGCTTAAATCAAAGCTTAAACTTCTAGTTTTTGAAATGACCCCAAACTTTCAACTGGGTAATGATGTTGGGTGAAAATTGTTTAACAAAATTTAGGAAGTTGAAAAACATCGCCACTGTCAGCCAGGCATGTGCATCCTGACAAATTTGATTAGTGTGTGATTAGAGTGTGTTAGACATGTGTTCACCACACTCAACCATACAGCTGAACATAAGGAAACCCTATTTATGAAAATGTTTCAGCTGTAGCTTTAAATATATGAAGGTCATAAGATAAAACTAGTGTCACAATGGATTTCCACTTTGCACTAAAACTGCTTTTGTAGAAGTGTAATTCTTCGATAAACCCACTCTGTCAGTGACTTATTGAGAAAAGGACGGGTAACAGTCAGTGAAAGCATACAGGAGCTGATCCGGGGACTACAGCAAACTTGTCTATCAAGTGTGAGCCACTGTCACAGCAAACGTACAGGATAAATGTTTACTTTTCTAAACATCACCCCGTGCTAATCGCCACATACACAAGCTCACACACTCAAGTAGTCCGGACTACAGGTCGTACTTGGCACACCTCACTAACCAAACATTGTGTAGTGTTAATTTATCCCTGTGCCTCTCCGTCTCAGGCTTGCTGCTGAAACATAACTTCTCCCCCTCCTCTCTCAACCACTTCTCAGCACAAATGTTGCCATTCACATGTAGCTGCCTTCCAACTCTTTCCTGACCCAAGGGCACCCGTCGTTGCCCCTTTCCCAGTCCAGCTCTGCTACACCCCCTTCCTCTGCTTTCTAGATCTTACCAAAATCATTTCCTGTCCTGCTGAGATCCTGTCCATTATACTCCCGCCGGGCATGTATTTTGCCAGTGACAGGAATATGGCATCCTCCCCACTCTTCAATCCCTCCCTCCCTCATTACTCAGGGACCTGCCAGCACTAAAAGTTGCAGACAGACCTGAAAGGTGCTGGCCTTAAGGGCTGACTGTTGGTAAACTCCACCTCCACCCCCAGCTCTCAGCTCTCAGCTTCCACTTTGCTGTAAAATGTGATGCTTTTTTTTTAAGGTTCAAGGAAGGGTCCCTCTTACATTTGGGTAAAGTGAAATCCCTCAAGAGTGTTGAAACTCAATCAGAGGGGACGGGGGGCACCACTCTGGCACATCAAAGTTATTCCTGTTATTCCTATGCTTTGCTTTCTTGCCTGTATAAGCTGCTTCTCTGTGTGATTGGCATGCCGTTAACCTGAACCCTTATTATTCACTCTGCTGCACAGGCGTGCACAGTTTTATCTGACATGATCTGACCCAATCATTTTCAGCTAAGGTCTGAGTATGATTTAATTCCACTAGGACGATGATGATTTTTTACTCTACTGTGTACCCACTTGATAAAAAGGTGTACAGTGTTGCGCTCTTTAAAAAGTTCCTGTACAGTATGGCAGGTTAGGCAGCTGTTTTTAACTTCCACAAGCAGCACAAGTAGAAACGGCTTGTGGTATGTTGCGTGACGCGCAAGGGAACAGACTTGTCTGCACACAATGGCCTCAAATGTTCCCACTCTGCCTCTTACACAGCAAGTGGCCAGCCACGCAGTCTCCCACTAACCGTGTCTTTACGGCTTTCGCAAACTTCCCAGCATCAGTTCCTGATTCCTGACCTGGCATACAGTAACTCACAGTGGCTGAGCATTGCACGTAACACACTAAGACCTCCAAATCTAATTAACTGGGTTCTTTGTTTTTGTGTTTCCACATTGTGTGTGTGTGTGTGTGTGTGTGTGTGTGTGTGTGTGTGTGTGTTTTCAATATTTTTTTATTTTTTCTGTTAAACACACAAACCAAATATTTACACCCAAATATGTGAGCTTCAGGTCTACAGTAGTGCAAAACTTAATAGCACATTTTTATTCCAATGTTTTGTTTTGTTTTTTTGTGTGTGTCTGTAAAAACAAGAATTGATCAGATTGTAGCCACTTTCGGTACTGGACAATTACAATCTCGGATGAACGTATAACTGTTTACATCACACTATTTTTTATTTAGCAAAAAAGAAGCCACAAAGCAAAAAAACTAATTAACAATACTATAACCCCCCAGGATTCAGTAGTTTGTAGTTGCACCTTGAGCAGTAATAACTTGAAGTGAGTATTTGCTTTCTGGCTATCAGTCTCTCACATTATCGTGGAGGAATTGTGTCCCAATTTTTCTTCGCTTCAGTTCCATGAGGTCTTTGGGCATTAACTTATGCACAGCTCTCTTCAGATCCCGCCACAGTATGTCTATGGCTTGACGTCTGGACTTTGACTAGGCCATTCCAGAACCTAGATTCTTTTATTTCAGCCATTCTGATATTGATTTACTGGTGTGCTTCAGATCATTGTCCTGCTGCATGACTCAGTTTCGACCAAGCCTTAGCTGTTGGACAGATGGCCTCACATTTTTCTGCTGTAGAGAGAAGTTCATAATCTACTCAGTGACTGCATGGCATGCAGGTCCTGTGGCTACAAAAAATCCACACTTTTCTTTTTTGTTAAATAAATAATGGTACATGAAGAAAAACTATATGTTGTTGTTATTCTGGAGTTTTGTTTGCCTAATACTAAAACCTGCTGCGATCATATAAAATGTATTACATTTTACACTAAATACAGACAATTAAAAGAGTGGGTACAGATTTTGCATTTCGTTGTAGATAGGGCAAGTTTTTAACACAAGAATAAGGTTTTAAAACGACAAAATTCAACTTTTTTTCTTACATCCGCCTTTAGCAAGCACACATGACACGTATAATTTCTGCTGAATGTTGGCTTGGAGTACAAAAGAAAGGCATTCATAGACAAAACATCTTCTGTTCTGGTCTGTCATTAGTTGCTCTACACTGCCAGTTTTCATTATCCACACTCCTTTCTGTAGTCATATTTGTAATTTATAAATATTATATTTGCAGGCTGTGGTTAACTTATACTGGGTGCAGCCTTATAGGGATGGGGTTTGTTATGTTCCCAAAATCAAGCAGCACTAAGGGCTGTATGAACTATTAATCACTTGAGTGCAAACATACAATAAATGGAAAGCCATAACTCTCCATTAGTTGTGTTTTTGTGCTGTCATTTGAAACTTACTCTACCTTTGCAATCTTCCATCCACCTTTAATCAGATACCCGCAATAGCTCGTTGCAAACTATGTTTCACAATTGAATTCCCCACTTAAGTGCAGTTGCTCTTCTGTGACCTCTGAGAAGAAGTGAACCCCTGATAAGTCTTGCTCTGATATTGCTGTATTGATTTTTACCTCCATACAAGCTCTGCTTGAGCCTGCTGCAGCCAACGGTTTCATTTTGCACTGCCACAATAAAAATAACAGGCCAATGAAACGTCCCCCCTGAGGCTGGGGGTGGAGGGTTTGAAATAATTTTCAGCTATGTCCTGGTTTTTAAAGCACTGTTCCTCTCTATTGTGTTGAATTAGGTTGGTTATTGTTTTGTGAGAAATGGACTAAAATAGGCCAGAAAAATGACTCATTTTGGCCGTCGTGCTGCACTGGAAGGTGTAACACAACTTTTGTTAAGTCATCCAGCACCACTTGATCTGTATCTTTGCAGACACAAGTTTTGCCTAAGTACAAAAAAGCAGCTTCAAGTCTCAACGCAGGCACCAGAAAAGAGAATAATTCAACACATAAAAACAAATTTATGTTTGTTTCTTGTCGGAGTTCATATCCTTGAGAAGACAGAGATAGAGGAGCTTTTTGATTTAGATACCCGTTTGCCTGAGAGACCTAACATATGCTTTCTCTCTCTCTCTCTCTTTCTCTTTCTCACTCTCACTGGCTCTCGGTGGGACAGAATTGAGTTATCTTTGGCCCTGCGAGTAAGTTATTACAGTGGGCTTAGGGTGAAACAGAGATGAAGATAACTAGGGGGAAATCCAATTACCTTTTAGGGTTCTCTATCTAATAGGATCCTTAATGTGAAGGAGATCTGCAGATCGGATGCTGCTGCCCAGCACAGCAAATGATAGACTCTGATATCTTCCAGAGGAGCAGGACGGAGAGGGAGGCCAAGAAATAGAAAGCAGGAGAGAGAAATCGAACTCCCTCTTTTTATGGGGCTGTTCATTAGGGATGATATGTGGTGGGCTCAGGGGCACAAGGGCAGATAAGAAGGTCCAGATAGGGAAGAGCGAGCAAGACCCGTGTCATTTCTATTCTTTTCTCACCCTTTCCCTTTGCTCAGACTTTTTTATATGCCCCCTTGATTCAAGCTCCGCTGTTATATAGAGTAATTGAATAGACTATCTATGAGATCGTTTGAAAGCCAGACGATAGCAGCTAATTAGTGCATGGCGTCATTGTCTTCCCTCTGCTGAGCTTGTAAAATGATCTCGTCCTGCGCTCCACGTTAATGACATTAACATTGAGCTGATGCTCATTATGTTCTATTATCATAGCACTGGTCCCTGTAACATCAAAGACCATCTTGGAGAGCTGAGCATCCTGGAGAAAGCCTGATCAGGGAGTTCATGCCTGCAACAAAAATATAACCAGGCAGATAAGTTCCCCTACGGCTGGATATTGTTGAAAATATGTTTGACACCAGTACAGATAGTGATACAGATAGATACCTTGTCTTTGAAACCTGTGCCAGCAATACTGTTTTTCAAACCAATTTTATAAAAGGAATTTTAATAAAAAGGCTATTGCATTTATTTGCATTTTTACACTTGAAATAGTTTTACAACATTACAACTAAACCTATTTACTTCAGTTTTCTGTAAACATATCAATGAATTAAGTCATTTAAAATGCTGGATTTGTTATGGCAAAATCAAGGTTATCAAGGTTATCAAGGATGACTTTACAGATTTTAACTTGCTTTCTATGGCTTTAGTTTATTATGTAAATGTGCATTAAAACTTTTAAACTTCCCCCTGATTTCCCTTTTATAAAATCTAAGTCAAGGAGAAAAACATCAAAGCAAAAATATCAAAGACGTGTTTCTGTTTCATGAGATGCATATTGGGAAGTCAAAGGGAAGTTTTATGGCATTTAAGTACATATACTGCCCAAACTCGATCCAAAAGCTGCAAGTTTAAAATCAGTGAAGTTGTCCTTTACGGTCTGTGTCAGTATCAAATGTCACATGATTAGCTCACTGATGCTGATGAGATGGGTATAAAAAAATGTAGTATTAAATGACACGGCTCTTTCTGCTACTCAGTTTGGTTGTTGCCATAAAAGCATTAAAGATCAGTACCCAGCCCTACTGTTAAAACAGAAACCTTTATAAGAAAATTACCTTTACTGTTAAAACAGAAACCTTTATAAGAAAATTACCTTTACGTTAAAACAGAAACCTTTATAAGAAAATTACCTTTACTGTTAAAACAGAAACCTTTATAAGAAAATTACCTTTAATGTAAAAACAGAAACCTTTATAAGAAAATTACCTTTACTATTAAAACAGAGGAGCCCTGTAATTTGTTTTTCTTCTCTGTGTAAGTAGCGCAGATGTAATTACACAAAATTTAAACCCTAACATAAGCACAAATGACCCAAACACACAGCCGAGAGCCAGAGTACCACAGCTCCCAAAGGCTATTTACACCACGTCATTCCCAGCTCTCTGATTGATAGCTGCCACCAGCTGCAGCTTGCTGTCATGTAGTTGTCACAGCTGTAATGTAGTATGTCATCAGGGCTGGATGGCTGGGCGTCTCATTATAGGCAAATCCTCTGTCAAGAGAATAAGAGGGGAAAAAAGGAACATGTCTGTTTTTGTATCATAAATGTATATATTGTGGCTGGAATGTCAGGACAGGGGTAGTTTAAATTCAAAAGGACACAAGAGATATAAAGTTCACATAGCGTTTAGACAAAAACGCTCCAAGAATAGACAGCTGTCGATGTCTAACGCTGACTTTATCATTAAATGACGTCATATGTTGGCAAATTGTCCTACTCTCTTTACGACATTAGTAGATGCACACGCTGTTTTACTCAAGACAGAAGGAGATCAAAAAGTGGAAGTGAGGTACAGAGGATGGTTTGGGAACTGTAGTTTCAGTCCCGCTGCCTTGTCAGTATAATGAAGTCCCCAGGTACCTCCTTCACAGCGCCCATCGTTAGATGTGACCAGAATAACCACAGAATATGACTTTACTCCCCAGCTTCCCTTTATTTCAATCTGACAGTCTTTTTAGTAACCATGAAAAAATTGTCTTTTCTGTTTAACAAGTGAAGGTGATCTTCCATGTCTCAGTGTTTTGTGTCTGCTGTTGCACAGTTATTCACACAAGTTATTTAAAAAGACAGTTTCCATGCTGCTACTATCCTGCGTTCGTAACTTCAGTCCAGAGGACAGGTATTTTTATTTGGTCTTGTCCTTCCTTCATTTGACTATTTTTCACCTTCAGACGACAGTTTTAACACACACGATTTTTCACATGACCTTGGAGCTGGGCTGGAGTCATCATGCAGAGGTGGCAACACCACAGACAGATGTGGATGAAAAGGAGGGCGCGGTTTTTGCAGAGGCAAGAGGCTTCTGGGCAGGACGATGAAGAGGCTGCCAGCCGAGGACGGTGACCGGTCCATTAAAGATCAGCCACAAACCGTACGAGGGGAGGAGCTCAGCGGAGGGAAGAGGAGGAGGAGAGATACTTTGATAAGTGTTGGGGCAGTGTTAACCTTGATGGTCACTAGCACTAGGCCAATGCTTGCAGCAGGGATCTGTTTCAACTGGATTAGATTTTTTTTTTTTTTCTCGAAAAGAAAAGGGAAAAAAAATCAATACCGGGAGCACAGCATGACAGGGGCATCATTTCAGAATTGAAGTGGCTGTCAGCCATTGTCATTTGGTGACTTTTGTTCGCCATTGTACTTTTAAGCCCTCATTTTTCTCCCCCTCCTTCCTTTCACTTGTTTCTTCCCTAGCCCATTGTCTGAATTCCCCTGGTGACATTTTATGTTGCAATTTGAAAACTCAAGGGCAAGAGATCAAATGCAGGAGAATCTCTTTGAAACCAATTGGTGCACTGGTTCAGCATCTACTTTTGTTTGGGGACCCCATCCTCCTTTCATTTCATCTTCTCGTCTCTTTAGACCACCATTGTGTTCCAGCAGCAATCTATTTGTAGTACATTTGCATTCACTGATGCCAGACAAGGACAAGTCTGATGCCTTGCGTTTCTCTGGACAGTTTTCTGTGCCCGTTTGTAAATGAAACCCTGTGGGAGTGCTTGTCGTCGGATGTGAGAAATTGGAGATTCTCACAGAGCAATAGCCAGGCCTTGGAGTGTGTGTAGCCCTGATGTGCCACCAATGTCAAGAGATTGCAAATCAAGTGCTTTAATAACATCTCTTCTGGTTTTATTTCTTCTGCGACAGAACCTTAAGATCCCGGTTTTGTCAGTTGGCGAGTTGAAGACTCACTGTGGCACAGCAACACTGCTGAACCTTTCTCTGTCACTGTAATTGATAAACATAGGGCTGATATCTTGTAATGAGCCTCCATTCTCCAGCCTATTATACTTGTTAACCCTCTCAACCCACAGAGGGAGAGGAGGAGGGGAGCCATCATCTGACAACAACTACAGCATTTAGATAAGGCTGACATTGGTGTACCACCACTGGGAAACTCCTCGCCTTGTTTTTTGTGCTTATTATTTGTCGAATACTCCCGAAACACACACGTGAGTGGCCATAATAGGCACGACAACAATTTTTAGCTGAAAAACCTTATGTGTGTGATTCTCTGGGTCAAACAATGGTTTCGGTGATGAGATTAAAATGCGCACATCTCAGTGCTTTGTCTCTTGTGTGCGGGTTCCTATTCTGCGCCATTATTTCTGAGACGATTACTGCTCTTTCCACTCTGCAGTCACTTCTCTCCACACCATTTCCACTGCAAACTCCAACACACATCCATATTTATTTATTTGAGCTGTGGAAGAATTGTGGGAGACACGACTCAGTGTAATTGACTCGATTAATGCCAGCCATTATCATTTCGTCTTCACAAAGCTGTCTCCCCGGGCAGGGCAGGCACCCTCGCCGGCCGACCCTGTCAGCCAGGCCATGTAATGGAAGGTGCTGCCCATGATTACAGTGTCGCAAGTCATAACAGTCTAACTGCCAGCAAGTTGTGCCCTGGTGGCTGTCTGGGTAGGAAGCTAACACAGCGTTGTGTGCCGTCCCTTTTCCTCAGCTGCACTCTTTTAACTTGTTAAATGGAAGTGCTTGTCTGTGAGCATGTCTTTATACGGTTGTTTTCTTGTCAAAATATGCACACCGACTGCTGCAGTCACTCCCAACGAGACATGTTTCTAATTGCAAATGGGAGCGTATACTTTTAATTCACTTCTTATGTTCCCTCAGCATTCTTTGAAAGGAATGAAAGAACTGTTTGTTTGAAAATACCCAAAATACCCTGTCCTTTATCCTGTTAGTGGACCTGGATGGAAGTGATTGCAGAATGCTGCCAAGTTTGGAGATTCAGTTATTTGCTTTAACATTCATAACAACATAACATAATAAGTCCTTCATAATATCTCAGCACATTCTCTGACTTCACATCAATGGAATCACCCTTGGAATTAACAGTGACTTGTCTTTTCCACTTATAAGCAAACCCAGCTTTAGGTTTTAATGACTCTACTTATGTGTTCAGCTTTTTCAGTTGTTATTTTACGGGTGAGTCTGTGAATTTGGCCTTTTCTTCCCTAGTAGACTTTGGCTGTGGATAGGAGAAAGGACCATTACAGCATGGAGGGTTTGGGTATTTGGGCAGGCTCAACACACAGGTGATGAAGTGTTTGTTTATGGTTATGAGTTTGAACCCGGCACTGCTGATTAGTACCGCAGACTTTACATGTCTCAGACAGGGGCAGATGGAAAGGGAGGCTTTATAACCCTGCTACCTATGCAGTTAAAGGATACAAGTCCACATAAGCCTTTTTTTTAAATAAATGAACACACATACAAAGTGTTTATTATTGCGAAGTGTTTCCCCATTGTCTTGATTAGCATGTTTTCTTTTAAACACACAGTATCTTCTGCATAAATGTAATATTGGGCACACCTAAAATTGTTGGACTGTGGATGTCATCTCCTGAGCCACTTCTTTGATTTGCCCCCATGTGCCACTCCTGCTTGCCTTCACCTCAATTGATCGAGTTTAACGTTAATACAACACGCGGACATACACACACACACAACATACACACACACAGCTTTAAAATCTGAAACGTTTACAGAGCGATCCTTCTTGCATTTTCTATTTATGTTGTCGTTTCCCAGGTCATCATGCTGGAAGGTCAAGGCTCATTTTAATACCACACAAAGAGACACAGATTGATAATTAAGACTCGACAGTCTGCAGAAAAGCCTCTCAAATGTGATTTATCCCTATAGATTTTCTGTCAAATATGAAATGTTGTCGTTCAAATTGAAGGGGAGGACCCATTATAAAGCGCTTTACTGGTAACTTTGAAGCTGCTTGGATTTCCTCCTCTGTGCATTTGGGTTAGTGCCTTACTGTATGACTGTTGTAACTGTGGGTTTCTTTAAGCCTAATTTGATACACACAGCAAAATATATTTATATATATTATTATTCCAGATACATCAGCCATTTGCTTTAATACGATAGCTGCATTCTGTCCATACAGAGCGATACATAAATCCACAGACACAAGCCTGATTAGCTGTAAGACTCCGTGCTCCATACATAGCAAATGTTGTCTTTCTCCAACCCTTTTTTTCTTATGCTCATCTTCAATGCGAATATCACTTTAAACAAGTTCTCTCAAAGGAAGCCTTAAGTGCAGCACATGTATAGAATTGAAATTGGTTCTGGAACACATTATACTAGCTCTTATTTTCAGAAGGTGTTTTACTTTTACCATTCCTGGAGAGTTCAAAGGCCCATTCTGATAACAAATTCAGACAGAGAAAAATGTCCTGCCTGTGCATTGTGGGTATCGTGTGATTTGGTGCGCCGGAGGGCATTAGCAAATTTGTGTCCACTGTTATTAATCACTATGACACGAGGACAGAAATGACCCCATGCTTTTCATTTGGTTCTATTCAGACTTGAGTTTCTTTATGTGAAAACATTATGTGTTAGTAACTGCATTGTTTCTTCTTGCAGATCTGTTGTGGTCATATATACTTTGCAAGATATTAATAAATGCACTTTGCAGTTTAATTCAGTTGAGACATTTGCAATGTGCGGTCACGACACTTTGACTTGCGAAATTGATAATGCATCTGTTCTCTTTCTTTTCCAGTCAACCTGTGCTCAGTATGCGGCAGAAAAGCGTGATGAGGAGAAAATGTGTGACCACCTGATCCGAGCAGCCAAGTACCGCGACCATGTGACAGCCACACAGCTCATCCAGAAGATAGTCAACATCCTCACTGACAAACACGGAGCTTGGGGGAATTCTTCCATAAGGTACAGTACAACAACAACACTAACAAAACAGGCGACTACTTTGTAATACTGCTGATGGGACTCAAACTCACACATACAAACACATGGAAAACGCATTTTACATTATGGTAATACTTTCTTCATTCAGGGAATGGTACTATGACTATATACATGCCAGGGTATTTTTAAAAAGCTAAAAGTGAAACATGGAATTGAAAAGACTTAAATGCACCTGTTTTTTTTTTCTTTTGAATAGTGTTCATTGCATGTAATTCTTTTAGCCTTGAAAATTATTCAAACCACTGTAATGGTTTTTAATCTCGTCTTAATGTTTCTCATCCCCCAATACTCATGACTTTGATTGAATTAGATTTGCAAAGGTGAAAATGTCAGCTCTGGGTTTAATGATGCATTGACTCGGGGGAGAGAGATGAAAGCCATTTAAACAGCTTCGCTCCCATTAAGAACAGAGGGAACCTTATCCTCTGTGTTTGTTTCGCCAAATAGGCAGCAGAATCCAATGCAGCTATTCCCTAATGATGGCTGTTTGTGCAGGTAGTGTGTAATGGTGAGCCGGAGAGACGACCGCTGGCTCACGCTTGTTAGACTGAACCAACTCTCTAGAGGCTCGTCTGGCAAGGGTTAGTTTGCTATTGGATCAGGACTCTATATATGGCTGCCTTTGTTGTTCTTGATGTTATTATTTGTCATATTTTTTTTTCTTGAGCCCATCTCCCCCTCCTTTGTATCCTCCTTCCATCTCTTTCATTCTATTAGTCTCCATGTGTACTCACACAAGGCTAAGCTATTTACTATGGAGATTGTGTTCTGAGAGCTCTGGCCAGAAAAGTCCCCCATTACCGGCCCTTTATGCCGTCGTGCTATTGATGGTTTTCTTAATGGCTGCCGATGGGCGCAGGGAGCCATTGGCACTGGGCCTTGGAGTGCAGTGCTCTTTTAATAAATCACAATCAGTCCCGTGCCATTACATCAATATTTTTGGTCAATTACTGTGAAGGTCAGGTGGTGCAGCTTCACGCCAGAGCCCCTGGTATGTGGGCACAGGAGAAACATCTGGTGCTGCAAACCGGTGTGAGAACAGGAACAATTAAAAGCAAAAAGATGGATAAAGGAAAAAAGGCTAACACCTGCATACCTGGAGGGATCTTAACATTGGAGAAGTTTTCCCTCTAATTCTACACAGACACCAGACCTGTGCTGCAGCACATCACTGCCTGGAAATAGGAACGGGAGGGGAAAAAAAAAACGGATGCACACAGTGAAACCTGCAACCTTTTTCCAGCTGTGAAAATGAAATCCGGGAACACAAAGACAATACGCTGCTCTGATTACGACCTTTTGTTGCTTGGGTGTAAAATCTAAGCCCGCCTGCTCACACACCATAAAAATGTATTCCCCAACGTTTCTATTCAATAAAAAGTCTGAAAATGAAAATATTATTTTCTCACAAGCTGATGGGAATTGTTGTTTCCTCACGGCAGGCATCTAATATCTTCTGACATACCGTGACCTGCCTGAATGCAATTTGTGTCTTAATATCCAGCTTACAGCGGCCCTGGCCTCTGGAGAAAAAAAGGTGTTAGGTGATTTTCCCCTTTCCATTCCCATGCTTTGTCTTCTTCATCTGTGCTGCGCTCTCTCTCTTCCTTTCTTTTTACGATTTCTATCCTCACTCCTTGTCCTTTGCTCTTTCTCGTTTCGCTATATACTTAGTTGTATCACCAAGTGTCCAGAGAGGATTCCTTGCTGCAGACAAAGCCAGTGTCTATGCTTTTTGTGCCCTTGTCTGTCATCTAGTGTCAAGACATAGACGGACCACGGCCAGACACATAGGGGCACTACCTGTTCATCTATGAATTTTTGTCCTAGCGCCTGGAGACTCAGGTGTATAACATGCCAGCCCGCTGTCCTTTTAAGAGAGGAAAAAAGTAAATGAACCGCTAGAAATGAAACAACCGGCAGATGTCATTTTTTTCTCTTCACATCTCTCCCCCTTTTTTTTTTTTTTTGCTTCCTTCTATGAGCTGTGGTCCACTGAGCATCCCGACTGCGGTGGTGTTTATTTGGGTCAGGATTCATCTTTCATGTATATGACACCTAGACAAAGTCGACGGACAGAGAGGAGAGATGAGGGCAGATGATGGAGAATGCCAACTCACTGTCTCTTGGGATAAGCACTACCCTCCTTTTTTTTTACCCTCCTACATTCTCTTTATTGCAATATGTTAGCTAATGTACCATGGAAATTCACTCTGAATGCAGAGAGTGGGGGAAGTAAAAGGAAGGTGACTGCAGCTGAAGAAGGTAGCTCCGGCGGGCACTACAGAGCTGTTACTGACAATGTGTGTTTGAAGAGAAACTTTCAGAATACAGTTGCATCTGCTGCTCCCGTATTATGTCTTGCCATTTTTTTGTAAGGCTGCATCCGCATCAGCATCCCTTTGATTCTCAGTTTATTCTAAGTATCCTCACCCACAGCTAGACCCCCAACACACACACACACCTCAAGCACCAACTCCGCTCCCTCAGCTCCTCCTCCCTCATATAAGCAGCTCATTTTCTGCAGCACCACTGCTCTAATGGACGCCCTTAGGCTAGAGGCTTCCCAGCCAAGGGACATCCATCTTTTGGCATGTCACACTCCCGCCCGGCAAAAAATCTTTGTGATGTGCACTCCAATTTTTCTTCAGTAAATCAAATCTTCCTTCCTTCAGAAAGACGAATGCTTTAGGGTTGGAGTGTTATAGAGAAAATCAATGCCGGCAAAATTGAAACAGTATGCCCCTGTATTGATCGGCCTTGTGAGATTGAAAACGAACAGCTTTGTAACTGTTCTGCTGGACAGTTAGCTGACCTGTAGTAGACAAACTATTGATATTAGCATTACTATTTTATCTTGTGGTGTCATTTCACCTGTGCAGTATAGTGGGAATGAAGCCGGAGCAGGACACTGAGTTTGTCCCAGAGAAGTTTTTTTTCCACTGGATGCATTTATGAGCAGAGAGGATCAAATGATGCCTACAAAAAATACAGAGGATGGATACATTTTAGCATTTGATTAATTTTTTTATCATTCCTCTCACTTATTCAATATTGACTAAAGCAACTTATAAACATTACTTATAATGTAGGTCCTATTGTGTACTTTGCTCCACTTCTTACATAAAGTACTGTACATGCCATATCCATTAGAAATATAGTAATATGATAGTGTGTGTGATAAATAAACAAGGTAAGCATAGGGCAAGTATTGTAGTAACATTTCCCCCACTAATCTCTGCTGTGCATTATAGCAATTTTATTTTCATTGAATATCCTGATTTGTTTTATGATTAATCAAGTTATTGTTTAGTATATTAAATGTCAAAAATTTGTGAGAAATGCCCATCAACAATTCCCAAATACCCCAAATGTCTTGTTTTGTCTGAGTAATGGTACCAAGCACAAAGATTTTCAATTTATGACCACAAACAAAAAAATATCTATTTAAAAACAAGATTTTCAGATTTGCTTTTAAAATGCCTCAAAAACCTGAACATTTCTCGACAAAATTAAACATCTATGAATGTGCAACTTAACTAAATGCTAACATGAGATTTGGAATAAGTCGCCTGCTCTGCCCAGCTCTCCCTCTCACTGCTGTGATACAGCTTTGCTTCACTTTTTATGCTCTGTAATAAGAATGTTAATTTTAAATAAGAATTTTGCAAAACTCACCAATCAATCAAGTCAAAAGTGTGAGTCTTGTTAAAAAAACAATTGTGAATTGTATATGTCTACTGTTGCCAGTATGGTTCAACGAATCTGGGTCATAAGTAGCACCTCTCCGAAATAGCATAAGTGTTTTTAATAACAAAATGTAAAAAAAAAATGCACACTGTAGCTTTAAGAATTTAAAATTAAATTTTAAAACGTCGGTAGTAGGTCATTCCCTGGCAATATAAGCAAATAATCCAATAACCTGCATCAAATACTAACATTGATAAATTCTAATTGAGGCACCAAAACGTCCCATTTCAAGTTCGCTGTACCTTCTTAGAACTAGATATTGCAAACTCTGAATCTTTGGCACAGTATTTTGTGTGAATGTAGGACCTCCTCACTTATGTAAAGATGTTATTTTAGGGGAAAAAAAAGGTGACTAATTTATCTTTTGATCAGATGGAACACTAGCATGTTTCATGTTTGCTCATTCTCCTTTAGACATAAGGCCTTGTTAGTTGTACTAACAGGCCTTCTTTGAGCTTTCTGTTCTGGACTGCGACTGTATCACCCTCCCAAGTAACCAATTAGTTATGCTCTGAATATACCACTGAGTTATGCTTACTACAATGAAGATATTCATGCTCACATAGTATTTTTTTTTTTTTTTTAGAATAAATGATTGCATGAGAAGCTTCTGAGGCCATATTAATCTCCACTTGTATGCTTTCATTCCAGACTTAAATCACAATTATGATACATAATACTGAATGTAATGCATGTGTTAAAGCTGGGGTCTGTATAGTGTCTGCACTGCCTTGCGTGTATGTTGTATGAACACACTGTACATTATGGCTTCGCTGGTACTGTACATGGTAGAGCTGAAAAAGGAAATGGGACTCTAGCACGTCAGTGGGGATTTTAACTATAGGAAACAAGAACATAACTGTTTAGAGTACCCTGACTCTCGGAAATGCATGACACGAGAGGGCAGGAAGACAGAGAGAGGGAGATGGATAAGAGATATTTGTTACTGAAGCATCACAAGTTGAGATTGAGACAAAGACAAACAGGAACATTTTCCCCCACATCCTTTCCTCTAGCTGCAGTATATACTAAGCCACAGCGATGACTGATTGTGCAAATCTGTATGTAAAAGTGTGTGTCTTGTTTGCTGGATGGAAAACTCTGCAGCCGCTGCCTTATCTGACCATCAGATTGCCTTTGTTGGATTTGGAATAGAATAAACAGTGTAGTTGGACCCCCAGTCTTGATTGATTGTGATTTTGTACAAATTTATACACTAAGAAATTTAATTTGGACTTACTCCTGCAGTCTACGTTTTTGAGAGAGCGCTATGTTATTATCTATAGTCTAATCTCGAGAGCTGATTGTTTTTGAGTAAAATATTGCGGCGCGAGATCGGACGATTTTTCAGATGCATCTACAGTAGGCGCTCTCTGAAATCAGCTCGTCCTCACGATGGAAAAAAAAAAAGTCCACTTTGCACTGAACTGGTAATGGCTTTTGATTTGCTTATAAATACTTGCAGTCTACACACAAACATGACCCGATGTACTGAGCCCGGGCAGCTGGAGCGGTCCTCAGCTCCTGTTTGGTCCAAGGCAAGGACCCTTGTTTCCCGTAGGTCCATGTCCTGCCTACTTCAGAACCAATTAGCTGCGACTCAAGTTTTGCTCATCCATCTGCCTTGATGCTGTCATAAACATATAGCCCAAACATACTGCACAAAGAAATGTGAGCCTGCTTTTAGTTATGGTGATCACTGTAAACTCACGGTATCGTACAGAGATCTCCTGCACCGAAGCCCTTAAACGGGTTTAACGTGAAACCCTCCACCTCATTAATCACATGCAGTGACATGTGTCTGGAACAGAAAAAGTTGTGATGGGGACAAAAAGGATGTTCCCTAAGTCTCTGGGGAGACTGTTCATGTTTGACAGACGTGCGTTCCATTAGTTACGTAAAATAACGTGCCACGATAGCCCTACCGTGCAGTCTGGCTCATGGATATGAATTAGAATATAGCCCTAATGATAACATTTACCTCCACTGTATACACAGCGCAGTGGCTTGGGCTGTAAGGAATAGTAACAGAGTGTCATGGTGGAACATATTAACAGCTGATGATGTCCATATGTTAGCATGGGTTAAGTGTTGCAGTGTAGACAGAGACTCAAATTACACTCAGTGGGTCATTTAAAATGAATTTAAAACGTATCAGGGTAAATACAATATTCATTAAAAATTATTGTTATTTTTGCACCGTTATTAACTTTTTATTATTCTAATTGGATTCACTACAGTACTTTTAAGCTTGGCAATATAATGAATTCATTTGATTCATGTAAATGTTTGTCGTTGAACGATTCAAAAACTTCAGAAATCTAGAAATATTACTTCCTCTGCTGTCGCTCAAATGGCAGCAGCAACAGTTCCCTGTAGTTATGATAGTAATGTCAGCTGTCACCGTTTCCTTTGAGATGCCTGGACCTGTGTTGGCTTTGCCAGTCAACAAGCTGAAGTAATAGCAGCTGCGAAAGATGAAGACGAAATGAAACCAAAGAAAGGTCATTTTACTCCAGTCACATGGAGATGTGAGATATCTTAACTCCTTTCTTTTGCTCGTCTTCTCTTTGGCCACCTATTCAAAAACTCTCAATGTGACACTGCGCCGCTGTTGTGTTCAGGGACAGTACAAAGTGTAGGTCACCTGCGTTTTAGAAAATTGTTTTAGAGTTTATTATGCACTTTGTATGTGTATACCTAACTGTCTTGTTATTGATGCACAGCTCCTTCTGATGTTATTCTTTATAATGTTTAAAATGTGTAAAAGGATAGCAGTGTTGCTAGTGATGTCAGTGTATAGCTTTCCATAGTTGTCAATCTATTAGTCATGTTAGAACAAAACGAAAAAAAAAAACCTATTTGTCTTTACATCCTTTTGTTCAGTTTTACCCATCACTGTCTTTTTACTAGCAGCTAAGAAATGTAATGGAATCCTTGTTATGAGGTATGAAAGAAAGCTACCATCCCAGAAAGACCAATTACACCTTCCTGCCTCACTGCCTCCGCTGCTCACAGCCTGATGTGGCTCTGTAGCAACTCTCAGATTTATGAGTTTCATATACCCTTAAGAAAGTATATGGCCTTGGTGGAGCAAGGTCATGATAAAAGGGTGCTGATCAATATCTGAACGAAAAGCCATTTGGGAAGTTTTTAGGGCTTTTTTTCCTCCTTTCTCCCTGACTGCAATATCTGCAGAGTATCGATTGTCCAGGGCCAGTAGTTAGTCAAAGGCTATCTCCTTTGACTAACCCCTTTGCAGCGTGTCAGCCCCCCCGTCCTCCTCGTGATAGATTGGTATGCTTCCAGCCACTGTAATTACACCGTGGGACCAGCAGGCCATTTATTTTGCTACTTTCACCATTTGCCAAAAAATCACCTTTATCTTAAGAATCCAGCACTTTCTTGTGCAACTAAGAGAGAAAAAAAGGACACATAAAACACCTACATCTCCTGCACAGAGCGCAGAGGACTAGGGAGCATCCTTTACTCATAGATCTTCAGCTTGTATTGTTGCTGTGGATTTACTTTACACCCCTTTCATGAGCTCAGGTTCATCACCGCCCTTAGAGGAAAAGACCAGCAGAGTTTCATACGTTAACTCTTGCAATAGAGGGGAACTTTGTTCATAGTGTGAAATGAGAAGTGAGTGGAGAAATATTGAATAGAATACCGGCTTTGTGCATACAGTACACACAGTAAGCACTTTATTAGGTACAAGTGTACGGTCACAATTATTTGGTATTAACCTACTTTAAGTATGTAATCATGTTAGACAATATAAACATCAAAAAAGAAGACTGTTGCAGGAAAGAAATTGGACTGCATTATTGTCCACTGATGATTGTTTGTTCAATTCCCGGCTCCTCCTCTCACATATCGCGGTGGCCTTGACATAAATGCAGATTGTTTACTATGCCGGTGTTCCTAATAAAGTGGCCACCTAATGTTCATGGGCTACTTGTATAGATAGTCAAATTATACTCTTATTTCTTTCTTATTAATAAACAAAGAGTAGTATCACCTTAATGAATAGGGTTTTATGTTAAGTAAGGTCTCAGGTATAATAGTTTAAAAACAGTTGTGCAGAAGGTATGAAGATGTTTAAAACGACCAACATCAGTAACCTGATAAATTATTATTTTTTAATTCTATATTTCTATATTAGTTTAATCTGGGTATATGCCGCTCCTGCTGCTGCTGCTTTTATTTTTTTTAGTTGATAATCTCTAATCAAGCAATAACTACATGGCCATTATAGTTAGTCAGACTTCTGTTTATATGATCATCTAGATCACCTTGCAGTGGAATTGCTTCACTTGACAAACACACACAGACACACTGAGCTATAAGTGCTGTATAATGAGCACAGCCGTATGATGGAGAGAGGGGAGGAGGTGCTCATGAATAGCAGACAGCCTCACTAGATGAGATTCCTGAGCCTTGTAGTCCTGCATCACACTGAAGCAGGATGCTTAGCTCTCTTGTACACACATGACTGATTTTTTATTTATTTTTTATTTTTTTTGGCTTAATAAAATATTAGTGAACCCCTTAGCCTACACTAGTAAACACAAACTTCTGGTGGTTGACTTTAAAATCAGGTATTTAAAAAAGCTTTTTATTGTGAAACTTTGAATTGGTTTTGGCCATGAGTTATAAAAACTGAAAAAAAAAAAAAACTCTATAGACTCCCAATTTCCTCTGACCTTGAGCTTCTCCACTCCGTTTTTATTCTGGAGTGTGTTAGAAACGTGGGTACGAGTTCAGATTTGTCATACCATTCAAGATCAGCTCTGAAAGCTAGAGGTCAAAAGATTATTACAATGGGCCAGTAATGGCAGAATTATGCAACTCTGGTCCAGTTGATGCCCTCATTACCTCACAGTAGTGGTGATAAATGGCCTTAAATGCATGCTGTCAAAATCAGAGAAAAAATGTGACTCTTCATCATAAATACAGATGGTACCACTTCAGTGGTGCAGCAGTGGAAGGCTGTATTTACTATTTATTATGTCTTTGATGCTTAGATAATATTCATAAGGCAAACAGTGAAGCTTTTTTCCATTAAAGAACAAAGACATTGTTCATCGGGTTGATAAAAGCTTTTTCACTGAATGCTAAACAATCCTGTCTTTTGGTCAATATTTACAACCCTACTAAACACAACACAGTGGATCCATGAAATCTGATATAATTAGTGTGTAATTGTCTGTTTTTTTGTTGGTGAATTTACACTGAGTGTAATTGCTGGTAATTGGAAGCTGCACACTAAGCTGGTGGTAATTAGGGCTTAATTTGCATTATTTCATTCGGCTCGGCTGCATTGTGAGGAGACTGAAGCCATTTGGCTCCCACCCATGGGACTACTTTGATCCTCACAAGCCGGTGATGTTGCAGAGATGCAATATAGCTCTCTTTTTTTTCCAGATCACTTTTTGAAAGCTCTTGGATAAATTGGAGTTAATTGGAAGGAGTGGTGTGTGCTTGTGCTGTCTTGGTGATCAGAGTGCGTGCCGTCCTGTGTGTTAGCAGCAAATGCACTGTAGGGAAAAGGCAGGTTAAAAGACGGATAAATCCAAAAGCTGCAAATATGCTTGGATGTTGTTTCAGCGTGACTGAATTCTGTTGCTTTTGTTGTTGAAGACTTTCTTTCTTTACACATCGGATGACTCATTGCACAAGATTTACATTTGTATATAAAATACACGCTTTAAATGACCGTATCCTGTGATTAATAATAAGGTTGGGCCCAATTACATCTGGAGGATCAGGGGGAATATTGCCGGGTCTGTGACCCCAACATTACCTCTGGTAAATCTTGTAAACAACATTAGCTGAGGTGAATTAACATACACACATGTAGATGTTCTCCTGTACACCTCACTGGAGTGGGAAGGATAGGCATTAATGCAAATGTAGAAAACCACTTCGGCAGGACTTAATCATGCCAAACAATTTCAGTGGCAAGGTATTTGGTCCTGTTTCATTTTAATTTGAATCTTGAGATACCATCGAAGCGGTCGCTGCCACCGTTTGACAAAGAGCCAGTGCTTTGGCAACCAGTCCCCGACATGACAAATCCTCAATCTATTCCTGCTCTACATTTTTTTCTAAACACATGGTTTATGCAAATCAAAGCAAAATGGTCCTGGGGATAGCAGCAATGTTTGAGCAATTTGGGGGCTGCCAATAGGAACCGGCATTAATATAAAATAAGCAAGGTGAGAAATCTCCTGCATATGCAGGTCTCATCGACTGTTCCCAAATTAATTTAGCAGAAAGGTTATGAATGACTGTTTGTGCTGAAGTGCAGCCGCTTGTAGTGATATATGAAAGCACATTCACTCTGCATGTCCTGCTTGCTATGATAAAGGTCATGTTATTATTTACATATCAAATGCTTTGAAAAAAAAAAACTCTTGTGAAACAGTAGTATTTTTTTTTTTGCTTCTCCACAGTCACCAATGGTGAACTCTGTTGCTCTCAAAAAGCTAAGTTCACGTGAAATAATCTAAAATAATCCAAATGGATTTTGCATAGTTCTCTCGCTCTAATACCACTTTCCGCCATCTGTTTAAAAAGAAACTTTGAATAACTGAAAATGGGGAGAGACACTTTGATGGCTCTGTCTGAGTGGATGTTGATGGACGACAATCATTTATCTCTGTCAACAAATGAACAGTTGTGCCATTGAAAAAGCATTGCTATCAAACTTTCAGGGCCTGCAGAGAGAATCTATTAACATGTTTAAACTGGCCATTAAATTATAATAAACAACAAAAAGCTGCTTAAACCCTTTAATCTTAATAATATATAACTTACAGAGGTGTAACTTGTTTATTTTAGGGTTCCTCACTGTTAGGTTAGCACGATATTTAGGATAAGATTTAACTTTAATAGCCCCGTTGGTAAATATGCTTGGTGTTATGGGGACTGCAGCAGTCTGCAACAAAGTGAAGAAAAAATGTCATTGAAAATATCAAATTCAGCATAAAATGTTTTGTTTGTTTCAAAGTTAGCACTCTGCGTTTCTGACCATATATTAACTTTCGCTTGGAAACCACTACTTAGTCGTGCGCTGTCGTATCATGATGCACTGATGTAAACACGGCTTTTTCCTTGTTACTGGATAAACACCAAAATGTATCTGTGAGTAGTTTATTGTACATGTAGTTAATGTAGCTCACTTGGCCGTCCACTTTTCTAAATACAGTTCTTTCCAAATAAGCATTTAATTAATCGTGAACCACCTCTCATACTGAATTATCTATAGAAGTAACCATTTATTTAGGATGTCACCTCGCAGTGCCAGATCTACTTGGAGACCAGCACTGTTTTGATGTAAATGGACAATTTAGTAGTGTAATTGAAATCTTAAAGAGCCCACCAGTAAAATATCTCCATGCAACATGTTTTGGTTGGTGCTGAGTTGAGTTTATTAAATTGAAGACATAACTGTTTTGTTAACTGATTAGGGAGAAAGAGCGTGAGGGCCACATAAAAGGAGAAACTTGAGCTTCCCCATTTGTCCTCTGTGTTGGTAAACTTCCTCAAATTTACAACTCCACAGTCCTGAAGAGCATCCAAAAGATGTTTAAAAGAAAAGCAAGGGAAAAAAGTAATTACTATTTACTACCTCACAAAAACTCTCTTCTGGACCCTGTTTTATCACGAGCCAATGTGGTCTACATTAGACCGGCGGGGTACGGCTCAACGTTTTCTCCTTAACATGCACAAACCCAGAGCCTATTGAAGAATTTTCCTGGTTTTAAGGAGCACACACACACACACACACACACACACACACACACACACACACACACACACACACACACACACACGCCCCTCTGTCAGCTTCTCTGTGTGTTTTTCTCTCCCGTTTTGATCACCAGTCACTTCAGGCTTAACGAGCGGCCTTCCACACACCTTTTTATGACCGAACTAATTACTAATTACACAAGTGGTTGGCGTGAGCCACAGCACAACGCTGGCCCTTTGTTATTTTAATTGTTGTTATTTTGAAGAATGGCACTTCAGTAAATTCTGCCAGGGATGCCCTAGGAGGATGGATGAGCTCTGAATAATTTATCATCTTTGTGGAAACACACTCAGTGTGCGGTAGGGGGGGTTGCGTAGCCCTGTACATCTCCATTCTTGTTAAGGTGGCGCTCTCATCAGGGATTGATGACGAGGTATCTTTCATCGTCCGTCCACCTCTTCCAGCACCCCATCATTAGGACTTCCATTGTCGCCTGTTCATAGTGAGCTGGATGAATATGACTGGCAGAGGTGGTCGCCTCATGCCATGACTAATTACTCCAGCCAATGGTTCCCCTCCTGATGGATTATTGTGTATTGTGTGAATCGGACAGCCCCCCTCTTCCGTGAGATGAGAGACGAGTGCATCCTGATTCGGAGTCCTGCGCCATGCACAACCTTGATAATTATTTTCATAGATGAATACCATTGCAGGCAGGATGATGAAGTGGCCATTTGCATTCAGAGACTATCACACGCAAACATGGAGGATGGTCTTTGTCACTGGTGAGAAATCTGGTCCCGCACAGACCTGCGTCCCCTGTGACTTTCCAACTTGTCTTCTGCACACATATACACACACCTTCTCTTTGTTTATTTCTCTGGATATACAAAAATATAGAATATGGTTTATATTATGAAACTTGGCGCACCATATTTTTGTATTTTGTGGCTGGCTTGTGTGCCCAAACTAAATGCTGTCAGAAAACTGCTTTATATCAAGGCATACGATTGGAGCTGCAGCCATTTTCTGTTTGTCACCCAGCCTTTTATGACTATTTTTTTTCTTTAAGTTGAAAATAAATCAAGTAATCAATGGTTTTCATTAGCCAGGTCTTACTAGGTTCTAAAGGACCTGCTTGGAAATAGTATTTATTTTCTTCCGTAAAGCTCCTTTCCCTTTCAGAGGCCCCTGTGTGATCATTGGTGTTAGACTGAAGATTTGTGAGGAGCCCCCGGCCAGAGTAGCGTTCAAGGGTAGATGACGTAAAGTATCTGGGGTTCTCCCGTCATACGCCTCTAAAACCCTAAACTGTGTCTTTTTACGCCTCCATGGGATACACTACAGCCCTTTATGTACTTATAATTTTTTAATCTTAATATTTAAAGCTTTTTTGCTTTTATTTCGCATTGTTTGCTTTTCATCATACTACAGTCTAGAATATAAATTTCTTTCTTATAATTGTTTTTGACTCCAGTCTAGGAGTTTAGATCTTTACAATTTACAAAGTTATTAGCAAATGAACAAATGTGTTGTACATCAAAGCTTATATTAAATATTTAAATTTGAGAAACAATACATGCTAAGGTAATGGAAACAATATTTTATGCATTGTCGTCCCTCTGAGCCATGGGTAATGAATAATATAAATTATATTTTAATTAAATCACATCCAAAAATACAAGTGATAATTGATTACAGACAGGCACACAGTTTACATCTATAGTACCCTGTTGCAGTGACTCCTCATTAAAAGTTAACACTTTCTTTTTGTTGGAGCTGAATGATTTACTGAGCAGGCTTGGTAGAGGGAGTTATAAATTGGTAAGAAAAGTGGAGCCTATAGACATTGATTAATATTGGTAATGCTATCCACCCCCCTCTTCTGTGTTTGCAATGGTCTTCTTATCCTGCTGGCCATGAGTCCTGACAAGAGGCATCCTGCTGGGTTTGAAATGAGCCCAGAATGGAAGCACGTGCCACAGTGTGTGGAAAATGATCACACTGTCATTTGGCCATTCCTTCGTGATGTTACTTCACCTTCGCAAAGAGTGAGAGAGAGGAAAAAAAAACAATAACAGGAAAATAAAGAGAACACCTGAGGTTCTGAGGAGGGGGATACAATGTCAGGGGATACAATGATTCCGGGTCTAAGCATGTGGATAAGGGAATGTTTTCTGAGAGTGATTCTGAGGGTTAAAAAAAACACAAAAGACAATGCTGGCTTTATGTATGCGTGCTCGGACCGAGTGCTAATGCTGGGCTGCTATACCATGCTGGCTGGTAATTGCTAACACATGTGCTACTTCTGTCTCGTTGCAGCCGGCCGAGGGAGTTCTGGCGCCTGGACTACTGGGAGGACGATTTAAGGCGGCGACGTCGCTTCATCAGGAACCCCTTCGGATCCACTCACTCAGAGGCTACGCTGAAGGCTGCAGCAGAACATGGTCAGTCTCATCCACTATCCTCCTTGAATGTCAGCTGCGTTGCCTTTCTCAGGCACTTGGTGGTAGCACCAGGTACAAGGCAATAAAAATTAGTTCTCCGACGCAATAAAAGATTTATTGTACCACAAGACACAGTAAAAAAGCACCCTCATTTAAATTTCACACAAGTAACTTCATACCCTGCCTCCCATTATGCAAATCTGGACTAATAAGCTAATTATTTTACAATTTATTAATTTTATTTTTTGAGTGACGATAAATGTGAAATTTTGTCCGTTCTTGTTTTATTGACTGCATACAGTGGCTGGTATAAGTGGTAAGTATTCAACCTATTTCTCTTTTTTTTTTATCGTCGTTCATATTTTTACATTTGATTTCGGTGTTATTTTGGGATATTTGGGACATATTTGGTTTGCTGCATAATTCCGAGATGTGAGGTAAATATAATGAAATTAAATCTCTTATAGTCATATTATTTGTATTTTGAGGTGCATAACTGAGTATAATTACCTTAAGGTCTTGCATTGTTATACTGCTACATAATTTATTTGCACCTAGGATTATATATTCTGGTCGGGAAACATAATTCGCCTTTCTGCATTATTCTAATAGTTTTTACCTCTACTTTTGAAATAGATCAGATCTATTTTCATGTTTCTGTGCAGTATTTTATAATGACAGGTGCAGATATTTAATAAAACATGTCCAAGAACAACTCGACTTTCCCAGCAGTCACTTGTAACCGCAGTATCTAAGGGACACATGCCCCTGCATAAACACCCGGAGGCTGCATTCAGTCTCTCGTTTCTAAAAAGATCCAGCGCACATCAGGGTTTGCAATCATTGTCATTCTCGTCCGACATTCAACAGCTCATTTAATTACTCTGTCCAATAAATGACCGCGTCTGCACCAAAATGTTTTCAACGTGTCACCTGCAAAAATTTCCCTGAAATGTGACATTATTCTCAAAGACAAATGGCAGGTGTGACAGAAGTCAATAAGAATGTGAAAGCAATAAGTGTAGAGAATCTCGGGATCCTGGGAGACTTCTGGTCTGCAGTAATGGCTGCAACATGGAGGCAGCTGGAGACCACAGTCCAGCTGGTTGCTGTTCTTCTGCTGCAAGCCTATGAATCTTACTTTGTTTCTATCATTAGTCCTCCTTATTTTCACTTCAGTTAGATCATGACAGACCAAACACATCCCAAAAGACTCTGTCACTGACTTCTTTAAAATATGCATTAAAAGCGCTCTGTGAGGCATTTGGTTACGTATTCAGTTTTATTCAAAAATGTTTCAGCTTATATGTTGCATATATTCATCACTGCGGGGTGGGGAAACAAATCCCTGCAAACAACATTTGGTTTCAAAGTCAAGACTGCGTAAGAAATAGCCAGCAGCCAGTTGTGGCAAGGGTATGCTACCTCGAGAGAATATAGTGCATGGCTGAAGTAAGGGAATATATCATTAAAATAACTCTTTGACATTGAGGCCTGACGGCATCCATTTTCTGATGTAACCTTTCGTCTTGTTTTAGTCGACCCGACATTTGTTACGGAAGTGCAGCTCAAGATGAGAATGCAGGGCTGAGTTTTCAAACAGAGCACAAAGGTCATATCTGGCTGTAATTATATTCATCAGTTGCAGAGGAGAAAATGCAGTCTTACTCCTTAAGAAAATATTTAGTATAAGATCAAGCCAGAATTTAACCTAATTTTGTAGCTACTTGTGGCAGCACTTTTCAAATCTCATGCATGATCATTAATTTAGAATGGCAAATGGAAAATATATAGAATTTTTTTTCTTTGGGATTGTTACAAAGTTTTATTTATGCTCTTTGAAAGGCAGGAAACGTACGCCTTTGCCTTGAAACGTGGAGAAAAATGTGCATTTCTGCGTTAAGTATATGGATCACTGTTATCATTCATACTGCGCCAAGATGATTTCCACAGGAGAGTGTGTGGCTGCCAGTAGGCTTGAGTAGGCTGTTATGTATTTATGGCTGGAAAGAACCATCTTTTCTGGGGATTGATTCGGTCTGGTCCAGGCCCCGTGTACCAGAGGTGGCAGAGTAAATACCTGAAGACTAATGTCTCTGTTCTGGTAATCAATACTCGCCTCATGACCACACTCCTGGCTATGCTCCCGTTAAAAACAAATTTGTTAATTTTGACAATTTAATTGCTGTGACCATGCATGCCTTGAGTTGTATAAGCAGGTAGTTGAACCTCTCAGTCGGGAAATGGGGTCTTGGAAAAAGTGGTAACCTGTTGGGATTTACGCACGTTTCTGCTCCCTCTATGATGAGTGATGAGGTTGAAGTGCTCAGGTAGAATATTTATTGACGTTGCATGCCTGCTCTTTGTATAGATCATTGTAATCATTTTAAATTATGCTTTAATTAGAATGACATACATTTTTAAACTAATTTTGATCTCTTTTCTGTGTACCATTCCTCTTTGGTTACTTGTAAAAATTTTAGTTCTCTGAAATACAAGTTTGTCTTTTGCATGTTGCTCACACATCCCCAGACACACACACTCACATGCATGAACCCCACCACCAAAACCTCAGGATTGTCAAATTAAAAGAAGAAAAAATAAACAGCATCTACTTTAGGAACAGGAAGAGTGAAAACTTTGCATGAAGCCTGACACTTCTGCGTGTGTTTCATTTCTGTATGTATGCCTGGTGATAGGTGACATAATTCTGCTCAAAATAGCTGTTCTCGTTGTTGTAATAGGCTCAGCTAAACTATATGCTGACTGGTCATTATTTTGGTAGCAGTTACTTCATTGTAGCTACGGCTCGATTCTTAACTTGTGTTTGAGGGGAACAGAAGGAGCAGGGTTTGGGATCAGTCTAGTTCCAAGGTGCAGTTGCATTGCACATTACACTGGTAAAGCCTGATCGTGTGTGTGACTGCTACCTGTACACTATCCTGAGAATTGTTAAACGCTGACCTCCATCTTTGTTTTTAAGCTCATCTGACAAGTCGCCTGTCCACTTGCTTGGTGTGAATACGCTGGCATGTGGTACGTATTAGGGGAGCTGGTAGTAATTTCGGTGCTGCTAACTAAAGAATCCTCCAGGGAGACTTAATTACAGGAAGACCATTCTAAATATCAGCGAGCTGCATATTTTCCATGACGAGATTTTTTACCCGAGCTCCTCTAGCAGCTTGAAGGTATACAGCACATGACGTGACTATGCATTTTTAGGAAGTTCAATTGATCCACCCTCAGGTGATGATGAGGGAAATCCACTAGTTATGTGTTCAGCAATCACTGGACTGAAACTAGCTTTTACCAGAGTTCTGAATTAAACAATATACACATGCACAGAAGCAGCAAATGGTGCTCACTACATTTCCTGCTCTGTTTACAAAGAGGGAAAACTTGCCAGCCAGTACTTGTACTGTGGACTTGTGTCTGTGGATCCTTACCATGCACCACTGGGGAATGCAGAGCTCAGTAAATGTTTGCAGATTACCATTTTTCTTAAATAATCTATTTAAAACCTCAAGTCATGTTTAGTTGAAATCAAAATGGGCAGTGTGCGACCCTCGTTTTGTTTAAATGTGTTTTGATAATCGTGCTGCGAAATTGTTTCGGCATATCTTAAAGGGCAAAAAACATTTAGGGTGAGTATTGTGTCAGTGTTTTGTCTGTTTCATTCAGTTTACCTGCCTACATGTTGCTCTAGAGGTCAGAATTGCTGTAAGCTGGTGAATCAAGGTTGTGCAAGCAGTGCTCATCATCTGTGTAACTACTTTTATTAGAGCATAAACTGTGTTGGAATTGTATTTGAAATAAGTTACATTTGCATGCCTGCCTTTGGGAGATGACAAAAATAAAGACAGTGTTTTGAAAATGAATAAACTAGTTTAGAAAGTAGTGTTGAACTGTTTAATGGAAGTTGTTAATAATACAGGTCTTAAAAAACTTTTGAATAAAATTAAGGAGTTAAACTTAACACTACGTCACTAGTGTTTATAGCTTAAATCCAGGCAAATTTTTCTACTTGAAAAATAGTCTGAAATGTACAATGTGCCATGTTTTTGTGTGTAAAAGTTTCTCATAATTGCTCCTTTTTTTTCTTTAAAAAAGTCTTGAGTTTGGTGCTATATTTCAGTTGAAAAATAAATGCAAACATTTGATCATCCCATTGTAAATGTCATCAAACTACACTAAAATACAATTAAACAAGTTTTTAGTTTAAATAACTGTATGTTTATAATCTTATAGTTGTGATATGTGTAATAAAAAGCCCCTTTTCCCCCAGTGTCTGAGGAGGATATTCTCAAAGGCAAGCAATCCATCAGAGGTCAGGCTCTGGGAAATCAGAACTCTGAGAGTGAGACATTGCTAGACGGAGATGATGACACGCTGTCCTCCTTAGAAGATAAGGACCTGGAGAACTTAACAGGTAAAAAAGCTGTTCATCCTCCTCACCACTGAACTGCCTCTTGGTCATTTTCACCCCTCCCTGTATCCCTGTTTTGGTCCACCAGCCCAAACATAACACAGAAATAGGGTTATTGTAATTTTCATAGACGGTAATATGCCACAGGCACAGTTCAGTTGTTTTGCTGTTGTACATGGTGAAATCCCATATGAAATTGTTGTTTTGCTGTATCATTGTGCCTTTTTAAGTTGTACTGTTAAGTAGTTTGAAAATATAGACACTTTTAAAGAAGAAAAAAATCGACTTTACTAAACTTACATTGCTTGATACCCAGCAGCATTTTTTTTATTTATAATATAATTATTATTTTTATTGCGCCACTATTTTAGGAGAATAATGATAAAAAACAGTTCTGTCTCTGCCACTGAAGATCTATTTCCCAAACCCACACAGGCCTTAGCAGCAACTCTGTAAACATTTTTTTAATCCAGCAGCAGCCATGTTTATCCCAGGATATTGTTTACCCCGAAATTGGACATTATCTGATTCAAGAGAAGCAACATTGCGTCAATAAACCTTAAAGGACTCTCACTGCAGGAGCCTGTTAACCTGATCTAAGGACTAAATTCAATTTGATCCAAGTCACGATGTTGACAGTGCTGTTTCTCCTTTGATATGTCTGTTATTTAAATCAGCTTAATTAAATATCATATAGTGCGCTAATCGGATTGCAGTGTAATCCTCATTTTTATGTGCAGTGACAGCGCTCAGCACACTAAGCTGCATTAATGGGGCTCAGGCTGCTATTAAAATAACGCAACTGGATCACAAAAGGCTTAAACGTTGCAGAAAGTGATGCAGAGGTTGTCGGGGGAGCTTCAGCTTCTCCTCTGCTGCAGGTGTAATTGAATGTCTTTGAGTAGATGGAACCAAAAAACAAAAAAACAAAACGTTATTTCAAGCCACGAACAACATGTCAGGGATGCACATATATGAATATGCTTGATATACATGTTGGTTTCATGCGCTTGCGGGAGCGTGAGGGCGCTTAGGGAAATCAAGCCGCGCTCCTCGGCTGCTCCCTCCGCACAGCGCACATGTGCAAACACAAAGGCTGCTGTGCGGAGCCGGGGAAGAGCTTCCACCCGCAGCTCCCCAGAGCCAGGCTCGCATTGTCATCCTGGCATAAATTAAGATTGATGAGAGATTAAACAGAGCTTCACCCTGTACTGGCCGCAATCAATTGCTTCTGACGACCTGTCGATGTCTGACAATTTTGTGCGTCAAAGTCTTTATGTATTTATTCTATATTAATGCGAGCCAGGCCTGTAGTGTTTTATGAAGCAACATGTTGAATCCTTCTTAGTTTCAGCTCATCTTGAACTCATTGATTATTTGCAATTGATCAGTTTCTTTTGGCTAAAAGGAAAAAAAAACTCCAGTATTTGCAGCAGCGGAAACATTAAGCAACACCGCAGCATTAATGTCTCATAGATGTTTACGCACGTAATAATCGGCAGAAAGTGTTTAAATTTTAGAAATGAGGCGCAAATTGTCGCCCTGCTTCTCTTTTGGCCTTTGCTTTTCAATGAACCTCACCCAGGACTAACTGGTCCCGGTGGGTTATTCACAGCTTGGGTGCAGTGCAAACAGCCATCAGCTGGAGTTTTAGGAGTTTACCTTTACTGCTGGTGGCTTTGTCAAAGGGCGCAGCTCTTTCCCACTCCGCGGGGTTTCCTCTAACCGGCTTCTGTGCGTCTGCTCCAGGCCCAGTAAACGTGAGCACCAGCGCTCAGCTGGTGGCTCCGGCCGTGGTGGTGAGAGGCACCCTGTCCATCACCGCCTCCGAGCTCTACTTCGAGGTGGATGAAGACGAGCCGGGCTTCAAGGCCATCGATCCAAAGGTAAGAGACTCGAGCTCTATTGATCAGCTCTCAGATTGTCACTTATTGAAGCTACGCTGGAATTTCCTGCAGTGCTGCTGGATATTTAAGCGGGACATTGATGACACGTTTAACGTCCCACTGACTAAGTATTTGTGTATTTTACATTAGCATAATTCCCTTATTTTAAACATCTCATAATGTTGTGGCGAAGAGGGGCTCGGTTCCAGTGCGTTGTTGAGGTTATATCATTTTAATTATAAATGGGGGTAATGTCATTTAGTCAATATGTGCAAAAAATATTTAACAATTTAACGGAATATTTTATTCTCAATAAATATTTTAGTAAAGTACATTTAACAGCAGGAGAAACTTTTTGTAATAATATGCTCCAACTATCTTCATTTAAAAAAAAAACATTATAATCAGGGCTTTTTTGTTAGATCTGATCTTTTGCGTATGCAGCATTATTTCATATTAAATGTCTAAAATTAAAAAATACACCGCGGAACTATTGTGCTCTGTTTAAAACACACCGGTATGATTTGGAGTTAAACTTGTAAACTTTAAGCCAAGTGTGAAAGCCTGCGGACCTACAGGTGGTTGTGTCCCATCAGCGTGCACAGCCATTGCACGTTAACAATGCATGAAATTATCCTGTGTAAATATGTATTTTAATGTGGATATTTTATTGATCTCGGAATTAATTGCATTGTAATTTTATATCGGATATTCTGAAAATAAAGTTGACATTAGAGGCGTCATTTAAGCTGCACTGCTTTATCAAAAAATGAGCAGCCCTGATCAGAATAAGGCTTCAGGGCTTCTGTAGGCCTCTGCTGCTCAAAGCGAGCAGAGATGCTTCCAGACCAATACATTAACATAAATCCGCTGATTTACATTCATTCGAAAATCCTTTAGAGCCCGTGACGCACTGTAAAAATAACTTATGGCCTAAACCGACTGACCACATTCTTCCTTCAAAATTAGCAAAAGCTTCTTTTTTTTTCCCGCACCGGTGTTGGCCACAGGTTGGACTTTGTGTTGTGAGAATGAATCTAATGATCCTCTGGTAAAAAGCACCAGATTTGCCTGTGGCCTCAGCTGTCAAATCACGTCAAGACACGAGGCCAAGTTGTCATTTAATTTGCAACATTTTATTAACATTTCTTTTTAAGTCACATAATGAAAAAGAAATCGAACTTGGCACGCTACATTTTATTCTGTCACTTAACGATTTTGTGCATATATTTAAATAAAAGTTTCTTCACTTTGTGAAAACATTTAAAGAGGACAACTAAAAGTTCTTACATTAATCTGAAAATGTACCTTCACTTTCTCTCTGGCAGTGGTCCAATTGCTCCATAAAAAACGCTTTTGTGGTTTGCTCGCTGCATTAAATGTGTTACTGATATTTATTTTTTTCACATTTCTTGGAGAATCATCTTTGTCCTTCTCTTAAGTTTTATCCCAAAATGTCTCTCGGCCTTGTCTCGACAGCCGCTTTATAATTTGTCCAAACTCTTAGCATTAGTGAGGATTTCCCTCGCCAGTCTCCATGTCTGCTTAGCAGCAGCCTCCAGGGCTGAGTGAGGCTTTCCCTGAAACAAGTCCAAGTTTGGCAAGAAGTAGTGGGGACATCTGCGGCACTGCAGACAGGATATGAGCTGCAGCAGGATGCCATTCAGTCGGTCTCCGAGGCACGACTCGTCCCAGTCGGTCTCTCGCGGGTGTTTCTCGCACTCGTACAGCAGCAGGGTCTTCATGTGGTAGTTGTTGAGGGGCTGGCCCGGCAGCTCCAGGTGACGGTCCCTCAGAGTCTTCAGGATGGACAGACACTTCTTCCTGCAGCCGGCCATTAGCAGCCTGTTCTCGGCCTCGCTGAACTGCAGCACCCAGGCGTCGCTCTCTGCGGAACTCTGCTTTCCCATTAACGAGTAGCACTCTTTGGAGAGCAGGTTAAATCCCTCGGCTTTGACTTCTGCTACCCGGTTAGGACCCGGCCAGGGGATGTGGGGCATGGGCCACTGGGCTGCACTCCGAGGCCAGATGCCCGTGCACTTGAACGCGGGGGTGATCTGCACCACGTACCTCTCCCTGATCCGTAGTTTGACCTCGCTGGTGTCCGCCACCATCTTAACCACGTCGCGGTAGCTGCATTTGTCCACGGCCTGCGCCACCAGAGTCTGAAACCTGGAGCGGATCTTTCTCGCTGATAGGTAGCCCGAGGCGGTGATGAACTCCACCCACAGCGACATGCTCCTTTTACGGCCGTCGCTCAGCTTCAGCACCGCGCAGCCCGGCAAGGAGCCGTCGTCAACAAAGTTGAAGACCCCCATTTGGTTGAGGTACAGCACCACCTCGAACTCGTTGGGGGAGATGACCTCCATCCCCTCGTAGCGCGCGTCTATCTCGCTGAGGGAGCTGATGAACCGAGGCTCCTGAACTTCCACCTCCTTCAGGACATCCGACACCACTTTACAAACCTCCCTTATGGTCTTCGCAATGGCCGCTTTGCGAGCTTGGCATCTCTCGTTGTAGTATTTGTTGAGCTGGTAAACCAGCTTCGCCTGCGTTGCAATCATGTTCGGGCAGAGGTCCGGGCTGTACACCGGAGAGTCGCAGTAAGTTGACGGATCCAACGCTTACCGGTAAAGCCAGAGGCAAATGCTTCCCCGTGCAGAAAAAAAAGGAAAAGTGTGTAATCAAAGTTTTTTTTTTGCTTTAGCAGCGGATGGACGTCAGTGTGAGGAGGAGGAAGCGGATAGGGATGCAACGTAATAGTCTGCTAAATATCAGTCCAGGTCATGAGCGCTCCCAGCGCGGCCGAGCGTTCGTTCAGGTTGCGGCTGAACATCCGCGTCCCGGGCTGCAGACGCTAGAATCTAAAAGCCGCCGTGTGCGCACTCATCGCTTGGCGCTGCTGGTCTCTCTCGTCCGTGCCCCCGCTCACTTTTCTTCCACACTCAGCTGTGAGCTGGACTTGTGTAGTTTATGAATGACTCCTTTAGGAAGAGTGGAAGGGGGTCGGGCTTCTCCTCCTGCAATCATGTGCGGAGCTGTCAGTGCAGGCAGCCAATCAGAGCCGCCAGACGCAGACGGTCCTGCAGGAGAGCTCCAGTCGGCGGCATCCGGGCGCACGGAGCTGTCCGCCGCTCCCGGCTCGGCGCAGGAACACGCAGCCGCGGAGCTGCACACGGGCAGATTCCAGTGCAGTTTCTGAGCCAGCAGCAAAAACCTTATTGTGGTTATTGGGTTTTTTTTTTCCAAGACCAGTGATGATCTTTGCGCGCAATTTCGCCCGGTGCGTTTTTGAGGATTCAGATTGTAGAGTGACAGCCTCGAACTTTAAACCTGCTTGTATCTGCAGATAAGTTTCTCTGTTTGTCTCAGATTTTAAAGGAACGTGTAGTGAAGCGTTTTTTTGTTTTTTTAATTTGAAAGCAAGTTGTATTTTTGCGTCCACGTTGTTTCTTCCAAAAACCATAGCGAGCTGGTGGCTTCGTGTTTTCAATTCATGTTTTTGTATTAAGACTTTGAGTGTGATTGTCAGACCTAAGCCAGTTCACATCATTAGCAAATTATGAATAATATTTCTTTTTTTTTAACGATTCTTTCTTTAATTCTAATTATGTTTTATTCCGTGATGAATCATTAAGAGAATGACTTAATGAAGTGATTTGAAACAGTATATTTTCTCTATATTATGAGGTTAAATAATGTTTAAGCGTTGTGTTAATGTATATGTGAACCACTAAATGCTTCCAGTGCACCTGCAGTGTAGGATCAGCAGAGCTTTAGGGGCCTCAACTGTGATAATATGACGAAATCACTTTTTATCCACCTGATGAGCTTTAAAAATAAAACTCTGATTCATGTGTTGTTGAATATTTTAGTGTTATTTACACAGACAATATTGTGTTTAGAGTCATACAGCTGACATACGCCGCGTGTCCGCGGCTTGACACACACACACACACACAAACACACACGCTTTAATTTGCCTGTGGCTTTATCGTCTTGAACCTTGTTCATACTGAATAATTTAACCTGGGCTCTCTGCGAGTCTTGTAATTGACGTCTCCCGTCACATGTTGGACTAAAGAAGAAATCACATTTTTATCCAGCGAAGAGGCTGCGGGGTGACACATATTTTGACATATACCAAACCCTGCGATCAATACCAAATTAATATTTATTTTACCGACGTATTGTTGCAGCCTCGTCCCTCTGCAATTTTGTGTAATCGCGGTTATTGCTGGTAATACTGAGTCAGCTGCGCAATTGATGTTTACAATCTTTAAAAGCCGAATTTAATTTAATAATTGCATTAAAGAAGCTCATCTGTGTTGAACCTGTCCTTGCTTTCTTCATATACAGCGATTAAATAACAGAGACAAATACGTAATATAGTCCAGTTGTTCCCATAATTTCATGAAATAAATTACAGTGTTGAACATAAGTGATAATGCAGCGTCTCTCCTAATGTTAATGTTGATCAGAGACTGAGGAAAATGTCGGTGTGATTTTTTTTTTTTTTTTTTCTCTGCTGCCTGCCTTAGGCTGCAAACTTTGTTTCAGACAGTAGCAGTTAGAACTACCTGGCTGTTAAGTTTTATGCAAATAAAAATATTAACAAAAAGGCATAAGCACATAGATATTAAACACTATTGCACTTGTTAGAAAATAATTTGATAGAATAGTAATAGTGATTTCCAGAAAGTCGTTTACTGATAGGAAGTAGCCAACTATGCAAAGGATTCTTTCAGAAAAAAAGCAAAGATTAAAAGCCCCCCCCTCATAATTGCCACATCCTCTGGGCTTCATCATGTAGCCTTTGCCATAAGGGGTGCCGAGCATTTTAGGGAGTGTAAAGAAACTTGTGATTAAATTTGCAGAATTTATTATTTAGTTTGTTGTGCAAAAAACTGTAGATGTTCCTGGTATTTGAGGTCAGGTCATTATTAAAAATGTTCAAAATGCAAAATTTAACACACTCTGGGAACAGCATATTTGTTTAATTTATATTAAAAGCAGTAGGGTGGTTGTCAAGCAATTTTCATATTCTTTTATTTAATTATATGACTCATGGTTAAATGTGGGCACATTTCTTATTAATTATGACTCAACAGAGGTAGACTTGTCTTCTCACCTAAAGGAGTGAAAATTGCCGTTAGTCTCCAAGGAGGGATTTAGTGTCAACTCAACTTGCACCCACCAAGAAAAACATTGAAGGGGGAACAAAGTTGCGTTTACGGACACTATAATTTAATGCACAAGCACAGAACCTCTGTTTGGATGTAGTCTCTACACATGCAAGATGAGCAACAGTTGACTTGACAACCCTGGTTTTTGTGAAATTAAAAGGACAAGTAGACTTGGCATTCCTTCTCACGTGTCAGACTACAGAAATCATGATCCTAATGTGCCATTGGAATTTAGAATATGATAAAAATGGAGAGAAAAAATAAGAAACAAACGTCAGGCTGTTTGATTTAGGGTGGCTGTTTATTATCAACCTTGCAGCTCCAGAGAGATTAATCGACACAGTTTGGAGAGCAAGTGTCCAAATATTATGAGAGACATGCTAACTGTAGCTTAATGAAATATGTGATGACACAAAATCAGGCTTTTATAAAGACACTGTGGATCCACGCTGGCCCTCTTATCAAACGTGTTTCTGAGCGGCTCATTTTTTACCCCAGTGTTTGGTTAAATATAGTTGTTTGGATTTTATTAAATATTTTTATTTCGGCAGTTGATATGAAAAAGGCAGCCATATCTCAGAATATTAGCCTTCATCCTGTGTATAGGTACATTTCTGTGTACGTATCTAGTTAACTTTCCGTCAGTCTTATGAAAACAGAGTGGCCAGCACATTTGCGGCACAGCTGGGTACAGCTTTGGAAGCCCTTCTTTACCTTTGTACTTTTTAGCTCTTCAGCTCCAATTTTATTTCCCTGTGCCCCTTTCTTAAAGTGTTCTGCTTCTAATGTGAAATGCAGGCGTTGGAAATCCATGCTCCTGAAGGGCCACAGACCCAGCTTGTTGCTAACTATCCCTGCCTCTTGCTGATTACCTGGTTCAGGTGTGTTCAAACAATCATAACCTAGAAGTGCAGTTAATAGGGCTGGGAGAGTTGGAAAACGTGGAGGGCTGCAGCCCCCCAGGAGCATGGGTTCCCCACCCTTGGCATAATGCATAACTGATAATGGATTATCACTCATTGATCCGTTCTTGGAACTTGTGTGAGCCCTTTTTCTTCTGAAAACATCCAGACTTATCTGTGGTTCCTCTACAGTTTCCCGGTTTATATTGACTGGAGAAAAGATCAGGAGCCTGTCAGAGAGCTCTTTGATCGGAGCCTGTGTGACAATCCCCCCTTAAAGCACAATAAGTGTCCATGACTGTGCAAATCTCTGCCAGCTGATGAGTAAACTCACTGCTCCCTTTTTCCTTTCTGTCCCTGCTCTGTCTGTCTTTCCTTGGGTCTCATTCTTATTCTTCTTTTCCATCTTCTTTACCACCACATTTGGCCAGTCATCTCCAGGTGCCTCAGTATTGTGTAAACTGCATTGTTCTCTAAACATAGCAGAACACAATTAGTAAAACAGTCATAATTTCAAATCTGTATTTTGTATTAGATCTATTTGAAATTTATTGGGTCCTTTATATAGGATGATATTGCTTAGAGTTATTGTTTATTGTTGACTGTGTGGTTCATCCACTTGTTGAATGTATTGTTTAATGTGAAGCATCAGTATATACATACTGCAAATGCGATAATAGAAAAGTCTTTTTTTCTTGTCCCTCCCCCTTTTCCTTTCACTGGTAACATGATAGGTGCAGGGAAAGTGGCTCACTGCCTTACATGCACAAGTGTACAGAGGCCAACGTCGGCGCACATGTGAACTGAGAGAGAGATTACTTTTTTGATGCTCTTGTTCACACATATTCCCGCTGTGTCCTAAAACCGGATGGACACAGCTGCTCGCTCTTTGGAGGGCTCAAAGAAAATCATCGCAGGCAACTAATTGCCTGGCAGGCCTCTGCATCTGCACGGCAGACAGGAGAACTGATGAAGTCACTTAGCAGATGTGTGTGTGTGTGTGTGTGTGTATAGCTGAACCCACTCTGTGTTTAGGCACCAATATTGCATGTGGAGTTATTGTTGCATAGCCACTCCTGAAGACTACTAATATTGCATGAATGAGGAAGTGAAAAAGAGTTTACTTTTAGCTGATTGGTTGGAGGAAATAAGTGCACAAACCTGATTGGTTGATATTTGCAACCCTCCCTTAGATACCTATTACATATAAGTGTATTATAGACTTGTGTGCTTTTGCTAGTGTAAACGTTGCTAACACATATTTTAAAATAGTAGCATGGACATGACCCAGTAAATATCAGGAATGAAAATGCCACTCAGCAGAAAAAGCTGAAAGTACTGGGGAGCCTGAAAATGGAAAAGCATAAATGGAGGTAGACATGTTTGGACACTTTAAACAGTACTTTGTTGTACCGTGCAGATTGTGACTTTCTAACTTGAATACTATTAAACTGGCATTTGTCTCTGCAAAATGGTATTTTATAAGTTATTACATTGTATATACTGCAAACTATTGGTATAGTCTGGCACACTGTATATTTATGGCACTTTCAAAAAAGCAAATTTACTATCACCCTTTGTACCCACACAGAATTGTAAAAATCAATAAATCTTCCTAAACAGCAGCATTGTGATGTCAATACATGACTTTCATTTGACGCACAAAGCGTGTTTAATTCACTGTAAATATTCATGCTTCCAGTTTGACTTTGTATGCATATATTTTCCAGTCTCAGCTTTATTCACCCAACTACCCATAAATTTACACATATAGTTGAACCAAATGTCGCCTGTGCAGCGTCCAGTTGAAGTCAACACTGTATTTCTGAGTAGTCTAATATTTAAACATTCACACTGTGTTACCAAAAAGTTTTAGCCAAAGGTCAGATAGAAAGTATTTTAGAAAGAATAGCATACATTTTCCTAAAGGTCAGCATCCAATCTTGGACTATGCAATGATAAATTCCCCTCTAAGAAGACACTGGTGGCTCTAATTAGAGGGGTGATGACGGCTACCCAGGGTTAGGCGGAGTGGCTGAATGGACGGTCACTCAGTCAAAGAAACCCACCCTAGTGTTATGTAGCAACCGGTGCCATATCATTAAACTCTCTCAAAGTGTCAAACTGCTGGGACTGTACACCTCCCCCTTGCTCCTGCTCGCTTCGCCAAACTCTCATGGTCGCCTGGGACGACCTTTGGCTGCAGCTGCCAATCACAAAGAGCCATGGCAGCATAAGGTCTCTGGGAGAGGAACGTATTGATTTTCCAGTTAGAGCCTAAGTAGTGTGTGCTATAGAACTAACGGACAGCCCAAGCAGGTATGTCATTATCAATGAGACCCAGAAAACAGATCCCCTCTCTCTCACTCGTTCATATTGGCCTACTTCCCTCCCTCCTTCACTCCTTCATGTTGGCACGCCATCCATTCCCTCCACTTTCGTTGTCCGCTCTGACAGAGTGCATCCGGAAATGGTCAATAAATCGCTCAGCCACACCACAACAGCAACTAGCAGAGTGATGGCTTGGGATGACCTTCTTTCTCTTTCTTACCTTCACTCTTTCGCTGTCTGCCCTTCCTTGATTTGCAGGTACAGTAATTATAGCACCTGGAAGACAGGAAACGTTTCTTTACAGAGACAGACTTGTTAGCATCGCAGCTGCCGTGTTCATCTTGGAATTTCCCCTGTCTTTGAATCCTCAGCATTCAGGTTCAGTTAATCTTCGCCATCATTCCCCTGTGGCTCACTTTGGCTCATCCAGTCATCAGGAAACTCAATTATTATCATACTGCTCCTCTCATTTTGCCTCACTGCTTATGTCAAGTTGCTGTCTGGGCTTTGGGAGCTGCTCAACATAAAGACATGTGCAAACAATTAGGAATGATTTAAGCCAATTAGGGGAGATAAGGCCAAATAAAGGTTTAAAGCTTCCTGAAGTGTACTTGTGTTCCCCAGTAGAGCAGTAAAGTCTTTTCACCTTCTTTACTCTCCTTTGTCTCAGTGTGCCCCACACACAATGCATGTGCTCCTCACCTCTGTTTCCTCTGTTTTGATAGTTGCAGTGGAGTTTCTTGAATTCTGTTCGTATTCTCTTGTTGTTGGGGAGGTCAGGGATGATGAACTCATTCTGTAGGGATGAGGTCAGTGCCTCCGTGGCCAGATGTGGAGCATTTAAAAGTGATGGAGAAAGACTTGTTAATTATAGGCTTCAAAGCTTTGGAGAATATGAGATCCTTCTATTTCTTATGATGGACATACTCTCTGCTCATACAGAATATTTCAGACTTTTTGTTTGATCTGTCTCTTGGTCCAACACTTTGGTCATTGAGAACCCTACCCTTTCATCTAGCACCATCACTAGGTCAGAATCCTTATTTGTTCAGTAGTTTAGATTAAGAGCAAATATGTCAGAAACTAATCAGCTGCTGCCTCAAGTGAACAGTCCTTTATGTTAAATTCCTCTTAGCACATATTTGCATACTAACATAATCACCTAAAGCCTAGCATGCTGACATTATACCACCTGACCATCAGCACGTTAGCCTGTCAGTATGATCATTTCCTACTTTGAAAATGCGCACACAGCAAAGTGGACACCATGTTGCACAAGTCCTGTTCACTACACTGGCTTTATCATTGGTCACATGCTAAATTCAAAGCACAGTTTTGTTTAATGTAGGCTCCATTTTCTCCACGATTCTTATTTTTGTTGAAATAAAGTTTTATCTTGCAGTTTAATGCTTAATTTCCTGTCTAATCAAATTTTTTTAGATTATTTAGAATGTTTCCTTCTATTTCATATATATATATAATTATATAGCCCTTGACAAGATGTGACTTTTGGGTAAAACAAGCTGATGAACCAGGTAGGACAGGTAGAGAAGAGGGGATTGTAGGCTATTGCCACATTGGTAATCACATAAAGAACCTTAAGAGACAGCATCATCTCGTCACCTAATGATGACTAATGTCTCCCCTCCAATTGCTTTTCCCTCTCATACACACACACACACACACACACACACACACACACACACACACACACACAATTACCCCATCTCTTTTCACAAATAAACATGCCTGGGCTTTCTTTGTCCCTTGGTTTGTGACCTGACTTTGGACCCTAACACAGACCAGTGTGGCTGAGACCTGGCTCACACTTAACCAACCACCTCCAGACAAAGAGCTGCCACCCCCTCTTTGCACCTGAGCCTAGCCCTTCCATCATGCTCCATCTCTGGGCTTGACTGGGCCAGTCAGGGGGCAGGTGCCTCCCCTCCCTTCCTTTGATTGATCCCCTCTCTCCATCATTTATTCTCTTCGTGTGTCTCTGACACATGTCAAGGCAACACACCAGCCTGATGGATAGGCCTGTTTATGGATGCCAGTCTGCCTGGTAGGCTACTGATATTACAATCAGCACCTGTGTACCTGCTGTTCACACAAGCCTCTGTTATTCAGCTGAGGTCACACATACACCCAGCTCCAATTGAAAGATCGATGTCCAGCACGGCATATTGAAAACTAGAATTGTAAATGTGGTTTTGTTTTGTGTGAAACGTATGTGCTGCATTCCAGATGATAAAACTATATCCATATGTTATAGGTGTTGATTAAATTTCTGTGTTGTTGAACTTTATGTGTATTCCTTATACCTCAAAAATATAAAGTAAAAATGTCCTCACTGGGACATAGAAGGTGATGTTAATAATGTTCGTTTCTAAATGAAATGAAAATCGGCTCCAAAAAAGTGCACTTGTTTATGTTATGTGGGCTGGTTGCCTTGATGTGCATTCTGTGTAAAGACATCTCATGTGCTGGAGAACAAAACGTTGCATTACCGAATTCTGGTGCCTCCTTGCCATTATGGTTAATGACCCATCCAGTCTGGTTGAAATGGCACATCCATAGGGATGTTCTGCAGATTACTCACTCATCCAAGACTCCCTTCTAGCAGACATCAGCACAACAGAGCTCAACTCCTGCTCTGTGGTATGACGAATATCAAATAAAGTGGAGCCTATACTGCACAGTTAAATCAAAGGATTAATTGGTTTTGTTTTTTTGCTGGTGACATTTCTAAATCACTAGTTATTCATATTCAGATTACTGATATAAAAAGAACCCATGCACATTTCTTTTTCTTGCACCATGAATTTTAATTTCCAATTTGTTTCATAGCTCAAATGAAATTAGTTTCACATCAGCAATTGGTCATATTCAGTGTGCATCATAAAATCAAATGCTGAGGGCAAGTAAAATTAAACTTCTATAAATGATGACTTAGTTGTACAGATTTAGGTTTTCATTTACAGAATGCATTCAATGACTATAATGGGAAACAACTTTAAACTTTAAATATACCTATTAAAAACTGCATAGTTCTCCTATCTCTGTGTTACTGTAGTATTTTCCAGGTCATTTTTTGTTTTCAACTTTACTGTTAGCATCCATTTTTACAGCAGCCATTAGTGTCCTTTCTGGCTAAAGCAGGCAGCTTTGGGATCTCAGAATACAATAAATAATCTATAAGACAGAGACTAACCGTGTCAATCAATTTTTATTTCCACAAAATAAAACAGTGTTAGGTGGAGCAACAACAAGTGGATTAGTAAAGAATTCAGTCCTCGAGTGTAAGGACAAATTTGAAATTGAAAATTTTCCACTGCTCATTTAGTTAGCACGAACCATAGGACCTGACATGACAATATAGATAATGTATTTATTTAATCTTTTCAGAGGAATAGACTGAAGCGATTGAAGTCGAGTCTCATTGATAAATAACATAAAATGCACTTATAAATTGTCATTTATTGAAGATCATCCAGAAAACTGCTCCAGCCTCATTTAGGCAGATCTTTTACTTTATTTGTAAATTGTCTATATTTAAAATACCTACAAATTCAGTTCAAAATGCATCTCCTGGAGCTCCAATTGAGTCACCTACAAATTCTCCAAAGTCTCCACAGCCTTTCCTTTGTACAAGTCCTATTCTCTCGCTCTTCTTTTGGTTCAGACAACCAACCTCAAATTCCCCAAGAAGCGTGTACTTTTCACCCCACACCCACTTAAGCTGGTGACAATAGCCGGATTAGAAAAGAATTTACTTCAACGAAGCTTCGCACCAACACTGAAATAGCCTAACTATCACTAAATAGCAAAATGGGAGACTGAAGGAAAGCGGGGAGAATGCGATAGGAGCCGGTCAGCGATCTTAACCTGTCTGATGTTTGCCATGGCAGCTTATAGGGGAGTAGAGGGCCAATAGCACTGAGCTTTAACCAGCGCCCATCCTTCAGTGGTGGATATGGGCTGTCTCCTTGATTTCCTGAAAATAAGTGAAAAGCAGATACATTCTTTTTCACCTTTTCCTGATGTGCAGGTGCTGATGAGCTTCACAAATCAAGGAAGCATTAAAGCTCTTTCAATACGATCTCAATAGGTACATAGGAATGCCATGAAGCTCATCTGCTGCTAGTGACTCAGTCTTATGTACACTACGTTGTTGTAAAAAGATGAGCTTGGATTTCCGTTGCTGTGGTATTGTTGTCCAGTTACATATTATAATTAGCATATTATAAAATCAAGTTAGGTTCAAACTTGAGTCACTTTTTACGCTGGAGCAGAGAAGATCTTCTTGGTTTGTGGATGTCCGCTGCATTT
The DNA here is from genome assembly GCA_033026295.1 of Channa striata. NCBI lineage: Eukaryota > Metazoa > Chordata > Actinopteri > Anabantiformes > Channidae > Channa > Channa striata. The sequence goes on along the minus strand of CM065188.1, from coordinate 9,674,044 downwards.
TGCACCCCTCATCCCTTCACTTATGTAGCTTTATCCTTCCTTTGTTGCTCATCCCCAACTCTGCCCTTTGTGGCCCCAGCCTAAGCTGTCATGGGGGTGAAAAAGGAAGCGCTGGTCCTGAATATTTAAAAAAACAACTGGAACTCTCCTGAGGCTTTCCTAACTGCAATATTTGCAAAAATACAGAACACTTTGATTTTAAAGAAAGAAAAGAGTGTCATAATTACTAAGTCACTAAGCTGATGACTTTGAATTCCATGTTTATGTATTAGTGTTTGCTTGGCCACTTTGGAATCGTATGTGTTCAGGTCCTCCTAAGGTGCTGGTCCTCTGCATGGTAAATGCCCAGAGGCTGAATGTCTAATGAGGTAATGCACTGAAGTCTTCACTTCTCTACCAATTAACCCCAAGACCACTGCAAAATTTCCCTAAATCCACACAAGACCTTTTTTTTTGTTCCCACTTCAAAAAGGCTAAGCAGCCAAAGATAGGGAAAGAGAAAAGGCTAACCTATTAGCAAACAGTGAAAAGGGCCAAAAAGGGGTTTAATCCTTATTAGGCTAAATTCAGACTAAGTGGCCCCAAAGATCCTTTCAAAGGGGACTTTTTTCAAGGGAGGGCAAACTCTTACTGGGTGACGTTTGGGACTGAATGCTTTGAGCCTTTAGGCTTCACAACCTTACACTCGCTGCAAGCTGGGCTTGTTTATTTATCCGTAATTCTCTCACACTTCGGCGCAGCTTCTTAATTGTGTTTATTCTTTATTTGTTTGGTTTTTGTTGACCCTGTAGTTGCTTTTGCATCCACCAAGGCAAAAAAGCTCCATGTGTGACTAGTGATTACGTCTTTAATTAGTTACATGATGGTCGAACAATTGTTCTATCAATCATTCATTGACACAATTGGTCTTACATTCGTCATTGTTTACGTATATTGAAGCATACTGACAATGCAACATTCTATCAGCATAGTGTCTTTTCTGACACAGACTTTAGGCATAATAGATGCCTGATGGTTTCAAAACATGTCTTGTTTGTTTCATAGAGAAAAGCATGAATTTCCCCCAGAAGAAAAAGATGACAATTTTTGGTTATACAACGTCAGGGGTGTGACTACAGTGAGGTGCAGTGAACCACGTACATATGAGAGGATTAGCGGTTTTATCAGTTTAATTGTTTATACTTTATACATTTTAGATTTTCACTGCCTTGTTATTGGGACCTGTGGACCAGTGATGGTGGTGGGCTAATGTGCTAGTTGGGTGAAGCATATTTTCTGCAAATCCTCAGAGACTCGAGGATAACTGCTGGAGTGTGAAAGCAGAGTCATGTGGCTGCACTGTCTTAAGGTCATGTGTTTCCAGGTTCTTTTGATGGGGAAGCTTTGCTTGTTTCTTGAAAGACTTTCCTATGTTCTTTGAGCTCAGCCTCCTAACAAGTACACCGCCACCACCAATGCCTTCAAAGATGAAGCACATACCTTTTTCAAGGTGTTGTTGCGCTGAAACTCTGTGTTTTTCTTTCTTTCCACTTTACAGTAGCCTCAGTTTTTCCCACTCCCTCAGTCTATCTTTCTTTCTGCCTATCACTCAATCTCAAAAGGAAAATCTGTCTTAATTGGCTCCAGAGGGCTCTGGAAGGATTTGTGTCAACCGTGATGAGGGTCCTGATTGGTCCAGAGGCACAGGCAGCCAACAGAGCCTTGTTAGTGTGTCGGGGTCCTTTGCTTGCTCGTTAGTCCGATGAACTCATTTACTGATGGGGGGTGACAAGGCCTCGTTTACCAGTGTGGAACAGAGGAAGGTGGGGGGTGAGACAAGGGGAGGGGAGAGATGAACAGGAATATGGGTGAGGAACATTGGGAGGTGGATTTTAGGGTTATATACTATATGATAGATTTGTGAGTGCACCAGATGGGTGTCTTAAATGTCCCCTCATGTTCGTCTGTGCTTTCTTTCTTGTTTTCTGCCGCAGTAAAAGTGCTGTTGGTGCCTCTGTTGTTGTAAATTGCTCGACCCTGTGGTCAGTCAAATAAGAAAAGTCACAAACGGCAAGAAACTGATGCAGTGATGTAGTGGTTTCTTTGTGGATGTGACTTTTGAGTAGGAAAAAGTGAAGCCTCTTTAAACAGGTGATCTGCGTGGGGGTTTGCCTCTAAAAGACATTTTGTCAGTGTCAAGTGGGGTGTCAGGAGTTGGTGGGTGCCAGCTTTTTGGGGAAATGAAAAGCAATATACATCTCTACATGCTGATAGGTCCACAGTTTTTTTCCTTTTCTTTTCTTTTATGAATTATATCAAGTACTCCCAATCCTGCTTGTCCCTCGCCTCCGTTTTGATGTTGATGGATCACCTCTCTTCCTCCCGCTCATTAATTTCATCACCTTATCTCCCACACCACTTCATTTGACCAAAAGGTAATAATAAATCCCTCATCCATTATCCTTTAACTGAGGCAGCCATGCGGAAATACTTAATAACAGGCAACAAATTGAACTTCAATCACCTCATATTCCTTCAACGATGCACAGCACATTAAACTCAAAGAGCAAATATGCATATACCACTTAACTCACGTTTTTTGCGTACACTTTTTACAAATTTTTTTCTATATAAAAATACTGCAGGTTTTTATATCAGATGTTTTTTCATATTTTGTGACAAATAAGGATTTTCTTTATTGGTGAATGGCAGTGGTTTCTTTGCTCTTTAACTTAAGGGTCTTATCTGCCCCTGAACACACGGACCCGGCTGCCCGACAGTTAAGGTAGTTGAGAGCCTCATCTGTCTTGAAGCGTGCTGCTGATAGTTGGTCTGTTTCTCCGCTAACTCCTCTGTAATTCAGTGCAGTTTCAATTAAATTTCATCTGTATCATGGTTTGCCTTCAGTTGACTTTACCCACGTCTCCAAAGAGGCAGTGGTTGGAGACTGGGTTTGCAAGGGAAAGAGTGATGGAGAGGGCTCACGGGGAAGCACTGTTTGCAAGATTGCGGTGTGTGTGTGTGTGTGTGTGTGTCTGCGCGTGTGCGTGCTGGTTACACACTGTAGCCACAGTCACACGGCCCCTCTTCATGTGTCCCTCTTCATTCTGCACTCTTTTGGGCATCTGACAGAGACAAACGACAGTGCTTCAGAAATGAGCAGCGGCCCGGTGCACAAACAGGTTGAAAGAGGAGGGAGAGAAGCCGAGGCAGAGACAGAAAGCCCTGCAATCAGGACTGGGTCCTTTGTTTTCTGTTTGGCTGTGTCGTCTCGCGTGATGCTTCAGAATTGATCTTGGGGTGCAACAGACCTGAATCCATGGATATTGTTTCACATGAAATGGAATATCAATAAAACTGAGCTTTATACTCAACCCATCATGTTGACATATAATCTCCTGATCCATAAAATGATTTTTTTTCTTTTATAATTTTAACTGAACACTTTTTTTGTTTTGTTATTTAATAGAAATTCCTCTTACTCTACTATTGTACCATCTCTTTGTGCCTGACTGATCCAGTTCCACCATTACTATTTATCACAGATGAAGCTGGTGCAGCCATAACTCCAGCCTGGACAATAACCTCCACACCACTGTAATTTGTCCAGACGTGGTCGGAACAGCTAGAGTATTGCTGCACGGATAGTTTGTCACACTTCTTGTCACCCACTCAGCTTTTTCATCTGCAAGGGAAAGGGCGCTGCCGATAGGGACGCTGATCTTGGGAACATAGAATGCTATTTACAGCGTTTCAGGAGATTCATAGTTCCAGAGAGAAAAAATGATATCTGGCTGCCTCCGCTACTGTCATATCTCTCTGTGGAATCAGGGACTGCAACTTCATCAGTTCATCCCTGGGCATCTTCTTGACATCCATTGCGAGGTCTATGAGTGCACTCCTGGGGATGAAATGAGTCAACCATTCCCTGTATGAAGGCAAAATCATTTCTTTATCATTCATCTGAAGACAGGACTTTAATTTTATTCAGATAGCATGACTGAAAGAATATTACTAACATTTTTTCGGTCTGGTGTTACAGAAAACAAGATTTCTGTTTTGTGTTTGTTTCTAACCCATTTGTCTTCAATCCCAGCAGTTGGTTTGTACAGTTTGTCTTCCTATGAATTAAACAATTTGCTATGTATAAAAAAGAAATGGACATTTGTGGTAATGATACTGGATATGCATCTCAGTATTTATGAGAATCTAATTCCTTTACATAATTCTTTATATTCAACCTGATTCTTATTCTTAAAAATATTGTTTCACTTTGTTTTGTGGAATCAAATCTTGTCTTGCATTATGTAGCTATAATTGTTTATTACAACTAGGGTATAGAACATTTTGCCAATTACAGTTTGGTGTAATTTCGAATAAAAGGTCAATCTTGAGAACTAGGCTTAGCTGCTGTTTGGGTGACTCCCTCGATAAGTAAAATTTTTACTGCCAGCTTCCAGCTGTAGACTGCATTTAGCATTTAGACTGGAAACTTAAGCTGACTGACTGAAACTAAAAACAACTAGCCTGTTTCTGTCCAAAGGCCTAACCACCAGTACTGTACGGTCTGAATGTTGCATATTTCAGCTTGCATCTTGTTGTTTTGTGTAAAAAGAGATTGGGTATCTTTGGACAGTGCCAAGCCACTGTAGCTGTTTCCTCTCGTGTTCAGTCTCTCTGTGAAGCTTCAGGATCTGCTGGGGGTAGCTTCATATTTAGTAAAAGGAATAAAGCGTATTTCCACAAATGTGGAACTATTCCTTTAAATCAGTAAAGCCCACACATAGACAAATGTGTTTTTTTTAATGTGCACACTCCACTATCTCTGTGGTGATGGTGTAGTAATCTTCCACTCCTGGTAAGAAAATAGTAATCTGGTGGACAGAGCACCAGCCAGCTTCTCCAGGCCACTAATCCACATTTAATTGAACTCCAGAGACTTTGAAGTGAGTCTGTGGTGCAGGCAGGTTTTATTCCTCAGAGAGACAGTGAGGGGAGAGGCTGTCCTCAGCTAAAAGCCTCAGCTGGTCTGTTCTGCTGTCCCCTGCCTTTAATGAGCTGCTTTAACTTATCACTAGGCCTAGGCTTCAGCTCACATTTGAATATTTCTGATTAATAACACGGCCTCTGAACCATGCCAAAGTATCCCTTCACCTTGCGTACCCCTGCAGACGCCCTTAAACTAAAGCAGAACGTGAAACAAAAGCCCTGTTAACAAAGCAGTGCTAAGTAGGTTAATATCAAATCTAAATGCTGGATTAGTAGGAGTGTGAATCACAGGGGCAGGGCCAAGCATCTTGGTCTGTCAGGCACAGTGACAGCCATCAGAACAAGTTACTCTGACAGCCACAGCAATCTCCACAGGGACAGATTAAGCTCAGCTCATCGAAGCATTTTTAAATCTGGTGCTAGCTAACATAATATTGTTTGACCCCTGTGGCAGTTACTTCTGCGGAAATACAAAAACTGTATAATCAGACATTTAGCATAATCTTTGCCATGTCAAACCATTTTTGAACATTAACGCAGTTTGTTATTTTGTGTGTATTTGTTGTAATTTTCTGATATTCATCTTCACCTGTGTGCTATGATATGGATTATCTTTTAGTGAACTAAACATTTCCTTCACCCCTTGCAGCTGAATAGTCCCCATTCTCTTGCTGAATGAATCTCTTTTTCATTGTGGCTGATCAATATAAGACATTAATCGTACTGTTCAGGCTGTCGTGCCATCACTGTGTGAAAAATGAACTTACTTAGCCCTCTGTCTGCTTTTCCGTTTCTCTTCCCTTCTTTCCTTTCCTCTCATCCAACCTGTTTTTTTCTGATTTGGCTCCTATAAAACTTGTTGTCTGTATGTATTATTTTCATTATAAAATTCTGCTTTTCACCATCTGCCTTTCCCTTGTCTTGCAGGTTCTAGCCTATACAGAAGGCCTTCATGGAAAATGGATTTTCACAGAGATCCGGGCTGTCTTTTCCAGGCGCTATCTACTGCAAAATACCGCCCTGGAAATATTCATGGCCAACAGAAGTAAGAACGCTCTCATAATTATCTGTTTGTATCTGAATCACCTAGTTATTCTAACTACGATCCATATACTGCCTATTTGTTTTTATTAAATGATACTGGAGACATGCTACAAGGAAAGAGGCAGTATGCTGATTTTATCTATGATGTAATGATGTTTTTTCTGTTTCTCTCTGCAGCTTCAGTCATGTTCAACTTCCCAGATCCAGCTGCAGTCAAGAAGGTGGTCCACAGTCTTCCTCGTGTTGGAGTGGGCACAAACTTTGGCCTTCCACAGACCAGGTGAGACACACAGCTATGCACAGGCATGCACAAAATGTTTTGACATGGAAATTTATATCACTTAGTTGAAAGCGCGGTCCTGCTTGTGTATTTAGCACCACATATGAGTGAAATGTGACATACTTGAATCACAAGAAGTAATGGGTATACAAAGGAGATGGATGCATTGAAATACCATTTATGAATGTGCGCAGTGTTGCACCTTAACATTCCTTCCTGTCACACGCGCACATGGGTTGGTCGCTGCTTTTCTCCATCCCTCCAAATCTCTCATCACCTCACATACATAATTGGCTTCAAACAAACAGTGCAGTTCATTTATTTATTTCCATCAGTGTGAAGCAAATAGTTGCTTGTAAGCCTGCGGGGCACACGCCACCCTCTCCTGCCCCCCTCACGGAATGTCTGTTCTGTGTCTGTGCAGAAGCCAAGCACAACCTTCCTGCTTGCACATGTGTCATTTAAAATCGAGACAAATTGCACAGAATTTTACAAAGGTATAACTGATAAACACGGTGGCTGCAGGCAAGTTTTTTACTAACTTTACAGTAAATGCACGTATAAATACCAGACCTAGAAACATAAGAATAAAATCAAAAACATGATACAAGTATAAATCCCTGTACATAGGGATTTGCTTCAAATTCCTCGCTTTTGAATTATTTGTCTTCATTATTTTCTAACTTACAGCAATACCTGTCTGGTGGGATTAGTGAAATGACTGGGCTAATATGTGTGACAGGAAGATTCAGGATTTGTTAAAAATGCACAATATTAGTAAGCAATGTGAACAATGACAACCATGCCATCAGTCTTAAGATTAAGTAAATGTGTACTGTATGTTGAAAAGTGAGTGTGTGTAACACACCGAGAGTTAGTGTGAAAGAATGTGTGTCTGTGTGTTGGGCTCATTAATCAAACTAGTTTGGAGGCCACGGACACCTTGGCTCTTTTGACCTGAGGACAGCTGTACAGGGCAGCTTAGTGCGCACACAGACACACACTAGCTCAGACAACCAGGACAGCACAAATTTATTGCATGTCCACTGTACTTTAACAACACAGAGACACATTTCATTGTCTACCTAATATTGTTACCCCAAAATGGACACAGACACATTGATTTTAAAACATTTTAGCAAATTGAAAGAACTTCTGTTTTTGTCCTCTCTAAATTAGGATTTCGATAAATGTTTACAATTTATATGAAGAAACATTTGGGTAAATTAAAGGAAAACACAGAAACCTCCATAGAAAGTATGTACAATGTTGCTTGATATAGAATATCAAAACGTTCTTAGTCTAGCTACACTCCTATTTGGAAAGTCGTATTTTTACTTCCAGAGGCTTAATGACTATAATCTCACATCCTGACAGTGATTAATTCCATCATTTTCTTTAGTTTTAATTGGATTTGGGGTCATTTGTTTTTTTGTCCCACAGCATACGTCAGCCTCTAGGGCCTCTCAAATGTGTATTTATATTTGCGTTGAATTCAGTTCTTTGCATATTTGTCTTTTTAATCAGCAACAGTGTAAGTTCAATATATTTTTTATATTTTTATAAAGCCTGATGAATTTTTTTTTTCGGTCTAAGCACCGTTCTTGTAACGTTGCATGACACATTTTGTTCAACAGTCACAAGGACAAGCTCACAAGGACAATAACACTGCAGTTATTTTACTATTTGTCAAACCTCTGGTTCTTTCTGTAGGCGTATCTCTCTGGCCACACCGAAGCAGCTGTTCAAAGCATCCAACATGACCCAGCGCTGGCAACGTCGTGAAATCTCCAACTTCGAGTACCTCATGTTTCTTAACACCATCTCAGGTGAGGACACCACCCACCACCGGTGTGGTGTTATTGGCAGAGACATGCCACTAGAAGAAATGTTCAAAAACACAAAACTTCAAGAAATCACTTTGAGCTTTAGTTGTTAGTCATTGGTGTTATGATTTGTCATTTTCTCGTTTTCATGTGCTTTCCTTCCCCCAGGTCGGAGCTTTAATGATTTAAACCAATACCCGGTCTTCCCCTGGGTTATCACCAACTACGAGTCAGAGGAGCTCGATCTCACTCTGCCCAGCAACTTCAGAGATCTGTCCAAGGTAAGTCACTCAAGGAATATCCTGTCTATTTTTTCTTAACCCGAGAAAAGAGGGGCAGTAACAGACATGTAAGGAGTGTGACTGTACAGCACACTCAGTGCGGACCCAAGAATTTCTTTTACCAACAGGGTTTTGTAAAGTGAGGACATTTTTGCCGGTCCTCACAATTTTTGACCCTAAAAAAGGGATTTTTGAGGGTCAAGACTGGGTTTTCAGGTCAGGGTTAGAATTAGGTTTTGATTAGTGTTAGGGTTAGGCATCCAGTTGTGATGGGTAGTGTGAGAGGCTAGGGATTATGTCAGTGACTGTCCTCACAAGTAATGCTGTATAACTGTGTGTGTGTGTGTGTGTGTGTGTGTGTGTGTGTGTGTGTGTGTGTGTGTTCCTGAAATCCATTGAGTTGCCGTGTAATTGCCATTGATCATAGTTTAGTGAACCAGCTCTTTAATCATTGGTGGCTGATTGCTATCTCTCTCTGTATAAAGATGTAGCTCTGTCCTTCTCATTCACTTACTCGACTGAGACTAAAAGTCTATAAATAAACTATTATTAGTTTATTAAAAACAATTCAAATTTCTTTTCATTTAAAGTCCCTATAAATATGTGAAATTGAGGTAGTGTTGATTTTTTTAAATACTTAGTGATACACATTTAAAGGTAATTTGTTAGACAAATTGTAGACTTTTGATGATTAAGGCAAACATGCCTCTCATTCTCCTTCTGTAACCACCATTTTCTGGTTTAGTTATCTTTTTTTTTTCATAATTCAAAGTGCGTAATTGACTTCTTTCAGCACTGACCTTCTGCAACACCCCAGGAAGTGAACTAATACTCCCTGGTAGCTCCAGGCATCAAGTGATTGGACTTACAACAATGCAACCTGTCCTAAGATGCTCCCTGACACATAAAGACTAACACTCACACTGCTTAAGTGGTCTCCCCCATATTGTAGGTAGACATGCAATTATTTACTCACATGAACTCCCTCTCTCTCTCGCACACATTTACGTAGAAAAAAGCAAAAAAAAAAAAAAACACACACACCCCAAAGCTTGCCAGCTATGTGTAATAGTGTCTAGTGTTGGGAGGACAAGAGGATTAGTGCTTGAGCGAGATGACTGAGCGACTGTCTAGATGCTGGAACCAAAATGACTAAATAAATCAGCAATGGTAACACAAAGGTGTGTGTTAATGGACAGGGGATATGTCGGAGGAAATGCATTTCAGAGTTAGTCTTGAGGGCATTTGTTCAGGTCCTGGGGTCATCCGTGCTCATACAGAGTGGGGGGGAGAGCGGGAAGTGCTCAACTAGTGAGACCAAATGGAACATTTTTCGTTTAGATCCAAAATAGAACCACAAGAAAAAATGCAAAAGGCTGTGTTGATGCCTGTATAGTGGTCCTCATTCCAGTTATACTATGTCAGTTTAGAGTGGAAAACTTTACAAGTTTAAATCCTTCTTTAAAAGGTATTTTTAGTTGTATCCCATGTGCCAAAATGCGAACAAAAATCCTTTACTATAAGAGAAGAAACAGATATATAATTTCTTCTTCATTGTGATATTTTTTGTGTTTTTTGAAGGTTAAAAGACTCAAATTAGAACGTATAATTAGAAAGTATAATACTTGAAATGTCTTTATGTATATTTCTGATTTAATTTGATATTTGGCAATACTGGATAAAGTTTCTATTTATTTTCAAAAAAAACACTAAGTTAGTTGTGGGGTTTTTTTCAGTGCATGGTTAATAATTTAGGTTTACACTATGGTGTAGCAGTACAGTACAATGTGTTGCAGAGCTGTCAATGTTCCCAAAATGCAATAACACAGTGCAAATATGGTTCACCTTAACAAGCAGGCACCATGGTAGAAGCAATTACAAAATTAGGTCAGATTCTTTTGGCATTAGTCTTTGACTAACATTCACCAAAACACATTGTACAACATTAAGCCATGAGACCATGAAAGTGGTATACAGATATCTGTATATTATAATACAGTGCTGTACTATAACTAATACAAATATTGCGGTTATAAAACACAAGCACGCGTGAACCATCCACTCACGCGTCCATTCTTTCACACTCCCCTGTCACGCGGGTTCACACACCACGGCAGTCGACACCTCGTCCTTTAGCTCTTCCCTGGCTGCTGCTTTCACTTTCGATCTGCTCCTCTGTGTCTTTATTCTCCGTCTTTATCCCTCCCAGTGTAGCTTTCCCCACTGTATGGGGCTGCATAATTTCTCTGTTTATCTGGCTTCATGTTGCCCAGTAGGCTGAAATGTGACAGTTGTGCTTGCCCTACGCACAAACACACACACACACACACACACAAGCATTCAGCCCTCCTTCAGTTTCTTTCCCTGTTTTCTGCCTCATGCTCTTCTCCTTTGCACTGCCTTGGTGTTTGGACAGCTCAGCCTCTGTGCTCAGTCAAGCCTCACAGCCCCAGGGACTAACTGAATGAAGGGGAGATGGGTGAGAGGAATAGAGAAGGAAAGACAATCAGAGAGCAAAAGAAAGAGGAGGAGAGTGTGTAAGAGAAGAACAACATTATTTGCTGTCCTTGTGCTCCTTTCTCCTCAGAGAGCAGCATTGCTGCAGAAAAAGAAAGGGAGGGAATAGGGCCAAGTGATATTACATCTGTTTTATTCATGTTGTTGACGTGTGTGATATCAGTGTATGACCACTGGACCGTGGCAGACTGCAGTGTCTGGAAAAGGGCAAGCAGCGCTCCGCATCCGTCCCAGATCAACCCCCACCCACAATTCTGCACTCGTAATCATTTGTGTTCTGTCTTTCTTTTCTTTGCACTAGGTTTTGTGACCTTCACAGTTTGTTCGGTGCTGTATGTACATTTCTTCACATACCAGCTTCTCCGTTGCCCCTCTTACCGTTTTCTTTCTACCTATGTGCATGTTTCTCACCTTCCACATCTCTTTTTTCCGCCTCTTGCGTCACGTCGGTGGTTGTCTGTAATAGAAACAGGTCATCGGAGAAGCCTCCAGTGACATTGAGAAGCCAAATTGCCATGAATGTGTGTATGCGTGTCACACACTGTCATCATCCACAGCACAACAGAGGCCACACAGAATTTATGTTCCCTGCTGCCAGAGCCATGTTGACCCCAGGGACTTTTCTTATCATAAACTCTAACCTCAACCTGACATCAACGCTGACCCCCAAGATAACATTGTAGTCACGATAAGCAAACACCAGAAGAGACTACAAGTGTTGTAACATTTTTCTTTTACGTCCTTCACCTTTTTGTTCATCCCACTTCTGCACAACGGCACAAAATTTCAAACCATCGCACAGTTGCCCCACATACATCGGTCAGCTGCGTCATAGTGTTCTACATACGGCAAAATGAGCTTCATTCTTGTTTTTGTCGTACAGCTTTTAAGGAAGCACAGCAGACAATTAAAAGAAGTGTTAACCTTCTAACCACAAATTAGACAGTCTGCATTTACTTGGCAAAAGAAACAGTAAGGATTTATCGAACGATCCCTGTACCTTTGTGCTATAACCTACTACCTACAGCCAGATCAGCTAATGGTGTATTGATTTCACCATACGCGCCCCATATGTTTATCCCCCAGGCCCTCCACACCATTTTCACTGTTTAAATAGGACATTATACATAAACACTCCATTCAAAAGGCTCTTTTGATTTATGATTCAAAGCCCTGGTGATGCTCAAATTGTTTGTAGGCTATTATACTTCATCACCGGTGAGCCATTATTGTTTTAAAAGCAAAGAGGCAATTGGTAATGTTCCTGTAATAGTTCACAGGAAGATCATTATTGTTCTTTAGGTCAGTGTTTCTCTGTTTCCACCAAATGTACAGATATTTTTAAAAACATATGTGTTCTCAGGATCAGTGTATCAACTTAACATACCACTGAGGACAAGCTGCATTATGATCCATAATCTCAATTATAATTTTACCGTTTCTGCATTGGTACATTGGTGGGTCCTAATGCAGATTTAAGTTTCTACTAAAGACTATGACTCCACATTTTGCATTCTGTACATGCAACATGTGTTGTGCTCCAGGCATCACAATAGTTTTAACCACAAATCTCATCATGACGAGTATGCACAATGTGTGTATGTGTTTAGGGATGCACTGCAGGTTTTATTTTCTATAATCTATAGTATCTTCTTTTTCGTTTTATTCCCTGTACCTTTTAGAGTCAGTGCCAGCTCCGTCTCAGCGAAAAACTGATTAGGACTAATCCAAGATTAATTCAGCAGTGTTTACCTCTTCAAAGCAGCAGCACTGTTTTGTTCTATAGCTTACTCTGTGGTCTAATTAAAACCACGAGATTGGTTCATTTATCTGATGGCTCATCAGAGCGCTATTCTCTGCCACAACATATTAGGCCAATCTGTAGTAGGGCGGAAGCAGGCGGTCCATCAGCACATAGAGCACAGGCGCTCCGCTCTGATGTACGGCGTCGTCACCGCCACTCTGTTGTAGCTACTGTAAGCCGAGAGAGCTAGCCCCACAGTAATTTACAGCAGTAAACAATGTCGGGCTCGTGCAAACCAACAGCCCCCACATGCACTCAGACAATTCTCTCTCTCTTTCTCTCTGTCACTGTGGCACTTTCAGTCTTTTTTTTATTTTATATGCCTCCTCTCCCTTTTCTTTTTTTAATGAGCCGACTGTTATTATGGTTATAAATCAGACCAATGGGTGTGATGTATAATTCACTGTGTGTACTCACCCACCCACAGTGGCCCCGAGGAAGCCCACAGTGTATCACTGTCAACACAGAGCTGCACAGTGTTGTGGCACGGAGCATTTCATTTTATAAATCTGCACACACTCAGGAACACTGCTGTACAAAATAACAAAAAATACACACAGCTTTAAAAAGTTACCAATGTTGTACAATCCTTTTTTTTTTTTTTAAAACATAACTCCCACTGCATACACATGCATGGACAAGCATGCCCCATTACACCCACACACAACAGTAGCCACTGCATAGATCAATATCAAAGCCCGGCCCTGTATGAGTCTTGCTGTGACAGGCACCCTATGATATGAAAGAGATCCAATTGATCCACTCCCTACTAAACCCTCATCCTCAAAAGGCCATCATTCTATTGCCATTGATCTGCTGCGTGTGTGTGTGTGTGTGATGAAGGGGGGTTTGGGGAATGAGGCACAGCCAGCAGAAGCCTAATAAAAATTGAACCAGGCTGAAAGTGATATCTATAAATGAGAATTTAAATAATAGCTGAGCAGCGCTGGGTTATTGGTTTTTGGAGAGCAATGGAAAATTAATGCAACTTAACCATTTTTTTCTTGACTACAAATAGGAGTGGTGACCAGTGTATTAGTTACAGATTAATAAAAGTAGAAATTAAAGGAACTCATAGCCGTGCTAATGGTAGTCCTACTGGGCATTCTTTCATTGGAGAACATTAGTTTTCTCTGACAGACTACAGCTGCAGGGGCTCTGTTTCACAGCCTCTAAAAAGCACTCTGTGGGAAAGGATTGATCTCTGTCTGAAGGGAAACATCATCTAATATTCATTTGAGATTGCACAAAGGTTACTACCTTCATTTGCCTTGCAACTATTATGCTGCTAAGAGTCATTCTCAAATATATTCACATTGAAACTCTGTGTTTTTCCATTGCTGTCACATTGTCATTTGTTGTCTTTATTTCCACTTCCACGTCAAGCAACAGTTAAATGAAGTCACACTCTCGTTTATTTAACACATTAAAAAATGTGTTTGATGCTCATTTTTGTCCACAGCCCATCGGTGCCCTGAACCCCAAAAGAGCGGCATTCTTTGCGGACAGATATGAGTCCTGGGAGGATGATCAGGTGCCAAAGTTCCATTATGGCACCCACTACTCCACCTCCAGCTTCACCTTGATGTGGCTACTACGTATTGTGAGTACAATCATAAGAAATAAATGACTGAATGAAGTTAGAGTAACTACTGAACCATGACATTTGTAACAAAGAAGATTAATTAAAATGGGATGTGTTCTTGCTGTTTGTGTAGTTTAAGATTTCCTCTTCAGCCAATAGGTAATACTCATGACTAATACAAATGCACTGGCTCTACAAAGACCTTCATTTTATTTTATTTTTTTAAGTTGTGCAAAATTATATGCATATTCCAGTCATTTATCAAACTGTTATAATGGGTTTTTTAAACAAATATGTCCTTATTAAGTGCACTGTAGTTCCACATAGCCATCAATTCAGTCTTTATTAGGCCTCCGCTTTCATGAAACCAATGTGCATGTATATCATATTGAGTGTATATGAATGCTAAATATTGCAAGCCCTTGCATATTGTCCCTCACTAATCCATCACACATTATATGTACATATGTGCAATTAAATGAAAACAAATGTTCACCTCGAGCAAATTCTGAATAAAATCAGGTATTATACCTGAAGCATACATGCGGTCTATGTTGGACACTTGAGTGCTCTCGTTCACCACCTTTGTTGAATGGATGCCATCAATCTTTCCGTACTGCTCTCAGGGGAGAGGGAGGTTACTAAGTTTCTCCAATGTGCTGTTTTCTGCCGTTATTGTCCCAGTAGCTCACTGTTTCAGTGACTCCCAGTAGAGTTACCTCATTGATCCCTGCACATCATTAGAGGGCTTACTCTAAAGCCACTTTACCAGAAACCCTCACTTCTAACTCTCACCTAAAGATCAAACTTAACATCAGACTGTAGTCTGTTATTGAAATGACTGGGAACTGTTTGTGTGTTTTCGGGCATTTACAACTTACTTAATTCTGTTGTTTCAGTGGAGAAATAAGATGCAGTGTGGTTGCATGGCCTTTGTTACAAATGAGGCTTATATTATTTCAGGCTAACTTAATTAGCAAGCTGCAGCCAGTTGCTGTGGCCCAGCATATTGTGACCATGTCACTTGGGGGCCGTTGCGTCATAAAGACAGTTATTGATCTATCCTAACAAGATTATACGTGATTAGAAATGGATCAGTAGCACAAGAATATTGGTTCTATTGGTTCACTAGATTTATTGTTATTTCATGGGTTTCGTTTTCAGTTTATTAGAGGGTGTGTCTGACATCTTTTTATTGATCAACAAGCAACACCAATTTCTATTGTATGTTATTATTGTACAACAAGGGATTCTATTTTAGCAACAACAGCAGAGTCCTGAGGTCACATTTAAAGCATTTTTCCCTTATCAACAGGAACCCTTCACTACATTCTTCCTCAACTTCCAAGGAGGAAAGTTTGACCATGCTGATCGCACCTTCTCATCAGTGTCCCGGGCCTGGAGAAACTGCCAGAGAGACACATCTGATGTGAAGGTATTACACACAGAGATGTATGCACACCCAGGAAAATACTTTCCTTTTAATGCCTTCTTTCTTGCCTTCTTTACTTTTAATGTGGTTGACTTGTGAGAGGGTTAGAAGGTAGACGAGATAAAGGACTGAACATTACAGCAGAATAAATCCTCATACAGCATCTTTTCAGAATACGTTTCAAAAGAGTAATGTCCAGTCACTACTAATCATTGTCCATTTGCAATGAAAGCTTCCTGGTCTTCTGATCAAAGCTGTAGACTAATCCTCATATGTCCCAGCCGTCTGTCTCAGATTCAGCCAGCTATAACCTGCCCATTGGGCCCCCAAACTCAAACTGAGCTGTTGGATCTGCCCTGGAACAGCGTAGGTCATTCTCATACTGAAGGCCTTCGATCCATCTGTGCACACTTTAACAGCTCTCCTAAAACATTTACGACTACAGTCAGACATTCTCTGTCAAAGCTGGGTTTTGCCTGGTCTCCAGGCACTGGGTCACTGGATGGAGGAACAGTGGTGGTGTTGGGGGTTTTGACGCTTGATTGCGTTTACCACCCCCCTCACATTCCGCCGATAAAACATATGGATTGTGTTACAGCGTAGCTGGCCAATGCTTGATTGCGAAAGCCCAACATGAGCCCTCGTTTGCTCTCTCAGTCTAGACCTGTCAATGTGGATCCAACTGTGAGAGCTCAGCCTCGGATCAAAACAAAAGGGGAAATCTGGACCACATCACTTTGTTTTCATGTTCAATTAGAATTTTTTTAGCATAATTTGAATGAGAGTCCGTCGACTTTATACGCTCGGATGCACGCATTCGTGTTCTAAGCAAAAGAGGAATTAGGGATGAGATGTATCAATTTAGTATGCTAAGTACACCATTTAGCTTTAGCGCTGGAGCCATTGATAACAACTCTGTCCCTGCCAGAGGGCAAAAAGCCGTGTTTTCATACTTCACTGGTAAAGAAGGGGTGATAATAGGTTACAACACCCAGATTCAATGTGTCTCTAGCCTGGGTGACGCTAGCATGACCTCTGGTCCCCAATCCCCTGACCCCTAGTTTCAGCCCAAAGGCATCAGAGGTGGAGAGAGGAGAGAAGAGGGGTTAGAGGTAGCAACAGTGGAAGTGTAGCAGAGGAGCCTAGGGGCCAGAGCCCCTTCCAGTGACCCATGACAGGACAGGATTGGGGATCAGAGGGGCTGGCCTCTGACCAGGCCGGAGCAAAGGGGCCACTGCACATAATAGTCCATGCAAGGCGAGCTTGTGTGTGTGAGTGTGTGTGTGTGTGTGTGTGTCTGTCTGCAGCCTGCCACCTCCTGCTCAAATTTACAGCAGGCCACAGCCAGTGAACCTGTGTAAGCTGGAGGCCTTGTTAAGAGGGTGACCTTTAAGTTTTAGGTCAGGTTTTGTGCAGCGAAGAGATTTCAGAAGTGAGGAAGTGCTGTGTTGTTTTAAACCTGTGTGTTTGCTTGCTCGTGTGATTAGATGTTTTCCCCCATTGATCAGAGGTGAATGTATCTTGCAGCTAATCCAATTTAAAGTAGTCTATAATGTTTGTGCAGTTAGTTTCATTATTTTCATAGACAATTTTGCACATGTTCTTTACAATATTTCAATTCGGACTCATGAACATTTGTGGAGAAATTTGCCTAAAGTTTCAGTGTGTGGATCTGCTGCCATACTGTCCTCAGTGCTGCTGACCTGACAAAATGTCAGCTTGGTGTCAGTGGTGCCCTGCTCATCTCTGATGTCAGACTGTCAACATGTTTGCATCTTTCTGTCCTCCTCAAGAGGACCAGTCAGCACTCGTAGTCACACAAGCTTTCCTCACAAACTAGGACGTTACAATCAAATGCCAACAAAAATAAATGTTAATTGATCATTTAGTCTATCATTACAAAATAGTAGTATTTGACTGATCATACGCTTGTGTTCCCCCCAGTATGTTTTACGTGTTGCAAAGTTATTTAATGTCAAGGTGAAGATTGTGAGTAAATAGCAATATATTATAAACTTTAATCACCAATGTATAACATAATAGACGTTGATTGCACAATTTAGCTTTTTAAAAAAAATTATAAAGCTGCTAAATGTTGAGACATTCTCCTTTATGCTGTACTTCTGGTGTCTTGTAGTCATTGAAACACCAATAACAGCAACACCGCAGTTTAGGCCTGAAGGGCAGAATGGATTTATCTGCATGTTTTTAAGCTTAAAGTCATGTTTACACTCGTGGCAGGTTCTGCTTAGTTAACAAGATGAATGGCTAAAGATTGGGTTACATCTCCTGTCATAACTAAATTTGTTTTTAGCGTGCAATTTGAAAAAACTGTGTTGTTTGAGACAGCCAAATAAAGTCATCAGAGTTGGGAAAGAATTTGGCTGCGTTTTGTTTTTCCCTCTGTTGTTGAAGAAGAAAGTAGAAAAACTTTTTCTGCTGGTTAGATGCAAACAAAGAAAATTAGTACATCACAACAGTGGAAAACCACAGCTGAGGACACACTCAGGGGTTTCTGACGTCTTCTGTAATGGTTAAACACAGAGGTCTGTAATTGTTTATGTAAGTAGTCGCAGTATTTTTGGAGACAGTGTTGCTTATGACAAGCAGTCACAGATAAATTCAGAATTACTGTAATATTGTACAGTTTAGACAACATGCTGTTGTAACAAAAATATGTGGTGTCGTAACAGCTTTCTCAATCTAACACTTTTACTAGCGTGGGCTGGTGACACAGCTGAGCCCTCTGCACTCTCAGAATCATCACACGAGTCTAAGCCTGTGTCCCATATTCTAAAAGTTGTATTGGTGTTGTGTGTAAATTTAAACATGTTGCTGTGCTATGCCCGTTTAGGAGCTGATCCCAGAGTTCTACTTCCTCCCTGAGATGTTTATAAATGCCAACAGTTACAACCTTGGAGTGATGGAAGATGGCACCGTGGTCTCTGATGTGGAGCTGCCACCTTGGGCCAAGAGCCCGGAGGAGTTTGTTCAAATCAGTCGCTTGGTAAGACAAATGCGCAGTACAGAGAACACATAACGTGGGCGTGGATGGTTATCCACCTGAATGTCCTTGTTAAGGGGTTCTTGTCTATATTTTTACAAATACCTTTGTAGTATCTGCAAGTTGATTGCGCACAAAACCACGTTTCTTTATCGGTCTTATGTGTCATGTAACCCAGACCGGCCTGAGACCCAGCGGAGGTTTCTGCTTTTCCGTGTGCAGTCTTAGCTAAAAATGCTAATTCAAACAGACAGTGTTATTTCCTGACCGTCTCACAGCTCTTCCTGTTACCTGAGCCTCCCGCTCCTCCGACATGCCCTGACTCTCAGATTGCTGTGTTGGCAAAGTAATCCAACCTTCACCTCACCTCCTACATCCCTAACCACCGCAACATGTCTGTCTGTGCTCTCACTCCATATACATCGTGCGTGCTCGCTTGTGATGAAAGTTGTGTTTTTGCGTGCAGTGTAATGATGCAGTATCCTGTGTCTGATCTCTCCTTCCTGCTTTCTCATCCCAAAGCAGAATTATTCTGTGTACATGCATGTCGGATGTTGTCAAACTCGCTATCATATTTGCAGCTTGGATGTTCTCAACTCTTCCACACACGCACACGCACACAGACATTTGTCTTTCTATACTTGTGAGGACACTCATTGACATAATGCAATCCCTAGCCCATTACCCTAACCCTAAAATCACAACTGAATGCCTAACTCTAACCAAAACCTAATTCTAACCCTGACCCTAAAACCTAGTCTTCACCCTCAAAAATCCCTTTGAAGTTTTGTGGACCATGTAAAATGTCCTCACAAGAATGGTAGTGAAAGCGAATTTGTCCACAGAAGACTATAAAGAAACACACACACGGGCGGCTGGAAAACGAAGTGAACTGTAGGATCAGATTACCTGCTTTGCTCTTCAAAGTCTCTAAGCACCAGATAGGTTTGCTGTTTCTGTTGTCATCCCACAGTAGCTTCCCTCGGTTGCTTTAGTGCTTCAACTTTCAAATCTTGTTTTTATAATTTCACTCAACAACTAGGTCACACGAGGAAGTTGCACTATATTCCAATAAATGTCTCTTCAGTTGCTTTAAATGTGCAAAATGTCTCTTCCCTGATTGGTTGTGTGTTTCTTCATCCCCAACATTTAATTTTTGCGTATTTGTAGTGGGAGGTAACGGCAGCTGTAGCTTCCTGTGTGACATATGCCCACAGTAGTAATGGGTGCTGATGAGGCTTGGTGTGCTCTGTGACCTGTGTAGTCTTGTGGTGGGCTCTGTAAACCAGCCTGCTGATGTGACCAGGCCCCTATCATTAATCACACACTTCTCTCTCTGGGGCTGTCAGCATGGTCTAGGCCAAGGTGGAAGTACAGGGGAAGCTTTTTTGTGGGAGTGCTGGACTGTTTTGTGGTTTCCTGCCTATTTTATTGAACCTTTAGTTAATTTTTGTTCCAGAAGGAATATGTTGATTAGATTTTTTATTATTGTTAAAAGAATTTGTAAACAGAAATGTGGTGCACGCGATGTTAATGTGAGTGTTAGTGCAGTGTTGTCCGTTTTCTATCCCTGAAAATTATAATGCCTTAATCCAAAACCCTACAATATGTCAGTTTTAACAAGTAATTGCATATTCTCATTAAAATTGTTGACTTGTTTTTCACCATTTCCCTCGTATTTTCCACCTTTTTAACCAGCTTTGTAGCAGATATAATTTTCATCTCTAATGTGGCTTGCTTGAGTAATCTGTGATTAAAATGCAGATGTGGAACATACTAACTTTTAAAGCATACCTAATGCATACAATATTATTATTTACACTAAAATATTGTCAAAGAATTAACACTTAAAAAACATGCTTGTTAAAAAATGCACTTTATTTACTTCTGTGAGCACAAAGCAGCTTTTCAGTCCTGCCTAAAGTGTGCCAGTCACATCCGCCTCTGCTCCCTCAATTTCCTCCTTTGTGCCCAATTTAGTACAGCAGAAGCATTTTGGACTTACCTAAATGGTCAGCTAGCTGCTTGTTACTGCTCTCAGGCTGATTAAATTTCACTCTGCGGGTTCTTTCTCTACTGTGTGCAGATTGAGATATTGATCCGGTGTGCAGCCGAGGCTAGCAGGCAGGTATAGGTGCACGGACATATAACAAGCTTAGTAGAACAGCAGCTTTTTAAGGTTTCACAAGGGGGCTGACAATGTGAATATCAGCTACATACCAGCACGTTTCAGCCGGGCATATTCAGGATCACCTCTCTTCTCAGTCAGATTGATCCATTCCTGGAAGTTGTAGTTGAAAATCGTCTCAGATTTATTGAATATTTTTATTAAACAGTTTCTGTGTTTATTTTTAAAGTACTTGCTTGGTCTTGCACGTAAAACACTGTGCATTGCATTAACCTGTAGTAAATGTGATGTACCAATAAAGTTCCATTAATTGATTTGCAGAGGTCCCACACCCACAGTACTACAGATCATATACACAGACAATGGTAAATATGGGGTAAAGAAAAGAATGGGATGAGGCAGAGGCAGGGATGTGTGGGTGGACAGGTCTCTGGTCATGACAGATAGTTGGCATTAGAGGGTGTCAGCTGGCAACTGTGGTACTGTTGTGAGAGAGATGAGCATGGTGGAGCGGAGAGAGGAAGAGTGAAGGAGTTAATGGGCTGTTTGGCTCTCTTTAGCTTGTCTGATGCTAATGGCCTCACAGCACAAGGATAGACAGCAGGAGAGAACACGCAAACACATGCAAATGCACGCACCCTTACAAACCCACATACCTGCTGTCTCCACTCTGGTTATGAGCCCTAGATGATTAACAGCTAATTAGGACCCAATCTGGAAAGGCTATTAAAAGCCTCTCACAGTAAAGGATTGTGCTGCTGTGCAAAATGGCAGCTTGTTTTGTTGTTCTGAGTGAGAGTTGCACAGTTAGTAATAAAAAAAATATATAAGCGAAGAAAACAAATGTTCTCATCAAGGTCTGGTTTGGTTGTTTGGTTGTTCTGCTGGTGGAAGTGTCATAGTTTATGTATAATAAAGTGTGTTCACTGATTTATTATAAAATGTGTTTGGTTGGAAGTATGTGCAAAAACAGATTGTACCTCTGGCTTCCACAGCTCTGAAGGTTTCGTACGTGAAGAAGGTGAAGCTCTTCAGCATCTTCATGTACCTTCATGTCTACTGTGCACTTTGAGGCTTGCTTGTAAAGGCACACTCCCTTTTTCTGGACATGCCACACACACCCATGTGAACACTGAGACTCTGAGGGCTTGAGGCGGCATGGCACAGAGATCAGGGTCTGCTTGTTGTTTTTAACCAGGAGGTTGAAGGAGAGGTTAAGAACTTGATCCCTCCTCCACCAGATAACTACCTGTCTCTGGGCACTGTCAGCCTCTCTGACATCCCACTATATATATGACCACATCTCACTTCTCAGGTCTGCTAACTATTAAATGTGAAAGCAGCTGACCATGTCTGCATCCTTGTGTATCTGTGTGCACATCTATGTTTACCTGTGCTGTCTTGTGTTTAGGCTTCAGTTGAGCTGCTAATATGGATCCTCCCAAAACCAAAGACTGCTAAATTGTAGTAGCCATATATCTATGTGAATAGGCTAATGGTAGGCTTAGCAAAACAATATGTGTGTCAGAGGTTGTAATTTTCACAATAAGCTTTAAAATAGCAGCTGTGATTTTCTATGTCCTAATAAGAACAAGAATGTAAATTTTCAGCACATCCAATATATTGATTTTTTGACGTATAACAGCAAACCAAAGTGGTTGCTTACTGTCATGTTAGCTCTATGTTTTAATTGATTTTTCTGCAGTGGACTGGACATTTTAAAATAATTTTTTTCCCTGGGGTGTGGACCACAATCACAGCGTAACCCATTTGAACTCTACAGGGCCCATTTGCTGCTCCATTGTTCACATGTTTGGTTCCTTTCAGTCATCTCTGTTCTTGCAGTGCTGCTGCCAGAGCTGCAAACCACACACACACGGGAGGGTACGGGCAACACATTACTTTGGGTCTTTTTTCCTCTTTTAAAGCATCTGCTCTACAGTGACAGAGGCATCAGCTAAACTGCTCTCGCAGACGGAGAGAGAGAGACTTTACTCTTATTGAATGAGCCTAGCCGATTGAGTGATGGTTCAGAAGCTGATACTGTGAAGATTGACCACAGGTCACTGCCACATGTGCTAAACCCTGACAGTGAGTTACCCAAAACATTCTTAAGTAACTTACTGTATGCAGTACTTAATATACTGGACCTTTTTACCATTGGCCTACTTGGTTTTGGCATGTGTAAATTAGCCATTGTGCCACTTTTAGGGAAAACATGTGAGAGAAACTGGAGCTTGCTCAACCTAGGTGTGAGCAGCTGCCAATATGTGATGATAACCAGAATTTCTTACACACACACACACATTTATATATAAAATACTATATAATATTAAATATGACATAGTGACATGGAAATAAAAAAAAAACACTTCAGAAGTCCGTGCCATTCTATGAGTTAAGTATGAATTTATAAAGTAACCACATGGGGAATCCAGCTGAGCTGCATGCTACTGTACTATTAATTTAAGCTCACCGGGTTAATCGTTTGTTATCCATAAGTTTTGTTATTCTTCTGTGGTTGTGTGTGTGGACGCTTATGTTAAAAAGTGGTGAACAACATGGTAATATTGCCTTTAGAATATTGTTGTATGTGAAAATTTCGGAGCACTATAAGCTGTTATTGTGATCCGTTCCATAGTGTGCCACATTTGACCTTACAGCTGTTGTTGCTGTGACCCCACAGTAATTTTGCCTGCTGAGGTAAACATTTACATGGCTGCTCAGTGCTAACAGACAAATGTCATATTAATATGAGCCACATCACCTTTACCCTTCTGAACCTCATGTGCTCACACTGCTGCCCTCTTTGTGAGGCCTTTTCTGAAGTATGTCACTTTTATATGTTGACAGCCCTTCATGCTTTCAACAGCCATGTCCATTACTCTACCATGTTATGATGGAGTGAAGACAATAAAGTGTGAACATGTTGTTTTTGCTAACTTATAAGATAACTTATAAAGTAGTATCATTGCCAATGTTTTGACCAATTTAGGAACGTGTGTGCTCAGGGGCTCTGGATGTGAAAAGTGAAAGAGAATGGGCTACAGAGGAGAAGAGCATGTCCTACATCGTTTCCCACGAGACATCAAAACATGATAGCTCTCCAACTCAGACCACCAGCTACTGAAAGTCAAAGACCATGGCTGTTTACATTTACTTCTCATCCATACCACACTCTCTGATCAGACACCCGCTGGGACTCACGTAATGCTGTTCCCACCAGCCTCCACATCTCATTCTCGTAGTAACCCCACAGGAATTCATGTGTGAGCTGAGGTAAACCACTGCCTGGACGAGTCACTTACCGCTAAGATGCACTTACGCACTTGTGAATGACTGAGTGAGTGAAAATCTTAACATGGTCTAACCCAGCGTAGCTTTGTATTACAGAACGCCGTTCACCATGTTAGCATGGTGCTAATCTATTCCCCTGGTGTCTCCACTGTTGGATGGGAAGGAGCATGTGGGGCAGAGGGGGTTATCTGGCTAATGTCAGCCAGCGCTCACTGTAGTGGTATTGTCATGCATAAGAGCAGACATGTTTACTGTGTGCTCAGTGTTTTACGAGCTGTCCCCCCTTCTTCTCTGCCTCCTCCTCCTCCTCCTTGTCTTTCTCCCCCCTCCTCTTCTTCATCCTCCTCTTCAATGATGTAATGGAGGAGGCCGATGAGAGCCTGAGAAATAGGATGATCTACTGCTGCTGACATACTCACTCACTAATGTTGTCCTTCTCCCTTTTCCTGAACTCCTCCGCGCTCTCATTTTACTCCTGCCAAGGTCCACTGAGATGTTTTTTTGCAGCATACACTGTTTTCACACTCCTTAACTTTTATTTCCAAGCAGGCACAGATACACAAACACACAGAGACATAGATAATTTATAACTATCGATCTAAAGGCCTGTGACTGTAAAGAAAGCCGAGTGAAATGGTTAAAATCATAACTGTATTAGTCAGTATCCGTCCACAACTTTGGTTTACGTCCAAATTTCTGCATACTAATCACAGCCTAGAGTGAGCTAGAGTACTTAGTTCACACTGTAGATTTAGTTTTGATTTGGTTGTATGGTAACGGTTGAGTCCCAAGCATGGCTATAGACTCCTGGTGTTGTTACTTAGGGCTTTAAATCATGAGGTCATCATATTTTGCCAATATATTTAATGTAACTGACTTTTCTATCAGGTATTTACACATTTGATAATATGAAATTATCAATTATATGGAAAAATATATTCTAATATTATTCTCCTATTACCAACATATTCATGCGACTACTTTATTTATTCTACTAGTGCTTGCAAACCATATATTTATTATTCAAGCTCAAAAAAGAATTAGAGCAGGTGCTATTTTTACATGGACAGCTCTACACTTTGTTGTAGTTCCTGTGTGCAGATTAAATCTTTGCTGTGTTTTTTTAATTTAACATTTAGTTCTTGATGCAAGAGCATTTGTTCTTCTAATTTTAATGCATCCAAACATATACTGGATTTTTACAGGCTTTTATATTAATTTAAATGTTAGTGTTTTGGTTTTCATACACTTTATGGCATGTAAAATCCATGTACATAGTATTGATTTTATCACATGTTTGTGTATATTTTTCCTTGTCCATCTGGGACCCTTTTGAAAAATGAGCCTGATGGGCACTCTAATCTCAAGAGGCCCTCCAGGTGAAACCAATGTTAAAACAAAAATATATAGTTGTAATTGTCTTTTCAGGGGCCTGTGCTTCCTTTTCTCTTTGCTCTCTCTCCACACACTCCCATGCACACTAACAAGGTGCAGCTCCACATAACCCTACACCATAATAACCTGTCTTTGAAGACTAACTACACTCAAGCTGATCAGTTGCCCCATTCATCCTCATCATCTCCACTCCATGTTGAGAGGCCACCACACCTTCAGACAGGCAGAGAGGCCATCCAGTGCTCCAGCCAACGGCATAATCATCCGAGACAATGCTCTTAACAGCTATCCAAATATTCTCTCGTTCCGCACGCTCCGAAGCCTTCCTCAGTGGTCCTGTGTTTAATCAGCTCTGACTGTTGACTTAGCTTTTGCTCACTTGATCCTTTTTGTGGATGTGTCTTATGGCATTGGTGATGTATTTGCTTGCTTGTTAGCCTTTTCTGGGCGTAGGTGGACAGATGGCTCAATTCTCTGCAGGTTGCTTGTTAGCTGTGGCTGAGATAATAGCAGAGAGTTGTAGTATTTTCTCTGGTTACCTCCTTGTGGAAATATTTCAAGAAGACACAAAATGTCCCCTTTCATAAATAAGTATTTTTTCCCAGTGGTATCATGCATTTTGTCGTTAACATGCAGTAACTAAAAAGAGAGTAGCCCCATTTCCTTCACCCACTTTTCAATCAGTATTGTTTACGCTGTTGTCTGTGCTGTAAATAGAACCACTTAGTGCACGCTCACAGTTTACACCACACCATTTGTCTGATTAAGACCCAGTATACCATGAAATGTTTGTTTTCCGGGCATAGCTTCCCAGTCTCTGCTCATTTGGCTGCTTTTCACCACAATAAGATGATATTCCTGCTTTTCAAGTGGGTGGGGGATAATGAGGAACAATGGGAGGAGAGAGTGGGAGAGAGTTGGGGTTAGAGTTTCAGGTTCCACTTGCCAGCGAGTGCCTCCATTGACCCATAGCCAGAACTCTCACAGTTGTGACCTGTCTAATTAGTAGAGCAGGAAGGAGGGGGAACTGAAGTTGGGGTTCTCTTGGTGTGTGTGAATACGAGAATAAAGGAAATGGTTTGTTAGCTGTGTGGCTGCTCCAAGGCTCTCATTCCTTACGTCACCCATTGCTTTTTTTTTTTTCCTCTTCCATGTTGGGGGGCCCCCTCTCTCCTGGCTGGCTGCAGGCTTCCTCTGCCTGCTTCAAAATGACAATCCGCTTCTCATTTACAGCGAGCTAATAAGCCCTTTAATCAGAGCGCTTGTCAAGCTCAAGGCATGGCAGCTCTCGAGTAGTTGATCCAAAGGATCAGATGACTGAAAGAAAGAGCAGGAGGAAAAAAAAGGAGTTGCAGTAAGAGTGAGAAGTGAAAGAATGAAAGCGGGGCTGTTGATTTTGGAGGAAGAAAAGAGTTAAAACAAGAGGCATAATGAACTTTTAATGATGTAAAAGAACGGACTGGTCTTCTTTCATATGTGCTTGAAAACACACAGACCTGATGGGATGTAATAATTTGATTCAATAAAATGCACACTAAGAACACAATATGACAAAAAAAAAACTTGACTTAATTAGTGCTTTAGATTCATTTTGTTCTCATCATGTGGTTTTTAGGATGTTTTGATCAGCTTGTTCTTAAACAGCCGTTTTAGCATATACAAACCTGACAAGTGTTTGCTTTATTCATCCGTAATCGATACAAAAGAAAACAGCCTGCCGCTGACAACGCTGCATACAACATGTGCATTTGATTACACACACACACGCTTACACGTGCACGTGTACTCGCATCACAGTTGGCATGCAAATGAGTGGATTGATTTGTTAAGTGACATTTTAACATCCTTACAGACAGCTCTCCATAAGTCCTTAAAAGGGTTTTTAGGGCCAGTAAGGGCTAGAAGAAAGCATTCACTGTCACCTCATTAAGGCCGAAGTGAAATTCAGCTGAATCCAAACCATAAAGCTAACCACACACACACACACACACACACACACACACAAACACACACACACAGACACATCACTGATAGAGCCAGTGCAAGTCTTGCAGACCTGAACAGACACTTTTGCTTTTAAGAAAAGAGAGAGAATTCGTAAAAGAAGTTCAAAGATACAAAAAAAGAGATAAATTGCACCCACCTGCAAGCAGAAAAAGCATTTCAAGATGAGTCAGTGAATCAAGGGCATTCTCCTTTTTTTCCTCTAAAATAGTAAGGGTAGGCCTGGTTTAATGTCCACCAGCTGGTCAACGCAGTCACTTGGTGTCTGCAGTCTGATGTCTCAAATAAGAGTAGTGTAGTCTTTAATTCCTCAGTCTAGGGGTAACCTTTTTCTCGACTAAGATATTGACAGACGTGTAGTTAAACTTTCTGTCTTTCTGTGTGTTTTTGTAGGATTGTTAGACTTTTACTTCATACAAATATTTCAAAAAGGAAGGAATTGAAGAAATCGCATTTTCAAACACAGACAAGTTGTGTCCATTATATACTTATATACTGTTGCGCTGGAATTCACATCACTGCCTGTGAAACTGGCTTGCATTCAAAATAAGCATGAAATTCGAATCGAGAAAATAAAGTTATCAATTTAAATACTTGGCACTGTAGGCAAAAACGGAATAAGGCGAACGATGCTGTTTTTCTGCATTGGAGAGTATTTCCAGTTGTTGTTGCCATTGGAAACAAGTCACAGCACAAAACAAAGGGGACCCCGCTTGCGCTTCAGCTGTGTACTTTGTCAAATCTGTAACAATAGAAACGTGGGATTCCAATCATCTCTACCCCCTATCAGCATTTACATAAAGGTATGCTAAATTATTCATTAATTATCAGAGAGTCCCCTGTGGGTGGAGATGACACATACACTGGCTGCTAATTGGCCCATCAATAATCTTGCCTGGTTCTCCTGAAGTGGCACCAGATCCCACCTCAGGAATCTGCTATCTGCTTCAACCTTCTGCTCAACTGTTTCCACTGTGTGCCACAACATTACGAGACTTTTCCACACCTGCTCACCTGGCACGCTGTTCATGGGTTATCAGTACAAGCCTTTTCTTTGTGTTGCACTTGTATTGCTTGTGCTTCCTAAAGTTCATGTATGAATTCATCCTGATACAAGATGAGAACCAGACACCTTTGCTGATTTTATTTACAACTTCTGCACATTTGTTGTTGAAATTACATTAGTACATTATGCCAGTGTGTGTTTTCTCATAGAATGGTAGGTAAGATCATTAACATCAGTTAAACAATCATAATTTCTTTTTTCCAGCTGCAAATATGTTATTAGTGAGCAGCATGACCGTGTATGTGAGGTCAAGTCTCATTAAACTACGGTGCTTGTGTTCAGCATAATGAAGGAACATGTTCCCCAATGCAACAGTATATCTTTTTTATGTGTTTTTAATATATATTTTGACAGAACTGTGTATAACAGAAGAATAAGTCATGTTATGGTTTGGCTACAAGTCATATATTTTTTTCCCTTGTAAGATCATATGATTTGTTTATATTGAGAATACCAGCAGACCTTTTATTTATTACTGTACAAGAAGTTCTTGACAACATGATTGGCAAAATGCTGCTCTGATATGTGCATTCCTGCTATACGGTCCCTTGTCTGATAGGTTTCAAAATAAAACTCTCCTTTTACTCACATCCTAATCTAAATGTTGTCCAACTGGTGTTGAAACGATCGGGTATCTTTGAAAAAGCTTTGAAGAGAAGTGATCAAGGCAGCTCACTGTAGCCCCACAGGCAGATATTTTTTGAATCCCTGAGATCTAGTCCGCTGAGGTTAAATTCCTGCATCTACACTTCAGTCAACCAGCGCTGCTGAGCCTTTTGTCAGACAGCCGGTGACAGACCCAACAAATACAATAACACACGCCCAGTACCAAGTGCCAACACACACAGGCGCACATAATGCTTACTTTCACTGTTTCACTCTCTCTCTCTCTCTGTGGTACATGCGAGTGATTTCCATAAAGACGGACCTCTGGAGAGAAAGCTGCAATAACATGGCCGCTCTTTGTTTCCCCACACTGATTGACAGTAGATTGTAGTGCACATTAAATGCCCATCAGACTGTGTTTTAGTTTTAGAAAACGGGGCGCAGGGACTGTCAGAGGTCAATCGTAGCACATAATGAACCGATCCCTTTCTCACACATGCACACACACACAAATGAAACCAACTCTGCCTGCCATTAGTGAGTTTGAATAAATAGGCCTTACCTGTCTTGCAGTGCAACATTAATAAAAATTGTGACGTGTTACTTTATACACGCTAACATACTTTGAATACCCTGTTGCCAGAAGGACAAAGAGTCTAGACTACCTTAGACTCTTGGGGGGTTCTGTTTTATCTTATTACTTAATGTTAGATTTGTTTTGTTTTGGCATTAGCAACCGTAGTTCAGCTCCAAAACAGAAAATCATTTCAAGGGTCCTACACAACGCGGACAATTTTAGGTTCCAGAATAAACTTTCGGCTTTCGTCAACGCCTACAGTCTGCCTGTGGAGGTTGCATGTCCTCCGTGTGCCCGCTCAGGTTTTCTCTTACTTCTCTGGTTTCACTCCACAGTCTTAAGACGTGCACGTGGGTAATTGGTGATTCTGAGTTGCCCCGTAAGTGCAATGTCTTTCTCTCAGTTTC
This sequence comes from Channa striata, assembly GCA_033026295.1. NCBI lineage: Eukaryota > Metazoa > Chordata > Actinopteri > Anabantiformes > Channidae > Channa > Channa striata. The sequence continues at coordinate 9,643,823 of CM065188.1, read as the reverse complement.
AATCTCTGTGTCAACCCTGTGATAGACTGGCGATCTGTCTAATGACGACACGCTCTCTCGTCCAATAAAAGCTGGTATCGGCTGGTAACAAAATATGTTTGTGTTGATGCTCAGCCGACGTTGTTTCTGCACATTGAAGATGGAACCCTTTTGCATCTTTGTCTCATAATTATTTCCCCTCCACCCTGACGATATAATTCAGTGTTCTCAGAAGTATTTTCACTCAGTGTGTTATTAGTGTGAGCTGTGTGTCAAGAATTCAATCAGACATCATGTTGCATTGAAATCGTCATCAGATCTCAACTGCACACAGTCTCCTCTTTATACCAGTGCTGTCTTCCCTGATTGAAAGTTGTAATTAAGAGAATCGGGAGGAATTAGATGCAGAATGAGCTGTCAGAAAGTCACATTTAAGTGAGGGATGCGCTGGTCTACGCAGTAAAAATTTAAATGATATAAATTGCCATTTAAGTGTAGCACAGGCTAATGTTTTGTCACAAATTAATATGACACAAGGCAGCAATGACAATCAAGGGCTGCCTCATTCTAATTTGGTCGTGTTTAAAGGGCTTTTGTGAGGCGACAGCTTTACACAAATTAACACAATTGCCTGTTTTTATGAGGAAACCATAAATGTTTTTCCCTCCTTTGCCAGCTAATGAGGAGAGAGAACAGCTTGTATCTCAGCGTTATGGCGATGCAGACGTCTGCAGAAGAGCAACACGGTGCTCTTATCCGCCCACAAGCCGCAGAGAGAAGAACAAAGAGATGAGCTGAAATGACTCCCTAATGAACTACAAGAGTTCTCTAATGTTTAGATGCTCCCATATGATCAGAAATGGATTTACTGAGCTTTTTGCTCATTATAGGAATCATTGGCAGATTCTGTCGCAGGGACAATTAGCAGGAAACTCTGCTTTCTCTGTGGAATTCATCTTTGAGAGACATTAGTGATAACTGCTGTTCAGTAATGGGACGAGAAACATGTTTGGGGAGTAGCATTTGGTTAGAGCATGGTGTGTAAATGGTGTGCGTCTGTTGACATTTACAATACTCATAATCCTCTACCCTCTCCTCCATTTACAGGCTCTTGAGAGCGAGTTTGTGTCCTGCCAGCTCCACCAGTGGATCGATCTAATCTTCGGCTACAAGCAGCAGGGACCTGAAGCCGCCAGAGCCCTCAATGTTTTCTATTATCTGACGTATGAAGGCACGGTCAACCTCAGCTCCATCAACGACCCCATGCTCAGAGAGGTGAGGCTGCTTTATGACACAGTGCGCGCTTGTACACACGTATTTTAATACACATTTACGTACTGTACCTCCACTGGGAGGTCATGCTGAGTAAGGGGAAATGCCATATTACAGTAAGTACACTTGAGCATTAGCGCTCTCAAATGGATGCTTAATCTCACCGTCTTATAAAAGCATCTGTCCATTCTCCGAGTCTGTATTTCAGGGAGATTTTTGATGCCATTAGCCATGTTAAATTGCTTGTAGAATGGCATGGGAGAACTAAGCTAACAATCTACTGGCAGGTATTGCTGAGCAAAGCCTTTCCCCAGTGTGATACTTCTGAAAGCACTCCACAAAGTGTTCCACTTTAACGCCTTAAAACCCCCTCCTTGGCTTACATTCATTATTCATTCCCCTCACTTTGAACTGCTGCGCACACTAGCTACACTGGCCTGCCCAAGAAACAGCCACACAAAACACAGCGCTGAAAAGAAAAACACGGTTAGTTTGCCCACAGCCAAACGCTGGTCTGACAACTTCACCAATCTGCTGGAAAAGGCCGCCAGCCAGCAGCAGACCAATTGACCCTGCTCACATCAGCCTTTATGACATTTAAGTTGTATTTCCAAAAATGGCACAAACCCTGTTTTTGTTCTTGTGAAAGCATAGTGACTGGCCTTTGTGCAGGTTTTTATTTTAAGTTTATAACTTATTCTTTATAGTTTTCGCCATCACTTCTGTTGGTTTTGAAAACTGTGCACTTACCAAAGTAATTGCTGAGGTCTGGAATCATGGTGACACCACTACTACTAAATGGCAAGAGACAAGTGATTTTGAAAGTGGTCACCTTGAAGGTTTGTTTAAAATTTATCTGACTGCTTGTGCTTCTTGCCCCACCTGACTTTGTAATAATGTTGTGGTTTTCCCTTATTTTAGTGCTGAAAGTGTTGAGCACAAGGAGTGGAGACAGAACAATGAAAACAAGACCTAAATAAACCAGGTTTATCCTCTAAGTGAGGGTCCTCATAGCATTGAGGTTTACATGATGATCAGATCAGTGTATATCAAACAGCTGAAAGGCGTTTTGCCTCCACTGTTCTCCTGCCCTTCATGCTCAGTGACTGGAGCATCACATGCACCAGAGGTAGATCCTTGATTTATCACCTCATTCACCCTAATTCCCATCCAGATGTGCTTTGGCCTTTAGCTACGCACACGCACGCACGCACGCACGCACACACACAAACTTGTGCGCTCACACAAGCTCACACATGCAGATTCATTACCAGGGTGCACCGGTCATTTCCAAACCCTGGGCCCATTACCCATTCTTCTGGCTAACACACACACACACACACACACACACAGCATTAGATCACGGGCACTTCAGTGTTTCAGCCAAACAGTTCCAGTGACCATGGGAATGATAAATCCACTTTCATACAGATGCCATCAGAGGCAGGTGGATGGGCTGAGAGTGGAATTAGAATAGCACCCCCTGCCTTCCTGGTTATGACTGCACGAGTGGAGATTAAGCATATATGTTTGGTGTTATATTGTAGTTTTGCTGTTGTCTGTTGTAGTTTTGCTGTTGTCTGTTGTAGTCATTACTGATTTTTTTTTTTTGTTGTTGTTGACACTATTTCATTTAAAGTATAAGTAAAGAGCATTTACAAATCAAATAGTTTCACCAAATGCATATGTAAAATATGAATAAACTAGCCATGTTTATTTCCCTCCCTAGAATTAAAAAAGTGTTTATTTCCCCCTGCCAATCCCTCCCTCTGTCCCATCTGCTGGCTTCCACCTTCCAAAACACCCTCAGACCAAGCCCCTTAATTACTTAAATAAACCAAAGCAGTGTTATCCCTGTGAGCTATGCCAATGCTCTCCTTCAACTGTGTTTGTGTGGAAGGAATCATGCCCTTACTGTGCAGAAGGTGGAAACACAGTTCTAGGTCTGGGCCTTGTCATGGTCGGATGTTGGGGGTAGTTGAGGGCTGCAGGAGCTTTGAGACTGAGGGCTCTGGGCTCTGAAAAGTGTCCCAAGAGTCTGACATTACTGAGTGACAACTGCTTTAGCCTGAGCTGTGGGCTGGGCCAGGCTAGGCTGCATTAGGACAAGGCCTGTGGCTGTTCAGTGTCAGGGAGATGGGTCACAGGAGTGTGTGTGTGTGTGTGTGTGTAGGAAAAAAGTCCGTAGACTGAGGTAGAGGGTTCTATATTCCTGGCTTGCTGATTCTGTGGTTTTGCCACACTGTGTAGCAGCCACTAGCTTCCACCCGCTCCCAACCAACCTCACACATAGACTCCAGCAGTTTGTATGGATCATACCTTGATATGTTTATACATCCATATTGTATGTGTACATGCATTCATTGGTATGTGTATAGCTTTGTATATTTAGGTATGCTCATCAGCATAAATGCACGCTGCTGTGTGTTTATGTGTGTCTTTCTGTTCTTAGAGAAAGTTTGGCATATCTCAGCACAGATTAGGAAATGCTGCGGAGACCACTGCTGTGTTTTTAAAAACCATGATTACTTCCTGCTCTGCCTCCGCCACAAGTCAAAACTTTACCCTCAGTCTGTAAGAGAGCTGTGCAGATGCATTTATGTGCTCGTATGGCACGCACGCACATCTGTGTTGCTTCTCAGTGAATAAGGAGAAACACACCCTGCCTTGCCTTCCCATCGTTGTACAGGGCTTCCCCTCTTTCACATGTGATTATGGAAAATCCCACAGCCTCTTACAGCACCGACAAAACACAGAGCCCTGTCTGAATTGTACAGCGTTTGCGTAATTCGGCAGAAGACGGGAAATATACCCACGCGAGTGAACCTGTTTTGACATTCAGCCAAAGTCACTCACCAAACTAAAAGGCCCACTGGTTTATTTTCTTTGGACCTTCAATGTATTTAATATTTATTTTCGAAGTTTGGTCATCTAAAGCCAGAAATGCAAAATATCCCACCAGACTGCTTGTCAGTAATACAAGTCCATCATAGTTGTTCTCTTTTTTTTATTCATAGAATAGTGAGTGTTACTCTGCGAATTTGCATAAAAGCAGCATGTTTGACACGGAGATCCGTCTTGTCAAGTGGCTGAGTAAATCAAAGGCCGGGCTGCGACATCTGAGCCGAGGGCGTTTCAGCCATTTAAATGTATAGAATATAGAAAACCTTCATCAGACATGGGCCAGTGCCCCCAAAAGAGATTGGCCTTGTGGATGGCCCCTCATATAATCACCTGAGCATTGCATTGGCATATAGGGAGAGGACGGGCTGACCTACACTCAGCCGCTTTCCAACGTTCCACAGCCTCATAAATGTCAGAGCTGAACTTAATGAAGATGGGTTGAGTGGCTTTGAGGAGTCTCTTCTACACATTAGTTTAAGCAAAATGCTCCAGTCTACTGGCGGAGGAGAAGGCGGGCACTTTGACCTTGAATGATGCAGTGATTCCCACTTACTAACAGGCTGTTTGCTCGAAAACGTTAAGATTCACTGTCATGATGAGTATTTATCATTTTTGTGTAGAGCTGTTTTGTTATTTCATGTAGTTGTGTTACCTGTGTACCTTTTATAAAAAAAACTATAAAATACAGGCTTACAGAGCAGTTCATTATACACACGCCACATATACATGTGGACCATTGAATTTTTGTCAAATGTAGCATGATTGCACGTATACATGTGTTCGGGTCAACATGAGATAGAGTTTTGGCATGAACACAAAAACACAGACACTCCTGCTAACAAGGAGACAGTTTTATTCTTAAAGATTCCAATTTGCTGAGCCAGTACTGAGCTACACAGATTGCTTAACAGCTACTCCTCTTGTGCGTTTGGAACATATCATGCTGCAAAACACTGACACTAAATAGTTTTTTTAAAGCCCGATAAGTAGCTTTATTTTCATTTATCTTATGACAAGATTTCAGATTATATTTTTGCAGGAAAAAAAGGTGCGAATCAAAAGCACAAAATGTATTTAATATAGAAGATGACGTGAGAGTGTTGTGATCTTTGTGTTTGAGTTCTCAACTTAAAAATCTTTCAGTACAGTTTTGGTGTATGATTGTTAAAGAAGCTGACACCATCTTGCAAAGACAGTTGAGACTGTTTCTCCTCTGCGCCACTCTGGTCTTCAGTAAGTTTCAGACAATGTGTGCAAGCAAACTAACTTCCCAGTGTTTTTCTCATGGAAATACCATATGCAGGCCTCAACCATGAGCTCATTCTCACAGGCCTCGCCAAGTCAGGCTCAAACATCTCAGCCTACACACACACACACACACAAATGCTGTCACTCCCACACAACCAGTCACAGAGCACACCAACAAACTGACGGCTCTGTCATAATTTTGTGTTGGCCATTTTCTGTCTGTCCCTTTATAAACCATCTATCATACTCTGGCTCTGGCGTGAAACATTATGTTACTCTGTAGTTTCAGCTTAATGATGTTATACAAACTTCCACTAACTCTTTTCTGTTTCTTCTTTTGTTGTCTGCATTTTCAGCTTTAGTTTTTTTAGTTTGCTTGTACAAGCAGAATTTTTTTTTGATCAATATTTAACACCGCCTCGTATTTTCTTTCGATTACATAATTCATCTGTTAATCAACACATTTTCTATTCCCTAAATGTGATGATCTTTTAACCCCCGTTTTTTACACTCCCGCAGTGTTACACCAGGTAGAGCACGGTGTTAGGATACACTGGTTTAGCCGCACATCTGTAAATGGCTGTGAGTGCGTTTCATCTCGTGCTGGTTGGCCTGACAGTGAGCTGTGTGATGATGTCCAGAGGCTGCTCGGCCGGCGTCTGCTCTGACATTTATGGTCCTATACCTCTTCATTAGCACCACCTTACCAGCCTGCAAGCCCCCCTGTACTATACCCTCCTCCGATTCTGTGTGTGTGGTGTTGAGGATAAATAAAAGTGTGTGTGTGAATGTTTGTCTGACAGTGAGAAAATAGTTTATCTATATATCAGTATCAACATGTGTGCTCAAACACATGTGAATCTTTTTCCCATGTTGTATTAGCCTCTTAGTTTATATAGAATATTACAGTATAGGATATAATATGAGCCATTTAGACATAAAACCTAATTATTTTCATTTAAACACAGCTGAGGCCGGATGGTGCAAGAACATTTAAAATGGAATGATCAAGATATGTATGTGATTTTTTTTAAATTATTTTTTGTTTTCTCTTTCTGTCTCACAGGCTGTCGAGTCTCAAATCAGGAGTTTTGGACAGACCCCCTGCCAGTTGCTTATTGAGCCACACCCACCCCGAAGCTCAGCCATGCAAGTGGTGAGTGGTGCACACAGATACATGCCAGCAGATAATTTTAGAAACAAACACACACCAATGTACATTTAAATCCAAAAATACAGCTGTGGGTCAGTAGCCAACAGAGCTATAATATCAGTCCCCATGCTGTCTGATTATTGCTGCCTCTGAATTTTGATCTGTCCCAGTGTGGGTGCTCTGATTCACTTATTTTTTTATTTCATAGCTCATTCTTTTCACTCTTTATTTACGTCTTCCTCCATCTACAATTTTGGGGAAATAAAATCTTGGTTTTGCAAGCATCATCATTAGTGAGGCCTGTGTGAAAGGGAAAGATCACAAGCAATGTTGTGCATGTAGAGCGTTTGTGGGGAAAGGAGAGTGGCATAGCTTCTCACTGGAAACCTGGGCCTGAGCCAGATTTTCCACCTGAGCTGGAAGCAGAGGAGATCACTGAAGGAGAGGAATGAACAGTATTTCTGAAGTGACGGCTTTTTAAGGGCCAAGGAGTGCAGTCGGTGAGCCTGCTTGTGATGGACCAGAGGCCCCATGAGTCCCTATTAGCGTGGTGTCCCTGTGGCGCTGACAGCTGGCTGTAGACCACCACCCAGCGCACACATGCACACACAGACACAAACTCAGGCTGGTGCTTTGAGTCTGCCTCACTTACTGTATGCTTAGATTTCTTTGAAATATTCTTATTTTTACTCCGTGCACTCCACATAGTTTTCAAACGAGACATTCAAACGCCATTTTTCAAACACATTTCTCACCTCCCTGCAGCTCGCTATTTCTTCCAAACGCCCTGTTCTCTTTCGCTTTTCGTTTTGCGCTTTACTCCCTCTTCGTCCTTCCTCACGGTAGTGTGTTGTCAGTGTGTCTGCATCTGCCCATGCTGGTGGTAATGATACTGTCAGTGCGTCTGGTTAGCTGTCAGACACACCGGATCTACTCAGGTCTGTTCTCCATGTTAAACACTGATGTTCCTCTTCTTTACACGCAAGCAGGAATATGGCTCTGTGTTAGAGCTGCTTAGTACAAACAGACTGTAAATGGCTCTATATAAGCTCCTGTCTAACCAAAGGAAACAGTCTGATGGGTCAATGAAATCACTCTTTTGTTATGAATGTTTCATACTTGATCTTTCTATACAAGGTGCTTTTATTCATCTGTTATTTATTTTTTTCTGCACGATGCAAATTACAGTAGCGCTGAAGCAAGTTCATTTTAAACTTGCTGAACTTGCTTCAGCAAGTTCATGTTAAACAAAAAGGCCAAACTCGCACCGATTGTAGCTTTTCTCTATTTCTTAACATTAAAAGATAAACTGTGCTGTTTTGGAATCTCAATCAAAATTAGTAACGTGAGGAAGTGATTACACATCTCCCTCATTGTGACGTCTTGCCGTTGCTGTACAGATACTTTTCCTAGCTTGCCTGTACTGCTTAAATGCTGCTTACCTCTCTCCTGCTCAAGCTTCCTAACCTTCTCTCTCCTTCTCTTTCCTTCCTTTTCCTCATTTTTTCCTCGCTAACACCGACTGCGGCTGCCCACCTCTTCTTTTTCCTTTCACTCTTTGCCCGCTGCTCCATACCTTGGCTCTTTTCCCTCTCTTCCACTCATCCTGTTGTCCGTCCCGGTCGGCTTGAATAGTATCTTCTTCTCCAGACCCCGATGATGTTTACGGAGCAGATGCAGCAGGATGTTATCATGGTGCTGAAGTTCCCATCAAACTCTCCAGTGACCCACGTAGCAGCCAACACTCAGTCGGGTCTAACATCACCCGCCATCATCACAGTCACTGCCAACCGACTCTTTGCTGTCAACAAGTGGCACGGCTTGACAGGTGAGAAACTTATGCCCATGCACAGGAACTGCATATTTAGGGGATCTCCCATCAGCAACACTGTGATGTTGACAAGCAAATACAATCATTTCTGCTGCGATTTCATGCCAGTGTGATTCTGTGTAAAATCAACCTCTAGGACTTTGATGTCCTTGAGGGTTCTGTTTTAATGTCTGGTTTATCTGAGGGTTCAGCTGTCTTGTTTCTACTGGATGGACGTTGATTTGGGAGACAGTTGACTGTGTCTACTGGATAGTAGTATCAAATGTGACACATGCAGCAGCCAGCATTAGGTCTCATGTCCACCTCCATACATCAGCCTCTCGCCTCACAAAACCTTATTTTCTCAACACCCATCCGGCCCAGGAAGAAACATTAAATTTGATTTCTGCGAATTTATGATGATGAAGACTGATGAGTTTTTAGTCGGACACAACCGCATTCATGCGCACCACAGACCAGAATGATTAACCTAATAGGTTTACTAAGCTGGCATAATATACAGAATTGTGGGCTTTTGAAAAGTAGCTCATCTGCGGATTTCTCATGTGTCTTTTAAAATAGATATATAATTGAAAGCTTGAAGCCTTGTTCCTGAGCAGACTTTATTTTTATCTTATAGTCTTGGAGTTGATGCAGCCAATGGACACAGTGTTGCACAGTGTCCCACCTATTCACAAAATGATTTGTAGAATCCATAATGATATATTAATGATATTGATGAGTTTTCCTTCTTATTCTATATTATATTTCTTACAAGCTATGTGACATTGACACCAAGCAACTCAGATTTTTACTGTTTGTTGACATTTTATAGTCTTATTGCTTAATCCCCCCAAAAATTAAGCCTTTGATTGATAATGCAGATAATACTAATTGACTGGCTGAACGGTCTGATAAGGGACTGCAAGAAATCTTCCTGTCCTGTTGCTAAACGTGACTGTACTATAAACTGAGTCAGTTTACCAAAATATGACAGCTCCCTAGAGCTAAAGTGACTTGGTTTGCAGAGGAATTCATTTTGTTGCACGTAGTTAGCAAAAGGAATCAGTGCATCCATGGACTCGGTACTAATTTGTGGAATAGCTCTTGGACCAGTAGTCAACACTGAGACTTTATGGTTATAATTTCATAGTGAACTGAAACCCGGTGTCTGTTTCACAAGGCCACATGATTATAATATTAATGCAGTCTGTCTTCTTCTTTGTCAGGTCATCAGAGCTCAACAGTGCAGGACCAGGATTACCAACTTCCTGTGGAAATTGACCCGCTGATAGGTATGGTGTCATTTAAGCCTGTAAAAGAATCCACTTAGTGTGTGTAGTCTGTACATAGTGTAAACTTGCGTATGCGTGCAAATGTTTTTTGTGTGGATTTGTATATGAACACTGCTGGCATCTGGGTGACTCATGGCAGTCTGCAGTGCTGTGTCCCTGGACAGTAGATTAGAGTTGTTTCTCAGCCTCTGCCCCAGTTCACTCCGCATGATATAGGCCCTGCTCTCACACTAAACCATTTGCATGCAAATTGGAATGCAATGAGCTGTGGCCTAAGCCGGCATTTCATCATCAGCTCCCCCTCTTTCTCCCCCCCCGTCGTCCCTTACCTCCCCTCCCTTTCTGCATCCTCTTTGGTTTAATTTGAGCGGAGGGAAAGGACGCGTGTCAATGAAATGAATATGAATGTGGTAATAATGTGTGATTGAGAATGCTCGGCAGACGGCTGTTAGGACAATATGGGTGCCTCTCATCCTTCACGACTTGTTGATGAGCAGGAGAAGAGTGCCGAGCCGCGGTGATGTATGGGATGCACTGGTGGAGCTGGGAAAGATGAACCTCTTCTATCTGCTCCCGCCTTCGCCTCCATCGCTTCCCCTCCAGCCTCTCACAATCTCACGCACATCTGCAAGGGAGGCTGTTCTTTCTCTGTGAATGCCGAAGCCATTCTGTCTCACCAGATCATATCCACAGCTTTTTTTTTTCTAGCACTTGACTACTGAGAGTAACCAGGATTTAGCCTCAGGTCTTTATTTGCACACACAATCTTCTTCTCCATCATATCATACGTGGTTTTGTTATAGCTTGACAGTGGGTGCGTGTTATTTGTCACTGAATTCAGACTTTTTAGGCTAATTTTATCCTTTAATTCTCTTAGACATTGTTGTTTTCTCCTATATTACATTTTCAGACTAAATCATAGTTAATGTGCTAAACATTATACGCATTTTTGTGTTTGTGGGAGTGTGTGTTGTGTTTCGGGGCTGGTAGAGGGGACTTCTGTGCACTGTTTGCATTCCAGGAGGAGCTTGAGCTAAACACAGTAAATCGAGGATGAGTGCTGAGCCAACTGTGGCTTTGGGAAATGTAAAAAATGGGTTGAAATATTAGTTGTAGCAGGTATACTGGACTTTCTCAGTCTCTACACTAGTCAAGATTCCTCGACACCTGTTCTCCAGCACGTTTGACTCCACCAAATAAGAAATACTTCGCAGTGGTCACATCTCTCAAGAATCAGACCTCAATAAATTTGCTTTCTAACAACCACTGGCTAAATTACACATGCAAGATTAATTTACGGCGTGTTTTGACTTGAGTGGTGTACATATTTTGTGCACGCTACAGAACCATTACTCAGATTGTTAGACTCTCAAAATGTGAAGTCCCGTAAACTTAACGTCCAGGTTGTTTTATGTAGTTCCCCTCAAAATCGTCTTTGCAGTGTGTGGTGCAACCTGTAGAAGTGCTTTTCAGTGGATTGGCAATGTAAAGCTGGATTGTAGATTTAAAATTTATTTGTACGTTTTACAACATTTTGAATGAATCTTCCATTCACTCGTTAGATTTTTATTCCTCTCCTCGCAGCCAGTAACGTGGGGAGTCATCGTCGTCAGATCCCAGACCTACTGGACCAGAGTATCCAGATCAGCTCACAGTGCTTCGTCATCACAGCTGACAACCGCTTCATCCTTCTGTGTGGCTTCTGGGACAAGAGTTTCCGGGTGTACTCCACTGACTCAGGTACTGTACATCTCTAGTCACGTTGCCCAGAGAGTCTTCATAACATTGAGAAAGTCCCCAAATAAAGCTGTTTTCTCAATATGTTCATGCTAGTTTGAGAATCAAACATTTACATCTTTGTACTGAGAGTGTCGACTCTGAGTATAAGATTTCTCAATAGAAAATGCAGCTTATTGCCATAAAATATGAAAACCACATTAAATTAACTTATGAGGTAATAAAACTTTAGCATGATCCTCAGGCTCTAAGAAAGTAAGCTCATCAGTGTATTTGTTGTTTTGTCCAATACCTTTGTATTATAACATTTTTACATCTTTAATATTGCTAATTCTCATATACCACACAGTCTACAGTCTCTCCTGTTTGTTAAACCACAGACGTGCACTCTGCTTCCCTGGGCTGTGCTGGACTCGATTGTACTGTAGCCGTCCCAGTGCAGTTGTGAATTTACGCAATTACTTGTTACAGCATGTCTCTTTTAATTTTCTCTTATTGTTGGCCTGGTCAAAGCATGCGTGTCAGCATTTGCTTTTGTGGCCTCATTTCACCTAAACTCAAACTGCATTTTTTTTTCTTTGAGCACAAAACTCCAAGAACTGGAATTGTAAATGATGGGAAAAAAAGCTCATATAAATAATGTATTGCTCAGTATATATATAACTATTATATATTAGTATAAGTATGCTTTGGTACTCACCAAAGTGGAATATTGGATCTTTTTGTGTATAACCTATGTATTTGAAAACAAAATCTTACATTGACTTAGCCTTAGTCAGAACTTTAACCTAAAGCTTTGCCTTAACCAACCTATAACCAAGTCCTCAACCTAAAATTCAATAGTTTCTTTGCATTTTCTTCCCAAAGGAAGCATATATCCTCACAATGCGACTGTGCTAGGAGATTTTTCCCCACAACATAAGTAATACATGCTGTGGGCGCACACACACACATGCACACGTGCAGGGAGACGCTATCAGGTCAGGGGTCTTAAATGAAACTGTCTGAAGCTTCATCTCCGTACCTCGCTCCTCAGTTCTTCTCCTCAGCCTCATTCAGAGTCCTGCTTGCATCTATAAAACAGAGACTGATTCAATTTCTACAGGCCAAGCCCTCCCTCTGTTGAACGGAGGAGGGAGGGATGGGAGCGCAGAGATAGCTCTATTGTGCGACTGCCACCGGGGTGTACGAGTGGAACGTGAACACAGTTTAATCGCACACACACTCAACAGCTGCCACCGTGGTCCCTAAAGCCCCCAGGTTAAAGGACTGAAGGATTTTATCAATTACAAGACTTGATTGGTACACATGCACAAAACACATAGCCTCATACGCCTGTGTGCACACATATCCAATTTAATTTATTTGTGCCTGTGCGGGTGTGTGTGTGTGTGTGTGTGTGTGTGTGTGTGTGTGTGTGTGTGTGAGTGAATGAGTGTTCAGTATGAGGTGCATGGTAGCCATTACTGCTGCAGCCATCATTACTTATTTTCAGTGTTTATAAAGATGTCAAACATTTTACATCTTTGATGTCTCTGTTCTTCCTATTAGTCAATAACCCGCCCAGTTTAATAATAATCCACATCTTTTTGGTGAAATACAGCTTAATTGTCTAATGGACAGTGATTTGTGAATCTGACACCCAGACAGAAATGTCATGTGTTGCAAACTATCCACTGTTTGACTGCAGAGGTCACACTTTGAGGAGTGTAATGAGTATTAGACAGTGGAGCTGTGGTCTGGAAATCTGACAGCAATTAGCTTCTTTATATATACACATGGAGCTCACTGCATGTGCAGGGACACACACACAGACGGACACACTCATGCACAGAGTTGGAACAAATATTTATTCTTGTCTGGGAATTAGTTGAAGTCTGATCTTGTAGAACAATTAGCCAAGCAGACAGATGGTCAACAAACACATGGTGGGAAGTTCAAAAGAACCTTAATGCAGCAATAAATTCATATTTATTTTCTGTGATTAAAGTGCAATACAAAAATATTATCACAATCAGATCGCCTACGGTGTTCATCTTTTGTAATATATTTACAAGTGTGCAGTTCCCTTCTTGTTTACAGTGGAATTAATATTGACACGTGTATATTTATGTGCTTTTGTAGGCAAACTGACTCAGATAGTCTTTGGACATCGGGACGTGGTGACGTGTCTGGCTCGCTCTGAGTCGTACATCGGAGGAGACTGCTACATCCTGTCAGGCTCCAGAGATGCCACCCTGCTGCTGTGGTACTGGAATGGAAAGCACAGCAGCATTGGGGAGAGCCCGGGCAGTAAGTACACAGGCAAATCGACAGCCGTAATGCTCGCACGCACTCACGCTCGCACACACACGTGGGGATTCTCTGAGTGCTCACTCGCCCAGACAGTTGTGACTGTGTGATTTACGGCCTCCCTCCGTAAAGTAACAACTAGTTTTGTCTGACCAGGCCAGGCCTGCTGCATAGAGATTGGATTTCGCAGCACTGTCACACCAGGAACAGTTTTCGATAATGTGTTTGGGATTGTGTGTGTGTGTGAGAAAGAGAGAGAGAAAGAGAGAGAGAATCTGTCTTTAATGTGAGTGAAAGTTGGGGCCATTTAAAGATGTTAACTGTGATGTTGGGGATCGTTGGCCAGCACATGAAAGTTCACCACCATACAAGGGCCACTAGGTCACGCTAGTCGATAAAAGTGAAAAATGTCTTGGGCCTCCCTTATGTTGCCGTAACATATGGCATTAGCTTTGATCAAAGCATCGCACTTTCTTTGCTCAGTTCTTGGCCTCCTTCGTGCTAATTTGGTCAGCTTAAATCTGCCTATGTGTTGTGAAGTGATCCATAAGAAATGGGCTGAAATTTATGACAAATTGTGATTTGGTTAATAAGCCACATTGGTGTTTGATTTGGGAGACAAGGCACAGATGATGGTTTATCACTTACCTCACATACGTGGATTTTGTACCTAAGAGAAAAGCTTTTTTTTTTTATTCCCAAAGGTTAGTTCATTGAGATTTTCAAATGTTTTATAAAGAAATGAGAAATACTTAAAAACTGCAATAAGTACATTTCAATTTCGATATTAAAAAAATGTTGAACAACATTTTTGTTAGAGCATAACAAGTGCAACAACCTGATTACATTTATTTATAATAATAACAATACATTTTCTAAAGAAGATTTTCATGATCCTGAGATTCGTTACACAGATGAAAAATACAACCACCAATGAAATTATATTCAAAGTACATTCTATTAGTATTTTTTTTCCCAGAATTTGTTACATTTGATTATTGTAAGAGTACAAGGATTGTGTATTCCATTTTACTTCGTATGGATTTATTTAATTTTTAAATACCTAAAGAGCGTCTGAGCGTATGTACCCATGCATGTGCTGTACATGCTGTAAGTGTGTGTGTGTCGCTCTAACCTCAGTCAGCGCAGTGCCGTTACCACACTGTAGCTAGTGGAGCAGACAAAGCAGTCTTCTTCCCAACTCCTCACCACCACAATGTGATGCTCCATTGCTCCAGACCGCAGGAGGCTCCCCCAGACATGAAGCCGTGCTGTACACACACACACACGCTCGCTCAAAATACATACAGACAGCAGACTTGTCTTTATTCCTCTTCCAAAAACTGAAACACTTTCAAGTCTCGTCATGTACTTGTATGCATGCGTGCACGCAAACGCGCGCACATTCCTTCTCCTGCACAGTGCTTAGCGAATATCCCACACACTTCATAAGCTTGACACAAATGCCTCTGAATGGCTGATATGCACATGTACACATTGACCTATGCACACTTGCCTGCTGCAGGCATGTGGTGGTGGTGGTGTAGAGAGATTTCACAGACACCACTGCCATCTGCTGCCCACAGCCACTCATAAGTGATATCAGGTATGTTTTTATTTTGGTAAATAGATTGTAAATAAATAAGTCACTTCCAAGTTAAAAAATCACTTCTTTTACCTGTAAACAAAGTGCTGTTGTTTATGGGAAAAAATGTGAATGAGTCACCGTGTGATTGTTGTAAATAGAAAGTTCTGAATTCACACACTGAAACCTGCTCAAACACTTTCTGTTATGTTTCCACGTCCTACAAACGCAGACGCACACACCTTCTCCGCCAGCGCAGAGCGTTGGTACTTCCTCAGTGCCGAGCTTCGGTCGTATGCGAGTATAAAATTGCCATCAGATGTGGCCCTAACTCAAAACAAATGGCAGGTAGTGGCTCCAAAGGTTAACTGATACAGCGCGATATCAGCTTTATTGATCTGCTCTGAACAAAACCCGACATCGTGCTTTAATCCACAGGCTTGTAGCACACGGGTTGGCTGTTCGTGACGTGCAGGACGTCAGTTAAAGCCGTCAAATGTAGATGTTTGGGTTGCTGACCTCATGTGAACTGTGTATTTTCAGACTGGACAGGACAAGTGGAGTTTAGTGAGATAAAACCGTCAACACGCATGAAGGTAGTTACTAGTACACAGGGAGTTAGTTTACTTTTGGATACTTTCCAGTTTTGTCTTTCATATATATATATATATATATATATATATATATTTTGCTTTCCTGTTTTTATTGCTTTCAGGTATAATTATTACATGTATGGATTTGATGGTCTGTTTTGAGTTTGTCTGCTGCATCCGATAAAGGTTTAGCAGTAGCTTTTGTGGAAACAAGTATTATTAATAAATAAAAGCCTTATTAATAAATGTTATTATATTCATTATATTATTATATTATATTAATCAATTATATATGTCATATAATTTCATTAAAATAATAATCAACCTCCTAAAACTTGAGGCAAATAAGAAGCCAACTGCGATTCATTTCTGAATTGGTCAGTACAGTATATCACTTTTTTTAAAACTTTTTTAAAAATACTCGATGGGTTGGTGGAATTTACTGTATGAAATTACTTTTAATTAGAGTCTTTTTATACTTCAGATGCTCTTCTCTGGGTTTGGTGTTGGTACACAGAAGGTTAAAGTATTTCAACATCCATGATGAGTGTAACTGCCGTATGTTCCTCTTTTGAGCTGAACTTGACCTCTACATGTAGAAGAGGAGGTCATTAAAGACGGGACCCCCCACTCTGAGACATGAAACCCTAACGAACTCTACTTTTCTGCTTTCCAGTTCAGGGATGCTGCCTCACTACTGACCACCACACACACACACACACACGCACACACACGCACAGCTGTGCTAAACAGCACAGTTCCTCTATTTTCACGCTACAGTAGGATGAAAAGTTAGAGCACAGCATCTGTTTACCATTAATCTATCCCCATTTGTTTAAAAATAATTACATGTAATATATTTTAATAAGGGCAGGAAACTCCGAACGCAGTGCAAGTGTGTGTTTGTGTGTGACTCTGTACATGTGCTGAAAGACTGAGCAGACAGACAGAGAAGTAAAAGGTGATTTTTGTTTTGTCGCTCGCCCTGACAGCTCAAACCAAAACAAAATCACACAAACTTCATGACTTGGACCATAACTTACTCTCGCTCGCTCTGGCTCTGTTTCACTCTGTTGAACGCAGAAACATCTGGATTCAGTGAAGGCCGTCAGGGGGGAGAAGGTTTTAAATATAGGGAGAAGGCGGTGGGTGACAAGTGCTAGAAAGGGAGAGTGAACGAGGGAAGAAATGTGTGTGTGTGCAGGATAACCCGCTCAAAGTTTGTTACAGCACGAATGCATCCATATTCTGTAAAATAACTGGTAAATAAGCACATTTTGGGAGGCTCTCATTATTTTTAATTTCTCTGTGTTAAACTTGATTGTTCATAAAAAATTTTACTAATGATTAAACGTCTCCATCTTCCAATTCTAGCGCTGCCTAATATTCATAGTGTATATAAAGATCTTTGCACACACCCTATGGTCTATGGAACAGAAGAATACGCAGAATGTTGCTCCCTCTAGTGAACGAATGAGGAAATACACGGAGTAAAGTACTGAACTGTTCGATGTGTGTTTTCCCAGCAGAGTTCACTACACCGAGGGCCATCCTAACAGGCCACGACTGTGAGGTGACGTGTGCAAGTGTGTTTGCGGAGTTGGGGCTTGTCATCAGTGGCTGCAAAGGTGAGGTCGTCTGTCTATGATAATGTGCAAACTGTGAATTATTATTAAAAATTATTGCTGAAGTATGTATTGCCGTACAATAGTGGTGACTTGAGGGAGCTAAAATGCAAAGAACGCATGATGTTCATATACACACTGTGTACTAATATGAGATAAATATGACGTGTGTATGTGCAATGAATACAGATTTACATAGATAAAGCTCTACACTCAAATAAATGCATTCTTCACACCAAGAGTCATGAGAAAAATAAATTCAGCTTCTCTTGTTATCTTGTCCTACTCCGTGGATAGAGGGACCTTGTCTGATCCATTCCATGAATGGGGACCTGCTGCGGACCCTGGAGGCCCCAGAGCAGTGCCTGCGGCCGCGCCTCATCCAGTGCTCCACTGAGGGACACTGTATGATCTACTACGACAAGGGACAGTTTTGTCTTTTCAGCGTCAATGGAAAACTGCTTGGGCATATGGAGGTGGAAGACAGCATCAAGGTGAGGACACGTGCATGTCTGCGTGAGCTGTCCTGTGAAAGCGCATTTGCACATGTACGTCTGCAACACGTCAGAATAGAAAGCTCTTACTGATTAAAGGCTTTTTACAATTTGAGATCTGAGTAAGGGCGAGTCTCCTCTCGGCAAATCGTGGCTACACATCTCTTTTATTCCGTTTCACGTGCACGCAGCAGAGGAAACGGTCCTTTTGATCTACAGCCCTGTTGTCGGGTCATGTTGCATCGACGGCAGTGGGAGAGAACATTCCAGAGGAGTGGTCAGCTCTGGACACCAACACCATTAACTAAGCTCCAGCACAGGATGACACATTCCCCATTTCCCCCATTTCCTCCCTCACGTTTAGAGTGACACTAGATAGTGGCTACTGCCTTTGGTTTCCCGACCCGTTGCTTCCGGTTTGGCCTGGGAAATGTTAGCCAGCTCTGACAGACAGCCACACGCCTGTTTCCCATTAAGGAACGTTGTGTGCAGGATCCTCCTGAGCAGCGCGCTGCTGCACAAAGCCACAACTGTAATATAATCTAAACACAAATATAACGTGTAGATGTTGTGATTAGTTAGCACACACAGGCAAGTACTGAGTGAGAAAACTGGGCATGCTGCTGTTTTTTTTTTTTTTGGAGCATTTTATTTTGTCTTTAAAAGCAACTGACGTGCAAAGCTTTGTATTTTTTCTGGCGATCCCTCTAAAAATGTAAAGTCATTATTTAAGAAGACTCCTCTGCTGTTGTAAATTCCAGCCATGTCAGATGACATTAAGAAAATCTTAACACCCCCGGCTGAGGCTGTAAGAACCTCAACCCTCTCTTAGCTCCACCTTTCTGGCCTGACTCTCCCGCAGTATTTAGTGCACTCGTGTACATACCAGAATCAATCTTCTTAGCCCTTGGAGCCTCGACACAGTATGACTCCAGGATAAATAAGTGTTTGTCCTGGCCCGCAGCATCCACTTAGAAAAAGTGAGACTGAGAAAGAGCTAGAATGTATGCGCTGTGAATTTATATGGTCCTGGAGTCAGAGGTTAGATGACGGGCTAACAGTCGGCATCCTGCTCTAATAGCAGAATCGAGTGACGGCAGCCATGCTGAATGGATTACACTCTTTTAAGTACTAGTATAACTCAGGCAGTGTAACCATTCCAGGAGGGTTTTTTTCATTGGCTGCATCCATGTAACGGGGGGATTAACAGCATCATAAATTCAACTTTTTACCCTCCCCAGCCCCAGAATCCACCCACTGTTCCATGAAAGAAGTAGGAAATATGGGCATTAAAAGTGCATGTGTTTCCGTGGAGTTATATTTTAGTCATCCGAGCCCTGGTAGCCATCTTGGCCCCTATAGAGCCATCGGCCATCTTGTTTGACCGCCCAGTGGCACAGGACTGATTTATAATGTCTGTCTGTAGCCTCCTACCTGCTGAGGCTGACGTGTCTGCCAGCTCTCCTGCCTCCTGCTGGGCTGTAGTAAGGTCATGGACTTTGCTAGCAGATATACAAATTGCATTAATGCAACATAGCGACTGGTAAAATATTGCACTTCGTAAGAGTCTTTTTTTTTTCTCTCTGCTGGTACTGTGGACTTTACACGGTTATTTGTCAAAATATGAAGATGTTTACCCCTGACAGTGGATTAAATGACTGTAGGATCACAATTATAATCCAAATTTGCACTTTGCCTCAGTCATTTCTCAGGTAATTGTTTTGGTTTTATGGTCATAACTTTTTTTTTTTTGATTGCTTGAAGCTGCTGCTTTTAATTTGAAAGCTCTGATGAAACATTAAAGCATTAAATAATATGCGAAGATAATGACTAATGGTAAATATATTTTTTTAACACCGGCTAATTTCCCTGGAGTTCCCCAGGAATGAGCTAAAAGACGACCTGCCTCGATTTTCCCTGACAAACGTGGTGATGTCACGGTGTGTTTTGGCTTCACTTGCTGCCCCCCAGCGGCCAAACAATCCGACCAGTGCCGCTTTAAACGTGCTGTTTTTAACATAAGGCCCCTGTTTCTTAATAGGTTTAATAATTACTACATTTTGCCATTTACTTGTTTTCACTGTCCTGCACCTCAACTGCAATATTCCATATTTTTATTGTTGTTGTCAGACTAACTCTGAATGGTTATACGCGAGACGGTTACTGTACACACAAAGCCGACCCACACCACACAAATCAAAACAGCGCTGCACTCAGTCATGCTCCATTCCCAGCCATCTCGGATGGTGATCTAACTTTCCAACTAGGCTGGACTGGTTCCCTGGGCC
Organism: Channa striata; assembly: GCA_033026295.1. NCBI lineage: Eukaryota > Metazoa > Chordata > Actinopteri > Anabantiformes > Channidae > Channa > Channa striata. The sequence goes on along the minus strand of CM065188.1, from coordinate 9,623,548 downwards.
TCACGCCAGCATGCAGCATGCAAGTGCATCATTCTGTGTGTCCGCTCGTCTGTGAGAGCACCTCCACATGTGAGTTCACATGCACACTTGGAGTGTGTGCTTGATGAGAATGAGAAACAGGGCCCCTCATTCAGTGTGGTAGGAAATTCCACTGTTTTTTATACAAAATACTTGCTTAATTTAGTCTCTGCACTTTTTTTTTTCTTTTTACAATCCAGTGTGTACTTCTCTTGAAGGGTTATTTATGTTTTCCTTACCAAGTCAACTTCCTGAAAATGACTTCAGAACTGAAGTTTAAGTTTCATTTTCCCATTTAATATGAGCTTGATTCAACACACATGCTGCTGATGATTGAAGCCTCTTTTGCTGAATCACTCAAAGCAGTTGCAGCTGAAAAACGGCCGACTTCAGTGTCACAAAACCACAAACGTGAAAAGCTCTGAATTAGTGTCATTCGCCGCTTTTAGAACTCACATTGTGCCTCGTCATTTCATCAGCTACGGTTACTTGTTGATTGATGCTCCTGACTGTTTCAGTTTCAGCTTCCACTATGCACTGAGCCCGTAATAGACTCCAGCACATGACTTGATTTGTGTACGTCTAATTCCCCGGGGGCCCATTCAGCTGCTACAGTTTGCTGGAAAAGCAGATGAGACAAGTAAATCTCCAAGTCTCACTGTGGGGAGCCATCTTTGTTGCATGTCCGGGTCTGTGTACAGAAAGCCTCCAAGGATGGCGGCAGTGACCTGGGCTCTTTTGTCGGGTCACATGACCTCGCAGTATGAGCTTTGCTCTGACATGAGAGATAAACTGGTCCCAGATCACCGGCCCTATTCAGAGACAATTTATGCTTGTGGGTCCAGGTTGAATAGCTTTGCTGTATTATTTTTTTCTTTTTTTGACAAATGGACTATTAACATGTGTTCAAACAAGTCCAGCAGTGAAGTCGCTGAATCTCACACTGTTCAGTGCTTCACATTTATGAAATTATAACAAAGCCTGGCTTATTTCTCTCTGTAAGGAATGTAGCACCGATGGAAAATTCTTCAACTTATCAAAACAAAAATGCCATTTTTCTTTTTCTCGTTGGCAGACGATGCTTCTGAGTCGTGATGGTCAGTACATGCTGACAGGTGGAGATGGAGGTGTACTCTCTGTCTGGCAGGTCCACAGCCTCAAACAGCTGTTCACGTACCCTGGCTGTGACGCAGGAATCCGCTCGATGGCCATGTCCCATGACCAAAGGTAACAGCCATTTGCATATTCTTATTCCAGGCCATTACCTGTAAATGTAGCGTGACTGATCTTCAGTTAAAGGTCTGCAAGTATAAAAATACCTACTGTGTTTAAAACAGTGATGTTTTAAAAATCAAAATGCATTCGTTAACAAGTAGCAGCCAAAAACAGCCTTTTGGTGGCTAACAATTAACCGTTAACATTTCTGCATATACAATGATCAGCCACAGCATAAACATCACCTTGTGGTTTTAATGATGTGGCTGTTACTGAATTACTTTGCTAAGTTTGACTCATCATTTTTTTTTATAACTCTTTAGCATTAACTATTATTCTAGAACTGTGACCTGTGAAAACAGCATCCTCCTTTTTTTTCTTTATGTAATGCAAGTTATCACATTTTATTATCACATGAGTAATACTGCTGCTGATGTATAAATATCTAAGCAGTATTTTAATGGTGTGACTATTCGAGTAACGTGTGAAACGTAAGTCCGAGCCCCTCACTCTTTACATTTTAGACTTTACATGACTACAGTGTTTTTATGTGAATTATAAATCGTCATAACTTGAGTTCACTCTGTTCATACACAAAACCTCATGATGTTCCCTCCTAACTCCTCTAAGGTGCATCATAACCGGCATGGCGTCTGGAAGCATCGTGCTCTTCTACAACGACTTCAACAGGTGGCACCACGAATACCAGAACAGGTACTGAGCCGAAAACCGAAGCAACTCGACTGACAGATCCAAACTGTTCCAAGTGTGAACTCTTCTCGAAGGCACTCTTCTGTCTACATCCTGAATGTAACTCAATTAAAGATGGAAAAATCGGTCCTGTTAAAGTAAGAAGATTCAAACTATTTTTTAAAAAGGGCATTGCTATATTTTGTAGACCAGATAGAAATTTTTCATATAAATCATAGGGTGGGGGTTACGTTACTGTACGGTCAAAAAAAAAATTAAATCTATTTTTAGCTGTAAGAGTCTATTTTCACCTTCTCTGGAAAAGAAAATAGGGATTTGGAGGGAGCCACTGAGACCCGTTTCGTTCGAACTAAAAATCCAAATATTTGTGTACTTTAGGGTGAGTGCTTTTGTTTCTTTCTTTTTCTGTAGGAGTGTGTGTGGGGAATTATTAAGCTCTCATTCATTTCTAAAAAAAAAAAAAAAAAAGCTTTTGCCATTTTGGTAACAGAGCAAGTAGATACGAAATGTCATGAGGATAAATAAAGAGGGAATATACATATATAAATATATACCTAAATATATACTGTTTAAATGTAGTCCTTCATATTTAAAAGTCCTATTCCCTCTGTGCTTGCTGAGATTGTGCATGGCTCACTACTCATAAACCATATCAGCAGGTCTCTTACAGTATCACTTCAGACATGAAAAACACCAAACTTCCCTGCAACAGTAGTGTTAAGAGGAAATAAATGTCAGTCTCATTTATTTTATGTGTCTGCTCAATGACTGAAAGAGCACAGTGAATCATTTTGTTCTAAAATAGGAATCTTGATTAATTTCTGACTGAAAATGTGAGAATGACATAATTTAACACATACAAACGACATATCAGTGTCCAAACCAGCTTAGCATCTTCAAAGTCCTCTCTGAGTCCTGTCTCCGAAGCAGCCGACAGCAAAGTGAGATGTGCAATGAAAGGAAGGACTTGTTTCAGTCTGAGCTTCTTGCTCTTCTTTTTTTTTTTTTTAAATCACCAGAGTTGAAATGACAGAGAGTAAATAAACAGCTGATCAAGTACTGAAATGGTCCTTTTTAAATGAGCGTCCACTTAAATCTTGCATTCGGAGGAAACATTCCTTGAAAGGATGAGCTCTGGTGTGGTTTGAATCTCCAGCTATACAAATTGTTAACCAATATTTTTTGCAATTATTATGGAGTGTTTTGTGTGCAGAGTTCTGACAATAAAAAATAATTTTATAACTATTTGTGCTTGATGTTAATCCTATATTAAGTCAGGGACTCCACATCCCCCTCTAGTGGCCAGTGCCTGTTAACACGAATCACCACCACAAACAGTCTTTGTTGAAGTCTTTATTGCAGTTGTATTTTTTGCTGTTCTGCGGTTTCAAAATAGTTGGACATTAAAAGCAGCCACTCTATTCCTAAAAAACATAACTCCAGTTTGACACTGTTGGTCCATCTGTTTTAAAACTCTTCATACAAATTTCCCTTTAGAAACTGCTATGACAAAGCATATGAAATCTACTTTAACTACATATACCTAAGTTTGTGTGAAGGTTTTGTCTTGTGGGAAAGGAGCAATCATGCAGAAGTGATTAAGAGGCATGTTGAACCACTGGAGGAGTCAGCTCCACTAACACCTGCTGGGATTAATGCTGTGTCATTTCAAATGGACAAAAACAACTTAATTTTAGGACGTAGGACTTATTTTTTCAGCTGAGCTGGTTTTGGAAAAGGCATCATCAAGCTATGAGCCGTTAAGCCGGTGATGAGACACAAACCCGTCACCCTCACAGCACATTCATTCATAATGTATAAATCCAACAGATTAAAAACCAGAGATTGAAGATGTTGAGGGTGCTGACAAGTTTCATGCAGCCTAAAATACAGCGTGGTCAGTGGGACTTTAACTAGCAATTAACTAAAACCAGAATGTGTAGCTTGTCTGAGATGCTTTATGGCAATAAGCGGTTGATTAGAAACACACCTGCACTTTGGTTTCATGTGTTTGACGTGTTGCTGTTCAACTGGTGTCACGTCATGCAGGTATGAATTTAAGGGCCACGACTGCTCATACACACAAACCTTTTTAACACTACACTATATACAACTAAAGCATTCACACCAGTTAATACAGTTACAGTGAGTTTACAAAATATTCTTTCAAACCACCAAGGCAGATACACTGGGAAGTGAAGTTAAAGGGTCGGTTCACCCCCCCTGTGAAAGTTTTCTTTACGTAGAGCTATAAAAGCAAACCATCTGCCCCTCCCCTCTATACTCATAAGCCCATTGCAGATACAATATGCTATTTAATCCATTGCTACCATGGGACCTGAGATCAAGCCACATTATTCTGCCCAGCACCTCCCTGCCCCGTTCTGCTGTGCCATCATCTGATACACTCCATGATCTGCACAGAGCCTCAGGTATTAGTCGTTATCAAATTGTACGAAGGCTGCAAAACGTACATCCAACTAGTTAGAAGTAAGAGCGTTGCTCAACATCTTTTAGAGGCAAATATCTTTCCTACATGTCTGACTTTATAGCCTATCTTCAAAAAAGAAAGCTAATGGAAAAAATTTTAACACTGTTGCTTCAGGTTTTGTAGCGTGTTATGAAACCGTAACATATTGTGGCTTTAGTAGCATGAAGGTGAGAGGTGTTGCTTCAAGCACTGAAACATTCAAGTGCAACACACCAAGCATGGATGTACCATTTGTGATGATAACTGTTGGATTAGAAAGCAAAAATGGTTGTGAATCTCTGCACCTTTGTTTTGTAAACTGGATGAACTGACCCTTTAACGTGCACCTATAGGCATTTTCTCCACCCACTGTACTCTACATTATATAGTAACACTTGATACAAGCAGAGTAGCTGCTTTTATCAGGAGAACAAGGTTGTACAGGAGTTTGCTGACTGACTTATAACTGAGCCAAACCAAGACAGGCAGCTAAGCTAGCTAAATGGAGACTGCAGATATGCTGAAACACTGTCTCTGCTAAAGTAAAAAGACGCCGTGTTGGCGCGTTTGTGTCATGAATGAATATTTACAAAAAAAAAAAGCCGCAGGCAGTTGTAACTGGATAATAAATAAAGGAATAATTCACATTAATATGATACAGTAATGAATGACTTCCAGGGAAAACCACTCAGAACAGTGATATTCAATTCATTCCCTTTCTCCACATCCTCCATTAATAAATACAAACATATATACAATCAAACTTTCAGAAAACGCCTCCTACAGTATCTCTGAAAATGAGTGGAATACGAGAACAATGTGGACACAGCAGTCACTGGCTCAGTTTACAGCTACAGGAAACACTTAAAGAGGATGTTTACTCTTCACATCCTCTTCCCATGTTTAATGATACATGTGTTGAAATGGGAGGATTGGGGGGTGACACTAGGTACAGAAAAGAAACTGTTTAATATTCCTTAATAAGTTCTTCAGCAGGTAGAGGGCTGGGAGATTCATGGCAAGCAGGAGAAGGCGGGGTTGTGGATCTGGGAGGTGTGGAAGGTGGTGAGGGAAACAGGGTTGGATGGATGGAAGAAGGGGAAGAAGGCCCCTGCTTGGTTGGAGAAGGGAGAGGGAAAAAAGGTTTGATGGGGGAGACGGGGGAGGGGGAAGCCTGTTTTGTGGGGGAGGAAAGTTGGGACACTGCTGCTTTTGTTGGAGAGGAAGGAGAAAGAGAAGCTGGTTCAGTGGGAGGAAAACATGGCTGGGCTGGTTTGGTAGGAGAAGACGGGGAAGGAGAGGAGACGGGTGTAGAGGCAGGTGTGCAGGTGAAAAGAGCAGGAGGTCCAGAAGGGGAGAGGGTTCCTACAGGTAAACATGGAGCGGCAGAGGGGGATGTAGGTGATGCTCTTATTTCAGGAGGAGACAATACAAGTGAAGAAGGGACAGGGAAGGTTTCAGCAGAAGGTGAAGGGGAGAACTGAAGCAAACTTGCTACGGGGTTCTTTTCATTCTGGACGGGGGGGTTAGAGGTGGACGTGGCATCAGGCACAGCAGATTCTGGGCTCTCCGGGGCCTCAGGAGCAGCAGTGGGGACAGATGGGTCTTTCTCGGCTGAACACGGCACAGTTTGGAGGCCTGGACAACGATGGCCAGTGAGATGGAGGTTCTCCTTATCTAGAGCCGTGTTCTGTAAAAACACACAGAATAATTATCATCTGGATATTTACACAAATCTGCAGTTTAAAAAACACAATTTGGACTGAAAGCAATACTGCAGGTCAATCTACACTGAAAACCTCATGTTTTCCTGCAAACAACAGATCAGATATACAAAAAAAAAAACTTAAATAATTAACAAGTGACCCAGTATTGTTATTTGACTTATATGAACACACATGATGGAACAATCAAATGGAGATGGACACAAATAACTGAAAGATGACAGATGACAGAATGTCGAGAGTCCACAAGAAGACAAATCAGATCAAGTGCTGCCCTAAGGACAAATGAGAAACATACTTTTTGTTACAACAGAAACTGTCGTCCTAAGTCCAGCCAATAGTAGGTTAAAACAAATGCGCTTCTCATTTGCCCTTATGCTCATTCTCAGCATCAGAACAGACGAGGCGTAGCGTTAGGTGATAGTACATACCGCTGCCTTGGAGCTATGTCAGAGGGACAGAATGCAGGGAGAAGCAAAAAGGGACAGAGACTAGTCTTACTCACAGCTTCACAAAAATATTTCAACACAACAAGCATGAGGGAAAAATGGACAGTTGTTGTTCCAGCTCAGTGCTAACGTGATTTCCTGAAATGAGTCTTTACTAGAACTGAGAGGGAACAAACTTCAAAGCTTTTTGTGAGTAATTCAGACAGAGACAAGTGTCACTGGCTGCTTCAGTATTAGTACATAATGGGGAAATACAGCAGTGGTAGTTAAGTTTTATTGAAAAAAATAAGACAAGGTTGGTGTTTGTTCAACTTTCCTGAGAAGACTGAAAGTAACTTTTGTATTATTGTCTTATGTCCATAAGCATGAGCACTGTGGATTGTCCCACATTTGCCGTCTTTCTGTGTAAATAATAGCTACAGCACCACATTTGGATGAAACAGTCCCCAAGTTAGTGTTGGACACGTGACTGATAGACATTTTGTAGGTGTTTTTTATTATATATGTTGTCAATAATAGGAAAAAAAAACACCAGCCTCATCTTTTAAAATGTGCAGGGGAGTCTTTAATCCAAGGCAATAAAGACTTTCCTTTGCATCTGTCTCTGCCGGTTCAGTTGTTAACTGTGTCCACAAGGTGGCACCAGAGGAGCGTTAATGTGGATCAGAAGCAGCTTTAAACTGCTGTAGGACTGAAATACTGACAGAGAGAGGGGCAAAGGAAACAGCGTTTGCATTAGCTCGCATTATTTTTGGAAACTTGCTTTTTAAAGTCAGCGACAATGCAGTTAAACACAGAGCGGTTAAAAACAGACCATTTTCACATCCCAAGATCCCAGTAAAAGTCATCGGTGATACAGTGGATAAAGTAAGAGTGAAGGAGTAAAATGAGGGTTATGAAAAGCAGGACAGAGTTAAACTGAAGATAAGGTGGCGTGAGTGTTAGTCCACATCAGGCGGTTATCGAGAGCAGGTAGAGCAGCTGGGGGAAGAGGGACGGGGGCCTGAGGAAGGAAGGGAAGTGGGAGCGGGGGTGGGCGGTTATAGATGGAGGGAAAAGGATGAAGGGGAGGGAGTGTGCACCCAGCTCTGAGCTTCAGGCTTCCCCTGTGGTCCTGGGTCGGGTGTGAGGGAGAGATGAAGAGGAGGAGGAGGAAGTGGAAGGGGCACGCACGAGGCCGGGGCCGCGTTTACACCTCAAACTGTCAAATGAAATTTACAACAAAATGAGGCTGTTTGCAGTAAAGAGGAGGATCAAATTAAATCTCTAATCAAAGAAACTTCCCCTTCCTCCCTTTCCCTGCGGTCAGTTCACAGAGACAGGCGGAGCAGAGTGTGTGCTGGGCTGATGGGTGGTGTGACCTGATGAGGTGGGGAGTGGAGGAAGTCAAACTGTACAACAGGAAATGATGAAAATGAGGCTTTCAACAAACAGAATGGAAGGATGTGACTAACTCACTGTCCAGTCCCCATTTTTTCAAATATGTTTGCAGCGCCATAAGTCGTTTATAACTTGTATGTAAAGTCTTAGACGAAGATTGAGGACACATATTCTTGTGAGTGAACATATAAAGTGAATTTGAGGAGGCTCAGTCTTCTGTATCTGGGTCAGATGTTCACCAGGATGCTGGTTTGGAAACGTGCCAGCACCGTGTTAGCGACTTCTAAACCCACATCAATCACTTAAAAGTGCATTAAAAGTTTAAGCATTGATAAAAAACTGCAGATGAAAATCTCATTTAAATTAAAAAAAAAAAAAAACATCTCAGAATGACTGACAGACTGTAGGTTTGGTTGTGAATGTTGTGCTGGAGCTTACGTACCATGATGACCGACACACCAGCTGTGGTGTTGTTGTGCTTTAGCGCCGTGTTAAAATGCGTCTTCAGTTTACCTGTCACCTCCATTTTCATGTTGTTCTCTATGCGTACATCATCCTACACACACACACACACACACACACACACACACACAGACATGTCAAGTGGACAATGGCTTTGCACACACAAAATCTGTCCGGACGTTTAAGGACAGAAGTCTTGCTGCTCCACACGTTGTGTTACACTTCTGCACAAATACATACAAAAACAGTGGTCGAAGATACCGTGACCCAGGGGTGAGACAGGACGTCTTCTGCTGTGTACCGAGCCTCAGAGTTAACCTGCAGCATCTTACCAATCAGCTCCTGAAACGAGACACGGGTCTTGGTATTATTATTAACATTTGGAGTTTGAATTTAATATGTATTCAGTGTTGGGTTTCGTCCTTTTAATGTCTGAAAAAAAACTCTTAAAATGTTACACGTTTCATTACATCTAGGAGCCAATTCAAAACTGTCCTGCCCCCTGACAAGTGAACTAAAAATCATGGATTATTTTATGGTGGGATATAGACAGTTTTTGTTGGAAGCAGAAAACATGGGCAAGCGTAAGGATTTAAGCTACTTTAAAAAGGCTCAATTGTGAACTTCTCCAAAACTGCACCTCTAGTGAAATATAGTCAGTCTGCAGTGATCGGGACCTACAAAAAGTAGATCTATGAAAAGACAGTGTGATCCAGTAGAAGAGCGACGGTAGTTTAAATTGCTGAAAAACAGTAATGCTGGTTGTGACAGAGACGTGTCAGAACACAACGTCGGACCACGTAGCCACAGACTGGTCAGGGCGCCCACGCAGACCCATGACCACCTAAGGATAGTTACTGATGAAGTACATGGGGACTGTGGCCCTGGATAAATATCCTGCCTTCACACCTGCATGCGTTCATAACTGCAAGTCTTTTCACGCTGCGCTTGTCTGCGGTGACAGGCCACTGCAACAGCAGCGGGTTTAATTAGCAGCTTGGTCTGGCGTGCTGAGTGTGAGCTGTCACCTTAATACAAGACGCTAATTTAAAGAGATGCAGGGGTTTGTGTGTCCTTCACCAGACATCAGTGGTTAAGGGAGTGTGAGCCACATGGGTTCACATGGTGGGTGTGTGCATGTTGACACAAGCCAAGTTAATGACTTGCAATGTAAAGTATGACATGCTGTAATACAGTAACAACATCTGGATCATCCTCTGGGAAAAGGAATTATACACACACACAAAGTGACATTTGAGCAAATGTTGTCGTTAGCATTTTAAAGGGGTGTGTGTGTGTGTGTGTTTGTGCCGTCCCAACCTTGGCTGAGTCTGTGATGTTGTCCCAGTAAGGACTAGGAAAGTCAAGACGCCCTAGAAGGATCTGGTCGAACAGATCCTCCTGCCGGTTACTGTCACTGGAAAGAAATAAAAGTTGTGTTATTACACACACATACACACACTTGTATCCACACTATAAAAATCAGCAGTGTCTGTACTTCGCATGTTGCATTACACCTTTCATTATTGTGGTGCTGAAAGTCTGTGAACCCTTTAGAATTTTCTCAGTTTGCACATAAAAAATGACCTAAAACATAATGAGATTTTGACAGAGGCTGTGAATACAAACTAAGGCAACACTGGCTGGGTTTGCTGCATGAACTGCTGGTTTCAGACTATGGTCAGGATTTGGACTTTGGAGGTCACGATGTATGCCATTCTAAAAAATTACATTTCATCTGCTTTAACCATTCTTAGGTAGAAGGACTTGTGTCTCGGGTTGTTTCGTCCGGAGGCAGCAAAGCAGGCTCAACAACGATACTGCCAGCACAATGTAAAGGTTGTCACTTAACATACTGGTTCTCATTCAAGCCAGAAAGTTGTTTGGTTTCATCTGTCTAGAGGACATACATGGAAGATTTTACAGCCTCCAAGACTCACAGCGGATTGTCATCCCACCGACAATCTTAGACATTAGACTGTAACTTCACCTTTCAATGAATTGATGGGCCTCGAGGTTCACATACTTTTGACACAATTAATAAATGAATGAGGGTAACATTTAGCTCCCCGAACATAAACCTTTACTAAATGTATTATACTGAGGATAAAAACCTTCTGAATGGAGGGAAGCCGCACAAAAGGATGTAAGTGATGACACCTGCAGCCCAGATATCCACCTTCAGCCCATAACTGAGGAAAGAAAAAAAAAAGGAGGTGAGACACAGAGACAAAAGGTCAGAACCACCACTTCCATCATCCATCTGTGTTACCTATGCAGCAGACTAGGCATAAAACAGCTACGGTAAATAAAGCACAACAATTTTCATTCCATTGAGACAAAATAGTAAAAACATGGATGGTTCTCTTCAAAAAGCACATTCTCTGAAAACAATGACTAAGTGCCACGCAGAAAAGTCGAGCTTACCCGGACTCTGCTATGATTTCAGGAGCCACATATGTAGGAGTTCCACACACAGTATACAAAGGTCCGTCCACCTCTGTGGCCAGGCCAAAGTCACCAAGCTTCAGGGACTTGGTGCCATCGGGATACTCGCACACCTAAAATGTGATGCCTGATTAGATCAAGGCCACTTGTGCAGCTAAATATGTAGTGAAAAAAAAAAAGGGAAAATACTGAACATACCAGCAAGTTCTCGGGTTTAATATCTCTGTGCACGATGTTCATGCTGTGCAGGTATTTCAGAGCTCCAGCCAGGTTGTAGATCATGACGCTGGCGTCTCTCTCTGTGTACTTGGCCGAGGAGGTGATGGAATCAAATAAATCGCCTCCCTGTGACATGACCACATTTGTTACACCACACACGAGGCCGAGACAGCGGGAAGCGTTTTAGCACCAGAGAAGAGCTCCACTCTACCTTCACCAGCTCCATAACCAGGTAGAGTTCAGAGGGAGTGTCCACCTCCTCTATCAACATGATGATGTTTGGGTGTTTCACCTTCCGCAGCACAGCCACTTCATTCTCAATGAGGTGTTCCTGGAAACACACACACAAACAATCCAAGTGACTTTGTAACGTTTGCCTCAGTGCTCGGGATTTACACTGAGCCATAATGCTCATAAAAAGAAGCTGCATTGTTGCTTGACTTTGGAGTGGTGCCACGGGTGTGTGAGTCAGAGTGTGTCATTGTCTGTGTGTGAAAGTGTGAGTATAATTTGAGATAAGTCATGAATAAAACACTTCCAACCTAATCTAACAGTGCGGCATAAGAGGATCAGAGCTGTGTGTGGGTTTCACTAATGCACAGTGGAACACTAACATGTGACCCCTTCCTACATCTGTGTGTGTTAGTGTGTGTGTGTGCGTAAAAAGCCTGAAGGCAAAAAACACAGAGAGAGGAAATGGAACAAGGACATGATGCTGAAACAAGGACAAAGTGAAACCTTTCCACGGCACTTGGCCTTGTCGATGATCTTCAGCGCGAACTCTTTTCCCGTGGACCTGACGAGAAACAATGCAATTAGTGTGAACAGTGAAAACGGCACTGATGCAGCAACAACGTCTAAAAATTAAAATCAAGGGCTCACTGGAGAGCTTGGGTAATGGGGTGTTAGCTGCACGAGCCAAGTTTATACAGCGGGGCAGACACACGCTGGCTCAACAAGAAACAGAACAAACTTAACACAGGGTCAGTCGGATGAAGAGCGCTCGGCTATGTACAGCTGGAACCGCAGACGGCAGGACAAGACAATGCTGCCACAAATGTGTTCGGCATCACAAAACCAAGATTTTTAGTTACTCTTTGGTGTTTTAATGTTAATCATATTCTGGAAGTATGGGTTTTATATATTTAATTTGTTTATTTAGCCCAAAGGATTCGCACAAAACATCCAATAAGAATGTAAACATCCCTGTCTGTATTTGTACTGCTGTGTCTTCTTTTGCTTTTCAGGAGGCATCAGATCGTGTGAACATAGACACTTCACTGGCCTCTTTTCATCATCATATCCTCTGTCTTCCTGAGTTGACCCAGAGATTAAAATGCTGATAAAGTGAGCTGGGTTTCATCCATGGGACATTCCTGTCTCCACAATACCTGGACTTCAGCACTATGATGCAGCAGTTACTGCTGCTGCCAACTGGGCACTAAACATTTCCAGTCCACATGTTTGACTCACCTCTCTACACAGTCCTTGACCACAGCGAAGTTACCGTCTCCAATGACCTTCCCAACTTTGTATTTTTCCAATATGGCAGAGGCAGGCGGGCAGCGGTTGCCATTTACTGCCAAAGAGAGATGAAGGTTATATCGGGCGACAGACAAGTCGTGATTCAGTGAAAACAAGGAAACATTGGCTGAAATTCAGACTAATTTAAGGAGCCTCACAGTATGTAACTAAATAACACACCGGCACCAAGATGGAAAATAATCTTCAGCAGTCCCCCCCATAGCAGATAGGAAACATTGTTGCATCCTTACACACACAAAAGTCATTTAGTGGATCATAGAAGTGTAGTATGTGCTCACACAGCAGTGAGTATTTCACTCTCTATCGACACAAGGCTCACTCTTGTCCACTTCTGTCGGATAAGCAACTTCTGTAATGTGCCCCAACGGGGCAGGATGAGGTTGGTTTTAGTGTCTCTCTAAGCTCATGCAATAGAGCAGGTGCACTCATTCCATGTCCTCTGAGCCACGTCATTCATGTTTTCCAACCGTCCCCGTCTTACTCTACCCACTGCTCATTACCTGGATCAGTCTGTCAGAGGCTGGAAAATGAGGGTGGAGTTGGGGAAGGCAAAGTGAATTGGAAATCAGAAGTGGGTACGGCAGGGAGAGATGGAAAATATCCATGACAGTGGCTCTGAGGATCTGGGATGAGTGAATCAGACAGGAAATAGAAAACAAAAAAGCAAAGACGACATACCCTCTGGACTCAGTCGATTGTTTTGCTCTTGGTAGTTGTTCAGTGAACCGTTTACATTGGGAGAGGAGACGTGATGTGATGGAGGGATCTGCAGGACGCCAAATGAAAAAAAAAAAACTTAATAGATTACCATGGCAACCTCAGCCTTTACAAGCTCACACAAGAATAAGAAACAGCTGCTTTATTAATGGTTGGTCACTTTTGACTAATAACCTGTAGTGAACTGCTTCAAGTTAGAGCTGTGCCTCTGTGTCCACAACGTGTTACCATAAATCATCCAATGATAGCAATTAGTCCTGTTGCAATATTAACAATTATAGTCGTGTAATGACATATTGCATATGTGCTGTAATGTGAACATCTCACACGGGCCAGACAGTAAACACAGTCACATGGATTGCAGAGAATCAAAAAAACGTCAGAAACAACATGCGGTGGAAGAAATAGTTAATTGCTTTAGTTTAGCATTGGCACAGCTCTCAGACTCTCTGCAGATGTTTCTCAGGGCCAAAAACATATTGATAATGAAGTACAACATACATATATAATTTTATGCTCAATTTAAATCTGTTTTTTAATCTCATTTATAAAATTGTTTTCTACAGGATGAACCACTAACAAAAACCTTTTTAAAAAGCACATTTAAACCTGAAGTAATAATATTACTGAAATAGCAAACTAGGTGCAACATAAACTTGCCTTTCGAAGTATACAAGGTCTTAAAGCTATAGGAATATATGTTCACCATTTCCAAACGGATGACTAATTTGGTAAGAGGGTGATTCAACATCTCATCTGAAATGTCAGCTATAAACTTGTGCCACCAGCATTAAAAAAACAATAATAAAACAAATAAAAATCACAAGTTACGTTTCCATTACATAAAGTAGTTGCTTCGTACCTTGCTGCGCCTTTATGTACATTACCGTACAGTAAAGATCTATCATTAGGTCTAAAACGGGATTATTCTGGGCCAAAGTGCTTCAAGGTCTCTCTTCTGACTGGACCTTTGATAAATAATGAACTTATTAATGCGCCTTAATTTAGCCAACCAATCACCGCCACGTGAATGTGAGAGACGGCAATAATGTCAGTCAAATCTTCATTTAAAAAAATGTTTTTCTCCACTTTATTTACCAGTGAATATTGAAGCGGTCAGTAAATCGTAAATCTCTAATATCCTGCTAAATGAACGTGGCTGAGAGGAGTGGTGGCTCTCTGGGGGAGGTTTGCCAGCTGGCTGGAGCAGTTAGAAGTGTCATGGTCGGGGGCTAACACGCAGCTTACAGAAGAATCCATCAATAAATCAGATTAGTTTCTCAAACTCTACCAAAAATACACCACAAAGCTGCAGTGTGGGCTGTATGTGGCACGTAGATGTCAGCCTGTGACTCGATGCCTTGGCCTGACATAGATTTATAGCATCATTTTGCATTAAGTAGGTCAATACACTCCTGCCTTATTCTCTCCTTTAATGTCCACCGAGTGAAGCTGGACACACACGGTATGTGTCGTCTTACCTTAAAATTGGGGACGTTTCTGGGGCTGGTGGGAGATGGAGTGGAGGACTTAGTGGATTTGGGAGTTGAGACGTGGCTGCTTGAGACACCATTTACTATAATGAGAAAAACAAGTTTGGGTATGAGTGATGGCAGTGACCCAGCTTGTACAAAGGTGCCTATCTTTGTAAGCTTCCTTTCAAAGATACATCCAACACATGCTGTGGAAGATATACTGGAGCAATAAAACGTGGTGGTGGTGTTTTTACTAGGTGCGACTACCAGACACCAGCACACTGCACCTTTAAATCTGCAAAACTGCACCAATGTGTAGCTGATATATTAGCAGCAGCAGTTTCTGGTGCTTTTGTTTTAAACCTGCTGATGTGAAGAAGGTAATGACGCCTCCTACAGCCAAAGAAAAACACACATACATAAAGACAGTAGCCAGAAACAAGCAAAAAGTGCTTTTGTAACTTTTTGCCAGTGGGTGGAGAATGAATTCATCGCATGTAGGTGTTGAACATCAGGCCGACTACGTCTGCACGTGCAGTTATCTTTGTGTCAGTTTTACAGCGCATGTTGATATAATGCATCCATCAAAGGATGTGCTTCGTCTGATATTACAAAAATTATGTAAATATCACTTTACTTTATGAGCAGACTTACTGCTGGAGACATACTGTACGTTTTAAACAAGGGACAGTCACAGAACAGGGATGATAGTTTCCATTGTTCAAGTGAATCCTATCAAATACAGGTTATTGCTGCCTCTCTCTCTCCGTCTCTCACTCTCTCTCTCTCTCGCCTTCTGGCACAAATAAAGACATTATGTGTCAAACATTAACTCAGTCATAGAGTTTGCTGAGCTGAGGACAATCACATCACGTCTTCTACTGTAGGTAATTCCGGTGGTCTTCTTAAAGGAATTCCCCAAAACTTAACATGTGGCTCTCAATGTTTCTCAGTTTCGTTTAACCTACGAGCACCTCGGCTGCTCCAGCTGAAGAGTCGAGTGATGCAACCGTTCAGTGAGAGCAGGATTTAATTAGCACAAGAGTGAGTTTAATCAGTTCGAGGCTGTAAAAGTGGATTCTGCAGCAGCTGGCTCTCAGATTAGAAAGGTGTGTGTAGTTCGTAGCAGCCACGGACTAGTCAGAGACTGAAACAAGGCCGTGACATGAAAGCAGAACAAGGGCTCTGCTGTTATACATTCATCAGTCAGCTGCTGTGCAGTTTTGTCTCAGGTTTTAGACATTTGTTACAAAACACTGACCTGCAGCCTCACTGATTACCAGTGTTGTAATGTTATATAGTCTGAACCAGGAGTTACCCACAAGAAGAGGAGAACTGGGAGAAGCTGTAACAAGCTGCTTAAACCCTAAACCGCTGTAATGGCCTCACCAGCCTCACCTGGGGATTTGATTGGAGACTGACTGGTGGAGTAGTAGACAGGTCGCCTCGCTGCAGCGTCAAAAACAAGACAACAAAACACAACAGTCGGGCAGCTATAAAGCAGGTCAGAGGTCATACTGTCGAGTGCTGGCCGGCCGCGTCTCGACCGTCTCTTCTAAACCGACAGAGACGCTTATAAGAACATTAACACTCAGCACAATGTCACCAGCTCTTAGTGCAGCACAGAAATCGCCTGGTCACTCATCACAGCTGTCAGGGTTTAGGACGAGGCTGCCAAATATAAAGGTTGTTACTCAACCTGTCGCCCTGAAGTGAACTCGCTGTTACTGAGTTTTTCAGTGTGACATCAGGACATCACATAAGTTGGGTTATGCGTGTGAAACATATTTTAACACATAATATAACAAGTGACCTTTTTTAATTGTTGAATCCGGAGAAAGTGTTTTTATCCCAAAGATTTCGAATAAACAGGGCTCATACCAACTGTTTTTACCGTGTGGGTTCACAGTCTTACCTGCACCAGGGGACTTGCTCCGTCTCGAAGGTCCAGGGCTCTTGGACGTCCGATTTGGGGTGGCTGAGCGGCTGTACGATGTCTTCAGCACTCTGCATTCTGAGGATAAAACACGTTCAGGTCGACCATTGCACGTGTTAACCTCCCTCCATCAATGAAGTTAATCTGAGTTAATGTGATACTACGGATTCACCCCAACAAGCTGCTACATGTGGGTTGATTTTAATTAATACTGGTCAAGAACCGTAGTAAACAGCTTAGTACAAAGAACAGATGAATTAAGATTTTCTGAATACACTTTATGACTAAAGACACCAAACCCCAAATTGGTGTTTTATGGTTTTTACCTGGGGTTTATCCAGGGTTTCCATTCCTTTCTGATTCCTAACAAAGACAAACTTTGGGACTACTAAAGTTTTTAATCCTAACACTTTGTTCTACAGACACATGCTGGCCTGAGCAAATAAGTATGTAAATTAATAAAAATGTTCTGCAGTATAATATTATGTCTTGATGGTAACAGAAAACAATCATCCCAATATCTGCTCATTTAGTGCTGCTGCTGTAAGTGTGTGTTCAGCAAGTTCAAAACGAGCACGTTGTGATGAAGCTCGTGGCCAAAGGGGTGAGTTAGGAGGGTGGGAGGGCGGTGAGATGTGTAATGTAATGACACACAGATGAAAAAACAATGTCCATAGAAGAACAACCACGTGTCATGTGGAATATGTTCACCGTGCTTTTTATCAACAGATACATGTTTCCCTCACTGATTTACAGTTTTAGCTCCTGCATGAAACACAAACGGAGCTTCTCCGACATTATCCCCTTATACTCAGAGAATTTGTTACGTAAACTGAAGCTACTAAGCTTTAGTACAAAAACCAATAATAACTGATTTTTCTACATAAATATTCTTTCCGTGTTCCTGTGGCTGTAGAGTCTAGAGCTCTTTAGAAAAAGGAGGAGCAGCTTCGGCACCTTCAGTAGAGAGCACAGTGTGCCGTTTTTGTTCCGAGACCTAATTCTTAAAAGTGGAGCATGGGTGTGTAAGTGGGACAAAAGCTCCAAACTATTCCTGAATTTAAGCAATAACTCTTTCTGTGCACCCGGTAACACAGTATGTGGTAGGATATGCCTCCCTGTTGTTAGCCAACCTGACAAAACCAAAAAAAACATTATGCAGGATGTCAATACTTAGCACTGTTACTGAAATAAACTAATAATTCCTTCCCTTTGAGGTTGTCCATCTTTGTCAGGGTTTTGCACTGACAGTGAATAGATCTGCTGGTGGAAAGAGGTCATATTGTGTCTGTGAGCTCTCAGACTTTTAATGTTTACATTAATGGGGCAATGGCAGAGGGTGTGCCTAATATATCGGTCCCTCTAGGATTTCACAGACCTGGTTTTGATCGCTGTGTCCCAAAATGACGAATTTTGCAACAGGTTTCTCTAAAATAAGAAATGTTGGTGCATGTTGCAAAGTTTTTTATGATGTTTTTAACTGCAAGGTTGAGCAGAGTTCCCTGACGATTGACTGAATTAATTGGTGCGATCACAACTACAAATTCCTGGAGGGACTGATAACATGCACAAAGAGTAGAGAACATAAACACAAAGAAAAGATTGGAATTTATATTGAATGAAAAGAATGCAACCTCTGTTCCATATCTGACAGCACTGATGTGTGTGTGTGTGTGTGTGTGGGCATGTAGCCTTCTGCGGACAAATGATGTTTCAATACCATTGTTTTGAGGACATTTTGGTGTTGTGAGGAGATTTTAGCTGGTCCACAAAACTTCAAAAGGCTTTTTGAAGGTCAAGATTTTTTTTATGGTCAGGGTTAGAATTAGGTTTGGTTAGGGTTAGGCATTCAGTTGTGATGGTTAGGGTTAGGGGCTGGGGATTGCATGTGTGTGTGGTACCGGTGCTTTTCCACACAAGTCTAACTACTAAATACACAGTTTTCAAATATTAAAAATGACTTTCCACATTATAGATAAACAAATCACATATGCTGGACTTTAAAAGGACAAGAGAAGAATGGTAGGGAAGGAGTCTAACCACAGACACACACAGAAGGACACAGATGTGTAGTTAGTCTTAGTCAGGCCTACCAGTCATAAACGCTGTGGACGCCTTACCACTGTGATCCAACACAAAGTCATCCTGGGCATAACGGTACTTCTCAGGGCCACATGCGATAAAAACATCGTCGTCCCCAAAGAACTCCTGCAGGCAGGTAATCTGGAGGAGAAAAGTGAGCGATGGACGGGATCTTTATCAGCTGTACATGAATAACTGCACTTTTTGCTTATGTGAAATCATTTCTTCACTGCATGCAGGCAGCTCACACTTTGGGATTGTGTATGCGACTGAGTGAACGGCACGTGGCAAACACAGACACGGAGAGGTCGAAGCAGCCTGACAGCCAAAATACTGCAGAGTCATGGGGGGGAAGCTTTTCAGTTTGTCTTTGTGCTCCGGGGTAATTCGTCAAACTGTGCTCGTCATTTTCTCTGCAGCCCCATGTGCATTCTGTTTTACACCCACCACCCAGCCCTCGAGAAAGGAAGAGGAGTTACTTCTAAAGTAACACACACACACACCCAGAGAAACTGTATATGCGCACAGATTATTCCTCTGTTGCTGTAGGTGGACAAGAAAGTAGACAAAGGAGGAAAGGATCTGCTCATTATCCCACCCCCACCACACGTAAGTGCACCCACACACTGGCAGGCATATGCACTGTATGTGCGCACACACACACACACACACACACACACACGAAACAACAGTAAGAGGAGGAGGACAGCGTGGCAGAAGATTGTGGGCAGATGGATCCTCTAGGGGGGTTTGGGGGCTGACACAGTGGGGAAAAGTGTGTGTCTGCGTGGTGTGTGATTAAACCAGTAGTCTAGAAAAGCTAAATGGTCGCTGAAGAGCATCTCCACAGTAAAATGAAGAGGCGGAGGCTGATAGAAAAGGAAACAGAAGTAGAGGAGGAGTGAGAACTCTGACAACTTAAATAGCCAAAGAGTACTATTTAACACCCCGGATATGTAGCATTCAGTAAGCCAGAGCTCGGTTACACATCGATTAATAATGGAGACAACTACTCACATGACACTCATGCATGGCCTACATTCAAATTAAGAGACAAAAACAGGACGCAGGATCAGTGACATCCTCATAAATGGGTGTCCACACTGAGCTGTGGTACATCATCATGCTGGCATAGCTGGAGTGGATCTCATTCTTTATGTAAGGCAGCTGACAGCTACCCTGTCAGGGTGCACGTGTTAGAATCACCATAGCAACAGCAAGAGGTATGCGTCAGAAGTGGACTACTGGTCCAGTGCAAGCTAGCAGGGTGTAGACATGTAGATTAGATAACGTTTCTTGTTGACCTCTGACCCTAATTCACAAAGCGCTTTTGTCTAGTTTGTTTTTAGTGAGTATTTTTCCATTCACTCAGCAAACTATGTCGATATACAGCCCACAGGTCATTTGTCTGAGGACAATCTGAGACAGCAACACAGGGACTGCTGAGGTGAGCACTGTCCCCTGGCAGTAAAAGCACTGCCTCTAATGAAATCAGCAGTTGGAGGAAGCTGGCAGAAGCCTACGAGTGTTTTGACATTTGGGGAAATAGTTATGCGTCTGCTGGCTCAGGGAGACGTCCACCCGTCCACCCTTTGTGCCCGCTCATCCTGTTCAGGGTCGCACAGAGTTGGAGCCTAACCCAGCTGTCGTTGGTGGGGAGGCAGCGTATGCTCTGTAAGGTCACAGTCTATGTCAGAGGTTCTCCTCTCCTCAACTTTTGCTTCAAGTCATTTGATACAGCGTGACGACAACAAACCAGGCCGGGCATTTTAATTTCTGCACAAAAACAAACATTCATTTGAATCCCAATTTCTGCTCCAAGAGCTCTTTGCCAGCTTATCTGAGCAGGCCTGCGGCAACAGACTTGGTGTGAAGAAAAGATATTTGGGTCTGGAATATTTTGTGATGTGTTCTCATTTACTTTCACCTCTGCAGGGTTAGTACTGCTGTGGCCTGGTGATAAAGTACCATCAGCTGGTCAGTGACACCCAGGGGGGCGCAGTGAAGTGCAGACAAATGGTGCCTATATGAACAGGGTTATTAAAGGCAACAATTCAAAAAAGCAGGTCAAGCGCTCGAGAATGACAGATAATAAAATGGTGGTTTATTTTGATTTAAACTTAAAAAACTCAGTTTTCAAACTGCTACATTTTCAACTTCTCGGGCAATAGTAAATCTGAGAAAAACAAAAGTGACTTACTTATTTTGTGATCAGTCATTGTCGGAATCTATAATAGTCTGAAAAGTATGAAGCAACTGCTTTATGCATGTAAAGAAAAACTAACCAAAACACTGCGTAAACATTTGGCCACCTGCAGGAGGTGAACACAACACTGGCTTGTATTTTAGCTCTAGTTTTGGCCTCTACCAATCCATGAAGAAACATCTGGCTCTTCAGCTGCTGTTCATGGCTGTTCGGTGATGGGCAGGTGCTGCAGTCAGCCTGGGAGTGAACATTTTAAAATTGAATACGGACCAAAATAACAAATTATATTTGTTCTGACGGAGATCTTTAAAATCCGCTAAGCTCTCAGTAACTCGTCTTATCGCTGTCGGTGACGGTTTGATGGCTCCTGGCTCTGTACGCTGGTTTCTCACCACCCTAGTTTCATGCTGCTCTAGTTTCCTATTGCTGGCCTGAAGTTGGCATCACTTCACCTTGCACATGTCACATCAAACTGAAAATGTTCTGCTGGTTGCTGTACGAACAATTTATGCAATAAAATATAAAATGCTGTGACATTAACATGTTATGACATTTGCAAATTCAACATGAAGAACATGACACATAAAAAACCCTGCTAAACATACTGGGCAGAATGTGAACAAGCAGTAAAGGCTGTTTTACTTAGAAAATGCAGAAGATTATATAGCACAGGGTAAAGGCGTAAAGGAATGTCGGACTGCTGTTTTTCTTTGCTCCTGTCAGCCAACAACTGCCAGGATAAACAGCCAGTGGCACTCCGTCGTCAGCACTGTCCTGCTAAGGCTTGTCTAAGCCAATCAGCGAACTGTTCACAGGGTTCTGTGTGAGCTGGGTGACACTTCCAGAGGATAAAATACAGTCTGCCCTCCAAGATGTGACACTCCTGTCGTATGTCTGACCTTGTCCTCCCCATCAGTCTGTGCGTCCTGTGTACTTCCTGCTGCACTTTCTGCCCTGTTAAGCTTGGCGATCGAGGTGTCGAGTGTGTGCACAAGAAAGTCTGTTTACTTGGCCAATTACAAACCTCTAGCTCTTAATACCATTTGAACAAAAAGTGCAAATGTGAAAACAAACCAATAGATAAATTATGCCTTTACTTTGCTTGTGAGAAAACTTTGAGACTAGAGAAAGACCAAAAAAGAGACACACATTGCAGTGGAAGCCTGCGTCATGATGGTCGACAGGCTGATCACTGTAATCATTAGGAAACATCAGCACGAGGCAAATAAAATTGGTGGTTAAAAATAAGACAGGAAGATCTCTGCCTTTTGGCTTGGGGAAGGTCAGCCTACACAGGCCTCCTGCGGTTAGATTGGAAACAAACTTTAATTGTAACCGTTACTTGGGAACGTGCAGATTTCTAGACGTCTATTAAGGATGTCAGGGGAAAGCCCAAGCTGAAGCCAACCATCTTATTAACTCTGAACTCTTACTTTCAGACAGAGGCTGCTTCCGCAGACTGTTTAAGTCGTCTGGATTAGAGCAGTAAATCTCAGGCACGTGCCAGAGCCAAGACGAGGCAGTGGCTGCACGAAAATGAGCACCGAGAAATCTAAGCTCGTCATTAACTTGCTACTTTAGATTCAGCACACTGCAGATGTTACAGTACATAACATCAGACTGCCTAAATGTACCGGAGTTATTTATATTCAAATGGAGCGGTGCAAAAAGAAAGGGAGTGGGCATTTACAGTAAGCTCGAATATGCACACACACAACATTTAAAGCAAATGAGCCTCAGTAGATTGCCATACTACTTTAGAAAGCAGGACTCTCATAACTGCTGAGGTGCAAAAACATCCACAAGAGATGCATAAAATGCTTGTTTTGGTACCAACTACAACATTACAAAAAAAAAGTTCCACAAAGTTCCAACAAAAGTCTCCAGAGATCTGCACTGATAACTTAGTGTTTTGCAGTATTTTATATTTTTTACCGCACTACTTTAAAGTAGGTAGAAGGATAACAAAGTCAAAACAACAAAAAAAAAGACGGTTTGAAGTGCAAATGAAACTCCACTGACACTGTGAGACGCATGCTGCAGTTGTCAGGATCAGTCAGAGAAATCTCCTGATCTGCCCTGTGCAAACACATTCACCACATCAACCTGCTAAACAATCAGTGCTCGCATGCATGATTAAACAGTAGTGTGTGGGCTGAGGTCTGAGTGCGGCCTAAGCATAGAGCGTTAACTCCAGTGTTGGGAGAGTCAAAGCCCTGCTGCAAAGGATGGAAGGGAGCCCAACTTGAACAAACAAAACAAGTGGTTGAGCTCATGCAGCACACAATGGACACCCTCCGTCCTCCCTCCGTCCTCACATCCAACACCCCCCCAACACTCCGGCTCTCTGACGCCTGCAGGCTTTTTGTTTGCCTGTCCGTCAATGCTGGGTATCATGCCAGCACTTGTGAAACCTTGAACAGGCACTTTTGCTTTGTAAAAACAATGAGGAACGTTTGGAGTGCCCATCAAGAATGAGAGAAACCATCAATAGAGGGTGTGTGCGGGACTGTGCGAAAGCCATCTGCTGCAGCAAGAAAGGAGGATTTTTATCTCCAAAGGCCAACTATACTGAAACCGAGGCTTTAATTATCTAACTTACTGATTCTGTCGCTGGCTGCCAAGCCTCTATTCCATTCACATTTCCATTTAGTCAATTCAAACTCATTAGCATTAATAAGCAGTAGTAAAACTAAAACGCTTTAACGAATAGCAAAATATGATTCAAGGCATATCCTGTGTTACTTTTGCAGTTTTGAAGCAAATGTGTTTTTATAATGCCATGCTAAAAACGTTACTGAACACCGTTTATCCCAGCAGAATGGAAAAGCTCGATTCGCTAGCAGAGAGAATGAACCACAGCACATCCCTGAGCATAGCTGGGATGGTGTCAGATGGTACTGTATGCTAATGACACAACAGAACAATAGGTGGGCATGCAAATTTCATGGCTGTTGACCTAAATGATGGTGTTTAATCCAGACTTGGCCCTGGAAACAGCTCAAGCCTGACAATCAGATGGAGCCCTTGTGTGGCCTTGCCTCTAGCTAGTCATAGAAGGAGACAGTCTTACTAATCCGTGTGTGACTGCCAGCGCATTTCACCAGCCTGCCTCAGGGGTATGCAAATGAGAAAAGATCATCGCCGTCAATATGACAACAGGGCGAGCCCAATCCAGACGCCTCAATGAATGTACACGCTTTAACTGCTGACGTGAGATATCACAGCAGCACTGCCCTGCTAACCCGTGTACTGTAGAACCTGAGATGCTCACATTATTGGGGCCAGGAGGCCATCATCACTAGCAGCTAGTCATTGGAGATGGTGCCACAGGGCATCAGTGTCACACTAACCAACATCCACAATGTCCGCAAAACCCAGCAATCCATGAACTATTAACTCTAGACCTCATTTTTATGACAAATTAAGAATAAAAGCTTTAGTCTTCGTGCAAGCGTGTTTGTGTTAACTCTGTGTGAAGTTTCTCTTTAATAACTTTCAGGAAGCTGCTGAGGGCAGCACTCGCCGAGGAATGAGAACAGCTGATTCCTGTGCTTGTCACTACAGAACACATCAAATATAATGATGCAGCCGACAGTCCTCAGTGGTTAGTTAATTCCAGGGTCCTCTGCCTAAACACATCTGACAAATGACTAAATGCAAATAAATAAAGTACATTTTTCTGTTTCTGTGATTATAAAGGCAAAGTAAACTGAAATTAATAACTTTCTGACAAAGAAACATTTGTACTAGTTGAATGTGCATAAAATATTATGTTGATGTAAAAAAAAATTATCTAAGGGGATGCAAACTCTTGCACATGTATTGTGGTAATTTCCAAGCATAAAAATAAACTTTATTGAACTGACTGAAATTAATAATGAATATATTGCTGACTGGTAGTTATTTTTTGGGACAGTTTGCTAATTGTAAATAAGATTTACATGGAGTTAACTGAAGTGAAAAGTTTAGCATTTTTCCAGTGGACACTGCTGGATGTTGGCCCAGCCTGTCTGGTGCTTACTCATATCACGGCACTGAATTCTTTAGGTGATAACAAAATTCTGCAGAACTGTGAGTAACCTTCAGCGTTTGTTACGCATGCAGAATCCCTGTTTCCAGAATTCCTGCCTCTGGGGATTTCTGATAAAGACAGGGGTGTAGACAAAAAAGAGACAGAAATACAGTTGCACCTTTAAGTTTATGTACTCATGGATAATTCAGCATTTATTTTATGGCATCGCTTAAACAGTTAATGTGTGCACGTTTTCACCCAATAACTCAAGTCTTCATATTGTAATGGAGGAAATAAACAACCCCATTAACTGCTGCAGAGCACGTAAACAAAAAAACTAACAAAAAAAAAAAGAGGGTTCATTCCAGTCAACTGTCCAATTATCAGCGCTGAGTTCCATTTTCCCTTTCACTGCTCAGCCTGCTGTGCACTGAAAAGACCTTTTAAAGATTACAGAGACAAGCATTTCAGCCCCAACATCTCGCCAGTCTAAAGGGTCCAGGTCTTTTTTCAGCTACTGGTTAATGATCAGACTGGCTGCCATTCTGATAACATCACTGAGTGAAAAAGATCGTCAACATGTTTTTTGGATTGATCCATTTTCCAATCACACTGTTTTTCTCTATACATGCATTTTGCAAAATCTTTCCATTAAAGAATGACTCTGTCCTCAACCTTTATCAATGTCAGATCAAATGTAATTATTGATTATTCAATCATGCCACCCACAGAGTATTTATCCATGGAATAAAAGCGATTTCTCCTTGTCCCTGCGCCCCACATTGATCGCTAATGTTTTAATAGCTGTTCCACACACTGGCTGCCTCTCCTCACTTATTAGGTGTCGGGGTCATCAGGGGCTGAAGGCTACATTGGGTAAAAGGCAGGCAGAAACCCTGGACTGGATCCAGTTTTCCATAATTGCACATAGACTCTTTTTAAAGGGTAACATTGCACATGGATATGATTGGGAAAGTTAGAGGTGACCTAGTGCTGCTGTCAGCGTAAAGCACCTCCAAACAGACATTTACCTACACAACATAATGCGTATGGAAACGGGGAGGAAGTCCACTGCTCTGCACAGTGGAATAAATCATCAAGTTGCACAAAGAGGACGGACGGAGGAAGAACAAGCACTGGCTAACAAAGGCTGGGAGTTGGGGAATGCAAATCACCATATCTCTCTGTAGTCACCACTGTCTTCCTCCATTCTTTCCCATCTTCTGCTTTTAGCAAACTAGTTTCTACAAACTACAAAGACGCCTAAAAGACAAAGGCTTGGATGTCCAACAATTTCCTTCTTCTAAACTCAGATAAAACTAAAATCTCAGAAACATGTCCAACCAAATTGTTACTATAGATGACATAACCCTGGCCCCCAGTTCTTCTGCAAGGAGTCTCTAAGTCATTTTTAACCAGGATTTGTCATTTATCTCACACACAAAACAAATCTCTAGAACAGCCTTCTTCCACCTACGGAACATTGCCAAAATTAGGAGCATCCTGGCTCAAAGCGATGCTGAAAAACTGGTCCATGCTTTTGTTAGTTCTAGATTGGACTACTGTAATTCTCTATTTTAGCTGCCCCAGTAACTTTCTAAAAAGCCTCCAATTAATCCAAAATGCTGCAGCAAGATTACTGACTGGGATATGTAAGAGATTATATTTCACCTTCTCTAGCTTATCTCTATTGGCTGCCCATTAAATGTAAAATAGAATTTAAAACCCTTCTTCTTACCTATAAAGCTCTAAAAGGTCAAGTCCCATCCTACCTAAAAGATCTCCTAGTACCACATCACCCTAATAGACCACTTCGGTCTCAGAATGCAGGCCTACTTGTGGTTCCCAGAATGGGAGGCAGAGCCTTCAGCTCCTCTCCTGTGGAACCAGCTCGCAGTCCAGATTTAGGAAGCAGAAACCCTCTCTACTTTTAAGACTAGGCTCCAAACCTCCCTCTTTGATAAAGCTTATATAGTTAGTTATAGTCAGTGATAGTCCTGCTGCTATAGGCTTAGACTGCTGGGGGACTTGATGCACTGAGACACTTTCCTCCTCTCACCCCACATTTATATGTCACCACTATATGACATTAACTCTGTGTCTTCTTTGTCCCGTAGTTGTGCGTCTCCCTCTCTCTGTCGCTGACTTTGGACCTGCGTGTCTTCCAGTGCGCAGGTACTGGTCCTTCCAACCAGTCCAATGTTTAGTTGCTCTTTTCTTTTCTCTCTCCGCTTTCCACTCACCCCAACCGGTTAAGGCAGATGGCCGCCCACCCTGAGCCTGGTTCTGCTGGAGGTTTCTTCCATTAAAGGGAAGTTTTCCTCTCCACTGTTGCCTATGGCTGCTCAAGGGGGATTTGATGGGTTTTCTATAAATGTCTGTATAGTCCTGACATTATTATGTAAGGTGCCTCGAGATGACTTTGTTGTGAATTGGTGCTATATAAATAAAGTTGAATTGAATCGAATTTCTCAGTCCTCTGAATAAGCAGCAGACTTAATGACAACGTCTGTAAGTGTTCTCGCAAAAGCACAGTTACTATTTAAAACCATCAATGACGCATTTCTAAGATGTTGCTCCTGTTTTATAACACTGAGCATCTCCACTAAATCTGAACGATTTCTACATTAAAAGAAAACTGGCATCCCCAAATTAATGAATGCATCAATGAAACAATGAAAATAGTGAAATCTTATTTTCTGCCTGCCCAGTCAGCTTTGACATGTAAAACAGGGGTTCTCTTAAAAGTAGCAGCTGAGTCTGCTGGCCCTGATAACCAAGATCTACAATTAACATTCAGTCTGAAGAGCAGCTTTAAACCAAAGAGAGAGTGGACAGTGGTGTATTGTGTAATCACGCTCTGTGTCTCTCTCTCTCACACACACACACACACACACACCTGACAGCTGCACTTTAACCCCCCTTCAAGCTTATAGGTCTATTATATGGTGGTGGCCAGGGTCCCAGTGGGGTGTGAGTGTGTGTGTGTGTGTGTGTGAGTGAGTGAATCTGCAACAGTGGGAGGGGGCCGCAGGGCCTGCAGACTGAGTGCTGTAGACCTGTGATTTGGTTTTGGAGGAGCAGATGGCAATTTGCTGCTGAAAGGCATTTGAAGAGTGAGTGAGCGAGTGAGTTTAAGGGCACACCAGTGACTGAAGGGCTTTACTTTCTAAAAGAGCTAAATAAAGTCTTGATACAGTTAAATCAACTATATTCAAACTCCCAATTGGTAACATATCACATCATATTCACTTGAAGTATTAATACCTACAACGATAATGGACTAATTACGTAGCAAACTACATTGGGGACTTCATAATTTGGAATAAATATCACATTAAAGTAGTGTATATTTTATTAGGGAAATACAGATACATATAGTATACTGCATCTGTGTGTTTGCCCAAAACACTGCTGCAAAGTCTCTCACCAGTTCATGTAAATTTGGTGCAAAAGTCAGAATCTCCTCTTAGCCTAACATAAAGTAATTTTATAGCACAATAAATGACAGCCTTCAAACTATACAACTGAAAAAATACCTCTTCATAAAAATATTTTATCCAGAATATTATAACCTTTATTAAAGCAAGAATTTATGCAGGGCTGCTCTATTAGATGACATTAGTTTTGGTTAGGAGTACCTAATAAAATGCAGAAGGGTCACAAAAGTATTTTGAACTAAAACACAAAATATTCCCCGCATAAAAAAATATTTCTGATGTGAAAACTCTGTCCAAATTTGGAGATTTGAAATTTTGGGACCTGGGCGAAATTGAAAAGAGGGACTTTTCTTTGTCCATGCCTAGAGGACACATTGTTTTCACGAGACAGAAAGAGCCTTTAGTTTGTCCAGCCATCAGTACAGGCATCACTAAGGATGTGAAAAGAGGCTTATCAGGGTGGAGAGACTTCATGACAGAGGTCTCCAAACAAGTCAAGCTGTCAAGATTATCGAGACACGTTCGGTCTGAGACAGTGTTACTGCCTCTTCAAGCAGAGGGGGAGCAGTGGACAGGAGAAAGCGAAACGATTAAAGTTTCACTCCAATAGTACAATCATTTCGTGATATATAAAACAATTCACTTTCCTCCAAAAATGTTTCAGTTTACATAAAAGAAAAGTCCTACTAAATTAAAATAAATCAACTATTGTCATGGACAGAACCTTGTCAAGCGTCCAGCTCTGGTGTCAGGATCAGGTTTCGGGCTTAATGGGTTAAACCTCTGAATTACGCCTAATTAAATTCTGAGACAGTCCAGTGTAAGCCAAGAGAGCAGGACGGGTTCAGAGAACGTCTTTTTTTAGATGAAAGGTAACGACCTCCATCTTCTTTAGGGATGACTAACAGCTGATGAAAAGACGATTCACACATACAATGAGACAATTCACTCCATGTGGACTGAGCATGTTCAAAGAGTGAGTGACATTTTCAAGTAAAGGCTTTATGACAAACCATGTAAATCAATTCAAGCTAATAATATTTACCACATTGTTGTGAATATATGGGGATAGATGGGATATTCAATTGAAATGGCAAAGATGAAAAATTCAGTCCATCAAAGGAAGCTACATAAAACACTGCAGCTACTGGCTGCTGTGATTTTCATTAAAACCTCTGTGGTGAATATCTGAGGAAGCTAAATGAAGCTAAACTTGTCAGCGTGAGCTGTGATGTATAATCCTCAAATGGTGCACAGTACATGTCGTAAATCACGACTAAAAACTCTGATTTATAAATATACAAATAGCTAAAAGGAAACTTTTTCTAATCCAGTCTTATTAGTTGGTGGTTGAGTTGGCTTCCAGCCAATTAAAAAAAATATATATATATCATAAATGCCTGAAAGCCCTTCATGTTTTGCGCATGCTGATTAACTTAAAATACGTCAGAAAATGAGACCATATTACCGATTTCACCAGCATATTAGAACTAGAATAGAAACACGAGTGAATGAAGGTGGACACAAAGATTCAATGACACCACCACTTGTCAAAACCTCCACTCCATTGAAGCTCTCAGTTTTGGTCTCACTGCTTTGGAAAAGCTGACCTTTAACAAATGGCCACATTTCAGCTGCTGCTTGGTTCAAAAGGTGAGTGGTTTCAGTCTGCCCAATACAATAGCAGCCTTTTCTCTCAGTCTTCAAAAGATACGTCAAAGTGTCAACCCTCAATGTGAGGATGTAGCTGGACATGTATGAGACATGGCGGACATCACATCACTAATGCACAAGTTACTGTTAGCGACTGTGCCCCATAAAGTCTAATGATACATTCCTGAACACAAGTGTGACATGTCAGAGAACACAGCTGGCCTGCCTGCCTCTACTTGGAATCTACTGAGAGAAGGAAAGAGACAAACCAAGGCTCAGCAGGACAGATCCTGGACGGAAGTAATCCCAGCGAAGAACCCACAGCAACAAGATGCTCATATGAAGCATTCGTAACTGCAGCTGTGGCTGCATTTACTCAGTGACATTTCTGTGTGATAGTGTGAACATCTGAACATCTAACAACACTTCATTTCAAGTGTTAAAAGAGTTTCAAGTCTCCCAGCTCAACCCTGCGAACTGTAAACAAAATTGCAAATCTATTACTCAGCAACATCAGCACTCGCTTACACAGAGCAGACAACTGAGGGGGCTCTGTGTCCCCCAGTTGACCACAACCCAGTCACTGTGATGTGTCACACTGTGACAGGTCATGTTATAGCAGGTGCGGATTTAAATTTATAGCCGGTGCTTTAATTTCTGCACCACTTGGCTCACATATTGTAGGACTTCTCGCTCAACAACTGCATTCCCCCACTTGGATAGTCAGTCGCAGAGAAACCATCCCACACAAAAACTTTAATCTAAGATAATATAAATATAAAAATATAATGGATGCTGTTATGTAATCATGCCAAGTCAGTCACTGTGTTTGTGTACAGTGCAGGCCTGACAGAAAGGATGCTTTGTTGGCTCTGTCTGGGATGATAAGGATCACTGAGTCATTTGTCTGGACTGTCCGGTCCAGATAAATTCCTGTCAGCTCACAGGAAACAAACATCAGTGTCTTTGGTTGTCACACTGATTCTCAGTTTTAACTCATTCTTTCTCACCTCTGCACAGTTTCATGGAAACTGTAACCATACTTCTAGTGATTTTATGGTATTTGTAGCTACATGTCTGAAATATGGAAGTAATCCATTTTCTTAATTAGTTTTTTTAAATTTTCACTGTAATTTTTTTGCTTGGGTTTCATACGAGGACTCCACTGTCCTCCCCAGTCCAAAGACATGCACATTAGGGTAACTGGTGACTCTAAATTGCCCATAGGTGTGAATGTGATTGTGAGTGGTTGTCTGTCTGTGTATGTCCCTCTGTATTGAGATAAACTAGTGACCTGTCTCGTCTCTCATCCTATGACAGCTGGGACAGGCTCCAGTCCCCTGTGACCCTAAACAGGATGAGCAGTTACAGATAACAGATGGATACTTTTACCCTCTAAATTTGGCAAAAACTATATTTGTTGTTACTTACTTTAATTATCTTACTTAGTTACAGCTAAAGAATTATAAGGAGTTAAATTAATATAATTAATAATGACACTGGTACCAGATGAGGCCACATTAATCTAAATCGTTTTAATAAAAAGGCACCGTGTGCTCAATCTGGCCTCTTCTCGCAACGCCAGGGGGGACCTCAATGAATTTCAAATGGAAACATTACAACAGTACGAGTCCCAGGTGAACAGGGTCTTTGTAAAAAAAACAGACTCATGTGGCTTTAACAAGGTTGGATGGGAGAGGAGGAAACTTTACTCATGGATATGGTAAAAGGCCTGAAATCTAAAATGTATTCATTAGCACCTTGCTGAAATAATTGGGGCATGTAATTATGTGTGAATGATTAAACATTGTGTAATTACCTAGACTGCTGACACAGCTGAAGCCTATAACTCACTGTATTTTTAGGCGAGAAAAGCTTTGGCTAAGAAGCTCAGCCTTGTAGCTCCATCTGGGCTTATATGATCCAACCTTATCTCACTGAAAACAATATATTTAACTGCCTCCAACTATCATATTATGTAACTTCAGTCAGTGACTTGACATAAGAGGCACAGGAGATAAGACTTTAGACGAGTTTGCTTTGTGATTACTAGAGATTTGTGCACAGATGGCATTTCATAGCGCAATGTTTTTAAAAAGTATTAATCGTCATAACAGACTCACCTGTTTGCCCTCCAAAGTGTACAGTCTCCTCACTGCTCCCGAGTCTAACTTGATAGCATCTGTGATGTCAGTGAGCACCTGCTCAAAGGAGTGTGCCGTCTTCTTATTGAGCAGTATCCGCACCGCCTTACGAGGTTTGACGCCGCTGCGGATGACCGTCACAAGCTTAGGTTTGATGAAGTCCTTGGACTCGCGCTGTGCCTCACTCTTCAGCGGGATGAGACAGGAGAGGGAGCGGGATGTGCCAGTCTTGCTTCCCACTGACCAGTTGGGGTTGATATTCTTGGTGTAGTCCACACGTCGGAAGGGTTCATTGGAGGCGCACACGTAACTCTCACCTGAAGGAACAGATAAGTTGGTAGAGATGACTTGTTAACCAATCTCAGACCCATGAAACTGTAAAACCTCTGCCCTGCATCTGCAATGCTTCAGAATCCACCTGACATGACATTCACCATAAAGTTGTGCTTCCATTTGATGAACAACAAAGGGTTAACATTCCTCGGTGGAAACAAAAGGCCACATTGAGAGGCTGGGCCAGTGTAACGCCGTCTTCTCTCCTTTTCAGCTGCTGCATTGGCCTTTCTCCAAAGCAAAGCATTTTGTTTTATCTGCCAGCATTCCATTCGAACTGTGAACGCACAAATGTTTGCCCCCAAGAATGAAGTCACATGACGAGTACAAGGGTTTGGCCGGTAAATGAAAACCACACCAGGAATGTCTGGTGATTGTTCAGAAAGTTCGAGGAGAGACTCTGGTTCCTTGATGCTGTTCTGTTCCACTCTGAGTTGGACACCAACTTTCTCCTCAAGATCAAGTCAACACTGAAGTATTTCATTTTCTACAACAATCAGACGACTTACCACTACATGACTTTCCATTAGTATAGGGACATCCCACAGTGGCTCAGCCTGACACATTAGCAATGAGATGAGGAGGCCAGCAAGGAGATACAGTAATTTAAGTCTAAACGAGTCTAAACAGACATGCACTATCCTAAAAAAGTGTCCCCATGCTCACTGTCTTTTGGCAAATTTAACTGATAAAGAATCAGCCCCATTTATGAAATTTTGGCTGCTGGATATGTGTCAAGACAAATGAAGCTACAGGGTAAGAAGGCCATACGAGACAGTGTCCCATGACACCTGGATTTATTAAGCCCGCAATTAACCAGAGGCTAATTAGAAGGCTAGGAAGCAGCTGAAGCGATCCAGAACCAGAGCTGTCATTTATCTGGGGGAAAATGACAGAATACCGAGATGCCCTCAGATGGGCACTGGTGACAGGTCGATTCCCTGGAGAGCAGGGATCTCAGGTGCAACATTTCTGGTGCACAGCCAGCCACTCCTGACTGCTGTCCTCATGTGGACGACAGCTGGGGTCAGCTTTAAGTGAGCAGTGTAACCAGTCCAACCAGTCCCTGAACTGCCATGGTCACACAGCTGACAAGAATACAAGCCCTTGGCTGTTTCAGTAAAAGAAAATCATCAAATAGTCTCAATGCTAACGCAATACAAGTCATTTTAAGACTTAGGATATGTTTTTTAATTAAATTACAATTCCTTTGACTTTTCATGTTTAAAGGAATTGAACCAATATGATACCACACTGTTGGCACTGGACAGATGTAAAATACCACCCTAATCTGCTACTAACCCAAATTTGTACCAGGACTGTCAAATAAATCACTCTTCTGTTTGTTCTTCTAACCAATAAACTCATTCTATTAAGGCCTACTACAACCGAAAGAAGCAGAGGATTCGTCTGACAGACAGTATGGGGCTCAGTTTGTAGCCCAGAAATACAGATTAGTGGCTCCTGAAAAATGGAATTAACTACATCTAAAACTGAAACAAGTAATCTTAATTCACTAAAATTACACACAAACAAAAAAAATGTTAAAGCTTTGATTTACATCAAACTTTATATTTCATTCAGTCTCAGGTTCTATTGTCAGCTAACCTGAACAACACTATAGCCAAATGGTATCTGGCCATTACTGGCAGCTAGACTGAAGTAGAGCAGCAGTCCAGCTGGTGAGGAAGGCATTTGTTTGACATGACTGATACTGTTTTAAATGGCTGTGCAACAGTTTGGTTTTTGCATGGGGGCACATTTTCAAGACCCTGCATAAACAACACTGTAAATTGCAGAAATTAGTGGCCTTCCTCATTCAGTTATGGACTGTGGCCTGTGATACAATTCCAACTTAAGGCTGAGTACAACAAGATGTAACCACAGCTAGAAAATAGATTTCTAAGCCATGAAGGCCTCATCTTTAGCCAATTTAAACTTTAACATTTAACATCTTAATTTCACCACTTGGGTATAAATAAAACATGTTGTTGACCCAACCAGAATTGCTCTGTCAGCATGTTCGGTACCACCACATATCCACACGGTAAACTACAAAGCTTTTCCTAAACCCAGTTCAGCGTCGGCTACCTCTCTGTGTTGTTTTTACAAGCGCAGCAGCTCAAGTCGATTGGTCGGCTCAGTAATCCCATCCAGCCATAAGGGGAACACATGTGAATAGTGCATGATTAGGTTTCCACACAAAAGAGTCCCAGCAAGCCTCAATCAATGGAAGCAGACTGCTGATCTGTGCAGTAATGTTGCCTCTCTCCGGCCATTAGGTAAGTGAGAAAACACGGACTGCTTAGCCCACCTGAAACCAGTCTCATGTTTGAGAGGCTTTAGTGGAAACTACTGTAAACAGCCCATGTATGTTAATGACTGTCATATTGTTAATACCAATGATAATAATATCAACAATATTAAATTAACAATGATTAATAACCACACAAACAATTTCGTAGGTTGTCAGATAAAGGACTTCTGAATGCTTTTGAGAGTACATGTACATGTTGGCACATATCTTTGTCTATGTAAATGTATAAATCAGCTTTTGTTGTCTCAGCCAGAGCTAAGTCTCTGGACTAATGAGTGAAATGACAAACATAATGCTCCAAAGCAAATTCTATTCTGAATACAAACTAGTGATGCTACAGAATTCAGATCAGGCACTGGCCTAAATCTTTTCCAGCTTCTCAGGGGGGGACAGGAAAGGAGAGTAGCACAAAATGAAGTTTTTGGAGGATGTGATATGAAAATAGCCAGGCATGTCAACACTTCAGTCATAGGTCCATGTACTGTGTGGGCAAGAGGTAGCTCCTCGTGTTAAAAGAGGATTGCAGGCGGGTCACGGCGCACACAGACACTCTGGGGCTGAACATGAAGATTAACTTATTACTGGGAGGTCACTGTCCCTGCAGGGTAAACGGGGCTGTGGGACTGTGAGAGGGTCACACACTCTGTTCCATTTGTGTCTGGCCCAGTGGTTTAAAACCAAACGTGTTTATGGACTCTCCCTCCAGCCCCTGCACCAAAAAGAAAAAAACTACAGCGAGGCATACTTAAGTGCCCATCAATCCTAAAATTCTCCTGTTCGTTTTCAACCTAAAACCTATTAATTTAGCAGTTAACTTTGCAATCAGCAGATAGTGGATGAGGGAGGGAAACTTTCACCTTTTAAGCCCCAATGGTGGTAAAAGTGAAAAAACAAATCAAAACAAGTGCACAGTTATTAAACTGTGTTCAGTTCAGGGAGGACTGCACCGAAAGATGCACATTCACAGCCAAATAAGCTCAGCTACTAACATCCTACATCCTGAAGAACATGGAAATGGGTGAAAGACAGAGACAGAGAGAGAGGGGGGAGCTGAGAGTGATGCTAAAAGGAAGCTGGGCTGGGGAGGGGGTCTGCTTGTCTCCAGCCATGGCACTGGGTCAAACACGTCAAAACATTTATGTCAATGCTGGAATGATGAGACTGTTTAGGAGGGAGGGAAGCTCTGCATTGCATCATCTGTGCTGCAACAGTAAGGCTGGAGTAGAGTGAAGGTTGTGCAGAGGAGCACTGATGTCAAAGTGAGCCCCAACCTCAGTGAACAGAGTGAACACCATCCACAGGCAGACTTTCAAACGGGGAAACGTTCTCAGTGACCTGCGAAACTTTACTGGCCCTTACTTCCCCGGGGCTGTTGTAAACATTGGTACGAGCCAATATTCAAGGCAAAAAGTAGCTTTTAGAAAAATCAATGGCATGTCTGCATCGACGCGCACACACGTGTCATCGCTCCACCATCCATCGGCCCTCTTACCCTCCACCAAGTCATCCAGGCTGGTGATCTTCTTTCCTCCATCCAACGTGTATAAGGTCCGGACCCCTTGTGGAAGATTGACGTTGTCCGACAGGGACCGTGTGAGCTCCATGAGCAGAGCATCCAGGGACCTGAAGCGATCGTTGGACACCGCGTACACCAGACCTTTAAAGTACTTGTCCCCGTTGCGATAGAATCGCACTTTTCTCGCCTTTCGCTCGGACGTGAGCGACTGCAGGGTGCGCGTGCGGTAGAAGCTGCAGTGCGCGCTGTGCGCCGGGCTGGGGACCGGACCGTTGCCCCGGGAGCCGGACGGGCACCCGGGGCCGGTCCTCGGCGTCCGGTGCGGCTTGTCTCGCTCCTCAAAGTGTTCAAATTCGATACTTCTGCTTAGAGACATGTTGTCTGTCCCCCTCTGTCCCCCTGTCGATTAGAGTCCAGGCAGGAAAGTTTAATCCAGAGGAGCTGAGAGGCGGATGTGAGAGCAGCAGGGCGATGATTGGCCACACGTGCGCGTCTCCGCTCCGCAACTGCGTGAAACTGAACCGGCTTCGTTCTTCACTGGGAACCTCAAGAACCGAGACAAGGCTCCAAAAACTGAGGAGCGAGACCACAGGAGCGGAGAACCGTGCTGGCCGGTTTGCCCACCTACACGAACAACAATCCAAGCGCCAGCTCGGGCTGAGCCGGGTGAAACCGTGTCGACTGTGCGCAGCAGCGGCGTCTGACGGACATTCCTGTGGACCTGTTGTCGGCTTTAGTCACAAACAGCCGCGGGATTTCACCAAACTTCTGCGCAGTTCCACAAAAACCGCATTCCGCCTCCGTCCACCCTCCTCATCCCGACTCTGACTGGTCGGTCGCTCAAGCTGTCAAATCAATGGATAATGACAGAGGAGGAGGAGGAGGAGGAGGTGGAGGTGGGGGGACCCGGCCTCAGGGTCCTAATGCTCCTTATTGTTCCGCTAATGGATTCGGGACCTGAAAACTCCTCCCTGGTTCACTGCGAGCGTGTCCAGACAAAGTCGATTTCTCTAAAATCTAAAATTCACAAATTCACAACACAGGAAACTCACAGTCAACATGTCATAGGGTTACTCATATTATAATCATATAGTTGATTTACATTTGTCCTATATGGCCATAATAAAACCGAGATTTCCATCAGTTATTAAACGACTGATGGACACAAATTCTCTGGTCTTGGAGGAAGAAACGTGAAGCTAAATAAACAGTGTGTTGGAGGGTAAAACTGATGAATCACGTCCTTTCAGCTGGACCTGGTACCGGCTCCTCTTTCAGCACCACGGCGGTGTGATAGAGATCAAGTGAGAAATGTGGTGATCGCCGTTTACCTCAGTAACCCCTCAACAAACCCCAGTAAAACATTAACACAGTCATGCGGGAGTTTAAATAGCTTTTTTTCATCGCTAAATCAAATCACAAACATGTTTTTATTTTACAAAATATGATCGACAGGCATCACTGTGATCTACGGAAGCCGAGACATTCAGTTAGACTTTGATAAAATACTTCCACATACAAACAGAAAACTGCGCCCATGACCGCTCTGGGCTTCCGTAGAAATCTGAAGTCCCAGTGACTTTGTGCATTTATAAATATTGATGCTGCAGAACAAATCATTTTAAACTGTGGGTCTACAACCTATTTGTTTGCTAAATTAACCGAAGTGACAAGTAACAGTTCTGTTTTGCCTTGGACTACCTGCAGTATTGATAACTGCCACTGAATGAATGGGATCCAGGAGGCATCTAAAAAAACTGTGTATTATCAGTCAGCCTCTGAAGCCTTGTATTTTTTTGCACCATTTTTCAAATAGTTTATACAACAATTCTAAGAACCTGTCTGTAGTATTGAAAAATGCAAGATAAACCTCCCAATATTTTACCTTAGTCAAGTGAATTTTATGGCACTTTTAACATTTTGATAAATATTTGAAGGTGCTTCACATCAGCATAAAAGCTCTGTGAATGCAAATCACTTGTTCGAGTTTTATATGGTCGTTACAATCGGCTATATAAACAAACTTAGATTTGTTGCATTACGAGCATTATTTAAAATAAATGCTGGTAATAAATAAATTTTAAATAAACATGTAATTCCTAAACCAAAATAGTTTAAGTGTTTAAATTCAAACAGTACCTAATGGGCCGACGATAGAAACTTTCAGACATTTACCTATACCTAGCCCAACACAGCACAGACCTGAGCCACACTATTAATACAGCTTGTCAAAGAACAGAGCCAAATGAGTAATTGTCTGAACATAAACCATCAAGTTGGGTCGTTTTTGTCAGTTTGACTGACATAGCTGATGTTTATAGACATTTAACAATATTAGGTCCCAACAAAATAATATTTTGTTAGTGAAAAATGTGAAAGCAGACCAACAGAAAACTAAACATAAAGGTGGGAAAATATATGAACTTGGTCTGTGACCATGAAAGATATGTTTGGATTAACATCAGTTTGGGATAGATTAGCAGTCTTTTATTTTGGTAGCGGCTTTTTACATTCTGACCCAATTGTGTGTTTGGGGAAGTAAATGAGGTTTGAGTAAATAGAAACTAAATAATGTAAGTGTTTGTTTCCTGAGACATCACAGG
Source organism: Channa striata (assembly GCA_033026295.1). Lineage (NCBI taxonomy): Eukaryota > Metazoa > Chordata > Actinopteri > Anabantiformes > Channidae > Channa > Channa striata. The sequence continues at coordinate 9,584,470 of CM065188.1, read as the reverse complement.
AATTCCTCAAATCAAACGCCAGCTGTGCAGAATGTATTGTTTGTGCGGCTTTTGGGGGAGGAAGCTGCTTAGCAGAAACCCAGTAGGAGTAGTCTTCCCCCGGCAGAGGGAAATCCTGTACAGAATGACAAAGCAGAAAATCCCTCAATGACAAGAACGCTACTGTGCTGTAAAGTAAAATACAACAGTGTGGTGATCAGGTTTTCTTCTGGTACTCTGCTGCTAACGCACTGCAGTTTATAAGGGATGTGGGGAACAATTCACCTCAGGCTTTTGGATGAGATCCCTTCGTAAAACAATCCACTCTTAAGGAGGAGAAATGAAAGAACAATTTGTCGTCTCATGAGAAAGAACTGTGTGGGAGAGACACTGAGGCCCTTTTAGCCCCAAAAGTGTTGTTCAGAGCAACTGGCCTGGCTTGAGGAAAGTAAACTGAACGGATAAAGCCTTTCTGATGAGTGCCGAAACATCCAGTACTTTAAGCAAGTTCAGAGAAAGTACAGACCTGAATCAATGCGAATCCTCACAGACAATCAGCCCTTTTGAAACTCTGTGTTCAAACTGCAAGGCTCCAAAGCTCAAAGGACATGCAGCTACCTAATAATCTTAAGCAGCAGTGTGTCATTTTGACAGTACTCACAAATTAGCTGATTGTGAGCGGAGAGTTGACATTCAGACTCAAGTGTCTGTCAATAACGGAGTAAAACGGCCACCCTGCAATCACGGAACATTATTCTCTTTAAAAGCAAAAACCTAAAATAGATGGTTAGCTGGAATCAACATTGTACATTCCTAAAACCGAAAGAAACACCAAGAAATATGCAAAATATTTGTATGGTGACGATAACCTCTGGAGCAACTCAAAAACGCTCTGCAGGATGAGTGGCCATTTATTCCTCCCACTGACCAGAGTCGTATTCTGATGAAGAGGGGACTTCCTAAAAGAAGGATTCTCCACGAGATGCAAACCTCGAAAAGCCAGCTTTTAGTTTGCAAGTACATGGAAAAATAACATAGTAAAGTTCTATGGACTGATGTAGCTCATTACCCAAAGCATGTCAGCTCATCATTCAAACACTGTGGTTGTTCTGGTGTTGTTTTGATACAGTGCGCAACAATCCCTGTGGAACTGCAAAGAATTTTCTATAAATTTAATAAAAGTTATAATTATCCCTTCAGTGACTTTAGGCACCTATACATAGATACAGTTCTTTCTGTGATGGATACTCAAATTAAAGCTCATAATTTAATGTAGCATCCTATATTTTGTTTCAAATTGAAAGTGATAAGGCAGAGACACATATATGGACTGCACATAATACTTTGAATTGCGGAATCCTTTTTTAAAAAAAGTTTCAAGACAGATTTATATATAATAAAACAATTATAAATTGATATTGCTATAATTACTACGTATAGTAATTTAAAATCAAGGTTTCTACATGTTTACAGCTAGCGTAGTACATGGCTTTTATTTCAGAAGCTGCAGAAAATGAATCTGGACGTTTGAAAAATACAATCTGCGTGTAAGCTCAATGATGTAGCCTGCATTTGTGTTATTGTCAGGCACCAGGTGCCAGAACACTCCTGCAATTTCAGATAATGTGGCAGTAAAGATGAGGATGTAGCTTTGGGGTCAAAGGTCAAGACAAAGGAAGTTGAAGAGAGGTAAGTGGTGACAGTTCCTCAATTTATTATATAAGTCATAACACTTCCTACAGGCATCGAAGCCACAGTAAACATTTAAGCTTCAGTTTGTTTTTCGACTTCTGAAGAGGAAAAGAGACAAAAATATCTTTGATTAAGGCTAAACCTTAACATAAAATGAATGTAATAAGTTAAATTATAGATTGACAAATAAAATAACTAATCAGTGGAGTCAATGCCATTTCCATCCACCTAGTCGACTGTGAATTTGAGAAGGAAAAAAATACTCCATTGCCCTCTAGTGTTCACCAGTGAACAAATGCTTTCAGTGTCACACGGTCCTGCAAAGTCAGATGAGGTCTTACTGAATATAAAGTTATCTGTCTGAAAACCTACAACTACAAGGCTAAAGGTGTTGGATTTTCCGTGCTCCTTGTTTCCTTTGTCATCTCTATATTACCATCACTTAGAAACAAGACTGTGAAATACTCAGCTTGAACTTCATCATTTGGGGCAGGACCTCACTACATACTCGAAAGGTGCTGACTCAATTCTCAACTTCTTCACACTTGGCTGCAAACGGCCGCAATGGTCACTGGATGACAGGGTCCAGTGAAATCAAAAGAACTAGATCAGTGTCCAAAAGTACAGGTGCATCCTGAGGTTACCCGACCACACACTTTCCACTGCCGGCTGCACCCAGAGATTCTGCTGTTGAAAATTACAAACCAACCTGATGACACATTTGACAAAAGGATGGGGACTTCCCAACTCCTCTCAAAGTTCTTAGTAAATGAATAATAAAGAGAGCAACCAAAATCTGGTTAGTCTGATCCTTCTCTACATTTGTTTATAAGAGCTGTGGATTTTTACTGACTAGTATTATACAGATATTACAGATATTATGTGCATCAGATATTATTCTCCACTTGCCTCTGCAGTGCTAGTCCATGAGCCTAACCCTCCCCAGTTCAGGGACCAACTTGTCAATCTGTCAACTTGTCAAGCACTTAAGTCCCTAAACATAACTATGGAGTCTCCAAGCAGTGGATTTCCAACTAGTCCTGTCTGCTTTCCCCCTGAAGACGCTGTTCGAGTATACCGGCTCCCCACCTGGGACCAGTTTACCTCAAGAGACCTTCCAAGCACCTGCTGCCTGCGACAACATCACTCCCAGGTTTACAAGGGCACGCAAACCTCTCCACTTTAATACGTGGTGATTCTCACAGGCATGCTAGGAAACCCATATGACAAAAGCCAATTAGCAGCATTTAAACATAACAGAAATACAATTGAGGCAATATGAATCTTTGTTCTCAGTAAATTTGTAAAATAAAGGTCAAATTCTATCTGACTGAATTTTTGTCATAACACAGAATGGTTTTTACAGAAATACGTCTCCCTATGTTAGGGCCATAATGTTTTAGAATATTCCTAATTTATATTAACAATTAGATTAAGGTGAAAAACACAAATGTACATGAGCTGCATCTCAGTGTATGACCATTGTGCAAAAAAACCAGGTAATACTGTTTAATACAAATACAAAAATAGCACTGGTAAATGTGTAAACAGTTATTTGGCTCAGAGTGGGTTTGTCACTTTAGAATAAATCTGTAATATGATGCATATCTGTTAAGGAGATTCACGCAGAATTTCCCACAACCATAAAGTGGACAAAAATACAATAATTCTCAAATATGACCCACAGAAACTTTTATAAGAACAATAAAAGTCAGAGTCACACAGTGCCTGTTTACCGTCACCAATAAATGTCTTGCCTTGAGATAGATAAGTGTGCTCCACAAACGGTGGGCTTAGGACTGGTAAACACTGCCTGTCTTTATTATTTACCAGGTAGTTTACTCACAGAAAAATACCTGCTCACAGAAGGGATTCACAAGCCTGGATATGATCAAAGAGAAGGGTTTATAGGTGCTAGACAATATGGGCCAGCTGCAGCTCGGTTATAAACCTTTTAAAATGAACCAAGCATTCCTATAACTACCAAGACAAAGTGAATTATAGCAGGTCACTCCAGGTTTTACACCATTTGGCAGCAGTGACTCTGACTGGTCATGTTTTCCCACAATGACCCAATTCTCTCACATTCACTTAAAGGTAGAGGAGCAGGTTCTGCTGCCAGGTCAGTTAGCATGATGTTGTAAGTGAGCTGAGGCTGTGTGGCCTTGTCTGGGCTTAGGACTGAGGAGGAAGGGTTAAGCATTAATCCCCTGTTCAGATCATATACTGTAATTCCAACTGCTGACTTGCTAATGGGACACATACAGTAGCGGTGGCACAAACAGGCGACCACAGGGAAACAACCTTATGTTAGAGTGATATTTTTACAGCAGTGAAGTCGTTTAATCTGAAAATGAAAATGGCTTCAGGACATGAATGAGAAACTACTTTGGTAGCTCTGCTGACAGCAAGAATTTATTCAATAGCCTAATCGACAGTAATTGATAATCGTCGGCCTAAGGCAGAAGATAATTAAGCACCCACCTAGGACCAGGCGGCCATGAGAGGGAACTCAAGTCTTAGGTCAATACAGGAATTAAGTCACTCACCGGTGTTTTTCAGGGTGTAACCCAACAAACTCCATAATAATGTCTTGCAGATATCTTTTTTGTGAACTGAAGTTTATGAGGTGCATTTGTTAGAATAGAAAAACTCATTTTAATATACATATACAAATTGCATTCCTTAAGACACAAATAAAAAAAAACAATAAGATACAAAGTATGGAGACTTGTCTCTTTAAAACTCAAAACCACAAGATGGGGCTCTTACACACTCACTTGGAAGTGGGTGACTCAGGTTTCATCTAAAATATTCCCACCTTTGAAATAATATATTTTATAAATCAGGTAAAGAAATATTTACTCATCGTCTTAGTCAACATATTGAGATGGACTTAATCTCACCACAAATACATCCTTCACTTTCATTACCACACTTGTGTTACTGTAGTAACGTCAGGATACCATACATGAAAGAGAAAAACACTGGGGAAAAAAATAATAAAACAGCATACAAGAAATTTTGTCCAAAACAAATTAGAATGAAAAGGACAAAGATGGCAGAATGTGGAGAAAGGCAGTGTTATTCAGCGAGGCAAGGATAATATAAGGTAGCTCTTGAGGGAAGAGATGAGTTTTAGACTCCAAAAGAAAGTGGTGAATAACAGGGAAGGAAAAGAAAATTCATTCTACCATCAGAGAAAAGATCCAGATGGAGGACTTTTATAGAGGACTGCAGGGAAGCAGAACGGCTCAGTGAAAAGTGCAGAATGTACAGATTAGATCAACAGATTCATTTTAGTCAGAGAGTTTGCAACAACTATATTATAACATCAAAGCATTACACACGTTTATATCCGAAACTCAAATAAAATCATTACACCTTTCGACCTTGACCTCATGTAAAACAAATCCCTCTCCTGGGTAGTTCTGACAGTAGAGAAATAAATCTCTGATCAATAACAAACACCGCGAGGCTTCGGCATGGCCAAAAACATCTCGACATTAATAGCACGGTTAATCTGTCAGAGCTGGTACTGGGAGATTAAAGCTGGAGAGGTCATCGCATTGAACAGTCTAAACTAATCGAGGCTGACACATGTCAGAACGAGGCATTGCTCGGGCCTCATCTCGTCCAAGACATTGTGCTCCGTCACAGAGAAATAACCCGCCCTGTGGCTTTACCGCTGTGAGCAGCTGCATGTACCGATCCATCACAGGCATAACTACTGTACACCCTGGCATTGAGCTGGTGCTGTCATAAAGTATAGGCGCTTTATGTGCTTGATGACGATGCTAAACATGGTAAAATTCGTCCTTTAGTGGAAGAGAAAATATGGGCAGAATACATTGATAACACGTTTTTAACTAAGCCGTCTTTGTAAGTGGTAACTAATAAGCTTATACTTTAAATCACCTACTCGCGCATTACATATCAGATATACTGTAAGCCATTAATAAGAGCAGGTTTTAGGATGCCTGGTTGGAAATTCCTTTTGTCCTGTGTTTATACAGTTTATCCTTTTCAGTAATAAATATGTTTGCAACATATTAATGAAGACTCAAGTTTCACACAATACAATAAGATGGTGGTTACAGATGAAAATAAGTCCTAAAATCCACCCAATAAAAGAGCTAAAAAGGCATTTTCATGTTAGAGGGTAAACAAGTTTTTCATAAGAAAACCCCAACATTGTTCATAAATGAGCTCATACTGTATCCACTAAGCACGAGCAAATACTTTATTAACCATTACTGAAGCCCTTTACCATATTACTTTGAGAACCATAAATAAATCATACGACATATGAGAAAGATTATATCATTCAAGTGCTTTTTTTATGATATGTTTTAGATTAAAAATAATGACTAAATTTAACTGTGTTTAGAGCATGTGTCTTGACATACTAATGATTCTTTTGTTAGAATTCACGGGGCTTTTTTTCATCTTCAGTACAACAATTATCCAATGTGAACTATGATGCACAGTTACACTGGTCACTGCATGTCACCACAGATTTTGTATAAAATTCACAGAGATGTGTCAGAAATTAGCATCGTGAGCAGTTGGGCATTGACGGTTGTCTTTCACTGTGAATATCAACCACCGTGCTGGTGAATAAGGCCTTTCTCATCTAATCTTGTCACAGACTCCTACAGACCACTGTGATGTCAGAGCCAGTCTGTAGGTTCATGCTCCCATATGAGTGAGTCTGCCGTTAAATACAGTTGTTCAGCTGGAAGGAGCCCTGCAAATGCTAGAGGACAGTTCTTTTCCATTAATGAATTGTCACAGTTATATTTTACAATGTCCAGTCACTTTGTGTTGGTGAGACAGTGTCAGAGGCTCTTGGAGTTTGCTGTGAAATGACCCCCTGCCTATTGATAGTTTTACACAATTTTTTTTTTTACAGATTAGAGAATTAAACCCTGACTTGATTTGGGTTTAGTCGTGGTTGTTTACAGTCCAAGGTTTTGGAAACATTAAGATTCGGAAACAAACGTTTAACGTGGCTGGGTGACAAAAAGAAAAACTTAATCAGTCATGATGAAAAATACATTTAGCTGTACAAAGCATAAAAATTGACACAAAAGATGTAACTTACATCAAAACAAAAAGAAACAGAGCATCACGAAAAAGCATGTCATTCTACTTTAACCTATCCCGTGTAGCATTAGTAAATATTTATTAGCCTATATAAAATGGGGTTGTGATCATATAAAGTGTAAATGAAGACAATTTATCAACTTTTACTTCCACCAGGCTGGAAAATTATACCAGACAACCTACACTCATATAATAACAGTGACAGAATCTGTTAGAATCACCTTGAATACACTTCTCCTACAAGACTCCCAGGAAGACTTTGAATTTGCTGTCACATATGATTTTAGCATACACATAGACCCACATTGCCTGCATATAACTTAAACTATGTATCAATATTCACTAGTGTTCAACTAATTTCTACTGAATGATGAATGTGTTTGGGTTTGACAGGAAAAAGCATGCAGGGAGGAATACATACATGATGCCTTTTAAATGTTTCCTGTCTGCACCCCAGCGCTTATTGCTGCCGTAATGTAGACAGGAAGTAAAATCAATAGATGGCACTGTTTCCCAGCCCTTGGTCCTCAACCTTTCTCCGTACCATTTAACATCTCTCTCGTTCTATCCTTTCTCTCCTTGGAGCCTATAGCTGCTCTGTCTAGGACCTACTTTACTAAAGCGTTGAACAGTCTCTGGGCCAAGTAGCCCATACCTGGAGCCATTTCAAGCAGAACCCTCAGGGGAATCAAACATCATTGCACACACTGTATAAAAATATAACTGAAGATGGGTTAAATATGATGTATGAGACAGATGCTAATGGTCACACAAAGAGCGTTTTGCAAGGTTAGAGGCAGATTTCTATGTAATGTGGGTTTCGTATTATGGGCATAAGAAAATGCCTGTGTGGACAAATTTTTAAACATGTGTATTCAGTGTTGTACAGAGGCTATATATATTTATACATCCCTTACACACAGTCTGCAGAACTGTCAATATGCATAATATGTAGAAGCAGGCACAGTAGATACTATCACAGTTTTTTGGGGGGCACAAAATTAAACAGTAATAATGGTTGTGAACACCAAATTATTTAATTGCAAGAATGTGTAACCTAAATTACCCACTGTTTTATTTATGTACTATAGAAAGATAATTGATCAAATGAATTAAAATAATTACATATCACATGACTTACACAAACACACACATGCACAGATCTACCCATATATGTGGAAGTACATATAAGAGCAGGGTCGACCAAGAAAGAAAGAAAGGAAATAAAACTAAATTACATTGAAACACTGTTTATTGTAAAGTGACATTTTAAGCATCCGTGGGACACTGGACACTGGACAACTCTTATTTTTACTCAATCTGCTTTTACCTGTAAGAAACATTGATTCGCTGTTGTGAGAGAAATACTTAAGGTTTGAGACCAACATTTCAGGGGCTTTAGCTGCATTGGTGGCCTGCATTTGCCAAACGTAACCGCAGATCCCCAGAGCTAACAGCTTTGGTGGCTCCCGTGACCAGAGAGTTATTGTTATTGTAACTTTTAATGAATAGCAATGCGAGCGCAGAGGGAAGGAAAGCCAATTAAATTGTTTACTTGAACACCAGTTTTACCAGTATGAGTGAGAAATTTCCAGTTTGTTGATGTTAAGCAGACAAATACTTACTGAGATTAAACATACACAATTTCCACTGATGCCCCTGAAATTGATCTACCTGCAGACGACTGACTTATTCCTCGCTGCAAAAATTCCTGACTTGAAGCTTGCATTAAAAAAATGAGATGAATTATGATGCCGTTTGATTAATTATATCATCGATCACACAATGAGGAAGTATAGAGAAAACGTGAGGCTTGATTGATGAGTCAATGCGATAGCATGGAAAACTGCCTGAGCTCACGATATTCTCTCTTAAACCTTGAAGCTCACCACCAGCTGCTTCGTTTTTGCCTCAAGTGCACAAACACAATGTGTGTTTAGTTTCCTTTTGTTCCTCGCAGTTTTCTTGAAATACAAGAATAACAGGGTTTCAAATAGCGTAGCACCCACTTAGTTCACATGGGGCTACCTTCTTCACGGAAGTTACACCTGGAGCATGAGACAGTCACAGCGGTTGCTAGGTAACGGGTCTCCACACGGTCTTTACTGTGAGCTTCCAGAGAACCAAGCTTCACTCTGTGAATCATTCGCTACAACTGATAGAGGAGTGAGGATGACAATGACTGGACAATACATAGTAGAGATACTGCGGAAATACTAGGGTTCAGCGTCAGTAATCCCAGGATATAGGCCTTTTTCAGACGCCTTACATGTCATAGTAGGAAAAGCACACCTGAATATACATAATTTAAGGTCTGAATTAGCTGCTTTCATTTCAGGGTAAGGGGTTGTACCTGTAGACACACTGTCACACTGCTGCAGCTTATTCTGACACTTCGTTTGCAGAATCATGGCTGATTCTTTTGAAAATGTGTGTGCTTCTCTTGCTTCCTATCTCCTGTAAAAAGGTCACCTGCAGTATATCCACCTATATTAGATCATTTGATCAGTTTTCACTTCTACAACAGGCTGGTACACAGACAATTCACCAATTTTCAACTTGCTTCTTACATTTCTACTTTAAGAAGTACATCTATATGAATGTTATTAAACCTCCATCTGCCAAACCTATATTATAAATCTGTACTTTTAGCTGAAACACTGCTCTGGATGACATCATGTGGAGTTATTTGAATTTAGATTATGTCATCTCAAGGTGTGAAATGACAAGTTGACTAAGATATCCATCTCCATAGTATGATCATTGAAATGACATAATCAGAACTGGAAAACTCCTCCAGATAATGTCATCATCAGATGCTTTATTATTGGGGATAAAGAAAGAATTTCAACTCATTAATACACATGTAGTCATTAACGTAAAACAACAGGCAACAAATTGAAAACGTGTAAATTTCCCTTTACTACCATGTCATAAACTCACTGTCTTCATTATTTACATCTGCAGAAGCTGTTGCAAATCCAGCTCTGCCATTAATTCTACTTTTAATTTCTTAGTTTTTTAAGTTGAAACTGTCAGAAAGGTGATAATTATATTGTAAGTTTATTATTGAGATCACCTCTTAATATAACGCACTCTAGTAATTGGAATATGTGAAAAATGTTAGCAAACTGTTCTCTGTATATTATAAAGCACACAATATAGGTGGAGCAACACTAGCATTCAGCTACTTTCTTTAGCTGCTAGTTGCTAACTTTCTCTGTTTGGCGCCCACATTTGTCCTTGACTACACCAGACAAGTAGCTCACAGCAAGTAGATCAGAGCTTTTTACCTGAAACAGCTGCTTCCTGCAGCTGGAAACATCACCAACATCAGACCGAACCAAAGAAATAAAGGCGTCAGCTGTAAAAAAAGAACCCCAAAACAATGAGCTGAAAGTTACTACAATGCTCAGCATCGAGGGGAACTGCAGAGTTATTATTTTCATTCATCACTGCAGTTTATACTTAGAATTACATTTACAAGGCTATAATTTGAATATTGTCTGAATCTTTGTTCAAATAATAAAGTACAAAACAGTGTACTGATAAAGATTTCAGTTACTTTAATCCTTTAGGAAACTAATGTAGAGGGTACTTAACGTGATGTGAATCTGTGTGTAAAAGGATATACAGTATAATCTGCAGTAAATGATGAACAGATATTGGCCCTGGTTTTGAGGAGCGCTCTCTTCCAGTCAAATGAATGGTTTATTATGATGGAGACGATAGGACTGAAATCTGCCCGAATGCTTCTCCAGCTCTACTCAATAGTGTTGTTTTCCTCTCCTCATCAATTCTAGCCATCTGTTGCTCATTTCATATCTGCCCATCCTAGTTTGGCCCTGGAACCTTGCATGTTTTAAAGCTGTAGGTTTGGGGTTTTAAAATATTAATTTAGCCATATCAAATGTGGTCTGTCATAATCACAAATTTTCTTAAAATGCACAAATGGAAGAAGCATTTCTGATTGTATTTAAAGGGGCAATTCACCCAATTTACTGCAAACAAACAAAGCCCACATTTTCCCAAATGCCTCTAATGACATCATGTACTTGCGACATTGTGTAGATATTTATATAGACTCTTTTATATAGAAGTGTTTGTTTTTGTAAATTAATGGTTTGGGCTTTTTTTAATACAATTTATATAATTTGACTGCTAAGTACTTTATGTTGAGCCATATGCCATTATCTAATTTAGGTGAAGTGACCCTTTAAGTATAAACCCATGAGGTCCTATGATGTAAGTGATTCTTTATGTTGTGTCAAATAAATATCTCTTGCCAGTTGCACAGTAGCTGGGGTTTAAATGAGGCACATAAGGTGATCTGGAGGACTACAGCTGATTTATCTTGGACTAGGATGTTGTTGTGGTGCTACAGTTTGGCACAGCTGCTCTCGTAAAATGTTTTGATACCCCCAATAAGAGTTCAGTGTTTTACTGTGATTAAATCCCCCAGGCCTGTTTGCAGTAAAATCTCTCTCTCCCCCTCCCACACGGTCACTGTGTGCCTCTTGGGCTCCCTCATCATTTTCATTCTCTCCCACTCCCTACCTCTACTGACCTACACAACGAGACACAGGTCGTTGAGTTCGGGTCTGTATAGTCAGTACAATAGCCTGGTTAAAACCCTCGTAACTGTCTTTAACCGAAGTCACAGCAAATAACTGTAAACTGTTTTTATGTCAAAATGGCATGTCTGCATCACTGGATTTATTCATCACCTCTGCCAAGGAGCGAAGGCTATATGTGATCACCCCATGTCCATCTACGACTTATTAAGGAAGTTTCTACAACTACTACTCTGCACATCAACAACATAACCCGCCCCCCCATAACTGCATTTCCATTTTCAACACAGTGCAACTCCTGACCTTTCAGCTGTGAAAGCACTTTGCTCTATCTTTGTGTAACCGGGAAGAAGGCATTGGTAGAAACCTGAACTCAGTGTTTATTTCAAACTATTTTAAAGTTTAAAGGTGGCTATAAACCAGTCCTGTAGGCAAATGTACAAATCTGAGCAGAAATCTGTCATCCGTCATTTCCTAATTAATTTTTCCAATTTGCTAGTAGCTGGAATGGTGTGAACATAGTTAGGGATTGAGTTCAGAGGTGACATTGCTACTATTCTGTTCAATGTGTCAACTATTAAGTTGGTCTTGTGTGGACACATCAGTTTGACATTGTTAAAAAAAAAACCATGTTTGACCTCTTTTTCCTAGACTTGTATTATATGTAATCCGTTTCATTTCTCTCTCTCTCCACCTCCAGCTGACTGACTCTGTTTAGCCCACATTTGTCCTTTGACGATGACTGATTGTTAACCAAATGCCCTAATTGTTTAATTAGGTTGCGGCCAGGGAGCTGTGACAGCTGCAGCGTGATTCATATAGGCTGCATTTTCAGCAGCAGTAATGGGTGGTTGGCAGGCGAGGGGTGCAAAGAGTGATGCGGCCTTTGGCAGGAGAGTTGGCATCTGTCACCCATGTCAGCATAATGGGAGTGAAAAAGGCAGTCCAAAATTGCTGCCAGGTAAACCATAGCCTCCATTTTTCACAGTGGTTGAGTTACAACTGCTTAAAACTGTATTGTTATAATTTTCAAGCTAGTCAGCAAATATATATAACTTACCTAAAATCAGAATTCAAACAATCAAAGCTCCACTCACTTGTGCTAACTAAAATAACTACATCACTGCATTGTATCTGAACCCGCAATATGAATTGCATACCTATTGTATTTGTGGCCTTTGGAGTCTAAATGAGCCAAGAACAGTAAAAGTCACAAGTAACCCCCGAGCACCACGAGCAGACTGTGTGTAGCGCTTGTTGAAGTAAATATTAATAGACGGGCAAGAGCGCTGGCTTGAATATTTCAAATCAGAGGGGCTGTACAGTGTGACTGAGTCCAAGCCTGTGTGCTGCGATCCATTAGTGCTGTGTTCTCTACTACAACCATCCCCAGGGCAGCGGCACCAAGCGGAGTTACAGTACTGTCTTGGCAATCACAGTCGCTTGTGTTTTCTCACAGGGAGCTGACTTTCCCAGGGACATTTTACTGTGGGCATAGCTGTATTGAAAGGCTGGGAATCAATAGTTGTTGTCATTTTCTGTCTGATGTCTCTCTCCGTGTTCAACCGTACTGAGGCAGACGGATATGCTTTCTTTAGAGAACGCCTAGATCTGACTTGGTGGAAGGGAAGAGCTGTGTCATACATTTTCCAGGAAATGTTGGCTTCCAGAGCAGAATAACTATAGATTTGGACTGTGTGAAAATTGCATTAAGAGCTGACACAGTGTCATGTCACTGCTGAAGACATTTAGACATTTAGAAATGGCAATTCATCAATGTTAGACAAGGCCTAAAATGAGATTCAGGTGACTTTCCTTTTATATCTGGTATCTGCCAATATTAAGTCCTCGCCAAAGCTAATACACCATAAATTCAAGTGAGTTGAACTTACTTGAAAAAAAGCATGCAAACCGGAATAGGAATTTTATTTCTACTACTACTCTTACAATTTAGTTTACACAATTAAAACAAGAGTGTACACTACTTAAAAATTGACTCATGGTCTACTTGTGACTCATTATGGAGCAATGAGAATTATTATTTCAAACAAAATCATTTGAACTTGATCGTACTGTGTGCTGTCTTTCAAATAACATTGTTATTTAAGTTAACCCCCCTCCAAAAAAAGTGAACGTGCTTTACTATTGTAACAATACTACACTCTACCATGACATAATGCTATTATGTACTGCACCACCAAGTTACAAAGGCCCCCACCCTCCTCATTATATCTAAAAATGCTTATTTTGTCAATTTGCTCTAATTATGTAGCGCTCAGATCAATCCCATCATTGTGGTTCACAAACAGGAAAAACAGTCACGTGCATCCTCCCTTCGTGCTTAGCAAATGTCAACAGAGGCTTTTCAAAGAGCAAAAAAAGTCAATAGTCAGTTGCACTTGTTTTATGAATTGCACCAGGATGCTTTGATCCTATTAATATATACCTTTATGACACTGTTAATACCTGCCTAAAATCCTTCCCAGCAGATTGAGCATTTTTGTGAATTACTGCGTCCCATTGGTTAAGTAGTGTCCCTGCCTTATTTGTTGTTACCGTACTTGATTGATTTGAGTTAGCGTCACTTAAAAACAATGAGTAAAGAGTTTTTCTCACCCCGCAGCCCTCAGTGAAATTTAGTGCGGTCCCCTTAAGTGAAGGAGGGGACCCCACCTCACCGCTGACTCTTTAAGGACCATCGTCTTCCATCGATAGTGAACCATGGAGGTTTCAGATAGCTTGAAGTACTAGGGGGTAGCAGCACAGCGATGCTGGGTTGGATGTTTAACAATTTTTCTAAAGCAAGAAGATAAATTATCTAGGATTATGATGTGTTATACTCCTTTTTAACAAGTGTTACAGTTTATTATGTTATACTGCATTTTGGCTTCTTACCATTCCACAAATGAACAGATTAAAAGATGCAAAGTTTGCAAAGCTATTCAGCTAACATACGTTAAAACTGAATTAAATGTTTTTTCACTAGCAGAATTAATGTTTTGGCAAAATGCGATTGTAATGGCTTATTAAATATTTTTAGCAGACATATAATGGCACATTATAGATGCAAGGTAAGAAACATTTTCAATATATCTGGAGCAAGCCTTGACCCAACTCGCAACTGGTACCTTTTTGCTTATTAATACTGCAAATAATTGCATTCATTTTCTTAATAGAAAACAATAAATCTAGATCATTCTGACCCCTCGTAGTAACTCTTCCATTTGCATGAAAAAAAAATCAGATTGGCCTTTGATGCCTTCCCCCCAAATTTAAGGCAGAAATAGGCAAAATTATTATGGATGGTTTTAAATAAATAATATTTGTAGTTAATATTTACGGTACAATCATAATGTTGCCACACTAGAAATTTGTCACAATTGCAACCAGATAGAAAATCCCTGCAGGAGATGGATTTTGACCTCGTCCGCCTGCGGTTTCTTACTGGGGAGGTGGTGCACAGTTGACTTACCAGAGCAGTTTCATTGAAAAGCAGCGGCCTGCTGTGGTTGACAATGATGCTATTAAAGCTACTGGTTGAGAGCAAAGTGTGAAAAGTGAAATTTCTTTTATTCAACCATAACAATGAGCTCATAGAAGGTTTTGAACTTTGTAAAGCTCAAGACAACTGCAGATTTGGATGATAATTTCTTGTGGGTGTGTCACTAAAAGTGGCCTTGTCCATATTGCATGTTGCCATGGCGCACAGGACATTTTTATTTGTGCAGCTGATATGCAAGCTACTACCAAAACTGCTGAACTTTGGTGCACAGCCCAAATGCCAAAAACAAACCAATATACTGTAGTAAGATTTGGTTACTAAAAGTTTTGGTTTAAATTCCTTGTTATACTAGCTGTGTGAGCTGCTGTCTATTTATCAGCCCTTTTTTTAATATGCAAAGAAAATTGTATTAGAAAGTTAAAGGTGTGGTGTGAATAATGCTTTTATTTATGTTCATCATGTGGATGTTTTAGCTTTGTAAAGGTGATGCCAGAGTTTTATGGCTCTTAATTTGAAGCATACGGTAATGGTTTCCACTTCTTGCTCAGAGCACAGCTATTTACACCAGGGACTAATTTGCAGCAGCCTCCCAAAGCTAGCCTACATCTCATCACAAAAGCTGAGCTCATAAGATTTACATTTGCTTCAGCGATTTGCAGCTGTCCACCTTAAAGATTCCAGCTAAACGTTTCTCATTTGTTAGCACTGTAAAGCTGTGTGAACCAAAATTTTACATGAAATTCACCAAAACACAGTCGTAGTATATAAGTAAATGCTGACACATCCCTACATTTACATGTAAAATCATGTTTAATTCAAACATAAGACAACATTGTGACAAGGTAAAGTAAAAAAGTGGAGTCAGATACAGTCCAGTGTTTGGATAGTGATGTCATGATTTGTCTTAAGGCAGAGGGAGGACCAAAACCCTAACAACCAGACTGCAGAGAAGATAAAGTAAAAAAAAAAAAAGTAAGTTTACCAATCGCAAAAGCTGGGAGAGATCAGGCTGAGATCAGAAACTGCAGAAAATATTTCCAAAGAGGCACAAAAATACAGTGAGACAAACAAAAGCCCAACAAGAAGAAAAACAGATTCAGAGTGGCTAATAAGTAGTCCAAAGGGAACAGAAGGACGACAACAATCTAGTAAAGGCAAACGGGCAGGTATGTATGCTAAGTGATTAATCCCAGAGGTAAAGGTGAGCTGGCTGCAGGAGTGACTGGGTGATGCCAGGCGTGCAGGTAAAAGGGAGGGAGCTAAAGCGTAATAAAGGCCGTGGTTGGAGCTGTACCAGTGACATCATTATAGTGTGATATAACGACCATCAAGAACTCTCTGTGAATTAATTAAAAATGGAGCGGCCCATTAATCAGCCTACAGTTACTTTAACTTCCCGCAAACCAATGTCAACCAGAACTTTCACTTTAAGCGTGTTTGAATGTGTTGACCTGCAGTTGGCTGCTGCGTTGTCACAGTGCAACTTCTTCAAGGCAGTAGAGAGCTGGGGCATGTGCAGCAATGCTCTGACTGCATGTTACTAAAATCTATATGTAATATTAATAGTATTATCGAGGGAATGTACAGTTTATGTAATGGATGTCACATGTTTGTTCTTTCCTCTGAAAGGGAGAGTTATAATTAAGTTGGAGATGGGCGTGATTTTGTACGGGATGCATTTTTGACACTGTGCTTGCCACTTTTCTCCTCCGCTATGTTTGTGCTGCATGATAATCATGATTTCGAAGGTGTCTCGGCAGGAACGATAATTGTGCTGTCTTGCAATGATTTTTTTTTTTTATAAAAAAGAAGTCAAGAAAAAAAAAACACTTTTTGCATCATACAAAATAAGAATAATCATTTGCTGGGAAAGTATGTGTAAGTTTTTTCTCTTTGCCTTTGGATCAGTCCCTATATATATATATATATATATATATATATCTGATAAATCTGATATAGTTTTTCTAAATCAGTGTAGACAGATGCTGACAGTGTCATGATCAAAACATGCACTGCAGAGACTCATTATCATAATAACATAATTAACAGAAACATTAGAAGCACATGAGACGAGAATACACTGTACATGACAAATGTTATTTCATACTTGCGTGATTTGCAGCTGTTCTTCTTTTATTCTCAGTATATCGCACAAGGACATGCAGAACAAGGCAGGAATATGCAATATTAATTAGCATTAAAACAACATAATGCTGAACGCACGATGACATAGAGATGAACGACTGATTACTTCTGCTTAAATGGCGCCGTGCTTATAATAGACATCTATTCCCCTCTGAGCTGATGCTATCAAACGCAGAAGATGAGGCAGTAGTTGGCCGCGACCACAAATCGCTCCAGAAACGAAAAGTTTTGCTCTAACAGAAGGGTCAGCGAATGTGGGAGATAAAAAAGGCTGCTCTGGTATCCAAAGTATGACTTGGGTTCACTGGAAGCTCATTAACACTGAAAATCCCCTTGATCTTTTCCAATTAACTGTCCCAGCCAGGATGATGTGAGACATGCAATTAACAAAGGCCAGTGGCTGACTCACCCCTCATCCCCCTGTTTCATTACCGGCAAGCCTTGGATCTGAGTCAAACTCAACAGCTGACATATGTGCTTTAAGAATCTGAAGGCTGCGAGTTTGATGCATAGCAGGTCTTCTCTCTCTGTACTGTAATTATAGTGATGGCCTCCTGTTATTGGAAGAGTTGGTTCAAGGTCTCAGTGAGATGGTGAGGGGGTAACATGCAAAAGTCAATAATGAATTGTGGGGGATGATCAGAGAATGGTGTGCGACACAACACTGTATTCTGTTCTCCATTGTTGCAGCGCGACACATTAATACTTCTCTGATGGATAATTATCTTTTCCATAAGATTATATTTTTATACGTTCATTTTTACATGAAATACCTGTTCATTAACAAGTCTGTGTGATTTAACTTTTTCTCCTACTGGTTTTTATGTCACACATTCATTAGATGTAGCCTAATAAAGGTGGTACAGCGCCTGAAAAGAGGAGCCGCCTCTTGGTTTACTTTGTAAAGCACAGTACAAGCACACGTAACTGCTTGTCAAGAAAACATAAATCATTTTACAAACAACAAGGGAGGTTTGTCTCTTGAGGACAGTTGTAGTAACGTAGCGTTGGGAAACACCAAGCCAGGCTGCTGGGGAGTGTCCAGTGTCGTGCATCTTTGGCACTAGTCGGAACCCGGTTCGGCCAGTCGGTCGCTGTGATTGGCTGAAGGCTTGGCGGAGCAGTGCGCGCGAACAGACATCAGTACAACTTTTACCGTTGTTGTAAATAATCCCTGCGTAGCCTAAAAATAGTACGACAACTCGGCTTTGTTTACAGTCTTTTGCTTTTTCTTCCTCTCAAGTGCAGAACGTGCAGTGCTACAGTTTACAGTTCGTCCAGATGTGGATCCAGGTGTTTTGCTTTATCGACGTTATAAACCCTGAATATGCAGCTCTACATGCTCGTCGGCTCTTTGCCGTGTGCTCTAGTGCCACTCACAGACAATGCAAATCTGACCTGATGCTGCAGTTTATCTAGTTCTTAGTGTTTCATGGCCCTCAGGGTTTTTTTTAATGCATTTCTGGAAATATTACAGTGTTGGAATTTACAGCTTGCTAACCCCCCTTAGTTGCAGTTGCTATGTTTGTCAAGCTTTGTCCTCCAGTCTAAATTTGATGGAGCGTATTTGTACGTTACCTAGCATTTCTTCTTTATTACTTTTACATTAACTCGTCGTCAGTTCAGTGGGTAATATTTCTTCTTTTACTGTACTACATTCATTTCATAAGCATCCACATGCTGAATCTATATATAAAATATAATTGCATATTAAATTATGATGTAGTGCTACGGAATCACCACCTGTCAATACACAAAGTAGTAAAAATTAGCTGAACCGTCATCACGTGACTAGTGGTTACACATTAATGCATCAGTAAGTCTAATCCAATAATATATAGGCAATCATATTCCATAATTAGCACTTACTTACTTTTGCTACTTTGACAATAATACTTTTGCACTCACTCATCATGTACATAAATAATTATTCCACAACTGTTACTGATATTATTTGGGAATATTGAGTACTTTCACATTTGGTCTATTCTTATGCTAATATGTTAGTGTTTAAGCAAACTTTTTCAGGCATAAAAAACCGTCTCTCACTGACTTTTAATGTTTTAATTAAAATGAGCTGTAAATACCATGTACTTAATGGCTACATGTATGAAAATGTGCTAAAGAAGCATATCCTAGCCAATAAGGCAGCATTCTCACCAGGCACTTGATGTGTAATAAAGACTCAACATTCCTCCGGCATTACAGCACAGAGCTAATTAGAGTTAGTTTATGAGGCCTTTATGTCACGAGGTGAGCTGTAACCGATCCCATTGATACAAATAAATCCAGCTAAATTAGGAAAAAAAAAAAACTTTACCACGTCTTTAAAGGGGAAAAACTTTCTTCACAGCATGAAGAATCTCTAACAAAGGCAGCTGAGTTCTTTATAGTTATTTGCTCTTTTTGTGCCTAAATTACCATGTTTGAAAAACAATTATGAATTCAGACAGTCTTCTATTTTGTTGTGAAGTTGTCAGAATTTCAAAACCTTCTTTTTCTGGCAATTCTTTGAGGAGTTTGTCCATTTGAACATGTGACCACCCATTTGCATCAATGACATAATTAATAGAGGGGAAAAAACCAATAAACAGAGAGTTAGGCAATAAAATTATCTTATCGTTTTTTTGATCAAGATTGCTTCTCCTTTATAAGTGATCATGTTTCTTTCTCTTTTCAAACACAGGAGTAGGTGCCCACCATTATAGATGCATAACACACACACACACACACACACACACACACACACACACAGAAACAAACATAAAAAACCTGTTGGAACATTGTATTGACGTACAGTTGTTTCCTGAAGGCCTACCATACCTAATAACACGTTTATTTGTGTGGCAGCGACAGCAAAGACCTGATGACCTTTGGTGACAATTACTTTGATCCTTGTCTAACCTTTAACACAGCCTTTGCCTTGAAGTAGTGCCTAGCCACTCGGGTCCTTTTGCTTGGTGTTCAGAAAAAAAGAACTTTAAAATAATCCCACAACATTCTCCTAATCTAATCTTTGTTGTTCATTTTGCTTCAGGAGAATACATATGCCAGTATGTGCATGTTTCATTTCACAACGCCCGTCTCTGTTTGTCCGTCCCTCTCATTCTCTGTACCTATGTATGGTTGTGTGTGTGTCTGACACTGTACTTTTTCTGCATGTGTGGGCTGCTGGAACTCAGTTTTAGTCAGAGCTACTGTACCTAAAGAGAATTCATCCTCTTTTGTGCTCCAAATGCACTGTCTGGGTTGCTGGCCCCACATTTCTGGCATCTTTGCATTTTTATGTGGTTTAAAAATAATATTCACCATTGCATTACATTAATGTAATGCATGTTTATTCTTTTAAGGGCACTGCATCATCACAATGGGGCTCATTTTAAAAGACAGACAATTTAGGTGATACTGGTTATCTTACTGTAGTAGAGCAAAACACGCATAATTTCTCTGCAGACTATATCCCACTGATACAAATGAACATCACTGTAGGAGTTACTTGCCTTTGCAATGGCACACTGTGGTTCTATATAGCTTAATGTAGAATTAATACTTTTGTTTTTGTGATTAGTTTTTTATTATTGAAATAACTTCTATAATGTGAAAATATTATTGTTCAGATACAGAAGTATTACCATCATAAAAATGAACTGAAAGCATCAAACACTGTTAGTAGTAAAGTTATGGTTAAAGAGTAATAATCATAAGGGATTAATTAATTGTTAAAGTTCACAATATTCAAACATTCTGTTGCATAAAAAGAGAAAAGCATGCCTTCATGCCTTCAAATATTCATCTGCTGATTACACAGTAGTTCTCAAGTTTGTTTGCTTGCAGGTTGTGGATCGCTCTGAGCTAATTAGTGACATATTCATTATAATAGGTTTTGTAAGGTGTAACTGTTCGCACTGGTTGCAGAAAAAGCCTAGAACATATGCAGCTGTAAGCGGTGCCTCAGGAATCAGCAAAGTGCAGAATATTAAAATGCAGTGATCTGAGACCCGTCTGCTTCTTCAGTCAATCTAAATAACATCATGGTGTAAGTACATGACGATTACAGTGTCTCGGAATATGAAAACATTCGGCTGGCATCAATTACTACAGTCACTTTTATTTATCTTTACTCTGCATGGTAATTTCATAAAACATTCATAGTATGTCCTATTAGATGCAATAACTTGATCAAATCATGAAATGTTAAGGTTTTTGCAGTCTTCAATCAGCAACACTGATGAATAACTTTAAGTCAATTAGCAATACAAGTCAGCTTTTATAAGTTCAAAGCAACATGAAGCAAGTAATGGAGGTCTAAAATGGTCTAAGAGTAGCTGGCTACGTTGCAGACACATCAATTACAAGCACTACAAGTATTTAAAGCACCAAGGGTCTCAATTATCAAATGACAAACTGCACTGGCAAAGAATAACGGTGATTACATTTAAAGGTTCACAGCAGGGCACAGATAGACAGCATCACATGGTATTATTATAGAGTTTATTTCAATAGCAGGTTATTTTTCTAACTAACTGTAAAATACGTCTTTGGTGATCTGCACTGAAACATCTCGGCAGCCTTTAGATTGGGCTGCGACACAATCAGATCCATTAATTTCTCTAGCATTATTCACAGGAAAAACTTGACATTTTTCAAATTCTTGGTTTAGGATGATGCACGTTTAGCTTCAACCCATGATCTCATACTGACATTCTGAGTGACAAACTGTTTCAGAACGAAACTGTATGAACACCCAGGCTAATGAGCCCTGAAAATAATTTACAATACTGACAAAAATATGAGGTGAACATGTTTTGTCAACTGTTCCACTACAGACAAATAAACTCCTGCGTTGTCACTATAGATAGTGCATGTAAATAACTATACAGAGAGTTTCCATATTTTAAATATACGGGACTTTAACACTAACTTATATTAACTGATGTCTTTTTTATTCAAAGGTTTTGTTTACAGTTTTGTGGGCCATATTCCTTACTGAATGCTCAGGAAAAGAAATTCACATCAACACAGACTAACACAGATTTAATTAAACAATCAGTCATGAGCAATCATAATTTTACCATATAGTAGCCTATAGCAGCATCTCCAGAAATTGTAACACGAGGAATAAAGTTCAATCAACACCTCATAAAGAAGTTTTTATGATTCCCAGTAACAATTACTATGATTTCCACCATCTAAGCTCATTAAAACCTATATTATTGCACACTTCCTCTCAAATGGTAACTGCAGACAAAACTAGTTGGTCTGCACATAGAGCCTTGAACATAAAAGGAGTCACAGAAATGTCTGGACAAAAGTAAACAGAATAGAGCTTTTAATCTAGGATCCCGGACCTTCCACCTGTACGTGTATTTTTGACAGGCCAGTCTTTACATACAACGTTTACATATTGCCACACAGAGCAGAAGCTGTCTGTGTCTTTTTTCCCACAGTCCCACATGAACTTTGGTGCTCAATTTGAAATAGTAGGCTTATAAAACCCTATAAAAAAATTTATGAGAGAACAAAACAAACTTTGCGTAATTTCAGAAGCCATTTAAATCAATGAAATGAATAACAGTCAGTGGCAGTGTCCTTTAAGTTTAACTGCAGCTTGCAAAGTCTTATTAACCTGGGTGCCATTCATTAACATCACATTATTCATATGCATTTCTATACTGGATTCCCTGCATTTCAATCCTGCAACAATTACACAATTACCAAGGATTAGGGGATCCTATATTTAGGAGCAGTTACAGAGATAAGCAATTATTTTTAGGATTGAACAAATTCAAATTAGAGTCAATCATGCAAGTCTCTCTCGTCAAAATAATTATATTTTATTAAACAGGCAGGAAAATACTCACATTGGTGTAATTTGAGATAAATACAAATGACCTTGAACCACAGCTTGATAATGATGTGGGTCACTAATAGATAAAATAATTAGAAACTATAAGCTGTGTTGGAAATAAGTAATATCTGTTACCTATTGCTAATAGGTAACATGCATTAAAAAGGGTAATGGGGGTTCCTAGTTCAAAGCAATGCTTTGCATTAAACATGCAAGATCTTAATTTATCTTTGAAAACGTTGACTGCATTGGGATGTGGATACTGGGTCACCTCGCCATGTTATGTTTAAGATGAACTAGGCTGTTGCCATAACAGCACCGGGAGCCACGGGCAGTAAATTCCCTCTTCCTGAAATAGCCTGCAAAATTGTTTAAATAGATAACTGGGAATCTGGCTGCTGGCCAGTAGCATGCCCCAGTGCCTCATGGGATATTAATGGCAGCCCGAGCTGAGGCAGGTCTGCAGTGGGGGAGTAGATCCTAGAACCAGCATGGCACATCTCCCTTAATCAGTGCTTTAAAATCAGCTGTGCCTCTGCTAATTGGCTTCATTTCAATCTCAGGATGTCTCCATTTGCTATTAAATTAGAGCAGCGAGGGGCTGTTGTGAAGCATGTTGTAAGAATATATGTTTCTGAGCTGAAATCACACATAGGATTAGATCTCCTTTCAACATTTGCCTGTAACCACAAATTTGTACAATGCCCACAGGGGATGTTCAATAATAGCTTTTATTACAGAAGCGAACGCTATTCACTGCTTTTTCTCGCCGAACTCTCCATTTTTGCCTCCCTGTTCCTGTGTCCCGGCTAGCAGAATACTGGTAGATACAGTAAATATCAGCTCCTTTGGCAGCGCTCTCCATGCACATTTCCCCAGCGAGCCCATGGGCCCCTTGATGAAAGCAATCCGTCACCGCTGTGAGATGACTTGTCTGCACTGACCACCGCAAACCTCCACCCTGACCACCAGACTGTGAAGGGGATGTCTCCATGAACACCCTCACACACCAGCAAATCATGATTTAATGCCTTTAATTTACACAGTCTCGAGGGCTTATCAAAAGGTTAGTTCAGGAGCACAGAGAAGTTCATAAAGGCCTTGCTGGGACACCACATAGGACTTTGGGCGTACTATAACGCTTTAAACTGTGGAACAATGATACCTTTCTGTAAGTGTTACAAAATTCGTATTGCTTCATAAAATTCTTATATGGCGTTTAGCACTGCAGCCACAGCACGTTGTGGCAAGCAGAGCACGTTATTGTGTTGTTGTATCCCAAGGGATAAAACAAGAGAGGATGATGTGAAGCTGAGTGAGATTAATGCGTGGTAAATGGAACATGTGCTGAAATGACAGCGTCGATGAGGAATGATGCCTCTATGGGAGATAGAGAGTGACAGGCTAAAAACAACGTAGTGGAGTCGGGGGTATTCCCATGAATATTCCTCCCATACACTTGGAGAACATTTAATATAAATAGTGGATGCATCCTAAATCAGCTTTGAGGAAATTTGATGCAATTTGCTGAAATATTTAATCACAGTCGTCACTGAGCTACGGTTTAATTGAAACCCATGAAATAGTTTGTGAAGCAAGTTGTGGTTGGCCAGCAGTGTGCAAAACAAATCCCATGCAGATTCTATCTGCTGTGGGCCATCAAGAAAAATTTATGATTGTCATCATCACCACTTCAAGTCATGTCATTGAAGGGCATACGGAACAGTAAATCTTGTTCCCAGGTTCCTCGTTACTGTAAATGCTCCTCCTACACAGGCAATCAAAGAGATAATTCATGTAGCAAAATGCTCTTGTAGGTCAGAATGTGACTGAGGCTGCACAAAAAGAGAAGGTTTTAATGACGGAGATAATGTAACGTGTAAAGGTGTAAATCTGGATCGAAAATAGTGCACCTTTAAACTTTGTGCCTGTATTGGGATTTGTGAGAGCTTTCGTCTGGATTCAGCACTCAGCGACCCTTTCCTTTGACTCTCTTAATTAGACACAGTAACATTTCTTGTGAAATTCTGACTTTAAATGTTCAGTTCACGCAGGTCAGAAAAAAAACTTACTTTATCTTTATCATTTCTAGTCTTGCAAGTAGTTTTTGTTTTGAGACATCCATCTGACATTCAAAGGCAAAACTGAACAAACTGCAATTAGGATCCGTTTATGTACCATTAAATATATCCTGTACAGGATTTGCACGTTCAAATGTTGGGTAATGGCAGTTAATATAGATCTCGCAGATGCACAGGTATATTGCAGCCGCACTGCCAATTATAGCTGTGCAATAATAAAGGTTAATTAACACATTTATTTCTGCTCTTCAGTTGCACATTTGAAAGACCTCATTTACAGTATGACCAATAAATGGAAATGAGCCTATATGAAAAAACGGAAAAAAATGGAAAAAATATGATATTATTAAACAGCATTCCTATAACCGGACTAGAACAAATAAATAATAAACACAAACCTATTTTCATTGGTATATTGTTGTTATTGATTTTATTTTAAGTGCTTTCATTGACATTACTTATGTTGTATAGCTACAGTAAG
Organism: Channa striata; assembly: GCA_033026295.1. Taxonomy (NCBI): domain Eukaryota; kingdom Metazoa; phylum Chordata; class Actinopteri; order Anabantiformes; family Channidae; genus Channa; species Channa striata. Next base: position 9,559,059 of record CM065188.1, on the reverse strand, counting down.
TTAATGGCTGACGTACGCCGGTTGTGGTTTCCAATCCACAACCGGAAGATTGTATATTTTGCAATCTGATTAAAGTTAGAGAAGACAGAAATTTAGTTTTTACTTTTATTTTTACGGAGCTAATTGCAAAAGTCCTGGCAAAACAGTGACTTTAACCGATGGGTCTGTTACTCTTTCTATCCCAAACGTACAAATCACATCAAGTGTTCCCTGCTGGGGAGCCTCTGGGCCCGGCCCTGTGAATTATGTTTGTTAATAGACACCTATGGTACAGTTTCTCTTCTTCCTCTCCCCGTTCCCTCCTTCTTAAATCCACAATGCCTGCCAACCTGATAACAGAACTAAACTGAGAGCGCTCTTGATGTAAATAGTCAGCTTCTACCCAAAGAGTAATTCAAGTCAACTTTTCAAACTTTTCCAAAGTATATGTGTAAAATACTTGTTCACAATAGATGTACAGCGTCAGCGTCGACACCCATATCAAGCCCTCTGTGGATTTTACCACCAAACAACGAACATAAAAGTAAATATTTCACCGTCTCCCGTCTATCAGCTCTGCCAGTATAGAGTTGGTGCATCCGAGAGAATGAAAGGGTAAATGTTTTTCAAAAGGTTCCTTTTTACTTCCTTCTTTATGGTAGACTTTTTAACCAGTGTTTGATTAAGAAAACCTGCAGACTGTTCTAAGGCTTTAAAAAAAACACTAAATATGAAAAAGAGAGATGTTACGGTTGCCAGTTTTCTAATCCTCAGATAACACGATGTGATTTGTAAAGCGTGTTGCTCAGTCAACACGTACAGTAACCACTTAGATGAAAGAAAGCTATTTATAAAAACAGGAAAAAATGTGACATCATGTAACAATGAAATAAATAAATTCCCCTCAACAAAACAAAAATATTTCCCCCAAAGAGATAAACATTAGGGAATTTTAAAATGTGTTTGTTTTCTGTGTTAATTAAGAAATGCAGCACAACGTTAGCCAAATATACATGGTCCTAAAAGTGGTGGGACAATTTTTTTATTTTATTTTTAGAGCTCTTCATCAGTAAGATCAGTCATGTAATAAAACCATCAAATGACAAAGTGTGAAGTGCATATTTTTGCTGCATTGTGTAATTTTGTAACACTGCCCTATGATATTTTTGGTTTTATCATGTGGTTTACTGCACAGAGACTAGTGCTGTGTGTCAAAATCATTTCGCCAGTTACGCCCAAAAAACGCTCTTATCATTATGCTTTAATATATCTTTGTCTTGTATTTGTTCACCATCTCATTAACAAAGTGGACAATAAAACAATGCCAGAACTCATCATTTCACAATTTATTAAGATGTTGTACTGCACTAGATATAAACAAATATCTGTCTATAATCTAACATGTTTAAAACATGTTAGATTATAGACAGATATTAGATACACTTGTGTGCCTCTAACCAACCCATCAGCTGCTGTTTATATGTTGTTTATATGTGTATCTGTTTAGATTATGATTCTTGTGGTGCGCGAGTAAAAATTGAATGTTTGTGTCAGACACAATCAAACTCCCTCCAGGTGTCACGTTGGGTTGAACAGAATGGGAGAGATGAGGCTCAGAGTGACCATAATCTTTACTTTTCATCATCTCTTATCAATTCACCTTTGAATTCAAAAAGCATAACACCTGCAGCCACATCTGTCCCCGGACTGGGGACTCGGATACTGTGCAGGGTGCCTTTCTTTTACAGACTAAGACTAACTATAGAAAATGCTGGGTAACCATAAATAATTAAAAAACGTCAGTTTGCCATTTAAAAAACAAATTCGAACTAATTGTTTGAGCCCAGTTTTTAATTTAAGGTCGTCTTGTCCTCATTGCCGTAAAAAGTGGGCATTCTGAAACTCTACTGCTGACGACCAAGTTAAAAGTCAAAAAGGTAAAAGTTAGTTAGTGGACCTTGACAGGGAATATTACTTGTCATAGAGCAATAAAATCCAAGGCCAAGAATAAACATTCAGGGTCTATTGCTGATAACGAGTAGTGACAAAGCTCCTGTGCTGCATGAATGAGATCATACGGTACCAGCTACTGAACCCACATGACCTGGATGACACATGAACACTCTCATAGTGAGTGGGCCTTAAGTTGAGCTTTTTTTCACTCAAACATTTATAATACGGACATGCTTTCCGTGTGCAAACAGAGACACTTCTGTGATGTGGCCAGCATCGAACTTATATGACGTGAAACACGACAACCGCGTGCAACAGTTTGAAGCATTGTTCTAGGTTAGGGGGGCTGTGTTTACTCATTACAGATAACCCAATTCAATCACATTTGATATTCATACTGTAAGGACAAGCATATGTTCCTAATTTATCCTCTACGTTGCAGTTTTATTTTATTTGCTTCAAAAAACAAACAGACACATAAGAGCTTGCTTTCACTACTTTGTACTGGAGAATTTGACTTTACTTTGTTTTAATTCTAATCTTAAAAATAAACAAAATTCCTCTGAGATGCTGCAAGCACATCTGCAGCCCTTCAAAAACACGGAGATAATGAGGTTGGTAAAGAAGAGGAAAAACACAAAAGAAAGAAAAGTTAGTTTGTAAGAGGAGATTCCTCTTAGGCGGTAGAGGCTGGTGTGTGTATATATAGCCGAGCAGCCTTGCTTGTGTAAGGCAGCGTGCATGCTGATGGCCATCGATCGAAACAGAAGGTGTTGTCTGGCACTTCAGGCCATGCACACAGACTCCTGGCTTTGAGTGCAGAGTTAAATTAACAACTTTGCCAGTTTGTAATTAGTATGAATCTGCTGTTGCGCTTGATGTGCCTTGTTTTTGTGGTTATGGAAGCGTTTTGACATGTTGTCGAAATTTTCTTCGTGGAATACAACAGGACTTGAAGTTCATTTTGCGTATGTGTAAAAGTACTTTCATTCCTCAGCCACCTGCATGTTTGTCAGGACGTGCTTTTGGATTATAGGAATGTTTAATGGAGCTGAAACAGTCATATTTTTGTCAGATTGACAGCTGACCATTCTGAAACACGTTGCAAGCAAATGTGCAAAACAAATGTGATGATTTTAGGATTCTCTCTCTGTTTTATAGCATTAAAAATGGAATATTCTTGTGGTAACATTTTGGAGTAATCTGGAGACATTGTGTTTGATTCTAAGAAATAAGGATCAGAGTTTTCCAGATTTGTTTTTACCAGATTTCTCCAAACGTTGTCGGCAGCTTCATTGATAATGACAATAACTGTTAACAACGACCTTAGATCAGAACACTACCCTTTCCCCGCCTGAGCCATAAAGCTCAAGTTGAAATAAAAAACTACACTAAAGCTGCACTGATTCACTGCTGTCAAACCACCCGTAGAAATTCGCCCGTGCTTTTAGTAAAACCATTTCATCTGATGTCAGGAAATGTATGATGGTCACACAGTCTAAAATATTACCTCAGCTCATTCAGTCTACAGTTTGAATGGCCCGGTATAATATTACTTCTCCCAGGCACCATTTTCTCTGCGTTCACGCTTCTATAATCGCTGGGAAAAAACAGAAGAACTTGTGTGCGCAACCTGAAAAGTTTCTAACTCTTGTAACAACTTTAACCCTTCCCCATTGGCAAAAGTGAGCCTGTGAAGAAAATGATCATCAAAGCCAGACAAATTTACACCTTAGCCAACTATCATGAGTCTTGCAATTTCACACAGACCCAGTTTTCCTCCATAGCAACACCAGGAAAACAGCCAAGTTTGCCACTTTCCAGATGGAGGCTAGGCTTTTGAATAATGACTATCTCTAAAAGTTGCATTTGAACGTCTGTGCTACAGTGTTTACAAAAGTGCTGATCTCTACACCGGTGCTAGAATCCTCGTACGTTGATGCATACTGTACATACAGCATATAGTCTCACACATCGGTCTCTAACACAATTACACTTTCACTGAGGCTGGATTTTGCTGCACATCAACCACCTTCATGTGTCACTTGGTGTTGCAATTACACGTCTATTTTCTATCACCTTCAGTTATCTGCATACTGGGTTTTTGATTTCCCCAACCACTACTGTGTCAAGTTTACAGAGAAGTCTGTAGCTGTACCGTAGGTGGACAAGAGAAAAATGCAGGACTGAATTTATTTCTTCCACAGGCTTGTTTACACAGCTCTAAGATGAACCCTCGTTCCCTTCATTTCTATCAAGGCATTCCTCCTCTCCCAGTCACAGCTCGCGCACACACAAACAACCACACACGCACGCTGCACATCTCTCTATGTGGCAGCTTCTTCCTCAAATAGAAAATGTGCACTAAAACATGACAGCACTGGCGGCTAGTCTCCGAGAGCAGCCCCACTCTCTCTGGCCTAGATTCTTTCAAATCCGCTCTGGAAGTGCCTTTGTCCTCAGCTGCACTGCCAGCCCGCCAGAGAGTGAGTGAGCAAGCCATCTGGCTGCACAGCACTTCAAATCCCAATCTGTGTTAATTTGAGTGTTATGGGCCATTGTTTATTTTTGAAAAAAAAAGAAGGAAAAAGACTCACTCATAGGATTAATAACCCCTTTGTAGTTAATTTTGTGCAAAGTTTTTCCAAAGTTTTTGCAGACATGCCAGGCACACTGCAGGTCACTGCTGAAAATTAGATGCGTCTAACATGGCAAAATAAAGATTTAATATCGCTACTAGACAATAATAGTTCATTGATTCTATCAAAGTAAACCAAGATGCATAAATGGAACATTTTTATAAATAAAAGAAAACACTATGCAGGCCAATAATTATGCTGTGCAGATGAAAGTAAGTGTTTTGCATTTGTTTCCACCACCTGCTGAAAACATTTGGACTGCCATCGGCTTCATTGATGTTTATGGTTTTTTTTCTCAAATTCAGATCTCCATTAACAATCACCATCACAGCAACATCGCAGCTACTCCAAAGGTTTTTAGAAGTCTTGTTTTATTATACTGCTGTATTTAATACACGGTGAGATGTAAAATCAAGGTAATTTATCCGAAAAATAGACAGGAGATATTCAACCAGATGTTTTATACAAATGCATAAAAACTAAATTTTTCTATGTGTACTCCTCACTGACTATAATGTATTATAAGACAGCCATAGTACTTGAATTTTTATGGTTTACTAAAGAAGCAGTTGAAGCCATAACTCTTTTTCTTTGTGTCTTAACCCCCCCTTTCTGTCTTTCTCACTCACACACACTTACACACATGCACACACACATGCCACCCACCCTGACACATGGTGTGTTATGCAATGGGTGTTGCCTAATTACCACTGACATCGCGGAGACTGTTCACTGCGAAATTAATCATGACACAGGCGTCAGCTTTTGATATTTTTCGCCAAGTGCTCCGAGTTTGTACCAGCCGATGTAATTAATAAACCAAATACACACAAATACTGATTAGACTCTGACACTGATGTCTTAATAACAACCAGGCGCTTTAAAAGCCATCTCCAGGTGCCACACAGTAGAGACGAGAGCAGGAAAGTTAGTGCAGAAGAATAAAAGAGACATTGGAACTAATTATTTTCAAGTATGTGCTGGTAGTGTTTTTATGGTTTCGACTTTGAGAAGCCGTGAACTAGCACAGACGAAAAGTTCTCGAGGTCGTGTGCAACAACGATGCGTGCATGCACGTCCACCGAAATTCTAAACAGCTGTGCGTCCGCAGTAGCTTGCAGAGGGCTGCGGTGCTATTTATATATCGTAGCATTGTACTGGAAAGCGCTTATAGTATATCCAGCCATGCATAACGCAAACAGTTGCTTTTTAGTTAGGAGAAAACTGTGCAGTTACCCTATTATTACAAATAGATGAACTGAGACTCCAGAAACACAGCCTGCCCGTATCTGGCATAATTAATGTGACATGCAGCTCATCAGTGCACAAACGTCTACAAGAGCTGGTTGCTCATTTCTGGAGGTTTTTACTGTCTCAGTGGCAAGTGATTACAAGCCAAGCAGCTTGGGACTAGATGCAGCTAATTGATTTGACATATTGTTTTTTGTTAAAATCAGGTTCAGATATTGTTTACCTCTAATAAAGCTACATTTTTTTTTCCAACACACAACTATAATTACCTTTGATCTTCCACCGGCTTCAAAACTGTACTGTGTAAGAGCTGCTCATTTGGAAAACACAAAGAAAACTTGTTTCCCATATGAGGCGTGTTTCTTTTTTTGACAGAACTGAAAAGCGAACAGGGTTCCTCCTGTAATTTTAATTGGTTCAGAGGTGTCTTGTGTTTTTCCCGCAAAGTGTACTATTAGGCTATTTTAAGAACCCATGATCTCTTTGTACAGTATGCACAGTATTTCCTCCCAGGCCATTGCAACTTTTGCATCTTGGCTTCAGCTATTTTTCCAAAGCGAAACCTCCTTTCTGCTCTTAGGCATGGTGGGTCACTGAGTACACCTGGAGAAGGAGAGTGCCAAACAGAGAAAGAGGACCGAGAGACCTTTACCTTTTTTCTTTTTCAAGTGTTTTTAGCCATTTGCCTTTATGTTGATAGACAGTAGTGAGATGACAGAAAATGTGGGGAGAGTGGAGGGATGGTATGCAACTAAAGGTCTCCAGATAGACACAAACTAGGGAAGCATCTTAAAGCACTGGCGGCTGGGACTACTGTAACTACACAAAATATAATAAGGCATACTTGTGTCCTAGAAAATCAAAAAAGCAGGAAAGCAGAAATACAAAAAAATTTGAAACACGCAGATAATTGTGTAAACACTATTATCAGTCTCCTTAACCAAACGTCACATGAAATAAAAAGAAAAGAATAAAGGAGTTGGAAAATGCCAAGTAATGTTTTTACAAGTTATCAGACCCATATGTGCAAACACTGTGTACACACACACACACGTCTTTGAGGGTCACAGGAGACCCACTTTTATTCACCACAGCCACAGTTATTTTTATATGCAGAGGCCAGGCGGGTAAAGTTACCAGATCAAAGTTTCAGAGGGGATTTCTATTGCTTTGTCTGTCCATATTCCTAAAAATCTCTTTTATCTCCTTGTAAATTCACATGCGTGTACATAGGGATATGTGCACCGTATGTGACAGACAGAGAAACAGACGGTAACCTTTATAAATGACACAAAAACAGCTAGACAGTGCATCAGAGTGAAGGTGGCTTTTCTAATCCTCCTCCCCTCCTGTTGTGTGGTCTCCCCTGTCGACTGTATCGCTACATGCCAGGCAGACTGACATGTTTAGCCTGGCTGTTTCTGTGGCGCTCTGTCCCCTGGCTTTACCTGTCTTGCTCCTTCAGTTCGAGTCAACAACACTGAGGCATACCGAAAAAGGACCACGACTGGAACTTCCTGCTACCAGTATCGAGCGTTTTAAAATGACTCCAATCAATATTTAACATTAACAATAGATCAAACAGAAACGTGTGGAAGCTGTTGTTTGTAGTGACAAACCCACAGAGAATTATCACTCGGCTCTGCAGTTCCCCTCACATCTACAGGGGGTTTAACAACTTTCATCTCAATGTTTTGGTTTGTGCAATTTTACTGTTTTGATTTACTCTCTTTACTCATGAAGCTTGTTTCCAGCTGCTGAAAAAGAAGCACCTGATCAGCTACTACATGTAAACACACCCTTGCACGACCATTATCTGTAGTAATGGGCCAGGGACACAGTCGACTGCTTTTACCACTTAGCATTGTGCCGCTTGGTGACATCTAGCAACTGTAGTGAGCATTAGACGGTCACATAGTATTTACACTCTCAAACATTAAGGAGGCACGTTGGGCTGGTGCAAAGCATGGAACGACACGGCAGGAAAAACTGCTTCTGTTTGGTGAGTTTCGGGAGATGTGAAGCCGCAACTTTTTTTCCTGACATCTTTATCTGGTGCCTTGCCCTAACCAAACTGCTGTGTTTGCATAGTTTAAATGCCGCATTTATTTTACAGCAAAAATCGAGTGTGAAACAGACCACCCTTTTGGCTCCATTGTTGCAATGGTAAATGCCATTTTGTTGTGTAATATCACAATGCGTGCAATTTCAACAGATGCCTGCCTCTCTATGCATCTAATAATCTGCTGTTTCAACAAAATCTTCATTGGCTCACATGGGAGGGTAAGGACAAACCAGCTACAGGGGCGTTAAAGATGGAGGACGTGTTTGGGTAAATTAAATACATAAACTTTAACTCACTAATGGTATTCAACAAGAAACAGACTCATTTCAGAGTCCTCTTGGTTCTGTTATATTTATTACAGGTGCTAAATGTCACCAGTTTACCACACCGCTCAGTGTGAACAACACTGACAGGTACTGGTTAACCTACTAACCCATGACTATGGATGTGATAACTAACGATAACTCACCAGCTATCACGCTGCTGAAAACAAAGAGTTAGAAACAATGTGGGGCATTAGCCAAAGAGCAAATATTACTGTTGCTCAGTAGGTGAAAAACAACTCAGACGTACAAGAAGAGGGAATTACGTAGTTTGTTATTAAATGACCAAAAACATCACTCCCATTAAAAACTAATTTTACGAGCTGTTGGTGAGGCACCAAGTGGCCAAATCAAAACATAATAGTTCAGTCCTTCTAATATCATTTCCTCCTTGGACAGTGGCCGGTGAAATGCACAAAGCTCTTCAGTGGAGTAATAGCAACTCAGTTTGGATGACGTGTCATCCTCTAGTTAGAATAACTATGTAAACTAGTGGAGCCACGTGTCTGCGTGATGTTTTTAAATACGTTTTGAATCATCATACAGATCCCTCCTTTATTGTTAATTTAGAAAATGACTCAAGTTATCATTTGCAGTAAGTAATATTTTAGTATAATTAGTAACATGTACTTCAGGGGCAAGTGTATTTACTCAAACTCTAATTTAAAAACAAATTTGATAAAGCTGTATTAGAGTTATAGTATGCATGTTTCACATATTTTTTAACACAAATGTGCTCATTCATTGAACTATACTCAGCTGCGTAAACAAATTTTTGTGGCCACTATTAATCCATCTTTTATTCAAACAGACCAAGTTCATTGGCAGAATTTCATACATACTAAAACTTCATTTAAATTAATAACCATATACAACCTGTAACACATTCGCACCTGTGTTCCACCAAGCAGTTCCAAATTCAAATACAGTATGACCGCAAATTCAAGGCCCGTCATATTCCAACACCTGAACTCAGTCAACAAAATGCAGTCTGAAAGTTTGCTTTTACGCTCACTCTCACTTGCCATGTAGATGCTGCAGGATTGGGAAAATGTTTGCAAGCAGGCACCAGGAATATCAATTCATAATGTACTTGACACAGTTTTGTTGAACAACACATTATTTAGTGATAATTCTCTGCATGTTAATAATCTGATCTGAAGTCAGGCTGTGGCCTATACGCAGTGTTCCCACTGAATATGTATTTTTGACTGCATGCAGGGTAAACATGTTATTTAATCATCAACATGTTTTCAATCGTCACTGCTTAAGTAGGGTGAACAAACCCCGGGTGGTGTACTGTACACATAGTACGAGACAATTTCTGCAGGGAGGAAAGCTCGGTGCATATCATTCACCATTTAAACAATGTGGGCCATCCACGTAGCAAGACGACTTAAAGTGAACAGCAAAGTGTGTCAGACATAAATCACACAAGGGGCACATGAGGACCTTGCGTAATGTTTTGTTTATTTACTATGTCTTTTGAAATTTTAATAACCCATGCATTTAGACAATGTACAGACACACAACTCTAACACATTTGGGATCAGTTAAATATACTATTATTGGAAATGTCTTATAAAGAATATTTTCACAGATCACACTTAACGGATTCCATCTGTAATGCTTCTGGGTGAATTAATCAAAAACTTGCACCTTGTAACCGTAAATTCTGCATTTTGACTGCCTTAATATTTAAACTTTCATATTTCAGCACTATTTCAGATATAGCTTTAAATGCTCCACTTAGATTAAAGAGTGGAAATGTAGTCTAATTTGTAGCATGGAAATCAGAGGCTACAGTATTGATCATGTTTAAAAATACAACAGATATTATTTATTTTTTCATTTCCTCTATAGAATCTTTACTGAACAATAAAGGAAATAAGAGTTCACGCAAAATAATCACTTAAACATTTTTATTAGCACTTACTGAAGCCCAAGGCTCTTTTTTTTTTATATAAATCAGCCTACACAGATGATAGCTGCAGAGTTCAGATGTCAAAACATGCTAGTTCCCATAGCAACCCTAGTTAAAATTCAGTAGCATATATTCCCATGTCTGACCTTCATAGTATCATCGTCCAACTGCGAGGTTATTCAGTCTTTGTGTGTCAGATACATCAGCATTTACTAGCTTCACTAAAGCGTGAGACACAGAATGAGGACAGGTCTCTCGTTCAATTAAATTTGTCAACTAGAAATATGTTTACTATGGTAAACAGGCATAACAAACAAAGTCAACTATAAAAAAAATGTAACCAGTAAAAAGAGGAGTGAAGTGTCAGCCGAGGTAGGAGAGCTGACTGATCACTAAGTGTCAATGGAACAATGAGCACCTGAAGGATGATAGTGGTGATGGACCACTTCCCTGATTGAAACTACCTCTGTAATTACTGCACACGATGGGGACGGGGTCTTCTGCTGAGTGGACGAGTGTTTTGTTTCAAAGTTAACATGCTCCAATTCACCTGTCCCCATGAGGTGCAGCATACACCTCTCCCGTACGCCTATGCCCCTCTCATCTACCCAAGTCATCTGCTGTGTGTCTAAACTGGAGAGGAAGCCTGCTCCTAATCATAGCAATCACTCATCTGAAAGGATCCCCCCCACCCCCGAAAAATGGCTATTTTTAGCTCCCATGTATGTACAATGTTTTCCGGCCAGTGTATCTCTGATTTGACTACAACGTCGGTGCGTGAATGCTCAGTGAAATTCAATGGAGCTGTCTTCATTTTTTTTTTTTAAACCAACGAGGGAGCAAATTATAACTGACTTCATATCAGCCAAGTTCTCCTGTCAATATGCAAATCCTTATAACTATGTCACTGTGGGGAGAAAAAAAAATCTGTGGTGCTTGTGATGTGTTTGAATGGCACCCATTATATGCAATAGACAAGTGGGGGCTGCATGAATAAGGGTGAGAAACACTGGTTATATCTAAATTCTCCTGCTTTTCCTGAAGTAGGTCCCCATTCATGGGTGATTAAGAGGCAGATCAGGGAGGTGGGCAGTGTTGCTTGGATGGCTTTGACTAATCTAACTGCTGCTGCCTCGCTTGGGTAATGGCTACAGGCTTGCTTGAAAAACTCAGATGAGCAATGAAGAGAAGCATTTAAACTACTGTACTGTATGTAGCTCACACACACACACACACTTTTAGACAGCCATGTGAAACAATACATAATGTGACTTTACTGACAGCTCCCGAGATTATCATGATTACTGGATGCTACAGGAAACAACTGATGTGTACACTCATATCAATTAAATGAGATTTCAGCAGTGAAATTAGGGGGAAAAAACTCTTAATTCTAATAATAGATTGCAAACTTTTTTTGCTGATGTCTCAGATAAACACAAGCATTCTGTGCTGTCTCACAAGTGCATTAAAAGACGTTTTCAGAGAGCTTTACTAATCGCATCTAATCTAACTTACAGTTTGCAGACTTCACTGCGTCGTGATAGCTTCTGAAGTGAGGGTTTACGTTTATCTTATGCTTTAGTCTTTTCACGGTTGAAGCCTTTTAAACAATATTCATTTTTGGTGCATTCCACTTGTTTGAACTCACAACACCCCAGCGTGTTTTTGCTTCAGTTTCAGAAAGTTTCTCCACACCTACTACTTTTATGAGAGAGCTGTACATGTGGTTGACGACATGGAATCCTGTCCATTCCAAACCAGTTTTGTTTCACTGGTGGTGTGAGACTAATTATTTGGTCAAAGTTGGACAGGTACTGAATTAGTTGACATCTTGACCACTCAATAGATTTGCAGTTTAAACAGCAATAGAAATATTGCTCCACCTAGTGGAAGCAGCTGATAGTGTCACAGCGCAACATCCTGACTGTGAAACGACTCCTCTCGCAATCTGTGGCTTTTTAGGCTCCAGCTCTGAGTGAATCTGGAAAAAGATTCTGCTCCGCGTCCTCTCAGCTAAATTGTGGGTGCACGAAAATGTGCACGCGCTCCGTTGCAAAGCATCGGGGAAGTGGCTCCAGAAAAGATGGAAAAAGAAAGAGGCAAACGTTGCGCACAGTCAGAGACGAGGTGAGCATCGGGAAAGTGACACAAACTTATTCCGAGTTGATTTCCAGCGGCACTGCGCTGAGCTCGGTGCCCTATTTCCAGACGTCGCCGTCTACCTGCGCTCTCCGAGCCCCTCCCTCCCTCCCTCCGTCCCTGCCTCCCCCTCGGAGTTTGTGTTGCACTCGTTGCAGTAGGAGGGTCCATGTGCACAGAATGACGTCGCTCTGACTGCAAGTCCGTCTGCAACTGCAACTCCTTCGTTTGTTTTTATTACTCTTTTAATCCAGGGGCCCAGAATCGCTAATCTGCAAAATTACGGCCATAATGTGAGATCATCTTCCGCTGTGGTCCGACCCGTCGCTGTGGCTCGTCCTGTCAAGAGCATCGGCTCGTTGCTGAGGATTACTGAAATACGCAGTAGACTTGTCCGGTGCGTCTAGCTGTCAAACTGAAAACTATGTATTGGAAAGAGTAGACAGAAGCCATTTGTTGATATTTATTGACTTTGCTCTGCGTGTCTTCTGTTCGTCCTCTGGATTATCGCTGCCCAGCAACACAGCCACCTGACAACTCTGAATGTCGTAATAAAGGTAAGGAAGAGCGGAGCTCGCCGTTCGACTCGGCGTTTTAATTTGAGGTGATACTGAAAGCAAAGTCCTCGCCGTCTCCCCCCAGAAAGCTCCACACTTGCTTCCCCCCGGTGATTTGCTGGGGGACAGACGTCAGATAACTTCAGCCGGGACCGTTAGCCCCGCGTCCGCTCCACGAAAAGTCGCTAAGAAGTTTATGTCGGCGGCTTCGTGCGCAAACTAAACGGGCGCAACAATGTAGCAAAAGTATCGGCACGTTTTCGATTCCGTGCGCACCTGCTTTGAGGTGTCGACAAATACACAATCTTTCTAAAAATACGACTTCAGTGATTTATTTTTATTTTTTTTCCACCGGCCATTTCTCAACGCAGGAGCCGCAAATGCGACGACTTTCGTTTGGATGAACCAACTTTACCTGCAACAGCGAAGCAAACAGACTCTTTTTCTAGTGTTTATTCTGCGTGCGCACAGGCAAGATGGAGAGATACGCCGAGAGTTGCACATCGCACGGCAGGGCAAATCACGGGGAGGACCGATCCAGCTCCGGTCGCTTTTATTTGCCGCTTTTTATAGGCAACGATTTTTCTGGCAACCTGCACAAGTTTAAAACTCCGATATCTAGACCGATCCGGTTGTGAGCCCTCCCCGGGAGTGCACGTAGCAGGGAATATCAATATTCAAACATCATCTGCATTCATGCCTTCCAATTGCAATCTGTCAGCTCATGTGTTGTTGTTTTTTCTCTGCGTATGTCGCTGCTTCTGCACATCGCGGAGCTGCTCCAGCTACTAAAACATTTCAAGTTATGTCGCAGCTATGTTGTGGCTGCAAGAGCAATAACTGTTGAGTGGCAGCTGTCGGGACCAATCCGTGAATGAGCTGATGGGGCCGGTGGATTTCGGTCTCGGCTGTCCAATAGAGGAGCAGCAGGGGTGGGAATTCAAACAGAAAAGCCCAGAGCACGTCACGCTGATAGGTTAACCCTTTCAGCGCAGGACAGTGCACAGCCCCGGCGGAGCTGCGATAAGGAGCGGAGGGAGAAAGGAGACACTCTGCAGACGTGATTGTGACTTTTCTGACCGAATATGTCGTTTACACGGAACTATTCATACGTTTCTCGCGGTGCTCTTAAAAACCAAGCATTATGATGTACAAATGCACAAAAACACGTGTAATTTGGAGATGCAGTCTGCATTTTCACAAAACCTTTTCACCTATTAAAAGTTTTTGTCCGCTGAAGCAAAAGCTAAAACCAAAAGACTATATTTACACTCTAGAGTTATAATTTATTAGCATATTCCTCAGTAAATAATTTAGGTCCCACATGAGACTTGCAATCTCTGCCTAAAGGCAAACACCTTTAATAGACCTGCCACTCAACTATTAGCCTATTATTCAACCAACGGCTTTTGTGCAGTTTGACACTATAACTAATCTAAAACAGCAGCACTGTGAACTTCTCTCACTCCTTTCTTTTGTGCTTGCCCTGTTTACCAGGTGAATCAATGAGCCATAAATGGAGACCAAAAGATACCAAAGTTTCTTTGATGGAAGTGACACAGAGAACAGATGGTCTCAGGTCCCCAGCACCATGGAGCACGGCTGCAGCACCGAGGATTCAAATCTGACTAGCAGTGATATCCTGATGGACATAGTCAGTGTCAGCTGCCCTGCTGGAAGCCCAGCCACTGACTGTACAGACAACAACACAAAGAAGCAGGAGCAGCCAATGCTTCGGTTCAGCCAGAACCAGCCATTTGTTCTCCCACACTTTAACAACTCTCTCCGTGGTCATAAGCAGGAAATGGACTCCAAGGAGCTTTCCAAGACTGTGGCTGAGTCTATGGGTCTGTATATGAACACTGCCAGGGAGGCAGACTTTCCCTTTAGCCAGCATGGGAATAATACCAGCCCTGGGAAGATGTACCCAATGTGTGGACGGCCTCTAGAGGAGAACCAGGGCGGTTCCACTAAGAGCCCCACGTTAAAGCCATTTGGTTATCAGCAGTCCAGCACCACTCCCAGGGAATGCACCGCTGGGACTCCAGTAAGCTCAGCATCAATGCTGGCCTCATCCCTGTCATGCAGTCCCCAGACCTCCAGCTCCATCTCCAGTCCTGGGGGCAGCAACAACATGGTGTCATCAACCACCAGTCCTCCTACGTGCTTTGGACCGGTCTGCTCCTCTGTCAGTAGTCCGGTCAGCCAGTTATCATGTGCTGCAACTCTGGCCAACATCAAGCGTAGGAATTCAGCCACATGTAGCCCTGTAGAGTCCAGCACAGTGGGCTCGCCACCACTCACCAGCCCACTCAATGTCATGAGGTCCCCCATGTCCAGCCCTCAGAGCATGAGTAGTGTGAGATCGCCTCCGTCCTGCAGCACTACCTGTAACATTAGGTCGTCTGTCTCGAGCCCCACAGGTGGCAGCTGCACCAGTACTGCCAACAACTGCAACACAGTAAGGCCGTCCCTCTCCAGTCCGGCCACAGGGGGCAAAGTGGCTGTCAGCAGCCCACAGAACCTGTCGTCTGGTGGGTTTCCTGTGTCAAGTCCTGCTGGCGGGTTGGGTTTGGTGCAGAATGACACCAACAGTCCAGAAGCAACAAGTCTGACCAGAGACACAGACTTCAAGAACTTTGAGTTCCCTAAAGTAGAAATGGTGGATGGGGAAGTGTTCAACGTTGGCTTAGACCAGATGGGCATGGTTAAGTACATTAAGAATGAGCCTGGAACTGACTTTAGGAGCATGTGTTTAGGCAGCTCCAAATGTAATGTGAGTAGCACACCCTTTATCACACAGATTAAGAGTGAGCCCAACAAAAATGACGGATGTATGAATCAACAACCCTATGGTGAGCAATCACCCTCTCTTGGTCTCTTCCCAGCTTCCGAGACCACCTTTTTGTCCCTGAGGAATAACATTGATGAATACAGTCTTTCTGGTATCTTAGGGCCCCCTGTCTCCTCTATGAATGGGAACTTTGAACCTGATGTGTTCTCCAACAATGTCCTGTCTAAAGGGGTTAAGCAGGAGTCCACTGATGGCAGCTATTACCAAGAGAATAACAGCTTGCCCGCATCGGCCATTGTTGGAGTTAATTCCGGTGGACACTCATTCCATTACCAGATTGGAGCGCAAGGAACAATGTCTTTCACACGGCATGATGTGAGGGACCAGTCCAACCCTTTGTTGAATCTAATTTCACCCGTAACAGCGTTAATGGAATCGTGGAAATCTCGACCAGGCATGTCACAGGGGTCGCTGTCAGCAAGAGGTGAAGGATACCCAGGTCAGAACTGCATCACAGACAGTATGTCGAGGTAAGAAGAATGACATCTCTATGTAGTGTAAGTGCGGTAATTTTGAACCGTTGGCTTAAAAACTGAAAAACTGTCCTGAGTTGTGATAAACTTCCCCTTTATAGATGGCAATAATTTTCATTTTTCCTAAATAATGTTTTTGTTTTGACAGTGTACCTGTATAATATCCTGTCTCTTTTGAGATCAGATGAATGGGGGGGCGCCGTTTGTTACGGTCAGACTCATATTGCACAAGGGATTTAGGGCGTTTGCTTTGAGAAGTGCAAAATAATAACAACAGCAGGGCTTGGGAAAGGCAGCGGGATGCTGGCTGGAGGAACAGGAATTAAAGGACGGGGTCCAGGTCATTGTTAGAGTAGCATGTGATCACATCATCATCTCTGCTAGCACTGCCCTGTGTTCTACTGTAACACAGAGGCAAAGTTTACCTCTTATCAGGGGTCTGTGTGTATACACAACAACTAAATTTATTGGCCCATTATTGTGAGGTCCAGCTAAGACCTTGTGTAATGCAAATATCTGTTTTTATGGGCTCTAGGCCATTGGCAGCGTCATAAATTATGAATGATTGATCACATGCTTTTGTTGCCAAACTGATGAAATAAGCAGTGGGGGCTGAAACAAAACAAACAGGCCAAAGGAAAAAAAAAAAAAAATCTATAAGAGCCGCCAATCTGGCAAAGTGCAACTTTGACACAGTTGCTGTGTTTCCAATGTATTCTGCTGTCCTAGTTGTATGTGGAGCTGAAGGAAGTAAATTATCACAATTAGCATGATTAATAATGGCAGATATCAAAGCCATATTCTAGACAATGAAACATGCACCAACAATGTTGAAAAATACAGAAGGAACCGTATATTAAACATTTGCTAAGATTGCGCTATTTATTTGCACAAAAACCAAAAGGTTTGTCGTTCCGTCTCAGGAGGTTTCAGTTGTGATTTCTGTGTTTCAAAAAACAGTGATTGTTTATTGGTGCTCTTATGAAATAAGTGTGTATCATTTATTTATACATGGTAAATCATAAATCCATGCTTTTATGATAAGGAGCAAATAATAAATATAAAAAGTCATAAATAGCTTCCTGTTTTCTTACACAACAAGAGTTACACATTCGGTGTAAGAGAAGTTTAGTACTGTTGTTTCTGTACTTCTTCTGCTGCTACTGGTGTACACTGCTTCGGTATGCTTGACTGTAAATCGACTATGACAGGTCCAGACTGAGATTGGGCCATGATGGTGCACAGAAACTTAAAATGTGGATTTATTAGATTTTAAAAAAAATTTCTGATTGAATCGGTTTAAACCAACTTTGGAGATTGCAGGAATTGTTCTGCCATTTTTAGTTGTCTTTTTTCATTTTCTTCAGAACAGATGTTGTCATTCAGATGGCAGGGACAAGTTGAGAGGAGGGGACAGGGAGAAAAGTCTATTTATTACTCATAGCTGCATATTCATACAGGCCGCAAATTTACAGTGGCAATATTTACATTACTTAAATGCAATGCAAGACATTGCTGGTTGTTGATTTTTATTATGAAAACAACATTTCATAACTCATCACCATATATTGTAACAGCTACATTAGATGACTGTCCTTGTGATATTTTCTTAGGACAAACATACAGCAAGTACATAGTCTGTTTCTGTGTCTTTAATTATTCTGCATTGCACCCACAGATCTGACCCGTTTCCCATTTTTTTCATCGTCTTCTCTGTTTGACATGTTTATTCAGCTTTATATGTACAGTACACAGTCACCTAGAGAGTCGATATTCCGTCTGTGTGTGTGCTATAACAAGGCTTGCCGCTCTGAGGAGACTGATACAGCCCGGTTTCCTTGGAGGCGACCCATATGGCAGGAACCAAAGCAATGTTGACGGGATCACTGCCACCTTGGTTCTAATGAGATCCAGCTTAGCCCTAATGTCAGACAGGATGACAGGAAGAGGTAGGCCACATGGCAGCCAGCCAGGCCGGGAAGCAGACAGACGCAAACATACATATACATACAATTAATGCACACACAAACACACATTTAGAAAGGTCTTGCGTTGAATGCGGGAATTTTAACGTGTTTCAGAGGTCAGTGCCTATATGCAGCGTCCTCTTACACCAGTAGTATTGTATTGATTGATGGCTATACTTAGAAATAAACATAAGCTTATTGTATCCTGCCTGAAATCCAAAAGTGCACTGCAGGAAATCTGTGGTACCATCAGGCTTTGGACTGACTCCATAGTGCCCAGGCCCAGTATCTCATAGGGAAAAATGTTACGTAACCATTAAAAAGCACAACTAAAACTCTTTGATCTGCTGAAGCCTTGGATGACAGAGTGTAAAATCCCATGGCTCTTTTTTTTTCCTCACTTCGGTTTCCTCTGTAAATGGTCTTAATTAAAAATGGCTGCTCATCTGAGCAGTCTGGATTACTTTGTGCAAAAATGTTTTAACTCTGATTCACAAAAGAGAAAGAAAGAGAAATAAAGAGATGCCCTAACCAGCGCCGTTGTACTTACGTGATGTTGGTTTTACCTAGATAAATAAGGGGGCCAAGCTGGTGACTTCTATACATCTTGAGGTTTGGAAGGTTTTTTTCCCCAATTTTTAAAAAAGCT
This sequence comes from Channa striata, assembly GCA_033026295.1. Classification (NCBI taxonomy): domain Eukaryota; kingdom Metazoa; phylum Chordata; class Actinopteri; order Anabantiformes; family Channidae; genus Channa; species Channa striata. The sequence goes on along the minus strand of CM065188.1, from coordinate 9,540,283 downwards.
AATTTCCAGTATTTTTCATGCTAAAAAAATGTGCCCTTTAATTTAAAGTATATTGGGGAAGAAATTTGATTTGTTCGGAATAAATACATATGGAAATGATCATAAAATGACCTACATTCATGCTGTGGATTATGCTTGTTGCCTAAATCTCCAAATCTCTTCTCGGGCTATCTAGGGCATTTTCATGTTGGTTTTCATGGTAATGTTTCACTAAATAGAATTACTCTACAACTTTTCAGCCCTCTGGACTAATAGTTTCATAATCTGACAAATGGTAAAGACTAACTAGAAGCCAACAATTTTCGATAAGCTCTCATTAAAACTAGCCTTTTCTACAGCCATGGGAAAAGTAGCACCTTACTATAGCCTGACCTTTTACTTGCTTTAAGCTTGCAGCTAGTTGCTATAGATTGACTGAGTGCTCATCACGAGAAAGCACCAGATTTAAAGTGAGGAGAATGCTCTGCACTGGACACTGGCCAACTCTCAATGTTCTGCAGAGGGATGAAAAGGCATACTCCTGAGAGCACTCTAATAGGGCTTTAATTGTATGTTCCTCCACTAAATTAATGGATGGAAATGATTTGATTAATTCAGACACTGCTGGATACTAATATCCAATTAAATCCCTACACCAAGCATGCACAGGGGCTCCCAATGCATTATGGGTTCCTGACTATAAAGCGGGTAGCTGCTTGTTTGGGTTGTGAAAAAGATGTTACGGGTGAAGGTGTTGGGGAATGGCGGTGGGTCTCATCTGTCTACGCAGCAGGCATAATAACGTGGTACAGACATTGTGCTATGTTGCATTCAAGTGCATTGATTAGGTGCATTCTCCTGTGTGCTGTTAAACGTTTAACACACAGTAACTAACTAAATGTGAGCATTTAACTGTGGGAAATATGATCTAAAGCACAATTCATATTCACTTGTTGCTTAATAAATTTGACTACCAGGCTGTACAATCATGATAATATTGCAGCTTGGGGTTCAGGAACTATCCAGATTTAGTGAATAAATCAGCCGGTGGAGGACCTAAGTCATTATGGGCTTGGTATAGTACATTCATCTGATTCCCACTGCAAAACTAGAGCTTGATTCTTAAAGAAAATATGTAAACATTTAGGTATTTTAGGATTCATTGAAATCGTCCTGCGATCTGAGAAAACACTGGGTGAACAAGCTCATGTCTAACTGTCGTGTGACTGACATAATACCACAGCGAAGAATACTACAGGATATTAAATAATGAACAGGATATTACGTAAAAACAATGTATGTCAAACACCTTATGTAAGTAGTAGAAGTGGTATGACAGGCATTGAGAATACAATGTCTTGCCTGTTGTCACGTCTAAGTGGTATGACAACAGACAAGACCTAAACAAATCACAGTCTCTGTACAAGGCTCCTTGGCAGCTCAAACTCGCCTTTCAGCGCAGCAGCCCAGTCTAACAATGATACTGACTTGTTCATAGAAAAATATCCATGTTGAATGAAAACTGAAAATGCATTGAAACAAAACCTGGACAGCCCCAAATTCCAGAACTGATTCTTCCTCTTAAAAAAATAAACCAAAAAACAAATAGACGAAAAACAATTTAAAATATTTGGAGTAATTTCTCACTTTTGTGAATTGAATTGAAAAAAATTATTTAATACCTATGCAGGTCAAACATTTTGATTAATGTCTTGCAGAAAAATATAAATGAACAAAATTGAATGGGAAAAAAAGATTAATACATAGAGCCCACAAGGAACCTTTTTTTCTATCCTCTGGGCACACCATCACTCGTTGGTGTGGGTGGATTGGAGGCTATGTAAAGACGAGTAGAGAGGCAGTGTTCAAGGCATGAGCAGAATGAGAATTCTACTGTGCTTAAAGTATAAAAAAAATATCCTTAAAATTGAATGTCTAGTAAGTTAAAGCATTTTACACCTTGGCCAGAAGGTAAAAACCTGCAGATAGAGAGAGGTAGAAGGACGTTTATAGAGTTTAGGAGTTTTTGAGTGAAGGGTTCATACAGCATGGCTCCATCAAACAGTGAAGGAAATGTTCCCCAAATGCTGGATACAGGGATTTACTAATCTACTAAGTGTTTAGGTTGTGCAAGGATAGTATTTGTGGTGGATCTTTATCTCATTTGTGATGTTTTCACATTTTACTCCCACTGACAAGTACTGTAGTTGGATGCCATGGTGTAGCAGCAGCTTTCGTTCGTCTATACTCGGCCTTTACTGGCCAAAAAGTCAACATCCACTAATATTCTGGAATCACTTTGGGTCGTAATAATAGGACTTAATTCCAGTGGCAACCATACATATAGACTAGTTAGCAATATCATACAGAAATTGAATTGTCATGTGTCCACCTGCAAAACACAGATATTAAAAATTAACTGTATTTTATCGTTGTTGATTTATTCACATGCAGAGTGTGGCTTAATGAATGCTTTCTGCCTTTTTTATTTTCAAATTAATGAGTGATCAAAAAAAAGAAAGAAAGAAAAAGACTGAGCATGTCCAGATCACCAATTTGGCTTGGATGTTCAATCACAGGCTATCAATATGCTGTGCTGTTCCTCTCAGCTTCTCCGAGCCATTAACCGCCTTTAGTCCCCTTGTGTGGGTTTTTTGGTCTGCACACTGTTACCGGCACCAAAGAGCTCTGGTGAAGCTACTGTGCACTACCAGCCAGCACCAAATGGCAGACAAATAAATTTAGCTGCCAGCTGGTGAACCTAGTGGAGCATTTAGCAGCTAAATAGCAGCAGTTTCTCTCAAGAGTTGGTGGAGACTGAAGCAGAGCTAAAAGGCAGGAAGTACTTTGGACTTTGCAAAAACAGTTCCAAAATAAATGCAAATGTTGCCCTGTGTATGTAGGATGTGTAAACAGGCTATTTTTATTAACGAGTTACCACAACAGCTTTATAGGGTGATAATATGTTAATATTGTGTTTACGGCTTGTTCCACTGGCCAAAATCTATTTATGCCGTTTTAAAGAGAAAGTCAAGATCACTGTTAAAACACTGACTGGACGACTTTCACAACTACCAGCCTTTTGACTTTTCTAACAGATTCAGCTATGCAAACAGTTCTGTTAAATATTACAATATTCTTGCTGTCTCCATATAATGATCTCCAGGTAGTGAATTGTGTTGTTATAAAGCTATATATAGCATGGTTGAAAAAGCTACACAAGAAAACATAAGCAAGTTATACAGTATATTTGAATCGAGAAACATCATCTTAACACGCACAGCCATAAGGGCACAGTCAATGCCAGCTTACTTTGAATGAATATGCTATGAATGGACGTGCCCACAGTGGCTGTAATGTTTTTACACAAACCAAGATGATCCTGTGTGGAACAGTCATCACATGCTTTTGTTGCACAGAAAAGAAACCATGTTAAAAGACTTCACTATGCATGCGCTTAGCACACACACACACACACACACACACACACACCACCGCTGCCACGGCTGCCAACAACAACAGCAGCAGCACACATTCTAGGCCGGACTTGACACCCCAATAAAAATGTGGTTACTGCTGACCAGAGCTCCCGGGATTTGAATGCTTGTCTTGTCCTCATTTGAACTCCTTCCTGAAACACAGCCTGGTGACACAGGGCCAGATTTCCGCTAGGCTAGGCCTGTAGTTAGAGATCTACTCTGTATTACCTACCACTGACATTCCCTTCTGTTGTTGAGGTCATTACATAAAAGGAGGCAGAAACTGAATACCAGAGCTGCAACAAAGCATAGTGCATGCTTCTGTGTGCTGACGAATGCCCTGATTTCTCTTTTTTTATTACGGGCTGTTGTGTGAAATGCTGTAGCTGAATGGCAGTCTTTTATGTACCAGCTTCTTTGTTTACCTTGCATGCAAGAAGTCTTGAAGTTCTCTCACAAGTGGTGTTATAGATCTCCTGAGTCATGAGCTTTGTAGGTAGGTTTTTTGTGAAGCACATAATCAATGAAATGCACCGTAATCTGAGATGATACAGCAACATGGTGATATCAGTAATATACAGTAGAGTGACTGCAGGGAAATGTGTGTTATTAAATCACAAATTACAAAGATTAACTGCTCATAAGAGCCTATCAGCATTGCCATGAATTAAAAAAAAGAAGTGTTTGTTGAGCTAAATGAAGGCAGATGTCTAATTCTTTAGCTGGACATTATTTCTCTACAGCTATAAAAGCAATGAGATCTATATTTCATTTTTGGTGGAGAGGATGCAGAGAGAACCCATCTCAATTCACTCTCTCACCATATTATTGTCTCCCTCTTGTGTGCTGATATACTTGACTAAGCAAACAAGGCCTGTCTTTATCATTCATGTTTAATTAGAGTTTGCCCAACTCTCGGTGCCAAATTGCTTACATTTAAACCCAGTGTTTGTCTTGTCTGTTTTTCCATGAAGGCCATAAAAAAAAGACACTTAAAAAATGTTAATTGTTCAGCTTGAAAAATTCCCAAAGTAGGTCATGCATAGTTGGCTCAAATAAAGTGAAGGACGTGTATCTGTGTGTTGGTGGGGGGTTACTTCAGGCATTTTTACGTAACACTTTCATTCTCTCGTAAACACACGTATTGTGGACACAAACACACACACACACACTTCTCATACACACTTACACTTTTGCAATAATGATTAAGAAAAGTGTTTTGTGCAGACTGTGAAGGAAATAATTTACATTTTACTTTTATAACAACTTAATTTTTAACACAAATGTTTGAAAAGCAAAGTAAAAATTAATCTGTTTAGTCAATGGAAAATGGCAAAACACAATTCTAAAGTTAGTTCTCTCAGGTTCCCTCAAAACACTGGAGACTTTTTTTGCACCGTCCAATATTTTTGCAGTTTACAGGTTCTTTTTTTCTATTAATATACTTTTTCCTGAAATCTTTATCTAAAGTGTGTGTGTGTTTTAATTCAGTAGTATATGAAGCACTAGAACGTTTTTAAATTGACATCAAATTACACTCAAAACCTTAATCATAAGTGAAAAATGCTAAATACATACATATTATATCTCCCCGTATGTTCAAAACCCAGGATATACATTTCGAACAAGTATAATTATTATGTTTTTAATGGCCAGTGTGTTGGTGCCCTATAGAAAACATTCTTTGTGTTGTGTTTGTCAAGTGTTTAGCTGAATCTATGACAGACCACCCCATGGAATTCCTGTTATTTAGGGTCAAACTCATCTAAACACACGTATTTATGTCCATCATTTATGTTGCGTAGTGGCAGCTTACAGTGCAAAGATGAAGCAAGTAAAAGGTCATGGGGTCAGGTGATAGCTGAAAGAAAAAGATACTAAACAACATCGGAACCTGTGGGGAAAAATCATTACCTTTCACGATGCTGCTAAAGGGTAAACATGTTTGGCAGGAAGTGTAATATGAATTCAGTTTCTAAAGTATGAGAGAATAAAAGTCATAACTGATGGGACACTGAAGGGTCGGCTTTCTCAAATTACACACAATCACACAAAAAACAAAAAGGGGTTGTGTCTCATCATGCGGATCGTTTTCACGTTACTTGTCCGGGCCTGTCTGAGACTTCTGTCTCTAGCGCAACTGTGATAAATGGAATATTGTTTGCGGTGCTCAAAAATACGCAGAACAGATGTCTTCATTACTCTGGATAATAATTGTGAACAGTTTTCACTGAAAATATTTTCTATCCCCTTAAAAAAAAAAAAAACTGTTGGCAGCCTCTTGTGTGGATTACTCAGTGCAACAGTGAAATTCCAGCCATCTCCGCTGTATTGGGGTAGCAGTGCAAATCTTAAAGACAGACTTCGGCACAGTGTATTCACAACTGTACTGAAAGCTGGCACTGAATGTCACCTCACTCTTTGATCATATTTGACCAATTTTAGTCTGTTTAATTCAGGCTATTTTATTCAGGTCATTGTGTGTATTGTGTTTGAACAGAATTTAACAGTTTTTCCCCCTTTTTTTTATGATCAAAGTAAATTACTCAGAGTATAACTGAATTTTGTTTTGCATCTGCGCCCGTAATAGGGAATTTCAAACAACATTCATCTAAAAACTCTGCCAAATTAAAGTTGTCTGCATAACTACAGTAAGTAAGATTTTTTTTCCTTTTTCAATCAACAAATCCATTTATGAAAACTGATTTTCACAATAGCCAACCCAGAGAAATGGTTATTTGGCAGCCATTAATTTATTCCAATGAATGGTGGGTGGCATTTGCTTCCAGTGATGGGGAATACAAATGGTTTTGCATGTGTTTATACATTGGGGAGCTTGTTCTGCCTTAAATTAACCAGTTTCAACAGAAAAGCGAAGCCAGACTATTGGTTGAAACCTATGACGGCAACTTGGGGCTGTGCACATCTCTGGGAAGTATTCTGGCCAGTCTCTCCGTAGCGTTTACTGCACTGTACCTGGCACAAGTAAACATTCCCTTATTCAAGGTCTGCTTTTTGTTTCAGCTGCCTTCCTCTGACTTGGCTACAGCTGCCTGTTTCACTCTCCTCTGAAAGGGAGACTTTTATATGGGGTGGGTGGGGGACTCGGGGGGTTGACTGTTAAACAGAAACTCTCTCTTTTATTCACAATTTAGATTAGATGCAAAAAAGCTACAAGAAGCAGACAAACCGTAATGATGATACTTAACTGGATGAGCACATTCATACTTGGTAAAACTGTTGCCTAACCACTCACAGATATTTGATTCAAGGCAAAACCTAAATAAATGAGTTGAGGAATATTATACGAATCATTTTACATGTGTACTGCTTGGTACAATTAGGCAATTAACATCCAATCACAGGTGGTATGCATAAAAATACCGAACTGAGGCCCAGCTGATTCCGATTTTAGATCAAAATGGCAAAAGAAAAAGATCCAAGTGCCTTTGAGGGAGAATTTATTGTAAGACCATCAATGGAATGAGCATCTACGGGAAAGACACCAGTAGGGTTGAAAATTATGGTTGACTGTAGACATTTGATGTGAATTAGTGCAATATGGAGGGATAAACCAAAGAGCGACTCTTCCTCGTGTGACTGAAAATATCAATGTAGGACATGATCAGACTCCTTTGGCAAGAACAGTCCGTGGGCAATTACATAGACAGGGATATTGTAGTTGATTGATACATGTGCATAAGATGAGGATGGGCGAGTGTGTGCGCGCTGTACACCAGGAGAAGTGTACAAGCCTAAATGCCTGATATCCACATGAGGGGCTGGTAGTTCTGTGAGGGGCACTTTGCTGGTTTGGGTCCACTTGTTCCCGGATGGCAGTAGTCTCTTCCAGGATAACAATGATCATGTCCATAGGGTGAATGGTTTAAGGAGTATTCAAATTACATGGAAGTTGCAATGGCCTTATCAATAACCAGACCCTAACCCTACTGAGCGCCAGTTGGAGCATTTGAAGCGAGTCGTTAAAATATGCTGTATGCTGTACATTGCTGTATGTCGTTGATGGCACACAGTTGATTTATGGCTGTACATATTTACCCTCAAAACAGCTGGCTGCTTAGTCTGATGTTTTGAGCCAAAACAATAAGCAAAAATGTTTCAGTTGAATTGCGGGGAACTTCATAGTTGATTAATAATAATTTTGTGGGTTCATCACACATACAGTAAATCATTTGACCCATTGTTTACATAAAAATAGTGAAGATTCCTGCTTTAAAGGGATAGTTTTTTTGTTTTTCTAATCTACATCAATACAGTATTCTCTTGTTATTCAAGTAATTAATAGTTGCTGTTATAGTTTCCTTTTCATTCTGGCTATAAAGCTGTTATTTATTAGGGATACTACAGTGCAGCAAATGAGGGACAAAATCCAAACTCTCTTTTATGTGACTACATCAATTCAGGTTTAGATACATTAGTAGTAACTTTATGTTCATTTGATCATAATTTTATGCTTTACATTCGGAATGGTCGCACATTATTACATTTAGCAATACACTGACTGAACATTACACTGAATGTAAACCCACTTTCTTAAGGCAAGTACATTTTTCTTGTCATTGTGGAAATGGGTGCTCTCAATGACCTAGATTCCTCCTTTATTAAATATGTAGATTAGCACACATGTGGTTCACCTTGATGGGATCTAACCAGCGGCCTGTGAAAAGGCGTCCACTGAGGTGGAGTTGTCTCCTCAAGAGCACCACTGTCTTTACACAGCATCTTTGTCCTGATGCACATCTCATTCAGGAAACTAAACAACTGGTTGGTGCTGCTACAATTTATGCCAGCAGTCAGAGAAAACTGTGGTTTTCTACAACCCTGCACTTCTCGGTTGTGGGTTATTGATTTGAATCAAGAACTTTCTAATGATTTTTTAAGAACAATTAAAAACATTCAGCCGAGCCACTGTGCTGGATTAAATATGTTGCTTAGCCTGAAGATATCCTTGTAGAATCATTATTGTTGGATTAGCCTGATGTCAGTGCTTGTTTAAAAAGGAAATAATTTGTTGTCTCTAGAAACATTCAATGATATGTCTATGTCCGATAAAGGAAAAGAAAATGTTCTTGTTTTGCCAAGTTATATTTGTTAAATTTATATTTAAGGTTCTGTTTTGCAACCTGAGAAGAGTCACCCTTATGTACCTAGTTTGTTTTAGGTTGGTGGTGGAGGAGGATGTTATCCTGCATGTTGTAAATGTAGCTGGCATGCCTTACGATGTTCCTTCATTACAGTATGATTACACCCACTAGCTCCTGGTTCAGTGACATGTGTGCCCTGTGGTATTTCTTGCTCACCTGGAGGAAACATCTTATTCAGGTGTGATGCTGATACTTTCTTCGCAACGGCCTGGCAGTTGCTCGACAGGCTGGGCGGTTGTGCTGAATGGCCGTGTCTAACTGGGACGTGTTTTAGTTTGGCAATATAGTAACATAACTACAGAAGATGAAAAGACTAAGAAAAACTCACACAACCTGCAGAGTATTAGTTAGCTTTGACCAGTGGTGAGGTAGAAATATAAAAATGTGTTTATTATTCGACCTGGAACACAGAGACTCATCTTTTCAAAGAGGGGATACTATGCATAAATTAGAGGTTATATTTTGATAAGGTTATATATAGTTCACTTCCAAAAAAGTGCATATTTATCCTCTAAAGGCTCCTCTGATGAAGTGATTGAAATGGTCTGTTTCAGCACACCCTGTTCTGATTGGCCAGCTTGCCGACATCTTCTGTTTGCGCACTATGGGCGTAGGAACCATGGTTGTATTATAGTTACTGGGAACTGCACTGACACTAGGTACCTGGCAGAAAACGGATCGCTTTCTGGCTTACAGGTTTGCTTCCGGGTTGTGTGGCCCACTGCACCTGCCACTTGTTTTTTTTTTCAGGCTGGTGCCACCAGTGTGATCATAGACTCCATACAGTGGCATGCCATTGGAATAAAAGTGTCTTTTCTGGGCTGTGGGAAAAGGTTTCAGGGATGATAAAATCATAATAGAAAAAGTAAAACACACCCTTGTTTGCAGGGCTTGTCAACCGTTTTACGAGCATCTCTCTTTACCATTATAGTCAATGCAGAAAATGGCCCAGAGCGAAAACAGTCGCAGTGTGATTTTTCGTTAATGTACTGCAAGTAGCCACTATGCAAAATTGTCTGAAGGGCTGAGTAATGGCACCATATCCCATGGTTGTATGTCATACTATCAGGCATGTGGAAAAATAATCTGATCACACCCAAGCCAACAGGGCAGACTGAAACCTGGGCTTCACACTTAAAGTAAGGAAACACATTTCTTTAAAGCTTTGGGCCTTCAAATAATATTGACTCCTAAATTCACAAAAGTATCTATTGCACCAGTTCATAAAAAGCATATTACTGCTTTAAACATACTTATGAAGATTTCCAGTGTTTGCACCCACTTAGTGTTTCAATTGCTTCTCTGCCTCCACAAGATATAACATGGTAAACAACTTCTACAGCCTTAAAAATCACAATTGACATAATAAAAATAATTTTAAAATATCATCAAGTCATTATAAGTTGTAATGTAATCATATCAATGTGCATGTTTATTTGGTGCTGAAGGGGAAATTAACCTTAAAATATCCCGAAGGTTATTGTATAATGCTGAGATTTTTATAACAGGTCTGGTCTATTTGTAAAACAGGTCACCAAGTCAAAAGAGAATTTCAGCATCTTTCAGCTTTGCGTTGTTTTGCAGCTCACAACTTTTAAAATTTTAATCTGACTGCCCACATCTAATTTAAAGCAGCTACATACCATGTACCAAGTATGAAACAACAGACAAACAAAGTTAGTAACAAGTTGGTGAAGAAAGTGGACTATTAAAAGTTAAAGCAGCTGTTATTTTTTTCCTCGGGAGCTGGTGGAGATGAAAACAAAACTAGATGAGAGCAAGAAAGAGAACGAGCGTTTAATTTGTCTGGTGGCCGGAAACACAACTCCTAATGAATGCTAATGGTGTTTTTAGACTGCAGAATGTATTATTAGGTATTTGTTTTATTTTAAATTTTACTTTTGTGTTGTAACAGGTGCTACAGCTCTGCTTATAGCCCATCGCTTGCTTATTGCAGCCACAGAGCTACCAGTGAGAGAGCAAAAATATAATGAATGTTCCACGTACAGTATACATAAAGATAATGCTGAGTACAAATTCAATACTATGCAGTGAATAATAATACACAAACGCACCTGGAAGTAGTGGTAAATAATTAATTATAATGTACAATACAAACCCTGAGTGATTCATCATGTGGAACCAAATACATATGGAGATTAAAATAGGTAATTCTTTGAGGATTATGGTATCAGCAGGTGCAGCAGGATGGCTGTGCTGTTATTGCGCCATATATGAAATATTTCATGTCACTAGATCACTAGGTGTCTCAATTTGAAAATATTTGCCCAATTAGGTACAGCTCCCATTTTTATTATTCTTTTATCATCTTGGTACTGGCTTTAGTGTTTACAGCCCCCATCTGTGGGTTGTACCAGGCAATCCATGACAGCATGGCAGTTTTTCCTCTGCAAACAGAGCTGCATGCTCGTTCCATGCAACGCAAGGGCCAAACACTCACAAGTGTTTCAAGGGGTGATTTCCCCTTAGTGCTTACACAGGAGGGGTGCCAGAAACTGAACTGAAGCTGAAATTAGGGAAAGAGACAAAACCTGTTAAAAAAGTATGTTACTCTGTGTGCTCATACTCGTAAAGTATGTATGGGTGTGATAATACAGTAGACAGTAACTAAGAAGTGAAGAAATTACACGTTCTGCCTCAAGATTCAAGTTTTTCTGTAACTAGTACATTACAAATACCAGCACTGCACAAGTAGAGTTGATAATTGTACTGATGCGCTATAACTGTGAAAGCACTTGAGCTTAATTTTAGGCTTGAGGCTGGTGTAATTTTAAAACAATTGTTAGAGAAAGTGTGACAACAGAAGCAGTGGGATATAGGTGGACACATCTAGCAAATTTTGCAAAAAATAAAATGTGTTAGTGACTAGCGAACCTTCAAAATAAGCCCTTTATAAAGTGTCTTTTTATTGATTGGTTGATTTCTATTATCTACTAAGACATTAGAGGACTCCCTCTTCATTGGCTGTGAAGGAGGGAGGCTTTGTTGTGTTGTGACCTAGACTGGCCAGCAACTAATTGGCGTTTTAATTTAGACCATGGTAACCTTTCCTTCTGAAGTAAGTCTACAGGTGTACTTGTTTGGGAACAACTAGCAGCTAATTTGAGCTTGGTGATGACGTTTTTGAAAGTGACAGAAGGCCTGTAGGTATAAAGCTAGGTATAGATTACTGTTCTGCTGAGTTTGAGTTGTCAGGATACGTTTTCCTGGACTTATCAGGAAAAATAAACTGCATCCCACTAGATGAGATTTGTTGTTTTCTTTGCATCTGGTTTAACATGTTGTTAATCAGTTCTCTTTTGGTGAATTGTCGGAGTGACTGTCTTAAAAAAAATGTAGTGCCCTCAGTTCCATTACCCGTATAATGGCAACAACAGCCATTGTTTTTTAAGTCACAAAGTCAAGTTATTTCCAGCAAACAGTAGGTCAGCTGTCATTATTTTGTGTAATCTAAGCCACGTTGTACCTCACTGCACCTAAACTCGTGAGAAGCTGGAACTGGCTATGCCCCAGTTCATTAGTGGCTTGGGAGGGAAGGGGGATCCACATCCACATTTATTTCCCTTTACATCCAGTTAGACGATGATACGCACCATTTACACAGTCTCTAGATAAAAAGGCAAGACAAAATGCTGAGTCAGATGCTCAGTCTAGTGCATCACGTTTCACACCCCTCTTCCCTACGCCCGCCCCACGATTAATGGTGTTGAAAATGAGGGCACGTCACATGCGTTGACGCAATGGGAGAGGCAGTGGCCTCTGCAGAGCTGCCCCGAAGGCTCAGTCACTGTACAAGCTGCTGTTAAAAATTCTTCTCATGACGCACCGTCCTGCTGTTAATACATTTAAATATTAGCCAATTTATTTTTTGATACTCATAAAAGTGTTTTTATGAGGACTGACAGTTGGCATCCTCAAAAGCACCAGCATTTTTTTCACCTGGACAACTGGTATTTGAAACTTCAGACTTTTATTCCTCCCATAAAAACATACTTATTAGCAAACTTTTTTCATTTCATTAAGTTTATTCCAGCATGTGACCCCCATATCTCTTATTTTGCGTTATTATAAACTTTTCTCCACATTTTGTACGAGTGCTGGCATGCCAACTGTTTCTGAGTTGTGTTTGTGTAGGGCTTACAGGCCTCCTGTTGTCTAGTTTACTTTTCATAGTGCTACACGCAAGCTGACATGGATTCAAAGATTTAGATCCACATTTGTCCAATGCATGCTCATCAATGGTCAGACAGAATTGCACAAATACCATGTCCACACGACAATCTGACAGTTCTGGGTCCATGTTTTTGGTCTGATTGTGGTATTTAACAAACATCTGTGGGCGGCATAATTTAGTTATTCCCCCTCAGTGGGCTTCCTTTGGTTTTGGTCCCCTTGTGGCTCCCTTTGGGGGTGTACTCACACAAACAGACAGACACACATACATGCACACTGGTAAACAGCCACAGCTGCTTTGTGGAAATGATATTTCATTGTGGCTTCTCATTTTGGCTTTGATTTCTATTGTGGCTGAATATGTGTCATTTGAGTTTGTTTAAACATACTGTGATTTATTCATGGGTCAATCTTTTAAATCTTTCAAGTTAGTCCTGCTATTTCTGAAAAAAATAAAAGGCTTGATTTGGTGTTTGGAGCATGTATGTTACATAGTGAACAGGGCGGAGGGTGTTCCATCTGTAAATTTACAATATCTGGGTTCAATTCTAAAGCAACCAAACATCTTCCATTACAAATGTTTAATTAGAATTATTTTCAGACCCCAGTGCAGGAGTGGCTACACAATTCAAATATAAAACCTAAATTTGCAGTTGGACCAAGGCCTCTACGTTCCACCACAGTGAATGCACAATAGCAGATTTCACCATTTATCTATTTTTGTAAAGATAGCTACAATCTATTTTGAGAGATAGGTAAGGATAAAGGACAGACGCTAAAAGACATTCAAGAATAAAAGACTTGAAAATTGAAGAAATTAACAGCCCACTAATAAACCTGCAGTTTATCAGCTAGTTTTGGTCAGTGGTAAGATACAAAAATACAGCGTGTTTATAACCACCCTAACACAGAGACCCCCATTCATCGCCAAAATCTTCAAATAACATGAGGCACATGACTACTGTACATCTGAGTTTCTCTCTTTAAAGAAGAAATATTATGTATAAATCAGGGCTTATACTCGTGCGAAAAGGCTTTATAAATTTAAATCCAAAAAGTGCATTTTTATCTTATAATAGCTCTTTATGCAACAGCTCATGTGGTCAAGTGAGTGAAATTGTTCATTTCAACTCCTGCGTCCTTAAAGCCCCCCCCTTTCCCCGAGCCCACTCTGTTCTAATTGGCCAGTGTGCCGAGGCCTTCTGTTGGTTTACTGTGGGCGTAGAAACCATGGATGTATTGTAAGAGCTGGATGCCGAACTGAAACATGGCACCCAGTCACTAGACAAAAAACGGATCACCTGGCGCATGAGCCAAAAAAGTTTTCTGGCTTTCAGGTTTGCTTCCGCGTTGAGTGTTCCAATACACATGCCCACTTCGGCTCGCTTCGTAGGCTCCGCTTATTGCAATGGCGTGAAGATAAAAGTCACTTTTCTGGGCTGTGGCAAAGTTAGACGGATATAAAATCCTATATATATATATATATATAAAATGGATAAGAAATTCATACTAGAAATGTTTAATTTAGACGTCTCCTGTCAGGAACTCTTCCATAATTTTAGCCAATGAAGGAATGTTTTTTCCAGTGGAATTTTTGTTGCAGTACCATGAGTGGCCACTAGGCTGAAATTTGGCTGAAAGCCAGCACTATATGCAGCTCTCTTAATACGTTCTCCAAAAACGGAGGTCCTTTTATGGACTTCCACAATTGCTGTGTGTTGGGCATGTAAAAAAACAACACAAAACAAAAAAGTGAAATCCACCCACACACAAGCTTGTGGGGCATATTGAAATCTGGGTTCAAAACTACAGCTGGACCAAGGCCTCAAAAGCTGCACCACGCACAATGAATGCATGGCAGCGGGTTTCTTTTTTTAGAAGGCTTCGATCTATTTTGAGAGATGGGTAATGATACAGGACAGACACTGAAGGACATTCAAACCTGTCAGCTTCACTTCCTTCACACCTCATTGGTCAAAGGGAAGATGGAATTGATGAAAGGTCATAGTGACTCTGATTAAGAGAGAATATATTCACCTAATCCACGGCCTGCACAGGGTACTCTCCACTCGCTGCATATCGATAGATCGGGTAATTGATCCAATCTGTCCTCGCAGAGTTGAGCTTGCTCTGCCTCTAGCATCTGTTAACCCTGCAGTATATTAAAATCAGATTAAGCAGTTGTACATAAAGTAGCACGCCAAGGGGAAGATTACCGTATATGATTCTGTGTCAATACACCTCCATATTAATAAAGCGAAATAATAAAAAAAAAATCCCCAGTCCTTTTACTTTGGCAAAATAGAAAAAAACGCGTACAGTAACAAAAGTTTTATGTATCAAGTTAAAAGCCAGCAAAAAAATACACTGGAGAAAAACATTTTATGTCTGTTATGAATGTGCCAGGTTTTTTTTTTTTTAATTTATCCCTCTTTCTAGGAAGTAAGCAATTCAGTAGGTAAATTAGTCTGCTAATGTTATTGCACCCCTATAAAGTGACATAACAGGCTGTATGGCTGAGAAATGGAGGTGTAAATAACAAACACTTTGTTTCCATTTGGAAGCAATGGCAGTCTTGTGTTCATCAAGGATATATGTATTTAAGAGTTTCTGGGGAGAATTTAAACAAAGGCTTTTCTGTATGCCAAAAAGGCAGACTTGGAGTTGTTGTGGTCCAGTCCTCATTTCGCAATGGGTATCATTTGCATAAAAGTACATTCTGCAGTTTTTTTTCCTCCGTCTGTCACAGAGCACTATGGGGAATAGTGTGCCCTGTGAAAGTCAACTTTTCACACACGGCAAGGTTGTGGAATTTCCATATACTTTATACAGTAAGCTTAAACAATCCAAATACATACATCCTGGGAATTTCTTAATTCAGTGTGAGCTTCTTTCATAGCACTGATGTACAGCTTGTCAACACAAACAAGGGGGATTTAAAATTAAGCCACCTCTTTCATTAGAAATGTCTACTAAGTAAAAAAGAAAAAGCAGTAGATCACAAAATTATCATAAAACATACTACTAACACTGCACACAGTGCAAATTATGCCAATACAGACTCAAAAAAAGAATCGTACACAAGAAAAATATTTAAAAAGCCTAAGCACCTGCAACTGTCTCATTTGACATTTACAGTAAAAAGAAAATTGAGACAAGTAAGCAGCAGTAAGAGGCAGAAAATGATAAAAAGCTGCGCAATGGATGGACAAAGAGGCAAACAACGATCGGAGATAAGCCGAGAGGAAGAAAGAGGGCAGAAAGAAAGGGCATGTCTAAGTCCTTTTAAATGTATGCTATTTGTTCACTGTACATGACGGACTTCTGAGTGGAAAGTCTCAATGAACAAGACCGTAATTAATCCCAACGCATCAAACCACACCTCATTGAACTTATTCTCTTTCTTCTCAGCAAAGGGTAAAAAATGGTTTTTCAGAAAATAAATTGTGCTGTAATAATGAAAGCATTAAAGACGGAACATGGACGGGTCTCTGTGCCATCTGTCAGTACAAATGATTACAGTTGCTTTATTGAAATATGGGTCAGTTCAAAAAGTCTGAATGAATAAATTAATTCTTAGCTTGTCCTTGTCAGGCTCATTCAGCAGCAATTAAAAACAGCAAAACATTAGGCCATTTACAGTATTCTAATTGTTTAAAAAAAAGAATTGGGAATAGTAGATACAGGGGATGCCTGAGGAGAGCGAGGAATGTGAGAAAGGTCTCGTCCTTCCCGTCATCTTTTTTCTGTTGGCTGGTAGTAACTTGGAAGACATTGCCACTAACTGCATGCATCACACTTGTATTTTAATCATGTCTTAGCCCCAGTCTGTCTTTCTTCTACTCTGGCATTGCAAGTCAAGCATTAGTTTTATATTGACATTTATATTGATAAGTCAAGTGTCAAAAGCAGGACATGACCAACAACTAAATACAAGTCCAGACTCCAGCAAAGGCCACTGCAATTGTTCCAATTTAACTCCATTTTATCAGTGAGTCAGACCTGTCCTAATATCAGAGACAAGAAAGCAAAAAGCAAACACACACAGAGTGTTTTTAGCTCTACACACTGAACACAGCTCAGAGAAATGACTCTACTGCTTGGAAAGGAAGAGTGAGTAGACAGACCAGACAAACTTGGCAGCAAGACTGAGCTCACACAAGAACGTAGAGGTTTGTTCCAAAATCAATGCAGCCTTCTAATATTTGATTCTCCCAAAATTGAGGCCATTCCATTGGCTGACACAGCATGCACGCACACACACCAACTGTATACACAGTGTATACTGGTGCATGTATATAAATGCCCAATGAAATCAGACTTAGAGTAGCTTAAAACCAAATTAATTTGTTCAAGTGCACCTCAGGGAGAAAAACCAAGTGTGGAATTTGGTGAAGTGTGGCTTTGACACATACTGCTGGAACAAAAACTGTCAAACACTGTAGAGGATGTGTAACACAGGAAAGGAAGACTCTTTAGAAATTCTGCCAGGTCTAACTGAGTTATCTTGTCTCGGCAATTCAGACATGAATCTTTTTGGTTAATGAATAAATTAATTCATGAATCAGACATAGTTAATGGTGCATGGCATGTAATGACGTAATAAGGTGTGACAGATTTTTCACTATTTATAGTGCAACATATATTTGTTGTGTAGATGGCAGACGTTCCTGATTGTTTTACTACCACGCTGCGTATCCCTGTTTGAACAGGGCAGCATGAAGCCTGCACTCACCTGCATTTTGCATTGTGTTGACTGAAAATACACAACGTGGCATGAAGTGTGACAGCTGCTTTTATAAATGTGCGTTCAATATTGCACACCCTGAATTCAGGTGTGTTTACCTTGCATTTTATTTCTGATTCAGGAGCAACCCACTCAATAAAGCTACAGTACATTAAATGAGCTGGCTGTTCAATTCCCCCACTGACTAGTCTTATCTGTTAAAATGTCACTGACGCAAGTCCCGTCAGTGTCAGACATTCTTGCAATGCCTTGTCAATTTCTGAGCAGTGAACTTCCTGCAGTGCAGGCTACATGAACTCTGAGTATGCAGATTTTTATCTGCTGCTCTTTGTCATTTAAAAACTAACTGCACTGATAGCTCTGTAATGTAATTTCAGATCCCTTGTTCAAACAAGGTAACAAATGGGCAAACACCATTAAACTTATCCTCTTCTTTGTATTGACAAATAAAATTGGTTTACTCTGCAAATTAATCTCTGTGCTCTAAAATAATTCAAGCACTGTGTTTGAAAAGAGGGAACATGGACATTTCTCTGTGCCATCTGTGACTACAAATGAGCCTTTGTGTTTCAGGCAGGAAGACAAACAGAGGGAAAGATCATGCCTGAACCACGACATACATGATGTTTGAACAACCATAACTGCAAACATACTGAGTTTTCTAATGCGTTTACAATGTTCTAGTGTGACAGCCATTGTGCACAAGTGTCAATGTGTAAAGTTAACAGGTCCTACAAACTTCAAAACGTTTTATGATTTAAAAATGGCTTCAGTGATGCCCACCCATCCACCCTAACGTAACTTCAAAGTCTTTGCTCAACAAATGTGTGCATCTTGCTCCTGTTCTAAATCGTATGAATATTGGTCACCTATGTTGACCAACTGTCAAGCGTTGAGGCCATCATTCGTCTTGTGAGGGCAGGTACACCGCTTCTCATGAGCGGTCTGCAAGACCATGCAAGACATTAGCCAGGTAATATATAAAGCAGATCTTTGACGGCTAATAGTTATAAATAACAACAGTGGAGTCATCAGCATAAGTGGCAGAATGTGAAATCAATGCAACAAAAATAATAACTTACTACTACCATTTTCCTAAAAGAATAGTTCACTTTCTTTTGGTAGATATTAGTTAATATTTTTGGCTCCCAGTTATCAGAAAATGTATGTAACAGGATAGAATGACACTAACTACTCTTATTAAATGAGGGTTTGTCTTAAAAATGTCCATTTAAAGAAACTTTTTAATCCACACTACAGTGTGGATTATACAAATGCAGGTCATTCAAATGCAGAATGTGTGTTTTTTTTAAAGTTTAACCTCTCTGAACTTTTGTTGAAATTAAATGAGACATTATTTAACAATGTGTCGTGTTGGCCAATCAAATCTGTGCAAGTGCACATTCCTAGTAGATTACACTGCAGTGTGAATGAGGTCAATCAAAATTGAACCTTGCTATTGTCAAGATGAAAGATAAATTGATTGCCTCTGTGATAACTTTAAAAGTCCTTCCTTATAATATAATCACCTACCATGCATTTATTGTATCTGATAAGCACAGACACAAACAAGTCATGCACTGTTTACCACATTGTTGTTTTTAGTCTGAATTCCTGATAATGCTAAAGTTGTGTGAGAAAATGCCCGCATGCTTAAACTTCACATAATACGTTAAAACCACTTTCTAGTAGTAGATGCATTAAGCTCTCTCAGGCCATGTCTTGGAGTAATTCTAGGCAAATACTGTAGACTTTTTCTTCGATGCACCAAATTGTTTACCTGATTTGGTTATGTACAGCAGCTTTGATTGAGTGTACACAAAAGAGTTTGAAAAAGACTTAGAACTGATGCATTTCAGCTCTTGTGAATTTAACATGCCCTTGATTAAAATGAGTAGCTGTACTACTACTTGTAGTGTTACTGGATGTTAATTGGTTTTCCCAAATCAAAATACTAAGAAGCTGATCTAACTTTGAAAACCCGCTTGGAAAACACTGTCTCATAAGTAAAAAAAAAAAAAAGAAAAATCTTAAATCTTATGTGAAGGCAGAATGTATTCAGCTGTCTGTAAATGCAGTATAATCACCAATAAGCCATTGAAAGTGATTAGAAATTACTGCTTTCAATATTCATGTAGACTGCCTTTATTATAGCTAATTGGATTGAATGGTGCCCACTCATTGGCCTACATTTATACATTTACATCGTATTTAAGGCGCTTAATGTGAATGGCACTGGTATCATGAGACTGACATTTAAGCTCTTAAATCCAGAGGATGTCATAAGGGTTTTAAAGAGAGGGAGAGAGAGTCGGGGGGAGGGGGACAGAGGGAGAGAGGGTGAGATAGCAGAAGAAAGAAACCGGTGAGAGGGTCTCAGTGACTGTGTGCTCAGAGAGACAGTAAAGCAGAATGACAGTACAGGGCTTTTGTTTGAAAGACTGCCAGCATGTCAATTCCGATGTAACATTTTTATCGACACCCTCCTCGCTGCAACCTGACAGGCGGGCAGAAGCTCAACTTTTATGTTCCGCACCAGAAGTTCAGGGTTAGTGAAACAGGTTCCCTTGGCAAACTTTGGAGGAAGTCTCTTTTTTTTCCTGCGTTGTCTGCTGCTTAAGGAAGTATGCAAGAGTGGCAGTGTTTATTCACTTGACCTAGAAAAAGCTCATGGTATAACTGTGCCCTGAATTCACAAGTCATTTCTGATTTTATAGTAGAACTGTATACAATGTGAATACACAGTATGCCGTATAAGCTTTTTACTGCACGATTTGCTGTTTTACTGGATCTCAGGGGGGAAATGGATTGAGTGGTTTTGGGTTTTGCAGGATTTTGCTTTACGCAGTGTGCTGAAATGGTAATGTTCTAAATTGTGAACATCTGCCCAACTTGTGCATTGTACTAATCTTTAATACGGAAAATGAATCAATTAAATGTAATTTTTAACCAAAAATACCCATAGTAGCTTTACAAATGATAACATTTGCTGGTTTCCAAAGCATTGTGACATCAAAATGGAACAGGACGTTTTACCAACCAGCCTTCCCTTAATAGGCACTTTGAGAAAGTCGGCATCTACTTGGTGTGCTAGTTGGTAAACTACTGTTCCTCAAACCCAGTCAGCCAGGAACGAGTTAGCTCTAGTCAGTCACAATAGCTCTAGGTTCTATTTTCAGTGTACTGAAAATAGAACCTAGAGCTTGACATTTGACATTTTGTTCTCCGGATTGTCTATCATTTTTCAATAAAAAGGTTACAAAAGGGAAGAAGCTTCCAACTCCTTCATTGCTTTCTAACCACATGAATAAATCGAATTCATTTAAATCTGCATTGGTACAGTAGTATTATCTGTCTCACAACTGTCAAACTATTCTACAGTGTGGACAATAGAAATGGATGCTGCAGTCCACTCAATAAGGTGCGTTAGCTTCCTCCATTTATTGCTTCCTTTCCCCAAAGGTCAACACTCTTGGTTTCCAAATTTGAACTCCCCATGAGTGATTTTGAGCGAGGTACACCGATTAGTACTAAAAGTGTCAAATTCTGGTATGACTGCACGTGTGTGACTTTCATCTTTCATGATGCGCAAAAAACAGTGTTACCCTCCTCTGATTGTAGAAATTGACATTAAGATGTCATCTTGGGTTCTGTATTGTATATTCAAAACATAAATCCCTATGGAAAGGACATGCCCTCAAGTTAAAAACTCTACTAAAATTTACAGGAATGTGTTTTAATCACCTTCACAGATTTATTATTCTCTTATCAAACACTTTTTTCTGTGCTGCCTCTCACTAAAGCCACTGTTATTTTTAGCCAGATTATAGCGCTACCTGTCTGTAAACAGGAAGTGAATCAGATTGCTACACAGCTGCCCATCTGGAAATTAATTCACAATAAAAAAAAAACACAATGCCAATTCAGAGGCCACACACACAAGGTGTTGTTACCTGGTGGTCTCATTTGAAGTCTTGCATCATACATTAATTTAAATACATCAGACTGAACAGAAAGGAGGCGATTTCCTTGATATTTGATAAAAACATATTGACACCTCACCACAATTTCTCCTTAAACTCACTAATCCTGAACAGAAAGTTGTCTGACGGCTTTATTCACTGCATTTGATTTGACCACCTCAAATGATGCAAGTGTTCCATATTGATCCTACTTTGTGTCTTATGTTTGTTTGCCAGTTGCTCAATAATCCAATTATTGCAGCTCAGCTTTCTCTGAGCCCCTGTGATGTGAACAGAGACACCTCCTTGGCTTGCGGAGAGAGAGAGAAGAGTGAGAGAAGACGAGAAGAAATGTGGGAAAGAAAGCAAACTCAGAGAGCCATAGAGACTGTGCAAGATAACCTATGTGGGAGAGAAAAAGAGATGGGGAGAAGGAGAGAGTGAACAAGTGAAGGAGAAAGAAACCACTAAGGGATTTTGTGGCTGTGTGTGTGTTCATGTGAGAGAAAGAAAAAGACAGGAAAAAAACAGAAGTGAAAGTCGCACGAAAAGCCAAAGTTACCTTTATTAATGCACTGACCTTGTGCACTTCACATTAACCTCCCTTTCCAGGGGAATTAGTCTGTATCATTCACACTCTGATGTTCCTAACGGCACCAATTGATTTCAGTGGACCAGAAAAGGGGAAATTGAATCTCTTGTTACTCTGGCCAAAGACCAAGGGAATACATGCCAATGCAGCACAGACAGACCTGAAACAGCCTAACTTTACTGTTAGTTCACCGTTGTCTCTCTGGATAGATCTAGTGTGACTAGAATGGCTCCCTAGAGTGCGAGACTGTTGGAACAGCTTCATAAGCTGTGGCTGCAAGTGACGGCTAAATGCTTTCGCTGCTTTCTCACACCTCTTCCATGTGCGTCATGTTTCGAGTGCAGGTAAGGGGGGGGGGGGACAAAAGCGCACAGAATGGGCCCTTGGAACAAATGGTTTTCTGTAAATGACATGTAGCATCATTGCATTGTACTGCACTACGGCAGCCATTCTAACCCTATTAAATCAGCAGTGAGTGTATTGCTTCTGATTGATGGCCGAGGGCGAGGGGCTCAGACAGATTCATTTACGCAGCATTTGCTGCTCGTTAATAACAACTGATGCTATCTCAACAAAAACAAGTTTCCAAATAGTCCTTTGTACTTTCAACCCAGGCACAAAGGGCTTTGGGGTGCAGCGAGATTAAAGAGACAGTTCAACTAAACATGTATGGATTTTTTAAATGCCTCCGGTATACAATGGGAGATGTAAGTCTTCAGCATGAGGCTAATGTTGATGTTTGGCTCCACGATGGCACACTTTGCCTTCTGCAACAAATGGCTTTAATCCACATAAATTAGAAGAAGTTGCTCAGCAGGAGGCAAAGATTACAGGGATAATGCATGCCGTGTGTGTGTGTTTCCGAAAAGAGGGGAGACTTGAAGGAATAGAGAGGCTCAGACAAAACGGCTGAGGAAGCAAAAGTGTTTACAGGGGCACGGTGAAAGAGCAGCGGCTGGGGTAAAGACCTTTCAGCAGCATACCAGAGTTAGCCCACAACAACAACAACAACAAAAATCATGAATCAGAGCAAATGATAACATGGTTGTACATCTTTGTATGCTAAAACATACGCCGTCAGAGCCTGAAAATTTTATATGGTGTGAATAAAAGTTTGCATTCTATCTAGAACCTAGTTTTGTAGGTTTTCAAACTAGAGAGAATATTCAGCTTTTTCTGGGGATCTCAAGTTAGATCTAGCAGAAATGCAGGGACAAATCACGCATCAACACAGCAAACAGTCTGTTGGTTCCCTATGCATTTGACAGGACTAGCTGATTACTGATTTAAAAGAGAAGAATTCGATTTTTCTACATAATACATTAATTCACACCCACAAGGCTATAAACCATAACATATATGTGCATGAGCTGTAAGTAAATGGAAATTATAACCTCGGTTTCCCGAGGGGATTAGGTGGCGACATCTGTTCAGAGCAGCCTGGCATATCTTCTGAATCTACAGTAACCAGAGTTTGTATGCTTTGGCCAAGGATCCCAGTAAAATGGGCATGCCTCACACTCTAACACGGCTGTTATGACAGGCTCTCTCATATAAAGCCTCTGTGGACAGACAGACCCTGGGGGCAGAGTACATAAAGAGGAGTCAGTGGCACATTTGAGAGGCCGTCAACGTGCTACACAGTGCACGGCGTCAGAAATCTAAACGTAGTGCCAGAAAAGGTATACTGTATGCTTGATGTGATATTGACAGACATCTTTCCCAATTCCACTTGTCTTTGTATTGCTCAGAAAAACCAATTACGCTCTATTTCCTCTTATAAAGCTACTCATTAGTGCTGACGGGTTTCGCAACATGAAGCAGAACAGTGAATAGATAGAAAATGTAGAGCTACAGGCTGCTTTTCCGCTGCACAAAGCCTGTGTTTCAATAGGGAATCCTTTGTTCACTGTGTAAATCCCCATGGCCCCCTGTTTAAGAGCTCAGTATGTCACTTGAGACAAAACTCCTGCTCTCAAAAAAGTAATTAAAATAATCTTAAAATCCACTCAGGCTGGACAACAAATATGCTCCTTAAAAAAAAAAAAGAGAGATCCATGTATAGAAAGTCAAACTCGAAAATGTTTTTCCTTATTTTCAGTATTCATAAGAGCAAGCCTACACCCACATACACCTTTAAATAAGATACTGTGCATAGACAAGACATTTCCCCTCCATTCTCCACCTGAGACCTGTCTCTCCTCCTTAAATATTTATGCAATGAGCTCAACATGTCATGTATTTACCCTAATCTTCAAAATTTTATACACCTCAAACAATGAAATGCAGTGTGTATACAAAGCAGTGAAGGGAGCAGCAGAGAGACAGCGAAAGAGCGAGGAAAGAGAGAAACCTCTGAATCGACAGTATTTCCCTCAGATGGAAAATGTGGGAGATATTCTGAGCCTCAGGAGTATTTGGTTTGGCGAATGTTTTGTTTGAACAGGGTGTCTCAGTGGCACAGCCTAATGTTATGGTTTATTAAAAGTGCACTGCGAAGGGAATTACAATGTGGAGAGAAATGGCACATGTGTGCCTCTAACTGTATGTTGATGAATATATTTGTGCATGTGACTGTTAGTCTGAAAAAAATAGGGCAAGGACAGTTCAGTCAGATGGCTGTGTGCTACGCAGTACATTAATATGTATGAAATACACTACCGTTTCTTTGTTGTAAATGTGAGCCATAGATTTATGGGACATATGGAAGTAATGGGGAGTAAAGTATGTAAATATAACCTGTCAGCTAACATTAAAATGATGTTGTGATGAAATCATCTACGGCTAAAAGTGGAGCTGAAACAATAGTTGACCGACAGCAATTTACCATTAATGATTGATTGATTAATTGAAAGACTTTTTCAAGCGGAAAAAATGTTGCATCCCTGAAGATTTATGCTTTTTTTTGGCTTTTATAAAATTGAATATTTTCACACTCCTTTAGTCATTTTGTTATATCCTAGTTTGGTATGATTTAATGCATAACTGCAACAAGCAGCTCATATCAACCCACTATAAAGTTCCCATTCAATATTAATCCGTATTAAGATCTTGATGTTCTTATCACCCAGTCCTTCATACCACAATTAAATTTTAGACAGTATTTGACTGTCAATATCTGTGGACGTAAGATTACAATTTAAATATATCATTTTGCTTGCCTCCACCATGTCTCACTTCATTTCCCCCCTCGTTTGCTGTACTCCTTCAGCCTACAGTACCTTAGTGGTGCTGACACTGCAGGAAGTGGCCACACCAAAAAGGTGACATGGTTGCCTGCTTTGAAAGGGCAGCCACATGCACCACTGCAAATCTTTCATCTTATTAAAAATACATCAATAACCAGCCATACCTGTGAGGCAGCTCTCACCTGGGCCGAGGTTACAATGATTTATATTATTTTCATCCTCTGGTTTTAACAGGAAATTGTGTTTAGGGCTACACATCTACAACAGTATTGACATGGGGTGAATGAGAGGTGACGATAGTTAGTAAAACCAGCCATTCCCTCTTAATGTTTAGGGTCTTGTCATTTGTCCAGACTCAAGCTTCCTCCTACTGTTCCTCTATATGCCTTTTTAAGAAGGTAATGCTAATCAAAATCAGTCCACTGTTCTGCTCTGGTCTCTGTAAAGACCAGTCTACTCAGATTTCTAAGTCGTGCATGCTTTGTGTGAAATTACAAAATTGAGAAATTGCAACCACATTTGTTGGGTTGCACCTACTTGAACAACAATGTCAATGCAGACCAACTCTATCACGTTTGTACGTTATTGGTTTTTACTTTGCCAGTTTGGTTGAAAACATTGAAACTGCTTATAAGAAGCATTAAAGTAAAACATTAAAGCACTAAATCATAATTTAGCTTCACTTCAGGTGTAGGTTGCACCTGCACCTCTCAGATTTAGAGTTCTATTCTAAAAACAATTCGATAGGTGGGTTTCCATTCATCACTTTTGAAAGAACTCAACTGCGTTATGTTCTTCAGCAGGTGTTGCATTGTTCATCCAGTGGCCATCTGGGCCTGTAATCCTTTGGAGGTGAACACACACTGAATTTGAAAAAGGTCAATGCGCAGACACATTAGTTTGTGTGTGTGTACACTTGTGCATGCCCTCTAACCCTCTTTTTCTTTAGCATTTTGTGCCACATGTGTACGACCTTTTGTGAGGTCAGAATTTTAAAGTTGACCTTTTGGGAAAATAATGTTGAGCTTCGTAATGAGAGGGTCTAATGCCAGTGGACAAACTTTGTCATAATCCCACTGAACCAGTCTTGGTTTTGGTTTATAGGCAGCACAGGCATCACATCAAACACTGGATCACTGTATTTAATTAAACCAATCCCCTCGGTAAAGCAATGAAATGCAGAACTAGAGCTTTAACCAATCTCCTTTGTTAATACTACCACAACTGTGTACGTGCTGATATGTTTTTGTTCATTACACGATTCACTCCCAGTAGAGTTTGGGCTAAGTGGCTGATCACAGGCATGATTTCCAGTTGGATATAAGACTGCTCTTCTGATGTTGAACCTGTCAAATACTATAACGAGGCTGACTGGAGAGCAGCTCTCTGGAGCGAACATGCAGAATGTGATGCTGTGGTCCTAACCACATGGATCTTAGCCAACCAGAGACTTGGCTTTAGTTCTCTTGCGTGGCCCACTTCTTGGGCTTGTGGTTTCATACCCTGTGACTTTAGTGACCCACTTGACTATTAACTATACATACAATAAACACTCCTGGCTGATTCGCTTGGCACCTCCACAGCTAACTTTAGCCCACAGTGTGCATGTTAATGTAGCATGGTTTGAGTGTGCAGTGTTTCCCCTTTGCACACGCTGGAGTCCCTGCCTGCTTTTTCTCCATGTTTGCCCCAACAGAATTGTAAATGACTAGTGGGCGTTGAAGATGATCACATGTGACAGCTAATGCGTAGGGTTGCTGGCAACATGTGTCAGCGCCAGCGTACATTAACCTACATTCAGAGTGATGCATTTTTGAATCACACAGGGAGCGAAAAGGTTGCCTTTTGAATAAGATATACTTTGGCTTGTTTCATTTCTCTGGACCCACAAGCTTAATTAATTTTCTAAGCTTTTAGAATTAAAAGTCAACCTCCAGCTTATTATGTACTGTAATCCTATTGACCAGACCCTTCTTGTACTTAAGATAGTGAGTGTAAACAGGATGTGTGCTAACTGTTGCTAGAAAGTGGAGAACAGAGGTAAGGAGTGTGTGGCATGGAGGTGGCTCAGGTCAGGGCTGATCCCTTGAAGATAATCTCCCTCTCTAGGGATTTGTTTTTCTCATGTGTCCTAGGGCCTCTAAGCTGAGTTTGGAGGTCACCTGCTGTACAGGCAACTAGACACATTTGCAAGGTATTCAGTTGGTTGGAGAAAGCAAAGCAAGCAGTAAAAGGGAGTTGAAACATGGAACACAAGGGGAGGCCAGATCTAGAGTTCATCCATGCCACCGAAATCAAAGGATCTGGGTTTACAACAAAACCAGTCTTAGCAGCTCGGCTTTGAAGTGGTCCGTTTTAGTTTATGTTCGTGGCAGTAAGCTAGATTAGAGTAAACTCTGAGCCATGTTTCACGAAGGTGCTGAAAACAGGCTCTCTATTGTGTATTTAGTTAGATTTAAACCAACTACTGTGTGTATTTTTGTTGTCATCATGTAGGTTTATTTTCACGAGAGAAAATGTGATTTAAGTCCCTGAGCTGGTGTTTTATGTTCCTTCGTGTGTAGACCATTTTGTGATGATCACCTCCCTCTTGTTTGCATTGTTTCTCTCATTCCCATGCCTGGAAATGAAGCTGATGCCCAACGACGTATTTCTTAAAATGTCAGCAGATTGTGCTCCCAGCTGTTTTGTGGCTTCCTCTGCAAAGGATTTTGGAAACTTGTTGCTAAAAACAGAAACTTTCAGGATCAGTAACAGATCCGTGTGAGAAGCAAGGGAGAACCTAAGTTCTTTAGCCGATCAAAACAGTGCTGCAAGACCTGAGATTTGTTGAGGCCATTACATAGCTGCATAAATGAATAGCAGGACTGATTTAAGTAGATGAATTAAGCCTAGTAAAGAGTGTAGCTGTGTCATTTTGTATCGTAATGTATTCAAAGTAAATGCAACATTTTTTGCTGGGCAGTTATTTTAGATTACACTACATTTTGCAGTCCACTTTTAGAAATGAAAATTTTTCTCGCTATATGGAGAAAGTTTCTAAACCAACCAAACTGTGTATATGTGTATAGTAAATGAACTCTGTGGACTACTCTACATATGTTCAGAAAGAAACAAGTGGGTATGTTGTTCCCACAAAAACTGTTTAAAAGGCCTTTTTATTTTGTCATTATGAAAAAAATATGTAATTTTAATCAACAACATGTTTTCAACTTTCTGTGTTTTGTGTAATCATTGTATTAACAGAACCTCAGTGTTCACAGAGTAAAGTATGTTGTCCTGCACAGAAACCATGAACAAAGCTTTGGACATGCAGTGGCATCCCATGTCTAATTTTGCACTGTATGGATGTGATCAGTCCCTTGCTGCTTTTGACAGGCATGAATTACGGGAGTTTCCAGCCACGATAATCCTCACCACTACATAATAACACCCTGCTACATCTCACAGAGATTTCATGCCTGTGTGCTTTACCACTTAGCCAAAAAGTCTCAGGTGATTATTTCATTCCCTACATGAGACAGTGAGTGATTTAGACGGAAGTTAAACCACTCAAATGACTTGGGTTGGTTATTCTAAGTTGGGGACAGCCCTGCTGCCTAAATATGTATCTGGGATCTCTGCAAGGCTCCTGGATGTTCAGCTGCTGCTGTAAACAGAAAAGGTTAAAGTTCAGGAGAGAGGTGCTGTGAAGTTGTTATTGTTGTTCGTAGAATTTAAAGATGGGCGCAGCTACAAACAGGAGACCATGTGTAGATCTGAACGACACTGTAGTTTCTGTCCGTCTCTAACAAATCTCTACACAGAGCTGTGTGTGTGTGTGTGTGTGTGTGTGTGTGTGTGCATATGTTGACTTGTCTCATTTCTTTGTTTATACTGAAAACAGTGGATTTATAGAAAGATAATCACGATTTGCTGTCATGGAGAAGGTCACCTAAAGTTTGTAGGCATAAGCCTTGGAGGGGAGTCAACATGACAGCTTGGAATTTAAAAGAAGGAATGCAATCACAGCTGGGATTACTAGACTCCATCAGACTGCAAATTTGCCATTTCTGTGCTGAAACACATTTTATTTGATACTGCAATCCCTAAATTTCCAATCTATTTTAGACTTTTATCCACAATTCGTAAACACTGAATGGGAATATTACCATTTTTTCCCTTTAAGGTGTAAAACACTAATGCACAACATTTTCAGGTAATACATTTTTCTACTTTGTCAGTCAGTAGATTATTCTGTAACAGTAACACAGGTGTAACACAAGCGCTTCAAAGAGGAAATCTCATATTTCTGTATGCTCAGGTACTCTGCCCAATGCCAGGGGTCACCTTCACCAGGAAAAATAAATCCCTGGTGGCTCTCTAACACTACCCATAAGACCTCTCTCCTGTTGAGAGGAGGTGAGTGGGTGTCAACCTAATGTTTATACTGTCTGCTCATGGTTATGTAAGCCATTTTGTCCTCTCTCTCTCTCTCCCCCATCTGCCTCAGCTTGCTTAAACTAATATACCTTTACCTTTTCCTAAATGCCAAGCCGTGTGTTACGTAAATATTCTTTGAGATGGTCTAGCTTAAGGATTTTCAGCATGCCAAGGTGTGTATTACATAAATATTGTAGGCCAGACTGTAGAGAGCTACTGTACCATGAAAGCTGTGTTCCCCCCCAGAGTCAAGGATGCTTCTCTTTCATGAAGGGCAGGTTCACAGAGGCTGTGGTACTTGTCTGAACTATCCCTGTGATAACAGCCTCTAGAATGAACGAGTCAGTGTGTCTACTCAAACACACACACACACACACACACACACACACACACACACACACATTTATCTTTGCAGTGGGCGGCTGGCTCTACAGCAGTGTAAATACAGTACAGTACAGTACACAAAGCTGTGTGTGACAGACAGCGTTACATACATGATTAGGGACATTGTTTTTTCTATACAACAACTCTCTGTAGTTCAGCTGCTTGTTTACTGACTGTCATTCTTTCTAATGTACTTATTTAGGTCACAGGGTTCACTTGTACCACGTGGGTCCTGCTGTCCTGAATCACACAGCCATCTCACGGTCCATTATTCACCCATAATGATGTTATCTTAATAACCTCAGAATAACTATGACCCACTTGACTTCCTTTACGGTTAATGGAGATTATAAATGCTCTTAAGTCCCCCCCAAAAAATCTTTGTCTTAAGTAACGATTTTTTCTGGTCATAGCACTCTGAATTTAGCATTCCTTCCACAGCTGACAGAGGGTGGAGATATCTCAACCATTTGGAGAATGCTCCCAGTGTGACATCTGAATTACTTGTAGAAAAGCAAGAGGCCAATTTGAGCCGAAACATCTGTCCTGTGGATTGGCCCTCACACATTTTAGTGTGCACAGTGGGCTTTGTCTGGCTTCAAGCTCTCATACTTTCTTTTTGTCATTTCATTAATATCTTCCGTAAAAAGCATCTCAATGTGAAAAGCAGCAAAAGGGGCAGCAAGCGTTAGGAAATAGAGTTTTCTGTTTGGTGGGAAGAAGCAGGCATTGTGTACTTGCACTCATCTGTATCCTCATGGGAAATAAACAGCAACTAAATCAGTTGTTAGTTTTCCGTGTTATCTTTAAAGATGAAAGGACACTGAAAACAATGAAACCACTGCCCTGGGGTTTCTGTAGGAAGGGAAAAAAGCAACAACTGGAGCGAAAAATGAGACCTTTGATCTGTGCAGTCAGTCCCATTGAGTTAGTCTGAGACTGTACCCAGAAATAGAGAAGACGGGTCAAAAGACAACATCCCAAGTTACAGAAGTAGCCTACACACATCTACAAAAGCTTTCGGAATAAAATCATTTACAGTATCCTATATATAGCTACTAGCAGTGTTGTTGATAGATATTCAATTACTGTCTAAAAAGACAGTAACCTTTTTAACCATTACGTTACAAACGGTACAGCGCCGTGTCCTCCCAAAAACATGTTATAAGTAAATATTATTTCTCCAATTTTATCTATGTCTGTTTTTGTTCCACGATGAAAGGGACACTACATTCTGCACACATGAATAACCAACAGCAAAACAACAGCAACATAAAAAACTCCTGGCCTCAACAACATGTTACTTCCAGTGGCTCATCATCACACCAGTATTTATTGAAACATAAACTGCAACCTCTGCAACAACAAAAAAAGGACAATAACTCTGTGCAGTGGCCTAGAGTTCAGAGACACGCACCACTTAACTGCAGTGTCCCACTTTGGATTTTGATTAGAGACCTTTGTTTCATGTCATTCCCTTATTTTCAAGCTCAACTTATTTCCATGCCGATTGTTGCACATGCTGTACACTGACAAACTGTAGGATAACATCGCTGCTGAAATCGCCTGTTTTGGGAATGTCTGGTCGCTTGTGTTTAGTTTTGGGATACTGGCAGTGGTTGGTGCACAGTCACTGCAGCCTGGTCTGTCTGCTCTGGTTTCATAAGCAGAGAGAGAGCGAGAGAGTGAATGACCTATATACTTCACTAAGGGAGGGTAAGTCACCTTGTTGGTGGACCAGCAGACAGGCACACAGAGGCAAGGTTTTAATGTGCTGCACTATTAAAGGGTTGACCACTGACTCGATATTTGAGGCATAGTTTGAAAGGAGCCTTTATGCTGCCTTTGTCGTTCTTGGCCTTCTATTTTCTGGGGATGTTTTTTTGGCCTCAACTTACTTCTTGTTAACACTGTTTTGTAATGGTGCAAAAAAGGCCAATGTATAGGAGAACATTCAGTAAATTAACATGCTGAAATACACACCCTGACACGAATTAGATTTGTGCGTGCACGCATACACCCACTCGCACTCACATTAGCTGAAACCATAGGGCCCAATGCCAAAAAGATCGAGTCAGACAAACACCTCACCAGAGACTCCTCTAAGCGTCCTAACAAATTGAATGTGTGTGTGGATGGACAAGAGGGAATTAGATCAGTGGTCCTGATTGTATCTGAGTGTGCTGTTGCTGTACCCCTTTCCAGCTAGTCCCCTGGAGGAAATGTGTGTGGATGAGAGAAAGAATGAGTGAGAGGGAGAGCTTGGCAGCTGGCTTGATGAAGGATGTAAGGAGAATGTTAACCAGACAATCACCTTGCATGTTATTGATTGAGATGGGAGAGAGGTAATTAGCACAGAAAAGAAGGGGAGGCTGAGGCCACTTTGAATGTTTTGATACAAGGTGTTCTCTCTTTGTACCCATTGTCATGTTGTGTTCTACATGCCCGTGTTTGTGTGTGTGCGCGCGTGCGTAAAGGGAAATGATCTGTCAATGTTTATACAGTAGATGCTAATTTTTTTCCATACTGTATGCATAGACCTAGATATTGTGCTGTATGGTTTCCCAAAGTGAGATACTGAACATTTACAAAGTAAAGAAGAGAGTCGTCTTAGGAGCTAATGGAGAAAATATTGGTCAAGTTCTCTTAAGACAAAGGCCACAAGACCATCACTATGCAGCTTGATGATCTTGTGAGTATAGATGCTAATATATTTAAGATGTTTATAGTCCAACCTTGCTGGACATGGATGCA
The DNA here is from genome assembly GCA_033026295.1 of Channa striata. Classification (NCBI taxonomy): domain Eukaryota; kingdom Metazoa; phylum Chordata; class Actinopteri; order Anabantiformes; family Channidae; genus Channa; species Channa striata. Next base: position 9,507,417 of record CM065188.1, on the reverse strand, counting down.
AGAGAAAAAGTAACCCCAGATTGAACAGGACCATAATAAAAACTGGGGAAACCAAGGAAAGTGTCAACACAGATTAAAGCTGATCTCAGAGATTTAGGTACAAAATTTCACAAAACATTCTGATTCAAAATTGGTTCCATGTTGGAAGACCCAACGTTTGAAAAGCAAAAATAAAAACTGGCCAGAGTTTGCTAAAATGCAAATGTCCTTTTTTCAGAACAACAAGAAGCTCTATGTCTCCTCACTGCGCAACATAGAGGCGGCTCAGTTCCAAGTTTGTTAAGGGGTTGCTCTGCTGCATCTGGCACAGTGGGCCTTGATTCTGTGCAGGGCACAATGAAATCAGAAGATTATCAAGGCATTGTAGAGAGAGACACATAGAGCTCAGTGTCAGAAAACTGAATTTCAGTAAGAGGTCAAGACCCCTCCAACACAATAATGACCATAAACATAGGACGACTTCTTGGATCTTAATCCAATTAACGTCTATGGAGAGAGCTTAAACTTGCTTTGTAAGAAGACATTCACCAAACCTGAGAGAACTGGATCATTTTGCTCAAGTGTGCCAAACTACCAGTTAAAAGTGCAGAAATCTCTGTAGATAGGAGATTCATTGCAGTAACTTTAGAGAAAGTGTGCTACACAATAGTAGCTAAAATATTGCCATTTTTGTTTGTATCCTTGCACTGCAATACAACACAAACTAACCTTTTTTAATCCCCCCGTGACATAATCAAGAAGGATTTTTTAAGTTTTCATAGTAATGAGTCTATGGTCTTTGTTAAAACTGCTTCACCTGAATTCTTTTTCTATTTTTTCTATTTTTGACGCTACAACCAAGGGAGGGGAGTTTAATAAAATCTATAATAAAAATAATACAAATAAATAAATAAATAAATAAATAAATAAATTAGAACCCGTTTATCAGCTAAAGCTGTGCCACAGTTTTAGCTGATTAAGAGGTAAACTGTGTCTTTGACCAGGCAGATCTGCAGCAGACTGTCATCAGTTTTGTCATGCGCTGCTGATGGCTTGGTACATAGACAACATGGTATTTACAGTAGAGCATACAGCAGTATTGATTCACACCTTAAGATTATTGAACCTTAAACATTATATTATTACTGATAAAATATTTTACTCTATCGTGGCTTTTGTTATTTATGTGCACCACTAAACACTTTTCCCAGCATCTCACACTTTTCATTAAAGAGGAGACAAGTGTTTTGGACCATACTTAAATCTGGCATCCTGCTTTATGTCTTTGTGCTTATTGAATCGAAGTAATCTCCTCTATAATTCTGTCATTGTCATCTCTGTAAGGCTGGTGAAGCAATAAATCAGTTGAGATGTAAAGCCCTCCGCTCTTGGTTGGCAGACATCTTTATGGCCGGCCACATTGGGCTGCTACTGTATTGTGGTGTCATAAAACCCAGGAATGTTTCACAATGTGCATCAGGATGTAACATAGTTACGGAGGGGACAGTCTGCCCTGGCTTTGTTTTTGACTTTTGAAAACTGTTGATTTATGACCGGTCTGAAAAGTTGTGTGTGTGTGTTTGTCCTTTCAGCTCACCACTGAGACAACCGTCCTCGACAGCCAAAGTATGCCTGGTTTGTGGAGACGAGGCGTCAGGATGCCACTACGGAGTCGTGACATGTGGAAGCTGCAAAGTCTTCTTCAAAAGAGCTGTGGAAGGTACAACACGTTGAATAGCATGTTCAAACAAGATGTCACTGTTTAGGGTTCTTCTGAGGTGGCTTAGAGCTAAACACATTGCAAATGAAGAATACATATTGACCACAATATGAAAATGAGTAAAACACACAAAACACACAAATAAAAAACACAATTAGCAAATTGACGACATAAGTAGGTAGAGCAAAGAAATAAAACAGAAAATACAGAAACTAGAAAGAAATGCTGCAAAGTGAACACACATCAGTAGGATAAATATTAGCAATATTTTATTGTTAATAAAAGAAATATGTAAATATTTTGAAAAATGCTCAAGCTAACTGTTTCCTCTGTCTCCAATAATATCGGAATCATCCCATCTGAGTCAAAACTAAATAATAACTAAACATTAATATTTCAGTTTCAGTGAGGACTTGTCAACCTATAAATCAGTTGTCATCAGAAACCCAGAGTACTGAGCTCTATTCAATACCACGGTGTTTCTTTTTGACCATTTTCTTCATTTGCCGCATATTTTTATGTTTGTCATTGTTTTGACAAATAACTAATACATAGCATATGTGACAATATTCTGCAGTTTCCTTGTGTTCTGTCTTTTTTCAAAAATGTATTTATGTTTTGTCGAAGTGATTTGTTGCTGTTAAACAGAATGGAAAAGCTGTCATGTTATTTTTAAGAACATGAGGACAACAAAAGAAGTCTGAATAGCTGAGTAATTTTCACATTTTTCAGATACTTACCTTTCTCTTGGTATACAAGTGCTTGAAAAGTTCAGGTGTACAAGTTTATAGTTTGAAAGCACTGAAAAAGCATATCTTGCCTTTTAGGTAGCACACGGTGCTGATAATTTTTGCAAGAATAGCTGGTCTAGTTTTATTTGCACTACATTGTTTTATGCAACTGCTAAACTGAACTTTCTGCATACTTCTTTCAGATTCAGAACAGATTATTAAAATTAGCCAAAACATGCATTGCATTTATAGAGAGTGACCATGTGAAATGTCATATCAGAAGTAAAAAAATAAAAAGTCATTCTCCTCCAGCAGCCCTAAGGTATGTTAAATTCAGCTTGGGGAATATCATCATCATCAGCAGCAGCAGCAGCCGTAACGTGCCCTTCATTCTGTGCCTGTTGCTAGAGGTGTTGGCCTAAGTTATTTGATGAGTGGTTGAATGCAAAAGACACTCATATAGAGCCAATGGAGGCGAGTATAAAACACAAGCAAACAAGCCCTTTAAGTCAGCCATCTGGCCCTCTGGGTATTTTCCTGACCATTGGAGGAATTGCTCTCATTCCCAATCAAACCATCCCTTAATTTGATAATATTTACACACCGTCATTACGGAGACCTGAAACCAGATTACATGTCTGGGGTTATCAAATCAGACATGCCATTGTTTTTGCTTCAAGCGTGGCCAGCAGAGAGCTGGTGGCAGATGCTAAAGCTTTGACTCTATGTGAGTTGATGTCAGGTGACGCTCTGGGAAACTCAGATCTTTATGTGATTAAACTGCTAAAGCCCTATTCGCTTCTCGAATTATATATAATTATGCTGAAGTTGACTCATTGATTGTGTAATGCCCTTTAAATTTAATACTGTGCTCTGCACTTTCAAATATCTTTAAGAGCATCTTGATTGGAGTTCCCCCTTGATTCTCCCATGCCAAACCACAGCAATTGTGCAGACTGTAGGAGTGTAATAAGAGCAACCTAGGCCTGTCATGATATCAACATTTGTTGTACAATAAAGTGTCCCCAAAATAATTGCAATAAACGACATTATCAGCAGCGCCCTTCTGATGTGCAAAGCAAGCTGTTACCTTACTTGACTCCCACCACAGCTGCTGCTGAGGTGGAAAGAGAGAGGTGGGGTGGAGGGAGGGAAAGGATGAAAATAGTTAGAGAAGGATTTTGCAAAGTGAAGAGAGATAGAGGACAGTGAAACAGATACAGTGAGGGAGGGGGGGAGGAAGGACAAAGAAAAAGTCAGACGCAGACAGAGAGATAAAGAGAGGAGGAGCTGAGAGAGGGAGTAAGAAACAGGGAGAGGGACGGAAAGTGATGTGTCAGCAGTGAGTGCCAGAGAGGTGTAAGTTAGGACGTGAGGAGATGTTTTACTCCTCCCCTCTGCGAGCATTTCCTCCTCCTTCTCCTCCTCTTTTCTTTCAAAGTTAAAAATTTAGACTCGGCATGTGAGATATAAAAGAAGACTGCAGAGAGTGGGCATCTGTACAAGGGGAATAATCCAGCCCATGCTTAATTTCTTTTGGCACCGCCTGCCTCGGGGGACACAACTTTTTGGTCGACCGTAGCTCATTAAACGAGTAACTGGCTCAGAGCCCTTTACTACAGAGCTAGTTAGCATTCTGGAGTCATCAACAAATCAGATAAAGTCCTCTGGCTGTGGAGGGTCTGGTTTCCCTGTAACTGAAGTCAGACAGGTCATTGTTAGGTAGCCTAACTTTATATCAAGACTTGGCACAGGTTTTCTGTGAAGTCTACATTTTAGGCCATCTAGACCATCTGTTTGAAATATCTATTGGCCTCATGAGCCTTTTACTTTCTAAATCTGTTGACTTACAGTCCTCCTCAAGAGGCTTACTCATTCCACTTAATTTTTGTCATATCTACCAGACGGCGCAGCCAACTGTACACTATAAAGTTTGGAACCATGGTTCCAGGAAATATTTAAATATTAAATTATCTGCTGTGTATTCTTTGGCTGTGAGATTTTCAAAATGCCGTCATTTTATCCTTTAAGAATTCACGACACGGCGCACATGCGGACACTCATTTCATAAAAGAAACATACATCCACCTGCTATTTTATTAAGCACGTCATCCAGTATGGCAGCCCTTATTATCCTAAAACATTTACTGGCACATTTAAATATTCCTAAATGGTAAATAACACAGAAGAAGAAGGAAGACAACTGATGAAGCTCAGGTTTAGCACTTGTGTTGTTACTGTTAGGTCAATTGTCATGTGTAAACATGCAGCCAATTCATACGCGCTATTGAAATGATGAATTCTTCAATATAAACTTTATGCTGCTCTGCAGAAAAATGGCTTCTCACACAAACTGCAGTTTGTAAACACGTGTTATCAATGCTAATAAAATGTGGAAATAAGCGAGTGCATTCATATGTGCTTCTCTCCTGAATCCATTCCACTAAAGACTAGTTTGTTGATACAAGACAGCTGCATTTAATAAACGACTCCATGTGGAGCACATTTGATGAGTTGAACACCAGCTTATTATTCACATGTCATCAGTGGCTTGGCATGCCTGCACTTCATAATAATACTAGACGCTGCTTTTAGCTCACTAGCTGGTTTTGCTGGTCTCTTATTGAACTTGGAGGTTTACAGAAACTTTAGTCAACCTTGTTATGGCCTCACTGTTTTCTGCATTGTGACTGTGTCGTGGTTTCCATGGCGCTTGTGTCAATTTAAAAAACCTATTCTCTGGTACTGCCTCTGTGGGAGAGGCCATCTGAGGACATGTCTTGCACATTTTCTGCTATAACTGGCAGCTATGGCGTCCAATCACATGTGTCTGAGCTCAGGCCGGAGGAAAAAGGACCTCCCTCCAGTACTGGAGTAAATGCTTCAGGTTGTGTGTAGGAGAAGCTCATGTAACTATGGCTGGAGAGAAGCTGCATTCAGCAGTGGTTTTCTGATGCCGGCTCTGAAACACATGTCTAATAAGATTTTCTGCGATAAGACACTGGATATAACTTCAATCACAGGCACCGCCTTTCCATATACACTTATATGAGCACATGCTATACTTCTTCATGTAGTTTCTACAGCAATAAAAGAATTTACGTACGCAAGAGAGGTAAAAATTTAACCTGTGTGACCCAGATTGTTAAGAGAATGCAGCCTGAGGAAGGGTCTCTCTAACCTTGTTACAGCATGTGTGTGTAATTTACAAACCTTTAGAGCTTTAAAAAGAAACAATATATTTGTGGTGCAACTAACTAATTATTGAGATTAAGTTGACATCCACATATTACATATTTATTTTTACCAACAGTCCAAAATGTGCTTTACATTGATGTAAAACAGAAGCTGCAATGATTCTAGCACAGTACTGTACACTCAACTGTATGCAGCCTCTTATTACAGACTGTACGATTGGTGCATGTCAGATAAAATAATTCAGTAATATAGTCGCACTGCTTTCTCCGTGCACTCAGTACCCCTTGCCCAGGCTAACTTGCAGGCTCTCCTGTAAGAGAAAATCTGACCCTCATATCTCTTCCTCCTCCCTCGTGATACCTTTGTTGTTTGACATTAATGCGAAAAGGATCGCACGTAGACCGTGTTTAACCAAATAGGCAGTGTCAGTCTGATGGGTTTTATCAGTGTTTTCACCGATTGCTTGCAGGTTTGAGAGAGCACAGGCAAAGTGTTGTGGCAATACATTTGAATGCTATTATGCACCTACTCTGTAAGAAACTACTGACTGCTTTTTCATAAATATTAGCATGACACGCTGCTTGTGTACTTTACACACTCCCAGATTCCATACTGAGGCATAAACAAAGACTTAATGCATTTGTTACAGTACAATGGCAGCAGATGGAGAGTTTTTGTGAGACGGAAATCCACACAATAACTGTTACATATAGAGCATTGTTATAGAAGTGAAGACATTAGTAAACCAAATAACAGCTTCTATTTACATCCTATTTTAACTTCTGCAGCCTGTTTTTATAATGATCCACACAGGGAAACTTAATTGTGTAGAGCCCCATCCAACACAGCTGTTTATGTGTTGTCCAAAGAACTTGAGTAGCAGTGCTATTGCAAGGCAGTGATTTGCATACTGCTAGCCCTGTGGTAACCACAATTACATCTCTAAGAAGGCTGTCTTTTGGTTGTTTAGTATTTTTTTGGCTATGTAATTTAGGTTCCATAAATGCCAATGAATGACAGTCAGAGAACTGACCAAATGGTTTGTCTGAGCATAATTAAATGGGATTAATCCACGAGACTGACATAGTTTTCAGCTCATCCGTTAGTTAAATGCCATATTTTTATGCAGTACCAGCTTGCAACTAAGAAATGACTTCCACATGCCATTGGGGAATTCATAGTATTATTGATGTGGATCATCTGCATCTGAGAGGCTACAGCGATAACTGGGGTTAGACCACCTGTGTCTAGTTTCTATTTAAGTATGTCAGGTTAAAGTTTGCTAAAGCTGTTTGTAGAGCAGATGCCCTGTACTTGCGCTGGTGAAAAGAGGACTGTGGGGCCAATTAAGGATGTTAAAGCACGGTCCCTATAGAAAAGAACATTTCCGTTTCAGAAAAAAAAAGTCATCATAACTGATGTATTCTGAAGCTGACTTACAACAGACACCTTCTCAGCGGGTTGTTGCCAGATTGTGAGATCATTAGCTGACTAAGTAGATTTGAGTGAACTTTATTAAAAAGCTCTGAGGGTTGCCATGTAATAGAGTATACCGACAGACAGTGCATTGTTTCGCAAACAGGAATATTTAACATTACGCCGAATTTATACTGTATCTGGGGAATCTTTAGTTTTCCATGGATAATTGCATAAAATATCTTGATAGGGCTTGGCAATATTGCTTTTATACTAAAAAACTGACAGATTTTGGAAAGTAATGTGGAAATGCATATATATATATATATATATATATATATATATATATATATATATATATATATATATATATATATATATATATATATATATATATATATATATATATATATAGATAGATAGAAGAATTTGCGTTCAATTTTAATGTTATGTTATTCAAGGTAAGACTGAAAAAAAATTCAGCAGTAAGCCCACTACATTCCGGGCTGATAAGCAAATGCACATATTCAGAGGTAAACATGCTGTGTGAGTGCACATACACAGCACATAAATAAATAACTGTGCTCGCTTTCAGATACACAGTGTATACACACCATCTGACTACGACTTTGGCTGTCTCATAAAGTGTATTTCAGTCTAACAATTATTAACAAGATTCAAGGGAATGAGCAAAACAGTTGAAAGGAATGCTCCAGTCTTTGCAGAATTGCCATTTGGTCCAGCCTATCCAAACGTGTGTGTCGTGCATGTACGTGAACGTGCGTGTGCATGCACGGGGGGTGTGGGGTGGGGAAGGGGAAGGCTGCGTTGTGTTTCCTGTGTCGCAGTTTACTGTTTTTTAGAGCAAGAAAAATGGGCTTATGTAACGGTCATGTGATTTAGCCAGAAATAGTGGTGGGGCTACAGCTGCTGCCTCTCCTCCTGCAGCTTGGTTCCTTGGCTTTTGGCAGCAGCCAGACAGACACACTGTGCACAACTCCTGCTAGCTCAGAAAACAAGTTCTGCTCAGTTCTAGACACAAATACAAATACTGTACTGTAGATGCAACAAAAGCAATGCACATAATAATGTTGCTATGTTGAGCTAACTGTATATAGCCTGTACATCCCACACAAGCTCTATTGCTACCATGCTAAACCTATGTGATAAATGTTGGATACTTCTAATGAATAAGTGCAGGATAAACATAAAGGAAAATGCAGATTGACATTCTCTGCTTTACTAAGGGTCACCGGGGGTCAATATATAGTATTATATCATATTACTCAGTTTAGGTTAGGCTGTGATTCCTGTGTGCATTGTGTATTTGTTTGTACATGCAGATACAACATTTGCAGTTTTCTGAAATTGCCAGCTTTGGCTGTGTGCATGCATGCATGTGTATATGTGAGAGTGAGAAAGTGAATGACTGTATGAGTGCACGAGCATGAGCCTGTGTGTGGGCGTATGGTGCTCTGAGGCTGGCGGACGTGTGGAAAAAGTGAAAAAGGAGGGATTGAGATGCAAGCATAGAGAAGGAGAAAGGGAGGAGGAGAGGAGCTGTACAGTGAAGAGCTAGTGGAGCGGAAGGAGGCACTCTGAAATAGGAGATCATTGGGTTTAGCTAAGGGCTAGGCAGGAGGCAAGGGGATTCTCGCCATGTTAGCATCACTGTCAAGAACAGACTAGCTGCAGCTAGTGTCCTGATTCCAGCAAATTCCAATATCCTCATGCCATATACTTGATAATATACCATTAGTCATGCCCTGTAGAATGTGAGAGCGGAATAATCAAAATTTCAATCATCTTCACGGTGATAATCATGAAATGTAGATCTCTGATATTGCCAGACATTTCATGGGTTTCGATGTTGACCTACATTACAATCAGTTGCAAACTTAGATTCAACAGTAGAATAAAACATTTTACATGTAATCAAATGTGTATTTTGTTCAAAATCTTCAATGCTATAATCTTCACTACACAAGCAAATGGCCTTAATTACCCTCTTTTCTTTATCTCTTCGAATCACATCACTGCAAAATATCACTGCTGCTCTATGTCAAGCTGCATCCGCAGTTCATCATCAAACTGACACTGTATCTTATCTTTCTGTAGGTCAGCACAACTACCTGTGTGCCGGGAGAAATGACTGTATAATTGACAAGATTCGAAGGAAAAACTGTCCAGCGTGTCGTGTACGGAAGTGTCTCCAGGCTGGAATGAACCTTGGAGGTGAGGAGTCAGACCCTCATTACAGATTTGCCCTGTCACGTGTCTCAGATGTGACATTTGAGTCAGCCTCACTTTGCTTATAAGGGTATAGATAAAGAAAAGTAGGTCTGGCTGTAGTCACAGAATGCCCAGGGTTGCTGAGTCATTGGAGGGTTGTGTGTTTGTGTGTATATAGTATATCTCATCACACTATGCATAATGCATCTACAGTAGGTGAGGACCTACCCTACTCTATATGTTGCCATTGACTGAGCCTGAATACATATTACGATACTGTTTTAATATGAAAGGTGACAGTTGGACATTAGAGGGATGTGGATGGTTCAGAGGGGATTTTCTTTTTGTTTTTCTTAATATATTAATTTATTGCCACTGGCTTATTCCAATTCAGGGTCATAGCTGCCTGCACAGGGCTAAAAGCACACTCGTTAGGCTTTCAGTCCATTAGAGAGATTGAAATTACAGATAGTTTTTAATTGTACGCTCCCAAAGGAAATTAAATTATGCACAGGACTTGTTGGACAGTGGGCAAGGAGTAATGCTGTTACCGTAGGTGTGAATATACTGTACAGGATTGCTGAACGGAAATAACACACTCACATACACCACTGCTGCTGTTATTAAAGTTGAGGGGTTCTTCGATTGATCCAAATTGAAATCACTCTAAATTTGCATTCTATGTATATTTTTGTATAATATAACTATGTGAATTTATAGAAACTCATGGAGAAAAATATAGCACAACTCATATTTCAGACAAGTTCAACTGTTGTGATGAGCATTTAATTGCAATCAGGCAATGTTCCTTGATTTGGTGTCAGAAGCAACTATTAATGGAAACTACTGTAAAGATATTTGTCTTATGATCAGTATCCCATTTTCCTATCTTGCAGCATATAATAAATATACAGACGTGCAAAATTTTTCTGTCATTATATATTTAAGGCAATTTATTCATGTGGATGTGCAAATAGATGTGGCAGTGTGAGTAGATTGAACAGTAAAGTACTTATCTAAAGCAATATACTGGTGTATAGAAATTCACCTTTCGCTTGAACATCAGCTTTTAAAACAAAAAATAATTCATTTATAAATTTGTAACACTAGGGTTTGTCTAACATTGCTGTTTTTAAAAGATCTACAAAAACGCAGCAGCTCCCAACGTGGTCAAGCTCTCCATGTTTCTGGCTGCTGGAATAAGGCTAAAACTATCGGAGATCGTTTTAAATACTTGTTATAACAGACAGTTAAATGTAAACCCCCAAAATAGTAAATATCGGTGCAGGATTAAATGTTATATTTGAAGGGATTTACAGATCACAAATCAGGTTGTGTGGTTGTTTTCACCTGTTACATAAAGTACATTAATGTTGGTGGTTAAATTGAACTTCTTAGGTTAAACGATCAGGCTGCATAAATGTTAAAGTTAAAATGAATATCTCTAAACATTTGAGTGGTGTAGATAGTTCTTTGTTTGCATTTGGTTCAAGGCCTGTGCCTTTAAAGATTAGAACAAGCATGTGGGAAAAAGTTTATTCTGGAATGAATCCAAAACACTGATAGTACAATATAAAATAAATAGAGGGGGACTGATTAGGAAATCTGTTCCAGAGCAGGACTCCAAGACACATTTTCTGCACTGGGAATGCTTACTTTTTATGATCAATGAGGAGTATTGACAGAGTCTATGTTTTCTGCTTTGACATCACTCTTTGCAAACACACACACAACGCTCATACCCAGAGAAGAGCAGGGAGTGCCAGAAGTAAATTTAACTACACAGTAATAAGAGCCTGTATTGTAGATGTACATGAATGTAAAGGTGGGTATTTTGAAATGCAATATGAGCACCAGCAGCTGTGATAAAGTGGTGTTTAGAGAGCAAAAAAAAATAAATATGGGCCCATTAGTGTAGTTCAGTGTTAATTCAGGGTAAATGAGTTTGACAGGAGAATTTAGATCTACTAAATTATGAATTTGAACACAGACAATATTGGTGTGTTCTGTTCTCCACACAAATACAAGAAGCACACATACACAATACACATGTGCAAAGCCATGAGAAAACAGGATATATGAAAAGCATAATATCAGTGAACAGTGATCATACCTTCCTCCAACCATACAGCAAGCACATAAGAGGATGGAGAGTGAAAGGCACATTAAATACAGCCTGACATCAGCTATACAAAGCCAGATAAGCACGCCGCATGGTTCCTCTGACAAAGCACCTACTGGGGGTGAAACTGCCATCCATTGAACTAAAATGAATCAATCTAAACCCAGCAATCTGCCACGTGTCGCTCACACAGTACAGAGTTTATCAGCCGATAATTAATAACTTAAGCATATGAAAAGCACAAAACGTGACTTGGACGCGATACATTTCTCTGTAGTGAAATGTTACAGTATGTAGTGTTGAAAAGCAGCAGATGACCATGAGTCATGAATAGAAGATTAAGGTTGTCAGTGAGTAGCAACAGTGTAAAGCACTGAATGGGAACTTGGTTGCTTATATCAGATAGATACAGTACATGTAGATAGATAAATAGATTTCAATAATTAGGCTAGTTACTTATATCTTTACTATTTCTACTGCCAAGATAAGATAGTACACTTCACCATGGCAATGATACAATAATGCCATTCACTCAAGTGTACTTATGTTGATGATACTATACATATATAATCTCCCACTATTGCTATTCCATCCACTACACCTTTTTATTTAGGTGGCAGATGCATATATTGCACGCATACACGGTAATTATTGTAAACTTTATGGCACCACTTATGCTGTAGCACCTATTGACTCATATCTGTATCTCATGTGAAAAAAAAATTACTTATCTCTTTCAGTATATGATAGGATGCCAACTGCACTCCGTTAGCCCCGTAAGGTATTGCTTTAGCACTAGTATGGAAATCCGGAATCAGTGTCTTTCCAAACAAAAACTGCAGGAGAAGAGCTCATAAGGTCACAAGCTTGCGAACTACTAAAACTACTAAACAATAAAGGCTAAAGGGAGGGGACAGAGCAGCTAGCTACAGTGGAGTTGGCTGCGTAGCTTAGCCACACTTGTTAGCGTGACACATAGCGCAGTGCGAACAGCACTCGGCTGGTACGTACCGCGGTGAGTCGAAGCTGAAGCAGATCTGGGAACAGCAGCGGCGGCGGCGGCGGCAGCGGCAGCGGCAGCTGACATTAGGCGCGAATAACGTCACTTTCCCAAAGAACCAACGCATCATTAATGAACAAGAGCAATTTCAAACCGGCCGCAGCGCTGACGTAGAAACGGGGGTGGGTGGGGTTAGTGGCAGCGCACCTGAGGTTGATTGTCTGAACAAGCTGATTGGCTAAACAGGATGAACGTGTTTTACAGTCGCCATACGCCATACGAGGGAAATGTAAGCGGTTAATCTTATCTAACCCTGGGTTTCTCTGACTCGATTCAAGATGAATATGTTACAGTTTCTCATACACAGCTAATCATTTACTTTTATGTAAAGCTTTCCAAAAGTGCCTGAGAAATTGTGATGGAATGAAATGACTTTGTCAAATGCTTCAAATCACCAATGTGTTAATAATGGCAGTAATTGTGTTCCCCACAGCGAGAAAGTCCAAAAAGTTAGGGAAGCTGAAGGGAGTGAGTGATGACCTGCAGGGCTCCAAGGATGGCCAAACTGCCACAGGTGGTGTTGGAGGCAGTTACCTGTCCTCAGAGAAGGAGCTAAATGCCAGCGCTGCCAATGCCCTCGTGCCCCACGGGCCTGGGGTGGTCACACCTTTTCTGCCGCCCTCCATCTGCAGCGTGTTGGAGCTGATTGAGCCTGAAGAGGTGTACTCTGGCTATGACAACGCTCAGCCTGACACCACTGACCACCTGCTGTCTAGTCTCAACCGCCTGGCTGGAAAGCAGATGGTCCGCATGGTGAAGTGGGCCAAAGTACTTCCAGGTTAGTGACCACTAGACCACAGCTATATTGGAACAGACATCTGAGCTCAATGCACTGCAACATGGAAATATGCAAAACACAAACAAATAAGCCTCTCATTGATTTTAAACATTTTGTAAAGTTGTGTATTTGAATCTATATCATGTTACAATGCAGGTTATGTGTATACAATTTAGCTTTTTATAGTGTACTAAGAAAAAAAGTCCCTCCAAAGACTGTTTGAACTGCTCCTCTTTGTTTTTATAAATATTAACCTGTATTTTGTAAGTGGTCAGAGATACAACAAAACTAAATGACAACACAAGCACAGTATTTAGAAAAAAATGTATTTGGAAAAAAGTTAAAAGTAAAATGTTAAAAACACAACCAAATACAGAAATATTTACAAGGGACCCCAAGTGATTAACGTAGCTGAGAGACATGGACATTATTGTTCATGCTTTGGTGGCTCATAAAGTTCAAGTAGTCTATTTTTCTACCATGTTGGACTATTTGCTAAAATTAATTGCGCATAACAACAATAAACAGAGAAGTAAATAACATAGTAATATAATAAGGTCACTATAGCTCCGACATCAACAACAGAAACCATATCAGTAATTCTGTTACTACCACTACTAATGGTACTGCTACCAGCACAACCACTAATGATTTTCATTTTCATGTTGGAAAAATCCCATGTTTGGTTGTGTGTTCTTCATTTTTATTTCTAAACGCTGTGTCTGTGTTTTCAGATTCACAGTTGTTTTCTGTTTCTACTGCATGTGTTTTAAGTTCGGCTTCTCAAGGCCACAGTATTAAATTAAAGTATTCACAAGGTTTTTAAGCCAGAGTTTTAAAGCAGCTGAAATATCACCCTCACAGATAAAGTAAAGGAAATACAGTATGTGACTGTTTTTGGGTTAAACAATTAGTCAAAAGATTATTCATTTGATTTTACTACTAAAATGGCTGCAGTAAGTTAATATAGCAATATAACGTGTCTGAGCCTCCTTTACGTTTATGTTTTAATAAAAAGTTAATTTATTGTTAAAAGGTTACATTTAGCCAGTTTTTTATTTATGGATTAATCTAAGGAAATGTAAAAGTAAAAGTATTTAAGCCATCAGTCCAAAAAAAAAATCATGGGACAATGTGACCGTCTTTAGCAAAGATAGTATTTTTAGTGAAGATAACATTAGCATGCCCACGTTATGACTTTTGATCTCTACATCAGCACCTGGCACACAATTTCAATTTTTTAAAATTAGGACAGGAAATGTTTCTGCAATCGTCAACACGATTAGCCGTGAATCCTATTTTACCATTAAATGTAATCAAGATTAACATTTACAAACAGAACTCATTTACATTTCTGTTGTCAGATGCGATGTTGAACAGAAGCTTTAACGTCTATATTGTTCATTTTTATCTTTACGCCATAGCACAGGCAGGAAAAAAAATCCTACAGTGCCAGTCAGTGGGAGACACTAAAAGATACCTCACAGGTAGCTCTTTGAGGCTGTTTAATTTGCTGTATTGCAAATATTTGATACCTCCACAGTGTCTGCTTGCCATATCCGGACATATAAATAGAATGGGAGCCAGACAGAAGGGTCAAAATGAGTGCCTTCGACTTTCAGATATGCCACCTGCATTCAGCTTACATTTGGATGTGGCAGGACTAATGCACAGGGCAGCCAGGACCTATAGGACCTACATTACCAGTGCCAACAGCATGTTGACTCTTCTTGTTAGTCAGTGGAAACTGCATTATAGGAACACACTTTTTCTAATTTGACCTAAAAAAATAAATCTCACAGTTTAATATTAAGAGACTTACCAGTGTTAATCCAGACATTTGACATACCTTTTCAAATATGTTTAATGAGATGCAGATTGACATGCATATAGACTGAAATAGTCCCTAAGCCTTGACAAGTCACTTGTGTGTCCTCAGTTGGCCTGTGTTTTGCATGAGGAGGCGTTCCTTGCCAGAGTTTGATTGAGCGTTTGGCAAGTTTCCTATTCAACTCTATTTTTGGTGCTCCATAGACAGCATGCCAATAACTGGAGGCCTTGTGGGATTTTTATAAAAAAAAGAATGGGTGAATACCTCTCAGTGATTATCATGTCTAAACAAACATTGGCACAAAAAGTAAACTAGCAAAGCCGCACAGTATGCAACATGTGCAGACACAGGTACAAATGCACATTCTCAGCATTAAGTCAGAATCGTATCGTTGTTGGATAGATTTAAACACCGTGCTTCTGTCTCATCAGCTTCGTCTGTCTCTCCATGTGTTTGTGAATGTGTTAGGTTTCCGGACCCTGCCCATAGAGGACCAAATCACCCTGATCCAGTACTCATGGATGTGTCTGTCCTCCTTTTGCCTCAGTTGGCGCTCCTACAAACACACCAATGGACAGATGCTCTACTTTGCCCCTGACCTCATCTTTAACGAGTAGGTCTACAAGTGAATGCCACACACACATTGCTCTAATGACAATAAATTGTACTGGTTCAGACACACAGTGGTGACCCAGCTCTCAAATATGATATGCTATATCAATGTTTGCAATGCAAGGCAAAGAGAAGAAATTATGTTATTTTGTAATTACGTTTCAGACCTGCGAAGGAAAAGTTTTATCAGCACTTTGGAACGTTTAAAATACATTTTTTGGGGGGATCTCAGTAACACAAAGGTCTATAACACTACCAAATAGTTCAGTGATTGTTCTAGATACAGTTGAGTGCAAAACCTTCCATCCCCTTACAAAGAAATGTTGAAAAGAGTAAAATTATTTTTTAGTTTTACATAAAGATAATATTTAATGTACATTTAGCTATCACTAGATGTTCATCATCAGAAGTACAAAAAATGGCAAAGCGAAAATTATAGGGAAATAATGAAACTTTTAGCGTTGAAAAAATGACATCCCCATTGATGAAATCTTCTCTAATTCTTTGTATGTCCCTCTTTTGTCTTTATAACCTCTTCCAACCTCTGAGCAGCATTCCCATCCTTTCAGGTGTAATTGTAGCCCATTTTTCATTTCAGAATCGTTCCAAGTCTACCAGATTGCTTGGTTGTCTGCCACGTACAGCCTTCTTCAAATCTACAGTTCCAACATTTTTCAGTGATATTTAAGTCTGTAGACTGGGAAGTCCCTGGTAAAACATTCACCTCATTCATTTTAAATTGTTGGGGAATTGACTTTCCTTTGGACTCTTGTCTTGTTAAACGATCCACTGTAATTTTTTGACTGATACTTTAAAATCTTCATATCTTAGGATGCATTCATTCTTCCTTACACTTTATGCAGAGCTGGAGGGCCTCATGCAGACATACACTGTCAAACCATTAGGGAGTCGCCACCATGTTTTGATTGTGGGAATAGTGTTCCTCCTTATAGGCACAGTTTTTTGTCTCTCCACACATACCTGCATGAATTGTGACCAAATAATTTTACTTTATCTCATCAGACCACATTATCTTGTTCCAAAACTCATTTGGTTTGTTCACATGCTCCAAGCATGCTGCCTTATGTCTTGCAGTTAAGCAATGGCTTTTCCCCCAAACAGTACAGAGTTGTGATGAGTAAGCTGTGGACATGTATTCTACTTGCCACTAAAGTCATTATCAGGTCCCCTTCTGTGTGTTTAGGATTCCTACGTTCTAGCTCTCAAGCAACTTTCCTCTTTTGGTTATTTTTCTTGTTCTCCCACTTCTTAACAGAGTTTTAGTGTGTCCAAATTTCTTCCATTTTTGGATTATGGACTTCACAGTTGGTACTAAATGCTTTGAAATATTTTTAGATAACTCCCCTCTTCGGCTTTATGAAGGTTTACCACTTTCATTTTTTCGGCCTCTTAAAAGCTGTTTTCCTGATCCCAGTGTTTTTGTTGCTCTCAGCAAACTGCTTGAGACTGCCCCTGGAGATCTACCCACTTTCAAATATCACATGCAAGCCCATTTTAACACACCTGGTGACACTCATCAGTCTTGACAGTCTTTTACAGAGATCAGCAACCAGATTATGCATATCAAAGTTAATTACCTAGAAGGTTTATCAAGGGGATTTTAACTTTTGACTGGACATATTTTCTAAATGTTTTACTATAACACACTTTTTATACATATTTGTACATGCTGGATATGCATAAAAAATATGTTGATAAAAATATCTTGTTTTACTCTTGTTGGCATTTTAATGTAAAAGTGTTTCATTCAACTGTAACTAGTAGGTACAGCCAATGTGCGAATAGTTGGGCATTGACGCCTAGTGTTTTGTAGCCCTGTGCTAAATTCAAAAGCCAATCAGATGCAAACATTTGCATAAACATACATTTTGCTAGGAACAGTGCAGAGCAAGGTATGCATTTTCCCGCTGTGCTATTTTAAGTGTTCCTGTGCCAGCAATGTTTCATGTTTACATATAAGGTCGTATTATTGGTTCTGATTTGCGACGCTTCACAAGGATATGCTCTTGTACCTTTCCTGCATCTTTATTTGTGTCAGACACAGACGATCAAAGCCGGGGATGGGCAGTCAATGGCCCACTTGATCTGTGTTTGTACGTTTGAACAGGAGAGCTAGTGGAGGAGGACAGTATGTGGGCCTTTTCACACTGGAGCTGCAGTGCATGGCATGCCATGAATTGAAAGTTATAGAATTAATCCAAGAGGAGAAGAGCAGTGTCTGTAGGCAGGCCTCTGTACCAGAGCAAGTTCAGTCAGGTGCAGGTTTAAAAGCTCCATCCAGCAGCTTGTGTAAGTGAATGTCAGTGGGTCAGTTTGTCCCGAGTAAATAATAAATAAATTAACTACAGCACAGATTCTGTTGTGCAACACAGCTACAGACTCCGTCCCCTTTTGTGCCGTTAAAGCACATTAAAGCACGCGGCTTTCAGCAGGAGAAATTCTCTGATCCTCTAATCAACTTAGTGCTAAGTGGATCCCATTTTATCAAATACTACTATTATTATTGGGTTTTTTTTGTTTGTTTTTTTACAAAGCTTGACTTTTCAGGTAAATCTAATTTAGTGTAGAATGAGTTCTAACAGCAGGATGTCCAGTTTATTTTGAAGACAGTTGTCTGCTGTACAGTATGATGCTGTTGATCTATGTGACACCAGGTATTGATGGATTGACCTGGTCTCCAGCTTGACACAGCAGATGAGATGTAGACCAACAGGAGATGTTGGGGGGTCTGGATCAGAGTTTAGTTCGAGCAGCCTGGATGTTACTGCTGCCGCCAATTGTGTCTTTTGGGCCGAGGTGTGTTGGTTATTGTTTGCTGTTAATCTACAGTGTCTGTTGTTTAGGTAATTGATAATTCAGTCAAATTGCTCTATATTTTTGCTCAGCCTTGTGGGGAGAGGACAGTGTACACTCGTTTCCATAGCTACTTAGTGCTTATTGACCCAGGGCATTAAGGCATTTATTGAATAGACTGTCCACTCACTCAGCTATTAGAGGGAAATTTGTCACTGATTGAGAGTAAATACTTCAAAGACAGATGTGCATTTTACATTAAAGACAAAGTAAGCCTGTATAATCTCAATTAGTCTTTGCTATGTGGTAAATTGCTTTTCTCTAAAAGTTCTGAGCACTCATTTAAGGTGTAGTCAGTTTACAGGTTGGACAGGTAAAAGTAACCTACTGTGTGAGAAGTTTACAGGAAAAAGTCTATGCATATAAAATGACATCTTTTTACTTTCAGTCAGAAATGACCTATGCTTACATGTCTATGTGTAGATTTGTTTCATGCACCTAACATAATAACTTTATTTGAATCTAGATTTTTGGGTTTCTTTCAGTTTCAGGCCCAGACTCTATGGTGAAGAGGTGTCCGTCAGTTTGCAAGCTAGACAGCTAATTCGCCAGTCAGCTGTAGCAGCTAAACAGCTTAAACCTTTTCTGAGAATGTCAGTGTCAGTCAATCCAGAGGCTCTGAGGTCTGGTCCTCACTTGTCAATAGCGCTGCTGACAAAACACTGTCTGCTCTTCCCTTCTAAACTACAATTACAAGATGATTTACATTGTGTCACTGTTCCCCTACCAGCTCAGCTGTCCGTCAAACACATACATTGGCCCACCCACTCAGACGCTTGAAGGTAAAAGGAACATTGGTGATGTCTCTGAGGGACGTTCTCCTCTTTCATTATTTGACATATTAACAATACATTTTAGAATTTGACACAATATTTAACGCGCTAATTGTGATTTCAGTTCAAAATTAAGTGATTTGTTTGGGCATGCCTTTCAGACAAAATATCGCCGGCTCCTTCCAACTAAAGGTGATTCTCAAGTGTTCTCGTTCTCCTTCTTGAATCTTTTGCCATAGAAACAGAGCGAGAAAGATAGGACGAGTATCAGAGCAAAAGCGAGGCAGGGACACAGAGATATAGAGAGGTGAGGAAGAGAGAGGGAGAGGAGGAGAGAGATTGCTGCCAGTTTTTTTCCTTTCCTCCCCAAAACCAGCAGCTCATTTTGGGCAGTGATTCAGCAAAACTCATTTCAGGAAGAGCGTGCAGCAGAGAGAGAGAGAGAGAAAACGTGTGGAGACTTTGGAGACTCCAGCCCAAAGTTTTATCAAATGATGTTATGCTGCACTTGGCGAAACTGCTCACACACACACACACACAGTGCAGCTCACCAGCGAAACCGGTCCGTTCTGACAGTTTATCAGTTATTTAGTTGGGCTGTCAGACATAGCTGTACAGTGAAAAAATATGACGTTTCCTTATCCTTTAGCATAATGCACTTGTTTTTAAAGCGAACGCTTCCGGTCCACGAACGGTTTCATTTAGTTGTTTTTAATGAAATTGCCACCCTCGCTGCTTATGTAATGATGCAGTTCCACTGTATTGTGGGGAAAACTCTTTTAAGCCAAGCCACACCACTTCCATTTAATTACCATACTCTTATAGTGATGGTGATTTATTGCAGAGCGCCAGGGCCAGAGATTCCCTTGAATCTGAGGCATTTATACAGCACATTTATGATTGTCTCATGCCTTATCTTTTCGAATGCTTCTTTTTTGCATTTGTGAACTCGGTGACGTAACCAAATTTATTTTGCTGATAAAATGTGTGTGAAAAGAAGGAGAGTGAGAGAGCGTTAGGGATGTTGAACATGTGCGATCTGCACGTACACTTACTAATGTATTTTTTACACATGTGCATAAGCCTGTTTTGTAAACATGTACGTCTCCGTGTAGCTAACACATGTTCACGTGCGTGTGTTATTTCTGTTAACGGAAACATGTTGCGAAATACACATACTGCTCATATGGGTTTCTATGGTGACTGGGGTTATAGGGTCTTTCGTATCTTGCCACAGCCTTAAAAAGTGGTGCACCTGTGCTGTGATACTGTACGCAGCGCTCTGCAATCTGGGGGGATTTGGTATTCTGCTCTTAGCCCAGACTAGCAGAATCCTCCTCTGCACTGTGTAGAAATATTTTTTTCACCGGACTGAACTAGTGAGGCAGAAATGGTCTGAGGGATCCAGTGAGCGAGTTGGTTTGGGCAAAAAAATATAATTAGTGAGTGAACTTGGAATAAATGTGCGGCTGAGTGAGTAGTTTACAACTAATGTGAATACAGCTGAAAAGAGGAGTCCTTAAAGAAACGCCTCGTTATGTGAAGCTTAAAATGTATTTTTTTTGTCTTCCTCACCTCCTTCCTTCTCCTGTCTTGACTTCAGGGATCGCATGCACCAGTCAGCCATGTACGACCTGTGTCTGGGCATGAGGCACGTGAGCCAGGAGTTTGTACGACTGCAGCTAACCTATGACGAGTTCCTCTCCATGAAGGTCCTTCTGCTTCTCAGCACAAGTAGGTAGTGAGCTACAGGCCTGCACAGGATCTAATTTATTTATCTTAAATCCACCCGCTTCGTTTAGTTTTTGGTACAGAGCTGTCAGCACCTCTTCTTAACTCTCCCCAAGAGCACAATCTACAAGTAATAGGAAATGTCATTTGGAGTGTTGTAGTTTTAAACAGTCTGGATATAATGTATAGAATATAATTCAGGATTTAATAAACTAAACTGACCAAATCATTAAAATCAACATTGTATCTACAAGAATGCCATATACTACTTGCAGCACAAGGCCACTGTTCATACATGGATGCTCCACTCAAATTCAGGTACAACTGATTATACGTCACATATATATTCACATATATATTTTTTTTTATTTGATGAAGGTATTGTGACAGCCACGACAAATGTACTTAAAACACTATGGGACAATTCCCAGGAAGAGTTTTTCTAGCTGAAATGTACCAACCCCGTGTGAGATCAGTGTGAGCTGCCTGATAATCAGGTGTCTGTGTGATTGTCTGCTCCTCCAGTGCATAAAGGCAAAGGCGCGATCTCTTGTGTGTTACCAAATTAGCACTTGCTCCTCACAGCTGTGTTGCCTACTGCCATACTGTGCCAGGCTGGTATGGCCTTAGCCATCTGACATCTCCCACTTTGCCAACCTAAAGCCTGCCTCACATATAGGAAGCATATCGATAAGGTGTCTTGTATTTTGTTCCGTCCACCGTGCGTGTTTGAGATGTATGTCTTCCTGGCACACGCAGTCATTCCTGTATGAAGTCTGTTAGATCATGCTTTAAGCTCGTTCTTAGGAAAGTATTAACAGCCATAACAGGTGCAGATTGATATGGCATCCACCTGTTGGTGTAGTAACACACAGCAAAAGCAAATGAGAAGTGGAGCAGTGTCTTCATTTCTCCGTTCTCTGGGCTAATTTAGGAAGGCTAATTTAACGAATATTTGATTTTTTTAATTGGCCGTGGATGAACACAATACTTCCATCACTCCCTGGAGAAGGTCTCACAGTGTTGCCACTCTCTCGCCAAACTTGCGCCCACAGGCACTGCAGCCTCACGCGGCGGATACGTTGGACCCAGTTGCTCAGTTGGAAACCGAAAGAAGTAGTTTTTCCATCACCTCAACACATGTGAGCTGCTGCAGTCAGTTCACTAGTAACAGTTAAAAATCCTGTGACGGCAGCTGTGTCATACTGCAACTTGGCTGTTCACACCCACACTTTTAGCTTACAGCTACGCTCGGACGCATGAGACCTTCTGCAGTCTTCGTGCATATGTCTGCACGGGACCCCGTGCGTGCGCGTCTGTGACATAGATGTTCACTGGTTATAGGAGAGAGAGAGAGGTGAGGATAACGGGGATGAGGCAGAGTTGTGGCGAGCTATTTGAAGAGTCTGCATGCTGGCCAGACTTCAAACTCTTCGAACTTCAGCGCCAGCGCCAATCAGTGGAAATATTCATTGGCAGATGATTTATTTTTCAGTAACAGAGATTTTATAATGTAGTGCGTAAATGTTGACTTGGACTGGCAACCTGGTAAACTTCACTTTATCCTTGAAGTGTAAGTTTATCCATTTTATATTACCACATTAATTGGTATAATTTTTCAAAATGATATATTATAAATGACACAAACCCCGAAAGTTACAAATTTAAATGCAGTTTCTTTAGCGGTAGTTTCTTTCAGTAATAAAGTGTTCCATTGTTTACAGAAATATTTTACATGAATATTACTTTGAACTACTACATTCAAATCCACATTTCCATTTAGGATGCTTTGTACCTTTTTCTATATACTTATTTAGACTTGAAGCTAGAGAAGTAGCTAGAAATAAATCACTCTGCTCTGCTATGCTCTTCTACCATCTGCTACACTCCTGCAAGTACTGCACATCTCCTTTCACGTATTTGCCATTATCAAATTACAGTAAATAAGAAAAACGTGAAACTTATTCAATTAATTTTGCAGAAATCATTGTAATTCTCTCTTTTAAAAAATGTTAAAAAAGAGAATATTCTACTGTGAGTGTGACAATTAGACAATCAGTCATCAGGAGCCACTTTTATCCAGAGTGACTTGCAGCTATGTAGCGGACACTTGGGATCACTCTGGGGTTCAGTGTCTTGCCGAGGGACACACAAGAGTCAAACCACTAACCCTGTGATTCATGGACCACTGTTCTACCAACTGAATTCACGCGAGGCGTTGGCAGCACCTCTCTAAAATAAGATACATGTTTGAACATTTTCTTCTTCCTCCACTACAATTTTTTGACTACTGTAATTACTAACTGTTTTTAAGATAAAACAAAAGCATGTAAAATGCAATAACTGCCAAACATTAAACTAGTGGTTCGCTCTTTTTTGGCTTTGTGAGTCCTTACAAAGAAGCTGTGTGCTTACATACTACATATGACAAATAAAACCTATCAGGATTTCCCTGCTGAGTGCTGTTAGTAGGTAGGTTTTTAGCTTCATAGCTCAGTGACATGTGGAAGAGGCAGTGTCAAAGCTTTCCTTTTTAAAATATAAACAGGTTTATATGAGGTAGTTTTGAGTCATCTGGAACTGGGGTGCTTCGGCTGGACTTCAGCAATTGGATGCTATGAGAAGTGAGGGAGAGAGGGAATACACAGAGGATGAGAAACCAAGAGGGAGGAGGGGGATTAAAAGAGTGAAATCAGACAAATGTTGATAGTAGGAGCTTGTGTTGGTGAGAAGGAGACAGGTGCATAGCTATAGGGAGAAAGAAAGAGGAGACAAGGGGGTGGGGGTGGGAAAGCTGGTCCTTCTGTTGCTGTGGCCTCCCTCTCCTCTCCTCACTGGTCCTCTGGAGGTTTTCCAGAGAGCCCTGCTGTACTTAATAAAAGCCAGTCAAGCACCAGGCAGTGCTCCAAGACCTGCTATTTTTCTCCACTTCCTTCAAACCCGGCCTGGAATTTTAAAAAAGAGGTTGCAGATAAATGAAGCAGGTAGATAGAATTAAAAGAGGGAACTTAAGGTGCTTCAATCTGCTCTGGTTATTGCATTTGGATAAAATATAGCCTATATGCAAACTATGATGGACAGAGAAGAAAATGATTATTTAACTCTAAGTTTGTGTCTGTGTCCATTCCAGTCTGGCGCATTGATCGACTGTACCGTCTGCAAGTTCTGCAAACATTTCAGCAAAAGCACTTGTGAATAATTTTGAGAAAATAAGCAAACCATCTCTGCATTGTCTGAGGCACTGTATCTCTGTTACAGTCATTCAGAGATAATTCTAGGGCCTTGTGGAAGGAGTAGCAGCAGAAATGTTTACAGAAGAGTTGTCAGAACTTGTCAGCTGAGCAAGTACTACAGAATCACAGAGTGTGTGTGTGTGTGTGTGTGTGTGTGTGTGTGTGTGTGTGTGTGTGTGTGCGTGCGTGCCTTTGGGCTGGTTTGAACAAATGTGTATGTTAAACAGAGAGAGGGTGAATGGGTGAAAGAGAGAAAAGGAAGGATGATGAAGAGAAAAGAGAGAAGGGCTGTTATTCCTCTCTGACCTTGGCTAAGGTTTCACTGAGCCTGCGGTATCTCATGACCCTGCTTGGATTTGGTACAGGAGCAGCGGCCTGCTCAAACCAGTTACACTTCTCACCTCTACACAGGCAGAGATAGTCCAGCTGTATTATCTCGTGCGTTTGTTCTGTGTGCTCAAAGAGGCCTTTCTTGCTTTGCTCTAATGCCGTGGTTGAGCCTCATTCCAGATGACTCAAGTGTAGATGACTAATGCTTTGTACAATGAATAACGCTAAAGCCCAATAATTGCTTTAATAACTAAAGTGTTAAAGTTGTTTCAATTCCAACCAGCAATTAGTCTTTTGGTCTCCTACCAGGTAACACCCTTCATTTCACTTCATGTATAACTTTAGTCTACCAGTTGTAACATTCTCTAATTAATGGTAGCAGGTTTTAAATCTAAACTGAAAGCCACCCTGTCACTTTGGTATGCACGAGCGACCGAGAGCAGGAAGCTGCATGTCTTTTAACAGCGCACGCATGCCGGCGGTATCTCCTAGCTGCACAAGTTACTTATTTTATGTACAAAACAGCTTTAATGTGGCTGCACTCCCCACAGGAAATGTGGCCTACTTGAAAAGGCTCTGTACCTGCAGCAAAAAATCCATCTGACACCAGTTATGGTGGTATAAATGCCCTATTCTGGGGCAGGTCGAGGTCCCACCCCTAAATGCCAGGTCAGTTTCTAATCAGGGCTTATGTGGGTCAGTGGGAGAAAAACAAAAGCCCCAATTGCAGCCCTGGGTTTTAGCAGATTCTCATCATATCAGCCATGACATAAAGCAAAGAAATCGCAGCCTCCGCACCACGGCCCAATCTGTTTTCCTATGAGTTTACCTCAGCTTCATGTATGTCACGCCTGAAGGTGTTTGTGCATCAAAGTAGAATGAAGGGAATTACAGGAGGGTAGAAAGGGAGGACAAGAGGGAGGCAGACGGACACACATTGTCCGTTATTGACCTACAATGCTCCGTTCTCAAAAAGACACAATCCTAACTGACAAGCAGTAGGCTTGTTGCCTGTGGCCATTCATTCTGAGGACGCAAACAGCCCCCGTCAGGTCTTAGTTTTTACTAGTGTCACTAAACGGTTCAGGTTTATGTGAGGCGCTGTGGCTATTCAGGGGTAGTAAAGAGTGTATTTTTGAATTTAACATGCGTTAGAAACATTTTTTAAAAGTAAAATCATTAGGGCTCAGAATTTGACCATGACCATGATATGAATGCAAAAGATCAGGCGACTGAGCCTGTGGTAAAAAGTATTTGTTCTTTTGGAAACGTCTGATGAAACATGCGATTTTTCAGAGGTAGCTCCACAGCTCAGTGTTCAGTCTAGGAACCACGTTACAGATGAAATGATTAAAGGATATTTATTTATTACTATTATTATTAGTAGTAGAGTGGTAGGATTGGGCTTTTTTTGATAATCATCTTGTGATAGTGATTTTTTACAGGTTTCAGATTTTTAAAAAATGGTAATCAAAATACTTTACGAATAAATTGATAATAGCAATAACAATCATTCCAAATACAGAAATGACTTTTAATAAAGGTAGAATCCATCTAGAAAGACACGTTATTAGCATTGTATGATGGATAGAATGTAACAAATCCTCTATCACAGCATTGTTTTTAATAATTTATATGATCCACTCAGTTGCCAGTTAGAGTTAGTACACCAAGCTAAAATTAATGCAATTTAACGCAAGAGTCCTGCAATAAATCAGTGTTCAGATTTTACAGAGGTGTAGATTTATTTTAGAGGATATAGTTTGCAGAGCTAGTGCATTGCTCTATTTCCTTTATTTTGTCCACGCTGTGTACAGTAATGAGCTAGCAAAATAACAGACACGCTTCTGTGAGAAGCCGCACGGATCCTGCAGTGCATGAAAAACAGTTTATGTAAAATGAATGTCTGTTTTTAGCTAATTCAGCAAATTAAGACATCGCAAATGCAGTTACAGTCATTGATCAGTGAGTTGATGCAAACTTCCTGTATTGCCATAAAACTGTCCTGCTGACTGATTTACTGCCTTTCGTAGAATGGCCCAATAGACCCAGGCATATTAAAGATAGAGCTAATTTCACTTGGATTTGATGGCATAATCTCTGCTGGTTGAAAAAGTTCTCACACCCAGGGCTGTAGCGTCACGTCTTAGCTGAAGGACGACTGAAGGCGCTCCCTCAGACTGATTTGAGGTGTGCTCCTCGAGAGGCGAGGTGCTTCTTAATCTGGGAGCCAGCGGCAGAATGTCATTGAAGAGCTTTGGCAGACTTCCATATCTGTGACTTTGTTCTCCTGCACAGTGAGGGAGCAACAGCGAGAGAAATGGATATTGTGGACATTTCGATGCATCCGCGCGGTGCAGTTACGGGATCTCATTCTTCACATCTGTCTCGATGTCTCCCATTAAACTGCCTTTATGTTTTGAGTGCACGGATGCTTCCGTCCAAATCACGATAATGTTTCGTTAAGGTTTTGGTCATTGACCGGCTCTGCTCATCGAACGAACTGCTGTGTGAATGAGGCTCGGTCGGCAAACTGATTAAGCTCTTTAATACACATAGTGTAAGAGCTGTTGTAATTTTTTTATTCGCCGTCACTGGTCCTGAGATAACTTTTAATCAAACCCTCCCGTATATTAGTCGTCTTTCATGAATCGGTGGCTACACATGAAAACTAATTACCACTTGAAATGGTGAAAGTGGTTGTAATGACTTGCTAAATAGGCTTAGGTCGTCAACACAGGAAAAATGTCCAAAAAAAGGCTGGTGTGTGGGAGTCGGAGTGTAATTCACTGAGCATCTCTAATTACCCTCTACACAGTTTCACATTTCTGCATTAAAGTAACATGCTGGTGGCTGTGCATGGCTTAGCCCATTAACCGCAAATCATGTTTAATGTGCATTCGCAGACCATTTTCTAAAGTGTACCATATATTTTATTTCCTATATTTCAGGTGGCCATTAGTTTTGACTTCATTATCACTGGAAATTTAACTCAGAGGAGAAATTTGCATGAGAAATGTTAATTATCACAGTCATTTAGAAATTTGGGTTTTCGTTCACCTTTTTATTTCTCCTCAATCTTAATGCTTCAAAAACATTCCTCTTTATTGCATCTACGAGGAAAAAAAATGGCTCTAACTCATAATTAAATTTAGAAAACTTTATTCAATCAGGTTATTTTAATTTGATTATTTAATTTATCTTTTTCAAGAGAAATCTGACAAATAAACTAAAAGTGAAGAAAACAAAGAAGAAGAACAGACTTTTTATTATGACCCTAGGTTTGCTTACATATATATTGATGGTTTTGCTGGTAAATAAAATGCTGTCGGGTGAAGTTTTGTTGAATGGAAAACAGATCAGAAATGTGAAAAACTAACTGCATTACATAAATAGAATAGTCACTTAAAATAATGCTCACACAATCTATGTTGTTAAGTCATTAAGTTTCGTACAGAAGTTCATCGCGTTGCCATGAATTGGGGCCTTTTAACTTACAACATCGTCCACAATGGATTTAAACCTGAATTATTTATTGGAAAACTATCTCACTAGAAGTTCCTGACAAATTTATCTAAGGGTTTAGATGATTGTGTAACCCAACCCTACAGTCAACAAAATATTCTTCAAGTCTCTGAGGAGGAGTTAGTTTATTTAAATATTGCAGAAAATGTTGAGGAGTAACATGATCCCTGCCAATCAACATTCTTTAGTCATTTTTACTGAAAACACACAAAACGCTCACATCAGTTGAAATCCATTTTTTTCCATCGCCCGAGTATTTTTTTCCGCTGCTGCAGTCCAGCTGATGACAGTCATATTTGTTTTTTCCCCCAGTTCCCAAAGAGGGTCTGAAGAACCAGGCAGCATTTGAGGAGATGAGGGTTAATTACATTAAGGAGCTCCGGCGTTCAGTGGGAAAAGCAACCAACAACTCCGGCCAAACCTGGCAGCGCTTCTTCCAGCTCACCAAGCTACTGGACGCCATGCATGATGTAAGTACCCCTGTCCTGCCCTGTCTCCCATGTGCCAGCCGCCTACAGTACAGCACAAGCTTCCCTTGGCAGCTTCCCCGTGTGCCATGCCATCACACATGAAGCGAGGTGTCCAGTGGCACAATAGGCCTCTAATATGACCAGAAATGTTTGAAGCAAAATGGCAGCGTAGTGGATTTGGATAATGCATTTACTTAGCGGTTCAATGGTGCTGTTGCTTGAAATAAGGATTATTGCGTCCCAACGTTTCCCTGAGGGGAAAGTTATTTTGGAAGAGGCTGCAACCAGGCTGTATTGGTGAATGGAACAGAAGGGGATCAATGCCAGTTTGCAGTTTTATTGGATCAGGGTATGCAGTGGTCACTGTGGCAAATGTGCTAAATCACTGGTCCTAGTTTGTGCTTGGGTCAACTGCCATGTGGCGTAACAACAGTGTAGGCAAAAGCCCACGGAGCTGGAGTCACGAAGCGAGAGGTCACAGAGATAAATGGCCAAAACTCAATGACCCTAATGACTGAGGCAGTGAGGTCAGTGCTGAACAGATGACCCTTCTTGAAAGGAGGTTCCCCCAGAAAAAAAAAATCTGTGGTGCCCCCAAGTGGTGAGCTGAAAAGAACTGAACAGGGGTCAGAGCTAAAAACACACTGATTGGAAAATTTAGCATTGTCAGAAAATGTTTAAATGTAAAAAAACATTATGAATCAGACTTGAAATATGCAGTCGTGTGTTTCTCATCACATGTTGTGTCTGTGCTGTCCAGCTGGTGGGGAACCTGTTGGACTTCTGTTTCTACACCTTTCGTGAGTCCCAGGCCCTGAAGGTGGAGTTTCCCGAGATGTTGATAGAGATCATCAGTGACCAGATACCAAAGGTGGAGTCAGGCCTCACTCACACGATCTACTTCCACAAGAAGTGACTCATTAAACAGTCGGGACAGAAAGTGGCATTAGAAACTGGAAAAAGTTCACGGGTGGCCTGAGCAGTCGGCCTGCACCCTGTCGCCCCGTATGCCAGCGTCTTCGTCTTGGATGGGAAAGTTAAGTGACATAGTGGCAGAAGGGTTTCTCTGCAGTCGCACGCGCAGGTCAGAGCTGTGAATAGGTCGTGGAGTTGAGCATGACGTGCAAAGAAGGACTTGTGACAAATGTGACAAAGCATCCTGAAGCGCCCCTGTGTCCCCCCCACCCCCGCCCCAAAGACAATAACAGTATTTTCTATGGAGATAAAGCCATACATGTGCTAGGAGGCGCTAGATTAATTCACTGCGCACACAGACACACACACACACACACACACACACACACACACACTTAGAGGGAAATAGATACACATGCCTTCACAGAAATGCACAGATGCACTCCACATGCACTAAAATTATAATTCCCTTACCAATCTAGAAGAAAAGGTTTTTCAAATATTAACTTGGCTTATGCAGTCTTTCATAAATAATAGTACTATAAAAAACACGCCAATACTTAGATTTTGCTTTACAGTGTAGCAACATGCTGCAAGATTACAGGGCAAAGGACATTTTGAAGAGGCACAGAAATTCTAGACTGTCAAGCAAAAGGTCTATTTGAATATTTTCCAAGGGCTATACAGGCATCATCATAGGATGAATAATTACATGAAATCTAACCAGTCCAAGTTTGAATCTCGATCGGTGTCATAACAGCCATCGTTAGCATTCATATACTTTTTTAAAATCAAACAAATGTAGAAAAACAATCAAGACTAATATGCAAAAGTCCAAAGCTAAACCTGTTTGAAAACGAAAATGTCTCTCTTGTGTCAAAGAAAGCTTGCACGTGAAGCTACCGTGTCATTAAGTCACTATTTTAGACATTGTGGTGCAGAACTAAGACAATATTAATGAGTGATTTTTTTTTTTTTGTGCAAAAATAGTGAGGAGTGCTGCAGGATGGAAAGCATCATACATTTATGGAAACGATTTCTGTAGAGTCCGCTGGTAATGGATTTGACTGAGGTGCATCCGTAGTAATTGCTGTCATTTGTGTTATCTCCAGAGCAGCTGTCCAAATGTCTGTTTTTACTCACAATGAAGCAAAACCAGCCCTTTGTGAACCAACACTTATCTACTCTTCCCAGAAATAATAAAAGGCATTTTATAAAAGTGTGTTGCAAAGGTTTAGTTTTTGACTAGCCAGTCATTTTACATTAAGGTGCTTCATTTCTACAAAGCCAGGCAAAACATAACATGTACAGTAACTCGTAGACAGTCCATACAATACATTCTATGGACATCCAGCTTAACCACACGTACTCTGTAAAGTTGATATAATCCAAAATGGAGAATAACTCTTCAGTGCTTACAGCAAATGGCTAATGTATCAAAACCAGGCAAATGTGTACAGGTAATAACAACTTCATAGACACATTCTGTTTAGCTGTTGTACAGAACATGTTTTGAGGTACATGCTGACGAATGCTTGATGACGAACTGTCGGTCTGATCACCTCTCCTGATTGAGTTTGTTTCCTTTCCCTTCTCGTTGGGCCCTTTTTAAGTATGGCAGGCCCAGTCGTCTGGACCATTAACTTGTCTCACACCCCACTGGTTTCTGGGTGGTTGTGGAACACTACTATGATGCTACTGAAAAGCGATAGAGCTGCTGGGGAAGAGGAAAAGTGGGGGCGTGTGATTGTTTTGTTTTTCCGTGCCCAGTGCGTGTGTATTTACATGTGTGTATGGCTTTTAGTTTGTGTGCAAATGTGTCTGTGTGTGTGTGTGTGTTTTTTTTTTTTTTTCCCAGCAAGCATGTGCATAGTTGATCTGCTCTTTCAGCGTGGGTATTATGCATTTATGTTATAGGATTAGCCATATCCTATTTCCACATTTAGATTTGCACAGAGGAGATACAATGTGAAATGAGGCATTAGTGCAGCTAGAAGGAATTGTCTGTTTTGATAAGCAACCGTGATGATGCGGGAAAAGGCTTTCTGCATGGTCACCCAGCCTAAAGTTAGACAACATGACAACATTAGCACAGCGGGCCGGTTTTGAACTGTATTTGTGGCCTCAGCTCTCGTGACGATGGCGCCGTGCTACACTGGAGGATGGCAGCAGCACCACTGTCATTAGGGACTGTCCGAAAACGTGTTAGTCAGGAACGAGCGCTGGAAAGTGGGAGGCTTGTGTGGTGTGGATATTTGCTCAAGGTGTGCGTCAGAGTTCTCATTCCAGTTTTTTTGATTCCATTCATTCTTGGGCGAAAATGTCGATCGGAGTCCGGGCCCAGCGCGCTCACTCGCCGGCTTTAAAAGGCCGAACTGTTGGGCAGCTTTGTGTTCAAAATGAACTGACTGGCAGCATTTTCACTAATTTGCCATATTCTTTTGAGATACTGGGCGACAGTTACTGCAGTTTTTTTCGAGATTGTGCTGGGTCGAAAGGAAATATTGATACCACGCCTCCCCACTCCGTTAATATTTGTCCCTGATCAGAAAGGCCTCATTTTACGGTCCGTCTTTGTTGTGCATTATTGTGTTCGAGTTGTGAAGGACTATTAAGCTAATCTTTCACTGTTCCTTTTTTTTTGTCCCGTTTTTGTTCTTCTTATGGAATTTAAAAACTCTCTAAAAGGTTCATAGGATGAATGGGAAAGTATTTTTGAGAGAATTATATTTTGCTGGAAAACAAAATTTAAGTACTTTGTCTAAAAATATCCTTTTTGTAAAATGAAATGTTAATGCATGCTTTTTGATGAGATGTTTACATTGTATTTAAAAAAGGGAAACTTGTGCCTTTTTATCTCACCTGATTTACAATTTTACAGTATATATTGTAAATATTACAGCAAGTCTTTATGTTGAGTATAGTATAAAACATTTCTACTTTGACCATCTTGTTGGAATATTGGAAAAATGTGTGTTTCCCCACTCGCCATGTTCTGTGTTTTGGATCACCGAGAAGAATTTAAGTAAGGGTTGGCACAAAAAAGGGCCAAATTAAGAAATGAATGTATCATACATTGTGAGAGACTTATGGAACTTACTACCTGAATGTTAGAGACAGAACATTTATTATCTTCTTATTAAATATTTGGCATCTTTTTTTTTCTTTTTTTTTTTTGTACTTTTTTGCATCATTGTTCACGTGGCTCAAACAAAAAAAAAAATAATAATCAAAATTTATTTTGTAACAAGATGTACAGATATAAAGTGATGGATCCTTGAATTGTTGCTGTTGAAATTCTTTCCTAACCCATGGCGGTTTTGTTGATGAGCACCACAATAAAATCAAGAAGTCACAAACTATTGAAACTGGGACACGTGAAAGAAGGTTCTTGATTTTTTTTTTTCTTTTTTACTTTTTCTGTTTCTTTTTCCGTTTGAAATTACGAACTTTGTGCAAACACAAAATGTAATGAAACGATAGGCTGTAAAACCTGAAGTCAACTGCAAACTTATCTGTGTTTTTCACTGAACGCATTGCACTACCTGTCAAAATAAGCACCAAATTAGTCCAAACTAATGATGTGAAAACTATTGACATCTGTGTACAGTAGATTATTGATTATGATGACAACACTACCAGAGGGGCTTGATGTAATGAAACACATAGACTGTCACCGTTGGCTGCTTCATTTTTTTCACAATTTAAAGGATAGGTTCAACAATTATATTTATTCTATGTGTTGAGAGTTAGAGGGGGAAATCAATAGCACTCACATGTCTGTGCATTAAGTTTTATGAGACTGTACAATTCCAAGAGCCACGCTGCTTGGCCAAGAACTCCACTGTTGAACCACAGCTACTCGAAAATTGTGTATGTTGTTTTTTTTTTTTGTTTTTTTTTAACAAATTCAATACATAAGATATACTATGTTAATCACTGAGCTTCAGAGGTGGTAGTCATATGTATATACCTTTGGACAGAGCAGGCTACTTGATGATTTCCAGTCTTAACGCGAAGCTAAGCTAACCGGCCGAAAGGGACAAAGTTAATGAAATGTACCTACTGCTAACAACGACTAAAAACCGAACCCCCCGCTGGACGGAGCAGCGTCTCCTCCTAAACGATCTCCTCTGTTGGGCACGAATGACTCAGAATGTGCCTGATGTTTCACAGTCTGCTTTCACGTCACTGTAACTGGAGCCACGTCATTGCCATTTTCTGTCCACAGTGATGAAATGGGTGTAGAGAGACTAAGCCATATCTCCACAGCCATTGCAGTATATTTATTAAGAATATAAAAAATATAAACAAAATGCATTTTTCCAATTCCAAAAAGTGACTTTTTACTTAAATGCTTTGTACAACATTTCTCAGCAACTATCAAACAAACATGCAGTAGACCATCCTTCAACATGAACCAATAAAACATCTTTGAAATCAGTTATTACTGTATATCTTGATGCAGATATTGCCATATTTGTGTTTGCAAACCTAATGCAAGATTCTAATAAAACTGTTAAATTGATAAGTTGATGTGATATAATTTGTGTGTGTGTGTGTGTGTGTGTGTGTGTGTGTGTGCGCATGTGCTCTACAGTATGTGTGTGATTAAAAGTGGCAGAGGATAGGTGCCCTAAAAAAAGTGTTTTTGATCTGGATGAATTCAGAACAGCTGCATTTGGTGGCTGGGGAGGATAATGAGCCAAAACGCGCAGAGTTAGCATGGAAAAACAGAAATGATGTGAAGCAGCAGCAGGTACAGTAGTCGCAGGGAGAGGAGATGAAGAGAACAAAGAGAGGTGGAAAGGGAAGCAAGTTAAAATGACACAGATAAAGCATGCGACGAGGAGACTTTTACACTAAAACGGTGCCTGTAGAGAAAAATCACCATTAACCTTGTTAAAAGCTGATCTGAAAACACGCCTGCTTTGCCAGACTGTGGAGCAGACAGTATTACTTTTTTTGCTCATTTTTTCTCTCGCTCGCTCTCTCTCCGAATCCACAGCCCTCTCCAAATCTCCCCCAGATTTCCAATTGCTTTCACTTGTAGTCGTGCCAGATAAACAGAATCTATTGGATCAGGCTGATTTCACGGCTGCACCCGCGCACATGGCGGCTTCTGTGGCCCACTTTTTGAGCTGAGGGTTTTTTTTCCCCCCCCTCCACACTCTCTCCTTTATGTTTAAATTCACTTTTCTCCAAATTCCCACTCAGTTTCATCCCCAGTAATACACAAAGTCTTATTATAATTATATTTCAGAAGCTCTGCACTCTGAAGCAACCGGAGAAAGATGCAGGAAATTATTAAGTTGGTGTAACCTCCACGTATCGTGGCTCACGCTCGGGAGATTCAGACACATTTTGTGACACTTAGTAGTGCGAGCGTCTCGAAGCTGAAGCTAAGGTGGTGTACAGCACTGATCGAAGCTGAGCCATAGCGTGGGACCGCGTTTTAGGGGCTGAAGGACACTGCACCATGGGAGGCAGAGGACATCTGGGACAAAGCCGGGACTCTGGGAAATAAACGAACACGTAAATCTTGATTTTTTTACTCAAACACCTACTCCGCTGATGTTCGTATCATCCCAGACTGATATATGCTGGTGCATGAAGGGAGGCAGAAATAACCACAGGTAATGAAGCCTCATCACAAGCGATATTAACGTGGCTCAAACACCTCAGATATTAATCAGTCACACCCACATGTCAGTAGCACTGGTGTCCACAAGCTTCAGAGGACAGATTCCTATGGATTCCACAAACAAATGACTATTGGAGCAATTGGAGTGCGAACTGATGCCTACAGGAAGCAAAGTGAGGGAGGGAGGAGAGATGCAGGGAGAAGTTTTAAATACTCCTTAGAGACAGACAGGTAGGCAAGAGAAAACAGCAAAAGGATGGCAGACAGAGCAACATGACACGCTTTCTGACAGACAGTCCAAAGCAGAGTGAGAGGCAAGAGGGGTGGATGTGTGTCTATGATTCAGCAGGATTCTGGCAGAGGGGAAGATGATGAAGGACCCCGGGGGTGGGTGGTGGAGGTGAGGGGGGATAGTGGGGGAATATTTGGCCCATCTCATTAGCTCTGCCTCATTTCATTATGTAACCATCATGTCTGCAGTGGCTTCAGGGAGCTGGTGGACATATGTGTTGCACAGACTCTAACCTTTAGTATTTCTTTTTTTTCAACTGGACAAACTCGGTGTTTATATTTTTAAGCAGTGCATCGGCCCACTTACTGCAGGGCTGAGTGTGGTGGTGGACTGAGGGTTATTATGTAACTGAGGCCAAAGCAGTGAGTACGGAAGCTGTGTGATGTGGTAAAAACACAGATGTGGTAGAAGAATGTAAACTGATGAGAGCTGAGGGGATGATTAGTGAATGTTGACCTTTTTTTTTTTAAATTCTCCGACTTTGGATTTTCATAGACAGAAGGTTGCGGGTTCGGATCCCCGTCCAGCTGCAGCAGCAGTTGAGTTTGCACGTTCCCCCTGTGCCGGTGCGGGTTTGCTCCTGTTTCCCCCACAATCCAAAGACGTGCACGTTAGGTTATTTGGTGACTCTAAATTGCCCATAGGTGCGACCGGTTGCCGGTCTGCGTTTCTCTGCGTTGGCCCTGAGATGGACTGACGGCCTCTCGACCTATGACAGCTGGAACAGGCTCCAGCCGTCACGGCCCAACAGGATAAGCGGTTACAGCTAATGGATGGCCTCGCGCAGGTCAATACAAGGAGAGCGGCTTACATTACACTACGAGGCTGTCCGTAACAGCGGTGGCTGAGGAATGAATCCTCATTTCACCAGTGACTTTATTCTTAGACTCTGTGGGAAACTGTGGGCCTTCTCACTGACACAGTGGGTGAGTCATCAAAATTTAGACATAGTGCTGGGTTTCAGAGTGCCAAATCAAGACACACAAATTTTAACATTTAATTTCAAACACAAGAACCTTATTAAAAACCAAAGTCGACAGGAAGTGAAAAGTTTTCGAAGACATCAGTCCTTGACACTTGTTCATTTTTTACATTTTATCATATTTATTTCATGGCACGAACAAATAAACATTAAGGAACCAAAAAAATGGATTTGCTTAACATTAACCGAGAGTATACCCAGGGGTAAAAAAAACTGAAGGATGACAAGGCCCTTTACAAATGTCATAAATCAATGTCTTAAAATTATTGCAATCGCAACTGAAAAGACAATCTTCTAAACCAAAGCTGACAGAAAATCAAAGTGTCTTTTGTGATGCGATGTGTGCACATCCTCAAACCAATTCAAATGATAACTCAATACCTGTTCATCATTTAACGGAGATTTGTAGAATATACTTGGCAGTCGTAAGTCTGAGGCTATATACACTGTGCACATGTAAAACCTTTAAACACTGTGCTCTTCCTCATAATAAAATATTCATTTCTAATCACTGATTCCTCTGAAGTAGAAGATAAAATAATGATAAACTAAAATGTCGACTTTTTTTGGAGTGTCTCAATTTTTCTGCTCAGAGGAAACTGAGCAACGTTTAAAATAAGTTTTAAGAACAAACAATAAGAGCTCAATCATTTCTAACGGCCGAAACAAACCTCTGTTGAACGTGTCTGATATTAGTGTTTAACACAAGAGGTTCACTGGGCAACAAAGAGGCATTTCGCTGTGTTTCTCTACAGGAGTGCACCAACAGTCAAACAGTACAGAGTGAATTTAAAATTCAAAATCATGCAATCACTGTGCCAATTAAATAAAATAAAACAAAATTACAGTGCCTCATTTTGAATATCTAAATACTCTTAAAATGACAACATTATATAAGTGAAAGCAGTAACACAAATTTGAATACATACAAACCCAAACAGATATTGATGGTGGGTAAGACATGGGAGGCATCTGCAATCTTTTAACAGGGTCATCCTTTGACTTGGGAGCTCATGGATACCATGTATAACTGGGCAGAGAAAGAGAGAGCGAGGCCGCCAACGTAGAGAATCCTCATTCTCTGGTGCTGCTACAAAGTCACCTGGATGTTCAGAGGCCGCAGCACGTTTGCGTACAGTAGAACATCGAAAATGCAACCCTACTTTGGAATTACAATGCTGAAATGTGTGTGAATATTTGACCAAAATAAATTCAAAGAAAGAAACATTCTTGCACATGCATCATAAATTCTACTTGCCAGCCAGAGAGTGTATACCGTGCACGTATGGAGTATAGTCCACCACTAATAACATACAGTACTGCCACCTACTTAAGAGAAAACAAGGCTCCACGGTGAATTTCAGAATGAAGGCACGTGCATCTGTGCATACGTTTTCCCAGTGAAGGTGAGTACGTGTCCATAAATATTTCCATTTGGGTTACAGCATCTCTACGTAGTTTTCAGGGATGAGGCCCCTCTTCCCCTCCAGCTCCCCCTCCAGCCAGCCCGGCTCCCTCGACGGGGTCACTGCAGGAGAGGACACAGAGTCACCGAGGGGACAACACAACAGGGAGGGCGAGGGACAGACAGAGGACACCAAGCCTCCAGTGAGTATATGTGCGTGTGTCACACGCTGGAGAGCGGTTACCCTAAACTACAATGTGACTCATTTTATCGCTACTGGAAATCTCTGACTGTTTTTAGATTCAGCTTTTCTAGAATTTCACCACGGGCAAAAAAAAGGAGCTTTTCACAAAAACGTTTAGTATGACAAACGTGTCAGAGCACTTAAAATTTCTGTGACATTTCCTTTCAAATTGCTCCCTGAGTTTTTGCTTTGTGTACACGGTGAGCCAACTTCACATTTGGAGCATATCTGCATGACAACAAACTGATGGATATACTGTCAGTGTGAAATTTGAAGGCTAAGGACAAGAAATGAACTAATTGAGGGCAAAGTTTTTTTTTTCAAGTTGCAGAGTTTTGTCTGTCATTTGAACTGAGCTTGAACTGAGAGGATTGACTCAAGTGGGAGAAAGCAAAAGTGTCAACGTCAAACTAAATCTCAAAATCTCTGAACTAAAAACCTACTGTCATCTTAAAGTTGACTGAGAGAATTTCTGATACAAGGACAAATAATCAACAAAAAAAAACCATGCATCTGTGTAAAAATTGTTCCAGATTAGGGAGATTTTGTCCTTTAAGAGTATTATTATGATGAGACTTTTGCATTATGATAAACTGAGAAAGAAACTCATATATATTATTGGATTTTTTTTAAGCAAAAGAAGTTACATATTTATTTGTTAGTAAATAATAAAAACTAATGCACCTCCCTTGACCAAAGAATAAACATAATCAGCATTTACTGTCATTATAAGCACCATTGAAAATCTTTATATTTGTAGCCGAATGGGTGAATATTAAATTCTTGGTCTCCGTATCATTTGTGTATTGAAAATCTACTTGCATACATTGGTACAGTCTACACACACCGTATATAACCAAATATGTATGTCGTTTTATGACTGTTACACTGAACCAAGCCAGTTCCTTCAATCAGCCCTTCACCTGAAAACACCTGAAATCTCCTCAGTCCGTTGTCGATCGGAACAGATGAGCGCGGCAAAGTTCTGCCAATGTAATGGGAGGAGAAACGCCAACATAAGTTGAGTTCTTTCTTTACACAAATTGTATATAAAGTTTCTTGCCGAAGTATTCAGACCTCTTGACCTTTTAGACATTTCTTATGCACAGCTCAGACTATTAAGAAAAAAAAAAGAAATACACTTACAACTAACTGAGTAGAGCAGAAAAATATGCAAAACGTCAAGGGTCTCCAAGATACTGTAGGTGTTTGATTAATGAGAATCACATCACGTAACATTTATGTAACATGTCCATCACTTCATTTCAAGCCTGATTAAGGACAGACAGCACGTAAGCATAAACTGTATTATAACTCTCCAAACTTTTCATCAAGGTAACTGGAGAGACAAAAAACAAACAATAATACTTCACTAATGAAATGTCAGCATATCACAAGGGGCTTTGAAACATAACCAAATGTAGTTTAACAGAAGGTGACACCTTAAAACATTTTTAAAACTTTGCATTGTAAAACATTCCTCCTGACACAAATGTTTTCCTCCAACACTGAAGGAACGAAGGTTTAAATGAAAAGGGCATCAAAACAGGAAATACTGTATGTGTGTTGGAATGTGACCAACATAAGGCTTCAATCATTTGATGCATATTTACTGATAACAATTGTAAGGATTTTGACATTTGGGCCATAATTTCAAATCATAACATCCACGAGGGGAGTCCGAGCAGAAGCCAACGATGTCATAAAAGTGCAATCGCACTTTTTAAAATATAAAGAAGTTAGAGACTCGTTCAGAGAGCTACATCAGAACAACCAACAAACAGCGAAGCGGAGCAGAGTCCTAATGTCACGTCCAGTTGTTACCGTTAGCAACGTATAATGTCTGTATCTGACTAAAGAGTGTGGACAAAAAAATGGTCATTTCCTCTGAGAGTGATTAAAGTTCAGTCGAGCCTCTTCCACACACACTGAAGAGCAAATCTGTCTACTGCCCCCCCCCCCTTCCCCTTCTCCCTCTCCCCGTCTCATCTCTCTGTTCGATTGAGGACCAGATTGGGTCTTCGGTTTTACTCCAAATCCAATATGCCAGGGTTGGTTCTGAGTGAGCGACTGGTGTAGGCGATAACACTTACCGGCGTTGAATATTGCGCCGACCTGGAAGGAGAGCTCAGAGTCGTGCTCAGCCTCACATGGGTACACTGCCTTGGCTTTCCTGCTGGTGACACTGAAAAATGAAGGCAATCAGTGAGTTGGCGGAGCTTTGGGGAGGATTACCGCACAGTTCAATCTGGGCCCAGGGCCCGCTTGTTCATTCGCTCACTAGCCTGAAACAGCGGAAATGGACCAGGTACGAAGAGAGGAGCTGGGTCACTACACACTGTTGTCTTGCCCTATCTTCAGTCTAGACACACTAGCAAGCGAGTCAAAACACACCCACATGCGTCAGTGTGTGTACACACACACACACACACGCACACACAATGAGATGCAGCGCTGTTGGTAGCAGGTTTTGTACAAGCAAAGAGGCAGCCACACAGCTGACAACCATCTATGGTGGGATAATTAAAAAGTGGCGGGTGGACTCTAAAGTAGGTTTGCTCACAAACACAGGTAGAATAGAAATCTCCCTCCAATGCGCTTCAGCTTTTAAATTCACATTTGTGGGTTTAGAAGCTGCATTTTTCATCAGTTTGATGCAAAAGAGCGCTGTCCAAGAACCCATATTCATCGCTCGGCAGGTTAGCAAAAAGCCGCATTTATGCCATTCCGTCCCCAAAAACATAAAAACTGTTTCCACACAAAGGTTGTTTTGCCCACCATTGCAAACTGTTATCTCGAATGCCAGCAACATTACCATGTAGAAATTGTGCCTTCAACACACGATGCCCTGATAAATATTTCATATTCTTTCTGCAGAGCGGCAACAATGTAGGATGAGAGAGGAGAAAGAAGATATACAAACTGGAAAAAAAAAAAGTTTGTGGTCACGGAGTTGTCAATACAACAATGTTCAGCCGAGTTCTTGAATTGAGAATTCTGTAGGAATGCACTCTAGTGGAACCACATTTAGAAAATTGAGGATTTGTATTTATATGAAAATAACATTAATAGATTGCCCATAAAATGGCTGAGCTGTTTGCAAATTCTTTGGCAACGTCGGAAGGCAATAAAATGAGTTCATCATTTATTCTGAAGGAAGCAGAGCAATAGATCAGTGTAACGGGCAGGCTGTCTCCACACTCCTATATAATTCTCCCACATACTTGTGTCTTTATCTGGTATTTGACAGAAAGAGAAGGTTGCTGCTCCTGCAAAAGTCAATACTTGTGATGAATTCAAATCTATCAAAGGCAAATCAAATTAATGGACGGCCAAATAAATGAGAATGTGAGGAGAAACACGGATGCACAACGCTCAAAGTAAATGTTGAGGGAGTGGGTTGATTGTGTTGAGTGAGTGTGCAAGAGACGACAAGCAAGTGAGTGATGAAGCAAGCGAATAAAAACAGAGAGTGAGAAGAGAGTGTCGGAGTTTGAATAAACCTATGGGAATAATAGGGGGGAAAAATGAGACGAGGAAAAACTAAATCCAAAGACAAGGAGCCTCGTCTTACCTCTCGTCTGGCTTTTCTTTATCCGCGGCAGCTGTGGTGGCAGCAGGTCGGCTCTCACCTGACGCTCCAGGAGTTGACCACGCGACGGCTGCAGCAGGAGGAGCCCTGCAGATGAAACACACACCTTTGTCACAGCAGATATTAGAAGGTTTTCTTTTTTCCCCTTCTAATAATTTGCCCCAAAAATCGAGCAAACCAGAGAAGTTTGAAAATGTGTTACGGTAAGTAAGTGTCAAGAAAAGAGACAATAACTTTTATGAACAGATTCTGCATATACAGTAGCTACAGTGAGAAATGCAATGCAAAAGAGTGTATTTTTAGTCAAAAATGTTAACTAAATGTTAATATACAGCACATTTTAATTGTATTTTTTTATATTTTACTTTTCTAAACCATAATGCTTCATTTTATATTTAACCAATGTAGGATCCACAACTAAAAAACATCTTTTTTCATTTATTCTGCAGTTTAACTTGAAAAAGATGATACAAAAAAATAATGGACCTTCTGTTTTAGGGTTTTGGGTATAACCCGAGCAAAACAGTAACAATTAGTACAGACCCGTCTATACCACACTTATTAGGAATGCCAGTATAAATGTAAATGACTCTGAATATCACGTCAATTATACTCTCTGGTGCACACACTGAGTAGATATGTGAAGAATCCACGCTGACACAATGTTGAAGCCACTCTGGAACTGGCAGTGGCCCATTTTATGCTGATTTTTCCTTTAACTTGTCACACTGACGGGTGAGGAATATTATTGTGTGCAAAGTCAAACTTTAACATGAACTCATATTGACCATTATCTGTTCCAGTAGGAGCTGTACCTTACGCCGGCTATTGTCGGGGCCAATGAGTCTATGGCCGACCTACAGGATGAAGGTAGGGGTCCTAGTAAAGTCAGAGTGGAGCAGAGCAGAGCAGGAGTCTAAGCCAGGCATCCCTCTGTGTTCCATGCCTGCCCCAGGGCCAGTGCTAATACAGCACATAATGAGCAAATTGCTCCTAGCTGCCGCTCCCATAGAGACGTTAATAAAGGCAATTAGAGGGAGCAGCTGGGGAGGGGCTGGAGGTGAGAGGATGTTGTGAGTGGTGCTTATGCCGGCAGTGGTGGAGGACAGAGGGAGATTGCCTTAAGGGGAAACATGGTAGGAGATTGTCTGTGGACATAGGTGGAGGTGAACACGCGGCACTGAGCTCACGCTTTCATTTCCCCCTCTGCATCGCTTCTTTCCTCTACGCACTTGTCCATCCCCAGTGGTGGCTGTTCCATTTGGGCCTGGCCTGACTGTGGGTGATTTATAGCTCTGCAGCGCTGTGGGGCCACTGTGGTGCTCAGCTGCTCCACATCAGCATGGGGGGACAGTGCACTGCAGTGCAGCAAATCCACTCATTAACCTGGGCCCAGGCACAACCACTGTCTGCCTGGGTCACGGCCAAGAGAAGGGAGAGCGGAGGAGCACCAACCACTTCCTCACCTGCGGGTGAACCCACTCACACGCACACGAGCCCCCTCAATGATAACACTAAAACCGAAAAATATGTACACACACGCGCGCACACACTTCAGAAAAGTTATCCACATATCAATCTAACTCCTTATTCCAGTTGGAAGAGGATTATACAGATCTTTGAAGATCTTTAAAATAAACAGACATCAAAATAATTTTAGAACAAACAGGAAAAATCAGTGAGCACCATGTCTGCCCCAGAAACTTGTTAAATGTACCAGAGGTAAATGGATCCATCCCAGAATTGCTTTCACAATTACAGCTAAGCCAAACCGAAGGAAATCGCTTGCCATTTCTCTCCAACAAAAATAGCATCAAGCGTTGAATTGCTCATCGGTTGTTTTTACTCATCACAGGCCTAACTAAGCTTCTGCTGTAAACATGATTAAATACAGTAAATGGGGACTTATGTAAAAACCCACTGTACACGGGGCCTGCGTGAAAATCCCCCTCTAGATGCTGCTAATAAGTTTTAAGTTGTGAGGCATACGCATCATAATATGTGGGTGAAAATATAATTAAAAATCACACTACAATCATTGCTCACAACATCTGCATCACATTTCAAAGTGATGTTCAGATAGATCTCCTTAGGTTTATCATACATAATCACTGCCAGGCCAGTAGCAGGCAGAAATGCATCAAGAGGAGGAGACTGCTGCTTCACATTATTGCAGGAATTCGACCCTGAAGTATCCAGGCCTCGTTGATCCTGGCGTGGAGCTAACGCGAGGATGAGTGGGGCTCTCAACTATCGTTTTAGTAAAGGAAGATGGGCAGCGGTGGGATTTCATAGTGTTTCTCGTAGAAAGTGGGATCAAACATAAAGCTAAGCTGCCCACCCAGCTGCCCCATCACTTTGGGTGGGCAGGAAATAAGCTCTGATCCACCATTTTATGATGCACAGCTGTAGAGCTGCAGGTACGGCAGGGAAGAGGGAAGAAAAAAAGGCCAAGAAACGTAACCTCATTGGACAGGACTTGGGACAAAAGTGCCACTGGGACAGGCTGGGACCGAATTTAGGCAGGAGGAGAAGAAATGAGGCGAGACATTGAAGATGACGGTGCTGATAAATCACGTCACAGCTCACATGAAGTTATGGCAGGATACAGTGAGCCGAGGTGCATTTGTGTACGACAGGCAGATTCTGCTGCAGTTGTCCTATAGGAAACAGAGTGAAGCATGCGGTTTTCCAGGTGCACCTCTGAGCACACCAGAGTGGAGATAACACTTATCCGAGAGCGGCTGGAAGTAATCTAGCAATTGCCGTTCCCACTGCTCTCTTTGGCCAGGCCTGAAGCCGAATCCCTGGATTCCCGGCCAGAGAGGTGCTGTGCTAACAGGTCTC
Organism: Channa striata; assembly: GCA_033026295.1. NCBI lineage: Eukaryota > Metazoa > Chordata > Actinopteri > Anabantiformes > Channidae > Channa > Channa striata. Next base: position 9,462,881 of record CM065188.1, on the reverse strand, counting down.
CACCATCTCACATGCTAAGATTTATGAGCGAACAAAGCCAGGGCGACACCCTGTGACATATGGCGCAAGTCTTCATAAAGGGACAGGGGCTGTGGCTATAAGGGTAAACAAGATGAATATCTCCCCAATGTCAATACGATTTACACGGCCAACGCACGGCCACCTGTCTCCCAAACAAATAAGAGCCGAGATTTACGACCTCCTCCTGGTTGCTCCTTCCGTCCTCCAACATGATATCACATATGTGGGAAAGCACAAAAAAATGAGTTTGTTACATAAGTAATATCGAGGCCAGTCTATCTAATTTTCCAACTTAGAGAGAAAAGCTTGATACAAACATGCCTACACACACACACACACACACACACACACACACACACACACAGGCACACACCCACAGAGGTCAAAGTGAGAGAGGAATCACACTGTCCTCTGTCAAGTTACAAGGTGGATTTGTTTTTATTTTGCAGCTCTTTTCAGCTGATGAAGAAGGAGAAGGGGACAGTGAATGAGAAAAAGTCTAGGTGAATGTGTAGACATGACACAGCAGAAAGTCAGAACATCTGCAGCGTAGCCCAATATTTCATCTCTCACATCAGTATTCAAGACAAGTCATGGGCTGAAAACAGACAAAAAGGACCAAGGACTTTAGCAAAGGAGGTGAGCACAAAAAGCATCAAACTATTAAAATCATTTTCCATCCAACAGTAGTGCAAACATCAAAAGAAATAATACCTGCAGCTGACATTTCACTAATAGCATAAACATAAGGGCTGACACATCAAATTGTTTCACTACTCATTAATCTGTTGTTTCAGTTTTGATGAACTCAAAAATAATGACTATGCCCAACACAGGTTATAATAAGGATTCACCTTACAAGTGAGAGTCTATTTGCTATAATTATTAATAATAATGATGGTTTCTGCTTGCTATGCTTCTGCCAGAGTGACAACGTGCAGAAGTGTTAAGTGCTACTGTACCTACGATGTTATCTAAGAGTAAATTCAAGTCAACCAGCCAATCTACAATAGAAGCACAAGTACTGCTTGGATATGTTGGATATATTTGAGATTCAATAATCTCCTGAGGAAGAAGAAACGTGCCTCAAAATGTGCGTGTGAACATTATCTGGTTCTTGTTGGACTGTGCTACAGTATCTGCTAATAAGTGAAGATTTACTCCTCATATTAGACGGCTGCCGTATAAAATCGGAATTTTTAGGCAGCAATTGTATTCAAAAGCTCCAGACACTAGCAATTGCTCAGAGAATTTACCTGTGATATTTTATAATTAACACGATGCTTCAGTGAAATAATTCTAAACACAAAAGGGCATAAACATCAAATGCAGATCCCACACATAACAAAGGTCTAACGCCCTTATACATAGGCTGAGCCCCAACAACCGGAGTTTCCTGAATTTCAGTTCGATCTATGATTCATGCAGCGTACATGGTCTCCATTTGAATTTGTGACTTGTTTACTGTGGATGTTCTTACTGCACATCCAATAGCCGCAGTGTGAGTGCTGCAGTCACATATTGATTTGGATTTCAGCACACTGAACGACTCACCTGGAGACGCCGCCTGAGCCGGGGCTGGTGTTAAGGGATACTTGGTCACTTCCCTCCGCAAGCACCTCGGTGGCCGAGGCCGTCGATGACTGAGACGATACGGATTCGTTGCTTCCCATTGACGTCTCATCTGCAGCTGTGTTGAAAGTATCTCCCACTGCTGACACAGTGTAAATACAAAATGCAGCGTTTCTTTAAATTAATTACATCTTTTCTTCTTTCGCGGTAAAGGATTGAGGCTATTCCAGGTAGCTGATGATCACTTCCTGATAAAACAGCTGAATAATTTATAAATACATAAGGCAACACTGCCTCAGCAGGGGACTTTATTAATCAAACTCCTGTCAAAACAGTCGAGACTTACTACCAAGTTGGTATCGCTCGTAATAATACACTTCTCCAGTCATAGACAGGAACCTAAGAAACACAAGGGACGTCCAAGCTCATCCATTTCAGTTTTCCTGTCAAATGCAGATCCTGCTTTTGGGAGATTGGACAGGCACCATTCTTTTGGACAATCTCTTCTCTTTTCCCCATAACAAAAACAGGTTAATTAAGACAGAACTAGTGCTTGGCTTGTAGCCTAAATCTCACACATTGTCTCCAAATATATATCTGTATATTTTATGGTTTTATAAAACTTTTCACACTAAGAATCTCCTTGTTATATTTCTTTAAAACAGGTTTGGTCACATCTGTTTTTTAATATTTGTACTTTTGTTTTAAACAAAAAGGACAAAGCCTCCTTATCTTCACTAGTGAGCCTCTGCCAACGTTGTTAGTAATTTGTCTTGTTCCTTCTGTTTTTTTGGGGGGGGAAGAAAAACCTCACTGTTATTTTAAAGTTGATCAAAACAGATGAAAAGCTTGTATATTAATAATGACAGAAAAATACTGTGGGAAAAAAACAATGTAATACAGGGCAATAACTAGGTAATAAGATAGTAATAGTAATATCTGTGTTATGTAAAATGGGTAGTATTTTATCAATAACAATGTAGGAGAGATAATATTTCTGCAACAACAATATTCCAGTTATGTTGATGAACTAAAACGTTAATATCACGGTAATGACCACAAAATAGCTCGGTATAAGCAATGGAAGTATTAGAAGGGCAAACCCCATGTGTAACTGCTCAGTATAAATACCTAAAGCTACAATAATTACCTGTCATGTTGCTTTTTAGTATCTTCTTAAAGGCAAAATTACATGTTTTCACCTAATTTTCTCGATAATACTGTACTTGTTGTGATAAAAACGAATGACGTCAGAGGCTGCAGTATGGGTCATAATCTCTGGTTTCTGCAGCATCCAATGGGGCCACAATAATGAGGTAGTGCAGGTTTTAGTAAACCATAAAAAGAATAAAATAAACTAACCTATAATCATGCATGCACTCCACTCCGACACTGCACTGCAGCTATTGGAAAGCTGGCTGACACAAATACTCTGATTAATGCACTTTGCTACACGTGGTTTTCTGTCACGTCTGTGGGGATATTAGACACACACAGTGTCACGAGTAGACGCGCACAACAAGTATCACATGCGAACACAAAACCGTCTTCTCTCTTTAAAACTGCTTTATCCTTAAATTTGCTTTTACCCCATGACAGCTGAGACAATTTCTTTAAATTTATTAGAGGGACCACTTAAAAGACACAATGGTTTGAAAACGGATTACACATTTTATCTCTAATGTTAAAATACACCATTTTAGAAACCTTCACAAGGTCGGCAAATTAAGGCAATTCAGTAAGCAGATTTAAACTCGTTTGACATGATGGAGGAGACGGGTTATAACTTGTTCCAGATCACCTGATGCACATGTCTAATATTTAAACTTTGGGACAATCTGAAATCATTTTTTTGCGTTTGAGATGAAGGAAACAAGGGCGCCTGAATAAAAAATGTGCTAATCTCTTCATACATACTTGTCTGATTATTCCTTTTTTTTTTTGCAGAGAGGAGGCAAGAGTTCAAGGTCACTAGGGTCACTCCAGACAAACTAGCTGTGAGTGAGTGAGTGAGTAAGTGAGTAAGTGAGTGAGTGAACCCACCGGCAATCAGGGTTTTACAAACTCAGTTGTCAGTTTATCTTGGTACATCTAGGTAAAACTAATGTAGTCTAACATGACAGTCAGTAATAATCTTGCAATATTTACCTACCTTCATGAAAGTTAAAGGTCTATTGTTTGAGACATGTATGTTAAACTGTATAGAAAGTATGAAAGATACAGACTACACTGTTTCTATTATTTATCCATTGAAAAAAAGGTGTACCTAGTATAAGGTTTATGTAAGTACCATACTCTATGACATTTCATCTTTGTCATTGTGTGTGTGTATCACTCTGGTGCCCCTATTGGTAGCATCACAAAAAAACCCTTAAGGCTGCTACTGTATCAATACACAGTGTGCAAAGGAAACACTCAAAGTAACAATAGTTTTCAAAAAGCAACTGTGTATGAACAGCTTTAGGTTTCATACAATTGTGTTTTAATGGGAGATATGTGAATATACTTTTTTGCCAAGCAAGAGAAGTAGTTAGGAGTCCCCTAGCTACCAAGCTACATCAATATAAATAGCATGGATGACGTTGACAAAGCCTACACCCAACACAATTGAATTAGGGTGGCCAAAACTTTAGAACCACCTCTTCTTATAATGCACTCCAGTATGTCTCCACAACCTCAACAATAAACACACTGGAGAATTATCACATTTTGACAGTTCAACCAAAAAACTAAGAAATTATAACCTTGTAAAAGTAGAATTTGTGGCATTAGATTGCATTAAACTGCACAGGTGGTCATAATCTTCTGCCAGATCGGTGTATGCAGTCATTCTGATTGTATCTGATCCTGTACTGTCTTTGTCTTTTAGTAGACGTGGCTCTTTTAATTCATTCAAAACTGTGAAATTACACAGGTGCTCATGTTTGAAATCTTACCATTCTGAATGTCCAGCGATTGTGGATTGTAGACAGCCAGGGGCCGGTTTTGTCGACTGAGCCTCTTGGACTGCCTTGTGGGAGCAGAGGGTACTGGGTCATCAGGTGAAAGAGGGCATGACTCGGGAGCATCTGCAAAGATCTGAAAACAATGTGAGTGAGCTTCTTCAGAGACTCAATGCACAGACTCCAAGGAGGTTGAGCTGCAGGAGCAGGTCCTCAAATGATTTGACTCTAGTGAACAGGTTTGAAACTGACAGGCTTTATCTAGGGGGTGATGAATGAAAAAGGCCATTTGCAGCCACAGCATGTGCTCCTAGGGAAAACTGAGCAGCTCATTGATTGGACACTAAAAAAACTGCATGTGAGAATTTTTGGTTTGTGCCAAAATAAACAAGAGCAGCTCCACATCTAATGCAATCACATCCCGTCCAGAAATCAGGGTCTAAGTTAAGGTGACATTTCTCCACAGAGAAACTGACCCACTCTCTGAAAGAGTGGAGAGTAAAATAAACAGGGTTTGGGCTTGAAGAGGGCTAGCCAACTGGCGCAGCCTGTTTACACCGGGCTGTGTTTACATATAAACTTCAGATGTGGAGTTAAAAGAGAATAGAGCTGCAGAGGAGAGGAAATCTCAGCAGAGCCTCAGAAAGGATCACAGACGACGAGAGGAGAGAGGCAGGAAAGCAGGAGAGATAGAGCGAGAGATAGATAGATAGAGAGAGAGAGAGAAAGTGGCAGAGAAAGTGAGACAGAGTGTGAACGAGAGAGGCAGACAGAGGAGGGGGCATGAGAGAGAAAGTTTTTAGGAGAAAGGCAGATAGAAAAAGTGAGAAATCTGATATGGCTGAGAGTTTCTGCTGCTTCTCTCTCTCCCTCTCGCCTCTCTCTGCAGATGGAGGTGAATGTAAAACAGAGTCTACTTGGTATCTGGGGGTATCAACAGTCTGGAGTGGGACTCAGCTGTGAGGAAAGTTAATGCCTGTCTGTCTGTCTGCTCAACTTTTCCCCTGCTCTAACATGCTGTACTTTCCAAAATGCTCTTGCTGCATTCTAACACTACATCCTTTATCACCTGGACGGTGTTGGTAGTCTCCAAGACTAGCAGTATACACTGTGCTGCTGGTGTTATTTTAGCACATTTGTATACCCTGGTGGTGTTCACCCCGCCTCTGTATTCTCTCACACCCCATTTTAGATTTCTGTGCATGGGTAAAGATATTCACAACACTTATCATCTTCGATTTAATGAAGCCAGATAAAAAAAAGAACAACAACAAAAAAAACATCCTGGTTTAGTGATTTTTAGTGATGTTATGAAACAAATCATTACTAAAATAAATGTATTTGAGCAGGAATAGGACCTCTCAGTAATAATAAATCATATATGACTGTCTACAGAATAATCAACCTACTGAAAATAAAGAGAACACCATGTGTTCGGCCCTGCTATAAGCACTTGGGGCTCCCCCTATTGACCAGATCCAAACGTTCTTTGAAATTAAACTGCTGCCAAACCCCTAGTAAGTGGGTGAAAGGTGTACTGTGCCCTGGGTGAGTTGTAATGGGTATACATCTCATTATCTGAGAACTTGATTTCTGCCCAGTGCAAGCAATAATAGTACACTGTAGACAAACTACCCATTTTTTAACATGAAGCTTTTTCATTGCTCAAACATTTCCTCAAAGCTGCAGACTTTAAGTTGGATTAGGCAAGATTTATATGTGAATATATGCAAGTCTAAACTGCCTTAACAAACACCTACAGAAGAGAAAAGCATCACATTCACTCTTTTCCCAAATAAACTTGTGATGTCAGGTACAGCGCAGCAGGTGCATTTCTCTGCCAACAGAAACTGCCAAATCGAAACTTAAGAGCAAAATACAAAACCTCACAACAATAGTGGGAAATTGCTCGGCGCAGAGAAAGTAGGACTTACAAACATCAGGTCTTATGCTTTGCTTGCACATTTATTATCTCTCAGTGGTAATTACACACCACCCAGCTTGGCAAACAGAAAGGTGTTGTGTGTTGCTTACTGATGTCATGTCACCTGATTCAGGTTTCGTTTGGTGCTATCATTGTAAATTGCGCTGCCTTGTGTGGATAGGCTTCGGTAAATAGTTCCTATGACAAGTGGAAACAAAATGTGGCGCTGGCAGAATGGATTTTGAGTACACTCAGTGCACATACAATTTTTGCAGTTTGAAAACAGAACATAAAACAACGAAAACAGTTCTCTCCATTCCTATTGACATGCTGCTAATTGCTGCCACTGGAAGTTAAAATGCTATAGCCACACACTTCCAGGACTCAGGGAGTAATCAGTTTCAAGTGTAATGCTTTGTGACTGTGCGATCTAAAGGGCACTGCATGCCAGACGTGAATGTTACCTTTTCATGGTGTTCAGTGAGGATTTCCACCACAATGTTCTGGAACTTGAGATCCATAATGGCAGCGACAGTCTCCTCCTGAGGTCTCATTAATGTTGGGCCAAACACCACGCCCAGGTTCGCCACGGTCATCAGATTCTGTTTGCTGTGGGACGCCACACTGAGGAAGACAACAACTAACATTATAAATGTTTCACTCCAGTTTATGAACTCTACCTCACTAAAAGGGGCAGCACGGCGGTGGAGTGGCTAGTGTGGCTGCCTCAGATCTAGCTGCAGCTTTTGCTTGCATGTTCTCGCTGCCTTTTATGTGGGTTTCCTGCGTGCACTCTGGTTTCTCAGATTAAACTGTGACTATAAATTGTGTGAATGGTTGCAGTCTCTATGTGTGGCCCTGTGATTGGGGGGGATGAAGCCACTATACAAATGTAGGACTTATGATGTTAGCATCAATTGTCACTTACTCGGGAACCGGAGATCATTTACTAATCAGATGGTTAGTGGTTTCTACAGTGGTTTCCACATGTCAAAGTGTCCTTGTGAAAAATACTGAACCCCAAATTGCTCCTGATGCCAGCACCTCGGATGTTAGTGAGTGAAAACTGTTGGGCACTTTGGATAAAAGCACTCTATAAGTACAGGGCTTAAGCAGAGATGGTTTTGTTTCCGGTAAGATGGCACCCCACAATTTCACAGCAAGTAAGAACTCAAAATGGCTCAAAAAGTACAAAGAGATGCTTCAGTCTTGATAGATTGCTTTAAAACTCCTTCATGTTTCTATGTAATGCTTTTTCTCATTTAGTAGCGTTCCTGCTGACCTTCATATATGGTCACATTAAGAAAAGTGAAATAAAAACAGGTCATGGTCGATCCAACTCAAAAGATGGTATTTAAATTCAGGACTAATCAGTGCTTCATTAAATGTTTCCTACATCCATTTCAACACTGGGGTACCTTTGGTAGATGAAATAAAAGGTCAGAAAAGTGGAGAAAAATCTCTATTTAAAGAAAAAGTTATATGAACAGGTGAAGAGATTTCACACTCAAAATATGATATGCGGCGCATCTGCAGAGAGACAGTTTAAATAGCTTCAAAGGATGCCTTTGAAGACAAAAACATTGGTGACAACTCACATTTATAACATCTCTGAAACCATTTCAGATACGAGTGTGAAATTCTGGCTTTGCTTCCTTCCCCTGCAGGACATGCACACACGCCAACTTCAGAAAAATATTCGAGTCTCTCCAGTCTGGAGAATTTCACGCTGGATAATCCAAATTCAATTTCAATAGTGCTGCCTTTTTACCAGAGCCTGATTCTGCAGCGGGTTTCTATGAAATAAGATCCACCAGACTTTCACTGCCTCAGGGAAGAGGGATTATTTACTTATCTTCAATTTGCTCATATTTAGTTTATAAAAAGCTTGCTGAGGTAAAACCTTGTAATGTTTGCTAACATTATTTCTTAAATCTTTCCTCCTATCTAATCTCACAAATGGGAGTGCTGCACAATAGTAGTCCATCCAGGGTGTGTTGAGTAGTCTCAAAAGAGGGCTTAATTTGAGTGGTTCTTTTACTGGTGGGCTTCAGAACAGTGTGCTGAACAGGTATGTGGGCTACGCGGAGCTCCTTAAAACAATTTTAAATACATGCCAAAATGACCTACGAAAAGGCAAAAAGAATGTTAAGATGCTAGCAGGATTAATTTTCTTAGCCAGCAGTCACGGAGTAGACAGAGAAGAGATGGAGTGACAGCAGGGAAGGGGGAGTGAAGAGAGTGGGAGTGAGGGAGAGAGAGAGAAAAAGCATGTGGAGTGAGAATGAGGAGACAGACAGGAAGAGCAGAAAGAGAGAACTGAGAGAGAAAGAGGGGGTGGAGATTGGGTGAACTATGACCAAGGAACACTCACTTGGCCAGATGCTTCATAAGCAGCCCGAGGACTTGTCGATTCCTCTCCGGGAGTTTGTGGACCAGGCAGTGAACGGCTTGGATGCGAGACTCTGGACTATCGCCCTCTGTTCAAATGCAGAAAAAGCCACGCACTCACATTAAACGACAAGGATTTCTGCGTTTCTCAGGTAGTAAAAGAGCCATCACAGCTGAGATCGAGTACTGTACGACATTAGCAAACAGCCGACTTAAAGAGGCGATGATACGTTGCATATACTGTTGGCCTGAGCGCTGAACAACAGCACCAAATCAATTATTTAGTGGAAGAAGTAAATCCCTTATTAACTCGAAAGCACTAAAACAAGTTTCCGACATGCTGGAAATTTAACAATTGAGCAAAAGTCAGGGGCTACCACCCTTAAGTATAAGTTGAGCTTCAGAGGTTGATACATTCCGGTTTCAATAAGTGAGAAAGAGGTGTGATGGTGGTATACGTGTAAAGCTTCCCAGAATTTGGCAGCAGGAACAACGATGCTGGCGGAGGAGATAGCTTTACATTACTGTCGCTACCGTATAAAAGGGTTGTGTTAAAACCCCCAAGATCATCTCTTAAACATTTCCTCACACATGGGCATCTGACCGCCCACACACACACACACACACACACACACACACACACACACACACACACACAGGCACACAAAATATCATTACTATGGGAACGACAAGGATTTAAACATGGAAAAAGCCTCTTATGGATGCTGTCATCCATCAAAAAAATATTCATTGCTAATCCATTTTGTCCCCCTCGTTATGAGGGCATTGCGAGAGCCTGATAAAAATGTCAACCTGATCCAATTATAGCACTTGTTGTAATAAGACTCAAGTTTGGCTAGCTTTAAAAACATTTCATACAGAAATGATACGTGGGTGAAAAAAAATTATTTTTGCCGTTCAAGGTCACTGGACAATTTGGAGGCATGAATATTGCATGCCAGCATGTTTAGCATTTTAAACCTTTCATCCCTAAATGAAATGGCTTGTTTGGCCAAATATTTTTGGTAGCATATTAAAAAAGATAGAAATTACAACAAAATGTATAGTTCTCTGTGGAATCAATCGTAAATTATGATAAAAAGCCCCCCCAAAATAATAATAATCATTAGATGTCCAGAATTTATCGTTACACAAATTAGTAGTGACAGGAAGTTTCTGAAACTGCATAAAGAGACAACAAAGCGTAGTATTACATATCGCAGCTTTGTGGCATCCTTCAGGTCTACAAGCAAAAACCAATAAAAAAAATACTCTGTTTGTTTATGGTGTGTGTACAAATTAAGTGGTGATACAGGAGGTGTCAAACTTACTCGCAGGGCTGATGAACTCTTTGTAAAGTCCGTAGGTCATCAGCGGCTCAGGAAGACTCCTTCACAGAGACAGTGTGAGAAACAGAGGAGGGCGGGGAGAGATTGGATGGAAGAGTGAGTGAGGGGGGACAGAAATAGCCAGCACACTGTTTTATAGGGTCTGCACACAGCAATGATTAATGTGGCCAGGCCAGGGGATGGAATTAGATGGTGCACGTGTTGAGATAACCAAGTTCATCTGAAGGTACTTTCACACTGCAGCTGGCCAGTGGCCAGAGGTACTTAGCTTCAGAGGAAGCTGAAGAGAATGACCCTGCTTTATTATAGCAGACCAGAGACAAAGTAAAATTCAAGTCGGATCAACACTCAGCATGGATTCATATAGGATGACAATATGGATAGGCTATATTATCTGCTAAAAACATGAATATATGTTTCAGTGAACCTTGGCTGGATCTATATACAATAGATCTTTGCTTTAGTTGAAAATCTGAATCCCTGTAACAGTAGATCCCATGTCTCCTGTATGATAGCTCTTCTCTCCTTGACCGCCCCAAATGTGTGAGAATCAAGGATCGAAGTATGAGGAGCGATAAGAGGGGAAACACAAGATCACCCTCTGCAAAGTCATTTAGCAAACCGACACACATCTTTACAAAAAAACCTATTGATTATGGATGCTACACAATGCTATACAAGTAACTAACAATTATAAGCTCATGTGCATCCAGCCTCTATTCACAGTGACGAATATTCAGATACTGTGGTCCATCTGAGCACAGTTTAAAAAAAAAAAAGAAAATCTTGGCAAAACACCGGCAGATAAGAAAGAAAAAAACACTCTGATGGTGGTAACTCCACATTCCGATTATTATTTGAACAGCGCGTACATGGGCAAATATAGAATGCAAAAGTCATTACAGTAAATCCGAATTTCGACTGAGAGCTGATCTAGTTGAGCCACTGTCATCAAATACAGATGTTGCCGCACACGACAGAGGGAAGAACGTCTCAGTCAGTTCCCGTCATCGCGTCGCTTCCTTGAATGCATGTTTTCGTGCATGTTTAGTGGGAATTACAGTGACACAAGGAAAGTATGCGAGTGAGGGAAACAACAGTGCTCATACAGTCAGAGACTTTGGACGAAGCCATTGTTGACCGTGCTGAGTAGGATTTGTCATTTATAGTTGTTGATGGACAGCTGTGCAGTTCCCATACTGTTATATAGCACTGTTTACAAGCATTTTATAGCACTTTTATGGTAACTCTTTATTTTTTCTTAGATAAAGTAGGAATTCGTTCAACAAAATAACAGGAATAGTGAATTATCAGAGTGATTTACGCGACTGTTCAAACCTGCTGTGTTTGCAGGATTCCTTTTGTTTGTGTGTTTCTTCTTACAGTTTGTTACAGAAAACCAGGAAATTTCAAACCTGTGTTTCAGTAAATACAACTTTGCCTTAATTTAAAACATTTAAATAACCAGTGCCAACTCAATTTGTTTCTAACTGCACATGTTTACAAAAAGCAAATTGGCATTTAAATGAAACTGCCTCAGCTTCTTCCAGCCAAACTACATTTTTAATCTTTGAACTTCACCCACACTATCTGTCAACCTGGAAGGAGCTGGTGAATGTGGAACAGGCATACGGTAAGCAATGTGACCTCGCAAGGAGATAATTATACAAAGGCACTTTGCATAATTAACTCTTATCCATTTTATAAAAGGCAGAGTTGACAATGGATGAAATGTTTCATATTCAAGTCAACAGAGGGGCTCTATCATATTTATCAAAAGAGATGGTTTTAGAAAGTATTCAGAGCCCTTCACTTATTGCTCACTTCACTTTGTCATAGATTTATTTTTAAATGGATTAAATTGCCCTTTTGACCCATGCATCTACACTCAACCCAGAATGACAAAGTAAAACCATGTTTTATACATTTTTGCATTTTATTAATGATTATGATTTTGTATGATCAACTATCCACCGAGCAAAGGCGTCTCTGGGGTAGTCAAGACATGGCACAGTCTCTGTTTGCATCAAAGCAGGGACAGATAATCATTTTTAAATTTAAGATGCAGTAATTAATTTTTTGTCTACTGTAAAATTAGTTAATCGTCTAATGTGGGTCTTTCATCTCTCTAAGCCTCACCTCAAATAAAGTTTCAGTGCACTTGTTATTGTCTTTACGTCCCAGTCCTCGCTGGCAGACAGGTCCATTTCAATGCTCTTCTCATCTGAATGAAACACAATCAAACAGGATGTCATTACAAAACAATTCAATGACTCAAGAATTAACAGAAAGCGTGAACCAAATGTGGTTTTTATTTTAGGTGTAGTCAAAGGATGTGTATGATTTTCACGGGCAGTCTAGAAAGTCAAAATAAGTAATATAAATATGTAACTTGTAATTAGTCATTTGGGGATAAAAGCATTGCTACTAGCCTTGGGGGTCGAGCCTGGCCCCAGTGGATATGGCAGGAAGTTACAGCTTCTGTAGAGGGCTGCTGGTTTTATACTCATTACAAGTTTAATTAATCCCTTATTACTTCAGTAGCTCCGCAGGGACTCCGGGGCTGTGTTGTACTGAAAATTCAGGGGGCTTTAGTCACACCTTAAGTAACCTCTGATGAATTACTGAGAATGTGGAGGTGCGATGTGCCAGTGAAGCATCCTGAATCAAACACGTGTACTGTAACTGCACAGATTTAAGCTTTGACGCTAGGTGCTTGGTCTGTTACTGGAAGGTTTAATTTTGATTTCATCTACATTATGCGCTCACTGCAGCCAGACTGAAGCCGGGAGAACTGTGTGTTTCTCTTTCTGCTCCGTCTACAAAATGCTGATGTCCAATATTAACTTCTGAAAGCAAATGTTTTTGTGGAGTTTGTGCAGACAAAGGTGCGCCTCTGTGTGTGAGGTTGATGTGGTCTGCACAGGCTCTGTGGTCTGCTGTAGCACAAACAGGCCTGACTTGGTTAGGTCAGGGACAGAAAAACATAATTTTGGCTGTAGCAGTTTGAGTAACATTCATTGTGAGACTGCTAAGCGTAAAGCAGGAGCAAGTTCAAAGGTGTAATTTTGTGTTATTTTACCCAATTCCTATCTACATTAAGCCAGCGAGAACACTGCTGTAAAGTGAATTTTGTCCTGTGGCTAAAGTTGAATCTTCAGGTGCCACGAAACACGAAATGCATAAAAAAACGCTTTTCCCATAGAAATTATTACAAGTTAAGGTTTTGTGAGTAAATGGTGTAATATTCGCAAACATTCACGTGTGTGACTACTGAAATTCTGTGCTAGAGATAAACTTGACCAAATATCATGTACTAAATTTAGCCCAAATATACAAAGGGAATTTGCATAGACACTAATAAAAGAAATGCATAATAGTGTGATGGATGTGTTGTAAGGGTGCAGAATGGCAACAAAATGGAACAAAAATGGAAAGTAAATGTGCCTGGAGTAGTGGTCTCGTTAGCCACATGCACTTGCCACATCATGTCACTAGTTGCTGATTGTATGTACGAGTTATGCCCAGTTTTCCCTAATAACATTTTGAAGAAAAAAGGAGAACAAAGCTGAGATTAGTGGACAGTCTTATTTGCTTTACTGTCCCTTTAATCCTGTTGTGACCCCTGTGATTTGTTCTGTGACCCCTTGTTGGAATACCAACCCAGCCTGGGCTTCCCAGATGAGCTAAATCAGTGCACAACCCTACCTAATATTTACATCCTGAACACAGAGGACGAGCTGACTTGGCACAATAGGAGAACGTTCAACATAGCGGGAAACTGTTTATTGTAATGTGAGTGAACTAACCGTTTAAAGTCATCGAGATATTGGGTTTAGTAAATAATGTGTAATTTAGTTAAGTAAAAAAAAAAACTCTTCTCGCCTCTTTTGGGCCATTTTGTGACAATCCATCCATCGTGTTTAATATACCCATGCTCATTGCCGCATGTATTGAGTAGTTCTCTCTCACTGCATTCCTCAAATTTGCCTCACGCTGCAATTACTGTACAACAAATACTGTACCATAGATAGGTCAGAGACAGAGTGGAACTCACTTTTACAGGCTTCTTCCTGTTATATTGTTGCCTGACATTCAATAGGTGCCATTCTCTTTGTTTCTACTGTAATATGATGGGAGACTCATTTTCTATCACTCTGTCCTCTCTGATTGGACCATGGCCATGTCGGTGGGTGAGTGATGAAAAAGGAGGAGGAGTGGGAGGATCCAAAGTCTTTCTTCAGGGTTTTAAGCTGGCTTCACCCACACACCGTGAACTGTTGTATACACGAAATGTTTGTGAATGTGTTTGTTTGTGTTCAAGTAGTACTACCTCTGTCACACATATTAGTCATTATAATATAAGTTACATGCTGTGCAGTTGTACTGTATACAATCTGTATTTTAATACTGCGTATGTTAAAGTACAAGAAGAGCTGTAGTTTTCTTTAGAAGCGTTAAGGTTTAAAGAAATGTCTTAAGAGTGCAGAGCGTTAATGGACTGTACAGCATGAGTTGGCAGGTTGGGAGGCTGGAAGGTTTTTGGAGAGGAAGCTGAGACAGGCTGGTGGCTGCCTGAGTCTGTTGTCATTCTGAACACAGAGCTGAAAGTGAGCTGGTGTCTGCTGGAGACAGCAGGAAACCAGAGAGCAGACCAGGAGCATTGGAAAGGACAGAGGACAAGCTATATAGAAAAGGAGATGAACGAAAAGCATTAAAGATAAGTGAGAAGCATAGAAGACATCAAGACGGCCAACTGACATGGTACGACAGACCCAAGCTAGTGAGAGCCTTAGCTTTGTTAATACAGCAATACAAGCAAATAATGGATACGAAAGAGTCTGTGTGGTTTTCTGGGGGATATAAAACCAAGTGGAAATGAGGCAAAGCACCAACGAGGCACTTGTTGCATTTTAGCGAGACGTGGTTCTGATGGGCTGATTGTCACTTCATCTTTTTAATATTACCTCACTGACACATTTATTATATCAGCACATTTAACTAACTTATACTTCATATCACACTTCATAACACTGATACTTCATATTACACAGACAGTGCAGAGCTATATAAATAAAAAAAATATTTACTTAGCTTTCACCCAAAACTTTCTATATGTGCAAATACATTTTAAGAGTGAAAAGAAAAGTAAGAACTTTAACTTACCGATCATTAATGAAAGGAGCTTTTGGACCTTGGAGCTTACTCCAACAACTCTGTACAAGCCTTGATCATTAATACCTGGTAATTCAAGAAAAAAAATAAACTTTCGTAAAATAAATTATTTACTGGGGATATAGAGTTATAACACCAGAAGCCCATAATATTATTATGTACACATTTGGCAGGGACGGGTTAAGTAAAAAAAAAAAAAAGGAGAAAAAAGCCTATAACAAAATATTATGGGTGTTTATAGCATGAACGAGGACATAAACAACACTAATAAAAATAGAATGAACAGAGCAGTGTGGTTTTGAAACTGTAATGTTACTGTAGCTTGTATGCGGGAAGAAGTTATCCCATCATCATGGAATTTACAATTTCCACAGAGAGATATCTTATGTTCACAGCAATTATTCCCAAAATGAATATTTCGGCTAAAAAGAGGTCAGATGTTAGGCATTTTACAAAGACTTGAGCGCTGAACACTGCTGCCTGCAGCACATGCCTGTCAGGCATTTGTTTCAGTATTGAGGCAAGTCCGCCCCCTTGTGTACAAATTAAGAAATTGCACCACGTCATCCTTTACAATCAACCATCTCTCAGGTAAAACTTCCCCCTTAAATCACGTTTTACATTGCTCAACTGAGCGTTTTCATGTTTCCATATCTGAAACTCACCTCTTGTCTCTATGGCAGTGATGGAATTCCTTACAAAACTCAAACCCACGTCATCCAGCTGAGCATCAACTGCAGGTGCAGGGGAAAAAAATTCTTTAAATGTAGTGAAGCACTGTGCTCGTGAAACACAAACAATATCTTTTCACGGGCTCAACGTCTACTGCAGCTAGAGACTTACTTCCTCTTTCTTTCGAAAGGGTCCTCCCAAGATAGTGTCCAATCTGTTAAAGAAAAAAAGTCAGAAACTTACCATGTATTCTTGCTCAATACAGTTTTATGTTCAGCGTGGGTTATAAAAATACAATGAAATAAAAAAAATATATTTATGATGACAGTTCATCAGAATACATTATAGCAACATGTGTCATCATGTGAGTGGTGCAGCTGACTCACAGGCTCCTTTCCACCCATGGCCTGCATCCAAAACTTGTGGTCATCCTCTGACAAGGCTTGTACTGTTAGCACTGTCCCTGGCCTGCAAGTGAGTCAAATCCTATTAGCAATGGGCAAAATTTTGGAGGCAACATACAATATGGCAGTGGGGGCTGTGAATGCCGTCATAAAAACATCAATGGTGACAAGCATTCATTGCTATGAAAAACCGCTGTGACAAAGACAAATGCAACCTGGAAAATACAGCAACAACAAATCTGAACGTCAATAAGTATTTCTAGTTCTTCATAAGACCCACAATCACATGGGATCAGACAGATGACTGACTAACGTGATAGTTACTCATCAAAGTCAGAATGGATGTGTGGACATACTAAATTTGGGGGCAGAGTTAACTTGTGTGACAAAATGAGATATCTATTACAGGAGGGCACAGCAGGGTGTGAGAAATCCACCCAGGCAACGAGTCAAGGCAACACTCCAACACAAATCCTCCTTTCCAAAACACTGACTAAAAAAGAGAAATTGTGTAGAGCTAAGATTTTTAGCAAAAGTGTTAAACAACACATCATCTTTTTCTCTGTTGCTGCTATGGGCAAAGGCAGACGTGAATATTTAGCTGTAACAGTGCTTTTCGATATCGTGTTTGAGAAACAGTGCGAGTTGACATGTACCGATCTGTTATGTCGAGGTCTAGGCAGAACCTCCTGTCCAAAATGTCAGTCGTTTTGCGAACACAGGATTTGAGCGTGACAGACTCTGTCTCACCCTGAAAAGTTAAAGAATTCATAAATGAACAATTCAGAATGCTGTAGTAACAAAACAATGAAACAGCTCATCAATAACAGAAGTAGTAGTTTGTGTGGCATAAATCACCCACATGTGTTAAATGACTACTCACAATCTTCCCCCCAGATCTGTGGTCAAAGGTCACCATGTGCAGGATCTTCTGCTCTTTGACAAATGTGCAGTAGCGTTTGACCCAACTTGAACCAAAGGGAGGTGGCCCTAAAAAAAAACCAAGAAGACAGTGGGATAGACATTCAACAACTCGATTATAATAATTATTTCTGCCATGAAACAGAAGAATTTCCAACAGCAACATGTACAATATCCCCACACACATACACACTGAATAAGCAAAAAAAGGAAGTGTGTGTGTGTGTGTGTGTGAGGATCAATCCTCATGTCAACTTGTGTCACAGAGTGAAGCCAGCAAAAACCAAAAACTAGTCAACATCGCAGATCAATACTGCTGCTGTCTGAGAATGATAGGACTGATAGAAAACTGCTATGTGTTCATAGTTTCCTGCCATTGTAATTCAGATTGTGTCACTGACACACTGAGATCTGTAAAACTGTGGCCACAACAACAGCAACGTCACAAAAGCTCAATTCAAAATTTTATTTAGCACGGAGAAATTCTTAAAATAAATATAAAATAATATAAAAGTCTTAGGCTCAAAGAAAACACAGTAAGTACTGGTGATGCCCTAGACTCAAAAAATGAAATAATAAAAAGTCAAATAATAAAAATCAATCCTAGTTACAATACTATAAAAAGGTCATATGAATAGTTCATAAATATCATCATACATTGCCAATTAAATAAACTTAAATATTACTAACTGTATTTACAGAGACCTCCTTGACTGAATGCACTGTATGGGTGTAATATGAAAAGCTATTTTAAAACACATTCATACAACACAATGGTCTTACGTTTTTCCTGTACATAGAGGTAGCCTTCACAACTGATGGGGCTTGTCTGTCTGTATTCTTGAGGTGCCTCCTTGATCCTCTTCATTAGCTCGTACACCTCTGACCGTGTGCCTTCAAATCGATTTCTTGTCTGGCAGGAAGAGGAAGCAAACACACACTCCAGGAAGTCACTTCCTGATACTCAGAGGTCAGGTGGAATGACCCACCTAATGAGAAGCTGCTGCAAATAAAAACTTATGAGCTTCCTTTGAAAATCCCTTTTACAGTGTTTGTGTGAAATTAGTTCAGTGAGTAGTAGAACCCAAACTGATATCACACACTTAGGAGTTGATTGTACAATAATCGAGCCCAGCTAGATGTTTTTAAATCAGGATTGTTCGTTAATTAAGGTGAATGCTGCACTACCATCAGACAGGAAAACTAACAGAGTACCGGAAACCTCCAGTGCTGTTTCTGGCTGTTATGTTGGAAACAGGTTAGGAATAGATAATATTGTGGAGTTTGTTTTTGGTCTTTCTGCCATCTAGTGATAAAGAACAGGTTTTAAATTCAATCTACAACCTGTTATAACTGACTTATTCTATACCTAGAGGTAGAACATGAACACAGTAGTATGCATGGTTACAATCATCCATATCCAAAATACTAATTACAAACATAATAATGAAACAGTCATATGTCCTACATTCTGAATATTGATCTGCAGTGCCCTTTTATAATGATCAAAGTCCTTGGCGAGCTCATAGCCCTGGTGATAAAATGTGAAGACTGTCTGGAAGAAAGCCAGCATCTAAATGAAATCAAAGAAGAAACAGACAAGAGATATTACTGCAGAGTCAGCACGTGAAAGAAAAAGTAGCTAATAACGAAACTCTCTACTGTCATAATAGAATATAATCTGACTGTCTAGATATCACTGCAGTGAGGGGGAAACTTAACCTCATGTGACATTACTTTATCCTTTACTGACCTTTGTGTCTCATTAATGTGCAAGGCCAGAAATTTCATTGCTGACATCCCACTATGGTCACTCACCGGTTCCACACACTCATACTTCTTTCTCTCTTGGATCTCCTGCAGTTTGCACACATAGTCCAGTGACTCCTCCTGAAAGTGCTTCCTCATGTTTTCCACCTGGGAGTTTGCCTGAAAACGTAGAACACAAGGGGCTTTCTTACACTGTGTAATTTTGGTACACTACACTACACACAAAAAAAAAAAAGAGCTTGAAACGCTAGAATACTGAAAGACGCAACCACAGCTGTCACAAAAACAAGACTTCTGTGTTCTGTCCCAGAAGAAAGAACATATTTAGTTACGGCAAAAATTAGAACCAAATGGACCTGCTCAGTATTTTTACACATGCAATTTTGCATAGTTGTCTGTTAATTAGTCAAATAAACTAGAGCGAGTGACATTACACACTCGTGCCACAACTACTGTATACAGTGTGATTGTGTTCACTGAGGTGACTAACAGCTGATGCAGCAGCAGTGATGATAAAGTTCAAGAATTGTGGTAGTGAATGAATCACTTAGTCTATTTATTCAGATTCGATGGCAATCTGTGATGATGCCATCGACCCTTGTGCCCAACGGGTCACAGAGAATAGACTGAACAAACCGCAGTTGCAATAGCAACAGTTTCAAGTGCCCTCTCTGCTCGGTGTACACAATGTGCGGTTAAGCCTTACATGGCTACAAGTGGAACAAAGACAAGTGAGAGGTTGTTCAACATGATCATCTCAGAGAACTGCAGCGCAGGTTTGTACCACGAGTACAGCAGCTATGGTTGAGCTCAGTAGTACGCTACAAGTGACCACACATTTCCTTTCTGAACATGCCAGGAAAACTGGTGCTGCAAGGCACGTCAGTGGAAACTTGCATGGTCCAACAGGCTGTGCAGCGAGGCTCTTCCCCATGGCACCGAAGACAAAAAGCAAAACACGGCTCTTAAGCTAAAAAGAATCTCTTTTTCCATCATTTTTGCAGTAATAATGAATAGCTGTCTCGAGGGCAGGTATCTTACAAAGATCCATTATTCTGCAGTAAATACCTCTTGAAGTTGTGTGTCCTTCTTTTTTGCTGACATATTCAGAAGTTTTTCCAAAGAGCAGTAGTACTTCTCAGTTTCTTTCTCATACTTCTTTCTTGCAGCCTATAGGAGATTTAGGAGAAGTTGCATATAAGGAGAACAACAACTTGATTATATTTAGTGACTCAGGAATTGAAGGCATATATACATTATAATGCATATTTTCTTATTTGTGTTGTTACGTCGTATTAGCAAGAGGAAATTAACTATCATACATTACCCTCACTGTACCAAGCTGCTCTTTCCTGAATGCCTCGAGGGGTTTCATTAAGGTTTCTGTGATGTTTCTCATCTAGACAGACACGGATATCACAATAGTGTATTCTATTATTGCACAATGCAAACACAAAGCCAATTAGTATTTCATTTCATATGACACAACAGCATTTTCCAGTTTGTTGTTTCCAGTACAGAGCAGCAGCTTTATGCACTTCCTATGCCACTAGGGGTGCTGCCTGATTAATGCCCGACTGGTGTTTACTGTATAGAGGAAACTACATACTATACCTGAAATTTTCTAAATAATCTTTTCCAATAATGTATTTTCTTCATTCCTTAGTGTTTCTGCTGTGCTGATTGCAGGGCATGCCTGTGCCTGCATGCCTATCCCTTTTTTTTTCTTTACTTTGTGCTGTGATGTCATCCCACTGTGCTCAGCAGTGTTACCATTAAGGTCTGAGCCTCATGCTAAAACAGTCATCTTCTGATGATGGGCCCACTCCCTAACCTCAAACTCTACACACAGACATTACATGAGAATGACTGTTTATAGAATGGTGCAAACACAGTAAACTATGCATCTTTGTCCAAAGACAGGGAGGGATTTCGATATATTTATTTTGAAATTATTTTCCCAGACAACCACTACCTATTGTTTACATAGGTTTTAACATAGGTTTTCTTTTTAAGTCTTCAAACGAGAAGCTTTGACTCATGTTATTACATAACATCTATCACAAAGAACTTCTCTCTGTTTCTCTCATACACACACACACAAAAAGGACAAGATGGTCTGCCTTTTAGAATATTGCACATATACATACTGTGACACTTTAATTAATCATGATAACATTTCCGCCACCTGCAGTCTTAATTAAAATTAGGCATCTTTTAAGAATGCCATAACTTAGTATATTTGTAATTTATAATTTGAGTTATTAAATGATGCTGCCTTATGCAGTAATTTATGGTTACTGAATGACGGGCTGAACTATTGTGGACCTTGTTGCCACTAGTAAGTCCTGCGATCTGGCTTGGTATCCACTGTTGCTGTAATGTGTATATGCACTCCTGTCCCCTCTGTAGTCACTCTCCTCTCCTCACCTCACCTCACCTCACAGGTGCTGCGACGGTGTCCTCTAGACATGCACAAGACTACGAATACTCATGTACCCACTAGAAAACTGGTTTTCTCTGCTTCCTGGATGTTGTGGCTGTACTGTACATTTGGGGAATTTTCATTATGACTGAATGTCTGGATCAGTCCCTAGCGGATGACAGACTCAGACATTAATAGATGAGAGTTCCAAATAGGGCAGCAGTAGGTGTAGGCTGGTTGGAAATACAGAGCACAGTCTTGCACACAGTTAAACAATTTAAGTGCAATGCACCACATAGACACAGACGGTGACACACACACATGCACACAAACACACAGGTATTTTTCCTGGCTTTCAAGCAGGTTCTGACTGGTTGTTCTTACCATAAGCTCTCTTTGGTCTTCTAGGTTTTTGAGGAATGCAGAGAACTCTTGCAAAGACTCATCTGGAAAAAATAAAAAAATAATAAAAATAATAACAACAACAAAAGACAAACATGTAATAAATGCATTTTCTGCCTTACTCTCTTACACACACACACATAGTCTAATTATTAGTTGTTCCCACCACAGGTTGACACCAAAAGCTGCTCTTAATTTGCTGGTAGTGAAAGAACAGTAAACAAACATTTACCATGCGTGTCTGCATGGGGGTAACAAAACTAGTGGTTAGTTTCCATCACGTGAAGGGGCAAAGCCACACTTACCAATGCATCTCTCATCATCTGTCTTTGCATCTCCAATGTATTCAAACTGAAACTCTCCCAGGCACTGGGCAAACTTTCGCTGTGCCATCCCAAGCTCTAAAAGGAAATGTCATTATAAAAGCCATTTAAAATCAGTACATTTAAACAGTGGGGCAATATGAATGGTAATTATATATTTCAATGTTGCCAAGATCTACCAAAATTTACCTTTAAATATTACACAGGTTACCATTGCTTGCAATCTATACAACAAACACTGACCAACACAAATAATAGCAGTATCATGAAAAATAGATTTGATGCATCAGACACAGTAAACTTTGCAAACATCCTGTCTATAGTTAGCTACAATCCCCAACATCCTGTTTCACAATCTGCGGTCTGCAGGTACCGCATCTCACCATACGTTCAGCTGCAGTATCTAACTACATCTAATCTGATGCAATGCTGTCCTTAAATAAAACAAGTATTACATTACTAAAAGTCTGTTCTCTCATTGGCCTATATGGTTCCTACCACAAATTCCTCAACACAGCATGTTCAATTTCTCACTATAACCGACAGCAACGGTGACTAGGAAAAAAACACTAAGCCATTTATTACACAGATATACAAAATCAATCAATCAATTAACCAATCAATTATTTATCTAATTTAAATGGCCTAAACCAACAGTGGTTAAGTCTACGTACTAGCCTATCTTTCGGCCAGTTAAACCTCACATCAGTGATAAAACCCACAAACCCCTCTTTACGTGTGAACCCTGCGATAGCCCACATACACTAAATGCTTCTGGATCTGGATTAAAATAATTTCAGATCTTGAAAGGCTGTCCACCCCCCCACTACTCCGTAGTAAGCAAACCAAATCCATTTCCAAAACAGTGAAGAGATTCCCTGAGGTAGGATCTCTGACCCCTAACAGTCCCCTAGGGAAGCATGACAGAAGAAGACGGGTATTTTAAGACTGCAGCTATGAGCAGTATACCGAGGAGCAGCGTGCTTGGCTTTGGCAGATACTGTAGCTGAACCCATAAGCAGAGCTACACCAATGAATAGAGTTCTAATATCAACATCCGTAACGCCAACACAGTCAGGCCACAAACAGCTACTGATTATTTTAAATCGCTATGTAAATAAATAACTTGTGAGAATAATGGCTAGATCGATTTATACAAAGTGCTCACCATACCCAATAAAAAAAAAAAAAAACTAAACTTGGTTCTCTGCGTAATGTTTCAGTTGACAATATGTTTGTTTGTTGTTGTGGACTTTGTACGTTACAGTTTGTTCCTGCAAATTGTTGTGAGACGCTGGGAGGTCCATAGTAACTAACAGCATTCTAATATGCCAAATATGAAAAATCACCAAATTAAGATCAACAACTTTATTCTATTAATACACATAATAACATGTTAACTCTACTTATGCTATCATAATAAGAATAGAGACTGTCAAATTAAAAAACTGCTATGTTATTAATGATATTGTATTCTTTTTCAGACGCGTTCTTTTATTATACAATTTTTGGTGATCATTTTCAATAACAATACACTGTGTAAAGATGGAAAAAACATGATAAGTGGTGAAGGAGAGCAGTGATATGTAACAAAGGTCTTTAAACCAACTTAAAGTCGGGGTGATGCAGTAACACTGTGCTCTGTCTAGTACACATGGTAACGTGTGCATGTCCACACCAAACTGGTTAAATTATTGCTGACTCAAGTGTGGGTAAAGACAGCTGAATCCATATTTCCAAATATTCTCTTGAGGAAAAATCCTGATAGCTAATACTTTTTGGAATTACCTACATATTTAAAATGTAAAATGTATTTATTTGAGCAATACTGATATTGATATATGTATTAGTACTTATGGGCTACTTTCACACAGTGTTTGGAGAACTTTGGCCCAAAGCCCAAACATGTGAGAGGTGTTGGACAGTGTCCGTTTGAGCCTGGCACAAAGGGCACAGCTTCTAACTTACTAATTTCTTTAACACGACGTGAAATTCCTTGCTGGTTGCTCTTCCACTAAATCTAAAGTCTATAGAACGTCAAAGTACACAAGGAGATATGGTTCAAACTAAACACCTGTGCTCAACTCCTCTGGTTAATTTGTCCGTGTCGTCAAACTACAGGAAGCTAAGGGATTTACACCATACAATGGGCTTGTGTATTATGGTTTTTACAGCTGCTTCTTCATAGAGTAGATCCTTATATAGCAGTTTGAGGAAACATTCTTTTTTCTTGTGGGTAATGTATCTTTGAGTTCTTGAGAAATTAAAATTTAAACAGCAAAAGAAAAAACATAAATGATGTTATTAGTAGTATTATTACTATTCTAACAGAATGTATCCTTGGGCAAGACACTGAACCCCACGTTGCTCCCAGTGGGTCAGATGATCGGCCATCGCCATCGGTGTGTGTGAGTGTGTGTGAATGAGAAGCTACTTTGTAAAAAGCTTTTGATAAAAGCGCTATATAAGGGGGTCATTTACATATATATTCGCAATGTAAATAAAAACTAATCCATGCACAAGCACAATATCAAAAGGACTCTAAGACAGAAACAAAAGGAGCAGAATGTGTCAAATCACACTATTATTCAAAGACACTTTAGTGAGGTCCAAAGAACTGGGACAGAGAGAGATGAATTTGTTTGACAGCGTAAACTAAAACCTCTTAAAAATATAACACTTACTTTAATTTCTAAAACCTGATAGTAGTAACAAGTGTTCCTGTTGCATATTTGATATGATTTCAATTTGGAAGCAAAGTACTTAAACCTTTTTCCACTGTGAGCCAGAACTGAACTAAAGCTTATGCATCAGCCGGTATTTGTAGTTTCTAATAGCAATGTATTAAGTTTTGAAATTAGCGTTTTTTTATCAACTGAAAAAGAATCATGCATTATAACACGTATATTCTCAACCACTACTATCCTAATAGGTTATCAGGTTAATGTGGAGCTTTTGGTCAGCCTCAGGACTCAAATGATAATAAAAAATACATCAATGTAGAACGGAAACTTTGCCCCTTCCCCCAAAGTAAAAATGTGTTTTGACAACGTTACACAGACCTTTGAGGTCAGGGTAGTATTAAATATCACTGTATTGTAAAAGCACCTACAGAACTGATAAACACCATTTGAACAAACATTAATCTTCCTTTCAGGGCTGTGTGTTCCTGATTTATTAATTCCTTCCACAACTTAGACTTTAATTTAGTTGAAATGTGTTGAAGCCGTGTAGAACAATAACCTAAAAAGCAAATGTGGATCCTGTGCATTTTAATATACCTTATTAGCATATTAAACATATCCTGTATTTAGACAAGAACAAGGCCTAGGTAACTGTGCACAGTTAGTGTGTGCTCCAAGAACAGTGATGTCAATGAAAAAATTTGCACTCACTAATTAGAGCCATGTGTTAGTGTAGTGCACAAATCAGAGCTATGAGCAAACTGATTCCACAGTCTGTTTGCATGTTTAACTCACTGCAGGGTGGACAGCTCACATTAGAATATATGGGGCTGAGCTTTGTGAACTCCATTACATAAAACGAGAAGAATGAATGTTATCCGCTTGCATGAAGCTCCGACTGATGTCAGGCAACATTCAGAGACAGAAGAAACACAAGACTGCATTTGTGTCCCTGTGCAGTGTCAAGCGACATTTCAACAGCATAGATCAACGGGATACAATCAGCAGAGCAATAAACAGATGTGCCAGATGAGAAGCCTGTATAAAAGATTGAAATGATAGCTGCTGTATTAGAGGAAAGAACTAGCACAAGATAGAAATACCACACACATTAGGGCACACGAGAGTCCAAGGCAAGGCTTCTCCCGCTTTTTGCCTTTTAAAGCAAGGCATTTCAAAGTAAACCTGGGAACTGTCAAACTTGGCTAGTTTCTCTGCAGAAAGCCAGAGACCCCGGCCTAGTGAATTCAGAGTATGAGTCACACAGTCCCCACCCTACAACTATCTGATAAAACAACCCGAGTTTTCTGTAACAGACAAAGGGTGTTAAAAAAAAAAAAAGCTATGTAACAAAAATATCACAATAGGGCCAAATAGAAAAGCTGCTGTACATTATACATTACTCTATATGTGTATACTCCAGTAAGAAGAAACTGTCCGAGTTGCCTTAGGACTATGCCCCAAATGTTTACACTTGGAGATTATTTTGTTAATTTAAAGAAATAATCTACAATTTTTTTTATTATAACATCACAGATGTAAAAGTTTGGTATTTTAATTGGTAAAACTATTTAAAGCAATGTCATCCACTGAATTCCTGTCAATCGACAAATAGTTATAATAGTGTGAATACCAGTTTTGTGTAGTGTCTTGTTTAGTCTCGGCGGTTTGAGAGAAAAAAACACCACCATGAGAAATGACTTTACTTTACATACACTTCTCTTAATGGCTGGACACAGACATATTTTTTGTGTCTTCCTTAGTATCAAACAGCTAGTAATCAAAAATGTAACTATGCACACAAAGCAATTTCCATCTAGGATCAATAAATATAATTAAATCTTGAATAACGACATATATTCGGTTTTTTTTGCAGTAACAAACAATCTAAAAGCCACTGCCCATTCCCAAGTGAGGACTAAGTGTGCTGTCAATCAGTAGTAGTAATATGTTTTTACTGGTGTGAATTTGCATTTTCTATGCGTACAACCCGAGGTTGCTGCTGTGACACGGGGCCTGACATCCAGCTATTTGTCTATTATCTGAACCTTTTATCTAGTTACAGGACTATTGAAGCATTTCCATGTTATATGTTAATATCAGTCTCACAAATCAGTTGATACATCAGTTGGCAAGAGTAAAGCCAAATGAACCTTCTGCTCTGCTAGAGTCTTAAGGTCTAGTTACAGTTATATTCATGTTTTTCAGGATTTTTTAAAAACATTTAGTATTTGCAAGTGACATTGACAGCAACGAGCATAGACTGTTACCTAAAGCTCACTTCGTTAAATAATTTTACCTTCATATTCCTGTGTAGACTTTACAGGGCATGTTGTGCGCACTCCTCCATCCAGCATCTTACCCAAATCTGTGCTTTATCAAAATTGGCATTGATATGACACCAAGAAATTTTAGTGGTATTGCTACACACATGGTAAATTATGATTTCTGGTAAAACTTCTAGGTTTTACTAGAAATCATAATTTACCATTGTAAATTATGACGATTATGATCAGCAGTTGTTTTTCATTAACTATATGTTTTAAAGGGGGGAATCGTACGTTCTTCTAAAACAAACAAGAACTGAAAGGATATGTCAAAGCTCGGCTGTGAAAGAGGTCTACAGTGGATTCACTGGCATCTGTTAGACTGATGTTTGTTGTCATTTCTACAGTCTCATCAAATGTGCCACTAAGGTCAGAATGTGCCTGGTCCAGCCCCTCAACGAGCTGCCAGTGTTTACATGCTGTGCCTTTCCATAGTCCTTCCTGTTCCACTCTCACATCTTTTCCAGTGCGAATCTGTGCTCGACGTTCGACTCCCACCTTTGCCCTCAGCACAGCCTGCACGCCCATCCCTGCTCGCTGTCCACACAGCACACATTACTCTATTCGTGACTTACTGACCCTCAAAGCAAGTCTGTAGGATGAGGCTACGCTGAACAGTATCCTGTCAGTGATGGTGGTGGTGGCTGGAATATTAGAATAGCTTGATATTATTTGGGCACATATTCAAATGGTTACATCTGAAACGTGCTGTGAAAGGCTCTTCGAATAATTCTCTACAATTACTTCCACCAAAAAAGGAGCTCCAGAAGTACTGTCGTGCCATCAAGCTGTAACACACTATCACTGTTATAGGAGCGTTCCTCCCACATGACTTCATGTCTTTTGCTAATGCGATTTTAATGAAAGATTGTGATGTGGCTCTTTGGCAGAATGTGTAATGTGATTACAGAGAGCAGCAGCGAGCCAAAGCACACCATGGCAGGCGACTCTGCCATAACCTGTCTGCCAATGAGAAGGAGATGCTCACATGGCTGCATGTTTAAAGTGGAACTGAAAGTGAAGAAGAAAAAAATTCAAATCATTTTGTTGGATGAGCCAATTGGTCAATTAACCAGAGGAAATCCAGCTGTGGAAGTGACTATGACTGACCCCTGCCCAACTTCGCTTATTAGGTCACTCCAGCAACAAGACATGCAAAAACATTGGGTAACTAAAAAGCTTGCTGACAGGCTTCAGAGTGAACGCTTCCCAGTACAAAACAATACATTTCGATGTGTGCTAGGGACAACTGTGAGGGTAGCTGAGAGGGTACGGACAGGACACAGTTCCTGTGAAGGAAACCCTCTGAAACAGAAGCACATCTGCGTTTTGCTCCTCTAGTGGGCACTTCCATGTCACGGCTTTCTGCTCTCTCCCCCCTTTAAAGTTTCCTCTCAGAACCAAGGACTTTCCGTAGTGGGACATCCTCCCAGCCATTGGAAAGGGAGTTACAGAACGGCTGAGAATGGACCAGGATTTGGGGATCAACAACTGTCCGCTGGGTTGTCCAACAACCACGACTTTCTGAGCTCAAACTTAACAGAAAGCAGTACAACTCCAACCCACAGCTATTAATAAAAACTTGCAAACAAACCTTAACCAGTCAGTGCTAACACCATAAGGATAAATAAACTATTTTTACAACGCCTCTGAGTGTCAGATGTTAGAGAAAATTACATAGCTTAGCCTTCCCAAATCAACCTCTCATCAAAAACAACTGTCTGAGCTCAGTTCTACTATTCCATCTACTTCAAAGCTGCCAACCTCAAACAAGACAGATTTGAAAGAAAAATGACAGGATCATTTCTATCCAGGGTCACACATTCTCATTAAATGAGATTATTAGAGTAACATCCAAGTACTAAGAGCCAGACTGGAGCTGAGCACAACCCTGGCAGTTCAAAATCACAACCCCGTTATGGTGCTGCACAACTGATCTAAATCACAATTGTGTTTTAAGTCAGTGTGATTATGAGGATGGTATTTTAATTAAACAAATAGCGTGTAGTGACAATATACTGTATTTTCTGCATTCAGCCCTAATAGGGAGATATTCAGGTAGTCTACAGGCAGGAGAAGGTTAAACGTGTCTAATCACATGACTGTTCGTTTAGCAAAGCTGTTTTGCCAAATGAGGAACATTTAAGTATTTATGCATATTGAAAAGGTTTTTGGTCATTATAAGTTTTCCTGCTTTCCACCCTGTCTGTGAGTGTTTCCAAACGAACTGCAATTACACTGTAAAAATGGTGGCCTTTGTTTACAGACCTGGTTCCATGAGGAAAAAAAAATCTTGTATACAGTTATAGCATTGCAACACCTTTAGATCACACCTCATAAAAAGATAGGGCACATATGCATAACTAAAGCTATAACTAACAAGAATTTTTATTATCCACGGATACGCTTTTTTTTTGTTTTGACAATAAAATGTTATAAATAGTTTTTAATCATATCTTCAAGCTCCTGTGGTGCGAGAATTGTCTTCTTCCTGATTTTTTCAAACAACAAAACCCTAATGAGACTAAGAAACATTCACATTTGCAAGACTAAAACCAGCAAGTTATGGGCATTTATAAATTATTTAAATAATGCAGATTAACTTTCTGTTCAGCTCTGTCTGTAACATGATAATTCAAAGACATACAATTGACACCTACTCAGACCTGCTGGGACAAAAAAATTTCTCGCCCTTAATTAAATATCAAAAGAGAAAACTCCCTATGTAAACATTCGTGTATTGTCTTTATGACAGGGCTAACATCTCGATAAGAGCCAGGGCACGGAAAATATTCGTTTAATTTAATGCTGCGGCAGTTTGATAATGTTTGAGTTGCTCTACTACACCTATTAGTGAGAAGAGTAAACACCACATGATTACAGGGATCATATCCAAAACAATGATAGAAGAGACCGAAAATATGAAAAATACAGCAAAGGCTGAGCAAATGGAGCAGTGAAATTCATTATGGTCAGTACATAAGAACATGACAAGCAGTTCCTTCCTCAAAATTCAACTGACTTTGCACCGGTCCCAGTGGGAACTTATGACCAGGGTTCCCTTTTCCTAGCCATGTTTTCCACGCAAGACATTTGATATGCAAAACTATGTTGGAGTCCCTTTGAATTAACAGCAAAAAAAAGTGACAGATAGTTTAGTCACAGTCACAGGATGACAGGCATACAAGAGATGATATGTGCCCCTGAAACAGGATGCCGTGCATCAGTTTACACCAACGTAGCAGAGCACCAATGTAAACTCATCTGTGACCGGCTGTTAATACCAGAGTTCATCATATTGCTTTGTGGGGGATCTCCTGGTAGCTACCATGTGGCTGCGAAAACGGAACAGGAGAAAGGCGACAATAAGTGACAGGTAATTAATAACACTGGGACTGCACAAACAATTATTTTTTTAGCAGTTAATCTTTAAGTTGTTTAATCTTTGCAAAAATGTCTACTGTTAATTTGCAGGGATGAAAATGGCATCCTCGGACATCACGTTTCCTTTGTTCAAATGTGCAAAAATAATGCACTTCCCAAATACTAAGCAAAGATTATGCATCAATGAATTGTTTAGGCCTGTCAAAGCTGTTGCAGATTCTTTTTTCTGTGATTGTTGTCTAATCATTTGCACTCTAAATAAAACACAACTTATGAGCACGAACACAGGGTCATAGTGCTCCATTAGTCTTTAACTAGGAGTTCGAAATGGAAAGAGTTGTTTAAGCAAAAATGGACACGTTGACACAACAGCCCTCCAGCAGCAGTTGTACACATGAGTAGTTTTAGAGTTTATCAAGGATGTTTGCTGAAGACGAGGCAGCAAATCATCTGCAGTGTAATGATGATCAAGATAACGAGTGAGGTCATTGAAAACTGGTAAGACATCGTTAAGGTGACAGGTCCCAACGACCACAAGTATGAAAATAACTGCACTGTACAACAGTGCTGTGCAGGCTGACAGCGTCAAGCAGAAACCTAACAGCAGCACTGAGCCATGAATGGTTCCACTCACGTCAGCAAAGAGCAACCCTGAATCTGCAGAAAGGGCTGACCGAAGAGGATAAAATATACATCTGCTTTGCAAAAATTCAGGCACAGGTTTGGTGCCGTGTTATGGTAAAAGTAAAACACGAGGCACTTAAAAATTCCTGCTGCATCATTTGAATGCCAGCGTATAGCTGAATATTGCAGGTGAATTTACTGTATTATGAGCTTTTGATAATTTGTCAAGGTTAAACTATTCACTAAATTATGATGCACTGGCTGTTTTTAAAAGTTTAGAAATGCTGAAACCAACAATGTAAACAAAACTAAAAACTTAAGAACAGATCAGACTAAACTCTTACAAAATGAGTAAAGCAAAAAACTTCAAGCTCAGAATCATTCAACTCTGCTCCACCCAGCCTTTCTACAGAGAAACTGATTGCTGATAATATTAGCTGCAACATGCTGAACAATTTCCTAGCTCTAAAAATGTCTCTTACTGTTCCTCAAACAATACATTTAACATGAATAAAGATTGTTGAGAAATTCTGATGACACATTGCTAAACTTCTGTCTTCTTAGAAATAAAAGGACTGAGCAGTTATATAGAAACTAATATGAAAGTAGACATGATGTGGGACAGTTTGGTGAACTTCAGCATTTGTAGACCTGTTCCAGGGGTCTGAAACGTGCCTGCTAACACCACAGCACAAATCAATCCGCAATAGCGATGTCTTCAGATTTCAGTTTTTTAAAACACGTATTTGACCATAAGTCCATGCAGATTTTGATCAGAACCAGTCTTAAACTCGATCTGCAGGGTGGAAGCCCTTTTGACGGCCGTGTGTTGAAGTCCTGCTGGGCACCTTCCAAACAAGCCCCGCCCACATGACTAGAGTTCAAACCGATTACAATCTGGTCTTTCTGACCCAGTTGAGGTGTGTGACGGACAGTGAGCAAACATTGCACAGGGTGATTTCACACAGAATCTCAAAGTGCACAGACATTTTCTCAGCTTTTGACCGAAGCACAACGACGAGGACTGTCCCTCCCGTGTCCTGTCCTGTCCTGTCCTGTGCAGCCTTTGAACAGGCTCCTTTCCCTTTCCCTACATCTAGCGTGGAGAGGACAGTCCCTGACGTTACAGCAGCTGACACATCAAGACTCCATTCCACGGGACATTCTTTTTTTTTTCTTATGAAAATCAACTTACGCTTGGTTGCATTGATGAGGTTCTTCCCGTCCTTGTACAGTTCTTTAATGAACCGGTTCGTTTTGTCCAGCTCGGCTTCGTGCGCCTTTATTTTGTCCCTGAAGCTGGGGCTGTCCAGATAGCATTCACTGAATTCCAGCGGGTGTAGTCCCATTTTTATGACAGATTGTCGCCTTCTTTTCTCAAACACGGGGAAACTACGCGAAAAGCTGCTCACTCGGAAACTAAAAAATTAAAAAAAATGAAAAGTCCTCACAATCAAATCGCTGCTGTGTTCGCTGAAGTTTCCACTCTCGCGGAGAACACATAGCTAGGCGAAGTAGCGGCTGCTAGCGGCTGTTAGCATGGTAACTTATTCTGACGTGGGTGTTGTTCCACGGTTAAATAACGGCAACGCTCCGCTAACGGGTGAAACGGCTAAACCGGGACAACGCCACGCTGTCAGGTGGGCTGCTCATCGGAGGACGGCTCAGTGGAGCGGCCGGATAGTCATGGTGGCTGTTGTCCAGCTTTTCCTTCCTCCTCCTAACAAAGTGACAGATTGAGAAACTCTGCTGACATCTGTGCGTGCGGCGAAACTTCGACGGAGAGTGTCGCGCTTGTGCGAGATGGTTCCGTCACGTCTACTTCCGCCGTCGTCGCGTTGCTCGCCGACTGACTCAAAATAAAAAAAAAAGACAGTTACGATTACACTTTTTTTATATATATATTCAACTATCGTCAAGTAATTCACCAAATGAACAGGTGGCAGTGAGTGTTGTTACCGATCCTGCTGAATTCATACTGTGGCAAAATCTGCTTTGGGAATATCCTGGGTACTTTCCACAGTGATGGGAAACAGTAGGTGGCTGTACTGCAATGATACACAAACTTTAAGAAACTTCCCACCTACTTTATTATTATTATGAATTTGACAGTTTCAGTTAGTGATTACTTTAAATGCATACATAGAGAAATAAAGAATGTTTTAGATATGTCTTTTGTTTGTTTGTTATATGTTGATACATCAAAACTATGAAGCAATTTTATAATAACATAACACTAATAGTGGCTATTCTGCGTTATTGGTACGTTTACTATTGATACTAGTACTTATTTATTTAATACCCCATCACAAGTTGATACCTAAGATTCAAAATATTACTCAAGTAAAACATGGAAGCTAAAAGCTAGAAACGTTGGTTGAGAAAGGCTGTAGTCACTGTAATTTAACATGACGCAGACACTGAATAGAGGATAAAATATTCCAAAAAAGAATCACTATCAGGGATCTACTATGAAGACCATACTTTATAAACCAAAACGGTTGTATAAACTGAATATAACAAGAAATGTTCGAAACAAAAGGATGTAATGGTCAAAGTGAGAGGAATTGTGATGCTCAAAGCTAAGGGCCTGGAGCCTGCTGAGCTCAGGCCAACAGTAATGTGCAGCATCGAACCAAGGGTTAATCCAGCAGCTGAAACCGAAAAATACTGCGAAAAAAATCACAGCATTGCAACAACTCTGTGGTTGATTGTTTTCTACCTATCACAGCACTATAATTATCGCTCCAATACTTATCATGTTAAAAGCAGATCAATTAAAATCATTACTGTATGGCAAACAAATGTCATTGGTATTTTCTACGTGACCTACTTCCACAAGTGACCAGCCACAGTCTCCATCATGAGTAGCTCACACGCCATCAAACGCTGACTTTGAGTCACTCAGGACTGAAGTATGAGCATGGAAACCAAACTGCTTCTAGTGCTCACAGGTATGACCACGAATCAGTGCTGCTGGGATCTATCAGTTCAAATGACAAACAAGGTCAAACATCGAGAAGTTCAGCAGCTCCTGCTTACAGCACATGTCCCATTAAATCCAGATTGGATTCCCCAAACAGGGGAATTTTGTTTCATCTAATACCCTTTCTTCCCCCATGCTTCCTGTCTTTCTCTTCATTATCAACTATGATTACAATAGGCCCTAAAATAACTTTTAGGCAATAAATGGTGATAAACGGTTACACAAGGTGATAGTCACCTTGTGTGACCTCACATAGGTCTGATCCTCACATAGGTGCCTCACATAGGTCTGATTTGGTCACGTGCTGCAGCAAGTCTTCTGCCTACAAGGAAAGTCTGCACCTAAATGAATCGATGTCAGCAAAAAGTGGCCTAAAATAGACATTTCAGCCCCTATGTCTGTATGCCATTATACGAATATTAATTGTCATACATATATTTTTAAATAAATATTAGATCCATTATTATCCACAGTTGAGTTGTGTTTTTTATTCTTCTAAACCTAGGGACAAGAGATGTGGGGAGTCATCAGTGCGAAACTTTATCATTACGATTACACTTTTTTTATATATATATTCAACTATCGTCAAGTAATTCACCAAATGAACAGGTGGCAGTGAGTGTTGTTACCTATCCTGCTGAATTCATAATCTGGCAAAATCTGCTTTGGGAATATCCTGGGTACTTTCCACAGTGATGGGAAACAGTAGCTGGCTGTACTGCAATGATACACAAACTTTAAGAAACTTCCCACCTACATTATTATTATGTATTTGACAGTTTCAGTTAGTGATTACTTTAAATGCATACATAGAGAAATAAAGAAATTTTTAGATATGTCTTTTGTTTGTTTGTTATATGTTTATACATCAAAACTATGAAGCAATTTTATAATAACATAACACTAATAGTGGCTATTCTGCGTTATTGGTACTTTTACTATTGATACTAGTACTTATTTATTTAATACCCCATCACAAGTTGATACCTAAGATTCAAAATATTACTCAAGTAAAACATGGAAGCTAAAAACTAGAAACGTTGGTTGAGAAAGGCTGTAGTCACTGTAATTTAACATGATGCAGACACTGAATAGAGGATAAAATATTCCAAAAAAGAATCAATATCAGGGATCTACTATGAAGACCATACTTTATAAAGCAAAACGTGCATGAGGTTGTATAAACTGAGTATAACAAGAAATGTTCGAAACAAAAGGATGTAATGGTCAAAGTGAGAGGAATTGTGATGCTCAAAGCTAAGGGCCTGGAGCCTGCTGAGCTCAGGCCAACAGTAATGTGCAGCATCGAACCAAGGGATAATCCAGTAGCTGAAACCGAAAAATACTGCGAAAAAAATTACAGCATTGCAACAACTCTGTGGTTGATTGTTTTCTACCTATCACAGCACTATAATTATCACTCCAATACTTATCATGTTAAAAGCAGATCAATTAAAATCATTACTGTATGGCAAACAAATGTCACTGGTATTTTCTACGTGACCTACTTCCACAAGTGACCAGCCACAGTCTCCATCATGAGTAGCTCACACGCCATCAAACGCTGACTTTGAGTCACTCAGGACTGAAGTATGAGCATGGAAACCAAACTGCTTCTAGTGCTCACAGGTATGACCACGAATCAGTGCTGCTGGGATCTATCAGTTCAAATGACAAACAAGGTCAAACATCGAGAAGTTCAGCAGCTCCTGCTTACAGCACATGTCCCATTAAATCCAGATTGGATTCCCCAAACAGGGGAATTTTGTTTCATTTAATACCCTTTCTTCCCCCCATGCTTCCTGTCTTTCTCTTCATTATCAATTATGATTACAATAGGCCCTAAAATAACTTTTCGGCAATAAATGGTGATAAACGGTTACACAAGGTGATAGTCACCTTGTGTGACCTCACATAGGTCTGATCCTCACATAGGTGCCTCACATAGGTCTGATTTGGTCATGTGCTGCTGCAAGTCTTCAGCCTACAAGGAAAGTCTGCACCTAAATGAATCGATGTCAGCAAAAAGTGGCCTAAAATAGACATTTCAGCCCCTATGTCTGTATGCCATTATACGAATATTAATTTTCATACATATATTTTTAAATAAATATTAGATCCATTATTATCCACAGTTGAGTGTGTTTTTTATTCTTCTAAACCTAGGGACAAGAGATGTGGGGAGTCATCAGTGCGAAACTTTATCATTTCTTCTTGATTTGTGTACTTTTAATGCGCCTTCGAAAAATGCTGAAAGCTTAAACCTTGTGATCGAGTGAGCGATTTATCTTGATATTTTATCATCTTTGGTTTAGCCTTAAAATTCTGGGATTTGCTTCATCAGAGGCGAATTTAAGGCAGTAACATTTATTTTAAAGCAATGCATAATAATATAGCCCGCAGATTTTTTTCGCAGCTTTTTTCGTGCGATGAATATGTGCTGCTTTTAACGCCAAATCCAAATATTCCTTCTCACATTAGCGCCCGTGGAACCTTGTTTCGTTGCGTGTTTCTTACCGAGTGGCTTATTGCACGGAAACATTTAACGGTAAACCTTTGCTAGCGTAAATATGTGCAGAAATGTGATTCCCACTTGCCAGGTAGCAGATATAGCATAAAGCGAACATAAACAGTCAGGTCCAATGTGGATGTGACGGCCAGCACAGTTTTTTAAAGTTGTTTTAGCTCTCGTCATCCTGCTGCTTGATGTCTGTTCATTACGATGCTAACTACTGTGTTAAAACTGACGTTCACGCGCTTGCTAAATTAGCAACACGCCGAAATTAGCCAGCGACGAACTTGTCCGTCCACCTGAAGCTCCCAACACAGCGACACAGAGCAACACACGGTAAGTCCACGGACAGTCGGCGGTGTTTTGTTCAAAGTATGTTTGTTAACAATTGTCTCACATTTCTGTTTTGATTACGGTGTAAATTTTCAGAGTTGGGGCATGTATGGAAGCCCATTAGTGTCTCGAAATGCCTGCACAGTTTAAAGTGATGTCTTCAAATATCTATTTTCTTCCACCAACAGTAAAAGTCCTACAATTATCCAGGTTAACGTTAGTTTTATCTCATCAAAATCAGTATTTTCTCCAAGTAGTTGCTCATTATTTTTGCACCTCCGGTTTATACTGTCTTATTACAAGTGACCTTAGGTTATATATTATTAACATGATTATTTAAATATTTACTGGATTCCCTAATGTGTGCCTTGTTTTGTATGCAAGGAATGCCCAACGCAAGTGTGAGGCCGAAGCATGGCAGGAGGAACCGGAGGCGACGCAGAGAG
This sequence comes from Channa striata, assembly GCA_033026295.1. Lineage (NCBI taxonomy): Eukaryota > Metazoa > Chordata > Actinopteri > Anabantiformes > Channidae > Channa > Channa striata. The sequence continues at coordinate 9,425,294 of CM065188.1, read as the reverse complement.
GACCCTGCCAGGAATGAGCTGGTCTGCAGTTCCCTGGAAAGTGCTCAGCAATGCTTGTTCAACCAAGATTACGGAACTGCGTTCGTGCACTACCTTCTGGTCCTCAACCTTGCACCGGAGTTTAAGGACTTTGCGAGGGTAATGACTGTTTACACTGCTCTTAAACCAGACTGCGTACATTCTCTGCCAGATACTGTGCGCACGTAACACAAAACCACAATCACACAGTTAGAAGCCTCTGTGCACTCATTCACCACTCCCTATCTAACAAACAGTCGGGAGTTCAATCAGTAGTTCAATCAGTAAATTTACGTTATTTAACACAGCGCTCCATATAGGAGATGAGTTTGCACACGCAAATAAAATTCTGCTCAGTAAATTTCACATTTCAAACACAGCCTAGAATCTTAATATTTTTACGTTTGAAATTTGGTTTTGTGACATTTCCCTTACAGGAGTCCTTCAGGTTCACTCTTTTCAAATGGGCAGAAGAGCTAGACTCTGTGGGCCGCATTCAGGACCTCTTTAACTGCTATGAACAAGCTCTGGAACTTTTCCCTGCCGACGAGGTCATTCTAAACAGCATGGGCGAACACCTGTTCAGGTACTCTGCCTCTGAATGTTTAGAGCTGCGCTTTTCCAGCATCATTTTAGGGAATAGTGTAGTTTTGCACTGCTTTTAATAATTGTCTTCTTATAATGTTTTAGACCATGTTGTAACTCTGCTTTCATCATCCAGGATGGGATTCAGAGATGAGGCTGCAGGTCATTTCCACAAAGCTTTGAAGCTGAGACCAGACTACCCAGAAGCCAGGGAGAACTTCTATCGTGTGGCCAACTGGCTAGTGGAGCGCTGGCATTTTCTAATGCTTAATGACCACGGGAGGAACCAGAAGTACCAACAAGCTATTCAGAAGGCTGTTCACAGTGGCTGCAACACTGTACTTGATATAGGTACTGGCACTGGGATCCTTGGGTGAGATATTTTCCATGAGAATTTGGTAACAGTTTTATTTTGTTCTGGTTTGTACTGTAATTTTAAGTTAGAACTTGGTCCTCCATTGGTAGCATAGTTAGGAAGTCTACCACTAATAGGACAGGACCTACGTTTTAAAATTTGTGTAACATATGTAGCATTTTTCTGATTTCCTGATTCTGTCTGTTCAGTATGTGTGCTAAGAAGGCTGGGGCAGCCGAGGTGTATGCCTGCGAGCTATCAAAGACCATGTATGAACTAGCCTGTGAGGTGGTGGCTGCGAATGGAATGGATGGCGGCATTAAGATCCTCCATATGAAATCTCTGGAGATGGAAGTACCAAAAGACATCCCACAAAGGTACAATTTACACTTTAACCCTTTCCCGTTTATTCTGCAAATACAATACATCCATCGATATTTATAAATGTTTCCAAATTCTTCTTTGTTAGGGTTTCATTGGTGGTGACAGAGACTGTAGATGCAGGATTGTTTGGAGAGGGCATAATAGAGAGTCTCATACATGCCTGGCACCACCTCCTACTGCCGCCACAGGTAACTTCAAATATTAAACACAACCTCCGAGCAGGAAACAGAACATTGTGCTCCTGTAACCACAGTGCAATATTAACATTGTTTCTTTGGCATCAGAAATCTATTGTTTGCCACTGAATAGGTTCCCATGGCCATGAAAAAGAGTAACTGTGAAAAGTTTATAATTTTGTTTAAAATTAAATGAATATTGAGGAACCAGAGGCCAATAAAAGACATGTCAGCTTCACAGAAAACTAAAGTTGGATTTAATTCAGTGTGTTTGTTTTTAAATTTCTGGCATAGTGTCACATTTCACTACAATTAATAGATTTAGTAACTTTGACATAGTGTCGCCACCAGCTATTGTTTAAATGTACCTGGTCACATTTAATGTTTTATTAGTGTGAAGTATCATTAAAAGTACATCTCCTGTCCTAAAGACAGGGGAAAATGATCTCAGGGACCCTGCTGCAACAGGACGGGTTATCCCTGCTGGAGCCACTGTATTTGGAATGGCTGTGGAATGCCTCGAGATCCGCCGGCATCACAGGTAGGCCTGAGAGAATTTCCCTTAGACGTGTGTGTGTGCTAGATACAAAAATGTTTAACTGCACTCAACTACATTTTATTTTTAGGTTCTTAAATTCTTTACTGGTGTGCTTAACTTTCTCCGAAGCATTAAATGCAAGGTGTCTGGACCTGCCGTATTGTTAGATCAGAGTTTTTGTTTTTGCTTTTTTCTGTACAGGTTTTGTGTGTCAGAAGTTGGCAATCTGTCCATGGCGGCAGCTGGAGGACTTCGTAGCCCAGTGAGCTGTAGCTCTGAGCCAGATGAATCCATGGAACCATACACTACAGAGAGACTCAGCAGACTGCCAGGGGGATACAAACCTCTTACTGAGCCCTTCACAGCCCTCAATATAGATTTCAATAACGTGAAGGTGAGGGGAAACCTCTCTGAAAGCAGACACTAAGAAACTCTGCCTGGGCTACATTCCACAGTCTCAAATGTAACACTTGTGTGATTTGCGTGCAATGTATCATCTATATCGCATTTAAAGACACTGTTTCATTATTCTTTTTAATTTAAATTGTTTTAACCTCATGCATCTTTTGCACCTTCTTTGTTTCCGACAGAGTCCTGTGAGAAAACTTAAAATTCAGTTTGTTGCCTAAACTCAACAGAATATTTTAACTGTGAAGGAAAATTATTTATTTACCTGACCATATGTCTGTTGGACCTATGAAACACATCCATTGCCTCACAGGTTTGACTTCTGCACATATGGGTGTACTTATTATTTAACTGTAAGCCTGCAGGGATTGTCTGATTGATTAGCTCCCAGTAAAAACCAGAGTCTGTTTGTCTGCCAGTCCTGAGATACTGATAATTTTTCCAGACGCAAACTGAAACTGTCTAACGTTAGTATCATCAACTTGCATTACCAGAGACATTTTGGATTATACATGCACTGCTTTTTGTAGTTCCCTGCAAATTCTCATTCAAATGGTTGAGATATTTTCTGTCACAATGAAATCCTATTACTTATATTTACAACCCCAAGCTTTAACTGAAACTCCTTATACAGTCATTGGGGAGGCTTGAAATTGTCCTCGTCTGCCAATTAAAATTCCTTTTTTTGGTGTTTTTATAGAGTCTGAAGTAGCTTCTGCATTGCTTTCATAATAAATCTTTTTAGTGAGACATTCAGGGTGAATTAAAAGCACCGGACAGGGTGATGTTAGCTTTGGCCTGCTGTAACAGACAGCAGTGAGCTCTGTGTGACATAAATGTGTGTTAGTGCGCCTATCGACACGATTAATAAAAAAAAAAGATATTTTTTAAGCCAAATGAAAATATGTAATCTCTAAGTATTAGATTAGCTTTACACTCACAGTGTGAACTTAAATAAAATTAGATTGTTATAAAAGACTTCTCAGCTTTGACTCAACAAGCAGGTTTTGGAATGCAAATTTTTTTATTAAATATATTAAATGTTATAATACACATACTCATTTTCACAGTAGTGTGGTGACTCAGCTTTCCCTGTTTTCTTTTGGTAACCTGTAGGAACTGGAGGGTCTGAGCTCCAGGGAGGTCCAGCAGGTCAGGCTGCCTGTCACTCAGGAGGGGGAGTTGGATGCTTTGGCTGTGTGGTTCCAGCTCCACCTGGATGAGGAGAGCAGTCTGTCTACTGGACCGCACGAGGACACCTGCTGGGAGCAAGCCATCTACCCCGTGCACTGCGTCAAGGGTAAGATACCAACAGAGAAGGGCTCATTGATTGCTGCGTACACAATTTGCTGCTACTGGGGACACAGATTGCAGCTCATTTGAAGGTTCACTTTAAACATGTGTCCACTGTGTTTGTTCAGGGCATTTTTTATAAACTATAACTAGATGTTTGAATTCCTCCTAAGCTCTGCATGGTTAGAAATGATGTTTATCTGTTTCTCAGCTTGGATTCTCTTTTTCCATTTGTCCTGCATTTCTATATTATATCAGATGAGGGCAGTGTGTTGTAGGTCACGCTGTTTTTTAAAATGTTGTGACTATACTTGAAGGAAGCATTTAAGCTTTTATTTATTATTACTATTTATAGTAATATACTATTATAAAACGTTATTGTTAATTTCTTACTGTAATAGATGATTGCACATAAATAAAGTCAGAAAAATAAATTTCCTGAATTTTCACAATTAATTGTTGTTAAATAACAAAACCCACTGACCCCAAAGCAAAAAGTTAATTTTAATTTTTAATTTTTTTTATTTTACTTTTTATAAAATTCAGGATTTCTGAACTTTCAGTACCTTTAAAACATTAAAGGTGTGCTCTGCACTTTCTAGTGTGAACCTAATAGCCACTGACATGAGGTGACATGTTCCAGTTGGCATCACCCTGCATTATCTTTCAGACAGGGCTCAACAGCATTTCACAGCACTGCTAATTGACTCGGGCAGCGTCGGGGGAGCTGCCACCTTTCTCGGCGATCTCCTACATCCGTTTCTCAGCCACTGAGACTTGTGTGTCGTGATCACCTGTGACACTATTTAGCGTTCATGAAATTCTTATAGGCAATAAATATGCATTTTTCCCAAACGCCTCTGACAAGCTGCGTGTTGACATGAAGACGTGAACAGATGTTATTCCTGTAGGAATCCTTTCTATGCCTCACCTCCCTTCTCTGTGCCCACCCGCTCCCCTGGATCTCTTTTCTCTGCTGGACTCCCTTTGTTTCCCTTTTTGCTTTCTGTATTCTGCTCGGTCTCCTCCATATTTTTCCCACCATGTAAAAGTCTTATCAGTAATGCTTGTTGGAGATTAAAACCCTAACTCATAATCTTGACGTCATGAATAACAATGTTTTTACTGTAAAGTTATCGCTGTTATCTCTTTTTTTTTATTTCTCATTTTGGGTGTTTTGTACACAGGTGAAGATAAACCATTTAAATGTCTCCATATTCTTTATATATAACCTTAGTAATCGTTTGCACATTTGCCATAGTAATGCTGATTTTTTTTTCTTATACTAAAGTTAATCTTGAACTGATAAACTGAATTACAAATATCTCTGGTTATTCAGTACCAGTTTTCAGTATTATGATACTCACTATTGTGACAATGTTGCTCTATTGTGATTTTATGCCTTACATTGCTGTAGTAAGTAACCAAGTCAGAGGTTTTGGTTGTTTTTTTTAGGCTTTGTCCTGAAACCTCAGGATGAGCTGGTTGTTGAAGTCTCCTGCCACGACGCCTACTTGAGGCTCTGCAGTGTTGCTGTGGTGAGAGATGGGTGTGAAATTCGTTTGGACAAGCGTGTGGACGAGCAGCGCTCTAAAAACCCTGTTTCAAGCCCCAACCCAGAGGCAGAACTGTGCAGTGCTTTAGCATGTCTTCAAACTGATCAGAATCAAACAAAAGGCTTCTGCATGCTTGAGTGTGCAGAAATGGCACTCCTGAACAATAAGGATTACCACCAGAGTTTTTGTAGTGCATTAGCCAAACTCATCTCCCAGCTAAAGGTTAAATGCCAAAACCAAGAGCATGGGGCAGGTATTGAGTCTGACCCGTCTGACCTTGCCACAGACTGTAGTCACCTACATTATGTGCTGGATGTTTCAGAGGGCTTCTCTCTGCTTTCCCTCATTGCTGCCAGTCAGGGTCATGTAAAAGCCTACAGCTCCGTGGAAAAAACCAAGCAACAGGAAGTGCTAAAGAGACTGGCCAAGTCCAACAGAATCCCAGAGGAGAATCTAGAGTTCTGGCTCAACCGCATGGAGGACGAGCAGGGGATGCTGCAGAGGCCGTCCAGGGAGAAGCTGTGGAGCGCCATCATCTTGGACTGTGTGGAGACCTGTGGTCTGATACGACAGAAGTTGATGGAGAAAGCGTCTCTGGCCAGGTAAGTGCAAGTCGTCACAGGTACAGGTTTGTGTTGGGAAATGCAGCTAAGAAGGTACAGACATGTTTGAAGACTTTTTTTTTTCTTTTTATGATTTATACCAGGTGTCTGCTGGAGGAAGGAGGACGCATTTTCCCTGAACGCATTGTGGTGTATGGTATGCTTGTGGAGTCAGACACGTTGCTGCTGGAAAGTGCTGTCCAGGGCCAGGAGCCAACACTAGGATTCAATATTGCTCCTTTCATCAACCAGTTCACTGTAAGTAAACCAACACACTGAGCACGTGTATCAAGGTTAACATATTTATGGGATTTCATTTGCAGGCTAAAATCTTAGCTCAACTCCAGTAATTCATGATCACATACGCAGTTTGTCGAGGCTGAAGATTTAGTAACTTTTAATAAGGCAGACGACATATATTAAGCATTAAGTATGCATCATCATTTATATTTTCACTGAAAAAATCTATAAGTATATAAATATTTATTTATAGGTTGTGCAACAAAATAAAAAAAACATCATGGTGTACTGGTCAGCAGATAATCAGATATTTAAATTAAAACATTTTAAAATTGATTGTACAGTAAAAAAAAACGCATTAAAGGTTATGCATATAACTTCTGACTAAACTCTGTTAAAATATTAACTTTAAAATTCTTTAAACTGTTGTCATTATATACTTGTTCCACTAGGGAGCATGAAATGAAGTCATGTTAAATATCTCAAGTACATTGTATTTATTAACTTTAGGACTGTTTCAAAGATCCTGATCATGTTTTTATAACATAATTATTTGTTTCAATTAGCTTCAAGCTTAGAATAACATAACTATAAGGCTGGTGACTTATGTCATTAGCTTTGTGATTATTTTAATTAAACAATTATATTTCAATAGAGTTTCTGGTAGAGTTCAACAGAGTTGTGAAACCACACTGAATCACACTAAAGCTGAAACTTCTTCACAAGCTGTGAAATCTTTCTTTTGTACATGTCAAGCCACTAATATCTTGTATTCTGTCTCATGTTTCTGATGCAACCATCAATATTGACAGTTTTCACATACAGTATGCTGTGTTTGCATCATTCACATTCAAAGTTTGTCCATTAGCTGAAAATGTGAAACCCTGGGGTTTTGTTAAATATGACTGATGGATGGCAGATTGTGGTAATACAAAAGTACAAAAGAAGATTTCAGATAATATTTTACTTGTCTAAAGAATTCAGGCAGCAGACTATGGGTGCAGTTTTTTTTTAGTTTTCTGCCATGTATGGTTTGTCTTTTGTTGGACAAGATATTTCACTTGGAATACTGAAGGTCCAGGATTGCGTTTTGTGTTTTGCAGCTTTCTTTGATGTGTGCTTCCCATCTGTAGTGAAGAAGCTGCAAAATCCCTTTGAATTCTTTGTCTTTATTTGGTCTGGAAATTATCTTTTTTTTTTTTTTTTCCTCCAGCATCTTGTTTGTGCTCTAATTTTGCAGGCCCCTCACGGGACGGCCTTTTGTTTTAACAGATGTTGTCTTTGAAGCCCTCAGCGGAGGGCACTTTCTAGCACAACTGTCACACAAGACACTGCACACAGCCTGGTCCAAGACATTCCTACCTGAATCCATCAGTATACATTACATCAAGTACATCAAACAGCGGGCTCTGAGGTCTGCACAACTGTGACAGGGAGGAGGAAGGATTCTTTTGTTCCTCAGTATAGGAAACAGTGACACTTTCTATGCTGCCACTTTTGTTCCTGTTTCAGCTTTTAAGTCGGCTGCCCTGCAGCTACAGCCTGTTTGTAAAGTATCAAAGAGTTTGTGGTGGAATATTTCAAGCCTGATCCGGTGAGTGAGTGATCATCTGCTGACATCAGGAATTAAACCCTTATATGTAAAAAAAAAAAATACAGCTTTTAGAAAAAGAGGGGAAACATCAGCTGAATCTGCATTACTTTGTCTGAATATATGGAATGTACAAGAATATATATTAAAAAAAAAGACACTGCGTATGTAGTTAAAGCACAAATGTTACACAAGACTATTTTTAACTCTTGTAGCCACAGTACTAAAGTATATTTAGCTTGGGTGGAAAATCCCTTTCCTTTCTTGTGGACAGCGCTCACCAGACTGTGCTTCTGTTTTGTGTTATATAGACGACTGATCCAAGCTGTACTTCCCTCGTGGGCTTTAATGAGGTTTTATAGTATGTAGTTCATGGACGATACTGTCGTAAGAACTTTCTTTCGTTCGCTGCAAGAAACTTTAACAATGCAAATATATTTTATATCTTCTTATTGTAGGTGCCGGTCCATGTGTTTTTAGACTTTTCCACACTGGAGTGCAGACATCTGAGTGAGGATGTGGAGCTCTTTGTTCTCGACCTTATGAATGCCAACGCAAACTACGTTAATAGAGAAGTCAAGGTAAGGCTAATTAGCATTAGCTCAGTATGTTTAAGCATCTCTCTCAAATGAATTTCTTACTTTATTCCTACATCAATTCCACCCAGTATCTGCCTGTGTTGGAGCTTTAATATACTCCAAAAGCTCTCATAACATTAACTCAATGTCAAAACATGATTAGAAATTGACATGTTACTAAGACATCACACAATGTATTTTTGGGCTGTTACGGTTTATATTATAAGTGTCTTGTCATGGTAAAAATCCTGTTTTTTCAGGTTCAGGCAACATCTGCAGGACGAGTGACTGCGATTCCATTCTGGTACCACATCTTCCTGGATCAGGAGATCAGTGTCAGCAGCCTCAGCCAGAACTCTCACTGGAAGCAGGCGGCTGTTGTGCTGCAGCAGCCCCTAGAGGTACGAGCTGGAGACTGGGTCCGGCTTGCTGTGAAGCTTCACAAGAGCACCATCTCCATATTGGCCAATGTGGAAAGTGTCCCCGGGACAATGGATTGCTGAACCCTTACTTTCTCTCTTTGGAAACTGTTTTTATTCTTCAAGTTAAACTTAGAGAGATACTCTTTATGGAAATACATTAAACTATGCATTCTATGCCTTTTATTTAAATATCAGACAGTTTAACTTAACCTGTGTTATTGTGAATTATCTTATCAGTCTCCAAATGTCCCAAACACAGGAGGTTTTGTGGAGCTATGACATATAGTAGCCCTGACTCAGTAACAGCAGGAAGCTGGTTCATCACCAAATGACAGTGAACCTTTTATTTATAATTAGGGGTTATACATCAAGACATTTGTAATTTGTACTAAAACATAATATTCTATAAGTATTATATATACCTGTTCCTTGTTTTTATAAACATGTTTTAAAAAACCTGTGACATGTAACGTTTTCTTGACAAATGCAAGGAAAAAATATTCAAAAAGTTATTTGGCTTAATAAAAAAATTGTCAGAGAGAGAAATGAAATAATCCTGTCAGTTTTATTTAAAAAAATGAAATCATGTAAGGCAATGCAACATGCACTGGGTGGACACGATGCAGATTATCCTGCTGATATACATTTATCAGTAAATACTACTGAGCTATAAAAGTGATATTCTTACTCTGTGCATTAAGCAAGTCGATATCCCTGCATAAATCCTACATGACGGATGATTTTAGTAAATAAAAAACAAAACAAATTTCCTTAGGACGGTGCGTGCAAAGTTGAGCCATCTTGAAGAGAACGGAGAACATAGAATACTGCTCCCTGTAAGAGAAATGCTTGACTGATGTAATGATAGACTAGGTCCATGGCACATAGAACAAGGCATCTGGGAAGACAAGTGAATACATTTCTTTTAAACACCGTAAAGCATAATAGTAGTAATGCAATAAAGCACTGGTAGATTACTAGAAATTGGCGATTGTACAGTTTTAAATTAAAGTGTGTGTGTATACACTGGCCACTTCATAAGGTTCATGTGTACCATGTAATGCAAATGAATACAGCAGCTCTGCCATGATTCCCACATTTGCAAGGTTGTAATTTCTGTTTTTAAAGGGCAACTTTATTAATTTTCAACTTCAACTTCCTAGGGCTTTAGAGTGTAAATATTCAGTAATGCTTTCAAACTTTCCTCCGACTTCCCTATATTCAAATATTTCTCTGCTTCTAGCTGAAAAACTTCTCCAGATGACATCACCCGGAGGAGTTTTTCATCATTAGGGGATTAGATGGTGTCATCTGGGAAAGCCGTTATACCATTATCACAAACTCCATAGTGTGAGCAACAAGATAACAAGGTTCCTCCAAGTGACGTTATCTGGAGGCATTTTTCAGAAAGAGGTAGAGACATTTTTACTAATATAGGGAGATCAGAGGGAGGTTTAATGGCATTTATTTACATCTTCTACACAATCTAGAATCAAAAGAAGTACGTTTAAAACCAGTGAAGGCATCCTTTAAATTAAAATTGTCATAAAGATCATAATTCTAAAGTTCCAGTCCTCTCATTCATTTCAAATAGGTACCAAAACACTGGAACCACTTAATATAATGCTGTCACAACTCCACCACCCACCAAACCTTAACACTGAACATATGGTAGAATTATCGGCTTTCTGACGGCTACCACCCAAAAACTGCTGCTGTACACAGTGGCTGTGCGGCTACCTAATGCCGAGGCCAGTGTATGTAGTGTTTAGACTGCACTTATTCAAACCCCAAGTGCTCTGGGTTTCAAACTATCATTGTCAGTGGGTTTTTAAGAAATCTTGCAGAGAGGAGGTTGGCATGGAATCAGGATAAATCGCACTGACCCTTTAATGATTACACACTGTTAATTAGGACACATCTAATATCAGCAGTGTTTCACAACAGCAGTTTTCACTGTTAACAGTCGAGGCTTGTGAATTCCCATCCCAAAAAACTTGTTGCTTCTCTTCTTTTCATCCAATCCCTCAGGGACACTAGTGAACTACTGGCTAGGAACGGCAAATAAAAATGTGGACTTGTAATGTGCTTTCCTGTAACGGATAAAAAGTGTGCTCTTTGATACGCACGATAAGACTGACCTTATCTACGTCTTCCCAATTAAAATAGATAAAACCTTTCAAACTTAGGCTGCTGGACCATGTACCTTCATAGCCTTCATGTACCACAAAAAGAACAAAATGCATGTTTTTAATCACTGAACATTCTTGCTGTCACTTGCAGAGAGGCCCATCTAGTTTTGCACTTGCTGACAAATGTCCACTCTTACACAGTTGGTGTAGAATTAAAAATGTGTTAATCGATCATGTCTGAAAGTAAATGGCTCGGCAGGTAATTGGGTCCTGCCAAACTATCTGATAGTGTCTTTTTGTAACAGTCTTATATTATTATAGGCTAGGTGATCACGATGAGATCTCCCTCTGTTGGTTCTTTGGTTTGGTTGGTCCGTTCTTCTTGACTTTCTTCAATTCTGTCTCCCAAATTTTCATCCCACTGGGCTGAGCCGAGCCCAGCCGGGGCTGATAAAGAGTGCGGTGTGACAGTTCTCCCCAGGCCCTGATACTGACCTGTGGGTGAAACTGGGTCGGATGCAGCCTCAGTGATAGCATCTTGAGATGCCGAAGAGAGCAGGCCAGATCGTTCACCATCGTTTTGTGCTGCGCTGAAGTAGGACTTTCTTGGGCGGCCCATTACCGTTCTCCCTGTCGGTAAAAAGGTAAAAGAACTTTACAATATTTTCAATAATGCTAAATATGCTAGAGATATTAAAAAACACAACTGTAAAAGTACAGTAGTAGCCAGGAGGGACCTACCAACATTGCGGACTTGTTCAGAAATGTCTGCTCTGACATCAGAAATGTCCCACATTGCCATGAAAGAATCAAAGCAGGAGACCTCCTCAGCCTCCTGTATGTAAGGCTTGTAGGTAAAGCTGAAGTGATGAGCAATGGCTGCCAGAAACATCTCCACACATATGATGAAATCCTGTAGGGAACAGGACATTTGAAAATGTTAAACGTAGAGGAATGAAAACAGAACATCTTTTATAACTAGGTATAATATATAATATATACATTTTAGCTGGAGAAGCTTAATCTTACCTGTAATCCAGTAGCAACAGCTTCTACACTCTTCCAGTCCCATGTGCGTTCCTCTGAAATAATGCCAACTTTCACCAGTAAAGCAATCACCACAGCTTGCCTAAGAAAATGTTCAAACAATCAACTATCGATATGTGAGAGTGTAAAGTCAACATTTCTTATATGAATATAGCAGGTCCATTAACAAACAGTCCTGTCATTTGACATACCAGAAAGAGACGAAAACCACCATTTTCACACAGAGGAATTTGCCCACTGGTTTAATTGGACTTAGTTCCTCTCTCAGAGCCTTGTAGAACAGCACCAGACAGTACATGGCAAACTAGTATAACAGAAGACAAACAGAGAAATCTAGTTCAAAATAGGCTGCTTGAAGATTTTCACTTGAAAATTGATTGTCCCAGGCTGTAATGAATGACACATTTAAATCCCTTTAAAAAAAAAAAAAACATCAGTACCAGCTGCGAAATATTGTTGAAGATGACCAGGTATGTCCATGCATTTTTTGAGCTGAAATTTCCTTCATCATACACTCCACACAGCTGACAGATCCTAGGTATGGATCAATAGCCACAACAGCAGTAAATTACCAATACTTGACAAATTCTGTCATTTCTATTAAAATAATGCATTAGGAAACTTACTTACAGGGCAATTACTGTAGTGACAGGTCTTACAACTGTGTACTGCAGCACTCCCAATTTGCATCTCAACAATAGAACCCTGCAGAGCAAATGTATCATGACAATTAGCTTTAAATTGGTTTAAGAACATTGCCTTTATTGATAAGTAAATTGTATTTAATTTCAAACAGAACCAAACACTAATGATTTTTACAAATACAAAACTACCTAAAATCTATTTAATCAGTCTCAGTTGAGAATATTTAAACTGTACAGTACCACAAAGGGTTAAATGTTTTAAGCAGGAAGCATGATAAAAAAAAACAAGGGTATTATCTGGGGCAGATGATGTTGACTTTCAGGCAGAACAAATTAATTTTTGTGTTAAACAGAAACCCTCTGTACAAAATTAACAACACACAGACATGGAAACCAGTTACTGATGTGGCCAGACTATGGATAATTGGTAACTGGTGAATGTCATGTTTGAAGTTTGCTTTGCGAAAAACAAAACACATCCATTTAAATGTCAGCGTGTCTTCAGACGTACTTAAGCTACAAAAACAAGAGCCAAACTCGTGTCCTTTTCTTCAAAAACAGCAAGCACCTCATTAAAATCTAATTTTAACAAAAATGAATTAGGCTGTATGCAACATACAAAAGGACTGATAAATTGTAACTATAATTGATAAGACAATGAGATTTGTACTTGTAGGTAATTTAGTAAGCTAGTAAATAATAATTGCTATAATCTGTAGATCTGACATGTCTGGATCAAAGTTTGGTGGGAAATGGTTAATCATTGTCACCAGATTCTACACTATACACTACACTATAAAGTAGTAATTAAGAGGGACAGTTTGATAAGATGATATAACAATATCCAGTTTAGTCTGAGCGGACCTGCATGGACCATGTGTATATGAGTCATGATGGTAAAAATAATGTTTATCTATTGGAAACTCACTCTCCCATTGGCCATGGCGGGCAGCAGCAGAGAGGAGGCAGGTGCGTCTGCTGCTCCTGGACCTCCAGCATCATCACCAGGCTGGGGTACTGGTTTTCCAGGTAGTTGAGCAGGAAGGTCATGAAATTGTAGATTACATAGGCCTCGTAGCACTCTCTGCATGTATCCACGTAAATTGCTATACTGGGGTATTTTAATGCAAGCCACTGCAAAGTAAAAAGAGATTTAAAAAAAACTTTACAAATGGAGAATGTATAATTATTGTGCACAATACGTGTACTGCACTAAAAAGATTTTTCTGCCAACTTTAGGGGATTTTCTGAAGAAAATGCATGTGACTGCTGAAAGCCAGCTGCTAACCAGCACATGAGATTAAACTTATTTCAACAATTGCAGTTCCACAAACACATTAGGATTGCAGGCACTGAAAACACATAAAAGAAAAATGTTTTTACATATTGCAGCTTCGTAACATTCCAGCAGGTGGCTGTTGAAGAACTTGAACTTTGAAGCACTCAATCACTTAAAAATGAAAGTGATGAAAAATATATTTCTGCATGACTGCAGTTCCATGAACGGAATAGAAGTCATTGAACACTTTGAAACTTCAACAACTCCCATAGACCTCCATTCAAAATAAAAATTCAACAGAGTTGGAACTATGTTGCTAGCTGTAAGCATTTAAAACTAGTAGTGCACACAAAAAAACGTACGGAAGGATGTAGATGAATATTAACTAGAACGCTGCATTTCTTGAAGAAAATGCGTGTGATTTCTGTTTGCAGCCTTCGCTGCCGTGAGATTGGAAGCCCTGAAGGCTGCAGCTTAGAGATTTAAAGCTATGAATAATTTTAAATTAAAACTACTGCAAAAAACATTTTCTCACAACTACAATTTTCCAACTCTTTAGCAGACAGCAAGCAGCATGTCCAAAGGAAACAACTGTGGTCATGAGCCTTAAACAATTTAAAAGTGAAAATTTTAAAAGTGAAACAATTTAAAAGTGAAAATTTTTCACTTTTAAATTGTTTTGAATTTGACATTTTATAATGATATGATGTGTAGTTATTAGGATTTAGCTGTGTAAACAATCCTAATTGCAATTTTGTAACACTCCAGCAGGTGGCACTCCCATAAACTGCTATTCAAAATAAAAACTCATAAAAATATTTATATAAATTATGTACATTAGCTATCAGCACACACAACTTCTCCTTACTATGCTTAACATGGTAGTGAAGTTGGAACCACGTTTCTAGTAAAAGTTTAGGACCATAAACATACACTAAAATCTTTAATAATAATAATAGGAGTGTGACAACACTAATAAGCTCTATTACACATCTCCATTTCTGGCGAAGAGACAGAATGGTGTGTATAAACAATATGTGGGTCACTGTAGCTTTGATTATGTAACAACAACTTACGCTGTCCAGGCTATAGATCGGGACCATCCATAAGATCCTGAAGAGAGCACAATAAGAACAGAAACAATTAAAGACACAAACTAAAAAAAAACAACCTGTCAGACAACTGATTATAGATAACAAAACTGTTACCTGATGATAGGTTTCTGAAGCTCTGGTTGAGTGTAGTGAACCAGATGCTGGAGAATACCCCATAATGATATGGGTATGGTCATGAAAACAAATATCCCAGCAATAAACCACGCTTTATTATGTGTGCTGACCTGTTATTACAAGAAAAGAGACAGTCGGTGCAGTTCACATTAATCTTATTTGCCCATATTTGTGTGGGAAAACTAACATTTCCATTAAGATGTTTTGTGGATTTTAAATAAAAGCTGCTATATTTTGTATTGCCTTCAAACGGGTGAAGCATATTTTGACATAAAATTAACTTAACTTTAACACAAGTCCATCAAAACTGTATGATGGCAGAGCAGAGGTGGTAGGAACCTACAAACACGAGTGTACTGTACTTTTGTGCAGTTTTGAGACACTAGTGAGAGCGTAGTTAGTGTTAGAGCCGACGCTAACCATGCACGACTATCACTAGTCAATCCCAAGACTCAGATACAGATTCTTATTAAAATATTATGACCTTTTACATGCTTATGGGTTAAACAATGTCAAATCAGCCCATTTACCAACTGCTGTTTTTGACAGAGTACTTGCACTTTTGTACTTTTTTAGGCTTGTACTTGGTACTTTTACTTAAGTTAAAAAAAGTTGGACTTGTAGTGGAGAGTTTTTTAACTTGATCTTTTATTAGCTGCTGACTACTCGGTGTATCCGAACCACCTCTGCAGTTACATGTCCCAACATTTCTCCCCGGATCACACTGAGGAAACATATTCATCCCATCCATGAGTTGTTCAAACTGACCTCCGATCTCTGCAGCTCGAGGACACACAGCGGCAGGACAACTATGAGCAACAGAATGTACAGGACAATGACCAGCGGCCGGATCCATCTCCTCCAGTTCCCACAGGAACAAGGCATGTTGACATGAACACGCTGCGGGGCCTTTCACACTGGCCGCAGGTTCAGTGACAGAACAACTTCAGGACTAAAACGGAACTAAGCTAAACCTCCACACATTAAACGTTAGCTTCGCATTGTCGTTATCTGCGCCGCTCACCTGGGCCTAAAACGACGTCCTGCTACTGACCACCAGCCTCATTTCTGTCATTATAAACTTCAGACATGAAGACAACGCTGTGGATCTTTATCATGTGAGTCGCTGCCAAGCTATGTCGCTAGCGTTAGCATAGCAGCTGTTCCACCATGTAAACAAACAAATGCAGAGCCACGAACGGCGGAACGTCCGCGCGTACATTCAACAACAGCTGACGCTAAAACGTCAACCGGCGGCCTAGAAGAATGTGCCGTCGTTGGAATCTAAAAGTGTTGTACTTATTGCAGGGATGCGGCTCTCGACGCGGCTTTAATCTTTTTGAAGCGGAAGTGTCGCTGAGCAGTTCTCAGATCCCTGCTTCCGCACGCCGCAAATCACGTGACCGCAGCGAACGGAACGAGGCCTCGTGACGTCATACGCCAGTGGGTCTTCGTCTCCGAAGCCGGACAGGTAAGAAAACCACAAGAGGAGAAATGATTGGTTTTATAAGTAAACGTCGTTGAACCCACAGAAATGTCACGGTGACATTTAATAACACACCCCAACTTAATTATAATAAAAGGTTGCAGAAGCACCGGTATCAACAAAGGCTACGACCGATACAATTTTACTATTGAACATTTTTGGCCCATCCGCCTGTTATACAGACTCGATTAAATAATTTAAATGATCTGCAGACCAACACAATGACACACTTTGACAAAGTAATTTTAATTAAAGACTAAGAGAACGACGGCCGTGAAGCAATGGCACTTTGTCGGGACGTCCGCTCCACAGCAGGCCAATGGTCCCGCCTACAATCTACTACGTGATTGGATGTAGGGGAAAAATAAGCCAATCGACCCTTACGTGCCTAGTTTGGTTGCCCTGCATGCTAATTGGCCACCTGACATACTCACATGATCTGTGCTTTCGCCGCCAGATGGCAATATAATTTAATGTGCCGCTGGACGTCATATCCCACTTTTATTGTTGTGGGGTTGTGCGGAGTTTGATGATTATCCTTATGTAGACAAATCTATTAATACTGGCACAGACCTCCCTATTTTCAGACTGATCTACAACATGCATGTGAAGAAGGCATGTTATATTTGAATTATCAGTTGGAATTTCTGAGCATTTCTGTAAATTGTAATTTATTAGTCCGAATGTAAACTTCTAATACTTTAAGTCCAAGATTAACATTCTTAGTCTGATATTTTAATTAACTTTACAACATAAGTAATGTTTTACAACAATAAAAATATTTGTTCTTGTGTTATATATGCAGAAGTCTGAAATTATAACAACAATTTCAACATGAAATACATAGTTTATACAATGTCCCATATCCAAAATATATTGCTATTTGTATATGCAATAAACAGGTAGTCTGTCATATCAGCAAATTTATATTTTACATGTGATCTTACTTTTATTTTCTGTCACTTGAACAGAATAATTACAATAATGGGCAGTTTTTTTATTTCTAAATATAAATCTTTGGGGTTTTGCAGCAGTTTGCTTTTACCTCAACAGCAATCACATTATGTTACGAATACATTTTTTTCAGAAAACCAGGACATTTTCTTTTCTTTATATTTGAAACTCTATGTATTTGCTATAACTATTACTATTTTTTTCAGTTTTTGTAATATTCTTTGCTTATTTACATGGACCAAGAGAACCTTATATTTTTTTATTCTTTTTTTTTGGCCTTTGAATGTGAGCACGTTTGTACTTAAGATTATTTGTGTGTGGGTATCTTCCTGTAAAATGAGAGGAGGCAGAGCTTTACTGTTTGTTACACCACAGTCAAAGAAATCAGTGGTTGTTTCAGGACAGATTGTTCATGAATTTTGAATTTATCCTTTTGGCTTTTATGAATTAGCAATAGTCTTTGCCACAAGTCATGCAGACAGATTCCATGGTGGATAGCTTGAAGGGATTGTGGCGTACAGGGTACATCCATGTAAAGGCAGGCTAGATAAACATATGCTGTGTTTGATCAGACCCAAAACATATTTTAGCAGAAACAGTGTCGTCCATCATGTCTCACTAAATCATAGGCAAAACTGTAGGTTGGAGCAGCTCATATAGTAGGTGCCTTACAGAAAACAGGCATAAAAAGATTAGAGAGGTCTGAGGAATAAAAGTAATAAATGCACAACAAAGGAGGAGACACACTATCTGATTCCTGTGATACAATGCACCAGCCAAAGTGCACCTCATTTGTCAGAGGAATAGACAAGTCTGCAATTGTTGAACAATTACTTATTCATCATAATTTGTCTGCCATAGGCCTATGTGTCAGGAAATATTCAGACTCACAGAGGGTGTTCACTTCACTTCATCTGTTCCTAAACAACATTTAAAGTAGGTTGGAGTTGAACAAGCTCTTCAAAGTTGTATAACATGAACTGTAGTTATATAAAAGTAAGAACTTTGGATTCATTTTATGTTGCTTTAATACTATATAAGGGACACATCTGGCACAATATTATTTACAACATATTTCTGTATATTATATTTCTTTATACTATAAACAAATCCCATAAAAATTTTAAGTGAACAATCAAGTGAAAAGTGACAGAGTATACTGTCTATGTGTTGTAAACACTGTTGCAATGATGGGCTCTGTAGTTTATTCGAGTAAATGTTAATCATTAAATACTCACAATCTTTAATATTTAAGATATAACCCCATTAAATTTGAGCTTAAACCACAGGGTCCATCTGCTTGTTATTCATTACATGCACAAGGCTAAAATATGACATTGAGTGTAAAACCTCTCAGGTTCCTCTCGTGTCAGTCAACATTGTGCTTTAGTGTTTTAAATGATCAGTTTACCGACTACAGCATTATTAATTAGTTTAGTGACGAGGATAAATGAGAATTGTCATTAATTGTGAATTGAATTTTGCAACCTCCAGGTGGTGAGCTTGAGTGTAAATAAATTTAACGCTTCAGTTTGATGTGAAAAAGAAAAAGAATTTGAAAAAAAATGCTAGCACAAAGATTCTGCACTTTATCACCAGGGCAACAAATAAATGACAGAATAAACAAGACATTTTTTTTCAGACAAATTATTTAAACTGTTTGCTTGCATTCTTGTCTTTATAAATGTTTTTACAAGAGTAAATACCAATAGGGAAGCTTTAGGGACTTGTTAGAAAAGCTGGTAACTCTATTCACTGCACCAATAACCTAACAAATGCTACTAGTGTATCCGTAAATCTGAATAAATTCTACAAAAAGCACTTTGGACCACTGAGATCTGTTATTATTTGTTTTCGAGCTTTATTCAATTCAGTGCTGGCAAGAGACAAGGTTCCCACCAAATTCCACAGAAATAAAACCTCTCCGGTTCCCTCTCGCTCACTTTCTCTCACACACTCTGTTTTTGACTTCCACTTCCCAGAGAAGCATAATACAGCATATTCCAAAGTGTGTCATAATGTTTCATTCACTGCTTCATTAAACTGGGAAAATAGAACACTTCAGAGGTTTGGTCAGGGTTACTGGAAGCTGTTTGTGACATGATTTCATTGGAGGAATATGGAACAGTTTCATAAAGTCTATGACCTGCCTGAGATTTGTCATAACATGCTGAAACAAATCACAGGCCAATGTCCGATAAAGCCACAGCTGCTACAATGTTCTGTTGGTCTTGGGTAGTTTTCAACTTTGTGTATAGAATTACATGCGTCTGGTAGTCGTCTGTGTTGGAAGGAGATGAAGAGTGTGATCCTGGGTTAGTGACATTTGTGTTCACATTGCAGCAGACACAGAATTGTAACAAGTGACTATTTATACAGTCAGTAGCTTGTGTTTCATTTCTGTTTAATTAATAAACTAAAAGCTTTAGTCCATTGCATAGTTACAAAGCTATTATACGACTGAAACATGGATAAATAATGTTCAAACTGTTCCCTTCTTCCTCTAGTGGGAACACAGAAATGAGTCGTGTATATATGTACCCTGCTAAATTCCCACCGTCCAAGCGGTTCACATCCTCTGACATTAGCAACCCCGAGGGCTCAGTTGCCAAGCAGGTCACAGTGTGATTTAAATCACTCCCAGACGCCTTTCTCATCGAAGCAGATGAAAAACAGAAGAGGGGCCCTTTACTTCCCAGAGAAAACAACTTTAGTAGATGTTGAAATGGAGATGGGAATGTATTTATTGGAATAAGCAGCAGCGCTAACATGAGGTTAACATGTTAAATCAATGACAAATTCAACTTACAGATTTCATTTTCTGCAGATTATACGCTCTGTATATGTTCGGTAAATAGCGGTAAAAGAGAACTCTACAGATATAACTTGTTCTTCTGTATGCAAGTGTGCAAAACACACCAACTCAGGAAGTGCTAGTAGTTATACACACACACACACACACACACACACGCACGCACACACACACACAGACACACACCCAAACACACAGATTTTATGTATCCACAAATATTATAAGGCAGTATAGTTGTTTGGTTTGGCTGACTGATATCACTCTTATGTCTGCACAATAAATGAAAAGCTACAGGCTTAGCTCACTGCACCCAGACTCAAGTCCAGTAAACAGTATTGGTAAAGTTACATAAAAATATGAATTATTACTGATGGTGCATCAAGACTTGACAACATAAACTCAATTATTGTCAAATTTATTTGCAAATTATGGCAGAAACCTTGCCAGGAAGCGACACAGACAAAGGATGGATTTAATTAGCACAATAGCTGTTTACACTGTGACGTAAACACATCTGTTTTCTTGTCAGCTGTTGTTACCATAGCAACAGGTACGTTCCTGTGTGGGCCTGGCACCATCTTAAGTTTAGAAAGAATTTACTGACCATCAACAGCTATAGTTGCTTCATTGCTATTTACAGGGAGTTGGGTGCCCCGTTTTTTTGGTAACCCTCCCCCACAAAAAAACACACACAAACCAAACTGCAAAATTAGCAACTGTAATTTCAAGCTTTAATCTTGAAATCACAGTTTCCAGACAGTCTGTCATGACATTTAATGCACAGACATGGGAGTGATTTTCACATCTTGCCCCAAAACACAAAAAAATGCCAAACTATTCCCTCGGGCTTTGGAGTGTTTATCACCACCATTTAAAACTCTGTCATTACACAGGTAATGTAGTCAGATTAAAATACTCCTTCCTGCAATATAACACTTTATAAAAGTGGAAACTGTACATACATATTCAATGGGTTATACAAGCATAAATATCACAGTTATTGTTGATTAAGTCTGGTAGAAATTCACAGTGTAGAAAAAAAGCCCATTCTCGTCCATTTTTAGTCAGTGGGGATATCAGATCTGTCATAATGCATTGCTTCATATTTATCACCTGCTTGAATTGAAGACAAAGCTCAAATCCATCTTATCCACTCCAAAACCTGCAATCCTATTCTCGATTTAGTATCAGTGTTTTTTTTGGCATAAAAAAAATTTTTTTGCGAAAATGGTACTGGGATAATGATAATGCACAGCATGATTCTGTTTTAAGGTTTTTACTTTTTGGATTTCTAACCAAAGGTGGAGCTGTGTGAGCTGTGTTCTCTAAGGATAAGCTAGAAAAGGTTTTTTGAATCATACATCAAGCAAATGAACTATTGTTTTGATTATACAACAAAGTATCTCAATGAATAATGAGTGTGAGTAAAATACACTGTACAACCGCTTGAATGAGTAATGGAAAATGAATTGTTGCTCGAGTCAGAAACAAGCTTTCTTGTTTTCCACGTCCTAGGGACGGCCCCCACTCGTCTTTCATCATCGTCTCTGACATTGAACAGTCTGCCTATCGCTTCCTGTGCATCCTTCCCACTAGTGCTGCCCTTTACAGGAACACCGCACTCAGCTACTGACTGAGAGTAATTTATAGTCAGCGTTCAGCTGTATCCTGTTAAGGAGTCCTCCTTCCCGTCCCGCTGTCCCCCTTCTTCTCTCACGCTACAGCATCACTGCCCGTGAGTGTGGGAACACAAGGAGTTTGTCTTAGGAAGTTGCGCCCACAGAGAGGCTGGGAAAGCTTCAAAACATTTTTCGTCATATTCATTGTTTGTTCCTTTTGACTCCAGTTTCTAATCCATCCCTGCCCGGCACATATGTTGCTGGATTAGATGTATTTTTTTAAGGACGGTGTTGAGTTGAATTTTGAAAGCATGAAACAAACCTCCTGAAGCAAGTTTTCAGTTGCTGTATTTCCGGATGCTGTTGTTGGGATTGTTGGGCTCCGGGCTTTTACACTGGATACTGGTACCATTCATGGGTCCGATACTGCTCAGCTGGTTGTCAGAGTAGCACCAGCAGCACAAACACGACTTGAAAAAAAAAGTGTGAAGAGAAAAAAGAAACATAATTTAAGTTTAAGGTCCACATCCACGTATTGTTTTAGGAATCAGATGAAATGATTGAGACCATTCACAACCTCTGGAACAAAGACTAAAACCAGGAGAAACATCCAACTGCACACACACTTAAAAGATCCACTTACTCATGTCTAAGACTGAGAAATCAAACCAAATCATTGTAAACAAGGGTAAACACGTTAGGTTTCAGTTTCAGAGGGGATTTTCTGTACATATACACTCACTGGACACTTTATTAAGTACATCTGTGCAATCCTATGCAACCCAACAGAGTGGCTCTGTCATAAATTCTACTTTTACAAAGTTATAATTTCTCAGTTTTTACACTGAAACTGTCATAAAGGTGATAATCCTTCCACCTGTTTGTTATTGAGGTCATAGTGGGTGGTGGAGTCGTACTGGAGTGCATCATAAGAAAGGGTGGTTCTAATGTTTTGGCCACCTCATTCATTTTTAAATAGGGTGGCCAACGTAGACCTCAATAATAAACAAAAAGCAGAATTATTATCAGCTTTCTAGAATTCATAGCAGAGCTGCTGGATTGGATTGCCTCAGACTGTACAGGTGTACCTAATAAAGTGGCCAGCGCGTGTACATGTAGTAGCACTTTATGGTGATTGTATGCATGTGTGTATAGCATGTACAGTATATAGGAGAAGTAACAGATGACCTATACGTGTGACTGCATGTTTTTTTTTTATGACATATGTATTTCTGAAAATGTCAAACTAATCATTTTTTTTTACCAACATTTTTCCGTCCATGCTGCTATCTGACCTCCCTCTCATAACTTCTTTTATGTGCAAACTTGAGACATGGTTTATCTCCAGCTCAGGTCCGTTTGACAGACGTTTGCAGTGTGTGACCTCAGCCAACAAAGTGAATACATAAATCACACGGCTGCCTTTACATGTTGCACATGGAATGTCATCGCAGCCAGACAAAGGCCTCAATTCACTGTTTACTTTGCTGGCTAGACTAAGTCAGGTGGATATTTAAGTATGCGTGAGATTAAGAAATCATGCGAGTGTGCTGAATGCATTCATGACCATCTGTTGTGGGTGCTATACCTTGAAGCAGTTTTTGAACTTCTTGCTGACAAAGTAGAGGATAATGGGGTTTATGCAGGAGTTGATTGTTGCAAGGTTGATACTAAGATAATCCATGACCAGCAGAAAACTGAAAATAAAAAATAAAAGAATAGTTCATTATTAACAGAGGCATTTATCGACCCTGGTGATATGTTGGATTGATACAAAACACTCAGTGGTTTCATATTTGGAGACATTCTTGCTAACTGGCCTTTTTTTTGCGTTTTTGTTTTGTGTGTGAACTCACTTGAGCAGCTCACAGCGCATATTATCATTCTGGTAGTAAACCATCCTTTTAAGGATCCGGCTGAGGTGGAGTGGGAACCAGCAGAGGGCAAATATGAGGACAAGGCAGAAGACAGCTTTTGCCACCTCCCTCCTCTGCAGAGAGAAACACAGATTAAATGCAACCATGAGAGGACAGACGATGCAGTTCCGGTAATGGAAGGGCAAACGATGGCGGAAACACTGCTGACTGAACGATTGTGCATTAATTTTCCACCTCTGCATAGTTACTTTAAACCATGCGGTTATTTATGTCCAACCTGTTTGAGGTGCTCGCTGAGAGCTATCCGGAGGCTGCCTTTCCTGTGGTTCAGCATCTCGGACGTCATCAGCGTGTAGAAGACGGCGGTGCAGGTGAGGGGTACGCAGAAGTAGAAGCCGAACAGCCACCAGTCCTTTGCATCCCTGTAGAACTGCAGAGGTGAGTGCGTGTTAAGCAGCAGGTCACATGGAAAGTGAAATATGTGTGAGCTCCGGTTTTCTGTAAGCTGCACAATCGAGTTTGCACAGAAAATGGCCCTCCCTCTGTGGCCCTGTTTTTTGAGCACTGCTGTATCACATCGAAATGGACCTTAGACGTCCTCTGACCTAAGTCTGAACTTTGTCTTTATTTTCTGTACTTGCCACCATTATCCTATGAAATCCCTGTCACTCTGAAGGGAGAGGATCTTTGGTTTGGCAGCAGCTGTTGACGTGGACCTTTAAGGTCCAAATGAAACATTACATGTGTGTGGGATGTAGAAATAAAGCTGAAAGGATCTTGGCTACAAAATGAGCGAAGAATCTATAATTTTATTATCAACCCTACCTCAGAACGTAAACGACTTCCAAACTTTTTCTTTACTCTGTGTCTATTTAAGTCCATGTCTAATGCGTCTAAAAAAGAAACTGGTTCTAATTTCACCATAAAGGTCAACTGGCCTATAAAAACACATCAAATTTAAAAACTCACATGCATGAATTTGAACGTTCACTGCTTTTAAATATGCTTTGGGAGCTGTATGTCTCTCAGACCTGAGCAGGGCTGATGTTTGGGACATATGGAATGGATGCACACATGTGGCCCAGCCTCAGGCCTCACATTTTAGGCCTCCGGTAATTGCACTTGGCCTGCAATCGATTACGTGCTTCAGGGGTGTGAAAAAGGCCACAGTCACTAAGAGGAAATAAATACTCCAGATCTAACTTTTAAACTGACATGGCACCAAAATCTACAGCAGGATCAAAACCTAATTTCAATTATTCATGGGCACAAGCGGGACAACTCACAAGTTATTGATTGAACATATCGGCCTAATGTTCTAAAAATATATGGCCCACCAGAGTGTCAGCAGGACATTAGACCCACTCACTGCTTCCAGACAAACAACACATGCTTTTAGCTGGACTTGCACTTTCACTTTAATAGACCTCATGCAGGTGGGTTTCCTATCTCATTAGTCCTGTTGTGTTTTGTCTCTGTATCACACAATTCAACAGCGCTGCTGTACAAGTACCGTGACACATTGTACCACACAGCACGTCCTGGCATAA
This sequence comes from Channa striata, assembly GCA_033026295.1. NCBI lineage: Eukaryota > Metazoa > Chordata > Actinopteri > Anabantiformes > Channidae > Channa > Channa striata. The sequence goes on along the minus strand of CM065188.1, from coordinate 9,399,919 downwards.
AAACAAGCAAAACAACGAAGCAGAAAAGCACAAAAATGATAAAGAAGGGATGAGAGCATACCACCATGAAGTCATTCTTGGGTTCAAGCATACAGGTGCGAAAGGTCGTGTTCCTGTAATTGAAGCTGACGATGTTGAAGCCAATCGCTTCGGGCACCGCCAGGAAGAGGGACAGCACCCAAATAGACACAATTTCAATGACTGTGAACAGAGGGATGCCCACCCCCTGCACTCTGCTCCATGATGCCACAGCCCGGTACCTGGGACACAGGGGGGTTCAAAGTCCAATTAACTTACAGTGTCTGGAAAAATATATGTACAAATATAACACATTAAAACCTGGTTATGAATGTAAAAAAAAATATATTTATTAAAGGACACCTTCACTGATATTTAACTTGTAAATGTAATGTACATAAATTATAAGGGAATCAACTTCCCTCTGACTTTCCTATTTTAAAATATGTCTCTTCTTCTACATGAAAAATGCCTCCGGATGACATCAATAGCAGGAACCTCCAGTTCAGGTGATGTCATCTCATCGCTTAAACCATGAAGTTTGTAAGCATGGTCGAATTCCAGAGCTCCTCGAGATGACATCATCTGAAATCCCAATGATGAAAAACGCCACCAGGTGACATGATCCGGGAGGAGATTTTTAGAGAAATATTTTCATATAGCGAAGTTTTAGAGTTTAAATGTACATGCATACCCTGAACTAAAGCCACAGGAAGCAAGTTGGTGAAGTGGCCCTTTAATTGAATCCTGCAGCAGCTCAGTTGCTTTCAGTCGCTTCTCCATCATTAAAAAGAAATCAGTAAAATCCTTTATTTTGTCTCTCCTGACTGACAAAGCTAACAGCATTTTCTTTGTGCATGGCAGCACACCAAACACAACAAAATGCTCACTCAGCGAAGAATATCAAAATGTTAAGAATTAATGAAGAGAGATGATCAATTGTTTATTTTAAATATCTAATATTTATATTTTTGTGAAGCCTCCAAACAGACTGGCCCATGTTGGCAGAGAGGTCTGTCTGTTGGCTTGTGTTTCCCATGCACTGAATACTTGTTTGCTTGTTTGTTTCATTAATGGAAACCACTTGTCGAAATGTTTTAGTAAAAACCTGCATCAAGATTTTATGGCAAAAACAATATATTTTTCATGACACATTTGAATTTCTCTGTTCAACAACATGGCGGCATTTATATTTTACTAAGCGGTAATGTATCCACCTTTTTCTCTTCCTCCAACATTGAAAAGATACCAAAGAGACTCAAGCACTTATGCTACACATTTCCTGAAAACAAATGGAGAGCATCTGCTCTTGAACGCAACTGTACAGCACTGCAGCCTGCCTTTTCTCACAATAGAGGTCATTAAATATGTCTGCCAGGTTGAACCTTGGAGCCTGTTCAGAGCAGGAAGCCGAGCCTCTTATCTCTAAAGTTGTGTCTAGCACATAAATGGAGATTATGCAGAGCTTCAGCACTTCCTAATCATTATTTATTCATCAGGGAATTTCTATTAAGGTACTATTAAAAACAGTGTTTCAGTACAAGAGAGAGTTTTTAATATTACATTATATCTATTGGACTGTCCATATCGTAAACTCAATGATGTGCATAAAACGGCTCCAGTGAAGAAGTAAAAAACTGTCTTTCACACAAGGTTTGAAGCCTTAGGAGCCAAAGAGACTGAGGTTGCATAATTAACATTGATCTTAAGAGTTTCCTGAAAGTGATTATGTCACTCTTACGGTCGTTACACTGGAATCAAATCAAAGTGGTCATACTTTTTCATCTAAATTAATTTATGGATCTCATAATTATGTTAGAAGTGACAAGGTAACTCAAAGCACTGATCTGTTATGGGAGTAAAAATGGAAGAATTGGCAAGGCTGGTTGGCCAAATCAGATTTGTTTTATTTGCTTTTCATTGAGTTGACAGCCTCCACAAATTTGGCGTAATCGTATCTGCTTTCTTCAGCTTAATAAATAAAGAACTATCTGGAACATAGTGTTTCTCTAGACCGTGTGGTTGAAGCACGTTTCTTCATGCTCTCAGTAATTATGAATACACATAAAACCTTATTTATGAGAATGAGATCACCTATAAAGTGGCAGAGAATCAATGGATTACCTATACTGTGCTTTAAAATAGGTTTAATCAGACTATACATGACATGAATGCAACATAAATGTGCAAAACTTCCCTTTACAATATTCATGCTTCATTTATCCACAGATTCAAATTTCAGCTTAAATTTATTTGATTTCTTAAAAAGCACCGTGGCCACCTATGGGACTGACCTGTCCACGCTGAGGGCACACAGATTGAGAACAGTGATGCCCACGGAGGCTTTCTGCAGGAAGGGCACCAGCTTACACATAAAAAGGCCGACAACACTGTCATCAAAAGGCCAGCGTGACGCCAGGAGCTGAGTGGGGGGGAAAAAAAAGCCATCAACACAAATCTCAAAGCAATTAAATAACAACAGTTATTAAAACATAAATCACAGCATGCACATTAATATCTTTTTTTTTTATTAAATCACAGTTAGGGTCATGATGTACAAAGTAAGTAATTTTAATGAAGTCATTTGTCTTCATGAGTCTTCAGGGAACTGACTACAAGTTTTTTTTTTCTGAATGGCCGTTGTTAGGATCTATTTAAGGCCATTTTAGCACTCTCTATGTCATTTTAATGTTAAGACTGATAAGGACCGTAAGGCGCTCATCAGCTTTCCACATATACGGATATTACTTTCTTTGGTAAAACAACCAAAGCCCAGCGCTCTTGGTACTTTCCCCCATTGTAGGACACAGCTCGCATGGAGGAGTTTCTCAAAGCCGCAGCTGTAGGAAGACCGTCACGGTGCTTCCTGGCTATTGTTTACAAGTGCAACTTAAGTCTCCCAGGAGCTCCACAGGTCAGGGGACAGGAAAGGATCACACGCCACTGTTTGTGGCGCGTATGTAGCTGGCAACGTTTGGAAACCTGTCCCCGAGGAAATGGACATGAGGCTTCAACGCGCTTTCATCACTGTAGACGTGGCTCTTTGTCTGCGGATAAACTGTCCCCCCACTAAGAGGTTTGTTTCCTCTTTGCACATGTGTTGCTCAGACTACAAAGTCACTGCGCAGCCTCAAGTTAATTTCAACCAGGTGTCATTCTCATTTTTCTCTCGTAAGATGGCGTCCCATGATGCACTTGAGAGATCCGGCTGACTGATCACTACATTTAGCTGTCAGTCTCCATTGTTATACACAGTGGACACTGTTTACGGGCAGAAATCAACTCAGGACACGCTATCCCCGAGGATATCAGTCAACACCATAATCCAGATGCAAACACCAGAGTGGCCCTTCCACCAAAAATGGAAACATGAACTTGAAACCAGCCATCAGTCAAACTGATCAAATTTCACTCTTTCTTTTTTTTTGTAGAACTTTTTAAAACTTCCCTGGTGTTTTTTTGACAGCTGAATTCTTATGAAATATATATAAATTCTAAATAAATACATTTCTGCTTCTATTTAAGGCCAGTAAACAGGATTAAGAAAATAACTGCAGACTATGTTTTAATTAGGTCCATTTTAGTTGAGTCACTATATCCTCCAATTGTTTATTTGTAAAATATGGAAGTGGCTTTAATAAAGAATTGAAAACCCCATAATGCCAGCTGGTGCTTGGGCAGCACTGAGTTGTTTTTTTGGTTGCTTTTTTTTTCCTATAGAGCCTGTGGATAAGTATGAGTGACTAATGTCCCAGGTCACCACGAGGCCACTGGCCTGTGTGAGTACAGCCTGATTCCTGTATTTATTTAAGCCACCCGTGTCCATGGACCTCTCATCACTAATCTGACCACATGAGGAAGATAACAGTGTCCGACTGATTGCACTTTCCCGTCTGCATTTTACCGTCCCCCCCTTTCCCGTCTGTAATATTCCACTATGTCTCTGCAGAGCAGCCCCACTGTTGCTGCATCATATCATCCTATCACCATAGTCCCTCTGTGGCTATAGGGTCAAATGAGGTTAAAACGTTAATTAAGCATGCACCAAAAGAGTGAAAAGTGTACCTTGAATACATTGATAGGTATATCAATGAAAATGTAGATAAGATCACCCAGTGCCAAGCTGGCGATGAGGGCGTTGGGCCCATTCCTCATGCACTTGTGCTGGTATATGATGGTAAGCAGGGTGCTGTTGCCGACCAGGCCCACCACAAACACTATAACAGAAATTATGGTGTTGATGTACTTAAAATAGTCCTTAATAGAGGTAGTTTGGAGGCACATTGGAGGTGGTACGGGCCTCTTCACGACAGTCTCGTTCGAAGACCCAGATCCTACGGCTTGTGCGTCCGCCCTGTGGGCCACCAGGTTGGGGCTGGGAGTGACGGTGCCGTAAAAACCCGTGGACATGAGGGTGGAGTGGACGGAAAAGCCTTGAAGAGAGTCCTTCTCTGCTTCAGCTGTGTTTATTTGGCACATTCCTCCAACCACCATCCAGGCTGTCAGCACCAACACATGCACAGCTGGAGTGCCCATCATGGAACGCGTTCAGAGCTCTGGTTTCGCTGATTAAAACACTGTCCCGATGTGCCACTGCCGAGGGAAGAAAAAAATTAATTAAAACATTTTGCAGACGGCACACTTTATCCTCACCTGTTCTCTCTGCATGTTTTTTTTTCCAGTGAAATCTAAAGTTGAATATTATACATAATTTTCTAGAAAGTTTCAAACTTGTGGAGGAATAACAATTTCTTAAAGATCTTGAAAACAGTTTTGCAGCGGCCACAGATGGGAGATGCCAGCATTGGTTACATATCAACAGTAATAATGAGTCGTCAGCAGGGCGCACTGGGCATCTCTTCTGCTCTCAGTCAGCAGTCGATTGTGTCTTTGTGTCACAAACGCTGCAGCTACACAACACAACCTCTCTTCTGCTGGTGCGGTTTTGATGATGAGGCCCATTTGTTTGTAACAGAGTGATTTCCTCAGGTTTGCATTCTCCCTCTGTTTCTAATTTAGAAAGGTTTAAACATGTGGTTTCAAAACAAAGAGCACATTAATCCATGAAGGAAGTGCTGCAGGGCTGAATACCAGTCAGTTGTGCAATGTAAGCATAAATGTCAAAATAGAAATCAGACAACGATCCAAATCTTCACGAAATATACAGACGGGATTCGTGAAGTGGATCCTTAGTTTACCTCTTATGCCTTGTTAGACAGCTTCATTTTTACCCTTTCTCAACAGGAAAAATCACAAAACTTTCTGGACCAAGTGAGTGTAGCTCAGTGCACAAATTGCTGGTGAAGAGCAGATAAAGTTTCAAACTGTCAGGTGGTTAGTGAAGCCCTTTTCATCATGTCACAGCACAGGCAACTCTTATAGCCCAGAGTTCTTCCTGTTCGAAGTCCCAGCTGTCACCAAGTACACAAAGAACTATTTAGCAGCCAGCCCTTCAAGTAGCATCACAGTTTAGCATCAGCATGACACTGCTGGGATCTGTGACAGCATGCAAACTGATCCATCCATAAATAATAAATTCGTTTGGTTTTCACCTACCGCTTCTAAAATGTCTGCCTGGCCCCCTTGGAAACCGTCAGGCAAACTTTCGGCTGAAGCCCCCAGACATCTGTATCACATCACATGAGTAATTAACGCACTATCAAAGCCGCGCCGTATCCCACTTGGTTTGAGCAATGCACCCGTCTGCTCTGAGGTGCCTTCACATTATGGCTCAGAGTTTCCTGTGGAGAGTTTGCAGTATGCCTGTGTGTGTGTGTGTGTGTGTACTCAAGTGTGTGTGAGTGAGACTGAGGTTTTGTGTGTGTGTCAGAGCACCAGTGAGACACTTTGACTGGGTGGGATAGTAAATCTCCACCTCCCTTTGGTAACAGACTGGGACCCTTTGGAAAAATCACCCTCCTCTCCCCTCTCTCTCAGAGGCACCGCCTGCTGACAGTCATCTCCAAGAGCACACACACACACACACACACACACACACACACAGGCAGGGGCATCTGGGAGCCTGACGCTCCAATCTGCCCCTTTCCTTAAATCACTCCTACCTTCTCTTTCAATCCCTTCCTGACTCAGATGTGTCTTGTATGAATTACATGCAACTGTTTCCTCGCACGCAAAAAAAGCAGAGATTGTACAGGAGGGAGGAAGACGCGAGGAAGTCAGTGTCCATTTTGTGATGTTGTGTTTCTTTCATCTGGGAGAGAGGGGGAACTGGGATGGGAAGTGGGAGCTAACCATCAGAAAGCCTTAACCACCGTGTGGCTCAGTGAACCACATTAGTCCTGCTCCAGCACATGTGAACTTCAGCTGCAGTGCCGTAATAAAGCTTCGTACGCACTGTTTGGTAAGTAACGAGCTGGAGAAATGAGGATCATTCCAGACGAGTGTGTGCCCTTTCAATTACCACATGCGCCATTAAAAATTATTAAAAGCTATGATCCAATGAACTGGTTTTATTTTTAATGCAAGAAACAACCCTAAGAAAACAACAACACATTGCAAACAGACAGAGCTCTGACTGAGACGAATAAATGAGGACAGACGGCAGTTCAATGTCAAGAGAGAAGAGTGCTTCTACATCACTGTCCATTATGGATTCTAAAATGGACCATTTATCGTGATGAGAGCTGAGAGCAGGAAGAGGCCTGTCAAAGTCACCGCGATCTGTCTTTACTGCTGCAAACAGCTGACGCAGCAACGTCTCACAGGGCGAATTCAGTAAATTACAAAATTAATGCGATTCTTGCTGTGTCTGGGAAAGTTCAGTACATATTTGTTAAAAACACTCCCGTGAATACATTAAACAAACATTTGGTCTACTGACGATGAATGGGTGACTTTACACATTTTATTTTGCTTTGGTGGTTTTGCATATTTTAACACCACAACGACCACAAATTAAAATAGGTTCATTATAATTTTCTTCATATAATATAAGAGTAAATTCTGGCAGGAAGTGTAATCAACTTATTTTATATATTTACTGATGATATTATAACGTTGACTGTATTACAGCAATACAAACACAAGAAGTGGCCTAGTGGAGAGTCAGTATCTGGATGTTCAAGAAACGGATATTTATTATTTATTCTATAGAGACATCATGATGAAAGATAGAGAAATTTGGCTTCATGCACACGCAGCACATGCAGAGAAACGCAGTGATTGGCTGTGGCCCTGAGACCTTCCAAGTCAAAGGCCACTGACTCAGTGTCCTCTGAGGTTGTGCTATTGTTTGCTTCTAATCATTCCTCAAACCTCAGAGACATTTGATCTCTCTAAAATGTTTATTGCTGATGTGAGGCTGCATGCCTCAGCCTTTTTTCTTTTACAAGGCATGTGAACAGAATTACAACATGTGTTTGTCGGATGCTGTCAATGCTGCACAATAATCATCAAACAAGCCACATTTGTGTTTTTGTATTTTCCATGCCGATAGTTTAACTGGGGCATTCGATAATACACAAGTGTTATTAAGCCTCATATTTCTAATCTGATGTGAAAAAACGACATGTGGTGTTGCTATGTTAGTCGACAGCCTTTTGTGTTCAGCCACGTCACAAATCCTCTTCACATGAAGCTTTTTGGAATGACAAACTTTTAGTCATACAGTAAATGGCCTGCAGAACATATTTGGCTTAAACCACATAATCATATTTAAATTAATTTGTTTTTTTTCCTTTTGTCCTCAAAGTGGATAAATCTGTAATTATTAATAATTTTACTATGTTGTTAGTAAGACCTGGTACTGTACTTAATTTCCAAGAAAATATAAGTTTTATATTTATGGTTAGTGGCACAGTAGTGCAGTTAGTGCAGCTGCCTCACAGCTAGAACATCCCTGGTTCAAATCCACCTGCTGGTTGTGGCATCAATGTTACGTTACTTAGTGTTGTGTAGTTTAACTGTAAACCCAATCCAACTTTATTTAGAAAACACTTTAAAATATGTGCATAACCATGAGCGTAAATGGTTTGTCTGTATGTCTATTTATGTCTGTGTTGGCCCTGAGACAAACCTGTCGAGGATGCATCCAGCCTCTCGCCCAAACCTAATGTGAGGTGTAAAATGTTACAGGTGATGGATGGATGGGGGTTTATGGTTCATTTGCAGGTAGTTTTTCTAATTCAAATGTGACTTAATTGGGTAATGCCAATATTTACAGTCATTTAAAATTAAAGGGTTTGTGTTTTCTTTAATTGTAGTCATGAATATATCATCGCTTCTGAATTAGTTATGGTCAGTGGCTGCGAATATTTAATTTATTGGAACGTGATTTGCTGACGGGTGATTTCTTACCCCTAGTTTTTTTCTAGAATCCCTTGATTGTTGGCAGCTTATATGACATTTTAACTTTTGAGGGGGTAGCGGAGGCTTTGTTACTAAACCCATTAATATATAAATGATGAAACCTTTACCTGCTCCCACTTGCTTTGGCTTTCATGTTGTTGTTGTGTTGTTGTTTGGATCGTAATCAGGTATTAATGCCATTCTGTCTGAACTCAAAGATGGCAGGCTGCCTGGTAATTCATATGCTTGTTCTCTGATGGCATCTGTCGAAGTGTGCTCTCTGCATATTGGTACATACCCTATGGGAAATTTCAATCCAGCCCCAGACTGAGTGGGATGTAAGCAATTTCTTAACTGGGACACTTGCGTGAAAACAGAGAAGAAGACAGAGAGAGAGGAAGAGACGCAGAAAGAGAGAGAGGGAGAGAATAAGTTTGAGGCCAATTCTACGGTGACAAGCAGTGACAGAGCGAGGAGGGTTCAGTTTACTGCCTGGCTTTATTAATTTGGGACATATTGCTCACACAAACAAAAAGTTACAGCAGAAGATAAAACAGAAATGTAATGTGATAGAGGGGTTTTCATAATAGCCCGATTGGTGCCAGTACTTGACTTCATCTGAAATTAGTCAATGTAATATTAACAGACCATTGTAATTAGAAGGAAGGAAGCATGTGATGACGATATCCGATGAAAAAGCCTCTGGAGAAGTTTGTGTTCTTGAGAAAAAAAAAAAAAACACATGTTGGAAAGTTCCTGCAACTTTCCTCCCTCGTATGTTGATTGAATGTCATTCTGAGGGTGAACCACGAATCGTGACCGACAGGATGTTATCTCTATGACTTTACTGTGATCGCTCTATGAAAACAATCTTTTTGGGGCAATGCGTCTTAATAATAATCAAATAGTTTACTGCTTCGCGCGTCAAACTTGACTTCCAGCCTTTCAAAGAACCCTGCTGACATCAGTGTGGTGTTACGTGAATTATTTTTTTTACCAATTTTTAAGTGCAGATAGGAAGTTGGCAATTCATGCCAGACTTAATGCTTTGCAGTCTCTTTGGGGCTACAATAACATCAGAGATGGGAGAGAAGAGTGTCCGAGAGCCTCCACTTAATACACTGTAATCTGACGCGATCTGATCTGACAACATCATCTAAAATTGTTTATGGTAAGCTCTGATCTCAGTGCCTTGTATCAATAGTGAGAGACGATCTAAACCCACTTTTATTTCTAATTAGTCCAGATGCTCCTGATTAATGTTCACATTTAGGCTCAAAATAAAGGTTTATTATCCGCAAGTATTTCAGTAATACTTTGATCTGTTCTTAATGTTCACACGTTATCATTTGCAGAAACATTTGGTATTTTTTGGTTTAGAATCTTTTATTTTTTGTACATTTTGATTAAATGTCATTCCTTTAATATGGAAATGACAATCTTTCAGCAACAACAGATCAGATTTCATTCTACAATGTTCTGCGAAGTAGACTAAAGTATTTGGGTAATTTTGAGGATTAAAGGATAAAATACCAAACATTTTTGGAAATATGCATGTTTGCTTTCATTAGCTTAGCACAAAGACCGAGAGCAGGAGGAAAGTGGTCCCGATCTATCAAAATGATATAAAAAATTGTAAAATGACTTGTTTTGGCCTTATATAATAGATGTTGAACAAAGTTATGGACTCAGGGATTGTACTTTTACAGAGATGAAACTAGGTTCAGAGCTAACAAGACAGAACACTGGACGCTCTAAATCCTCCTGGTTCCTTTTCCTTTTCCTTCCACTCCTTCTGCCCCACAGCCTAAACATCACTTGGGCAAGTCTGTCATGTGAACCTGGGGTGAAAGTCATTGTTGAGCTAACAGACCAAAACAAGCACATTTCCTGAAAAAATATTATAATAATATTCCCAACACACTTTAAGGGCATCAGTTGCTGATGGAAATTACCATCAAGAGACCAAATATTTCAGCACATCAAAATGATGCTAGTGTCCACATACAGCACTGACTTCTGAACTGCAACTGAAAAGTCCAATAATAATATTATGCTTCCATAACATATTTCAGGCTAAACACAGAGCTGTTAGATAACAGTGGAGGTGATAGTGGAGTCTTTGACGTGTCGGTTACAGCCGAGACACATTTCTGCTCACGATCTGGCTCTCGTCAGACAGACCCTGAGTGTGCTGATAAACGGGCACATCACACTTTGCCTTCCCCTATCAGGAAGCCCCTGAGTGCATGGTCCGCATTTATTTCTAACAAAATGCTTTCATATTTGAACATAAATTCTGTACTTTGAACTAGCATGTGAGCCGTTGTGATGATGATGTAAGTCTCCCTAAACTAAAATTGTACACTGCTCTTTTTATTTCACATGGGTTGGATTTGAAAACATCTGTGGACAATTTAAATATGACATTGTAAACACAGCTGTAAAGAACGACCGGCTGAAAGGGAGCACAAGAGAGGCTGATGGGGTTTCCTTGCCCAACGTCCAGATGTTGCTCATTTTAAGGTTGTTACCTGATAAAAATCTGATATCAGACAATAATTTGTCCGTGTTGTACCTCATAACTGCATCCGTCCACTCGCCAAGTGCAGTCACTTTGTGTTTGTTTTTTTACAAAATGATTTTGGCAGGAATCAAAGCTTCTTGGAAATGATCCATGACTGTCGAATGAAATGTTTCTGTTTAAGTTACAGGTGCCTCAGAGATTCACAAAACTCTTCTTTCTTTCTCGATCATTAGCTTGCAAGTTTACGCTGCAAGTGATGGCAGTCGATCAAAAGTCCCCTCTCGTCCACCAGCCATCTGTGCGCTTTACCCCTAATCTGTTCCCAAATGTCCGTCATACCCGGTTGCTTTTTTAGCTCCCCCAGTCTCCTCCCGCGCTCCCCTCCTCCCCTCGGAACACTTAATCCCTCCACTTACTTCCCTTGATTGCCAGCAGTGTTGTTTTCGGCTTTGACGCGGGGCATTGGCTCCATTTGTTTTTCCTCCGTCAGTCTGCCTGGTGGAAGCACTGAAGAAGGGGCGTTCTCTTCATGCGGATATTAACATTTGTTGGTGATAATCATCAAGTTTTTCTTTTGTTAAATTAAAGGTCATGACCTGGTACAAAACATCATGAATGTCAGTTTAACACACAGTCAAATGTAGCAAATGGAGACCTGCTCATAAAAATGTTCAGGACAATATACCCAATATTCAAAAGGCTGCTAAAGATGGACACTTCATCTGCAGTTAAAGAAGTAAGGACACTTATTTCCATTCATCAACATAAAATTTTGTTTTTCTCCCCGATTTTGATTTTTTTTTACTATGTACCTCAATTGTAAGTCACTTTGGATAAATTGATTGGCCAAATGACTAAATGTAATTTGTAAGTGTGATTAGCCACCACTTTACAGCTGCACACACAAATGTTATGCAGTACAAAAGCCCATAAATGTCCATAAATGAGATAGTGTGTTAATTATATTCCACGTTTATTTTTATAACACTATACAAGTACAATTTATAAAGTGGCCCCTGAATATTATGTTAAGCAATAGATGCCTTTCTAACAAACGGGCAGAACAACTAAAGTACTTTGGGCTGCGGGTTTATTCTGTGAAAGTTTGTTTATTTTCTGTCTTTCGGTTTATCCCGTAAGTTCAGGGTTGCCACAGTTAATTTTGCACATTTTTTTCTAGGCCGGATGCCCTTTCTGAACCAACTCTCCCCAGTTTTACCAAATTTGGGACCAGCAGTGCACGGCTGAGGATGGGCAGCTTAGGGTCCCAGAGAACCTTTGAGATGTGTTTGGGCAGAGCAAAACTGAAACCCTGACTCTGCGGTCGGTGGGCGGTCGCCGACTGAGTCACTGCTGCCGTGCGTAATACAAAGCTATCAGTGCCCACCAGAAACAGTGCTGCAGAAATTAATCCGTACACAAGGGTCATCCAGCTTCGATTGTGTGTTGTTATGGGTTCACACTTAGGGTTAGTTAGGCAAAGTGTATTTTAACACATGCACACACCTGTTCATTGTGTAAGGGCTGCACCTGTGTCACTGGTCACACAGTGCGTACAGACATTTAAAGATAATTGTCAGCCTGCGGAGAAGATGGACAGTTTAGCAGTACTAGTTTATTTTGCAGCGGTCTCACATACACTGTCAGTGTTTGAAAAAAGTCCCTAACAAACTGTGTCAACAGGTGCTTCACAGACATTTGCTTCGGCCTTTCCCCCCGTTCTTCAGGATTTGCTGAGTATGATGTGAGGTGCTGCTCCGAGGACATGACAGGATAGAGAAAGCTGAAGCAATTTAAACATTAGGCTGTTAGCACTGACAACCCGTATTCATCTCACTTTTCTCATTGGCAACACTGGACATGAACTTGCATACTTTATAGTGGCGAAAATCAGTTTTTCAAAAATATTTACTGACATCTGGTGTCATCATGTTGTCAAAGAGCTGCAGTGTTGCAGACTGAGGTTATCTCAGGAATGGCACATACATTCCCTTTCATGGTTATGTTCTATTTGTGTTGTATGTTGATGAACAGACCACAGGGATTTTCTAGCCTCATCTGGGCCTCCAGAGAGTATGAGCACTTTCAGATTTTTACCGCTCCAGCAGACTAGGCAGCAACTCCCTGGACCTTATCATGTGTATGAGTAAGAGACAGAGAGAGGGGTGTCAAAGGTTAGAGGCGAGAGGACTGACACCATCTGGCAGTGATTATGTTTCTGATGAGAGGCTGAGATGTCATGTATGACATGCCCTGAACGTGTATTTGTGTGACTGTTGTATGTGTGTGTGAACAAAATACCTTGTAATGTTTTTTTTCTGCTCTTCTTTCTAAAGACCCGTGGTAAAGAGCATTTTGCTATGACTATCTATATTTCATGACTTCAACATAGAAATAGTTATAATTTTTAAAGAATGCATCATTGAATAATTAAATATGTAAAGCCTACAATACTACAGAAACTATGACAGCCTTTACATGGATAATCGTGCTGATTAACGTTGATGGCTGTGATTCATGGGTTATGCAAATCCAAGCACCACTCAGATCAATTAGCCTGAAGCACTAAACTGACCTCTGACTTTCATAATGGGGCCCTCATTCGACCCTGAGGGTCACAGCATGCTTAGAGGCCCACCTGTGTAGACAATTAAAACCAGGAAGCTTGTTGTCAAACTGAAATGCAACACTGAATAGAAAATGGGAAAGTTGCAGCTGATGGACAAAACTATGATTATATATTACTTATTGATGTCATTTAGTGCTCATATCTTACATTGTGATGTACTTTAAAGGGTTTTATGTTCTCTGTTGGCTGATAAAAGATAGTGAATCATTTATAAAGGTTTATAGATCTTCTTAAAGTGGTTATGATGCATAAAACAAACTTTGAAATACATTAATAGTTATTACTTAGTAACATTAAGGCATATATGATGACCTGTAGCTAAAGGCTGGAGCTTTTTGATGTTTGATGTACATTTTAAGCACCAAGGGCTGTGATATACAGTAAAGGCAATAAAGAATAAATTGTCATGACAAATATTTTAGAGCCTTGTGTTTGTCCACTTAGTAAACTCAAGTACATAATTCAGTCTCCTTTTATGTCTGTGTTTGACCTTCCCTAACTCCATAAGCTAGGGAGAATATCTGCCTGCAGGTTGTTGCTGGAAAGATCGCTACCGGGGGTTCATCGACAAAAGTGGTAAGAATGAAATACAGAAAAGTTGTGGGCTGTAAAACATGTGTAAAATATTGAATAATTATAAAGGAAATAACAAAGTAGGGTGGCCAAAAATGAAATCTGATAAACTGGAAACACAAAACGCAATAAGTGGCAAATTATAAAGTCATAAAAATGTACCTTATTATTAAAAATTCTAATAGATTTATCTGGAGCTTTTGACACTGTGAGCCATCAGATCCTCTTGTCTGCACTTTCTGATTTGGGCATCTCTGGATCAGCTCTAGCCGGGCTTCGGTCTTACTTCTCTGGACAAACCTTCAAGGTATTCTTGCAGGGGCGTGATCCTAACTCCCGTAGCCTGTCCACTGGTGTGCCGCAGGGCTCAGTTCTCGGTCCACTTCTTTTTACCATCTATACTACATCCCCGGGCTTTATCATCCACGCACATTGGCTTTTCTTCTCACTGTTGTGCTGACGACACAAAGCTCTTCCTGTCCTTTCCACTAGATGACTCTACTGTCTCATCACGTGTCTCCGCCTGTCTCTCTGACAGGTCTTTGCTTGAATGAGAGAACGAATTCTTCAGCTTAGTCTCTTAAAGACTGAAGTTCTTGTCTTCCCAGCCAGACGTTTAACAAAGCACAAAATCAGCCTGCACATTGGATCTGCAGTGATTGTCCCCACCAAGTCGGCAAGAAATCTAAAGGTCATCATCGATGACCAACTGAGCGTCCAGACCACATGTCCTCAGTCTCTACGGCAGGCAGATTTTCCCATCAGAATGATCGGGCCCTACCTATCGGAATACACAGGCCAACTCATTGTTCAGGCGTTGGCCATATCTCGTCCTTACTGCAATGCACTGGTAATGGGGTTACCAGCATGCACGATCAAACCCCTGCAGATGATCCAAAATGCAGCATCACGCCTCATTTTTAATCAGCCAAAAGGGACTCATGTCACACTGCTCTTCAAATCTCTGCATGGGCTTCCTGTGGCTGCATGAAGTAGGTTCAAATCTCTGTCTCTTGCCTAAAGAGCAGTCAACTCTTCAGCTCCTCAACTCCCTCATTCAGGTCTACAATCCCTCCCGTCTGCTGCGCTCTTCAAACAAATGTCATCTGGTGATCCCAGCACCACACAGAAGACACCAAGGAAAACTCTTCAGCTCACTGATGGTGGAATTGGTTGAAAGAGCTTCCAGACTCTCTCCCACCTCTCAAAAAAAAAAGAAAAAAAACCTTCCTTGTTGGTCTTTCCTGTACTTAAATCTCCAATAAAGGAAACGCTTCATAGCACTTTGCTTTGATGTTTTCTTCTTGACTTAGATTTTTGCTGGCCTTTTACCTCACTTATAAGTTTATTTATGTAAAAGCCTCTTCCAAATGATTAAATGTAAATATAAATGTACTTATTTACATTTATAATAAAATTAATTTGACCTACAACATGCCGTTCTTCTATGGTACCTTTTTTATGCCTCATCATCATGAAATCAATCTCTTGCAGAAAGTGCAATACTGACCAAGCCTTTCACGCTGACTGATGCTTCCTGTGAGAAACCGACTAACTGGGATCCAAATGCTGAAGTCACAACGAGACCAGGAATGAGGGCAAACAAGAATTTATTTGAATAACACAAAACCGAAAACAAAATAACATACACAAAAGAAGGCGCTCCTGCAAAGACAGGATGATAAATAAGAAAATAAACCAGAAAAAACAAATCGCTCGCTAAATTTAGGAGGATAAGAAAAAGTCTAAACATAAAACGCTCTTAACAAAAGGTAAGAGGAAAAACCGTCAAACAAAACAAGAGAACAAAAAATCACTGCACACAACAGGACCAGAAAAGACTAAACAACAAAAACGCTTATATCAATTTGCTAACAAGCCGGAAAACACTAACGAGAGGAAATACCAACTAACAAAACCAAATACTAAGATTACGAAGCTACAAAGCGAATTACCGCAACGAACGAAGGCTGGTGGTCGGGGAATGGTCAAAAACGGGAGACAGGGTAGGAGAACAAGGAGACACACTAGCAACGGAGAAAACAAACAAGGGTGCCTTTAAGGTGAGTAGATGATGATTTTCAGGTGTGATGGCTGAGGTCAAACAGAGGAGAGGAAAACAAGATGGGCTGGGGAGACTGAAGGAACCATAGGAGAACCTCAGCAGGCCAGGAGGGGAACTACAGGAACACACAGAGCACAGGGATGAAAAACAAAAAACATACAAGAAACCAAAACCCATACGAGAAATAAAACACCTAACTTCTGACAGGACCCCCCCCTCTAGGTCGCCTCCTGGCGACCTAAGCCGGCTGACTAGGGTGAATTCGGTGAAAGTCAGCGACGAGGGAGGGATCCAAGATGAAGCGTGCGGGAACCCAGCTCCGTTCCTCAGGTCCATAACCCTCCCAGTCGACCAAGTACTGCAGCCCTCTCCCACGACGTCGGGACCGAAGGATGCGGTTGACTGTGTGGGCTGGCGCACCGTCAATGACCCGGGCGGGAGGGGGGAGGTTGGCGGAGGGCATGAGCGGAGAGTCTTTCACCGGCTTGACACAGGAAACATGGAACACTGGGTGGACCCGCATGGTGCTCGGCAACCTCAATTTTATTGAGACAGGGTTGACTATCCTTGTGATGGTAAACGGGCCTACAAAACGTGGAGCCAGCTTCTTGTTTTCAACCTTCAAGGGAAGGTCCTTAGCCGACAACCAAACTTTATCTCCAACCTTGTATGGGGGAGCCGGAGATCTTCTCTTATTGGCATACTGGGCGAGCTTTATTTGTCCTTTTAATAGAAAATTCCTTACCCGTACCCAAGTGTTGTGGCAGCGTTTAATAAACGCACTCACTGAGGGAACCGCCACCTGGTCTTGTTGGGCTGGAAACAAAGGGGGTAGATATCCATAAGCTGCCTCAAATGGTGAACAGCCTAAAGAAGATGAAGGTAAAGAGTTATGTGCATACTCCACCCAGGCGAGTTGTTTAGCCCAGGTGGAAGGGTTATGGCCACACATGCAACGCAACATGGTCTCAATCTCCTGATTGAGTCTCTCTGTCTGTCCATTAGTCTGGGGATGATACCCAGACGACAAACTCACGGAGGCTCCTAGTGCCTTGCAGAACTCCTTCCAGAATGTAGCAGTGAATTGGGGTCCCCGGTCTGATAACACATCCTCAGGCAGTCCATGCAGACGAAAAACGTGTTGTATCATCAGCTCAGCAGTCTCTTTGGCTGATGGCAACTTGGGAAGGGAAACAACATGCACCATCTTAGAAAACCTATCAACAATAGTAAGGATGACAGTCTTACCATTGGAAGGTGGTAATCCTGTGATGAAATCTAACGAAATGTGTGACCAAGGTCTCGCTGGAACAGGTAGTGGATGTAGGTAGCCAGCGGGAGCATGATGAGGTACCTTGTTCTTGGCACAGATGGGACAAGCTCCCACATAACGTCGGACATCGACTGCCATGGCTGGCCACCAGTACCTTTGAGATATGAGGCTGAGGGGCGGGTGACTCCCGGATGGCAGGCTAGTTGAGAGGCGTGTCCCCACCGCAAGACCTGCTGACGAAGGCTAACAGGAACGAACAAATGCCCCGGAGGGCAGCCGGTAGGAACAGGCCCAGGAAACTTAAAGTCTCTTACCCTACGTTCCAGGTCCCACCGCACGGCCCCCAGGACCACTGAAGGCAAGATGGGCTCCTCCCGAGAACAGCCAGTGGTAAGATCAGTCTCCTCGAATTGGCGGGACAGAGCATCCGGTTTAGTGTTCTGAGATCCGGGGCGGTACGAGAGGATGAAGTCGAACCTAGCAAAAAACAGAGACCAGCGGGCCTGTCGAGAGTTGAGACGCCTGGCAGAGCGAATATACTCCAGGTTCCTGTGGTCGGTCCAAACGAGAAACGGCCGCTCCACCCCCTCCAACCAGTGCCTCCACTCTTCCAATGCCAACTTGAGAGCCAGAAGTTCCCGGTTGCCCACGTCGTAATTTCTTTCGGCTGCTGTCAGGCGACGAGAGAAAAAAGCGCAGGGATGCACCTTGTTGTCCACTTCCGACCTTTGGGATAATACTGCCCCTACCCCCGTGCCAGAGGCATCAACCTCCACAATGAACTGCTTCCTAGGGTCAGGGAGGGTCAGGATGGGAGCGGTGGTGAACAGATTTTTAAGATGCCCAAAAGTCTTCTCCGCCTCCTCTCCCCAAATGAAAGGGGTTTTAGTGGAGGTGAGAGCATGCAAGGGAGCCGCCACCTTACTGTAACCTCGAATGAAGCGGCGGTAGAAGTTGGCGAAGCCGAGGAATCTCTGTAACTTCTTCCGATCGGTGGGTGTCGGCCACTCTGTCACTGCCCTCACTTTGCTGTCATCCATAGCGATTTTGCCAGGAGCAATGACCAAACCAAGAAATGTGGTCTCCATTGAGTGAAACTCACACTTCTCTGCCTTAACAAACAATTGGTTCTCTAAGAGACGTAACAACACTGTCCTGACATGTTGTTCATGTTCCTCCGGGTTACGAGAGTAAATGAGGATATCATCCAGATAAACAAAAACAAACTTATTGATCATATCTCGGAGAACATCATTAACTAAAGCCTGGAAGATAGCAGGAGCATTAGTGAGCCCAAAGGGCATGACCAGATATTCATAGTGTCCCGTGGGGGTGTTAAAGGCAGTTTTCCACTCATCCCCCTCTCTAATGCGGACAAGGTGATATGCATTGCGAAGGTCAAGTTTGGTGAATATAGAGGCATCTTGCAGTAACTCAAATGCAGAAGACATAAGAGGAAGAGGATATTTGTTCTTCACAGTTATGTCATTTAGTCCCCGGTAATCTATACACGGTCTAAGGCCCCCATCTTTTTTCCCAACAAAAAAGAACCCCGCCCCGGCTGGAGAGGAAGAAGGTCGGATAATACCAGCCTTGAGAGAACTGTCTATATAGTCCTGCATGGCCGCTCTCTCAGGTTGAGAGAGAGAATAAATGCGACCCCGAGGGGGCATAGTACCAGGTAACAAATCTATCGGGCAGTCATAGGGTCTATGTGGGGGTAGGGAAGTGGCTCGAGCCTTACTAAAGACATCGGCCAAGTCGTGATAAACCTTAGGGACGTTGGACAAATCAATGGGTTCCTCTAATTTGATTTTGGGAGTGGTTGATTGGGATTTAGCAGCTCGCAAACAGTTAGCCAGACAAAATGGACTCCACCCCATAATCTTACAGGAAGGCCAACTAATGTGTGGGTTGTGAACAGAAAGCCATGGGTAACCTAACAATAAGGGAGTACTAGCGCAGCTGAACACAAACAAGGAGCACAGTTCATGGTGGTTTCCAGACAAAGTCATTTTAACTGGTTCAGTGACAAACTTGATCTGATGAGTAACACGATTGTCCAACGCTTTTACCTCCAACTTAGCAGGCAACTCCTTGACCTGTAGGCCCAGCGAACGCACCAATACTTCATCAATGAAGCTGACATCCGAACCTGAGTCAATAAAGGCTAGGCATTCCTTGGAGGCCAGAGGACCAGTGAGCAAGGCTGGAACAGTGGGTCGCTGTAGGGAGTTTAGACAGGTGGATCGGCTCATCAGCGCCTCCCTGTTGGCTGACGAGCCTTGTCGTTTAACGGACACTGACGAACCCTGTGTCCGGACTCCCCACAATAGAGACACAATCCCTCGACGACTCGACGCTGTCGTTCAGCGGCAGAAAGTTTAAACCTCCCTACTTGCATAGGCTCCTCCTGAACGGATTGGTGCTGTTCAGTCGACCGTGAACAGGTGGTGTAGGATCGGCAGGAAGAATAGCTGGGCGACGCGTTCTGACAGTCGTTCTCAGCTTGACGGTCTGACGCTCGGCTAGACGCTCAGCCTGCCGCTCAGCTTGACGCTCCTGGAGTCGCTGATCGATAGCCACGCCAGTTCGATTAGGGCGCGCAAGGAGGAGGGTAGGGTCCGAGCCGCCATCTCATCCTTAATCTGAGATGATAATCCTTCATAATATTTATCAAACAGAGTTTCCTCTCGCCAATTGGCGGAGGCAGCCAAGGTGCGAAACTCCACGGTGTACTCCGTAACTGAACTACTTGACTGGGTAAGTTTAAACAGTCGAGAGGACGAAGCTCTGCGGGAGGCGGAAGGGTTAAAAACAAAAGTCAGCTCCTCAGAAAAAGCCTTATAAGACTTACAACACTCTGATCTGTTGTCCCATTCCGCCATTCCCCACTCATGCGCCTTACCCGAAAGTAGGGAGATAGCATAAGCTACCCTGCTACGCTCGGTAGAATATGTTGAAGGCTGTAGTTCAAAAACAACGAAAGAGCCGAGACAAAAGTGCGACACTTATCGGGTTCGCCGGAAAAACGATCCGGAGGAACCATCCTGCAGTCGGGGGAGGAGGAAAAACTCGATAGAGTTAGAGCCTGCTCAATTCGACTGCATAAAGAGTCTAACCGACGTGAATTCTCCTCAACTCTCAGCTGCGTTTGGTCAAATTGAGCCTCATGGGGCTGCCACGCCCCCTGGGCTCGTCGTGACTCAGCTGGATCCATGCTGTGGCTAGTGTGTACTGTGAGAAACCGACTAACTGGGATCCAAATGCTGAAGTCACAACGAGACCAGGAATGAGGGCAAACAAGAATTTATTTGAATAACACAAAACCGAAAACAAAATAACATACACAAAAGAAGGCGCTCCTGCAAAGACAGGATGATAAATAAGAAAATAAACCAGAAAAAACAAATCGCTCGCTAAATTTAGGAGGATAAGAAAAAGTCTAAACATAAAACGCTCTTAACAAAAGGTAAGAGGAAAAACCGTCAAACAAAACAAGAGAACAAAAATCACTGCACACAACAGGACCAGAAAAGACTAAACAACAAAAACGCTTATATCAATTTGCTAACAAGCCGGAAAACACTAACGAGAGGAAATACCAACTAACAAAACCAAATACTAAGATTACGAAGCTACAAAGCGAATTACCGCAACGAACGAAGGCTGGTGGTCGGGGAATGGTCAAAAACGGGAGACAGGGTAGGAGAACAAGGAGACACACTAGCAACGGAGAAAACAAACAAGGGTGCCTTTAAGGTGAGTAGATGATGATTTTCAGGTGTGATGGCTGAGGTCAAACAGAGGAGAGGAAAACAAGATGGGCTGGGGAGACTGAAGGAACCATAGGAGAACCTCAGCAGGCCAGGAGGGGAACTACAGGAACACACAGAGCACAGGGATGAAAAACAAAAAACATACAAGAAACCAAAACCCATACGAGAAATAAAACACCTAACTTCTGACAGCTTCCTATGCTCGATGATTAAAGCTGAGGAAATGGGTTTACGACTTACGACTCACTGCTGTGTACTTCTTGTTGGGTGGGTTCCTCCTGAGACGTTTGTTGAGGTCATTGGCTTGATGACAATTGCTGATGTACACACGAGCGTAGAAGTGTAGAGAGAATATAAGAATTAAACTCATATATAAAAATAGACATCCTCATTGCCAAGAAGGTATCCCTGGTTCGTCTTTAATAGTCTGCAGTGGGATGTCAGTGATAACAGTGTGGCGTGTTTATTTTACTGAGACCTCGACTAAAATGCAGAGATCGTAGTGGTCAGACATCTGGCGTGGTTTAACAAATTTACTGCCCAATGGCAGAAACCATAAGAAAATCTAACACCTATGAATAATCACACAATGATTAAATACAGTCAGCCAGCAAAAGTGTCTCAAATGTGTCTTTGCCAAAACTTGCAAAATCAATAAACTTTGCTCACGTCAAAGTAGCTGAATGCCAGAAACCAGCTTCCCGAAAATCATGAGTGGACATAAACATTGTCATTTCCTGAGCTTGTTTACAGTGAAAGTTCTTCCAGAATACAGGGCTGCTGTGTGAAACTGGGATTATAAGAAAAGTTAAACACTATCACAAATATTATTTAACGGCTCAAATTTTGTACAAAGCTGCAGAATGTCTAGCAAAGAATTAAAAAGACATTTTCTTTTGTATCCCTGCAATGGATAAAAGTCCAGTATGATCAATTTATGCAAGTTGATCATACAGTATATGTAGATTTAAAAATGTAAATAATGCCACTACAACCACCCCCAACTACACATAATAATAATAATAAGTAAATAATCATAATAATTATTATTAGTCACATATACTCATTTAATGTTCTAAGGATTTTGTCACATTTGGTTGCATGTTTATTAAGTGAAAAAAATTGAAATGTAGAAATGAGCAGTATGTATTTCTTACTACATTAATTGACAACAGAATAGCAAAAACGTCCTGGGACAAAGAAGTAATTATAACATCAGGAGTATTTGAACACATATTAAATGGCCCACTGAAGTGAGTGTTGAACATAAGTAGGGTTTATAACTGAGATCATACTTCTCAAATATATTCCTAACCTGATAAAACTCTTATGTTACATATTTTCATTGAAGACAATTCAATTATATCTATTATTGTTGAACTAACAGCATCTAAAAATCCATACGCCTACTCCAGTCTTCCGCAGTGAACAAACAAAGCAGGCATCATAGACAACAAGAAGCCGAGCAGAATCAATATTTTGGAAGTCATTTCATATAAATTATTGCCATACACATGACGCAATATACTTATTAGCTTTTTGGTGAATTGCAATAAAAGACATTAAAAGGCTCTAGGATCGTGATTTAGACATTGGCGGCACAGCATGGGAGGCTTCCTGTGGGTGGGGACCCTCAGAGGACAGTGGATTTCATGTTCGCATGTCTTGGATCAGAGTGCAGCCCACAGCCAAACCTCCACCTCCATCTGCTGTCATAGGCACAGCAACCAGCTTAATGAGCCATGGCTGGCGACTTTCTCTTCAAATGGGCGAAGTCAGTATGTCAGACCTGAGGATGGACCGAAAGCTGAACAGTGGGGGGTGGGGGTGGGGGGGGTCCATTGTTTTTTAAGTCTATTTTTGGAGCATGAGAGAATATTCTCTCTGACATTTCTTACCAATCTTTCTGTAGCAATAGCCTTTATTACAATTTTACATGCTGTGCAGTGGAGTGCTGTGACCTAGCACCAGGTCCCCGGCCGACTGCGGCCTTTCAGTGTGAAGTTTGCATGTTCTCCCCATGCGTGTGTAGGTTTCCATCCACAGTCCAAAGACCTGCATCTCAGGTAAATTGGAGACTCTAAATTGCACAGAGGTGTGAATAGTTGTTTGACATAGACTGGTGACCTGTCCAGGGTGCATCTGCCTTTTACTCAATGACAGCTGGAACAGGCTCCAGGCTCCTGCCACCCTGAAAAGGATAAACGATTACAGGTAATAACGGATGGATGTTTTATTTATTTTAACAGATCATTTATGCTCATAACTGAAAATGAGATATGACTTAAAAAAGTCTTTGGAATTATTTCACCACATAAATACCTGCATTGGATGAAACATATTATCTATGAATGCCCTAATTGCTTCTGAATCTGGCCTTATCATACACTTCATGCTGGTGATTTTGATTAAAATTGATTGTCTTATGTGTCTCTGTCTCCCTCTCTGGTACCTCTTTGCAGCTGTTTCCTGGCTTTGGATCTGTGTTTTTTCCAAAGTGTACTCACTGGTCCTACCAACTTGCACAGTGTTTTGTTGCTAGTGCAGATGATTCTGTTCCGTTTCTTCCCTTAAAGGGAGTTTTTCCTCTCCACCATTACCTAGGGCTTGACCAAGGGGAATCTGTTGGGTTTCCTCTTTATTATACAAAGTGCCTGGAGAGAACTTTGCTTTGAATTGGTGCTGTAATAACAAAGTTGAATTAAATTGATTCGAACCTCCCTTAATTTTCCTTCTCAGTTTATCTCAGTTTACAATAAACAGGAACATCCTCTGTGCCCCACTCAACAAGAAGTCGTCTTACGCAAAACGCGCGACGCCTTAAGAAGACTGTAGTTGTAAGTTTGTTGATAAAGCATAAACAGAGCAAACATGGGAAGACTCGTGACCTCTATCATATTGTGAACCCGAGGCCAATCTTGCTCTTCAATCAAAGGCCGGTGTTGCTTGCGACGTGAAGGTTGCGGGGCCGAGATGTGCTCAACAATTGTTCTGGTGTTCCGATTTCCACCGTTATGGCTTTTACTTTCCGAAGGACCTAATTCCCAGAGAGAACACATGCAGTCTCATGAAACATGTCCAAGGAAAACAGCCACCCCTGTGACCTGTGGGGACTGTCAGTGTGGGCCTCTGAATCCTCAGGGGAGATCCCATGGGCCGAGCCTGGGATGATTTAATTACACTAGAAAAACATTGTGTGTGTATGTGTGTGTGTGTGTTTCTGTCCATTTCCTTCCCTTCCTTGACTTAGCTGTCTGTGTAGACAATGGAATGACATTTTTTGAACTACATGTCACATCTTTCTTTTCTTTTCTTTTCTTTCATGTCTTTTTTCTAATTTCCAAGTAGTCCGCTCGAACAGGAATGATGGGAAAATAAAGGTTTGGAGTCAATTTGAGTAAAAGGAAACAAATGGAAAGAACATGTGCAAGTGTGTTTTGGAGCTTGTGGCAGGCAGAAAGTGCCTGTTTGCAGGATTTAGAAATATTTTTCAGGAATGGGAGACCCACATGATATCTGGTTTTGATCTGGTTAAAATGTCATCTCTACATGTATTATGCACCTTGACTATGCAGAGATGCTTTGGAACTAATAACAACAATATATAACAAGAGTCAAGCAAACTTATGTAAATTAATTCATGTTTTATGAAAATAAATAAGACGACTCTAGTATGCGCATTAACCACTAAAACAAACCCCAAAGTACAATATTTTTGAATGCATGAAAGTCCTGGTATTAGCAGCCTGTGGAATCATTTCCCACAAACACACACATTAAAACGTATATTGTGGAGTATCACCAAGCCTCCTAATGAAGCCACCAACCGTTCAGAGTCAGATAAAATGCAACTGGGACACTTTTGCCTTCCAAGTGGTCCCCAAACTATGCTTTGGTTCAAATTATCTCTTTTATCAACAAAACCTCCCTGTATACAAGCACAAGCATTAAAACTGCAAACAAGGAACAAGAGGAATACTTAAGAAAGCATTACAAAAGAGGGGGGATACAAACACAACAAAAATTAGTCTCAAAAGCAAACAGTGATTCTAGTGACTGCTATTTGTTATGCAGCATATATGGTGAGACCCGGCGCTTATACAGATGACTAACACAGGCGGAAGAGTCTGATAAACCAGATTTTTGCTCACAGAACTTCAGCCAAAAGATCTATCAATTATTAAAATCTGTGCACAAATTGAACAATTATAGCCTCAGAATCAGGATCAAATGGTTTTTAAAGTAGTTTTCCTAGTGCAAAATGTTTTTTTTGTCCGCTAATTTTAGATTGTTCGTGTTAAGAAAAGGCTAATAGAGCTAAAACTCTTAATGCCTTGATGCCTTTGTGATTGCTTCTGTAGTTCATAATCACAAACATGTGCGCAGCTTCAATCGTTGTTTCCAACCAGCATATGGTTGCATTTAATTTGGCAGAGGCGGGCAAAACCGTTCCTTGGTTGGTCGCTGGCACGGCTAAGTCTGGCCAAAGGAAAAAAAATGGATTAAAGATAAAAGATCAAATGGGAAGAGAACACTAAACACTGGTCTTGACTGATGCAAGCACATACACTATAAACATCCATGTTTATAAACACAACAATATTTGCTTTCAGAGATTAATGTGGCAGCTATCACATAAATATTTTGTGAAATGACTGATGCAGGAATGGCGACTTTAGGAAGGACTTTCTGTCTTGACCTCATTTGGGATTGCATAGATTTTTTTTGGGTTGTGATCAGTTTATTTTGTTGTTTACAGCCGTGGATTCACTTTGTCAAATTACACTAAACATTTACAATAATTTTCTATTTAAAGCTGATGATTATTAACTTGGTAAAAAGAAAAACTAATGATAAGCTTCAGTGTGATGAAGCTCATGAAAAGTAAAGATTGTGTGGGACCCAAAAAAAAAAAAAACATGAAAGAAAACTCATAAGCTGCTCAATGACTAGAGGACAGTACACACAGTGTATACGTGTGGTTACACAACTGTCATTATATCACTTCAATAAACAGCTTGATAGACATGATTCTAAATATACATTGCGGCAGCTGAATAATTGTGTATCTGCTGTGGAGTCATGACACGTCAGCTGTTCGTGTCTGAGGAGGGTTTAAATATCAAATTCCTTGGCCAGTCATCGTATCTACGCATGAACACATGGGGGTAGTCAGTTCCATTATGTAATCAGTCCCGGTGATACTTCTAAGACTGTAAACGGAGCCAGTGCTGCGTTTCTGCTTCGTTGCTTTGAGCACATGTGTCCGGTTGCCACAATACGCACAAGGTTTGCCTCTGTGTACTCCCTCTGCCCGAAGGCAGCTAATTGGTGCAAGGGAATTGGCTGCAGATGGCTCACAATTTGCTAATGGTTTTCCGCATCTTCGTTTACAGTTGTGGTCAGACGTTTGCGCTGATACGAACCTCACGGCAGTGTTGGGCTTTCTGGAATTTATTTGAACTGGGCTGGATGATTGTACAATATGCATGTTTTACAGAAGAAAACCCCAAAACTGTGGTGCACAAGTCTTTCTTTTTTTGGGGGGGGGGGTTCTGAAATCAACAAAGGGTAAAAAAAAATACACAATTTGCCAACCCCAAGGCCTCATCACTTCCTGTTAGTGATTGTGATTGACTACAGCTGGTGACTTCTCTGTGCCAACATAAAAAGGGTTTGTTTAATAAATCTGAGAAAGACGATGGTAGAATTACACAAGTCAGGAATGTCTGTTATGAAGTTATGGAGAGGTGTAGCTGCTTTCCAAAGTCTGAAAGAAGACCCCAACATCCCTCCACGGTGAGGAAACTGGTCAGTGACAAACCCAGGAACCTAGTTGCTGTTGGAACATCAGCGTCACTGTCATGTTTCACATTATCTGGACTGAAACGCTGTTGTCCAAGAAAGAAGCCTCTGCTCCAAAATCGACACCTTAGGGATTTACTTAAAATATCCAGCTGACCGCATGGTCAAAGAAAAAGCCTTCAAGAAGAAAGTTTTACGATTAGATCAGACAAAGATTAAGTTGTTTGACCGCAATGATGAGGTAAAGTACAATGTGGGGACACTCTTGGTGCACAAGCTGTTATTGGGAATACATTGCTGAAGAACAGACCAGCCAGAAACATGCATGAGAAATTTCTAACCCTTCACAGGGTTCAGTAGGCTTTGGCTCTCTGCCTAGAATTGTCAAGCCGGATGATGTTTTGGCCCTTTTGATTTCTAAAATATAATTGTACAGTTCCTATAAACAGTCATAAAACCAAAAATAAAAATGGAGAAACTATAGATCTTTCAGCTTAACATAACGTTAAAGTGGATCTGACTTGTAAACCTTTTTGCCTTTACACTGTAAAATAAAGCAAAGTCAGTTTGTGACCTGCTGTTCAAGTTTATCTGATTTTATGAGGCATGTGCAAATGGCATAGAGGGTCCTTTTTTCCGCATCATTAGTTTGAATTATTTTTATGTTTTCAGTGGTCTAGTAATCCCCTCCCCATTAAAAAATAAAAAAAGAAAAAACACAGAAAACACCCAATACAAACAAACAAAAAACTAAGATGGAAGAGCTGTCTAAAACAGAAACAGTTTTTATGTAGAAGATGTGTTTAAAAAAAAAATCTTTCCCGCCTTTGAACCCTTCAGATCTATTTTGCAACTTTATGTCCAAACCCCAGGTTTGGAACTAAAAAGCAGTTTTAATTAGAATGGTAAAATGACTCCAATATCCTGCGTTTATTAATGCATTTTAGAATTTTATGTGCTTTCAATAATTTTTACTCAACCTCAGTAAAATGAATCATGGTTTTTTAAAAATCTCCATGTTCAAATTTGTTTTAAGTCTTATTTTTAACACCCAGTCTTGTCAACGTTTTTCATATTTCCAGCATCATAATTCCTAATGCCGTGTGTCGTATGCGTACATAGAAAGTTTCCAATATTTCCTTGCTACTGTGTTTTAAGGAAATGGCCACTAGATGTCACAGTTGCTTGGCTTTAAGGAACGTCCAGGAGAATCCCCAGACTTTCAGAAATAGATTTATTGCCAAATAGGTTTTCACATCATTGTATTTGTCTCAGTAAGTTGGTGCAAAAACTGCAATATAGACAATGAAAAAGACAGAACACACACATTAATCATAAACATAGACTGTGTGTGCGCTGAGGTGTGGTACAGCAGTACGAGTCTGTGAGACAAGAGTTTGTGATGTGGGATCCAGGTCCTATTGATGAGGCCAACAGCAGCCTCATGGTGTGAGGTTTAATTCTTGCCAGATTAGACTTTTTTTTTCCCAAAGAAATTCTATAAGGGGGACGCTGAGACTCCACACTTCAGTGTCCTGGAGTGGTGCAGGTGCTCGAACAATGGCACTATTCTCTGAGCCACACCAATAAAGACACACTGTGGTTTCCACAGCCAGTTTGTATTTCGTTAAGAAACTGGCAAATCTGAAGTATTTCCAGTGTTCTACAAACTGTACATCATTCATGTTCTTTGGACAGATTTACAGTTCATGTTCTTCAAATTTCAATCAGGCTTTTGCAGAAATACACAAATGCCAACAAAGTCAGTGTTTTTAATTTGATCATTTTATATTTATCTCATTGCAATGCTTTAACATTTATTTTAATAAATTATTATTTATATTCTTTAATATGAGTGTCAAAAAACTGAAATTGGGGAAAAATGCCAGACTTTATGATTAAAACTAAACCAAACTCATTTAAACTCCTCTAAAATGAAATTGCTAATGACAAATCCTGCATTAAAGACGGCAAAATAAATCTACCTTTAACATTTCACTTGCCATATGCACTGTCAGAACAAAAGGAGGGTATCAGGCTCCCTATGATATCCTCCTACCCCCTTCCTCCCCTTTTCTGTCTTGCGTTTTCAATTTCTGCTCTCTCTAAATATCTCTCACTGTGAATCTCTCCGTCTTTCCAATTCAAGTCAGACAGATGCCTCTCTGGAACTTCAGAGCTGTGGAGTGGAAGTGATGAAAGCCACAAGCCGGGTCCCACTGCAAGACCCTAGCTCTTCGTCTGCCAGCGCAAACTCCCTCATTTAGAAGCACATCCTGGAACTGGGGCTGCTTTTTAATTAAAGCCTTGGTGGATTGGATGAGACCCAGTAGAGGTTGCGAGGGAAACTTTAAAGTTGCACTTGACAGGTATATTTAAGTTCACCAAGTTTGACCAGATGGAACATGTATATTGTATAAGTCTTTGAATATGGTGTTGGTTGGGTGGAAAGAAATATATCAAACAAGCAAAAAGAAAAAAAAAATCATGGAGGGGGGGAGGAAAAAAGGGAGAGTGGAAGGGTGGGTGCTAGATGAGGGATACAAGCATGGTTGGGGTGGGGGTGCGTACAGGGAGTCAAGAGCAACGAGGAGCAAGCAGAGCACAGCCCTCCGGGTGAATCTTAGATGTTTCGGCAAGGAGCAACTCAGGAATTAATTCACTAAGAGCACCAGTCGTTATCTGGCGTCAGATAAAATAATTTGACATTTGAAAGACTTAATTGTTAATATTCATCAATACGTCTAATTATGCAGCCAAAAGTGAAAAATGTATTATGGGTTTCTCTGCAGATGAACGGATGTGTCCCTCAGAGAAGACACTTCTAACATGTCTTTTTATGATTCATTAATCTGTCTTCACCAATCACCAGCATCACAAACACTGGACAAACAAACACCGCTACAGTAAGTCAACTGATCAAACAGTTCCCAGCATGCAGCGCTGAGCTGCACTCGACGCGTGAAATCATCTTCAGGAGGCACAAACAGTCGGTGGCTTCGCTTTGGAGAAAACCTTGTTACCCCCCTGCCAATTGTGAATGTTCTTCATCCAAAATGAAAAGTTTTCAAAGTGTTACAGTCTTAGCACAAACAATCTGGAAACGGATAGGAAAGCAATGGAGGAAAGTAGTGTGAAGTTTGTAAACTGCCTTTGCGGTTTTAAATATCATTTATACATTTTTTACAATATGGAGAATTTGATTTTAGAAAGGAATGTTGCGTACAATGCAACAGTGTGCCCGTCCGTTCTGAGAGTGGAGAAAGTTATCAGCTTTGATTTTGCTCCCTCTAGTGAATTATTTTGGAAATGGCAGAAGTGGACATTTGTTCTTAAAAGAAAAATGGACAAATCTGCTTCCACAAAGCCACAGCTTCAATGTATTACTAAAAATAAATCCCAGACAGTATTAATATGTACTATATTTTCTCTGAAAAAATCCATAACTTTCAAGAATCATATAGGCAATTAGAAAATTCTGATTTCTAAAAGCCCAGTTGGTCAGTTTTGTTGTTTCCAGAACTTCTTAATTAATATCCATTACCCATCATTTACTCCTCAATTTCATCACAATACCGGACTTATGTTACTAGGAAATTTCAAGCAGTTGAGAAAGCAGGAATATCCTAAAGGTGCAAAATTTCTGTCAGTGGATATAAACTATAAACAGTTTTTTTATTTAAGTGATATTTTATGTACTGCATAAAATGTGACAGTACTACAGACTATGTTAAGTTTAATGTGGGCGAGTTACAGTATAATGCTGTGCTGCACACTACAAATAAAAATTGAATGAACTGAAATGACCTCTTTAAAATAATCGCTCGTATCAAACACTTACAGTGTGCATGGCCACTGTAGGCTACACCTTCCCACAGATAGTTCTTTGGTGAGCAGTTAAGATTTAAAAGCACTGGGCAGTTCTCTTTTGCTTCTGTGAATTAATAATCAAAGACAGGGGAAGAAGGAGTGAGGCCTTCAAAAATCAATGGATCCATCAACAAGGCCGGGTGTTGTGTGTGCCTTGCCTCACCTGGGTGACTTACATGGAGGCGCGTGCGTTCTAGTGTGCGTGCAAGAGTGCGTCTGAGGCGGTGAAGCTTTTTACACAAAGCCGGGCCGCAGTTGTACGTCTAGATCAGTGACAGAAGGCAGAGTTAACTTGTGTAGAGACTAAGCACTCTTTGAGTTTGCGCCTTCTAAACACCAGTTGTCTCCTCCAATCAGTGTGGTCATGTCTGCATTATTGATACTACAGGGGCCTGAGGGGCCCAGGCTCAGATGGTGCTCAGGCTCACAGTGTATAGTGTGTGTCTTGAGAGAGTCTGGTTCTTGGGAGAGCTCAGAGGTAAGCTAGGACAAAACTAAAATTAAGCCTGAAGCTGAAAACCTGAGCCAACTTATTCAGGTTTAAGTGAAAATAAATGGTAGCAAGGCCTCTCCTGGGACAGCTGACGGTCGGGGATTGCTCCGACATCTCGCATGGGCAACACAAGGGGAAAATTATGGATCCTGCCTTTTTTCAGTGGTTTGTATAAGATGTGTATTAATAGTTTTTGGTATTACCTATTATCCCACAGTGATAAAACAGACAGTAAATTAGTTCTTCATTTTACTTAAGATTGTAGTAAATAGAAATAAATAAAAAGGACAAATTCAAAATTTGCCAACATGTTTTTACTCATAAAAAAATCACTAATCAATTTAATTATTTGAATATTGTTCTATGCTGAAAATACTTATTGTTTGCAGACAAAACAACAGTTACAGTATCATCACTATGTGACACACTTGTCGAATAAGCTGTGTTGTCATATTCTCAAAATACAAAAAATGTTGTACTTTCCACATTCCACTAGCTTTCAAAAATAAGTTAATATCATTTTCCTTTGGTCTTTTTCAGGTCATTTGCCCCCTGCACACACCGGACATAAAACCTGTATTGGATAACTTAACGAGGCTTCAATAAAATGGGGGAAATAAAAGATCTCAAATTTGTCCAGGGCCTTACAGACTCCGCAGCTACATTTTAATTAAAACGTGGCTCTGTGAAACACACTTCCAATTAGATGTAACAAAAGCGAATGCCTAAATGTTCTGGGATCGTGGCTATTTGTTCTGCTGCAAAGCAAAGTTCACTTTTTACTCACCGTGATAGAGGTCGACAGACTGTAATTGGCTCAAGAATTTGGCTGGGTCAGAACTAATTTAGCATCAGCGTATTCTTTCAACCTAAAATATATTGCTTTAAATTACGTAAAATGTCACATTTCATTGGGCATTATGTCTGAGTGTATACAAGTGAGGAATTATTAAATAAATATGGATTAAACTGCAAACAAGCTACACTGGCCAATTAAAACAATAGATTATTGTAGTCTGATATGAGACATATTGATCAAACAGCACATTATATATGTGCAGATATTAGCAATTACTTGAAATAGAAATAGTTCATTTTGTACTTACATAAATATATTTTACCTTTTCATCGCTTTTCACATGCAGAATATTTCAGACAAGACTCTGGAATTGATTAGTTTAATTCAGTAGATCTATTTAACATGTTTCCACTGCATTTTATGTATAAATCAGCACTCACTGAAGCATAAAGACCTAATCAAAGCTAGTGTCAAAATACAGAAAAGTTCATGATGACCATAACACCGTGTTCATGCAAGCTCAGTTCAGGTTTTAATATTTTAAGTTACGAGGCAATATTTATTCACATCTGTCATAAAGGAATTGGGAATGTGGTTTACCTTGATGTGTTTTGATTTATTCTGCAGGCCCTGAGGTTATACCCGTGAATTAGAGCGCATCAATAAGGAAAGACCATCTCCCCTATCCCAAAAGTGATAATTACCAACATCACTATTGATCTGACTATTGATGCATTGCTAATTGTTTCTCGCAGTTATTTATTTAATTCCATCTCTGACCATGTGAGAGCGCTGACCTTGTGCAGCAGGAAGTATAAGGGTTGTTCAGTAGAGGAAAAACACGCATTAAGATTCCACTTAAAGCCTTAAAACAGCAAGGACTTTTCTTTTTTCCATTCGAAGGGGAGAACTTGGTTATGATCTGTTTATGAGGTTGAAGAGCACCAGCAGAATGGCAATTTGGGTTGAGACAGCATCCGACGATACTTTCGTTCTCCTTCAGTGCAGCCTTGAAGAGTGACGCTCCTGAAAGTCTCCGTGGACAACGGTGAAGGTTTAGGATGGCATCATATTGATCAATTACACCATTACATTATCTGAGATATAGAATAATAATGAAGCTTATTCATCATTAAAGGTGTATTGGATTTAACCCATCAAAATTGCATTCATATCTCTTAAATTAGTTTCTCCACACACTGGTCCTAACAGAAACTCAAGGTCTACCCTCATTAGAGAAGATTTAGAAATTGTTTTAGAATTTAATGCTTATTTAAACCAGGTTTGTAGCCAAATCCATAAGTTAACAATATGTTTAGTCTGCACTGTCTTTTCAATTAGGTTTGTAAGTTTTGTTTTCACATTCAAAACTGTTTCTTGTACTGCTACTTACGATAAAAGTACTTCGATATAACTATTTCATGTTAATTCCAAATTATGTATTGGAATACATTAAGTATACAAATGTACAAATGTATTTTGTGAGAATGAGAGTATAATTCATCAACCTTTACACGATGTACCTCACCTTTTGCCCAGTGACAGCTGGCATTTACTCCTGCAACCCTTGGTAGGAAATGCAGTTTTATAAAAGTTGTAAAAGTAGACTTCATGGCAGAGCTGCTGTATTAGATGTACAATTTTGAAAACCGAATAACGCAAAGCAAAACAAAAAAGAAGTACTTGACAATGGTGTGGAAAAATACAGTGGATGAAAATGTCAGTGTAACAAATTTCAGACTTGAATGAAATTGCCTTTACCTGAGGGCATGAGAAGGTGAAGGCGTCTGCAGGAGCTGAAGGATAATCAGAAATGACTTCTATGTAAAAAGTGATTGCATCACCCGTGAATTGCCCAGAGAGCCCTCTGTTGTCATGTTTTCGTCAGAGTGTTACATACAGTACGATGTTGAAAAAGAAAAATATTCGCTTGGCTTGGGGGAATTATTGTTTTTCGTTTTTTATCATCGGGTGGCCAAACTCTTCAAATACAGAGAGACATTTGTTTTGCTTGGGTATGATTCTAAATGTGTGTAACAGGGCACTGGTGTGATGGCAGACTGTGTGTCAGAGCAAGGGTGCTGTGGGACACACACTGCATGGAATGCACATCAGGGCCAAAATGTGTGTGTGTGGGCGCATGCATCAGTGTGTGTGTGTGTGTGTTTAGGAAGTGCTCGTCCGTGGAGACAGATGGCCTTTGCCAGGACATCTGGTACCTGTCACAGCACTTTGTGTATGCGTGAGCACTTCATTGGCGTGCCCTGCCCAGCTCTGCCCACTCATCAGGTAACTGTTTAGACCTTTAGTCAGAGCTGTAACAGAACATCAGTAAGGGCCATGTAGGTGTCTAATGCAAGAAGAGTGTCAGGCTTGTGTCTCAGCATGGTGGTAAGAAGTCCTTGAAGAGAGCTACGTTCTCAGCGCTGGTCACATATTGAGGGATTTTTGGACTGCATCCAAAAGTGAGGTGGTGATGTGAGTAAGTATGACAACACTGGCCTGGGAATGAGCCTGCCTGACTGGTGACCTCACTATTTCTGTCACACTTAGCTCACACCTGATATTTCAATAAATGACTGTTTTAACACAGCAGTGGGTGATGCAGGTGATGAGATTATGGCTTTTACGGGAATATGTGCCCATACACACAAACGCATACTTACAATGGACATCAGCGGTTGACGACTTCAAGGTAATTACAGTTTATTTATTTTCTCTTGCTCTTCTTTTTGTCTCTCCCTTCAACTCCCGCCCCTCCAGATTGTAAAGCCGAGCCTCTAGCAGTGTAGTGCTGAAGGTGTGTTTGTGCTGTTATGCCCTCTGGCTTGGCTGCCAGCTTACTCCCACTGATCTGAGCCAGAAGGCAGACTGCCGAGGAATACCGATCACCTTGCCCAGACCGAATCCTTTGAGCTCTCTCTGGCATCTTTCCCCCTTCTGCCAGTTTCCTCCTCTGCTCCTCTCTTCCCCCTTCTGAAGTTGACAACAAAGACATCCTCAGGGTCCTCCTTGATGTGAGACCCACTCTTGATCTTTTTTCCCTATGTTTTTGTACCTTATAGTTGCACTACTTTCATATTCCGCTAGCACAATATTTACACACCAGAAGACAAAGAAACAGGGGTCTTTTCATGTAGGAACCCCTGCCAACATGTTAATCACCTGAGGACTTGCAGTGGTCATGTCGGCCTGGCAGAGGCAGGACATTAGTGAGATACTTCAGCTTCACCTCCAGTTTAACCAAAACCTTAACCATTTGGCAGGTTGTACTATCGAGCTTCTATCTGTCTATCTATCTATCTATCTATCTATCTATCTATCTATCTATCTATCTATCTATCTATCTATCTATCTATCTATCTATCTATCTATCTATCTATCTATCTATCTATCTGTCTATCTGTCTATCTGTCTGTCTGTCTGTCTGTCTGTCTGTCTGTCTATCTACATGTATCATTGCCTTGGGCTTCATACTGTAGGTCTATGAGAACAACAATCAGAGAACTGTCATTGGAGCCATGATATCCAATAAGACTTGCTCCTCCGCATTCATCCTCCTACCTCTTCCCTCCTTACCCCATCCCACCCCTCAAGCCCCTAACACCCCACCACCAGCCCCCCTGCTTCCATGAAGAGAAATCTCTGAAGAGCTAATTAGTGGTGGAATGGAGTCCAGGAACAGCCAACAGAGCTGAAGAAGGGAGATTGGCGCTGGTGCGAGCTTTATCGGTCAGGGCCTGACAGAGGGGTGACAGCGAGTTGAGGCAAACCACCAGTTCGCAACTGACAGACACAATAAAGTGAGCCTCTGAGCCAGAGAGAAAGAGAGTGACAGGCAGGCGAGGTGAAAAATCTGGCTTCTAGGGGCTCAAACTACACAATCTCAGCTACTGAGGCAACTCTCTCCTGCCAATGTTTTGTAGTGGGAATGTCGGCCATCCTATCTGATAACGTGCAATTACAGGGTCGTGGACACGGCTACTGCAGGCCTACCAGTTCAGATTCATCCCACAATCACCTCAACTGTTTGTATGTAGTTTAGTTTTGCAATAGTTTCCCATTTTTAATGTGTATCTTTTCTACACTAATAAGATTTTAATACAGTCATGATAATAGTAACCATTTCTTTTAAAAAATTCAGTTTGTTATTCTTATGAGCGAAGTAGGAATTTTCAATCTAGGACAATTATTCTGGTGTGGTTTTATATTAAATTAGTGTATTAATAAAGTGAATGCAAATTAAAACATTATTTCAACTCTAAAAAATCAAATAGCTGGTAATGGCCAGATTGTGTGAGTAGGTGTAGCTTGGTGTGGGAAGCTGAATTATTGCAAATTGTTTTAGTTTTAATCGAATTTTATTGTAACCATATTTGTTAGAGTAATTAGTTGAATCTAATTCAATAACTGCTGCTTTTAGTTCTGTAAACTGTTTCAGGCTGGGGTCAGGTGTATGCAGACTTTTATTTCATTAGACCATAAAGTGTTTTAAACATTCATTTATGATAAGGTAACCATCCTGAAAGCTGTGTTTGAGAATTGATACTTGTTTTTCTACTAGAAGGAAAACTTTAACCGAGAGAAGAAGAAGAAAAAGGAAAAGAAGGAGAAGAAGAAGAAGAAGAAGAAGAAGAAGAAGAAGAAGAAGAAGAAGAAGAAAAAGAAGAAGTAGAAGTAGAAGTCACACATTAGGTAGAAGAAGAAGAAGAAGAAGAAGAAGAAGAAGAAGAAGAAGAAGAAGAAGAAGAAGAAGTAGAAGTAGAAGAAGAAGTAGAAGTAGAAGAAGAAGAAGAAGAAGAAGAAGAAGAAGAAGTAGAAGTAGAAATAGAAGAAGAAGAAGAAGAAGAAGAAGAAGAAGAAGAAGTAGAAGTAGAAGTAGAAGTAGAAGTAGAAGTAGAAGTAGAAGTAGAAGAAGTAGAAGTAGAAGTCACACATTAGCCGAACTAAACAAGCTTTGTAAGTGTTTCTGTAGAGAGGACAACTTTATTTTGACTTCGGCTAACTAAGGGATTAAGAGGAAGAACAAAAGGTACGTGTGAGAAGCTTAAAAATGGCTCATGCTAATAGCATTAGTCATTTGCATTCACCTCAAGTTCTCAGCACAACTAATATTCAGCTTTCTAATTGTTAGACTCAACAGGTCCCTTTTTAAAAATGAAGAGATGTATAGTATTTAACCTGAATGTACGTGTTGCATCACATTACTATGAGTTAATAATATACCCATTTATTGCTAGCTACTCTTTCCCAATACAGTCTTTGCAATTCCTTTTCCCCTATTTTTCATTTGATTAAAATTGTTTATTGTTCATGGGAATATTTCAGCACCATTCAGCTGGCCTCTGGCTGATAGATTGACTGAAAGGTGGGGTAGGGAGAGAAAGGTAAAAAGGCAGAGGAAAGGTGGGAAGGGGGAGGTGGAGTAAGAACATATGGATATAGGTTATTGATGGAGGACAATGGGGTGAGGAAGCAGAGGAATCAGGGAGATATAGAAATGGGCCGATTGGAGGAAAGGTGGAGAGCAGCTCACTGATGTCCAGCACCAGAACCAGCTTTCCTGTCATTGTTTTTCTTTTTCTCCACCTTCTTTTCTTGTTTCTCCCTCTATTTTCTTCTTCCTTTTCTCTTTTGCTCTTCTCTCTCTACACCCGTCTCTGGAACCACCTCCTTCCTGCGGTGGAACCAGAAGCACTTCCTCTGATTCTGCTTTTTCACACCTCCAGGTCTTTCTTTTCCTGTGGAAGTTCAGTTGTCTCCTGCTTGAGCAGTTTGTTTTTCTCTTTCTCTATTTCTCTGTTTTGTTCGACCTATTGGCTGTTCACCTCTCAGAGGCGGAGATGCGGAGAACCCTTATTTGTATCTCTGGTCTCTGACATCTGGCTTTTGCTGAACACCTCATTTCTATTCCTGTTCTTTGCGCCCCTGTTGGTGGCGAGGGTCTCTGGTCTAAGGTTGCTCAGTTCTCTCTGTGATTTTGTCAAAGAGTGACTTTTTTCTTTCTGAGACTACAGAATTTCGGCATCCTTCTGGCACAGCCACTCTGCATGTATTCTTTACATGTCTTGTTACTGGTCAATCAAAGTGACCTTGAGAATCTGCTCATGCTCTTTAATCACTTTTTGTTTCTTGAGCTTTTCAAAATTATTCATATTCTCCACTAGGTATTTCTGTTCCTGTGGATGTTTGGCCTTCTCCTTCTTGAGTTCTTTAATTTCCTTTGCCAGTTTGCTCTTCTCTTTTTCCACTTCTCTCTTTTCTTCAACCAAATCACCACACTCCTGTCGCCATCTGTTCATCTCCTCCTCCTCATCATTTTGAATCTGTTCTCCCAGATCTGGTCCTTCTCAGAGACCTCTTTTCTAATATAATCTTACAGACCGGTGTAGTCTTTCTGTCACTGTTGGTTATAACCTTCTGTGCTCTGGAGCCGTTGTGGGTTCATCGGAGAGACTCTGAAGCAACTGCTCTTTCAGCTTTTTTCAACCACATGAATACATTTCTCACATATTTTACTATTTCTAGCAATGACTGTGACCTGGGAATCTCCTGCTTTTATTTGGTCACTGTGCCTTACTCTTTTTAAAACTGTGCAGTTATGCTGTTACGCTCTTTTTTTAAACAAACTGTTTCCCACTTGTACTTTTCCTCCTTAAGCTGGATATGTTTTGTGAGCTCAGCAATATGTGACTTACAGGATCTGTAAGGTTTTTGTACACTTTGTCCTTGCCCTCCATAATTGCCTCCAGCCTGCAGAGTTTTTTGTTCATGTTTACATTTTTATGGCGCTGTATATTTATTTAACTTAGAAAAATGCACGGTAGATTGTTCTCAGGATTCTAGATTTAGTTGCAACCGAAACTGAAAAAAGCTTAAACAGATGCATATAAAAACATTACAGGCATATAAATAAACATTACAGACATTATAAGACATGTAAATAAAGCAGTGTCAGGACGATGACATGTAAACATTTTCTGAAGTTGTATATTTTACTACCTATCTGTTCTACTCACAAAGCTGGCCACGTCCAACATATAATTCAGTACATCCAAGTGGGGTGTTTCTACACATGTGTAAACTACTGTGACATAATTTCTCCAAAATAATCTTTTATTTATGTTCTGCTAATGGTAACTGTTCAGGAAACTGCATATTAGGGGCTGAGAGCCTCCATTTCAGAAGTTAGGAACCATGATCAGGGTGGGTGGCCAACTTCCTTGACCAGATACAAAAAACCTTGGGTCCTGTGTCTTTCTAGCTCGTTAGAGCTAGGGTTAAGTCAGGTGGTCAGTGGAAGGAAACTAAGCCCATGCAATACATATTTTTTTGCATTTATTCATATCAGTATATATTTTAAATTTTACATTAGGCGTACATTTGGCGATGTAAACTTACACTAACACACACTAACATTTGTGTTTGTTAGACAAAGAACCAAGAAGCTGCCCTTGGACACTGCCAGTAGTAGCTACCCCCTGCCATTTGTCTGACGCTGTCCCAAATTTCCTTCATCAACCTGGGGTGACGTTCCATCAACTTGTGAGTACTAAAATGCTGCATGTAAAATTATATTTGTTCCTTCTCTTTGGCAAGTAATTTGTTTCAAGACTCCTACTCCTTTCAAATTAGATGTGTTCTGGCAAAATGTTCAGCTGTTAGCAATGAAAAATACAAGAACATTGTAAATAGCACACCACAACTACTGTTTTCTCAGGCACACCTGATGCAACTGATCAAAGGCTGCATTACTTGCACTCAGTGTGCTTGAGATAAGACACATCACATATCTAAATCAGGGGTTTGTTAAGTTTCATGTTAGAAATATGACTAAGTCAAAATAATTGTCAAAACAGTAGAGATCCCTTTTACTAAGTAGGAAATAAATACAAAAAGATGGTGAAAGCACTAACACACGTGGAACCAAAGTTTCATTCAAGGTTAAAGGAACAGGGACTACACTATGTGGACTAGGCAGAAAAAGGAAGTTATCAAACCAGTAACCAAATTTCTGAGGGTGTAGGTAAAGAAAACTAGTATTACTAGTTAGGTCTGGAGCAAGACTATGTGGCAACAGACAGTGAGGTATTTTTTTGCATCGTAAGGCACATATCAGACACTAAAGGTTTCCATGCCAGAGCTCAGAGACATAGAGTATACTACTAAGCAGGAGGACAAGAAAAGTTCCCATATGCTCTATATGATGTAGCTCCAGAGGTTGTGGGATTCCTTTCTGTGGAGCGATGCAACAAACTGGAACTGTTAGGCCCTGTGGATCAGCAGTCTGGAGGAAGAAGATGCTGGCTGTGCATTATGGTTGCAGCAGATCGTAACTACAAAAGAGTGCTCTACTAAAATGCTTGTCATAAAGGGGTTAAATATGCAGTATTCATGCAGTAAGCCATAGAACCAATCAATTTTAACATTTATTGTGTTGAGCATCTTAAATTGTTCTTTACACCCAATATTTATTGCATTCTGCACATGCTTCAGTGTATGAATGCTCACATGCTCATGGCGGCACTCTGCTGTTGTATGTATGTTGCATCATACTGTATATACTTTGCTTCAATGCTGTATATCTTAATACTAGTCACTGTCATCAAAGACAGACAATATAACGTAGCAGGCAAAACCTCACGGAGGAACACACACAAGGTTTTCTCTGGCAGGTTTCAAGAATGGTTTAGAAGTGAGAAAATTTGTAAGATTAGAACAAGAGATTCTAACAATGTTTGCTCCACTATGCCTTTGCTAACATGGCCGGAGTATGGGGAAAGGTCAGAGAGGTGGCATTACATTTTTATGATGATCATTTATTTATTATGTCAAGTAAATCCAATCAGAATGCCTAGGAGCTACCTAGATAGCAAACAGGGATAATTAGCATCACTGGGAGAGGTGGCGTCTCCTTGTACTCTGGCCTCCACTTGCTTTTATCTGTTGAAGAGATGAGGTGGTGGAGAAGCTAAATATTGATGGAGCTGTCCGTACTCAGTAAAACTAAAACACACTGTTCAGCTTTGTCAAAAACTGTGTTTCAGTGCTGGACGCTCTTATTACATACACTAAGGGTGACAAGTTACATTTTGCCCATACCAATCCACGCTTGGTCTGTAATGGTACTGTCATTGTGAAAGGTATTTCTACTGGCCAAATATATTATATTATATTGTCTTGTTGGTTTCAAACCTGTATTTTATATAAGCTCCTATAGGTAAAATGTAAGCGAAGTTGCTGCATATTAGTTCACTCTGGCTTTGATTACTAGTGGCCATTAGAATTTCAAGAAGAGGATACTGTGAATGTGTGTTTTACCATAATGGTAGATTATGGATTTTTCCACCATTTAGACCTTTCAAGTTAACGTGAGCATTCACATTTAGAAATTACTAGATTTGGCTTTGTTGTCTCTCTAAAATGGGCTGCAGTATGCACTGTTGTTACATTTTTGCATTGCTGGTTCGCTTGTGCCCACGTCAACGGATGTTTTTATTAAATGCCTAAAATAAGGCCTATGGTTAAGACTATGTAGCGCAACAAAAGCTTTTTGAATCTTGAGTCTTTGAATCTTGAAACAATAGTTTTCGGCATTCAGAATTATCTCCACACTACTACCAGTGCTGATCTTTGAGTCTGTGTCAAAGGGAGTGCTGACCCCACCTCTAAATGTTAAGTTGATTTATGCCATATTTTATTACTAAAATGAATCTATGGCTTTTCTAAGTCCTGTGTAGTTCACTGTGTTTGGCTTTCCGTTGTTGATTTTAATCACCACGCTTCATTAGAGTTCTGTAATTTTTTTTTGTTGTAACTTGCCTTACAGTTATACTTAGTTATGTACTGCACAGTGTTGCAGAGAAAAAGATAGATAGATTATTAGAATCAGGTGAGACTCAAGAGATAAGTTGTGAACTACACATTGACATTGCAGTTAGCTTTTGCTAGAGCCTGATGTGCTGTAATAACTTTTCCAATTGTAATATGTGTCATTTCTCATCGGGCTGCAGTATTACAAATATGATAAACATAAGGCCTATTAGACCCTCAAAGCATTTCTAAAAAACACGTAGAGCAATAGTATTGATTAGATTGTCTCCTGAGTACTTGAGCTCAGTTTGAATTGATAAGATCTATTTACTTCTGTTTATATTGCAACTAATATGAATAAAACAAAAGAAGGCATGTAACTGGACAAACTACAGAAGGTATTGGTCCTTTAAACAATGTTTGATGGTTGTCTAAATTATAACAGCTGGTTATTAAAAATCGGTCCTTCATTAAATCTACTGGGGAAGTATTGTCCTTTTTAGTGCTTTACCTCATGATGAAGACCTCCTGCGTATACTACTGGGTGTGCTGAATAATTACTGGTGTTCCAATGACCCCTGTAGTCCCAGATTTAAGAACAACCTTAATAAAATTGATCTTTTTCTTATGTTCAATAACCCTCTATAAATCAGTTTACATTTGACCCTGGAAGACGTTAATTTATTTATAGCTCCATTATTTAGAGTTCTCTGTGTAAAATTACTGAATTTATAGTAAATCAATGGTTCAGTTGAGTTAAAATATTTTGGCACTGTGCACTCATTTTATAGCAAGAAAAGTTCAACTCACTGCTCACTGGGCATCACCTAGAGTTAACAGCTAGTCAGCAAGGAAAGATAAGTCCGGAGGAGTTAAAGTGCCAGATTTTCATCTAGTTTGTTAGGGGTGAAAAATCTTAAATACAATATTTAATTAGTTTTATATTTCTTAACTCATAAAATGATGTTATACTCTTTAGTTTTATTAGTGTCAACCCAAGTTGAGTTATAAATTATAAAGGCAGACATTAAAAAGTAGAGTTGATTTTGTCCAGCTATGTATCCAGATTAACACAAGCAGTAGCTGTTATACTAAAAACGTGAATGTTACTGTAACTTCAAAAAGAGAAGGCAGAGAATGGAAGATTTGGCTCGTGGTTTCAAAGTTTTTGCAGCAGACGAATGGATAATCCTG
The DNA here is from genome assembly GCA_033026295.1 of Channa striata. Lineage (NCBI taxonomy): Eukaryota > Metazoa > Chordata > Actinopteri > Anabantiformes > Channidae > Channa > Channa striata. The sequence goes on along the minus strand of CM065188.1, from coordinate 9,356,774 downwards.
TGGTCACGGGTCTCCACTTTAGTTGGTGGAGAACAAAGCAGAGCAAACAGATGGCCCCTCTCTCTCTCTCTCTCTCTGTCTAGGAGTGTGAGTATGTTTCTTTATCTTCTGTTCCAAGGAGCCTAAATTAAGTTATGCTTTGGTTGGCCTTGTCATTTAAAGCAATGTAGACAATTTACCTGTGGCTTAATAGAGTGAAAAATTACTGAGCTTTGGGGTGTTCTGAATCTTATCTGGACGTCTTGGAGCCTCTTGGGGTGGGGAGTGTTTGATTTTTAAAAATGGTTCTAGAAACACTGGGGCCTTTTGTCAAAAGTGGTGTTTCACGTTTGATAGAAAGTTATTGGAAACTGATTTAAATTATTTTACTAATTGCTAAACATGAGTATCCGTTGACAATAGTAAAATAATTCATAAGTGTCTCTTATTGATGAATATTATTCTTTTTGACATGGTGGTGTATTTGCATATAGTTTGGCTGTAAAAATGCAGTATGTCATGCATATAGAGTCTCTGAAAGGTTTGGGGGAAGCTACAGGGGAATGTCTTTTGCTGTGCCTGGCTCTAAGTGAAGGTGACAGCATTCAAAGGTGATGACCTTGTGAGGGGGACCAGTGACATGCTTCTCTGTGCCTGAAAGAAAATTTCTAGAGGCACCCTGCAAGGCTTTTTTTGTTTGCGTGGGCCTATTATCAAGTGAACCTGACTTGTGGCATGGCAGTAATAGTGTTTTTTGCAATGTTTTTTCATATTGCCAGTGGCACCACATCAACAATTTCCCTTTAACCGTACAACCCCACAAGTAGCGTTGATGGGCATGAGCAAATGCTGGACTGTGAAGGAAGTGTATATTGATATTTTAAAACATATTTTATCTTGAAAGTGGACTGTGTATTGATTTTAAAAAGTTATACTACATAAAAGTAACATAACGCCTGTTAAAAAAATATGAAAACTTGCTTATGATGTGGCACATTAAGTTTAGGCACTTTTATTAATCTATGGATCAATGATTATTGGCGAGATGTACACATTCAATATTCCAGGAATTAGTAAAGTTCAAAAATGCTCAATGTATACAGGTTGAAAAAAGCCCATGTAAGATTTTTAAAGGTTTACTTAGCAAAAGTAATGGATGAGATATGTCAGTTTCACAGTTTATAAGCCCTCTGTGTCCCTAGATGGCTGATGTAGCCTCTGGCCATTCTCCCCTTACCTTAGGCATCATCTGGAAAAAAAAACCCTGATGCTTCTAGTCATTCTGCATCCCTGCATCTGTCTGAAAATAATTGGTCAGGAACCTTCTCCCCAAAAAGAGGCCACGAAAGAGTAACAGCTTGCAGCAAAAACATTCATGTCTGACAGATCACATTTGAAACTAAAAATGTATAGACCTACACTATGTGCAATACAAACCTCATACGTAGTTTAAAGAAAGTTTCCTCTCTAAACACCACTGTGGAGAAGAGTGTTTGCACTGTGGATACTTAGCAGACACCTAATCTTACTCTGCAGAGAACTAAAAATGGCAAAACAAAGTGAAGATTCTATTCAAATAACGAGTAAAATGAATCGCACTAAATGGAAATGATGCATAATGGTGTTTTAAAACCTACCGTATATTTAATTAAACAAGCTCTTTTAATTGATTTGTGTATTACTAAGAGTTAGGGAGCGTAATGGGTTTATACCATGGCCTGAATATCTGCTTTTCTCACACGTACAGTACGCATCTGTTCTAAATACTGTATCGGTCGTCATTCCTGTGAACAACAATAGATATTTGATATTCAGCTACATCCTCATATGCATTGTAAAATATGCACAAAAGGAAGATGCTCTTTCTCCACATCACAAATGAGAAAAAATAAAATAAAATACATATTTTCTTACTTAAAATTCATTGTTGACAGGGACATCAAATGCATACGATGGACAGGGCCTGAATCTTCACCATGTAGCCGACTAATAATAACATGGCATATCTACATTTGGCATTCTTTTTGGCAATGTCTAATCCAGCAGAAGAAAGGCTCCTGCACTCTAGTACTGGAGGGAAAACAATACCATTGGGCTTTGCTCTACCTGTAAGCTCACAGATGAGACAGAAACAGAGAAAAATTAAGGGGGAAAAATCATTATTCTCTGAATGAGATGTCTTGGGTTTGATCAGAGTGCGAATCAAAGCCCATCTCTTAGACTACTTAAACATTCACTTTTAAAATTCCAACCTGATTGTATTTTTATGGAAATTTCTCGCCATCAGTGGCTGTATTCTCTCCTGTCTCCAGGTCCTCTTGTATCTCTGTAGATATCTGACTCTGCCCTTCATTAGAATTCTCTTGGTAAGAAAGCAGGAGAAATGAGCAGACGATGTAAATTCAGTCGAAAAGAAAAGGTTTAGATCTTTTCCTTTTTTGTCCAGGGAATAGATAAAAAAGAAAACTCATGGATATATTACATTCTTGAGTCAAACCTGACACCAGGGCAGAAAAGTTAAGAATTTTCATTAAGAATACGGAACAATGCATCACAATTATTGTCATAATCATAACAGAAATTATACTGTATCTACAAGATATTTTCTGTTGCTTTGTGCCACTGTTAGGTGAAACTATAGCGTATAAAGGAGATTATGTAACAGCTAAAGATTTAGTGCTTGCAAAGAGCAGTAATGTAGGAGTGCTGCAGTAGGCCCCTAAACAGCATCATTTACACTGATATGACATTAAAAGGGTGCAAACCCTAAACCTAACATAATATTTATGCAACAAAAGTGGTCAAAGAAACTATGGAAAAACGTTATATTCAAAAATTCTAAATTACATCATTCACAGGTTTGCATGCCCCTCGTTTAAACATTACCCTTTTTTGGAAAAAAAACCCCAAAACAATAAATAATATGCTAATTGGAAATGTTTGTAACATGTATGTACAATATGTACATGTGCTCAGTGACAATAAAATATATTTTCTTCTTCTTCTTATTCTTCTTCACCTCGTACTCCCCTTTTTTATATTGCAAAATCAGGAAATGCAAAGTTTTTTTACCCAACATAAACCTGATATAAACATAAAAGTTCATATTGATGTCGAGGTGGATCTATGACTGGGGGCAGTGCGCCAGCTGATTGTAAACCCAAACACATGGTCGGAATGTAATTCTCTTGTCTAAAATGAGCAGTGTGCACGGCCTCATGTAGCACTATTCTTTTTCCAGTTGGCAAAACAAGTATTGATTGCTGAGATTTGTAAACCTGCTAAAATCCCCGTGATAACATTAAACACTTATAACAGGAAAACACAAAGTAATAATTGTAAAATAAAGACCAACTAAGTGGGTTTTACACACTCAGACTCATCATTACTTATTACAAGAGGCTGTGGCAGGGCGACTATATTATATTGCGTACTAAAAAAAAGACATTTTTGAGAGCAGTGTTGAAAATCTTTTTTTTTCTCAGAATTTCTGCCCTTATTGTTATTTGTTGTTCTTATTAGGAGCTTGGCATTTAAAAGTACAGTTAGACGTTTCTTTTTGCTTTATTAGTGTTTTGAGCAACAAACACGTGAGAGATCCATCGTTTTTGTGGATCGTACTGCAATAGGCACACAAAAAAAGTGATGCACTAGTGACGTTAAGACATTATATAACATTTGTACAATGCCAGTTATATTCGTCTGCATTGATGTTGCTGTGGTTTTCAACTGTTGGTGAGGAAGGCAGTTTGAGATGTGCCTAGCACACAAATTTGACCTCATTTTCCTGTCAAAAGTTTTTTCTCTCTAAAAACATAATTTTAAAGACAGTTTTGGCCTTTAATATATTGCAACACATTGGACAACAAATCTTCATTAAACTGGAAAAAACTCAGCAGATGAGAGTATTTATTTTTGTAAAACATTTGCCTGTAAAACAATAACAGAAGCATGTGTACGTATGAGTTTATTTCCATTATTATTTTACTCTCATACTCTGGATTACTTAAATACACATCAGCATTAGTCCTTTTTTCTTCCTGAAAATGGATCAAAAGTAAGTAGATGGGACAGTGTTGTTATGAACAAATAAATAATGTGTTTGGTCAGGGTTCAATAATTTCAACCTAAAAATCTAAATAATAATTTGTAATATTTTCAGTTGAGAAGCAGAGAGCCAACTTTTAATCTCTGGATATGTGATGGTAAATTGTGTGTATTAATATTACTTATGTAGCACTTTACTACTTTTCTACCTCTTGCTACTCAAACTGCTTTACGCTGCTTCTTATTCACCCGCTGGCACTCACAAACACACACTCACCGGAAGAAACGAAGTTGGGGTTCAGTGTCTTGCTCAAGGACACTTCAACATGTGACCAGAGGAGCCAGGGAACCAACACCTGTATTGGTGTCGACCCGTCTACCTGCTGCGCCACAGTTGCCCCGAGCTACTGCCACACAAGAGCATCCTCGAATCTGATCCAGTACGGTGACGAGATTGTTAGAAATTACAAAACCTTTCAAGTGAAAGGTTCTTTGAGTCTCTGCCTGTCATGATGGACACAGAAAAATGTAGGCTGTAATAATTCCTGACTGACCAGGGAAATGTCATCAAGGCTGAGAAAGTGACATGGCAGTCAACCAGCACTTCTCATTTATTCATATGCCATGCATGGGCTCCCAGATGCTAATCAGTCTCCCAGAGACCCAACACTGTGTGGTTAGTACAGATCACAGCTCTTCTCGAACTTCCACTTTATTGAAGACGATCTCTCACACAGAAGCAAAATTATGTTCTCCAGACAAATGTTAAAATGCAATGCTAAATTTCGGGCATGAAAGACGTAGTGAAAACTGCAGTGTTATTCCACAGCTGATCCAGGGAGGATAAAAAAAAAGGGGGGAAGGATGTGGAACAAAAACATCAAAGGGCATAGAAGAAGGAGTAAAAAAGGTTGAAAAGCTGTGAAATATTCAGTATGAAGTTCCAACAGGTGGTCAAGAGTGCAATGAAAGTCTACGGTTTCATTACCGCGAATGAATAATACATGACGATACTAATACTTATGAAATGTATTAATTTGTTTTCTCCTAATTGAAAACGAAAATCATTTCACATAGAATAACATACACTAACACACTCATTTCCTTTTATTCATTGATAATCAAGCTGTAGGAATAAAATGCGCAAATGCACATATATCATTGTTGCATAAGAATTTTAAACTTTAATAAAAGAAAATAGATACTTTGTTTCTAAAGTAGCTTTAAGCTTTGCAGTAGTTGAGAACAACAAATGTTTGTGTCTTTGTGGCCACTGCTCATATTCACTAAAAGTATGTTACTAGTGAAGCAGAAAGTTCTTCAAATGTACTTTGTAAACATTTTGCATTATTTAAGTATAAAAACAACTATTTAATGTGTGGTATAAACCACGTGAAAAAGCCCTGAAGTTGGTCATGTTTATACTGCATTCACTTACAATAACTATGAGAAACTACTCAGTGTGCAACATATTTTGTTTGTTCATCGTGCTCACACAGTTTGTAGGAAAAGACCCCAATGAGGCCCACTCGAATTTGAAAATGAAATCAAAGTGTTTGAACTTTGTTTGAGAGGTGCTTGATTATGGTGTAATTAGTTTTGCCGCCTCACGCTTTTCTGTGTGGAGCTTGCATGTTCACCCCGTGCTTGCATTCCACAGTCCAAAGACACGCATGTTAGTTACCTGTAGGTGTGTGTGAGTATGTCTGTGTATGAATGATTTTGTATCTGTGTATGTCTCTTTGAATTGGTCCTGGTATAGATGTGTGACATGTCCAGGGTGTCCCCGCATCTCGCCCAATGACAGCTGGGACAGGTTCCATGTGCTTGTACCTAAACAGGATAAGCAGTTAAAGATAAAGGATGGATGGAAAAAAAATCTGTTTATTTATTTCTCTTTTCAGATTTTTGGGAACAGAATGCATGAATTGTAAAATGATCTTGGATTGTTTGCTTCAAAGCAACTTGACTGTGTAAGTTAGGCGTCCTGTCATTTGAATCAATCAATCAATCAATCAAACTCTTTTTTTATAGCACCTCTCATATAGGCTAATGCAATTCAAAGTGCTTAACTTCTAATTGATAAATTCATGGAAAAGGATGCTAAACAAGGGCAACAGAACACAAGAAGTCAAATTAATGGTAATAATGCACACAGCCGAAACAATCCTAAAAATAATATGAAAGTAGATAACAAGGCATACCAAATGAGGCTATTATGACAGCAAAAAAAAATGTTGCATCTTATTCGTTACTGTAGTGATTCTGTCTCTGTTTATACTTTTTTGTATTTCATTTACAAATGTTCACGCAGTCATTAGAAGGTATTCAATTTACAATACTATTCGAGGGCATATAACAAAAATGCTTAGCCTTGAGAGATTATAACTATATAGATTTTAAGCTTTTACTCAATAGATAACTTAAAAGGTAAATCTATTATTTATTAAATGTAATTCTTTCCCTTTCTAATAAGCTTATCAGCTAGTGACTTAAGCACTATCGGTCATTGAGATGCACAAAAATACTCTGTTTTGATTTATTTCTATCGTGTGTATGGGAATTCCAATAGGGGATAAAATCTTTTGCTCGAGAATGAATAATAATTAACAATAATACAATAATAATAATAAAACAGCAAAAATAACAAAAGCTTCATATTTGTGCGCTGTTTGCAAGTACTTATTACTGTTTTCAAGTGAGGTGATGTTAAAGTAAGCAAACACTTTCATTTCGTGTTGTGCTCCTTTCCAGAATTAGCATGGCTTGTGGAGAAGGCTGGAGGGTGTCTCAGTGTGTGAATCTGAGTTTGTTTCTTCGCTCCTCCTCCTTCCTTATCCACCTCACACCACACTACTCTACATCTTAATATAGAAATAGGTGGCCTTAACGTGACTTCCTCCCCGGTTTCTCATCTACAGGCCATTTTGTTAGTGGTTTAGTCCATCAGACAGAGCTAAAGTATTTCATACTGTAAAGACAGACTCTCTTTTAACATTTAATCTGTGCGAAACTAACAGTAAATTATAGACGACAACTAACAGCAGCACATCAGTGATCTTTTAAGACAAGCCTTTTAAGTTTTGTCGGTCTTTCACAAGGGCAGATCTCCACAGATGAACCCTGTATCTCGAAGATTATTAATACAACCCTTAGGGAGAACAAACTGCAAGTGTAGCAACTACTTTATTAATCTCTCTTTAAATTAAGGAGCAGTGGTGGGCATCCTTTTCCTGTGGTTTTCCTTTTGCAGGTTTTACACACAGTAGAAGCTCGCATCGGTTCATAAACCACAATGTCCCGTGGCGATTATTAGATGCGCTAACGACAATGCAATTAAGACCCTTACCCGACTCAAAACAACTGAGTATGCAAAAAAGTAAACTGTGCAGGAGGGTTTTTATTTGCCTTAATTCATAGACAGGTCCTGGGTCTGCCTTTCAGGTAAGTTTGAATTTCATTTGGCTCTGCTCTGCCTTAACAAATGAGAAGAAGAAAAGAGGTTAATTAACATGTATTTACAAATTATACTATTCAAACTAATTTAGTTTCTGCAAAATGAATTTCAATTACAAAGGAAACCGAAATGGAAATTTCTCAGCATTAAAATGGATGAGTGTTGTTTTATGAGAGAGTCTTTAGCATCACTGATCTTTTATTAAAGTTATTCAATAGCCTTTTGCAGGATTTGAATGAGCAGTGCTTATAGAACATCACACAACAGTGGTTCCAAATCATGTATTATTTCATACTTGGCATGCAGTATTGATAAAAAAATACCAACATGAAATTCTGGAATGGGTCACTTTGTACAGGCTCTCAGCATGAACTTGTGAAAGCATGAAAACATGGTCAATTAGTTACACGATTATTCTAATTTTACATTCTAATTTATTTGCCAAACAAATTAACAAATCAGTGAAACATTCCTGTGATCAATATCTAAATAATATGATGTAGTAATAAAACTAGCTTTTAATAATTATCTAAATTCAATGTTTGATTTCCAGTCCATAAAAGGAAATAATATGATTTGCGTCAATACATTATATCTGGCAGTTTGACAGAATTTCTGTAAAATCAGGTTTCATAAATAATGTGAGACAAAGCTTTATTCTGGGCCTGCCGTTTAATACACATTGTTGCTCGATAGAAAAAATCTTCACTATAAAAAACATCAGTAAAAAAACAATTTTGTCTATTGTCAATGACAAACCCACCCAAAGGCATTTTGAATCTCATGTTTAACAACATTTTAAATGTTTACATATTTAAAAGAAATGATTAGTTTTCTCTGTAAATGTCTCCATCACATCTATTCTTAATTATGTGATCCTAAGTTACATTTGCAGCTAATGTTAAAGTATAATTAAAATCATAACATGTCATAAAATATTGCTAATATTCCTACTTTATTATTAAGTGGGCTCCCACGTTTGTATACTGTATCTAGAGTATGATTGTGAACGTATTTGCGTGGGCTACATGATTTTCATCAAAAAACAAAATCCTTCATTCTCACAGTTTCTCACAATTATAAACTGCCACAGCAGAAAGCAGCCTCACACGAGTTATTTTTGTTCTAGATATTTCTCCCACATCCCATTTATTATTATTCGTTATGATGGTGAATATACATATCATGATTTCATAATGTGACCGTAAAGAAAGATTTTCTTTCCCAACCATAAAGCAAACCATTTGTTCGTGAGCTCTATTTTTTTGTTCCTTTCACTCTGTCATACACAATTTATTATTTATCCCAGTCTTCTGTATTACAAATGGTCTCAGGACTAGGACAAATCAGGGCTCTCCAAACTATCAGGAGGGAAATGGATTCCTGAACAATATGTGTCAACGGAGAAATTGGCAAAGGAGTGACAGTGGCCCTGGAGAGGGGCCAAACAATGCCTGTATGTCGCAGGAGGAAATCGCGCTGTTCCACTTGAGACAAACACAATTTCATATTAATGAATAATTGAGAAAGTTTAGAACTGGGTTGGGATAAATGTGCGTGAGCATTACATGTTTCTGTGTCACGGTAAGACTCGGATTGTTTGCAGCAGTGCAGCCTGCTACGGCTGGGCGTCTTTAGTGGGATTAAGTGGATTCATTATATTGGGTCACAAAAACACATAGGGGAAGAGTTGAATATGTTTCTAAAGAATTCAACATTTTAATTGCTTTTTATGTTACAAGCAAGTCCTGTAAAGAATTTTCTAAACGATCAAGCTACTACAATCATTTGATTTAATTGCCTGTATTAGCTGATATTCTCTCACATGTATTTACTGCTTATTAGCATGAACTTACTGCGCGGGTGCTTGTTAACCTGTACCTCGGTAACAAGGATGAGGCTCGTTTGTTACATGAGAGGAGAAGGAGGAGAAAGGAGGGGGTGGTCGACTTAGAGCGCAGTGTCTTGACTGGAGAAGGAGAGGCTCCGTAGTGCACCCCCATCCATGCTAATGATCTGGAGTCTGCACATAATTAAAGCCTTCATAGCCTTCTCCTGCAATGGAGGGACCCGTACGTCTCCCAGCGAAGCCAGAGAAGGTTCGAGAAACTTCTGAACATCTGCGGTCCATTATGTATAATTTCAAAACACATCCCAAGTATGAGGCAAAGAAACTTTTCATTTTTAATGACAAAATCATGAATTATTCCATTTATTGTATACACTTACTCTTTCAAAGGTAGCTGGTCCATGAAAGGTGAAGCTGAAACCAGAAGAAAGTCTTTTTGCTGTTAAGTAGGACTTAGGGTAGCAAATGACACCTGTTGAGTGCAGTGGAAATGAGCAGAAATCAAATGAGTGCAACATTAAGGAGATGATTTTCACTTGTTTTCTGTGCTTGTTTTGTTTTACCCGTAATTCCTCCATTGTAATACTTTCATGAATTCATAAACGTAAATATAAACTACCGTCACAATCTAAATGCAGTAACTGCTGGTCCCACATTCCCAGGTGTGTAGGAATGATTTAGACTTCACTCACTAATCTAGAAACTACAGTTTTTACTCATTTAACTTAATAGTGTCCTTAAAATAGAAAGGTGTACATGTTAAGATTAAAAATATCTATGATGCTCAAGTTTACGTTGGAAAAAGGCAAAATTCCTCCATGTTCTTTGACATTATGAAGAAATAATCTGCAGATGCTTTCAACTCTCATGCTTTTCGTGTAGTGAGACATAATTAAATTTCTGCTGTATAAATTCCTGTGAATTTCAGCCATGTTTCTAGTTTTATTACAATATTACTAGTTGTTGCATATCCTGGGACTAAGCTGTGTGCTCGTGGCTTGTGAGACGCTTGTGTTTATAAACCAATAGTGATTATCTTCTATACATGATTCATTAGTATGTCCTAAGGAAGCACTGCTTTTTATTCCTAACAGGCTGACTCCAGTGCTCAGTCTGTGACTGCACTGTGGATTCAAAGTCAGAAAACTCCTTATTTCGGTTTTTAACGAAAGGATATGAGAGAATGCCTTGCACTTTAACTGTTATCTATTATGCATGACAAGTCCTTCTTTTTATTTAGTGTTAATGAACTACACAAATTAAAAGCAAGGCACTGTTGATTGGTGGGACATTTCCATCTTCTGTGCAGTTTTGGTATTGTACCAATAGGTGTCCCTACAAACCATGTAAACACTGCACCGTGGTCCTGCCTGCAGCATGGCGCTGTTGTAACTGCAAACACAACAGTGATCACTGGCTCTTTTACTATCACACATTTAAGGGCCACACTGACAAAAACACGTCTAATGACTGTACAAAGAAATAACTTTATAAGTGACTCTTCACATACATTCCTTGACTTTTTGTTATACTTGTTTAAGCAAAAAGGGCAATTTAAATACGTGATTTTGATTTCTATAGATATTTTTTAGGTTAACTTGAAAAATAAAATAAAATAAAAAGACCATCAATACATTGGCTGAACTGATCTTGTCTTAAAAGAGGCAATACAAACGTTAATACTTGAAAATTTAATAAGGGGTGACTCAGAATATTAATACAAATCTGCAGGCACTTAAGAATTCACACTGCTCTGCTTAGAAAGTATTCTGAAAGCGTTATTTGTAAAACATTTCAGACCCAATAAATGAAAAGTTGTGAGTTCTGCTGGTTTCTGTACGGACTGACTTTACAGGCTTACACTGGTTCACTTATGAAACAAAACTCTTGAGCAAGTATATTACAAGCATGCAAAGAGATTTTTCTACACAATGACAATAAAATGGGTCCTGATTGTGTCATTTGATGACAACACAGATTAGATTACAATCCTAAGCATGCTACAAATCTCTTATGACAGTAATAATATCCGATTTGCCCGTCAGTTAACAGTCCCTAGAGCTAACGCCTCCATCAGGCTCTCCTCATTACAATTTACTGTTCCCAGCAACTGGAATGAGGTGCACAGCAATACCGAAGTGGACATTTTTATGTCAACAGCCCCATGCTTTTACTGATGTGCTCTCTGATAATTGCTTTTTGCCTCCAAAGCCAGCAATAACACAGCAATAACTAAAACTTGATGTTCCTTCATGTGCTGTCTCCTTTGTTCTGGGATAGTGTTTAACTGTCCTGAGTCTGTTTTTGTCTCAGCACTGGTACATTTGGGCTGTAATTGTGTTTTCTCACTGTCTGACATACTGACTAGAGTGCCTGTGTCTGTGTTGCCTCCCAGTTTCTGTCCATTACTCCTCTTGTCGTGGGCTGTTTTATTTGTGTTGTGTATTTACTAGATATTCAGAGTTGAGCTGTGTATGCTGTGTGCCTTCCAAGCAACTTTCAATTTGCTCGAGTTGACCGTTTACGGTGTACTCAATCAAGCATGTAGTAAGTTAAAAAAAAAAAAAAACTGCATAAGAATAATTATTATTAACTTTTATTCACGCAATACTAAATGTTCACACTTTCAAACATACACTGACAACACTTGATAGGTAGTCCTGACATACTTAACGTACCTTCTCCCAGAGGTAACCTGTGCACACGGCAAATGATCATACACAAATTGGATAATAGGGTGGCCACAACACATCCTTTGTAAGTCTTTGATGGCAAAGCATTATACTACAGAGAATTCTAATACGTTGGCCTTTTTACTTGTTGTTGATATACCATCTGGCCCATGTAACAACTGCATCCCTTTAGGCCTGCAAATAATGACTTTTCATATCCTTGCGTCTAACCTGTGCATAGCTCATTGTGCTTCGGGGGAATATGTGACACTTCACTTCCCTCCCCTTTGCTTTCCTCATCTTTACTACACCTCTACAGTTGACGTTTTTGACTATGGAGAAAGGCAGACCTTCGCTTGCAGGATAAAAGGCAGGGGTAGCACCCCTCAATCATTCAGCCCTCCAGGAGGCGAGAGGACTGAGGGATGAGAGGGATGGGGTGCCTCGCAGGGTGCAGAGATGTAAGACACATTTATATCCAGCTTTGGCTGGTGTAAAACTATTGACTTTTTCCCTTTTCTCTCTTTCAATTTTGTTGCCTTTGGGGACAAAAGGCATGCAAATATTAGCGCAAGACCATTGATACTACTGGTGAAAGCGTATTTGAAATGTAAGGGCACTGCTTGGAAAAGTGAAACAGCTGGAAATTGCATCTCCCACATGGTGCTGTGAGTATTGTATTGAATGCTGTCACAGTAGAGGAGTTTGTCAGTTTGCCAAACTGTGAAACTGATATTTTTTGCAACATGTACTAAAAACTAGAAGCAATCTTAACTGATAACTCTCCTACCTGACATTAGCTGGAACATAAGACACATTGAAAGCATGGTGCAGCAAAATGAACTTCTTTGCATGAAGTACCTCCTAATTTTCATACCATAGTTCATATTTTCAGGAATTTGCTGAAACAACATCTGTGTAGTCATGCTGGGGGTAGAGGGGCAACATGGAGAGCCGTATACTCAGAATCATTACTCTGATCCAGGCACTAGTCACCCCTGGGGAGGCTGCAGGGCCTGGGTCAGCCATATGGTGGCAGAAGCCCCTGGAGGAGCCAGCCTGATAAGCTGGATCAGCTTCAGCACTTCCTGACCGAGGCTTGGGCCGCACCACCAAGGTAAATGAGGGGGGTGGAAGCAGCTACCCCTTAGCAGCAGGAACCACAGCAGCATCATTAGGAGCCTAAGGGCAGAGAAATGGAAATGGTTTCATCCATGGCATATGCAATGCTAAGGGAAATTAAAGTCAGGGCTGCCAAAACTTAAATCTGCTGAGCCTCTTTGATAAAATACTGTAAAAACTTGTTGAATGCTGTTTCTGTATCTGCTTTGAAAATACAATCAGTTGTGCTTGAATATCCTATAGATTGCTGTGTATATAATTTGTTGCATATTTATTTGACATAAACCTTTGAGAAATTATTGCATTTTCCAAAGTGAAAGTCACACCTATAATAGCAAAGTAATTCAGACTAATAGCATAAAATGATTTATTTATTTTTAAAATTCAAACATGACAAATATGTAAATACAAACAAACAATCCTATATTTATGTGTCTTACACAGTCATGAATTGAATATCTCTTTTTGTTGATATGTCTGAGGATGTGTTAACATCCACCTTCATTCTGTATTACTGGCTCACTGCAGAGAATGGTATGGTCCGCTCTGACAGCGGAGACCTGTGTACCTGCCAGCAGACAAATGGACTGTTTCCCACAATGCGAGTCCTGAGGGCTTACCAGTTTGTTACACTGGACACATAACCAAACCAGTTCCTGATACTCTATAAGTATTCAGGTTTTAATAATATGCTAGTCCTTTTTCTGGGAAAACATATTTTTTCTTGCTTTGCTTTTTTTGGCCTTTTTGTACCTTTATTCTTTATTCAAGAGTTGAACATAGAGCGTGACAGGTAACCGGGTTAGAGAGGTACTAATAACATATGTGTTTTGGAGATTTAGCTAAAACTACTTATGCTGTTCATCTTGGAAAGCCTGTCTCCTCTAACGGTCGTAGCATTTGCAGGATGGATAACGAAAAGAAAAATAGAAAACTGGCTGACCTCCTCTTTTCCACTGAAAATGCGACAGTTGTCAGGATAGCAAACACCAAACTACTTTTAGTTGTGAAAAACAAAATTCACCACAATGTTAATTAACTCATTAATTACTTTCATCACTGAAATTTAGCTCGCTTGCTAGCTAAGATGTTAATGAATTCTGCAAATACACTGTTTCTTTAAAACCTCTGAGAGCTCAGTGACTTTCTCTCTAAATATCATTGAGGGGAGTTTGTTAATGGCAGTGGACAGAGGTCCCGCTCCTTTACTAAAATATCTACATTTTTCTTTTAAGAAAAACAGATTTGAGTCAAACGCTTCGCGTTGACCACAGTATTACCTGTTCTACCCAGAGATGAGTCCAGTTGGTTCTCTCAAGAGCTAGGGTGCAGAAATGACTGTGGTCCCATCTGGTGTACTGAATATCACGGAGCTGAAAGTGTCAGATCGAATTTACAGTCAGACAGAATCTGGATAAACTGACCACTTCTATAATATAAATATTTCCTGCATGAAAACTGTCAAGTGAGAATCATAATAGCAGAGTGAAATTCTCCATTAGGTTCAGTGTTTAACATATGTGTGCACATACGCCACTCATGGTTTCCGATTAGCTGGGAAAGCAAATGGTAAATGGCAGCTTGTAATAAGTACTAATAAGCTAAAAGATTTCTTTAAGGTGGTGTCGTAAGAGCTATTACCATCCATAGTTCCTGCGGTTCAGACACATATAAAAATTGGGGGAACTTCTGATAACAGGTCTAAGAATTATGAATCTTTGTGCCTTATTCTCTTCTTACCCACCCAACACCCTAGATTTACACATTCTACCTTGCCCCCCACTGCTGACGTACATACTTTTACAAAAACAAATGTAGGATAACAATACAGTCAAAACATGCAAACAAAAAAAAACATGATCACAACTTATGCTGCTTTCCTATATTTACAATTGTCAAATTCTACCTGAAAGGTAAATCCCACCTAGATTTTGTTTGGCTTAGGCTAAATTCGGAACTGCAGCAGTGCTTGATCTCTATTTTCATTCCCTAATTACAATATCAAAACGATATCACAAGCCAGACACAATACAAGCGCTTTCTCCTCCCAGAGAACACTATACAGTCGATAGATTAGCTGCAATTTAATGTCAAAGTCTAAAAAAGACAACTTAGTCCTCAGAGAAAAGCATTGTCAAAAGTTTTCACTCGGCGCCAAGTTTCTGAGGCAGTGCATGTCGTTTTCATTTTGTTTGGCATTTTTGAGACGTCTGAGGGAGTTGGTGTGCACTTTAAGAGATGCTGACATGTTGTCGTCTGAGTGCCTTTTGGTCTTCATCTCTAATAGAGAATGGCTTGCCTTTTGTATTCATAATGCATGCTCTCTTTGAGGTTGTTACAGGTGCCACCGAGCCACTCCTTATCAGTCTTCCCTTGTTGACATTCACACCAGAATAATTGTTTTGCCTTCTTAACAATATATTCTGAGGGATATATGTAATATATTGGCTAATTATAGATTCTCTCAGCAGTTTGGCAGACCCTGCCTCATGTAGCTTCTAATTAATTAGCTATGTTTATGCTAACCATTATAACCTTGACAGCCCGTTACCTTCATCCTAAGAAAGGGCTCTTTCATGACAAATTACTAGGCTGGATGTATGACACCTCTCTGACTCGCCTGTGGTGTCCCGTGCTGGCGACAAAAGCCCCAATGACTCTAACTGAGCTGTGTCTTGAAGATATGAGATATTCAAATGAGATGCTAACAGAGAGGGACTTTGTGATGCCACATGTCTAATGTTAATGTACTCATTTGAATATAAAAGAATCTTTGCCATTTTTGGCGGATCAAAAAGCGAGAATAAGAGATGTAAATGTGAATTCTTCGGGCTTGACTGACAAGACAATGGGAAAGTTTTACAGTGTTGCTGCCTTTGTCAAACTGCTTGTCAGCTAGCACTCAAACAGAAGGGATTATAGGTTAAATTGAGGGCACTTAATGGAAAATGAAAAATATTCATATCTTATTTGCGAATTCAAAGCAAATCTCGATAAATAAATAGTTAAATACAAGGAGACCCACACATGTACACACGCAAACACAAATATACCAGGCAATATTTATATACTTTAAAATGTTTGGTGCATGTATAACTCTACAATAATTCACATTAAGAAAACAACACACATGTTTGCGTTCAGCAAATTTGACAGAAACACGCTGTTATGAATACAGAATCAATCTGCTCTGTTTTTGACACTCAGCTGGGAGGTCATTAGTTAATTCTTCTGCAGACTGATGGAGTCTAACAAGCATCTTCTAAAATCTTTCCTTGGATTTTCCTGTCTCCGTGTTCGACATACACGTAATTCAGACACTACTTTTCTTGAAGAAAGCAACGCGCAAGTTTTGTTTCGGAGTTTAGGTCCTTTAGCCTCAGCACACTCAGGTTTAACAACATTCTTCGAAAACTGAAACTTTACGGAGAAAGCAATTACAGTTTACCCAGACAAACAGGCGTATTCAGGAGGGCTCCGGGATTTCCCTGAGCCCAGCAGAGTGTCCTTCAGTGAGACAGAGATAATAATTCATGCTTAGGGGCTTCAGATATGCCAATAGGTCTTATCTACTAGTCCTTATTCCCCACCATTGCACAATATACTGTATTGTCGAAGGCAAATTGAGGATGTATAATTCAATAAGCAATGTACTAAAGAATTAATATATTCATGTTAATTATGCCACCGTGTGAGCGAACTGTTGTACATCGGATTACTAAAATGATTTTTACTTTTGACCTTGGTCTCTGCGGATCAACTTCATTATGAGGTTTTAGTTATAGCTTAACATTTTAAAACAATTTGCATGAAGCACCTCCTTTATTTATGATTCAAGGATTGATGTCCTTTTGTTTAAATAAAATATGGCTGAAAGGTGTGATTGTGAATGAATCTTTTCAACCGAGTGATTAGATGGGAAATTTATTTATTCATATTTATGTTAGGTTTCGATATTCTAAAGACAGCTGCCCCACAGAGGAAAATCTGCCGAGGAGATGGAAAGCAACTGGGTGGTGTAAAAGTGCTCGTAGAACAACTGATGATATCTGAAGCTTTTAATGAGATGTTCTGCTTCTCTCAACCAATATGCAAACCACCCTGCAGGTCCTGCACCTGCTCTGAGCTTAACAACTTGTTCAGTGGAAAAGAAACGGCCTTATTGTGTGTCCTCCCGACTTTGACAACTAAGAGCGGCCTAGGGCTCATCCTGAAGCTACCACCTATGTTTGGGAGAGAGCAGAGATGCTCCAGATACGTTTGGGTTTCTGCAGTCTTACATTATTTGCAGAGCAATGTCTGTGACATTGTCCTGATACTGTATGAGCCTTTATGGTGGTGACTGATAGTGTGAACATTAAGACTAAGTGGTCACCACAGAAAAAATGACATGAATTCTTTTTCGCTAATGTCAGTTATTAATGATGATTTTGAAAGAGAAAAGGTTCTTGTGAGATTATGACTAAGCGTCAATCGCAGCAGACCACAGTAACTTCTGTTAATGTAACTTTTGACAATGTTGGCTAGGTTCTTTGTGTCTGCCAGCATCCTCTCATTAGTTTCTACAATTATTATTCCTTTTCACTGTGTTACTACCGGGCAAAAATATACACCGTTGACACTCTAAAAATAATTAGCTACCCCCAGTAATGCTGCAGTGTGTTTGGAGCAGAGTAAGGTCTCTGGATTTTTTTTCTGGGGATCATGACACTCTGAATTACCTGAAGAACACCTGCAGCAATTTATGAACCCAATTAACTTCCCACAGAGATCAAATCTTAACATTTAGAAATACATAGTTTACAGCAGATGTATATGGGAAATAAAAAAATGAGTATTTGCCAAGGTTGTCTGTCTCCTTGTCTTCTTCAGTGTATGTCTGGCAAATGCTGCTTTCTCTGGAATCTATTACACGTAAGCAACCTGAAGAATGACGGAGGGATGTGGTGGGAAGGACCCATTTATTCCATCAAGTAATCAATGTGCAGTTTGAATTCATTTTAATGCACTCAATCATGCCCCTAATGTTGATGGCTCACGGGTGTGAGCATCAGTTATGCAGGAGTGTTATATGGCTTTGGTTTGGACCCATTTCATCAAATATTTATTAGGCAAAAAAGTGCATCAAAATAAGACTGAACAGAACTACACTTAAGTTCCTCATGTGGTGAGGGGCTCAACTTGCATCGTCCTGAATACTGAAAGTTATTTTGTCCAGGTTTCTTTGTTTTGTGTGTGTGTGTGTGTGTGTGTGTGTGTGTAAGTTGTAGAGGGCGTTGGAGGAATCAGAGATGTCATGAAACTTTTTTTTCTTTCTCTTTTTTGCTTATTTACTTAGATGAACTCATCAAACCCGCACTTTCATGCCATAAAAGGCTCTTGTCTGAATGGACATATGGTACAAAAGCAAGTGATGCAAAAAGGTGAAATAGGGCTATATCTCTCTGGCTCAATTGAGCCTGCCTTTTCTCCTCACTCTTCATCAGCCTAGCCTGCCTCGCCTTTGTCTGCCAGTGTGTTTGGCTTTTAGATGTGATGTGAGCGTAGTATTCTCTCAGACCCAGGCAGTTACTTTGTGAACAGCCGCTGCCTGCGCACTGATGGTATTTCACTGCTGCATCCCCCAAGTTATATTAAATTTGCAACTGGTCCTCTTTAAGTCTTTTTCATGAGATGTATGTTTTAAAGAGTGTGTCAATTCTTAAAGATGCCCTTGGCTTTTATCAGTCGTTTTTAAGAAAGCTTTCAATAAAGAGTGAGGCGAGAGCTCAATGTGGTGGTGGCCCATTTTGCTTGCATAAACTGCATATAAAATCTTAAACTCAGATCTTAAAGGCTGATACAATCTGACTTAAAACCAGCTCAACAAAGCTGAGGCTTCAATATTAATGAATTTGACTTAACATCATTTTAACAATGATTCAATGTTTGCTCTTTTCGGTTTGAAGCACTTTTCTTGTTTTTAAGCTACAGCTGTGCATTCCTTTTCACACACGACTTCAGCCGCTTTGTTCCAACTGCAAATAGTTTAAAGTGTGACTTTCCTGCGTGGACCCCTCTTGAAGCATTGCAAGAAATCAGCAATGGCTTTTTATTTTATGTTAAAGCCAATCTGCAAGTAATCCCCAAGAGACCAGGTTTGTTTTTAACAATCTGTGAGTTCCAGCTGTTCTGTTGACCTCTATCTCGTGTAGGGTGCCCGGGTAAAGCCAGGGTACAATTACTTCTTATTAGAGTTCTGACTCATGATACACCTCCACCAGAAGGGGTGAGCCATCGGATTTAGACGTGCTAAACCACTTGTAGCAGGAGACAGGGGAGGCCAGCAAATGTGAGTTTATGTCTACGGCTGATATGATAGTGGAGTGAGTGGTCGTGTCCTGCTGAGTTCCCGCACAGATCAGAGATCACAGATCCACAGTGCTCACTCCTAAGACTTTGGCCTTCTGCAATGTTATCCACCACATGGGCTATTCAAGCTGTCATTCATGTGCTGAAAAACATACGCACACGTGGGTGCGCACACACATGCAGAATGGGAATTACGGTATGTCTTAATTATGTCCATATTAGGCTGCAATAAATCGGGCCTTTTGACAGTCCTACATTAAGAAATTATTAGGTGTTTACTCAAAAGTGTAAATTAATCATGTCTCTGTTTGCATTTTCACCAAGTTGTTTTTTAACCTGATTTATTACGTGTCTGCCTTTTCTCATAATGAGTGTTTTTTTTTGTTTTTAATCAGAAAAAAAAATTATTTTTCAGGTGAAGTCAGGTAATTTAGGATAGGGAAGTCTGGGAATGTGGGTACTTTACTCCTGTTCACCTGCTATATGCTGGTACTGGTATGTTACAGAAAACTTCCATTCAAAGTTAGTGTCATGAAATATATATATTTCCACATTAATATTTATTTTATACTTTATCTTTTACTATTATATATTTTTAGGGCTGTTAATATACTGTACATTGGTTAGCTACAGCTCTTTGATGCTTGCTTGATGCAAGTGATCATAAGTATTTACATTGTTTTATAGCCCTTGTACATTGCTTTATTTTTAGTTGTCAGAAGCAATAAGGTTTGAGATTCTTCTTCTCTTCCTCTAATGTAAAACAGCCTTTTGCCATTTTTACACTAGATTCTAAGAACTGAAAAATTTGGGACTACGTATTGTTCAAGATGTTCACTTTAATAATTCTGTAACTTCATAAGGTTTTTGTTTTGCGAGGAAAAAACACGGTCAGGGACTGAACTACTCAGCAATGTCATGTCACTTTCTATCAATTATCCATTATTACTAATATTTCTCATTAGCTTAAAAATGATGGGTATAAATGCAGTTTATTTGCATAGCATAGAAGAATATTGATTTTCTTTTCTTTTAATATAGTTTGTCTGAACCTTGACCTTTACTTGACTTGTCACATTGATCCACACACAGTGTACACTGACCAGAGGAGAGAAAAGCCAAGAGCATCTATATAAAAGAGAGTCCCTGTTGACTTTGCCAACAACTAAATATGCCTATACAGACCAATTAGCAGACTAAAAAACTGTCACAAATCAATTTTAGCTGTTTTTTTTTTCTCTCCTGCATCTCCAAATGGTGTTGGAGTTGAAACAGGAAAAACAATAATCAGAAATATGTCTTTTGTGGAGTGAGTAAGGCTTTTTCAATAGACCAGGAAGACACAGAGCTAATTGTTGAGACAGATTGCAAGTATTTTTACCATATATATATATATATAGCAGCCCTGTGAAACGTAATGGCACACCGTGGTACTAATAACCCGAACACCTGCTGAAAACAACCTGTATATAACAGGGAGTTGTACTGCTTAATCAGATATTAAAGTGTTACAGTCAACTTCTTTAATCTCAATTTGTGTTACCATCTTAGCTATGGGTCGTTAAATGTGAGCACATGAACGCTTCCTTGGTCCGGACACTATGCAAATATTAAAACAATAAAAAAAAAAATCTTTTCATCCTCAGCATCATATGAGTTATCTTTATCTTTGAGCACTGGCTCACTTTCAGATCTGGAACCTATACCAGTATACGGTGGCTGATTTAAGGTTCAGAGATCTGATTGCCGCGGGCAAGTTATTCTAAGAGCCCCCTGATGTCAGTGGGACTGCCTGGCAGAATAAAAGGCAAGGCAATAAAGTGGGGGAAAAAGTAGCACACACACATTGAAATGGGGGCCTCCCTGAGGCGATGGCCCAACTGGCCCGTGGTTAAATCCTCCACTGAAAGTGTAATAATCACACCAGAGCCTCACAGAGGGAAGGGAAGAGAAAGAGAAAGAGAGAGTGGGGGAAGACACAGAGGTACCAAAACAAAAGCCACCCCACTCCGTCCTGTTCTCTTTGTGCCTTCTAAGGGAAAAATCTTGGCACTAAGAAAGGGAATTATAGGTGCTGTGATGACAGCTGATGGGAAAGTGGAACAAGATCTGAAACAGATCACAAGGGTTTATTGTAGCTGTAGCTAGTCATTCTGATGTGTTTGCAGATATAAGCATTGGACACGTACTATAATCCTTATAATCACTGGCTTACGCTGGCCGCAGACAAATGGTTAATAATACTTTGAGTAGCCTAAGCAATGAGCTTTGCACTTGTAAGATTACTTAACGCAAATTTGCATCCAAACAGAATGTATTAGTAATGACTATGTTGTTGCTTTTAGAAGCTTTCTCTTGGATTTGGCAGTGGTAAATTTATTTTCTGCTTCTGAAAAATGCAACAAAAAAAAAAGAAGAACAACTCATTTGTTTAGGTAGTAATATTAAACCGTCCCCATTCCACTCTTTTCGAATGCCTCTCCATTCTTTCCCTGTTAAGAGTGCCCAGCAGGAACTCCTACTATAAATCACTTTTAGTACCTCTGACATGTTAGAAGAAGCGAAATAGCTGCCAGTGCTCTAATTGCCTTACCCTGCATGCCTCATCTTTGTGCTCCTGTCTTTCATTTTAAGACATTTGCCCAACTTGAGCAATTCTCCATGTGTATTTTAGATTTGCGTCCATCTTTAGAATTGTGCAAATGAGGGGCATGTGGAACAAAACACAGTGTCATGTATTGTTTCAAAACATCAATTAAGAGAATATTTTCTATCCAGACGCACAGCCAGAGTGTTACCTCTTTTGTTCTTGCTGGTAAATTGTGGGAGGTGACCGGGTGTGCTAATTATGATAGACAGGAAAGGTCAAAGTAATTAGCGCTCCCTTTGAACTTGCCATTGAAAGTTCCTGATACCTCCTTGCAGACCTGACAGAGTTCAAATTAATCAAGCTGTCCTAATTGCAGCTTCAAAAAATATCAATTTATTGCCAAAATGGTAATTGAACTACGTAATGTCTTCTTAGTATGATAAATAGCTTTTTATTTTGTATTCACATTGTGGTGCTTTCTTTGCTCGAATAATTCTGAACAGGAGGCTTTTATTTGCAGAGGGTTTGGTAACAAGACATTCACGTGTGCAAATAAAGCTCTTTATCAAGTGGGAAGAGAACACTTTGTGCACCATTAAACCTGCACAATGCTGTAATCGTCTTTGTTTGGATATGTTAAATAAAGCATATCATTATGCTCTACTGGGTGCTAAGTGGTATTTTAAAGGTCCATAAATTCAATTAGACAATGTTTAATGCTGCCCGTAGACCATGTTAGTGCAGTGACACACGTGATCCAGGGGAGGGTCATGTCAGCCATTTTTAAGAATTATTACTTGGGATTTACATTTATATTGTCATTTTAATAGTGCGTCCCTCTTCAACCGATACAGGCCTCAGATGCTTCCAGGGCCCCAGCTCATTCCCACTCCCTCAGGACTGCATCCCATTTGTCATTGTACATAGCTAGGAAAAAAAATCTCCTCGGCCTGTCATTAGAGTGGTCCCGTTAGCCTCGTGCTAATGCACAGTTTAGCAGCCACTGCGGAAAATGCTAAAGAGGTCCTGACAACTCCTGGGGGTCGGCTAAGTGTTGGCCAAGAGTTTCAGTGTGTGCGAGTGTGTACTCGCATTAGTGTTTGAAGGGGGGTAGGAAGGGGTCCCAGTGGTTGTTTGCCTGTTTTCCATCAAGAGCCCTCATCTCCTTTATCCCCTTTGTGGCGGAGGCCCTCCTCGGGCAGTTCCCTCTGAGGGGGATCTAAAAAGAGCAGCTGCTGGGGAATGAGTGCCATTTCCTCCTGCTGTCACCAGCGCACTGGCAACCCTTAGTCCTCCTGTCCCCCTCCACCCGCAAACCCCTTATTAATATGCATATGAACTTGTTTCTCTTAGTTCTGAACTCCAATGACAAAGTGGGAAAGCATATGCCTGAAATATTCATGATCGCACGCGGTAATTAAGCGGTAGAGAAGGGAGAACTGTACGAGGGAGAGTCACTACCCCTCCGCTGGAGTTAAAAATGGCCTTTTTTCTCCACCACTAAAAAGCACAGAAAAAGTCGTCCGCTTTCACAGCAATTCTTCGAAGGATTTCACTCGTGCGTGCTGTTGTGCAACACAGAGTTAATGAGGCTTCAAAGAAATGCTGTTTTGTTTAGTGAGTTAACTCCAGTTAAGTGCGAGAGCGTCATCAGGACTGTCTTTATTCATGTTCCACAGCATCAGGTTTAACACTGATGATTTATTAACGTGTCTATGAACTGATACTTTGTGATTACCTTTGAAAATTAAAATTCTTCAGTGAAATTATTAAGAAATAAACTTCTCATCTTATCTAGAAATTGGAAGCAGTATCCAAGATTTGATCCCTGGGCAAAAACCTACGATACATCTGGTATCTGATCTGGCATAATTTTAAAAAACATTTTATCATAATTTTACAATAGCCTATGTGGATATAGAATCTATATTAGCATAATTTATGTAAGTTTGAAAATAATTTACATTTTCTGTCATGTCCTTCGCTCTGTCATTTGGGGTTATTTAGGCATCTGTTTTAAAAATAAGTAGCTATAATACTTTGTATTAATTTCAGAAATATATTTGTTTCTTTATAGAAATAATACTGTATTGCAGCACTGTGCAGATTAGATACATTAGTTTGGAAAATACATTTATTAATCAATTGTAGAAAATGTATTTTATGATCCATTTTGCAAGGTTTCCCATTCCATGCCATAACTATCTGCTTGGTGGTTTGAATACCAAACTTTGAAGTCTAAGAATAAAGTCGTTGTGCGTACCATTCAGAGATTCAGCCTCATGAATCAGAGGACATGAAGATGGTTACCTCTGTACAGCCACCAGAGAGCTGGAGAGGGGAGAGAACCCTTAGCTACAGAGAGGGAGAGAGAGGAAGAGGGAACGAGGGCTGTGAAATGGTTGTGCAGGCTTGACAGCCAGGTAGATTGTATCTGACATAAAACCTAGAGATGAAAGAAGAGCGGACAGCTGGCCCACTGCACTCAGCACACTCCATGCAGTTGCACTCACCTTGCCACGCCGCCTGCTCCCCCCCCCCCTCACTTTCTTTGTCATTCCGCTCCGGTTTGCGCTCTGCTGACGGCTCCTCAGGGGTGTGTCTGCCATTTATCACCAAGGGATCCTCTCTGCTTTTTGGTTCCCCGTCTGGCTCCGGCTGGCCCATCTCCAGTGGTCCAGGGTTCAGCCACCCTCTTCTGCCTCGTCTCCGTGCCTCTGCGCTCCACACTGCTCGGTGCCTGTCATCGCACAGCCCACTCAGTGCCACACTGGCTTGTTTTGTCAATAACCATTTATTTGTTGCTGGAATGGCAGCAGCCATTACATCTGACCTCCCTGTTTCATCAATTATGGATAGATTATTGGATGTGAACATCTGCAAGAGCTTGCTGTTGGACTCACCTCCTGGCAGGGATTAGATAAAGTATTAAACTGTTGTTTATTGTCAGGCCAAAACTCTACTGGGAAGCCAGAGAATTTCTACAACCCCACAGCAAAAAATAACTCCCATCAACAAGGCACCTTAAATAGTTTAGCAGGGCTGCTGAGGCTCCGTCATGGTAAGATATGGGCCATTTATTATTTACACTTATTACTGGTTGTTATAACACTCATGGTAAAAGCTCCTGGCAGATAGGACTTAGTCATTGTTTGTCGCCTTTGTAAATGTGAGAACCAGGGGCCAAACACACACAAACACACACACGGTTGTCTCTAAAGCAAACATTTCTACTGGGACAAGTTTTTGTGTTCTGCTTAGAGAAATGACCGTTACTAACCCACCAATGACTGAGAAGAGGAGCTCATGCGCAGTCCACACACACACACACACACACACACACACACACACACACACACACACACCATACAGTATGTACACGCACACGTTCGCACAGTCCCTGGAGTAAGAGAGATATTTAAAAAACACTTTTAGCTTATTTATTTTTAAAACGTGCCAAATAAAATGTTTAACGCATGAAATATAGATATTAAATGGATATCTTCTGGCTGAATATGTATCATTGGCATCATGCAACAGAGAGGAATGGGGGAAATAGGCAGCTTTTGTCCTAAATAAGGATTCATGTAATGGATGACCTGGACATTTCATACACTAACTGCGTATCAAAGAAACGAGTACAACAGATAAAACAATAAAAATAAATTAAAAATAACATTTGTCGAAGCTGAATTTTGAGGTTCAAAATCGTTCAAGCTGACTTATGTTTTGGTGGACATTAACTCACCTCTACCAACATAACATGGTGCCTGAGATGCCAACATGGAGGCGTCTCTGGAGGAGATTGAGAAAAAAGTGAGCAAGAGATCCACCGTGTCACATGCAGTACTTAAGTTAAGAAGTTCAAGAACTGATATTTTACCGTGGTGGAGATTTGTTCACTTACCGCTTTCACTAACCGCTGTCTCTGTGCTGTGATGTGAACAGACTAAATTTTCTTTTCTTGAAACTATAGCTGCATAAGGACCAGCTTCTCCAGGATTTTTCTTAAGA
Organism: Channa striata; assembly: GCA_033026295.1. Taxonomy (NCBI): domain Eukaryota; kingdom Metazoa; phylum Chordata; class Actinopteri; order Anabantiformes; family Channidae; genus Channa; species Channa striata. The sequence goes on along the minus strand of CM065188.1, from coordinate 9,330,693 downwards.
TGGCTAAATTTGCATATGCTATAATTACTCTAGGATCTAAAGGATCAAGTGTTACTATTCTTCTATAATAGTCGTTACTATAGTAGTCTTTTTGCAATATTAGGATTGCAAAGAATGTACCAAAAATTAGGGACTGATTTACAGTTTGTTGTCTTTAAGGCAACTGGTTTGCAGGTGTAACCTTTAAGACTGGTCACCAAGTTCCTCAAAAGAGTTTATCAACAGTTTAAATTTTATTTCAGCTGTAATTTGGAGAAGAAACAAAATGGCAAAGTTCTGAGTTCTCAAAGTGAAGTCTGCGAGGTTCATTGAGTTTGAATTTAGAGAGGTGTGCATTTCTTATATCCAGTCTGAATAATATGCTTTCCTACAATTGCATGATTCTTTTTTTTTTTGCGTTTTTTAAACATTTCCCGGTGCAGTTCCAATTTGGATTTTCTCCACTTTCTCTCTGCCCTCCTGCGGGCTCTTTTAGCTGATCAGTTTATCACATTTTGTGAGGTGAATTTTCCTAGCAGAGATCTGCCTAATTTTTAATGGTCTATAATATCTAAATTATCCCTTAATTTTGTATTAAGGATTTTAGCAAATTATTGCTAGTGGTGGGGCTGGAAAAGGATTTGGTCCTGCTCATATAAGCAATGATGTCAGCTACTTTGGGAGTGAGACAGCGTTTCTTACCCAACTTAATTACAGTGGGACTTGGCCCCAGTGATGATATAAATGATTTAAGATATTTAAGTCAGTCACTGAAGTTATTTTAATGTCAAATGCATGTGTAATAATAAGGTGGGTTGGTGTCATTTGTAAAATCTGTGGCTCGGAAAATGTAGAGAAATTCAGCAGGCTAAAGGTCTGCAGGATTGTCTACGTGAAGGTTAAAATCCCCAACAATCATAATATAATCCTGATTTGCGGTGACAATGAGAGTTCAGAAAACTTCCCAATGCAGGACACCATTTTGGAGGCCTTTACACAACAGTAAGAAGTATGGGTAAATGACACTTTAATATCAGAGCCTGACATTCAAAGGAAGTGTATTCCCCCAGTGGTTGAATTGTAGCTGAGGCTTTGATCTTGCATTCATTTATTTACTTGAAGCCCTGACAGTGTATCAAGACCAACCAGGAGCCTAAACGTGCCAGTCCAGTTAATGCTTTCTATTTATACAGGGCATTTGTTCTGTCTGTATGGAGATGTACGGCAGTGAATGAATTTCTAGAACTGGCAGACATGGTTAAAATCTATAGATTTTCTGACGGTGTGTTTGAAACCAGGTGTCGTATACAGAGCACTCAAGTCCAGATGCAACCCCAACAACTCAGTCTTTCCTTACAACGAGCAGATTTCTTCTCAGTTGTTTGATTTTGAACAGGTGACCTGAACTTGGACTGAGAGGCTTTTCTTGGCTGCTAAGTATCTTTGCCACACTGCAGTGAAAAAGAGGTTGCTGCGCTGCCTTTTTAGTCCCCTGTCAAAGCTTCTCAGAGTTCACCTTCAAGGCATCTGCTCAGCTGTCAACACTAGTTGTCAAACCAGCACTTAGCATTCACATTGTTTCTGTGAAAATGAAGATATGCATTTCCACAGTGTATCCAGAAAGAAAGAAAGAAAAAAAAAAAAAAAAAGCACATAGCCCCGGCATTTTTGTTAATGTCTTTAGGTGGCTTAGGCAGTGATGTAACCTCTGTCAAACAGGAAGTATCTGTACTTTTTTTTTTACCAGGCTTTGAACAAAGAGCGTGAAAACCTCCTGTGTGCTAGACAGTAGTGGGGAACTGTGCATCTAAATATCAGTGCAGGTTGAAAGGCACAAAATAAGGTCAGTGTCACCACACTGCATTATTAATACTCCACTGTTTATCTCCTTGCCCACTGAATCTGTGCACAAGAAAATGCTGCCTTCTATGAAATATTGATGCAATTTCGTAGCTTTACATGTAGAAAAAGCAATCGAAAAACAAGGTGTTACAGAGTAGCAGCGGATGCTGAATGGCATGTCACCTGGTAACATAAATTGTCAAACACAGCAAAACACTGGCAAAATGCTGGTAAAGCAAGCCATCACACTGAAAGCTGCAGGTCGCGTGGGTGCCGTGTTTGTTTTGGAGGCTATAGGTTTATTTCAACACGTGCTAGTCTATCATTTGGATTATAATATGTGCATCAAATTTTGGACTACTTGTTGTCCATGTTTGCTTTGCCAGCAGAGATACTTTTCTTGTATAAAATTTGTTTCTTTTTTCAAATATTTTATTTTACAAGAAATATGAAGTATATCCTAATATGGAGAGCTATTGTCAAAGACTGTCAAAGATCACTTCAAAATAGTTTTAAGTGAGGCTCACCTTTCTAACCACTCGATTAGTACGTTTTGAGTATTTTTTATTTATTGGAATTTCACAAGCACATCTCCTTGTCGAGCTTGTGCAGAACACAGTAGATCAGAGAGCGGAACCGTGGGTGAATCATAAGCTGTGATGCTAGCAGTAGCTTAAGTTGCATATTGTAGCTTTAAAGTAAAATTTGTGCTCTCGTCTTTTCAGTTTTTTAAAAATATGTTTCTAAGCACATTCACAAAAAATGAATACTATGAAATACAAGCTAAATCAAATCTAAATCTGAATCTTATTCTACAGTGTCATAAAAAATGTATGTATTAATGTTATGCTTGACATGTTTACTGATATCCATCTCGTCCAGATTGTATCAAGAAAGGTATTATTGGGCCTTAGTGAATGTGGCAAATTTTTCTAAAGTGCTTGAACTTGACATTTAAACACTGTATCTGGTCATAGTTGGGCATTTTTGGTTATTCTATTATACCTCAAATCAGAGTATAGATGATGTTTATAAAAAAACATTTCAATTGAGAAAATTGAGGTTAGGTGCCTTCATGTCATGCTGTTTGATCTTCAAATCAAGCAGTTAAAAACAAAGTGCACAATCTTTATTTTAAAAATTTTGACCCTTCACACACTTCTCTGTAAGTGAAGCATCTCTAATCACAAGTACAGGTATGAGTGATAAACAACGCTGCTCCACTATGGAAAGAGCTTTCTCCCCTTTGTCTTTTGTCTCTTTCATGTTAAAATCGCTTACTAATTAAGCCAAATGCCACTGCATCCACAGTGCATGCTTACACAGACACACACACACACACACACACAGGCGAGGGAGGGAGAGGGACAGAAAGCCCTCTAATGATCAACACGCGCCAGCGTCTTTATTATCCCAGCCAGCCTGTGTCTCTGCAGCCGGCTCATGTGCTGTTTAAGTGATTGTAAATCATCCCACAGTAATGGCTGAGATTACCATACTATCAGAAAGCTTTCTTCATGCATGATGCGGTAGCATCTCCAGGCCCTAAGTGTTTTATGGTGAACGACACCATATCACCCACCGTCATTAACAATCTATTGGTAGCCAGGCAAGCAGCTGCACTCGGGCTGCTGCAGATGCGTGAGGAAGATGCAGGCTTGGACTGCAGCCCATTATGAGTGCTGCCTGTCAAGAGCCATTAGGCGCATGTTTTTGATTAATGCTCTAAGTGATGGTGTGAGTACTACTCAGATAGCAGCGTGGGGAAAGAAAAGGTTATCGCCTCGCCGAGGAATGTCTCGTGTCGTAGTGTCGGTGATGATGATAATGAATGTAGTCCACCTTTTGCCCAAACTGCGGGTGGGTGTGAGAGAAGCATTGTGAGTTCTTTTTTTTTTCTGCACAAAGTGTTTTTTCGGCTCTGATTTCCTCTTCTGTTTTTGAGGGGATCTTGCTAAGGAGGAGGATCTCAGGGTGTCCCCACCTCCCCCCTGACTCGCACTGTCTGCTATTGTGACCCATGAATTATTGATTAACCGTGGTAATAGAAAATATATAACTGTGGTATGCTTTGACCTACCTCCTCTGTGGTGGATAAGTGTTGATGCCAAATAGATATCCATATACATAAAGATTATTACATACAATTTGGGATTTATTTAAAATAGGATGGAAATTTTACTAGTCAAGATGATTAGTGTTTGAGTTTAGCATTTAACGACTTTTCTAAATGTTAATAAATCCTATGCGATTTCAATGTCAGCACAAAAATGTAGCTTTTCATATATTTTTCACATTACTGCTGAAATTACCATTTTTTGAACATATGACTGTGACAAAACACATCATAGCAAAGACTGAACTTAAGAGATCAGAAGTCAAATTATTAATCTGATCACTGCCATTTCAAATTTCATTTGGCCTGCCATGCCTGTGTAACAAGTTATTCTCTGGAGCAACTAGACCCATGTGTTCTTGTGACATGTTCAAATGAATCCATCTGCTCAGGTCGTGTTCCTGTGATGATCTCACCTTCCACAGCGGATCAATAAACGAAACGCTATGTTTAAACTGAATCAAATTTTCCAGTCGTAGGGTTGTGCTTTCATCTGCAACAAGCTGCTACAGTTCTCACTCTTAGCTTTATCGTATATACAATTAAACGCCCCAGTAACCTGCATGTTTTTTATTAGATTGGACCTGCAGGGACATAGTCGCACATTTACCCCCACCACAGCCTAAAAGAGATGACCAGCTGCAGTAATTGCATGGCGCTGTGTTTACATTTATTCATGAAACGGAGGACCGCCTTTTCATCCCCACTTCCACCTGTCACCCATTCCATTTACCGTGTCGGGAGAGAAACCCTCCCGCCACACCCCATCAAACTTGGAGCTACAATCACTAATCAGTCCCTCCCCTCATGAAGAACCACTGCCTACTTGTTCCCTACCAATATTTGATTCCCTGCCAGCCTGAGCAAATTATTAGGTTTTCATGCATTTGGTTCCGCCAAAATGTATGTGCACTCAGCCACATCCTTTATTGATTACTTCTTGTGCAAACAGTAGACAGAGTGTGATATACATAATTGGACAGTTGTCAGGGGAGGGTGAGCAGTGGTAACCAGCATCTTATTTCCCATCCCTCATGGATATAGGACATACCTTAAAACGATCACTCGCTCCTTACTTAGTAAAAAGATAAATATGTCAAAAAACAAGATCTAAGAACGTAAAAGAACATACACATTGAGCTAACAATAACTGGTCTGATGGCTTCGTGTAGCTCTCAACATGAAACAGATTTTCTGGTTGATTTAAAGATAAAATACACCAGTTGTTGAGTGGCGTAGAAGCAATGTTTCAGTCGCTACCACACAGCGTGCAACACAACTATATTTATTTAAACGACTCTTCATTAGGAGAAAAAACGAGACTATGGAGCAGAAAGAAGAGCCTTGTTTTTAATATACATTTGCTTGGCTAATTATTTTACTGAATGCTTAGATGTAACCACAATAAACTGGCTGCACAAAAGCCGGCTCACCAAGACAAAATACTCTCTCGGCTTCCAAAATGATATTTTCAGATGCACAGTGGAAATAATAACATTCTAATCATTGCCAGAGCAAACACGGTTCTGTTAAGAAAAACAAGATGACATCTTTTAAGTTTGTATTTTAGTAATGAAAAGCAAACAGTGGCTGCTGCAATTGCCTGACCTGTGACACCGAGGGGATGGAATGTCCCAGTCTCTCTCATGATAATAGATTCAGCTGCACAAATGGCAGAACCACAGATGTGTAATAACTCTATCAAACTCACGTCTCTGTGTTTTCACAAGGTTAGGTACACACAGAGACACCCAGTGGAATTTCACATTTTACGCCTTTTCACTCTCCATCAGTTGCAAAGAATAGTTCTGAGTGGTCAAGGTTACAACCACTATTTATGTTTGTTGGTTAATCATACAGCTTCTCCAAGGTAAGGCACTCTCCACTCTGGAGCCTTCTCATTACAAAAACAACTACTTAAGTGGATTCATACATGGAGACATTGATACTGGTTGGGAGTTTGGTAGGAGTGAGCAGGCAACTGAAGTGGGGCCCAAACAGAATCCATATTTAATACTGTGTTCCCACATGGACATGTCCGCTTTCAAGTCAGCATAAAAGAAGCTACAGAGACTTTGCTCTCTTTGACCAAAGCATTGTGACATCAGAGATGAGCTGGTACCCCTTTATCAGAAAATGTAAATCTGCAGTGTAAATCCACAGATAACACACTGAAAAAACAGGCTGCTCATAACTGGTCTATGGAACTAGTGGTTAAATGTGTGCTCACCTTGTACTTTACGTGCAGCCTGTTCGCATGTACAGTAAGTGTAGCGTGAAAGACATTTATAGCAATCCAAACTCATCCAGGAAGTCAAAACCTGCCACACATTTGTTACTTGGATTCTAAAAAAAAAAAATGCTATACACAAAACAAAGGTAGTAAACAAACAAACAAACAAACAAACAAAAAACTGTTGTGAGGAGACTTCCTGGTTGAGCGTCTACCCAAAATACTTCTGGTAGTAATTTTTTTATGGTAATATTCTGAAACACCATCTGAGAAAGTGCTCTAAAAGTATTGGAAATGTCTTTAGTGTCCAGAAAACACTCCTTCTCCAACACTTTTAGAAGGAACTGTATCAGGCAGCAAATCAACAGTCAGTTCTTGAAGTTGAAACGTTCTGCCGGGGGAATCGAGTTCTGGCATTTAAGTGGATACCACTTTGATACATACCACCTACCCTATTTCGCAGTGGAAGTACATCCTTTCATGCAACAGAGCGTGTTGGCAGTAGTCTCTTTCAGCTGAAAAATGTCTGTCACATTGCAGAAATTAGTGTCTTGCTGCCAGATACCAAATGCCACATTCCGAGGTCTTCTGGAGTCCTTGCCTAGATGGGTTAGAGCTGTTTTGTTGGGGACCTACGTAACATTCAGCAGATGCATTTGCTGAGAAATGTTTGAAAGTTATGTGCAACAATTGAGGAGTTACCACTCTGTATCACAGCAGACAGAAACACCCACTACCTAACCACCATGTTCACTGTCTGTTACAGCTCCATTCGCCCAGATGTAGACACTGATAATTTAGTTACGATAGATTCCAACAAAAACTAAACACTGTTCCTGGAATTCATCCACCTTTATTTTCTTGTTGTTTTTTTTTTACCTGCCCTACTAAAGCTATGAACCATTTTGTGTCCTGTAGGCTGCATGTAATAACCCGACCATCAAAGCCAAACCTCCATGCCAGTCAGCCGGTGAAGGGTTAAGGGGACACACTTGTCTGCAGCAGTACCCTGTGCACATCTCTGGCCCTGGTGCATCTCAGCAGTCTTTGCTAATGACTTCTAGTCAACAAATTCCTAAGACTCTCAGGTGGCTTCCTCCAACCAGGCTCTGTGCGATGATGAAAAGGCAGAGATAAAATAAACTGACAGTTGCAACTCATTGCGAGGAGCAGGCAGCACCCTAGCAGCAGCTGAGACCCCAGGAGTCCAGCACTCCCACTCTTTTTTCATCCTTTCCTCTATCACCCCCTCCATTCTCCTCTGCCCTCCTCCTGTTTGCCGCTGTATGTGTGTGTGTGTGTGTGTGTGTGTATGGGTGGTAGACGTTTGTATATGTGTGAATGTATTGCGTAGTAGAAACGTGTGAGTGTGTTTGTGAGCATCTGCATGTGAAAATGCATGGGTGTGTAAGTGTGTTATGCAGAGGGGGTGCTGGGTAACTACTGGGAGGGAAAATTAGATGCCCTTGCTACTGTTCCCTAATTAAAGCCCATTCCCGCCTCTTTTATTTCAGTCCATTAAGCAAAGAACTGTGGCCACCCCTCTCTCGCTTCCACACATGACACACTCCAATCAATACACTCCAACTAGCTGCCTCACTGGGTGCCTCAAATGAATAGATTGCAGTGCAACATTATGTCTAATTGAATTTTGCAGAGGATGCTGGCAGTGCACTGTTGCAAGGTTTTAGATTTGTTTTGAAAATTAAAGCTAAAGGTTTGGCAAAAATAAAACGACTAGATATTAAAAATATATCAAAGCTTTAGGGATGCGTCCTGAAGCTATTTGTCAAATCGCTTATACAATAGATAACATAACGATGACCATAAAGTCACACATATGATATTGGACTACAATTTTTTTACGCTTGTACGTACTTTATCTGAGGATGTAGACCGCAGCTAAGCTATAGACACAGTTCAACCACCTAGCTATCCACTTATCTCAGCGTCACAAAGGTTCACATTAGCACATCAGGCCCCGAGAGAGAGTCTCCTCCTGGCTGCTGGCTGTGGGGGTTCAAGCAGGGATGGGGGAAGCTGGCAGATGGTTCAGTGGTATGTCAGACGGGCTGACTGAAGGATGGAGAGATGAACAGCGCTGACTCTGTCATTCTTCTGTTTTGTGTATAGTCACCGTGCTAAAGAAATCTCTTTGTGTGACACTTAAATGGCCTGCAGTCTCTGCTTTAGCTTGTTCTTGTCCTTAGCTCCTGATGCAACATTGTAAAATCATCAGGTCAGGTGTCCTACACAACCTTCCTTACATTAATGTTAGCATAGCAATACACATAACATCATCTTTAAATTAGTGATATAGTCATATACATTATTCAACCACCAAACAATTTTGTGTGAATTTGATTGTCATGTCATGTCATGTGTTTCATGTCACTGTGGATTTTTGTGTATTTAACCTTTCCAAAACTTAAAAAAATTAACATCAGAATAAGGGTTTTAACTCTCTCTGTCTCTTTTTTTTATGTCACTTTCAACCTGAGACAAAATCTAGCTGAATCTTTTGGATGTCACAGTTTTGTCTCTTTTTAATTGATTTGTTCACCTCAGCCAAAGTGTTTCTTTGCGCCTCTTCAGTGACCGTTGCATCTGTTCCCATGCCAATTAGCACAGTGGCTCAAAGCAGGTGCCAAGGCAAATATTTAGCTAATTATCAATATTTAATAGAGTTTCTACACTGGCTCCTTTCCTAGGGTCCAGCAAATGCTATTAAATCTCACCCCATAGATACACAGTTATGACATGTAATAACTACTTGAATATAAAAGAGATGAATAATTTACAGTGAGCCAACAAATTAGGACCATCATTAAAAAAACTAGGCTTGAAACCATTTTGCATAAAACCAGCCCGGTTCAAGGTAATGCCAAGGCTCTCCTGATAAAGAATTACAGCATTAATTCAGCAAAGTGAACTTATTGCTCCTACTCCTTCTCAGGGATCCCTGGAGCATTCAGAGTAGAGGAATAAAATGATAGCATTCATGGGCACAGAGGCGCTTATTTCCATTTCCTCCATCAAAACTAGTCTGAGTTTTGAGTGTGTGAATTTTAGAGTGTGTTGTGGCAAAAAGGGAAGGATTTGGTCCCTTTCTTGTTGTGGTACAATTGCTGGGGTCCCTGTGAATAGCGTGCTTTTATACCCAGGGTTCACTCCGCAGAAGTGCAGAGGTGGCCCTTCTCTACCAGAGGTCTATTGTGGGTGCACACAAACAGAAACAGACAGACTAACACACACACCATGACCTCTCTGGGTCATGGGAGGAACAGACATATTCACTTTTAATGTGGAAATCTTGACTGACAACTCAATTGACTTTTTAGATAGGTCAAATGAGCCACGTTCTATCTGTAACCAGCAGTGGTTCACCTCTGGTTACAGATTGAACTTATCTGTTGTTCTCTAATTATGCTTGAATGTAACACAATACATGTATCATGTATTGTCTCACACTCTTATCTCTATTACAGACCCACAATGGCATTACTTTTACATGTGTATCGCCTTGAAAACCTTGGCTGCTGAGAGTTGTTTAACATTAAAGTGTGTTTTCCGACTTTCAGTTCAATTCCCACCGTGCAAACACTTCAGATTATGCAGAGCGAACTGCAGCGCCTTGCATGGCAAACTCTTTTAATGGAGCATGTTGCTGTAGGCACCGTTGCTGGCTCGTGTGATATTATCATTTACCTGGTCTTTTGAATTTTGTTTGAATTGGGATGAAAAGATCAGAAAAAAGTATTCGCTGGCAGACATACCTTAACCTCAGTTTATTTCTTCTTCCACGTTCCGATGTTACTCATGTCAATGACTTGACATTGTGTTTTACACATCTTCACTTCTCTCTGCCTTTTGGGATTTAAATGTGCTTTGGGAGAAAGGGGGAGAGTCGACAGTGTTTCTCTATTCATTCAGCAGGCAGAAAACATCAATTGACATCTAATGCCCTAAACATTAGATTTTTGCTGTTATGACATGTTTTTTTCAGACGTTTTGAATTGGAAGTCAATTTGGAAAAAATAAGCATTCTCAAAAAATAATAAAAAGTAAGTTTTACATTTTTTTGTATTGTCAGTGCCAATTATACATTTATAAACAAAAGAACTTATTGATTGTACAGATTTTATCATCAGAGCAAACGCTTGCTTACTCTAACCCTTTATTTTTAGTCAGTTTGTGAGTTTGTTTGTTGGTCACTGGGTCCACCACTTTACTGTAACTGTACCTTTATTTGTTAGGCCCTTTAAAACAACTAGGCTGAACAAAGAGCTGTAGAGGTTAAAACATAAAATCCTCAGAAATAAAACAATCATAATCATAAATGAATAAAAACAGCACAACAGTTTAAAACCAGTAACAACTTTACTATGATTAACCATGAGAGAGAAAGGAAAACGACATTTGACTCATTGTGCTCATCCAAAATTACAAAAGAGGGCTAAGATTCATTCAACCAAGTCCACAGAGGTTTTGCTTGCATTTATCCAGAGCTTAGCGTAGGGAGAAAAAATTGTTCCAGCAATGCCATCTTTAGTGTGCAATAATGTAACAGTGTCATGACTGAGTCCATTTTGCTCTTCACCAATGAGCGTCAAATAAATAATAACTAACAGGTGTGTCTGATTCAATTCTGTAACTGGGGAGTCTACAAATCTGCCTTGTTAAAAATCCCACCGCCTCATTTGAAATCAAAAAACAAAAGAATAGCAAAAAAATAATAACAGCCAAAACTAAATACAAACAATCAAACAAGTAATACAATATAAACTTTTTATTTTTAATTATAACATACAGTAGATACAACTTGTCGTGGTACAGTAAAACATCAGGTTAATCATAGGGATGTCCCATTCTTTTCCCAGACAGTAAAATCCTCATCAATCCAATGCTCAGACTAACCGATGAGAGATGCTGGGCAGACACTGCTTGGATTCAGTGTTTGAATGGACTCTGGACTTGGTGTTTTACTTCTCATCTGAAAGGCTCCTTCAGTGCTGACTGGTGGAGGCAGCAGCAATCAGCTTCTGCTCCCTCTGGTTTGAAATTGCTTCTTCTCGTAGTGGAGTGGAGTACTAAACAAATCTGTGCTCAGGGTTCAGCAGCAAACACGTCGATCGCCGTTGGTTCCCACCTAGCTTTTGTCGGCATTGTTTCAAAGGATATTTGCATTAAGTTAAGCCTTTCTCAACGTTCCCCTGCAGTGGAGTGTGGAACTCGTGTCAGTAATTCCTGAAAGGGATGAGTTGGACCTGACGTTTGTGAACCGTACGTTGTTTTTATAGAATGGAACACTGCAGTTAACCACATGTTTTTTGGCTTCAGGGATTTACTGCTGGGCGATATTTTGGTGTTGTGGTTGTCAGTTTTGGCGCATAAACAGGCGCTTACGGTGCCATTCTTCACTGAAGGCTTTTGCTGACACAAACCTTAAAGACAGTTTTGCCAGACCTTGATTCAATAAGAACATAATGGCCTAACTTCAAGTAAACTGTTCTAATTTATATTTGTGTGCAACCTATTAGAATGTTTTTGTAAATGTTACAGCAAATTGGGCAAATTGGCCATCATCTGATGTTGCACTAATCATCAGATTTGTCTCAGATTAACATTTTGAAGGAATTAAAAACAACTGATTCATAGTTTTCTTCTGTTAGTCCAAAAACAAAAATCCATACAATTAAAAATCATTTTAAGCTTTACAGCTCAATATGGCGGGAATGTGATGTCTTAATTATCCTCCATGGAAGGACACCCCCAAAGCCCTTCAGGCCCTCTCGCACCATAAGACTTCTCCTGCATTTAAACAAGTTAAGCTTGTGATCTGGTGGAGCTACTTAAACAACACATCGCTGCTCAACATGTGCCAGCTCCCAGAGACAACATGTGACTCACCAGAGGAAATGGCTGTTTTATTTAAACAGAATATGCACTGGTGCAGCAGTGTGTTCTGAGGATCTGAAAGAAAACAAAAAACAGTTTCACCTTAAAACCGTCAGTACATTTTTCAAGCTTTACAAAGGATCCTACTCACTTTGAAATCATGATGTATGTTAAACATTTTGTTTAAAGGCAAGTTCAGACACACTGGTGGTAAAAGTACACCAGTGGAAAATAAATAAAAAGACATAAATCCTATTTAACATTGAGTAAGGGGTGTATAGAATAGACGTTAAAGTTTATGACATTTTAATTTGGTCATATTGACGTACCTTTTCATTTCTGTCACTCTTCCATTGCATCTATCCCTCATCTTTTTTCGTTCACGGTACTGTAACTGATGTCTTCCTCAATAGCCAGGACAAGTTTGGTTTGTGCAGCGACACTAGTTAGCAATGATAATGATCTAACCAGTAATTAATTAGGCAAACACACATCATAAGCACTGAGTGTTGTGATGAAAAATGTCACTATTAATTGTAATGTTACATAAACTCATCTCCACATTTTCCCAGGTTAGAAGTGTGTTTTTATTTACACTTTGTCCATTTTTCGTACAATGAATCCAGCAAAACACATGTTACACGTTGCAGACATGATTTTTGTTATAATAATATAATATATATATATATTATATATAATATATATATATATAACAGTTCAGGAATGCAGTACTTAATGATAACTATAGTGTTTATAGTTGTATGCATCCTGAATGTAGATAAAATTGTATTTGTCAGTAGTCACATGAGGGAAAACATAATTTTAGAGGACTGAATAATGATCAGATGGGTCATGTGTTATGTTTTTAGCTTCATGCTATGTTAAAAAAAAACATGACCAGCTTATACTGCTTTAGTATGTACGCTAACATGTTTTTAATAAGAGGCCTGAACACTGAAAAGCTGTAGCACATAAAGTACATTTTGCATTGAATAGTAATAATGTACATTTCCAGTGATGGTTTAGGATTAGGCCTTATTTTTATCATTAAATATGATAGGGATCAGAAATCAAGAAGGTAAAAGTTAGCTCGAAAATACCAGTTTGTCAGAAAGGACTGTGGCAATGAGATTAGCCACTGAAAATGATTATCGATTATCCTAATCTAGACTTTCCTTATACTAACTGAAACCAGTTTTATTCATACTTGGCATACAACAGCAACCTTGACAATTACCAGCTTGACAGGCCATTACTGAATACCGGAGCACCGTTTGCAGATCATTTCACCTTGTTCTTTGCTTACTGTCAATCAGGTTTCACACACAGAGAGAAATAGACATCTCTGCCTGAGGAAAGAAAAAAAAATCACTATGCCTTACAAATTTCAAGTTTTCATAAGACTGTCTTTTAATGTCTTTGTTCAACACTGCAGAATTTGAATTAACAAAAAACTAAAGTGAGTAAACGTTTAAATTTGAGTTGCATCCTAAATGTTGGAGAGGTAAATCAAGCAAAGTAAGGGTGATATTCTCCTTTCAGTCTGTCCAACTATGTGGCCTTAAATGTGAAGTTGGGCAAGTGACTTTGTGGCCCTTTAACAATAAAAATACCTGAAATATAAGGACATCAAAAAAGACCTTCCCAAGGACACACATCGACACATCTACAGGTAGAAAGCTTCTAAAAAAGCTGTTTTGAATTTAAGTAGTAAAATGAAGTGTGTGTGAGCCCTTAATGAGACAGAAAAAAAAATCACAAGGTCGTCTTTCGTAAGAGCAGAAATTTCATCCCTGTGGGGCAGAGAAGACAGAACTTTTTGTTTTAGCAAACTGCCCATCAAATAAGCATAATTACTATCAGAATTCATATGGTGTTCGGAGACTCCTGAAGGCAAGTGGCCCCACTCAAATTAGCAGCTCTGATAAATCACCATTAATTAGCTAATAAAAGGCAGCAGGTGGTTCGAAGCCCAAAGACATTCCCCGGTTGTCTGAATTATGTATATTACAGCACTGCACTGATAAAGTAAATGAGTAGTGGGAACAACAGATAGGGGTTCAGGAGGGCCCTCGTGTAGGGATAATGCTCCAATCAAATCTCCTGCAATTCCACAATCCCACCCACAGGAATACAAGTGGCTCTGACCCCCGCTCAGATCACATCACACACACACTGCTCTGGTGTGAGGCGTATTTATACATATATTATGCATGCAGAATACAAAGTTTGCCTTAGCCCACCCCGAATCAAGTGCTTGTAAAGAAGTTTGATTATAGAAACATAAGGTGATTATTTATAGAACAAATGTGGATTGATTGAGGAATGATGCCCTCTGCGTTGTAGTGACAAGGACAGCATGTTTTCTTGATCATCTTCATCAAAGCCCCAAACATGCAGAAATTGTTAATTAAACATGTAGCATTGAAACTAGGGTAATTGGTCTACAATCTCAACATTACGATCTCAATAATGCAGACAGAGACCTTATAATTTTTTTTTTACATATTTACGGCTTGTGTGTGCATGTATGCAAGCCACATGTAGTACGGTGCATACAAACAAACTGGGCACCCACTCATAAAAACATCTGTCCGCAGATCCAACAGGGGTCAAACAGTCAACAGGTTACATTTTAAATTTTAATTAATAAATACCAAATCTGCAGTATGATACATGTTTGAGAACTGATCTTGCTTTTGCAAAACAGTTTGACACCACTTACCTTTGGACTGGATTTAGCTCAAGCACCCTCTTCACACAATCCCTGTGAAACAGCATTATCCTGAGGAGGGTTTAATAGAGGAATGTGTGTGAAAGCTGATTAATTGCAAGATTTACACGTATCACTGATTGTCCTTTAGTGCAGTATGATGAACAGTTTTTATAGTGACATATTTTGCACATTATAACCCATCTAACTATATTAAGTGCTGCCACAACCAAGTTTCCCTGTCAGCAAACACACTCAGAAATCTAGTTTGCTTCTTTCCTCCTTGGGTAAATGAGCTCTTTTCTCTGGGTTAGATGTCCTGAGGCAGCCACTTGGCAGAGGGTGAAAGAAATGGCAAAAAGGCATCCACACAAGTGGGACATGGGAGCAGATGGGACACTGATTGCAGTGTTGTTTACAGCTGTTGAGGTCCTTCCACGCTGCTATATAGAGGTCAGAAACTATGTCTGTCTGCCACATTTCACAGCACAGCCACTGTGATACACAGGCATCTCCCTGGCAATGCTCACTGTCAATATTAGCAATTTTCAATAAAAACGCTCGAAATGTCTTTTTTTTTCTTTGTTTTTAGATCGTTGCTTTTCCTTTTATTCATTAGTTTTTCTCAAAAAGATGCAATCTGCACATTCTCGTGCTTTCGATGCTCTTGGAAAGTGAGAAGGGAAGAAAAAAGATAGCGGAGCGGAATAGAAGTATCTGAAAGGAAAGCCATCCAACACAAAGGTCTTTGACGATCGTTAACATTTCTTTATGCTCGCATTGAATCACTTTATATGGTTTTACCAGGGACGTTGCCCATTCAGGATCGCTCCATCAGGGTGCTGACTATAGTCTGTATCTCAAGCAATAATAGCCCAGAGCGGCAGGTGAAATATATCCAAAGTAATCAACCTTTTGCAAAGACACCTCAGAATCACACATAGTGTAATCTAATATAGTTGGTGGTATCAACTGGCTTTGCAGAGACATTACTCCCATCCAAGTATTTGCATGGAAAGATCATGTAACTTTTGTCATTGGCAATAAAATTGCTATATACCCCTAATTTCCGTCACAGTAACTGATATACCTCCAGAAATTTGGACTTGATGCTGAAGAGCTTTTCTGTAAGACATTTTGGTACATTGTCATTTGCCTTGTACTGATTTCAATCAAGTAAAATATTTTTGCTGCATATCAATGTAAAGTCCATGTTTTTGGTAGTCGTCCTTAGATGGCAAAGTCTGCTTTAATATCTGCCCATGGCTAATTTCTGGCATGATTGGCAGCTAGCCGTCTATACTCAGGATAAGGTCAGTAAAGGCTGCCTTCAAGTGCTGTTGGAAATACTGAACATGCAGTTTAAATGTACAGAGAGACTTGTAAAGACTAGCATTTCTGAGATTTGGTCAAATACCGACTGATTCTGCATTATTCCGACTGAAGGCCATGTGTAATACCATGTGCAGCACATGTGAACCTTTGGTGTCTTTGCGACATGGATTTTCTCTACAGTTCACCCACGTAAATGAAAGCAGTTGCTTAAAAAAAAAAACACTATTGTCAATGGTGCTACTAGTTTGAACCCCATAGTTTTCTATTCTGTTTACATTGAAGCTTCTTACACTTTAATATCTGTGTTTTTTTTTTGCGTGGTTTGTTTGTTTTTGGTAATATTGAATTGGGTTTATAGTTTTTTGCATTAAAGTAGATTAATGTGTTTTCTTTATTAGATTGGGAGACAATATAAACTCTTACTTGGCTATTTTATCTATAAAAGATTTCTCTGTTGAATGTGTGCGTACACAACTTACCATGATATACATCAATACCCTGATAAAATTATCTGTTATTACTGCACCACAAAGATTTAGTCTATATTACCCACTGCTACAGTGTCTAGGTATTTGCAAGAAAGTGATTATATGCACTTGCAAAATTTGAAGGTACAAACCTACAAAACCCCAAAAAGACCATTGTAGCACACAAGAAAACAGTCCGATCAAGTTGATCCCAATTGCCACAGCGTGTATAACACTGACTTTCTTAAACTACATCCATGCACAGTGTGCATTCTTGCATCGTGTGCGGAGCGTAGTGCAATAATTTGTGGTGTGCATAAGCTGAGGAACATAAACGTAAGATGAACAGACATAAAACATTGTGTGTGGGAAGCCTGGGACACTTATAGATGGTCTCATTAACAAGGCAAGATCCGAAGCATGAAACAGTCTAATGGGATACAACTGAGCGAATGTGCTTGTTGCCCTCGATACCTTTTGTTTCTGTACCGTAAAACCGTCAGTAGAGTTCACACCAACCATAGACTCATTTTATTGTTTTTGGATATTTTGATGAGTCATAGTCACTCTGTGTTATTGGAAACGACTCTTTATTTCCTGGAATCACATACGCAAAATACAACAGAAAATTTTACAAGATGCCGTTTGAGTGTTTGTGAGTCTCCAGCACTACACAAAGGAGCACAGAACTAAAGTGGACAGGTAACAACAGCAACAACACTTGTGGAAGCACTTCACGTTCGAAAACTTACGATGACGTTTTGTCTTTGATTGGCTAAAGTGCAGATAAAGATCTAAAAACTCTAGAAGTTAATTTCATTCGGATTTGTCACAGTAATCCTTGTGGGTCTGGGACTTGCAGGAATTCCACATAAATCCCAGCAAAAATAAGAAATTAATTTTATCACCGAAAGCTGGCCACTCATTAATGTCTTGTGTCGTTAAATATGACTGTATCCTAGTAGTTAATGTATTTTTAATAATGCAAATGTTTTAATTAGCCCAAATCCCTCACCATTCCTGTAATCTCAAGTGTATTGTGTTTAGTGCTGATGTTTGCTGGGGTTGGCCTATATATGCTCCTCTAATTCTTTATATAATTATGGTCCAATAGGACAATATTTATGTTCTAATTGTAATTTTCTTATGTGTATTTCTCTAACTAAAAAAATTAAATAGTTGCTACTTTACCAGTAAAGCACTAGAGAAAGTCGCCGGTTATGTCAAAATGAAATAGGTTATTGATTTTACAAAATAGCTTTTCTATATTACACAACAGAAGCTTCAAAAAGATGGCCCATTACTGCTATCAATTATCATGGGGCATCATCAAAAGGCAGTGAATTAATACTGTAACTGAATCACACTACTAAATAATAGCATATTGTTTTGAAATACGTACGTTGTTTAATGTGCGTACATTACGTAATAGTCCAGGTTTAATCTGAGCAGGGCTGTGTTTGGGCTTTGATTTTGTGCGTGTGTGTGTGCGTGTGCGCGCGCGCGTGTGTCCTTATTGGTGCTTTGAGATGCATAGCCATTGAGGCCATAATTTAGTCCATTATGTCCTCTGGTTTGCAGTCGTAGCCCCGGGCCTCTGGCACTGAACGTTGTGTCATTTGCTACCAACTGGGTTTTTGATGAGAGTGTGTGACCTAGACGCCTCATCCCTCACCACTGTCTCATTCCCTTTATTTACATCTGTCTTTAGCATTCTAATTACTCTCTTTATTGCTTTAGCCTGGAGGAATCTGTTATACTGCAGAAAAAAGGGACTAAGGACACTGGAGTTTTAACCAGTAATAAAGCAGCATAACTCCCATAACCCATAGGCAAAGATTGGGCCTATGAGGGTCTCCTGTTATGGGCCATGGGCAAGACAACTATGGAAAAATGGTTTATATACAGGGGTCCATTTGCTTTTCTGATGTGTGAATCTCAAAACAATTTGTTTTCACTTGAAAGTATCACATGGACAAAAGTAAATTGTTTTTCCTGATAATAAGCAGTTTTATAGTTGTTTGGAGTTGTAATTATAAGAAGCGCAGTAAGCAAAGCTTTAATTAGAGGCAGACAATTAATAGTTTTAGGTATTGTATTTGTTGTTTATCATTTGAAACACCTTTTCCGGCAATAAAAAGGTTGTCTTTGTATTTCTAAATGAAACCTAAAGCAAGCAGGATGCTCACACAGTCCATCATCTATTCTATTTTCTTTTGACAATGTCAATGCAAAAAAACTTTTTAATGTTCTGTCCCTTCCCACAGAATTTTATGAAATAGCATCAAGAGCAGGCACAGCAGTCTTTAATGAGCTCTCAACTTTAAAGACTTGAAGGATATTAACAAGCTGCTTGACAAATGGTGCTTAGAAGCACATTAAAGACGCAGCTAATGGTGCGCATAATGACGGCTAATTTTCGATCAGATATAAATTAGAGCCCCCAACAGTTATTTGCCTTAAGGACTTTATGTAAATGATTCTGTTCTGTATAAACTGAAAACTGAGGGAGTGAGTGAGTGAGTGAGGGAGAGAGAGAGAGAGAGAAAGGCTAGCACTCCTTGTGGGTATGATTAATAGATCTGCAACAGAGCACGGCTGTCAAAGCTCAATGAGCACACATCCACTCGACGGCTCTACCACCTTCTCATTAAGGTCCAATCTCGACGAGTTCTACAACGTACTTAGTCGGAACACCAAAACAGCCTCTGAGAACAAGCAGATCTAAACCTCGATGGTTTGTGAAAAGATCAGGTGAAAAGGCAACGACCTAGCTGTTCATAAACATCCATACCCATCCAGCGATGTTTAATATTTGATAGCCGAAGGCACTTTGATGCCATTACTTTACTCTTTGAGTCACAATACGTGTAGCTAAGTGACTGAATTAAATGACGAACACATTTAGTTAATAGCTTCTATAGTCACAGACATTATTAAGAACCAACAGCGTCACATCAGTCCTTCTGGTGTCAAAGGTCCTGATGGATGTCCGTGTTCATTTTTGTTGTAGGCAGAAGGAAGAGCATACATAGCTAATGAAATATGTTCTAGTGCTGCTTGAGGGGCATGATAAAAACTATGTTTTATTCAATCTACAAAATGTAATGCGCAGCAATTCTTAAAATAGGGATTTTTACAAATTCTTTAAAATAACAAATGTGAGAAGGGAAGAAATAACAAATATTCTATACAAGTGTTGCTTGAAGTATTTTTTGCCTAGTAATTTATAGGTTTGTAGTAATTTTTTTTTAAACAAAGGTAATTACCCACATAACTGCCCTGCTTTTTCCTGTTTTTACTAATTCGTCTTAAAGTAACTAGTCATGTTTTTGACTTGGCTATAGGTTTGAAGCAGTTATTCTTCTTATTATATTTTTCTCTATTTACTGAGGGGGAAATCAACTGAAATACAGATGCGCCCTAAGACAATTATGATTTTATTAACTGTTAGGCTCTAGTGAATGCTGTTTATTAATCAACACCTTTTGCTAAAGAATAATTAGATAATTAAAAGAAATAAATAACTAAATTTTCTATTTTATTCCGTTAATTTACATTTTTAGCTATGTAATTTCCCTTTACCCTTTCGACACCTGGTTTTGATTTCAAAATGCCAGGGTACAGTAAGGAGCAAAGGGGTCATTTAATTATGCAAACTTTTGAATTTAGGTCCTTCTTTCTCATTTACCCGAGAAGCTGGAGATGTAATCTGGATTAACATTCCCAACATTCTTCTCGCCTCATTATAGCAATACAATAAGATGTGAAGTGGTTCCCTTTACACCCTCTATCTGTAAGAAAAGGTATTGCAAATGTTCTAAATATTGGTTATTTTTGAAAGAGGGGAAAGAAAACAGGAATATCTTTCGTTAGAATATTCCTTAATAAAGGGTGCACTCCACCTATTGCCCAATGACAACTGGGATATGCTCCCTGAACAAGATGAGGGGGTTAGCGATAAATGAATGGATAGATGGAATACATCGGCCTATGGGCCATAATTGGATGAATTCTCTGGACTGTGCTTATTATTGTGTTGTTTATTATAACGCTTATTGATGAATCCCCAGTCTAGTTTAAATTATGTCCTCCATGAAACAGTTGTATTGCAACACTCTAGCTAGGGAGTAGACAGTATTCCCCCTCAAGCAAAAGCATTTAAATATTCATTTACATTCATGTTGAAAAATAAAATTCATAAAATGGAAGGAACTTTATGGCCAATAAAGAAAAATCTACAGAACCAAGAATTCGTATGCTGTATCTTAACAAAATAGAAAATGATTTGATGTTTCCATCAATTAAAAAAAATTTTAAAAGAGATGAAAAAAAGCTCTGGGGAAATAGGGTAACTTGGTTTTGCACATAAATAATATTTTGTTGGCAGTCACATGTCAGGGGTGACCGTGGCCTCTGAGTACCCGCCTCTAATCACGCCCCTGAGCTATTTAGTTATGAAGGCCCTGGGCATCTCTAGTGATGTTAAATTATAGTTTTTTTTTTTTAAGTTTGTTAATTTAGTATGGGTACTCATCAATTTCTAGCCAAATCAAACTTTTCATTATATCCCAATGTTATTGCACTAGGTACAGATATTTTCTGCATCAAAAATACTTTTCATTTCTTGCATTAAATATGTGAATTGACATAAAAAATAAAAAAAACGATATAGTTAAACTACTTGGAAGCTTCTGTGTGAACAGTTTCCATTGCAACATCAACATTTCAGTTTAGATTTCAGAATAAAGGTTGTTCTAAGCAGGTATTTTCTGGAGAACAAACGCATTTGCTCTTGTTTCATTTTACACCTTTGCATTACAAAAAATACTACCACAGAACTGTGTCCAACCCCTGTATAATTTGATCACATTCAGACTTTTATTTTTACAGTTCAGCCTGCAATTTGACTTATGTGGATTTCTCCTTTAGGCCTGTTATATGATTAACAAAACACCCCATTGACATGGAGATTCATTATCAGTTCAGTCTTCAGCAGCACAGAAAAGCCCGAATTTAAAAATGCTTTTCTCTGGTCAGATCAAAGACACTGCATTTCGACATGTCCACCCTGCACATCAACTCTTCTGTGTGTGTGTGTGTGTGTGTGTGTGTGTGTGTGAGAGTCACAGGAGAGAGATGGAGCTGTTTCACTGGCAGCACAGTGTGGCTTTCCTTCCTTTGCGTGGCACGCTAGATCAAAAAGTATCCCACCAACCTCCTTCTAGCAATCCAGTGCTGCTCCATCGATTAGTTTCTGGAAAACACTTAACAAACTAATGACTATTGATGGCTGATTAATATTGCATCAACCGCAACTGATTGGCGACACTATCAAATGGCGATCGCCGCGCCGCGTTGACGCAGCCGCCTGACGGGTGTTGCGCAGTGTTTTGGCGGCGCCAAGGAGCAAACGCGTGATGAATAAAGGCTTTATGCGCTTTATGGCGCACAGTTCATCTAATTCGAGAGCAGTCGCGTCTTTGAAGGCAGACACTTGGCGTAAATGTACAGTTAAAATATTCTACTCTCGGGTCCCCAGGCGGAGCTCCGACAGTCCCTGGCTTCATTAATTTTTCATCAGTATCCCTGTGAAAGGGGGGAAATGTTCAGGGGAAAGAGAAAAATAAAACACAGCGCGTAATTATAACCAAAGGAAACAGGGGGCTGCCCTTTGCGTTTCGTGCCGAGCTCCCACAGTGTCTTTACCGGGACGTGCGCGGACGTCTCGATGTATGGCGCCGTGCGCCTGTGGCCTTAAGGTAAACACTTTATTTCACATATTTATTATATTAAAAAAAAAAAAAAAAGGCCTTCGATTCTTCTGCATTGTGCCGCGTGTGTTTGTTTTCAGTGCTGAGGCCACATTGATTCGCTATCAAAGAATCCCGATCGATTTTCTCCCAATATGTGAACGTGAAGGCAGGCAGCAGCAGGCTGCTTGAGAAGCCATGGCTGCCTGCGTGTCTGTCTGTCTGTCTGTCTGTCCGACTGTGTGTGTGTGTGTGTGTGTGTGAGAGAGAGAGAGAGAGCTCCGGCTTGTCAAGCAGCAGCGATGCTCACTGCATAAAGTTAATTTCAATTCCCGATGAGACCCTCACTCGGCAGCCCTCCCTGACCAGCGGTAATTAACAGGGATAGCTAATGACTACTTAACTCGCTCTTCATAATTATCTGGTTTTCATAATTCGATGTGTAATTTAATAATTCGCTCTTATTAACGTATTAAGTGAATGAGTCATTTAGGGGAAATTAGAAGCACTCACCAGGAGCATCTTTTAATTGATGAACCATCATCTGTCTCATTAATAAGGCTCGTTTTGATACCCTTAATTTGTCATGGATGGCGGCTGAACATGAAATGTAAGGCTTATTTTCGTGTTAACAGTTTATTTTGTTGAATACATACTGAAGAATCTATGTGACATATTTTAATAAAACTGTGTCTTGTAAACTAGAAAGAAATAAAGTAAGATTAGTAAGATACAATAAGATTATTCTATCGCATTACATTAAAAAGACTGAAGGTGTGTAAGAAGCTGTGTGTTATTAGAAAAGTATAAATATACTTTACACAATATATTAAGGGTGAAAACAAAGTTTTTTTTGTATTTATTACAAAATGTTTTTCCTCCTCCTGTTGGTGCAAAAATTTACTATTCTAATGATTTTGCAATTATCCAAAGCTAATGCATGCAGATGTATTCCAGGTGCTGTAAATAATCAGTGTAAAGGTGGAGGACAGCTTTCAGAAATGCTAATGTCTGGCTCGTGGAGCCTCTCAGGTATCTGTCCATGGTGCTGAAACGCTTGCTCAGCGCCCAGGCAGTCAGTCAGCCCTGAAGCCCCAAACAGCAGCTCTGCTATGGACATGACATTTAAAATGATCCTCTTTTTTTTTGTACTTTCCTCCACCACAACCTCCTCTTATCTAACCATAGCTCCCAACCAAAGGTTTTTGCTTCAAAGCCATGTGTGCACGCACGAAGCATGTTTGAGTGTGTATTTAAATAGAGACGGGCACGTTGGCAGGCGAGCTGTTTTTCTGGCGGGTTGACATCTGGCAAGTCTGCGCTCCAGGGACTCATCCAGCTCTCCATAGACCCCCTGATTAGACTCTAATAGAATATTAGCATTTGCTCTCAGGTAAGGCAACAGTGAGCTGCATAAGCAGGCAGCACGTCAGTGGAGGAGCCACGTGTGTCTTTAACATGGATGGGACGGAGTGAAAAGGGGGCTCCTTCAAGGCCTGCTTTATGATGAGGCCCGGAGGACTGCGGCGAGATGAGATGTTAAAGGCAAAAAAAAAAAAAAAAGCAATTTCTAATTGCACTTTACATTTTAGTTATTCATCTCTTACCCAGACGGGTAGCAAAGCGGACTGGGTAGAAGGTGTGATGTTTGTGGTGTTGTCAAGGCTCATGGCTGTTTCCACAACCAAACCTGGCACGTTTTGGTAAGGGCAGAGTCGCATTACGTTTGACAAAAAAAAAAAATGCCAATAACTGTAGACAAATAAGCCTAAAGAATCCACAAAATATCTTCTTAAAAGCTGTGCAGCCCACAGCTAAACCGTTTCCCTCCTCCTCATCAATAAATAAATAGATGCATAAATAAAAGAATATTATGTCTGGATAAGCCACATCTCCCAGTGTAGTCATGGAAAACGTCCGATTAAATGTTAAAGTTTGTTCTTTAATGAAACACATATTGCAGTTCAGTAATTAAATAAATTAAACTTACATGGATGTAATAAATTAATAGAATAATTTAACCAGGAACCAAAAGCAACATACATTACAGAAATAAGTTACCTCAGCTAAAACAGCAATACAGCAAAAACCTGTACGGATATATTTATGTGCATCGACTGGTTCCAATGAAATATTTACATTGTACACTTATACTTCCATGAAGCTGCTTCTTTTCTCTTCAAGAAAAAACATTACTTAAACAAGGTGATTTTAACAAGCAACGACTTCATAATGATGCGCGTATATTTATACAAAGAAATAGCAGAAAACATAGATAAAATAATTTAAAAAGAGAATACTATCTCATATATATATCGATTGTACAATCTCAAACGTTAGAAATCGTAAATTAAAATTTGTGACTGTATATTTCACAGTCGGTTCCCTTTAAACCAGAACAACACGCTTAACTTGCTGTCAGAATTTGATTTTCTCAAGCAAAACGAGGAGGGGGGAATCCCAATAAATATATAATGAAGTAAACATGACCTCACTCAATAAATAGTTCATAAGATACCGGCCCACGCTGGATTGTAAACTTATTGCAGCCGGCAACAAAACATATATATATATATATATATGTATTTTAAAATTGCAATATCCTTACAAGTGAGTCACTATTTGGATCTTTCCACATACTGAGGCCTAATAATAAACAACCCTACGTTAATCCATAGCTGCAGGTATCTTAAAAATAGATCCCTGACTTTGATCAAACATTGTAACAAAATAAGTGGAATTAATTACACATTTAGACACAAGATTTCAGTGTGTGACAAGTAAATTATTAATTTACACAGGGGTTATTTGGCAGTAATCTAATATTAGCTTTTAAGACCAAGTAGTGTGTTGTCCACGCAATTCCAACCCGTGGACCCTGAATAAAAGTCAGACTGCATCGTCATAAACTCGAAGGGGAAAATGTGGCTTATCTTATAAGCCCAAATAGAAACACCAAGAGTCACCAACCAAGTGCTTTGAATTAAACTGGCAGCGTTGAGTGCAACTACCAATGCTGATTTGACTGGAGTCTATTAACTATAGTCGTCGTTTGAAACGAATCCTAAATCAAAACGAAAGCATTGTAAAATCATTCTGCGTGGACATTAAAAGGTGAAGCATAGTGGAAACAGTGGTCTTACTTGCTTTGTCAAACGGTGCTTTACTTGACTCCACATCTCCTTCTCAGCGAGTGTGTGTGTTTGGGGGTGGTGGTGGTGGTGGTGGTCGTGGTGGAGCAGGAGGAGGGAGGGGGGTCAGTTTTATCAGTCATTGTTCAGTTTCAGGAATTTTTCGAAGTTCAAAGCACAAAGTCATCGATGATTGAAAAGAAAAAAACGGTGTGAGATAGGAAATATGATACAAATCGTCTTTAAACAGTTCCAAGTCTCTTCACGGGCGGCGGTTTAAAGCGATTTTAGACGCATGCAGAGTATTTCATTCGTTTCTGTTTCTGTCGCTGGTTGCAAAACCAGACCCGCACCACGTTCTTTTTGAGGTCCAGCTTCTCTGCGATTGCTGCGATTTTCTCCGAGGAGGGACGAGGTTGAATGGCGAAATAGGCCTCCAGCGATCTCTTCTCCGGCGCCGCTATCGACGTGCGCTTCCTCTTCTTCTCCGCGCCGTTGAACAACTCGGGCTTGTTAAGTTTCTCCCTGTGCGACTTCTCGGCTTCTTCTAGCCACGCTTGCAGGATGGGCTTCAGGGCGATCATGTTGTTGTGAGACAGCGTGAGGGACTCGAATCGGCAGATGGTGCTCTGGCTGAGGGAGCCCACCCCAGGAATCTTCAGGCTGGCTAAAGCTGACCCTACATCCGCCTGGGTAACCCCGAGTTTGATCCGTCTCTGCTTAAACCTCTCCGCGAAGGCTTCCAAGTCCCTGGGATCGGCGTCCACGTCGTTCATGCCCATGTGCGGTGGTAGCCCGTGGGCATGAGCCATGTTGATGGCTGCGTGGTGCATGTGGTTCATGCCCGCCATGTGGGCAGGGTGCGCAGGCGTGGAAACCACCGAGCCATCCGGTCCAGCCATGGCTCCTAGTGCCAGTCCCGGGGTGATGTGGTCCAGCAGGTCCCCCTCCAGCGCCTGGTGAGGCTGGTGGTGGTGGTGATGGTGGTGGTGATGGTGGTGGCCAGCCAGGGCGGACGGATGAGAAATAGGCACCGAGGAGGAGGAAGAGGACGACGAGGTGCAGGGGAGAGTGTTCATGTTGTGGTAGGTCGCGTCCGGTTTGAAGGGACTGTGATGTGGAGGGTGGTGGTGGCTCTTGGTCTGCGAGACTATATCCACCGCCGCTAAAGCTTCAGCCCGGGCCAACAAACTCTCATCCAAGCCTCCGAATATATTGCTCTGCAATTGCAAATAGAATGCACACATAACTGTCAGCAGGGAATTCTCCCTCCACTCCTCGGTTTAAAACATTTCCAGAATGTGAAAAAAAGAAATCCTAAAAAGGAGCACACAAAACAAGACACATGCAACATCCCAGGTCATAAAAATTAATACGGAAGGCAAAGCCGACTGAATACATAAGTTGAGCAGAGGAAGAAAAAAAAAATGGAGGTGTTGGGTGATTTGCTGTGCAGACATGAAAAAAACATCAAGCAAAAAAGTGGGCTGTCAAAATGTGCCTTTAAGCAGTGATTATGCAGAATACGTACCGGTGGGGTTGGGAGACAGGCTCGGCGCATTGCCTCCGAGCTGCTGCTGCTGCCGCTGCTGCTGATGATGGTGCTGCTGTGTCGGGAGGACGAGCAGGAGGAGGAAGGTGCATTGGAAGTCAAAGTGGAGGATGAGGAGGAATGCAACGAGTACTTGGGTTCGGGCAAGCTGGCGTGGGCCATATCGAAAGGCTGCTTGCTGTTCAGAGACATCATCATCATATTTGCGGGCGTCCAAGCCTCAGCAAGTTCCTTTTAATAAGTTAAGACTCCGCCTCCTCGGTCGGGAGTTGAAGCCCAATTGCTCGCAGGAATCTCAAGTCACAGTCGAATAAAGTGCAGGCTGAAGACGGTCGTCCAACACCGAAGTTACCACATGTATTTATTATAAGTGCAGGAGGTGCGGAGGTGTCTCGCCTGTTCGGTGAATGAGATGTCGCCGGAACCAGCGAGCCATGCAACTGAGCGCCGCCGCGACACCTTTTCCTTTGTGGACGGACTTGTTCAAAAATGACCTCTGTCTTTTTTCTCCGTCAACTGTCTCCACTTTGTATCATGTTTTTTTGTTTGTTTGTTTTGCCTTGGATTTTTTGTTTTGGCAGGACTCCTCATAGATGACGCCCGACACACAAAAAAAAAAACCGAAAAAAAAATGCAAAAAAGTTTTTCTCCGCCTCTTAGGATTTCCAAAAGACTGCACGTTTCAAGCCGTAGCCGCTTTCCGTGACCTGCTTGTTTTTTTGCCGTGGAGAAAGTGGCCGTGAGTGAGAAGTAATGGCGGTGACAGTCTCTGTACTGCGCCTCTTCGACTACGTTGAATGCTGCGGGGACCCGAACTGCCTCTGCTCTGAGGCGAAGGGCAGACTGAGTCTCTCTCCGCCTCTCTCTCTCTCTCCTCTCTCTCCCACTCTCTCTCTCTCCCACACACACACACACACACACACCTCTCTCTCTCTACAGCTCTCAGTCTCTCAGCCTCTCATATACACCCTCCTTTCAGCTGTACCTGAAAAACCCCTTCATGATTTATTATTCTTCATTAGCCACACCACCACCACCACCACCACCGCCGCCGCCGCCGCTGGGGACTCTGCGCATGGGCAGTCCGCGACCAGGCATTTATTTCAAATGACTCTACTTTTTTTTTTTTTTTTTACCACCAACATCTCTTTATCAACACAGTGTCTTATGAAGTTCAGCGACTTTTTTTCATAACGATTCATAACGGCACCTTAAAACAATTTACAACTGAATATAGTTACCAGGACTCGATACACAGGAAGGAGATCGCGTGCAGGGAGAACCATGGACAGCTCCACTCCACCTCCTTAGGTCAAAATTGATCAAAGTTAATATTGTAAATTCAAAAATATATTACTGTGAATTTAATTTGTCACATAAGGAAAAAAAATAAGTTAGAAACAAAACATTGAATGTGTTTAATTGTTAAGTGTTGAAATTATAAAATGTACATGTTAATTTAAAATATTGGGAAGGTTTCATATTATCGCGTGTACTTTTTTTTTTGTCTTTTTCTGCTATGATAATTTTAATCGGGGAAAACCTGAGCAAAATAACAGGCACTTGTAGAAACATAAAAAAGTATTACATTTTGTTGGAGTTTTTCATGCAAATAGTATACTAACTACACGCTTTTAATAAATGACAATAAAAGTGGAGTGGTTTAAAATAATTAGCAGCATTTAATCGCAAATCTATATCCTTGTCATAGCAGGCTATTATCTTATCTCTCTAATTAAGCCACATCATCGGCAACGTAATTAAAACATTCAATCACGTTGTAATTAACCAGGAGTGTCTCATTTGTTTAATATCGTCACGTCTATAGGACGACACAATATTCATACTGTAAGAACGTCCCTGGAGAGGATGAAATGTGGACAACAATGGATTTTCCTCTTTTCCTGAGAGGCTCAAATTTTCAAAAGAGCCTTTTCTCAGCGCGCATACACGCAGTGACGCACACACACACACACACACACACACACACACGGAGATGTGACAGATAATGGAGCAGGTGTGAAGGAATGACGAGTGACAGTGGAATTATCCCTTAATCTCCCCTAATATGTTAATAATAGCCATCCGCGCCGTTACACCGGTTATTTAAGTGGAGTCTCACCCTAATTGCAGGCTGCACCTCGCCGACCTGGTATGTGGCCACATACCAGCAGCGCTTCAATAAAAGTCTGAGAGCATTTTAATGGAGCCTGCAGATGTTACAGCGGCGTTAACATGGCAGCAGACGCGCTCCTCTATACGGCGGCTCCTTTTTTATTATTTTTTTTTATTTTTTTGATGCATATAGACATTAAGCGTGTCCCCCCGGCTACGACCACAAGCCTGTTGGTGTTGCTGCACAGCAGTTTTACTCTGAGAGCCTTGCAGCTGCAGAAATATGTTGCCTCCCCAGCGGGACAACAGGCGCTGCTGGAGCCACCTCCAGACATCAGGAGACAGAGATCAGGCTCAGGAGACATCAAGGAGCAATCAGTGTCTGCTCACATATACCGACAGACTGATTTATGATGAAACTTTAAAGAAATCATTTATATTTCACCACCTCTAAATCGGTGTATGAAATTTTCATCCACAATGAAACACACAAAAAAGTATATCTTAAGTCAAATAAATCAGCCTGAGCTGCTCCCATGCAATTGACTTTGAAGTACATTTTTAACATTTTGGTGAGGGTGTTCACGTACCTAAGACTTTTCCTTCTTATGCCAACAGCTTTCTCACGTTTGAGGGAGGACAGTATGTCAGGCTTTTAAAGGAATTATCTTTGAAGGGTCTATCATGGCAAATAGAGGCACAATTAAGCATCAGTATCAAATAATTTAGTAGGGATCACAAAACCCTTTTGGGTATATAGAGTATGTTTTTAAATAATTTATAATGTAGTTTTATTTTTGTAATCTGTATTTTCAGGCGTATACGGGCTAGAAAAACATCTTTACATACATCATTCAAATTTAATTATAAATAATTTATTTGTACAAATAAGAAACAGATAACTGTAACTCATGACAAGGTTTTATTGATACAAATATTATATACAATACAATATGCTTTCAAGGGATATTTTAATTTTATTTTAACCAAATATCCAAGTATTTTGGTAGAGTATAAGGCCTCAAATTGAGAAACATCTTACACGATTAAGATTGGGCTTTTTTGTTGTGTCATTTCTTTTTGATTTTACACTATAGTGAGCAAAATGTTCATCTGGTTTTAAATATTTTTTGCCTCAATTTGTGTCACCACACCGATGCGGTAATTGGAGGACATGTTGCCATCATAAAAAGAAGGTGCAGTCATACCTTGCTTTTGAAAACATAAACCCTCAGCAGAATTGAGAAAAGGCTTCTCTCACTTCAAGGAGCTTTACTACATATGAATAAATCAGCACTGTCTAAAAATAAAAGTAAAGCCAAAGTAAAATAGAGGAAGCACATGCAGCAAAGCTTGATATAACTCAGGTGACTTGTTTGCTTTTTTCCCCCTCACTCTCTTACTTACATCCAAATCAAGGAGTGCTGCAGAGGTGTCTGTGTGCTTTACACAAAGACATACTCCTCGCCGCCTCCCTCAGGAGCTCTCCACGTTAACAATCCCAATTACACCGAGACCACCAGAGACAGCTGTTTTTATTACAGAACCTCTCCTTTGTGCCGCCAACAAGGTATCTCCACTCCTAGACTGAACACAGAGAGAAAGCTGCACTGAGAGAAAGAGGAGAGGGAGAGAAGTGTGGTGTGGAGTGAAGTGGATGAAGTCTCTTGGCTGCTCGCAGTGGTGATGCCTTTATTCACAGCTTCCCCCTCCCATTCCGATCTTGTGGAGCTCTTTTCATGTTGGAGCAGAAGGTCAATGCTTGTTGGGAGAGGGCCTACAAAGAGATCAGAATCTAACTCAAGGCAACAGCAAATCACACAAAGAAGAGGGTGTTTCAGCCAATAACAGACATGCTTTATGTATTCATCTGCTTTACCTGGGAAATATGACAGTTCCCACAAGGACCGTTCTGACTTTAATGTGTTGTTTAAATGCATACAACAAAAGGTAGAGAGGCCTTCAGGATTTACTAAATGTCACACACTCTACTGTAGCTCTCAGAGGGAACAAGTGGCTCACCACTTGAGATAATGAAAGAGGTTTTCGAAAAACGCCACTTGAATTGCAGCTCAACTGGTTTACAGTGTGTGATGGTTTTCACTGCGTTCTCTCAATGGGGTTAAATAAGAGCATCAATAATTCTCAGGGTATTGTAATTACTTTTAAGATGTTCATAAAGACCTGCTTAGTTGTCTGACACTTTATTTCAGCCACTTTTTCAAAAATACTTAGAAAGAAATGTTTGGGCATCTAGAATTAAGGCAAATTCTGATGATACATTACCACTTAAGCCCCTTTGCTGGTAACCTAACAATTAAGTTAATAATAGCTTTAATCATTTATATCATTTACAAGTCCACAAGTCTACAAAAGAGACATGAAGGTCATGTCCAACAGTAAAAATGGCTTAGAATATGCTTTTGTCAAACAACAGATAATGAAGCACCTTGTAATGTGACCATTTGCTGTTGTAAACATTTTTAATGCCTCTGCTTTAAATGATCGCATCATTTTTGGCACAGTAGGATAGTAAGGGGTTGCAAGGTTGAATAGTAACAGTAACTTTAGCACATACCGTCTTCATACATAAGACCTTGTGTTGTAGTTGTCCAACAATTAAAGAGGGTTTTCTTTTTCAATAATAATTTTGGTCATTTCCTAATCTTAAAGCTGCATTAATGTTTTTTGTGACACTTGGAGAGATTGGAACACAGGGTGTAAACACAGCATTGACATATTATCAGCTTAGACATACATTTGATAAACCTAAACACTTGATATAGTGTAAATACAAGACCAATTTTCCCTCTTAATTTAGCCAACACCACCAACACATGCGATGCATTTTTGGCTCCTATGTGGTGAAATGTGCAACTTCTCCATCAGCTAATTGCCTGGTTTATCTGTCAAGAGCTGCAAATGAACCACTACACTATACTGCAGTTAACCCAAGCCTGAAGTTCAGGAGAAATTTAGAGTCGGATGCTAATAAACTGTGGGGTTATTACTACAATCGTAACCTGTTATAACACCATCATTTGATTAATTGTAACCTTTTCCATAAGTTTCTGCCTCACAATAATTGTTGAGGATGACTTGATCCCTCCATATTTTCCACATGTCTTATCACTAATGCTGACTATGGTAACAAGCAGCATAGCCAGTTAACCTAGTGTCAGTGAACCTCAAGGCCATGACTGATTAGAGTCCTTCAGAGCAAGCTGTGCCATGAGGTCAGGAAAACAAATAACACCACCACCAATTTCCCTACTACGCACCAGGTACCAAGCTTTGGGCGGGGGAGACATTAGATTCTGGCCCAGCCCTGCCTATAGGCTGCAGGGCAGCAGATGATAAGGTCAAGCCTCATAATGATGTCACATACCTTTAGGTACTTCAGATCAATATCGAGAGAGACACGTTATATCTGACAGTCAGTCAAATAAAGGCCGCCTGGCAAAAAAAAAAAAAAAAAAAAAAACTGGCTTTGAGATTGTCTCTTCTGATAAAATGAGATCCTTTCTCTTGTGCTGCTTTTGGCAAATATCATACTGGTGGAAGCTTTTGCGATCTTTTAAACAATGGTCATTCTCGCATGTGATAAAATACCCGACAGTATTGCCAAGCTTTGACTCATCAACCCTTTAATAACCCTGTTATGATGTAGTGAGGCACAAATTACTGTAAACTGCATTTATTGGATGTAGTATTGATGCACATGATTCTGTAACGATTGACATGACAGACATGCTTTGAGTGAACCTAATTCCATATGACAACAAATGCAATGGCAAGGTATGCAGCGTACACGTGGAGTAACGCCTTGGAACATTTGACTAAAAAGAATTCATGTGTCAAGTGCTATACAAGTGATTAATGTAGCAGGATGAGTGCAGACTTCTGTCCAAGCTAGATGAACATTTCTGCTGCCTCTCTCATTAGTTTGACTGTCCCATGCTGTAATATATTGCTTGTCACTGGGTTGTCTAATGGTTGATGCTAATTGACCTCCTTTCCCCCTTTCTTCTGCACAAATGAAAAGATTTCCTCCGTCCTGTGATGGAGCATGTCACAATATGATCCGACAAATTAAAAAGCTCTCTGCTGTCACACTGTCATCATTTGAGGCTCTTGCCTCATAAGCTATAATGATCATTTTTCTTCACTGGGACCACTGCAGTTCACCGCTAAACACAATATGCTGCTCCTGTTTAACGTTCGATGCCGTTAATCTTGAAATACCTTCGAGCTATATATTGTTTGTTTTTTTATGTGCTGCCAAGAATTAAGTTTTAATTTGTGTTTATGAAATGATTGATAAAATTCAGTTTGGTTGCTTTTTAAATGTCAAAGTAAACGTAATTGTTATATACTATTTGAAGAGGTGTGTATGGAACATATGCAGCATTTAACATTTATTAATATTCAAAGATTTCGTTATATTGTGCTCATATGATTAGGTGAACTGTGAAATTATAGTCAACTTTAACTGGTAGCAGGGACTGGGCCAGAGGGGTGGTCTGGGGTGGCATTACCAAAATCTGATTGGCCACCCTATGTGTCACTCTTTGCCAGAGTGACAAGCTGGTAGGTACCTGCAGTAGATCTTTCACCACATGGAGAACTAAAGAAATCTGAAAGAAAAGATTTTCACTATGAACAAACACACACAACAGTAAAAACTTTCTAGATCTGCCCCTGAATGGTAATGCTTTAAATAATAGGCTGCTACTTCAGCATAAGTTAATTGAATTTAAAATGTACATCTTTGTGCAGTTGGATCTAAAGGTTTGGATCCCCCTGTTTTGAAAAGTCAAAAATTATTTTGATTAACATAATATGCTATGCACAATTAGCTAGTAAAAAAGTCTCTTTATCAGAAATTATGCTTCAATTCATCAAGGGGGTGATCATTTCCCACCAACGTAACTTTCATTATTTTGTTCAAAGTTTTTTTAATACAATCCATTTTTTTTTACTACTTGTGATAAAAGAACGTTTGTGAATGTGTGTTGTTACTGTGTTTATAGTTAAGTTTGGGTCACCTTCTACTAGTTAAGTGTGCATTAAATATTATGTTTAAGAATAATGCCTGTGTTTTACATTTTTACATTTTCATTCAAAATGTACAGTAGTAAAGAAAGCCCAACAGTATTAATGGTGTACCTGTACAGTATATAACCATACATATTTGTAGGTACAAAGAAAAAATGAGCAAAGTTTGGGGAAATACTGGAGTAACACCTTGGGAACCTGAAAGCAGCTGAAAACAGAGAGAAGAAGAAATATTGCTGCTTGGTGAGTTTAAGAGTTAGCTTTTATATTAGCATGTGCAGCAGGGCTTCTTTGTAGCTGTACATTTTCTGAACTAAAATAGAAAAACATTCTAGCATCAGGTCACCCAATAAGCCAGCTAGTTAACCGGCAATAAGACTATTAGTGCATGACAGTTCATACTTCCATGCCATATTTAATGCTTTGGCATTGGGTTGCTTCTCTAAAAGTGGTTTTCCTATTTCATAGGGAAATGTTACAGCAGCTGAGCTATATACTCTATGTGTATTTTGAGGGGACACAAAAAAATGAGGGAGTTCTTAATAAAATGGGTGGTAGGGGTATTAAATATAAATTCACGCTTTTTACAAGTAAATTGTAAATAAATCTTTGTAAATGAAAGCTTTAGCTAATTCCTTTCTTACACTGATTATACACAAACTATTTTCTCTCATTTCTCACATTCAGACACTTACTTAAACCTGAACTCACATTTCGAGGCCACTATGTTTTCCAGCCGCCTTTGTTTCTCTTTTTGATGGTATACCTAAAGCATTTGCATGCCATTCTGAAGAGCCATTGGTCTGAACATGATAGCAACATGAAAGGTCGGCCGCATATCCTTGGCTGCAGAGTGATGATGACATTTGTTACTTGCAAGCAGCTGCCCTGTCTGTGGCCCAAACAGAAATTAAGTATGGCATTTTACCTGCTGACTTTGTATGTATAACTTTATAATTTATGCAGTGTACCCGTACTATTGACAAAAACACAGTGCTGTGATCAAAGAGAGCCATTCAGGAGGTTGGACAGGGCCACGAAGACAGGTCCTGTAACACTAATGATCTTCAAACGCTCATCTATTTCACTGGGAGCTATGTGCGGCTCCATAGCAAGTCCCCCGCCCTCCCACTGGAGGTAATTGTGCCTGGCTGGTTAGGTGACAGGTGTCAAGTGGCCCCTCCTCAACCGATTCATCATGTTAAGCAGAGAGGAAAAGTCTCAGTCTCTCTTTTTGTCTTTTTTGCATGTCAGTCACTTTCTTCCATCCTCATTTAGGTACATTGTCATTATCTCAGAGTGCCCCTAACATAGCTATGTTTTCTGATAACACTTGAAATGCAGAATTCATTAAATCAGAACTTAGTCCACTACAAACTGTTTATATTTTGTCATGATTATTTTAGTTATGATTACAGAGTCGGGCAGCTATTAATAAGACATTCCATGTAAATCAAATGAAAACATAAAGATTAGTCAAATGTAATGTCTCCAGATCCTAAAACTCCAAAATATTAAGTTTACTGAATATTGTAGAAAAGTAGCAAACTTATATTGAGTCTAGATCCAGACAATGTTTAGTTTGGATGATTTAACAAATTAAATAGTTATCGAAATTAAATCAATAACCCAATGAGCTAATTCAACTCTGTGTAAAAGAATTTCCTTTCAAAAACATGAGATATCAGGACTTTGTGCATGTTAAATTATTGTTTTAAGTTACCTCTTAATTATTGACATCTATAAATTACTTACCGTATGTCTGTCCAGAGAGGCTTTATTTTACAATCATTTGCAGTAAGGAAAAAACAAATCCTTTCATTTCAGATTCTGGAACATGAAAATGATGTCAAATGTAAATGACAAAGACTTCATTGAGTAATACATTTTATGAAATGTTTATCAAAACATGAACTAATTGAGTAATTAACTACTCATACCGGCACAGCAGTGTGGCTTTAAGCTGCAGTCCTCTTTCTGTGCACAATGACTGGTAATTAAATGTGTTTGAAATAAGTAACAGAAAATTTAGAGCAATGCAGTCACAGAGCAATGCTGCAGCCCAGTGCACAAGAAATATAGTCTGCATTGTGTGTGTGTGTGTGTGTGTGTGAGATAAAGACAGAGACACACACACACAGACCACACCCTCACCATGCCCGCCTGTCTAAGCAGAATCCCATAGGGACCTGCCATACACACGCTCTCTCTCACACACACCCCAGTCATTAATTCCTGCTTTGCATCTCCACACCATGTAATATTTATGGGTCACCGCAGCTTTGTATTCACAAATGGAAACGCCAAGAGAAAAAAGGGAGAAGACACGATACCTCAATCAATCCTGTAACTAAGGTTCAGATTGTCACATGGCTTTTTTTCTCTACTAAGCCATTGCTTAGGCAGCATTCCTTTTTTTGACCTCTAAACAAGTGTTTTGTATGACGGATTGTCAGACACAACCTTTGAGATGGAGTCATATTTAACTCCCTCGCAGTTAAAAAAGCTCAAGGCAAAGGTATTATGAAAATGACAGAAAAGTTCATAGCTGCAGAATTTGGAGAACAACAAAACTGCATTAGTCAGTGAAAATGAATGCATGCTTATAGTTTTGCGAGATATGACATTGGAGTGTACACAATATACACGCACTCTAGTACAAACATTTGCCGCCACTCAGAATCTCTGCACTAATCAAGGGAAATCTATTGTTCATGTTTCCCCTTCTATATCTGACAGATTATAATTGGGGGGCCTTATTTCCCCTCTTCCTAAGATGTAGCCTGAAACCTGTGACGCAACAGTGGGAGACATACTCTTGCTGCCTTTCAAATCAACAGTGGTGTCAAAACAGAGCCCTGAGGAACCCCCAGTAGAGCATGGCTCACCAGACCCCTGTAGAGATTTGAAGACCACTTTGGAACTCTAATCCACTCAAAATGTGCTGATAATTTTCCTTGCCAGGACACTCTCTGCCTGGTGTCACAAGAGTGGCCTCCCGGGAGCAGATCAGCCAATGATAACAAAGTAGCCAGATGTCTGGTGCTGGCAGAGTCCCAGAAGCCAGACAGCGGCACGCAGCAGCATCCGCTGTGGGCCACAGATCAAAGATACCTGAGAATTACTTATGGGCACAAAATATGTGTTGCTTACTCTACAGTTCCCATTAATAACAATCTGGGAGAATTTGTATTTCTAATTAACTCTTTTCTTTCGGCATACAAAGTGCTGTAGGTTGTCTAAGGCTGCAGCAGCAATTTTTCCGTGGCAAGTGCGAGTCGACAACAGGAAGTCGGATGCAGCACTGTCTGAAGGAGCCAGATCAGCTTTAAATGCGGTTCTGAGGCTCAGAACACCCCCTGACTTGCTTCAATAAACAAACAAACTGTGTAAGAGTCAGCGTATTTAGATTTAATCATGCTGCATGGCGCCTCCTTAGACCGGCCCTTGATGCGTACCTCGAAAGCATGTGAAAGTGTCGACAGTCGATTGATTCAACTGAGGTGTAACACTTTCAATATCAGTGCTCGTATTTTTCCCCCTAATCTCGTCCTCAAACTAGCACAGGCCAAGATGTGATATATGTTAGGATCAGGCCAGTCATACCTGCATATTCAGTTCATTTATCAATTGTGTGGCATCTGAGTAGCACTGATTTACACTTTGTACACGAATCGCAGCCTTGGCTTGTTTTTCACCGTGGTTGTTTTTGTTAGACTGACATTAAGAAGCATTGCAGTTCCATGTTGTTTTCTGCTGCAGGCCCTGCACTTCTTTTAGAGTCCTCCATTTATGCCATGTTATATGTTATGTTTAATACACAAATATTTAGAGGAGACCCTCGACTTTGAACCGAGAAGAATAGTTAAGCTCTTTGTGCCTAGGGAAGACTTTTGCTGCTTTTTTTCATCTTTATGGAAGGAGGAGGCGTGTTTCATCTTGCACACATTTGTGCATATTTTGTCAGACTCACTGTGTTCTGATGCACTTAAAAGTCATTGTTCAGTGGATGGATGATATGCATCCCATGCAATGACTGTGTGCACACTATATTATATTAATTATTAAGTGAGGAAAGTGTTGCTTCTTGTCCGTATTTGATAGAGAATCCCCCCCTCATGCCACCCTTTCCCCCAATTATGTATATTACCGTTGCTGGTGCATGGTTCATGCAAATTCTCATTTGCATTGCTCTCTTAAATGTGCTATCTGCTGGCTGGAATCTTTTAAAGCCTGTAGTGAAGATTGCCCTTCATCAGATCTCGGTTGTGACCTTTTCTCTTTTTATCTGTTGTTTTACATTGACTCTGTTTAAAGTGAACCACCAACAAAAAAGAGACTTTCCTATGGAGCCAAATTGGGGTTTAACTGTTTTTGGCTCTTCATGGGCATATTTAATCCTTGTCTACCTAGCTTTCCTAAGATATTAATATGCTAATACGCTGATATTTAAAAAAAAAAAGAATCTGTTATTAACTGGACATTTTCTGTTGTTTTTCTCACAGAAAATATGAATAAAGATGTCCTTCTGCTTAAGATTTCTTCCCTCAACAGAAACATATCTTTTATGAGTGTGTTTAAAGCCCTGCACCAACATCTCGTCTCACAACCTTTAAGGGTTACTCCGGGTCATTTTTTAATGTCGTTTACTTGAAAATGTAACTTTAAAACGAGGCTTAAAACTGCCTGCCAGCTGTATCCTGTCTCACGGCTCCAGCAGCTCATCACTCCTAAAACAGTCGCTCTCGTCCACCCCAGCCCGACCGTTATTAATGTCTACTGAATTATTTAATAGGGTAAAATTACCATGCTCTTTTGAAAAGATTTTTGCCTACACAATTAAAGAGCATTATAGTGATTTTTAGTTGAACAAGAATTATGACTGTTTTTGCTCTTCTCTGCTACACTTTCCTTGTTACGAGTGGTGAGTAAGCGGAGTTGTAAAGGCCCGTTAATCTCTGCTTGTCGTTGACTCCTAGGGTTGTGCTCCAGCTTTGACCTATACTTCGATGAGCTGGTTATGTATAATGGATGAAGAAATGTATGTTCAACTTTTGCTGAGAAGACCCCCACAATGGTCCGTTGGCCCCACTAAACATGAGCTGTTCTAAAAGTACAGGTTCAGTCAGGTGGTGTTAAAGATTATGATTAAATGAGTCACTCATGCTTCATATAGTTGCAGGTGTGGATTTGTGGCTTGCCAACATGCATCAAAAATGTTTTCCCTTTTATTATTTCAAATATTATATTGTTGTTATCTGGTACAATATCAGCATCAGTCGAAGAATTTTCCAACCCTTCGCTCTTATTCCGTGCGGACAACTGTCCACATCTCAACCACAGGCCAACAATTGGCAGTAATTGGCACGTTGCCTTGGCTGTCCTGGGAGAGATCTGAGAGCGCGTACGGCCACGGACAGGCTGCCCTTTCCACCAATTAGAGAGTTGTCTTCTCGTGGGGTGGGGGCTGGGGGAGGTCTACCTCACTGCTACCTTGTCTCTTGATCAAAATGATTTGTGGAGATCCCTTTTCTTTTCGCTCCTCTCTTCCTTCTTGGCTGCCTCTCTCTCACCACTGAGATACTACTGTGTGTGTGAACTGATAGTAAGAGTCTTCAGTCAAGGACCCCAACCAGGGACTGACAGCATTACAGTAGCAGTCAGTGGGATATTCACATTAGAGGTGCTCTGACAGTTAGGCTGTGCTAGACAGGCCAGGTTTCCTAATACATTGCTTGCTGGCTCTCTTCTCTATATGAACCTTCTTCTACCTGTGGTTGTGATGCTGTATTGGGTTTGGCAGAAGCTGAAGTTCCTACTGAATAGCTGAAGTTGTCTTTTTTTCCCCCACTTTTTCTCTTGTTGCTATGTACGGGCTTTTTGTTGTCGTGTCTCCAGGCATATGCAGTGTGTTATAGTTGGTTGGCTTTATTACGACGGCTTTGACGCAATCATGGCAAGTGTCTCATGTGGTTAGAGATGTGCAGGCCACACAAGGTACCATGGGACCCCAAAGCAAAGGATCACAGACCTCAGTGCATGCTGCTCACTCTCCCCAGTTCACCCCACAGGGAAAGCTGCGGAACCAACACCCAGCCCTCTTTTGTCCTCAAAGCCTGTGTCTTTCCACATTTCTCTTTAGTAAATATGAGGAGGCGAGGAAATGCTTCCTATACTCGAAAATATGTGTCAGGCTACTGGGTTATGTTGTGTTGCGATGTGATACAGAAGGCAACAAAGCAAGTGCGCACAGAGAGGGAGAGAAAGAAGCGGCTTGACTCATTTCTCTTCAATCCATCGCGAGGTATTTAGAACTAGGTTAACTTACACTTGCCATTACCCAACACCGCTTTTTTTTTCTACGTGCAATAAGCTCATGGATGGTCAACAATTATCACAGGTGGATCGTCTCTTTCGCCACAGGTTGACAGGCGCACCGTAAAGCAGCTTTATTTCTCTGCAAGGACCTTGGTGAGGGGGGCCTACCTAATATGCTGTCTGGCCCCGGGGCCTGTGGGAGTGTGGTTGGATTATTATGTTAATGCATGTGCCTCCTGCCCTCTCCTCAGTCCCAGCTGGCCTCCCTGTCGTTAGGAAGTGCTTTGCTCTGACAGACGAGTAATATGCTCCCTGATTGAGGGGCCAAAAGATCGAGCTCTATAAGAGTGGGGCCAACACTGATAAGCATATGATAAAAGTGCCATTGTACGTGAATGCCTCAGAGACATGGAAGATGACTTAGCAATTCCTATGGATTTCAGTGGGAGAGTGAATATGTATAAGGGCTGTGTGGTCCGTTCTGTGTGGCTGAATTTAATTGCCCATAGCATTATATCTCATGTCATGCATTTTTATTGCACTTTTATTGCACTCTTTCATTATGAGCCCATGGCACATCCACCTGTAAATATAACTCCCTCTCCTGCGCAAGTCAGCTGTGATTTTTTTAATCATCCTGTAGGAATCAATATGGAACTAAAAGAAGATTTAGTTTAATACAGTTCATAATGTATACAAACCAATTAGGGGGGCTCTAATTTTAACTGCTGTCAGGGAAAATATGCAGTCAAATCTATGCTATAAGGTTATCGGAACGTAGCAGAGCAGCTTCAGTGAGCGGTTTGTGTGTCATTTAGGTGCAGTAACACAAAGCGCCCCTTAATATTAATTGAGGGAGAGTTGGTTAAGTCAGTGTAGCACCATCAGGAAAAATGATGACACTGTTCTGCCACATGGCATTGCTCTGCAGATGTCACACGGTCTCATTTAATCAACTTGACATGAAAGTAAAAAGGGAGGCGAGAAATAAAAAACTAAACTTCCTGTGACTTGTCGAGCGGGAGAAATGCCAGTTGCACTGCTTTGGATCCTGCACATAATTGTGTAAATATGTCAGCCAAACAGAGAAAGATCTCTCCTTTTAAACACTTGTCTTTTTCATCTCGCCTCGTCAAGAACGCTCGGGTATCTACAGCACATATTAGCTTTGTGCGGGCCCATTCACAAAGTGTGCGGATTGTTTATGTTTTGTAGGGGGGTTTGTTTTGTTTTCTTTTTAATCAAGTTCAATTTTGAATCCGTGAATTCAACCTCTTTCTATATCACCATTTCCCGTGCCTGCCCAGATTATAGCGTGTCTCTTTTTTGCTGAGGAGCCTTCACTGTTGTTATTGTTTGTTCCATTTCATAAGGCCCCGGTTGTAACGAGAAGAAGGGTCCCCGTGGGTAATTGGTGGGTAAATACTTTGCTGTGACTAAATGTCAGAGCAAGAGGGTTT
Source organism: Channa striata (assembly GCA_033026295.1). Classification (NCBI taxonomy): domain Eukaryota; kingdom Metazoa; phylum Chordata; class Actinopteri; order Anabantiformes; family Channidae; genus Channa; species Channa striata. The sequence continues at coordinate 9,288,723 of CM065188.1, read as the reverse complement.
GTAACATGAGCAGGTTTGTTGTGGTGCTGTTCACCAGAAGACAAAGAAAGACAAAGTGTAAAGGAAGAGGCCCTTTAAGATGTGTTTTTACCAGATTTTCCTTCTGATCATCAGACACACCGTCTTGAATTTTGTTTTTCTGATTTCTTTTATGTCGACATCGGATTGGGTGAACTTATTGTTACATATTTTGTAATAGCGTACTGATCATTTAAGCTCTGAGACCGAATCAGGTCAACGCCACTTTGTAGACTGAGCTGATGCAATACAATAAATCCTTTTTGATTATTTTGATAATCAAATAATAGTGTTTACAATTTATATACAGTTAATAGGTTAAAGCTCCTCAAATGCAATGATTTGTTTCTTTTTTCCCAGGTCATGAATTCATAGCATAGTTATTATTATCAAGACAAGATTATAATTATATCTTTGGGTTAACTTCCCTGCTTTATTTTCGCTGTCATTCCTACATAAGTACATATTTTTATCCCCAAGATCCTTGGGTGCAGATGATGTGTAAACATTTGTTCATCTGCCTCTGAAATTTCTTTACAAGTTTTAAAGGCAATATATTCTGTAATTGTTTTGTTCATCAGTGACAATAATTCCAGTAATTAAAACAAAAATTTACAGCCAGCTAAAATGTACGTTGCAAAGTAGCTGTTGTACATTATATCAGGGTTATGTACTTCCTCGAGATACTTCAAGGAGCCCACAGAGGCACAAATATGTTTAATTCGCTTTCCCCTCACATCTGTTTAAGTCCATGGGGGATTCTCCAGTCGTTATGTGAATGTCACTTTATTGTACAAGCTGGTGACTTTTCACTCAAGTTTGGCGAAATGGCACAGGGGCATATTAATTGTTTCCCTCTCCTTTGTTGTTTGTTAAAGGCCTTTGGCAGCCATTGTCTTTATAAACTCAAAGCTGTGTTAAATGCAGCCCCAGCCCGACTAATGAGGGGGAGCCTTCAAAACCTCTATGAGATGATGCTGTCAAATGGGTGACAGAAAAACGTTTGTGTAATCCCACAGTGCAGGCCCTGGGTGTAAATATGCCAGCTCCACCATTTTCACAGCTTTTACTCCCAGTTCAAACAATCTCTCTCCATCCTCTCCCCCTCCCTGAAAATGCAGTGACAGTTCTGCAACGTTCTCCTCCAGAATCCTTGGCTGTCTGCGACCAGTGAAGCAACCAGGAACAGCTCTGATAATCTCCTTTATCCCCATTGTTGGTAAGACACCTTTCTTTTTACATTGGTTTCTGTGGACTGAAACTTGTGCCATTTACACATTTGGAGTGTACAAAATGTGTGTGTGATGCTTGAAAATGCAAAAATGTCTACGTTTTAATCTTTTCCTTGGTGTTGTTTGTGTGCACATTATCAGATACTTCTGGTTAACTTGAAGGTGATATCATACATTGTGCCTGTTTATTGTCTGTTTTTATGTTGAATCAGAAAACAGACACAATGTTAAGTTGTTAACATGATTTTGCTATCATAACGAGTTCCCGTTGTGAAGCAATAGTGATAAATCCAAGCCATCCATCTCTTCCTCCTATGTCCCAGAGTTCTTTGTAAAGTAAAGTAAAGCACCTTAGTGGGGCAGGCCTCTTCCTGGGCCTGTCTATCTTCCAGTCTGACCTAAGCTCTGCGCCCATGACAAACTTAGGAAATTACAAAAGGGCAGCTGTAGCTCCGCCGAGGCAGCTGTAGCTCAGTTGGTAAGGCAGCTGTCTATGGACCACAGGGCCGGGGTCACAGGTTTGATTTCCGGGTCCCTGTTGGCTATGTGTCGAAGCGTCTATGGGCAAGACACTGAACCACTGATCCAATCTCATTGGTGTGTATGACTGTGTGTTTGAATGGGGGAATGAGAAGCAACTTTGTAAAGTGTTTTGGATAAAATCACTATATAACTTGCCATTTACCATTACCGTTTAAAATTAGCCCTAATTAAATAACTGAAGAGAAATCACAGAAGATGTATCCTACAAAGATGCCATCATGAAAGATGCCATGCAGTTTTTGACCAGTAGTTGCAGACGAACAATTGTATGAATGTGACATTTCATCTGTCTTTCAACAGTTGGTGGTGGTAATGAGCATAATTTCTGAAACAATTTCTCAAGTAAATGGAAATTAAACACAAAACACAAGTGATGTTCTGTCAATCTTCAAAGTATCACAAACTGTTACTAACCAGGCAAACAATGAAACTAATTTTCAAAAGTCAGTATGCATTGGTTAAAATCGAGTTAAAAGTAGGGGCATTATATTTTTCTGTTTTTGTTTACAACGCCAACCAAGAACAAGACTCATACTTGCCTTCACGCTAGTTTACAGTCCTCGTAGACGTGACCCACACACACACGTTCCTCACCCGTCCCCTGTTCTCGTTTGGCTGCTCATCACATAGTAATCCATATGTGGCTTCTCATTTGCAGGCTGTGTTTTGTGTGGTCCCTCTTTTTCTTCTCGTGGATCCCTCTGCAGGGAGCTGAGCTGACAGTCTTGTCTGATTGATGTATTTGGGGGGGCGTCTAGTCAGCTATTGTTTTCCTCAGCAGCGTTCAGTGGCTTCACTCACCAGCCTTATCTGTCCCTCCGGTGTGGATACAGATGTGTCAGACTCACTGTACGGCAGAGAGAAATGGGTCATTGGGTGAATTTCCGTTACTTAGGAGGAGTAATTGAATCACAGAATATATTTTCCCTTTGTGTGACATGAACATTTACAACAGTAACGTTATGTTGTGCTGTGATTTAGTTGCGTCAAACGATAACCACTTCTTTTTTTGCTGTGCAACTTTTCTTTGGACGACTTTCCCCGCTTCTGTATCGGAATAAATATGACTCGATGCAAGTAGAGCACTCACCTTAAGCCCATGAATAGTTTTCTTCTAGTTTCAGTGTGTACTTGAAAACTTTCCCACAGAAGTTTCCTGAATGTCAGTGTTCACTCCCTCGTCCAGCCCTGCACCTTTTGATAATCCTGCCCAAAACTCCTTCAATTCGCAAGAGAATTCTTAAGAATTCTTAAAAAACTCCTCTCTGGCAGTAGATGTGTTACTGCCCACCTGTTCACCTGCTTGATGAAGTAGGCAAGGCTGGAAGGTTGGAGAGGCTGGATGTCCGATCACGCCACAGGCCATTAAAGATGAAGGACTAGTGTGTGGTCAGAGGTAGAGGGGAAAACCAAGCCATGCATTCGGACAGTGGGCACTTGCACCCTCCCTCATAGCATCACAAACCAGGCCGACACTTCCCCCAGTAATGAGCAGGGGCCCAGACTACAAGGTCAATTATTCATACCAGTCAGCTGGGAGAGATGGAGCGAGAGAGGAGGGGTGTTGAGGCCTCATCGAATCATATAATTCTACCACAGTCCGTAGTGATTTTTTTTGTGCGTGAGTGTGTGTGTGTGTGTGTGTTGCACTGCTGCCTCCATACACACAAGCAAATCTAAGCCCGAGACTTCTCTGGATGGATGGAGTGCAACTTTAAAAGGCATACATGAGTGGCCACTCACTCTAGTGGCCACGCTGCAGCAGCAGCCCCAGCTACTCAGCCATTCTCGGGCCTCACAATTACTGTGCTGAACGGACATTGATCGTCAACACACTACAGATGTTTCCAAGTTCCACCATTATGCATGCAGTAGTCCGGGTCAGGACAGTTATGAAAGAGAATTACTCAATGTGGGAAACCTCGGTGTCAAGCATTGGTCCTATCTGTGATGCACATGGACTATGTAACTGAATTAGCATTGTAGATGGTTACGTCGTTATGGACACTGCTGACTGAGGGGGGGGGCATACGAGTCCAAATGGAAAAGGCGAATGCATCTTAATACTCCAGATCCGTCTGAAGAGCTGCATCACAGGTTATTGTAATGACAAACAAGTAAAACAAATGAGCACGCGATTTTTGGCAACACAACATAGAGGGATCGAACTTGTGGAGAAGCCCCACTTCACATCCGTTTAAGACTGGATTGAAGACATTGATGGAGCAACTCATGGGAATGGGAGTGACTCCTCCTTTCAAGGCCATTTTGCTGTGGCAGAAATTTCCATGTCTCCATGTTTAGTGGCAATATCTCTGACGTCAGGATAATCCATTTAGATGACAGATTGCTGAGCTTTTCACTCACAAGTTGAATATCCGTCTGCATTTTAATAGTTTACAAGCACCAGGGAAGAAACAAATCTAGTTCTCGTACACTATATCTACACAAATTATAAGAGTATGTGCAGTGATAATATATCAAACATGTTTTGGTCATCAAACGCTCAACCACATGCTTTTCTGAGGTAGGTGTAAAGCTGTTGTGTCTATAGATAAAGCTGCTTTGGTCAGTGTACATTTATATCATTCTCAGGATGGAAGAAACACATCTTGTTTGATCTTGTTTGACATGCGAACATCTACAATTTGTTTATTAACTTTTAAACAAACCACATTTTTTCACTAACCATAACCAAACAGTTTTTTTTTTTGTTAGATTTTTTTGCCTAAACTAAACTACAAATGGGAGACTAGAGTCTAGCTCGGGTCTATGAAGTTAGCAAGTCCTGAATCCTTGTGTTTTTTGTATAGACATAAGGGGTTGATTTATAGGCAGCGCCCAGGTACCAGATTAAAATGCGAGTATCTAGACATTTATTTCATAAAACTCACTGGAAGACACTCAGTTCATAAAGGCACTGCATGAAGAGCACACAGTACATTGATCTGAGACGCTCAATATTACTGTTATTGGAGACACTCAAAATTTAGAGGAGTTGAATGTGAGCTTGTGTGGGACATTGAATACGTATTACCCATCATGCACCTCAGAGCTCAGTGCATCGTCCGAATTCAAACGGACTATAGTGACTGGCCACACCTTCTAGGCTTACATACAGTAGTATTTGATACTCAAAAAATAAAATCTGCTTGAAGTATGATTTTAAATTAACTTACAATGGCAGTTTTTGTATAACATCTGTTTAAATTGATATTATAACGGAATCATAATTGCCTATGAATATTTTATGAATAAAGAATAATTAGATAAGATTCTTGGTGCATTCATTTACACATGCAGAATAATGGACCAAATCAAATCATGTAATAAAAATAAACATCACGGTACCTCTATATTTAAACAGAGCTCACTTAATAGTAACTTAATAGTATTGTGTATATCTCAGTGCTGGAGGGGATGCTGTGTATGTTCTGTTGCGAGTTACTGCGACTACAGAGAGGCATCTATCAAAATCACATAATAGCCAACATCAAGATGCACCATGAAGTAAAAACACATAGGAAGAAGATTTTGCTCTTTATTAGCTGTCATCATTCCCATGAATATATGTGCAAATAAATGGCTAGTATCACACAGGGAGCAAACGTGTCCCTAATGAAGCCCTGGAATTGGTGGAGCGGGGGGTTGTGAGGCAGCGTGTATGTTCGAGGTAGAGAAAGCGAGAAGTAAAGGCGCGGTGGGGGGTGGGGGGGGGTGGTCGTGGATGAAAAATTGTCACCAGTTCAAATGCAGATATTGTGGCGGCCTCACACTCCTGCCAGTGTCACCCTCCATTCGTCACTGTCCGCAAGCCTGCCTCTCATTAAGTGGCCTCGCGCAGGCGACAACTTAATTTCCTTAAGAGGACCAGACACCTGATTCAATTGTGCGCCCATTACAGATTTGTTTTCCCTGTCTAGGTCTTGCTGGGACCACATGGCTCTGAACTGAAGTACACTCCCACTATATTAAATGTGGTGGACGTAATTCCCAGACATATGATTCATGTCTGCCTCCCAGTATCCATCCCTCACAATGCCTGTAGCTCAAATGGTGGTGCAGCTCCAGTCAGCTGGGCTGCTGTAGATATTACATCACCGCTGTTGTCTTCTGTTTTATAGCTTCAGATATGTCTCTGATAGTGCCTCTCACATGCACTTATTTATACTATTTGCTTTTTTTTTACTTTTAAAATCAAATGTTTGTGTGTTAACCGCACACAACATTTACGTTAAACAATCATTTTTCACCTGATTATTGAGCTCGTTGGTTTGTTATCACGTCATCACAAGACCCGGAACTCTTCAATAATTCACAAATACTTTTGAACTGTTTCAACATGACTGCTTCTCGGTCCTCTGTGTTTGAAGATCAGACAGCCTAAGATGTTTTTATCTGTACGTCAGTGTGGGTGAGACTTCCATTGTCCATTTGACTGCTGGTCTCTATAGCTTACCTTTCACCTACACTTGTCAGTCAAACGCTAGCCGTTGGAGACCAGTGAGGAACAGATTTTCCTCCTGTACAGGGTTTAACTGATTGTTGCTGTAATTTTTCTGTCATGGCTTTTATCCGCAAGGTGTGAGAATGTTTGATACCAGATGCTCACCCAAAACTACACAAACGCTTCATGTATTCATTTATTTATGGTTTTGTCTTTTTTTTTTTACAAGCAGCCTGTCAATTACCCAGAAACGTGTGCTTTGAGGAGTACATTTTTTTATCCCCAAATTTTCCAAATAGGATTGTACGTCATTACTTAGTGTTGGTTTGGCTCTGAATTCAGAATAAAGACAGAGATTAACAATCAGCATTCTCACATCCACAGTCTTGCACACACACACACACACACACAAACACACACGTGCACACTCATACAGAATACAGGTTTTGCCTTAAACCTATCCAGAAGACATCTCCAAGATATAAAATTGCTGACTATGGGTCTGTTCTCAGCAGCCAATAACACACAGAGAAAATCTCTAAGTTATAGAAGGCATTCATGCCCTTCTCACTGCTCCATTCCTGTGATGTCTGTGTGTGTGTGTGTGTGTATCCTTGGAACATATTGACAGTATTGGCAGTTTACCAAAGCAAAAGGACCCTGTTGTACAGTATATTGTAAATATTGAAAGCATTTTCTTTAGCTGTTTAGTTCAGAGCTGAAAGTGCTGAAAGAATTTGTTGATTGGTAGCAGACTTACACACTCCGCAGCTACACAACTTTCACAATGTGAAGGTTTTCTTTTTTTCTTTAACAAATATGTTTGTAACCTGAAAATGGGCACATTTACATATTTTATAGACAAAACCTTGTACATTAATAGATAAACAAACCCACACAGAAAATACCCCAAAAAATCTACTAGAAGTCAAACTTCCAAAGAAAAACAAGATACATACAAACTCCAAGGATGCACTGATCTGTTTTATTTGTCTCTTAAGAAGCTCAGCAGTAACAGCAAATGCTAATAACCATTACCAAGCCAATACTCCTGCTAATTTTTAATCTTTCTATCTCACTGTGTGGAATTTATGGGAACTAGATTTAAAACATGAGGCCAGGAGTTGTGGAACCAAAACCTTAGTTGGCGGTCTACCCTCACTGGTTTATAATGGAGAGACTGAATTTTACTGTGATAAAGGAGAAAAGTCTGTATTTAATTTGACCTTTGTGAGTAACGTCTTCTAAATATTTTGCCTAAACTGGCATTAATGTTGATACCATTCCCACGCATCGGATTGATGGATCCCTGAATTTCTTTTTACTCATAAGGGAGCTGCTTTTTTACGACTAAAACAAATTGTTGTGGGTGAAATGTTTTGTCATTATGTCGTAGAACCTGAGCCTCAGACAGATGTCCTTGGTTCTTAAATATCATGAATGTAGAGAGTGAGGACACGTGGACAGAGTACTCGGTGGCTCAAAGTGAGTTTGCCACATTCAGCACATGTGGGTGAGTTGGTCAGTCTCACTTGTGAGCAGCTTTCAGCCTTCAGCTTATCTGCTGTAACCTGCATGCACTTGGACTGAGGGAGTTAAATGTAGAGATGGAAATAAAATTTTGGAACTCGGTTACGATGCTACTCTCCCCGTTTTCCTCACTGCCTCTCATGTACTCCCAAGAAACTACCAGCTGATTTTGCTGTGTCTGTTACAGTTTTTATCTCCCGCTCTATTTCCTCCATATTTTTTCCATCTGGTCCAGTAGAGCTCAGCAGCGTGTGTGGAGGAGTGTCTCGTGTTCCCCCTGTCCTCTCCCTCTCTAGGAGCATCAAAAGGAGGAGGACCCACGCAGGGTGTTTGAAGAGCCCACCGACACTCCCCTATGGGTGGTGAACTGGCAGATGCTCAAACCGCACAACTCTATCTAGGCAGGAGGAGCATCCTTCTCATCTGCTTTTGTACCCTTGCCATTGGTTTCCCGTCCAGCAACGAACCAGACATTAGATTTATTGTCCTTATGCCGTCAGTCAGTGACAGGTACAATCACCCTTCGGTCTTGGTATTATGACCATTTGTGCTTTTAAAACCTGGCTCAAAAGGAGCCTTACCTGTCATCATGCCTAGCCACTGCACGCTTCCTAGCCTTGATTTTGAGCCTGTTTGTCATTGTTTTCCCTCTGGTTTTTCCTGTGTTGTCTATAATGTGGTATGTTCAGCTCCAGTTTCTTGCTTTTTTCCGTTATAATTCCGTTTTAATGGCTACTTCAGCATAGAGATGGGTGAGAACAGTTTGAAACGAGAGTTTCTGCCTGTACACGAGGCAGCCCGGTGTTCATGTAAACAGCGTTCTGTTTTGAGGCCCTAAAACTGTGGTCCCATAACACGAGTCAGAGTCGGGCTGTCAGACTAAAAACAAGGAAACTTCCTATTCCAGAAACAACCTGCAATTTTCACCATTGAGAACATGAACTGGAGTTCTGTTTGCAGCCATCGCAGAGAGGAACGGTAAGTTGTCAGAATCTTTTCAGTAGCTCGGCCATTATACCTTCACAGAGCTGTGGTCCCTGCCATGCTGACTGTCTGGCCTTTAGCTGCCTGGGTGGCAGTTTTGAAGCTTTGACCTGCTCTGTCTCCCTCTCCTCCACCTACTCGCTCAGTCTGCCTCAATCTGCTTGACAGCACTCACCTTCTCCGACAGGCCTCCCAGAACATCGCCTCCTGAAAGACAAACCTCTCCCTTTTTAATTCTTTATCTCTTACCTTCTCCCAATTTTTCCATTGCCTCTCTGTATCTCTTTCACTCTGCCTGTCCATCTATCACAGCCAACTCCTCTTCCAACTCGTGGCTCTCTTGACAGTGAGAGGTGAAAGAGGTGTCTTACAGTAAAGAAGAACCTGCAGCTTTGTTTCATATTACACCTCACAGCGCGCTGGAGCTGTCTGCGACTATCAGCCTCTACTTCTGTCTCCCACAAAACCTTTTCTCCACTTCACCAAATACCTTTCTTCTTCATGTTGGCATACTCCTAATCCATCTGTTCAGTGTTTTCAAAATGCAGTAGAAATACAGCTCACACATGCCTCAAACCTAAACAATGAAACCTCAAACCTAATACAGTATATTTTATCATTTTATGTTAAGCATAGCACTTTTTGCAACATGTATCTCCTGTATTGTCTTGCCTTGGTTTAATGGCAGCAATATGCATAAGAACCATTGCAAACTAAGAAGAGTACTTTCAGAAATCCTGCTTCAAGGATCTTAAACATTTCACAATCTCTGGAATGGCCATTGGACTCTGGGGCAACAACCATTCAAGCTGTAAAGGCGAGGTCATGCCTAAGGTTTGCACTCCAGTGGATCTATGTTTGTGCTCGCACTTCTTTTGATGCAAAATTGAGATGCATACACAAATATGTTGCTTAGAGTTCGTACTTTCAAACATGATTCAAACTCTGGACTCTGACAAATACATTTGAGCATTTTTGGGAAAAACCATGACAACAAGTGGAATAGTTGCCTATTTACGTAAATCCCAATATGATAATATCCCAATAATCCCACTATTAACTCCAATTCAGTCTCCACCAACTCCTGAAGGAAGAATTGGCTGCAACATACACTTTTGGGGCGAGACAGAGGGTTAGGTTTTTTTGTTTTTGCAGGCTGTGGTTGGAACAAGAATGATGGTTTGATCTGATCAGTGGTGTAAAAGACACTAAAATGGTGATTGGACCAGTTTATTCTCTATAATTGTGTTGAGTAAATTTAACAATATCTGCTGAGTTTCTCTGTTTTTTTGGGGGGGGAGGGGGTTGGTAATTCAGCATAAAAACAGAAAACATTTGCAGTGACCCTACTTTCCCCAAGCAAGTTATTATAACTCTATGGTCATATTTCATTTAACAACAGTTTAAAATGCAAAAAATATTTTTGTTAGGCCCATAGTAATTGTTTATGTGAATGTGCAACAGTGCACACCCAATATCATAGTGTGTATTTGATTCCTGTGTTTGTCGAGTCCTTTATCTACTGATCAAAAAGGGACTATGTGCCCATGCTGAAGGGGGCTGGCCCAATGAAGGAAGGGAGAGGGTCTCTACACATGTAATCCTTGTCAATGAATTTAGAATTTTTTTTATTAATGAATATTTCAGTAGTTATTGCAGCGAGCTACTCATGTGAGTCTCTCTTTTCACTGCTCCCTTTGCTCATAAGTGAATCACTCATCTAATGATTTAATTAATAGCATTGTATCCACAGATGAAAAGCTTATATTTAATCAGCAAAATGGAGTGAACTGAGATCAGGGGCCTTGACTGTCATCAAAACGCACTCGAGGTCCCACTTGCTCACTAAGCCACTCTAAGCCCTGGGACACCCATACTTAATTGAGAGTTAATAAATAAATGTGGTTAGAGTAATCCCTGGATCCAGCCCCTCAGAGCCCCCGTCTAGCTCCGTGCTGGATGTGTGCGAGTTTGTGTGTTTCGAGTGACTGAGTGACTGAGTGACTGAGTGTGTGTTTGTCTGCGCATACATGCATATCCTGGCCAAGCTCCCTATGTCACGACAACTGTGCCAAGGCAGACTCTACTGTACTGTGCCAGATACTGGTTTATTTACCTGAGATGCCGCCCTGTGCCACTGCAAGTGCCATATGTTAGATCCCAGGGTGATTGGGACCAGAATGCACCTTCTCCCTTTTTTCACTTTGAATCAGACACTGTATGAGATTCGGGTGAACGGCAACATTAAGATCACATTTTCAGCATTTGGTGGGAAACACATTTTTGTGCAAGATAAAAAGGATATTTATTTCATTTACATTTAGGTGAGTCATTCAAGTGAATAGGAAAAGTCAGTTTTCAAAGAACCCCCTCAACGGTGGGTACATGGTATAAAAATAAGAAGTATATAAATAAATGCTAAAAAAAAGATTGAGCACAAACAATGTAAATTAAGTCAAAAACATGTCTTCCTAAATAGAAAGAAGAAATAAATTTAGTAGGAATTTAACGTGGATAATAAACACCACAGGAATAATCTTGTAAAATACATACCTTTAGCCCAACAATATCTGTGGAGATGGGTCAGGTTTTGAAAAGCCAACCAGTGGATTAAAAAGACCCTTTTTTCAAAGCAAATATTTTTGGCCGACTCCCTATACAGCCCCTGCCTCGACCACTTTGCCTTCACCTTCGGTTTTGCCAGCTCACATGTAGGGGTAGGGTATCCCGATTCTTCCGGCAGATTATTTTTCATGTTCAAATGGATCTGCCAGTGCTCTTTTGTGAGTGTGTCACAGGAGGCCTTGACAGCAGTTATCCTGTGGTGATCTGTAAACACCAGAAATGTTCATGTTAGTAAAAAAAATGAGCCAAATCATGGAAAAATTGGCTGTTGGTGCCACAGTGTGAAATTACCCACAATGCCTTACGAATCAACCAAATGGCATCATGAGAACCAGAGTATTTTTTCTATTTGACCCATAAAAAATATATTAATCATCAACTTATTGTTATAACATTAGCTCTAGATATCACATACCTCATCTTTAGCAGAACATTCTGACACTCAATTATCCAACCAGTTCAGTATTTCGACTACTCTCTCTCTCATAACTCTGTTTTTCGGGGCTGGAGGAAAAAACTAAAAAAATTAGATTGGGCTTTTGATCTCTCACAATAGGGCAGCAAATTTGTTTTTTAATAACGGCTCAATTTATTTAGTAACCTAAATCACCTTGGCATCTTGACAGTAAGGCTGCATGAATTCCACCAGATTTTACCAAACTGCAACAAAATACTTCAGCTAAATGTAAATTAGCCATCATTCATTTGATAATTTACACTCGTGGCCCTGTCAAAAAGTATAAACCAGTTCTTACCTCCAGACTTAAGTTAAGTGAACAGGCTTGAGGAATATTCTTAGCCTTTTCCCTGTTTTAGGCCATACTACACAAACCCACATGCTGGTATGAAAGTGGAGGAAAAAGGAAAAGAGAGTAGAGTGGGAGAGAAGTGTGTGTTTAGCTAAGCAGGGGCAGCCCCTGGTCCATCGCCCATCATTTATTGATAAAGGCCCTGGAAAATGCGCGGGAAAAAAAACTAATGAAATTATCAACGTTGTTGAATTAATGATGAATGGGAATAAGAAAAGGCTGGGCTCTCTGTGGAGCCAGAGAGGAGCGCTGCTTCATTAGCCATGCAGTCTCATCACATCCTCTTTTGGAGCTGCAGACACTGGGGCTCTCCACTCTCTCCTCTCCTCACTATCAGGACCTGCCATTGGATTCCATTCAAAAAACTCCCTCCACTCGTCAAAACTCCTTCCCTCCGCCCCCTCCTTCCTTCTTTTTGTCTTTTGCCTATTTTAAATTTTTTTGGTTTTTCTTATTACTTCACCTGCCACATGCCACCCCCACCCTCAGTGCTTTCAGAAGATGGAAACTCTTTGGTGACTCATTCATTACTTCTTTCACTTTTCCTGGAGATGAAGAGAATGAAACCTGACCCGATTCTGGAAGCGTTTGTGGTCAGAGAGCACACCTCTTTTCCCCCTCCTTTCTCTTTTTTCTGTTTTTTTTTCTCAGCTCTCCCTCCTGACTGTCTCTCAGTGGATATCATTCCTGATTCTGCACATGCAAATGATATGGGAGGGGGTTGCGTTTGGATTCATTGCCCCCCCCCTCTCTCTTCCTCCTCATCTCCTTTTCCCTGGGTGGAGCGGGAGTGGGCTGGCGAGCCGGAGCACGCTGAGAAATCACGGGCATGGGGTCTCATTAGGTAAGCAGAGGCCAGGGCAGCAGGGCTTCGCTCAGACACTGATTATTCTGAGAGCAATATCTGGAGGATCACCTAAGCTATACGCCTGATTAGAGCTACCAACTCTTACAGTTCAGAACCTCTTGGACTTGAAAATGAATAATCTTGTCTGCTGTGTGAGACTGCGCCTGAGCTTTGAAAGTTATTGCATTTAAAGGAGCTATTTTTGTCTCATGTATAAGTGTCGTCTGGATAGATGATTTACTTTTAAAGCATAAGAAAGCATTTCACTTTTGCTTTTTCCTCGTAGCCTTTGCTCGTCTTGAATTCCTGCCGCTGTTGTCTGCTGAGGCCCTCTTGTTTCATTTATCTGTAGACAAATGCACTAAATGGTTACTCTGCCAATTTGATAGATACAGTAATTATCTGTCAGTACTTTATTTATTTGAATTCTGTTTACAGCAGAATGAATGAGCACGCTGTAGTTTCGGAGCTTCATAATACGCCCAAATAGATCACACGTATATGCATGGAGCCCACTCATAAAAATTAATGACACAAAGCCCGTTCCATGACAGACAGCAGTGACACACATAATATAATACGCAGTCCTTTACGTGATAATCTGATCTGAGAGGGATTCAATTATTTAATAACAACACGGCAGACTATCATTAAAACAAATTGTCTATGTCAATGTGAGCACACAGTTGGATCTGCGAGGTCACAGCTGTAACGTAATGTTTTGAAGTCTTGGTCCCTCCTACATACACCCCCTCCCGCACACACACACACGCACACACACACACACTCACACACCCCTCCTCGCTGTCCACTGGTTCTTTTCTTATGAATTGGCTGAATTGATCCTCATACAAATTAGGTCTGTCCTCAAAGGCTCCATCAATACATTGACTCCTTTTATGAGGGTCATCAAACAACCATTACTGGGCATCAGGGGGTCTCATTTGGGGAGAGACTGCCCAGAGTGACTGATGAGCCAGATTGGGATGGTAACTTCGCCACAGAAGAGAGTCGAAAGTGGTGCTTATTGAGTGTTAGATTCATTAGCTAAGCAAAACCAAATTAATTTGCTGTGCAACAGAGCTGGGGCTGCTGCTGCTGGTACCCCCAAAAATGACATTTGCTCCGCTTTCTCTGGAAGTTTGTTATTTCAATGAAGAACTTTGAATACATGACTAACATATGTTAGTGTCTGACGATTAGTTTCTTGATAGAAAACAGTTTGGTCTCCAAAATGTCAGACAGCAGTGAGATTTTGTGGCATTACAATTTTCTAAAGCCCAATGTGATGTCTTCAAATGTCTTGTTTTGTCTGACCACCAGACCACAAATACAAAACACGCACTTATTTTCAATCTGCAGATTAATAGATCAACTTATTGTTTCCACCCTTTATTCAGTATTTGAATCTAAAATCCCTAACGAGTATAATAAGATTTTTTATACAAGGAGAGTAAACTGGTTTATTGTTCATGCTCCATGCAAGGAATTAAAAGCACAAATTACCCGGAAGTTAAAAATTAAGCCTACATTTTATGCTACACCATTAACTGTATTTTTTTAAAGCCACATTTATTAATCTGGCCTCATCCTGCCACTGAAATAGCTTTTACAGAGCTTCGCATTGTAAATCCTAATTATTTTTATTTGTGTGTGATGATTCCGAGCATAAGGTTTCAGCACAGTCAATTGTTGCAGAAAGGCCAAGCTATCTTTTTCCTGATCCAAAAAAAATGAAGGAATCAAACAAACAAAATGCTTAAATGTGTGACAAGAAAAGGTAACGTTGAAGTTCCAGGTGAGGGAGGAAAAAAGCCCTGGAGAATTCCCCAGTGTTGCTCTCAGGTATTACGAAAACCTCTTTGAAACCGAACACAGGCTCAGCAGGATGTAAACAAACTGTCACTGCTGTCAAACACTCGCTTCAAGAAGTGTCAAAAGTTCAGACTTTTCAATTACAGCAGTTTTAATATGCATGCGAACCTCCCCTGACTGATTAAAATGCACCATTTTAAGTCTAATTGTTCAAGAAAACTGTGTTTTATGTTGCTGCAATGGTAATAACTAATGATAGATGCATACAATTAGCATACATTTACCAGACCAAGAGAATATCTGATCATTGTGCCGTGGAGAATTGCTCTAAGTTAGGAAGCTAATTTCATTATCTCCTCCTCCTCATTTAAAACCCACCACTTTACAATAATTGCAAAACAGAATAAAAGATTAGCTTTTTGACTGGATGACGGGCGTTAATAAAGTGTGATGGAATGTGAGTGTTACAGAGTGGGTACCAATTACAGCAGCCAATCTCAGACAGGCAACCATTGATGGTGGTGGTTCAATCTCTTCATCTGCCGTACAGAACCATCAGGGACCCGCTGCAGAGACCTCTGCTCCAGCTAGCAGGCTAATTGTCAATTCTGCTTAAGTCATAAGGAGAGCTATTTTATCAGGGCTTTGGAGAGGAAGTGAACTGTAAAATTAAAGTAAAAGTCCAGTGTGAATGTAGGAATAAAGTTCAAGGAGAGGCACGGGGAGATTTTGTGGAATCATTTGGGTTAAATAATGTAGAGAATGTCTTTTGGAAATAATATTGCAAATAGACAAACGCTGTCGGTCAGGTTGAAATGTGGCGCAACCTGGGGCGTTCAAATTTTGAAGGAATTGTTGTCTGCAAAATGTCTTGAAAAGTGATCATCTTAAAACGCGTCTTCTTTTACAATACCAGCCCCATTATTGTCCTTTTCTATTAGGGCTGTGTTGGAGTGAAGTGCAAAATTCATGACATCAGTTTCCTCCTAATTCTCATGGGTCGCCCTCATCCCTCAACATGTCACCACTGGAGTCACATTAACCACATCAGTCACAGTGGCCTAACACATCATCACTCATCGGCTCTTTCAACAGTTTTAAACAATGGCCAGCACAAATGCACTTTTGCTTGAATCTTGAACGGCATACCGTTTGTAAAATTAAAAATCTAACCATAGGCTTATATGTGGAAACCAGAATTTGTTTCAGTGGCAGATGCGTGACAAAATACACTTTATACATGTATTTGTGAAAATTTACTTTACGTTTGAAGGCAAACAGCATAAACCACCTTGGATAAATGGTTTGTAAATTTCTGACTCTGACAGTTTTTGGGGGCTTCTATCAGTTTGTATTTCAGTTTTGAGATAGTGATGAAGCAAAAATCGGCATGTAGGTTAAAACCTTCCTGTTTGAGGAGCTGCCCTGGTTAAGAAATGGAAGACACGAGATTTATTAACAGCACAGTTATTTATTTATGTATCTATTAGTCACGCTACTGCAAGTATTTTGACCCTCGTAATTTAGCGTCGTGACGTTTCAAAACAAATCAGCTGTTCTACATTCATTCATTTTGCTGTGCTTCCCTAATTGGACATAATCAGAGACGTAAGTAGGACAGAAAAGCAGAAACCCGACGACGTGTACACACACACACACATACATACACTCACACAAACACCGACAATCTAGCCTCATCAAAAACCATGTGGTGGGCCCTTTGTTGTCAAACTCTTCATATGAAATCACATATTCATGGGGGTGCATTTAAGCCTTTTCTGCTGGCATAAGCATGCAGCACAGCAGCGGCGTTCTGAAATGACTGCCGTTTTCTGCCATTCTTTGCCACTTAACCCACCTCTCTGTGTGAGAACGTGGCACCTTGTTTTTTTGATGCCGTGCACTGCATCGCAGCCCCATCACAGAGCAGTCTCACAGGTTTAATAGTGGCTCGGAGGTCTGCGCTATCACAAGACACCTCCCGATTATCGTCTAAACAGCAAGATTTGCAGTTATTCGGTTGACATCATTTTTGTTGTGGAGTGGCAGTGGACAAATAACTGCTTTGAGTTAGTCGTGAACTGTTGTTTACTGCCTTATCTTATAGACGTTCAATGCAGCTTTCGTCTCGCTCTAAGAATAAAGAAGGAACTTCACACACAAAGCAGCCAGTTTGCCCTAAACGCAAACGCATGTATTTTATTACATGTCTAAAAACCCTTGCACCTTTAATTTAGCCAGCATCATGAAGATATTCCTGTTTACTGAAAGCCAGAAAATGTACATTATGCAAATTTCTTTGTTTGATTATTTAGTAAAGAGTATTTTCATTGACCCAGCTGCAAATGTACACTGTCCAATTTTACATATATGCATTTTTATGGAGTAACATTATTTCTAATTATATTTAAGAGTAAACTTGTTCACTGATATTTATAGGACTCACTTCTGACGCTATAGGTCCTTTGGAAGAAGGAGACATTCTTCCAAAATGGAATCGTGTGGGAGGCATAAACAAGTCTGTCTCTGCTCTTTACCAGCGGAGTCATAAAGTTTTGTTTCTCTGGCGAAGAAGTATCCACCTGCTGTCAAGCCCCTTTGATCCTCAGTAGGTTCAACATTTGCCGTTTCCATTAAATCTTATCTTAGGAAGAGCTGCCAAGAAAAGACAAGCTTTTCAGGAGTGATGTCCCAAACCTGCCAGACAGGACCTTAACACCCTAACACAAACACCCTTTCTCTCACTTTGTGCGTCTTTGACCTGACAGCAGGGCAGGAACTCTAAGGAAATATTGTGATGTGAAGTTCAATAACCTAGATGTACTGGGTAAACAAATATTACGATACAGTCCCCTCCTGCAACCGAAGTTCCTCATACTGGAACTATAAAACCAACAAACTCAACTTAATTGATGAGAGTTGGTCATGAGGCGTATCTACATGTGCAAAGCAATTTGTAATTTACCCATATCAGCCAGACCATGAATTACCTTAATTAGAAACACCACCTCAAGCTCTTTCTATTGATCGCCCCGCACGCTAAATCAAAATTAATGTTGGACAGTTCCCCAAGAAAGCCATCACTGATTAATCAGGAGCTGTTCAATCATTAGTTTTTTAAAGAATTTCCTCCTCTTTTAACACGTCTTCCTCTTCACCCCAGTGTTTTGTATTTTTAATTTTCTTTTCCCAGCGTCTTATTTGATGTTTTGTAACTTTTCATGTGTTGCCAGTGGATTGCTGCCTGTAAAAAGGAGATGTTTCCCTTCCAGGGTGGCAAGGGTGTATATGCATATGAATATTTTCTATTGATGAATATGATAGACCGCCACATTGCCTTTGATAGTCTCCTGTTTGGGTCCTGCGTGATGTCATAATGGTGGGACGCCGACCCTGGGCAAAACATCCCAGTCCACAGAGGAGCAAACATTAGAGCCCTTTGACGTCCTGTGTGTTTAATATTACAGGACTGTTTACTAAGGAGGGAGAAGAGGGAGGTTCTCAAGTCCACCAGGGAACCCAAGTATGTTTAAGGTCAAGCCATCTCAGTTTCTCTTCAGTCAACTTCAGGATCTTTGATCACTTGTTGTTTTTGACTGTGCCGTTTTCAGTCGTGGCCAGGTCTTTATTATGCATGAGGACATTACATAGTTATGAAGAGTTTGGCAGGCAAGTCAAGGCAGTCATGGAACTTGTTAGGCACTTTCAGAAAGAACTTTATGTTCTGCAGTGTACCGTAAGCTTAAAGCTATAGTATGTAACTTTTTAAAATTCACAGATTTTTACTAGAAATATGCTCCAGAACTTGGTGCTGTCGAAACCTTATGGCCCCGACTCTTTGAACAGGACGGGCAACAGTGAAGCTCTTAAGTCTTTGAATGAGACTCAACTCAAATGAGTTTTCTTCTTATCTTGACTTTATTAGAGGTTCTTTTGCTTTCGCTCAGACAGTTAACTTAGGTTAGCATGAAGTCAGTGTGTCCTGCTGATAAATACAAAGACTACATTTGTATAGCTCAGTCTCAAGTTAAAATTTAAGATAAAGATATAAACAAATGTTTCACACCGTAACACCCGTTAATGTACAAGAACTTCTAAAATACAGAACTCTTTTTTTTTATAATGGATGGTTGAAAAACAAAGGACATCAGGACCAAGAGATCCAACAGAGATCCCTGTCCAAGACTACAAGTGTGGACGCTGTAGTTAATTTGTGTCTTAACCATTCTCCGATTGCCCCAGTCTATTATACATTAGGATCCTAAGTTAACAGTGTATTAACAGCCAATGTTTTACTGTGTCATATGCAGTAAATTATAGGAAAATGAAGACCAAGATTCAAAGGCAAGAATTATAGCCTACAGCACAAATTGTTTTATCCTACGTCATCATGAGAAAGTAAAAAAATTTCAGAAAAACTTATTGCACAGAAAGAGAAGAAAATCAATACAGATGAAAAGAAGGAAGCGTAGACTTTAAAAGGTCATCTGAGAAATGCAAGAGGTTTGGTTATTCAGACAAGAAGAAGATGGACCAAACAAACCCTGGCTGGTTTGGCCACAGCAAAGATTTTAATAGATTAATGTATAATGCATATGGACTGAAGAGTTTGATTTATTGCTTATTCTGGGTTTTTCTCTCCTAGACACGGGTAAAAATGTAGAAAAGAAGATATAAAAGCGTTTGCTTGTGTGGATGGTTTCTTCTTAAAAGCGGAAGCACACCTCCCTTGGTTGTGAACAAAGGCAGTAAACATGTCAGTGTGCTTTAAATGATAAACAGTGCAAAAATGCTGAAGCGATATTTAAACATATGCAACTGTTTTTGTATAAATGTATAAATGTGGTTTATATGATAGTATCTAAACTTTAGGGACATGTTACTGCATGTCACAAACTTTGATCAGGCAAACTGAGTGACAGAGAGAAAAGAGTAAGCTCACAATTACAGTAAGACTTGAAATAATTGTAGTCAGCCAGTTAACATATTGTCAAAAGTAACTAGTTGTACCAATGCAAGAAATAACAAAAATGCAAATTTTTTTCCAGTCAAAGTTTCAGTGGCGAACGGGCTACTGCCGTTAAAACGCTGATGTGATCGTACTCTTACTTTTCAGGCAGGAGCTGGATAATTGGCTTTCCCACTATCAATTTCTAAATAATGATTCAATAAAAGAACAAAGGATTTATGTATCAACTCACAGCATTAACTGGCAGCTATTTCAGAAGTGCACAGGCATTATGGACTTTTTTGATGTATGTTTATTTCCTGCAGGCAGTTATTCTTACTTGTAATAGCACATTTAATATCTTATGTTTAGACTTGAAATGTACCTGACGATTTTTTTTTTTTCCCAGTTAAGGTGCAAAAACCTTTGCAAGCGAGAAGCCTTATTTCTGTTTTGAAAAATGTTGCAGGTGTTGAAATGATCTAACAAAGGTTACTGCCAGTGGAGGCGGGAGAAAAGAGGGAAGCTATCGAACTTGTGTCCTGGTTTCCCTGCTAGATAATGATCTCTTGAAAGTGTGTGTTTTTTCCTCTTTTTCCAGTAACAGTGTGTGCGAGATGAAAGATAGTTCCGGGGCTAGTGCACCGGCGCACATCTGACTGAGGCAGGTGTTAGAAATGTAGATGGCTGGCGGAGACTAAAGACAATACAAATTTGAAGTGAAAACGCTACTGGCACGCCTCCTCTGTTCTTAACACGTGAAGCCCCAGGCCGATCAATTATTCATCCTATTGTGCGTGCGCGTGGCATAGTGTTAGTTCTGTAGTCGGAGAGGAGGTGTCTGTTGCACTTAAAGAGTGAGCGCTACGTCGCTTGGTAGGCCCAGGTCTGTCAGCCTGTCTCTGTCTGTGTCTTTCTGCTTCTCCTTTCTTGCACACACACACACTCACACGCGCACACACACACTTAAAAAGCCCTTGTTCTGCCTGAGCCTTTTTAATGATGGGATCAGGGGCGAGAATTGGTGGCTAAAGTGCAGCTCCAGTTATTTGGGGGGGAAAAAAAAAAGGAGAAAAGAAAGAGAAACATAGAGCAAGAAGAGTGTGAAAGAGAGAAAGATGGGGTGGGCGAAAAAAGGGGAAGGAGGTGGTGGGGGTGGTGCTTTGTACACTGGGGGTATTTTTCAAAGCAGTGCAGACTTGAAGCCATTGGGAGACTCCTTTGACTTTAATCTCGGCTGCTTCTTTGAAAATTATGACCGAGGACCACGGTTGCTTCATTAAAAGACATGTTCTGTTTCTTGTGTAGTTTCAGCCAGATTTTCTTTTTGTGCGTGTGGTGCTGATTTCAGCTTTCCTGTGTGCTTGCAGCAGCCTCCTGTAACACCTTGCCGTGTTAAGGACCACTTACGTTGGATGTGTGTATGTAAATAGAGCAGTTCTTGTTAATTGAGCCCACACACTCGAATTCCTCTCACCTCTTACCCATTTTACTAAAGTGTGCTTAATATCACTCGTGTTTACGAGCCATTTGTTACACTATAATCAAGTCAGAACGGTGGTGGTTAGCTCGCAGGTCCCTAATTCAAATCCACCAGCCGTCTGTGGCCTTTCTGTGTGGACACTGCATGTTCTCCTCGTCCTTCTTCCAGGTACTCTGGTTTCCTCACACAGTCTAAAGACATGCAAGTTAGGTTAGGGGAAGACTCTGAATGTGAATGTGAGCGTGAATCGCTATTTGTCTGTGTATGTGTCCCTGATAGACTGACAACGTGTCCAGCGTGTCCTCTCACTGTGACAGCTGACCCCTATCACGATAAAAGGTTGGCAAGGACCTCCTGCAGTTAGTAAATGTTCTCCTATGGCCAAAACCTTGCTTACAAAAAGTGAATGGGATGGATGAAGGTGTAGCAGTGCAATTGTTTTACAAACCAGAGATCAGCGTTTGTGTGCTTGAACAGAAGTAGTTCAAATCACATTTTGTCCAGCGTCATCCTAAAGCAAAGGAATTTAACCTTTCCCGATGGGCGCACACAAATGGCCTAATAAATAAGGCTGGCTGCTAAAGAGATATGATGACTCTGGGTAACTTTCATAGTGCTTTCATTGTGTTGGATGTATGAAAAATGATGGCTGAGAGTTGAGGGCAGAGAGAGTAATTAAAAACCTGGCTCCTATATCACTTCCACACAGCCGACTGGTCACAGTGTGAAGTTGATGTGTATTTGGTTTAAAAAGTAGTTGGGCAGGTGTGTGTGTGTGTGTGTGTGTTGTGGAGGCCACTTTTTTCACAAGTTTGTACAAGTACTTCTGATGGTGTAATAACGTCTTAACTAGTCAACGTTGGATCAATTTTAAAATTCATATATTTTTATTAAGTAGTTTTAGTTGCCAGAATCAGATGAGAATTGGTCTTTTTGTTATTTTTGGAAATCACCAGTTTGACCGTTAGTTTTTTGTTGAATAATGCCCTGGATGCCAGTACTCCACTCTTTTTTTCATTGCACCTATTTAATTCTTGTATCACATGAGCAATGTTGTTTGAATAAGGACATAAAATTATATTTAAATAATGTTAAGCCTCATGATGTGGCAAAAAAGCACCTCCTGTCAAAGAACAGTTCAAAGCTTCTTGAAAATGTACCTGTATGTAAACTTTAAGGTTTTGTTCTTGCAGTTAGACATATTTACAGGTCAGAAGTTTAATAAATGTGTCTGAAAGGACACCACCACACTGCTGACAAAACCAGCCTTTCTGACACGTAATACACAACAACCATTTAGCTGCTCACTCTGACTGGTTGCTTCGCTGCACAACAAAGGTCACTGCCTCTCTCTCTGCACCTCTTTCTCACACACACACACACCTCGTGTTGCAGATTTGAGCCAGTGGCAGTAGGAAATGAGATGAGACCTGTGTGAAATGCCACAGAAAGTACTAATCGATCCCTTGCTGTGTTCACATACTGTGAATGCACAAATCAGGGCACAGCTAGCTGCCTCTAATGACCTGGACCAGGATACAGCAACGCACACACACACACACACACACACACGGCTTCAACCCACAATATATACATATGGATAAACTCACAAACACACAGTTGTGCAGCTGTCAGAGGCTGAGCCTGGCTCTTTTGCCCTCTGCCTGCCCATCTATCAGTTGTTCTCTCCCTGTGAATATACACTTACAAATGTTGACTGGTAAATGCTTTATGAAGTGCCAGTTGTACGAATCATGCCACTGCACTTCCCAAAGCCCTGCCAGCAGGAAGCTTCTGTAGGTTGTGATCCTCTGTAAACACACCTAACATGCAGTATTCATGCTCTACCAGGGCAACTGTCTGCTGCTTAAAGACTGTGAATGTACAGTATAATGTGTGTGTGTGTGTGTGTGTGTGTGTGTGCTGCAGACAGAAACTGACAGTTTGTTGGTGTGTACTATATGTCTACCCACTGTTGTGGTATGGTCTTGAGTACATCCCTCCTGTCCTGGCCCTACATCCTTCTGCCCACCCTGTAAGTGTAGAAAGTGTTTTGATTCCTGATAGGAGGAGCGTGACCCTGCTGGAAGCAACATTTACTTGACTCCACATAAATCACTTAACTCTGTCCCTGTGTCCGGCATCCCAGTAATTCTCCACAGCATCAGTAACATCTATTACGGATAACGTAACTGCTGATGTTCTGTTCAGGCACAATAGTCTTGCTTTACTTAGTATCTGGTTGCTTTCATGGCAACTGAGGAATGATTGCATAGGAGACTTGAGTTGTGCTCATGTTCTATGCCAATTAAGACCTCTGTTGATTATTTGTTTTATGCTTGGATTTTATGTATGTTTTTAGTAAAGAAAACCTTGGATGGGAGAGAGAGAGAGAGAGAGAGAGAGGCTTTAACATGCCCCAAAGGTCTGGATCAGGACTCAAGTCAAAGACTCTGTGGTCACAGGGCCTGTGCTGCCACCCTTCAGCCAACACGGGCCTTCCACTGTTGTTGTCATTTTATTTGGTCTGTCTTTATGCCTAGATATGGTCATAATGTCATTCTTGTGTAAAATTAATACATGCTCTTGCCCAAAGAAGATCTTAGCATCAGACTATTCAAATGTGAAAAAATAATATTTAGATTACAACAATAGAGCCACAAATGTTCAATATTCACAAAAAATGATTGTGAATAGTAAAAAGTTTAACTACACTGTCTTCCTAACATATTTTGATGATCGTACAGATGATTTCTGACATCACTGGTTTCATGCCCAATATAACTTGACCACATTTCCACATCTATTCAATTCAATGAAATTGATGATTACTATAAACAACTGAAATCTTAGCTGTAATAGCAAGGCCAATTTTAATAATCCTTTAATGTTCTGTTTTGGGTGTGTGTTTGGTTGTGCACTTTATCAGGAACCTGTAGTTCATGTCGTTATCATTACATGTTACTCTTGATGAACTGGAGTTGGATTTCTGGCACACATGACAATCATAGAGATTGCATGATTCCTCATTGTACAGTGTTAATTTGCTTTTCTAATTTAAAAAAAGTTGTACCGTGTGGGGTGAGGCCTTTCATCGAACCGAGTGCTTTATTTCATGTTTATCAAAAAGGCTAAAAAATTACAGCCTTTCCACAACAATCATACAAGCCAACACACATACTGTACATGAAACAAACAAAGAGACGTGCAGGGGCTCTTTGATCAATCAATCCGTAAACAAACCCCAATGCAGAATCCTTGCAATTGGGTGTGTGCAGATCAAACTGTGTCAAATCATCAACAGGCAAATAATAAGCTCTCGTGTGAAGGGCAGCAGTCACAGCAGCACCATCAATTAGTCTGCAGAGTTTTTGTCTTTTTCCTTCCTATCGATCGTGAGCTGAGCGAGTCAGACTCAGCTTTGTCTTGTACCATATCTTCAAACTCAGCTGTTTGCATTATTGTGAAGATGACAGACAAAGGGCTCCTGGCGCTTTTTTGAAGTGTTGATTTCTGAAGGGGTTAAATCATAAGCGCCGAAATGTTGATGGGTTGAAATATGTTTTATTAAATTTTGTTGTTATTACCTGAAGTTTGTGCCCAGATTGTTGGCTGAGGACGCTCTTTGTGAAACTCCTCATATTGTAAGATAAGACTGTCCCTTTATTGTTTGAGTTGTTTATATTTTGTCCCTGCTTGTGCAGCCACATAGGTAGAAGCTTCACAACTATGGATGAAGTTTGCAACATCTCTTTTTTTTTCCCCAGTCTGCTCCTTCTTGTTAGTGCATGCTTCATGCTGTGCACAATAGTATTACCCTCAAACAAGTCTGTCCTCTTTATTTTGAGCTCTATTGGGACCCCCCTTGAAAAAAAAATAATGTTTTGGAAGGCAAGCCAAACCAATGTGTGGGAGAGAGCATGGAATCAATAGTGTCTTCTCTTTCTTAACTTGATTTAAATGAGGGCTACCAGCTCTGAAGTTCCTTCTTGCCATGTTCATCTTGAAAGAATGTGAGCTGGTTGCACCGACTCCAAAGCCCAGCACAGTTACCATTGGCATATTAATAATTTAATGCAAATAATCATTGAGTATGCAGTTTGTGTGTGAATTTGAGCTGAAAGACAAAAGTAGAAAGTGGGGCCTCACATTGCGTTGAGGAAAATAAAGTGAGATGTTACACAGGCCTCTTTCTAGCGTCTCTGCGGGCGAATGCTGGAATGAATCCCCTCAAGAGCTGTACCAGCTCATCTAGCTTTCTCTGACTTAGATCCTATCAACCCTCCTCATTTCACTCTGCCATCATACGAGATGTCAAAGTGTAATTTGACAAGGTTTCTCGGAGTAAACAGGCCCTGAGTTTCGCTCGGCGTTTTAATTGTGCCGTCAAAGCCCGATGGCCAGCTGTTAACTCGACCTGGGGTGATTTATGTTTCCAGCCGAGACCCTCGCTCAGTCAGGAGGTGCTGCTGTGTACGCGCGTGTTGCTGTGCACGGAGAGGTGATAGTTGGGGTGCTGGTACGTCCAAGGGTGTGTTAAGTTTGGATATGTACGGAAGGGGAGGGGGGGGTGTGTGTGGGGAGTAACACGTCACGCAGATACAGAAAGAGATATTATATTAAAGCTTCTCCTCGTGGTTGCTCTCAGGCTTCAACTCCAGCACAGATTCCCTCAGTCCCATTAGACTGTCAATAATTCATGTCAGGGGTTTCATGGGATTTTGCATATGCTTTCGCCCATATTTGGCAAATTTCTTTTATTTACACCGGCCCTATAATGAAATAAGACGCCTCCCACAACTCTCTACTTAGTCTGTAGGCTAATTCCAGAGAAAGAAAGCAGGCGACTGACAGCGCTGGTGTTGTTGAGGGAAGGTAAAGCAGTTGGGCTGTGCCTCCCTGCTTGTTCCTGTGATTACAGGTTGTGCTTCTTTTCTTCACCCTCGTGTCTGTATCTGAGTCGTGGCAAGTGCCAGTGCTGGCTGCTGCTGTAATTGTTTGGGGGGGGTGCAGTTTTGGCGTGGCAGACTGATTGCAATGATAATGCTCAGCCTACCCGAAACAAAAAGACAATCAAGCACGTTTAGGTGAATAATGGAAAATCAATTCATCTATGCTCTGTGTGGGTTTCTTCTCAACAATATTAAAACTGAGGAAACCATCAAACCAAGACATGGATAAATCAAATATAAAAAGAGTAGAAAACAGCCTTTGAGTTGCTTAAATGGTGCTTTAGCAACATTTTAGCATGATCACTTTGACTGTCCATGTGGCATCTATCAGGCGCCTGTCTATCCTGTATTTGTCTGTCCTCTGTCTCGCTGCAGTTTCCTCACTAGTTTTGCTGGATTACAAGGTATAAAGACAGGAAACATTGTTGTCCACAGACTGTAAAGTCCTTTAGGCGCATGTGTTATTTGTGATTTTAGGCTATATGAATGGATGTGATTTTATTTAATCTGACTGTATTTCAGCCTTAATAATTTATTTGTTACCAGCAGCATATTGCATATTATAGGAATACAATTTATTAGTAACTTTTCATCATTATAGTAATCAGATACAACTTATATGATATAACTTCTCAACTGATTGATAATGAAATTGTAATTCTTCATGTAGTAACATCAACTCATCATGAAGTCATCAGCTGGTCTTATTTGTGAATGACATGCTGTACGGTATAAAACCCTTTCATTAATGCTTCCTGTAGGTACCAGGCTTCGGTTGTTCTGTGTTTTTTACCTTTCCACAATGCTAAGAACAAATAATAAAATGCAAATGTATAAGCGCTCATAAGTCTGAATGATCAAGAGGTGCTCTAAGCAAGCAAGAAAACAGCCATAAAGTGGTTTCATCAACTGCTATAACAATCAATTAAAATACTATATGCAAAGTGTGTGTACGTGCTCACCACAATAGTGTGGAATGAATCAGCGAGTGCCCGTGGACATTGTCATACGGACATATTAGCAGCAGCACCGGTTTCCTTAGTGTTTTATGTGTATAATTTCCCCCTGATAGTGGTGGTAGTTATGGTGTTGTGTGTGTGTGTGTGTGTGTGTGTGTGTGTGTGAAGGGGGGGTGAGAGAAATAGAAGGAGAAAGAAAGAGAATGAGAGAGGTGATGTGGAAGGATGAGGGAGGCTGAGACAGGAGAGCTGCCCCCAGTAATGAGGCCCTTTTATGGGCTTTAATTTGTCCTGCTCCCCCGGGAGACTGATGGATGGCTCTCTTTATGCTCACTCTCTTTCTTTCCCCCATCTGTGATTCAGAGGATTTATTTATACCCTGATATTACCTCTCTAACAAGTGCTGCTTTGCCTTTACAACTGCCTGGATCTTCCTGCACAGACAGTCAAACAGATTTTGCAGACTCAAAGATACTATATATACTGTAGATATTCTACATACTACAGATGGATAAATAGATTGTGCAGACGGAGCTTTTTGTGAGTCTCGGATGTCTATAGGCTCACCTTGTTGTCTGTGTACAATTCTTCTCCTGTTCTTCTTTTTTTTTTTTTACGTTGTTTCCTTTCTGTGTGAATGCGTGCGTGTGTGTGGGGGGGGGGAACAAAACATTTTTGCCCCTGGGCAATTCATTACAAATTCTGGCTGACTCCTGCTCGGTTTGACTCTAGGGAAATGAAATTTAAAAACTAACTTAAAAGTTTATCACCAGTTGGCAGTTCTGGCAAGTGATAAAAATGACCAGTTGGAGAGGCAGATTTAGGTTGACAGCCATGGAGGGATGAAAATAGCATTCCACATACGTTTACCTTGGCTGTTTCAAAGGAATGGGCACCACGCTGGCAGCACTGCCGATGCCCATGTTCATCCATTCATCCACAGCTCAAGGGCTTGTCACCGCAGAAACTTCAAACGAGAGCTTCAAGTCACAACAATCATTCTGCATCAACAAACAATGTACAAACATACATTTATGCATATGCTATAGAGTGGCTTCGGAAAGTATTCGGACGCCTTCACTTTTTGCACACATTGTGTTTAAATAGATAAAATAGATGTTTTGTCCAGCAATCACACTCAATTACGCATTAGGACAAGGCACTAAAAAATACTTTTTTTGAATGTGTGGAAATATTAAAACCGGAATTATCTCATTTTCAGGAGTATTTGAATCTTGATGTGACCTTATTCTGAGTGAAGTAATAGTTTGAGCTAATATTGTAAAACAAGGTAAATTAGACCTACAATAATGAATTAGTGTTGTACTTTAAATACAAATTACCCAGTGGCAATCTACACCTTGTGACCTGTTCCACACTATCATCCAAAGTAGAAAAAAAAACATTGCACAGTCCCAGCTCAGTGTTCTTGAAGATGAATCACTGGTTTTCACCTGTTTCTATCCATCTTCCATTCATCCTACCCCCCCCTTCAACTGACATAAATGAAACAGCAACACAGGAGAAGAAGATGAGCTCTGAGAGTAAACAGAAGAAAAAAATATTGGTTTGCTTTCTTTTCTGCTTGCTCTGCCCCTCTGGTTATGTGATCACTGACATCTATTGCATGTATTGAGGGCTAGGCGATGATTTGGCACGTAGATTGTCAAATCACACCTCTGAGTAACTCTCAGCACACTTAGCTCAAGGCCCCTCCAGCTTACATAATCCTCTGATCTGTCTGCTGCTGGAGCCGGGCCAGCTGAGGATTGACAA
Source organism: Channa striata (assembly GCA_033026295.1). Taxonomy (NCBI): domain Eukaryota; kingdom Metazoa; phylum Chordata; class Actinopteri; order Anabantiformes; family Channidae; genus Channa; species Channa striata. The sequence continues at coordinate 9,259,755 of CM065188.1, read as the reverse complement.
ACACACTGAGCTAGAAATGAGACACGCCATGCTGTCTTACAGGGCTGAGAGAGAGCGCTGATGGCAGCCATTGTGAGAGGTAGAGGTAGCTACATGGACGCCTGTTATAAGCGAAAATCCCTGGGCAGAAATTTGAAACAAATCAGCAAATGTGTCCATCTCCATTTCCAGGAATATTCATTTCAGTCCCTTTAATAACTTTGAGTAATCCTTCATTAATTCTCTTCTTAAAGATAAATCTTCTTTACTGAAAAATTGTATTTCACCATTGTCACCTACAGATCTTCCAGTGCCCAGCGTTACCCCGACCCTCCACCCGTATGGCTTGTGAAGAGGGAAGCCCACTTGCAGGGCCCCCTTTGGCAGTTCTTTTCAACCTCACAGTGTCCTGTGGTTGAGCTTGGATCCACTACAGAAAGCCATCTGCCCACTGTGATCGTGCGGTAAAGTGTCTTAATTAAGCCTCATTGCCTTTGTGTCACATGTCCCCCTTTCAAATGGATCTCAGAACACGCCCAGAGGACCATTGCCAGGTGAAAGAAATGCCGTGCGATTGTAAGGAAAGTGAGAACTGGACTTAGTATTTACACGCCAAGCTGTGTGATGGGTCTCGGTGAGTCACGTCACACTCTCTGACAGATATTGTCAATCTGTGAAATGGCTGTGCTGTAGGGATTTTGTGTTTGTTCAGTGCTTCACAGGAGAGTGTAGGCAGCAGCCACTGGCTGCACTGATCTGCTATCATTTGCATGTTGAACACACCCGTTGGCTCCTTGATGTTGACGTGGAACACTAGCTTCGCAATGTGGCACAGCTGCAAGGTCCAAAGTGCCAAAGTAGCCTCGCACACAGACGCGCACGGACATAAACGCCGCACACATTATACACATACCATACCAAGGGAACCTCCGTCATCCAATGTCCCGTTCCATGCCGTCATTTCGGGGCTTTTGATGAGTCCTGCTGTGTTGGATGTACCCTCAGGATGATCAGATCTGTCCGCAGTTGTTCAGCCTTAATCACCTTTTGATCTTCAGAGAAAGGACCGAGCTGCTCTTGTCTTAACCTGCTCACTCATGGCAAGTCGAGCTTTGTAGAAACACAATACATACATTTCCGTTGATTTCTGTATAAAATATAGTCTCATTTGCTTGCTTGACAAAAATAAAATAAAAAAACAATCCATGAAAATTTACTTTTTGTATGTGGTAGTTGGTAGTGATGGTGATGGGTTTGCCTAGAATCTTAAGAAACAGCACGTATAAAGGACAGTTTTGCATGTGATTTTGATTATGTCCTGCATTGTAAGATTTTTGGGAAACTCGTCTTTGGGGTACCTGAATATAATGACAACCAACCAACATTTCAAAACAGCCATTTGCAGTAATTAAGAGTGTATCATGAACAAATGTTAGGGTCTTTAAGGTTACTGACCAAAGCATCAGGAATTTTGATTGTGATCTGGAAGATAGTTAACAGTGATGCAAGATTTGTTATAAAACTTATTAAATTACTATTGCAAAAAGTAAAGAGAAATCCAGCAAAAGAAAAGTCAAAGTAAAAATAAAATTTCTGCTTTACACTTGTTTCCCTGTGTTGATTCAGAAACAGATGCACTGCTATCATCTTGTATCGAATGTCCCAAGGCCTGATTGATGCCTCATTTGTCACAGTCACAGAAAAAAATCCAAAACTCCCTATGTTCTTTTATTTCACTTCCTCCCTTTTCTTTTCTTCACAGTCTTTCTTTCAACATCCATTACAACTGTGTGACAGGTTCCAGACGGGTTGAGAGGGGAGAACAATGTGTTTTGACCCTCAGTACCTCCCTCCAGCTCAGTGCCTGGCTCCGGCTCCTTCTCCCAGCAGGCCATGGGGGGCCTGGCCACCGCCCCTCTGTCCGCCTCCCTCTTCCACCCATCAACCACCAGCAGAATCAATCGCTCAGCAACACCATACAAACGATCCGCTAAAGTCCATGCATCACAGTACAGTGCACCACCAACAATGACCAGGCATGTAGCCCAGGACTGGGAGTGAGCACAGGATGGAGAGTTATTACAGGTAAATATAAAAATGGAAGTGAGAAATGAAAGACAGTGGAAGGTAAAAAAGAAAACTATGAAAAAAGAAATTATGTGAGTTTGCCATTTTATTGCAAATTACATTGAGGTGTCAGATACATTTAGTTACAGTCTTCTTTTTAAATGATCTCTCCTAGTTTTATAAAATCATATTCTGTAAGACACCAGATTACTGGTATACCCTCTCACTACTCGATAATAATCATCCATCCATCTATTATCTGTAACCGCTTATCCTGTTTAGGATCACAGGGGGGCTGGAGCCTATCCCAGCTGTCATAGAGCGAGACACAGGGAGCAGCCTGGACAGGTCCAACACAGAGAGACACACACAGACAGACAACCATCCACACATACGGGCAATTTAGAGCCACAAATTAACCTAACCTGCACGTCTTTGGTCTGTCTCTGTGTCTGTCTTTCTGCCCTTAATGATAATCAATGCATTCAAAATATATTGTATATAGCAAATATTTAGTGATGGTAAGCATAGTACTATTTTATAACAGGAACCATGGCATGACACTGTAACATTAAGCAACATCGGAGTTATACGCTGAACGCTCCACACTCGAGCTACATAGCGCCACACATTAGTTAATGTTGGCTTAACAGCTTCAGAGCCTTGAACCCTGGAGCTCGTATCACTGATCGACTGATAATCTCCTAGAATGTTCCAAAAACTTTGCTCTTCAGCTGTCCCTCAATTATATGAGGAATGACGAAGTCAACAACCTACATCTGCCTGATGATGGAAAACAGTCAACTGCATCATTTATACATGTAGTTTTTAACAGCACAGTGACCAAGGCCTGTTTTTGAAATATTAGTGGTACATCTAACTGTGTTTAGGCCCAGGTCTTGTCCAGCATTCTCAGTTAATATGGCCATTAACTCCCCACTCTCCACTCTCATGTTGAGGTTAGCGCCTGTTTCATCTCTAAATGCCAAGCGGAGGTGACCAGTTGCTCTGTGTATCCTAATATTTACCTGACAGTTATTCATGTAGTAGTGATCCTCTTATTCCTGCCCCTCTCTCTCTCTCTCTCTCTCTCTCTCTCTGCCAGTACTATTTCCTGGTATGTTAAGAGCTGCTGACCAAACATTTCTTCCTAACCAAATCTTCCTAAAACACGACAAATTTTTCAAGTTATAACTAAAATAGCAGCTTTCTTGATTCACATCGCAATTTGCAATTGAGAAACAATCCTTCAGTCCTAACGCAGAACACGTGTACATTTGTGTGAGCTTTAATTATGTCCTGGTAGATCCTGTGAGCATCTGAGGTCCTCTCTGGTCAGCCACTGCCATTGTTTACTTCAAGTGTTGCTTTACTGACTCCCAGGAGTCCCTTGGGAGCCCAGCAGTCCCCTCCTTCAAGACCCCCCCCAACCACACACACAGAGTGTACTATGGCAAAATTGCGTTAATTTACCCAGCCAGTAGTATTAACCATATTATATCAAATAACTGACACAGACAATTGGGCAGCCAGCTCCGTGACTTCGTTTTAATTGATTTTCTTACATGCTCTCAGCCGCGGATGATTTGGTTTCCCTCTGACACTATGTTTATTAAAGGCATATTGCATAAAGGAATAAATAGATATTGTTGGTTGGATTTATATGAGCTTTGAGGGGAATGCAGCGATTCACCTCTTGTTTTAATATAAGCCAGACTTGAAGTGTTTAGTTTGATTAAAGTCAATATGTTTGTTTAACCTCTGGGCCAAAGGGACACCTTAGTGTGTCTGTGTGTGATGCCGTGCTCCTAAATGTGTGTTTGTGATGGAGAAAGAGAGGGGAATTGAGATATGTCTGTATTTATCTTAACCTGTCCATCACAGCCGTACACTCAGCTCCCTAGGTGAGCAGGCGTCATTAGAATATGTAACATAGTGCAAAAATACAGCTGCTGTAAATTGACCAGAACCACTTTCTGTCTTTTCTTCGAGGAGACCCCAGGACCATTTCATCTCGAACATCCTTTACCAGCTGTCTCAGTCTTAAAGGCTCGCTGTTCAGCCCACAGAAAATCCCACTAATCATCTTTTTGTGTTTGAGGGCACAATATGCTGAAACAGGCAGGGAGCACACACACATGTACACATAAACACACACACACACACCCAGGCAGACACTGCCAGCCTGCTGCTCACTTGTCCCCGTGCCCTGAGGGGGAAAGAATAAGGGAGAGGATGGGGGATTGGTTGATATAATCACTTGTTAGAGGTCTGGCTGCGTCCCCCTACTTTCTCTCCTCCTCTTAGGCACCTCCTTACTCATACTCCACCAATTCTGTCCATCCACCAATCTATATCTCTGTTTATCACATGACCTGTTTCTCCTTTGTCTGCAAAGTCCTCTCCTTCATCCATAGGTACAGCAGTGTATTTTTCAAGGTTGAAGTTGTTTCATAAATGAGTTTGTGATAAAATTCTGATAGAAAGCACTGGCAGACATGACCAAAGTTTGACAAAGTAACAAATAAATCACAGTTTAAGTTCTCACTACCATTTGATCAACGAGAGGCCTTGGCCTAAGTGTGATTAGAATTTAAAGCAATGTAACTTTCCTTCAAACTTAAGTTAATCCACCTAACCAGTCCTTGCAGTTCTGACAGTGTTTATGTCTTCAAACAGTGACAGAGGGACGAGACCATGCAGTGGAGCAAGCGATGTCAGAAAAATGTCCAACCCCACTTGTCATGGGACTGCAGACGTTTAGAGGGACAGCGATGAGTGAGCGGAAGCAAGACTGCTGGTAAGTCTGTCTAACCCTCCTCAATGAGGATCACATTCAAAAATGAAACGTTGTTACTTCCTCTGGATAATAATGACACCGTGTACTCTATAACTGTATAATAAACAAAAATAATATGTTATAGGTAAATGCAGTTTCATATTTTGTATTATTTAAGGTGTATGGATGCAGACATTAAAACTTACAGTGCAACAAGGCCAAAATTATCTGCACTTTTTAAAAATGTTATTAAAGGAAAGAAGAACCTTTATGCTAATTTTCTACCGTTAGTGTAATTGTGGTAAACAAGCCTGTTTGTGTCTTGCCTTCTAAATTTTGCTTTACGCTTCTTCACACAAAAGTCTGAGTCTCGTGAAGAAAAAGTCCTTTTTCTAATTTCTCCACTCAATGACTTTATGAGTGAACAGGTAATACATCATTCTTCTCATTGACTAATGTCCTGGTTCATTTTGTCCTTTCCGCTTTGCCATCGCCCGCCGTGCAACGCTGATTAATGCCATCACAGCAAATTAGATAGCCAAGGAACAACATGTTTATCATTTTCAAGCATTAAGAAAAGTACTTTCTTGCTTCGTTTCCTGCAGTGCATTCAAAGCAGTGGCCACATCAAGGTGATGTATGTATGTACAGTATAGAGGGGACACATTAATTGGAATATGGCCAGAGATGTGCCCTTTCTTTTAAAGGTTGTGAGATAGAGGACGAGTGCTGTGGGTGAGAATTGTAAGTTTCAAAACTCTGTTGCCCTCTGCAGTAGCAAGAGGTAATTTAAATGATGTTTGAAGGAGGGTACAGCAGAGACTGTTGAACATCCACACTTGTGTTTGTGACATTGTCTCATTGCAGGTCAGTTACAGTGTGGAAAAACCGACCTGCAGGTAACGAACCCTAACGCAACGTCTGCTTTGTGCTGAAGTCGCGAGCAGGCCAGTGTTACACAAACAGAACATTTGAGTTCATACCTGGCCCACTGCATGGCCCCCAGTAAACAATGTACAGACCGAACAGTTATTTAATCCAGCTTCTTTCTGTTCTCGATTGTTCAGCTGTGACACGTTTGGCTGTGCACAGGGGTCAGCGTGGGCCCACTGAGCAGTCTGCAGCTGAGCAGTAAGCTACCATGCAGTGTGTTACGGAGAGGCTCTGACCCAGCTGTCTCCCCGTCACAACGTGACCCTTGTCAAAGTCACTCAGAGCCTTTCACTTGTCCATTTTCCCAGCTTCAAGCACATCAACTTCAAGAACTGACTGTTCCTCACTGCCTAACACTGTAAATCTCATATAGATGAACCACTCTATTGAGATAAACTGTCATTTAATTTACCTAGCAGTTTATTTAAATTTCATGGTTGAACGTACCACCGTTTGTTCAACCATTCCTAAAGAACAAGTCATACACACAACATATGACCTATCATCCTCTGATGCAATTGTTGTGTTAAAGATGCCTATTTATACTATCGTCGTTTCCTTTTTTTATTCTAAATAGTCAAACTGGAATTTGCATCCAAGTTACAATTACAAGTGCGTCCTCAAAATCTTGATGGCCCAATGATTTACAATAGCAGCCTCAGGTATTGACAGAAAGAGAGCAAGCGCTCAGATACTCTCATATAATTTTCATCCTCATATCATGCTGAGAATGTAGCCTGGCATTGGTATGTTCTTACCCAACGTTCCCTCTCCCAGGCTGTATATCACATCATAAAGAATACATAAACCCCTTCTCCAAAAAAACTACCCAGTCTCTAAGGCATCAGTGCCTAGCCCTGTTCTCTAACTCTGAACAGAAAAAGAGCTGAAACAAAGAACTTTCCTTAGAAAGAAAAAGAAGAAAAACAACATCGCTCCAAAAAAAAAAAAAAAAACCTGAGAGACAATGCTAATAACTGTAAAATATGAATGGTGACTTGACATATTTACAAATGCGCTGAGAGGCGCCCTACTAAATGCAATGAAATGGGAAACCAATGGCATGGAAGAAAGCGGTTGTGGGCCCGCATCTTTTGCCATTAGATGTTCAGTGGAAGCTGTCAACAGAAGGCGCATTTGCCTGCCAAGCTCCCTCTCTGACTGAGCTCTCTGCCTGCAGCACGCCCCAAGCTCCTCTTTGACTCAAAGGGTTCATTTCACTTCTTTTAGCCTCATTCGCATGTGGTGCTACACAAAAACCCAGCTTGCTCGCAGCCTCCCTCTTTGTGTATGTATGTATGTGTGTGTGTGTGTGTGTGTGTGTGTGTGTGTGTGTGTGTGTGTGTGTGCGTGCATTTTTCAGATTCTTCCTGTGTTTGCTCGCATGTGTTCATGGGCGTGTGTGTCTGTGTGTGGGTGTTTTTTGCACATGTTCATGCATTTGTGTAAATCACAGGTGATGCCAGGATCCTCGCTATCGGAATGACGGTGACAGGAGCAGGGAAATATGACCAGAGTCCATCATCACACGGTGTTTAGTGTTATTAGCGTTGAGCTAACTGAGGCTTTGCTGTGGCTGTGTTCATTCAGAGAAAAGTGATTATTAACACAAAGCTCAGGACTCCCTACTGGGTTGCAACATAAGTTTGAGGGACAGTGACGTGAATGTGGAAGGATGTGAAAGGACATTAGAATGATAAACTGTATTTCTGCTACGCTGAAATATAACAGGCCCACACAGCCTGTGACAAGGAGCTGCAGCGGGCAGGGGGCGGACATCGCGTCACTTTAAAGGGTAACAATTCTCCATTCGGCATTTTGCTAAACTTCAGTGAAGGGAAAGATCACGTTTGATTGATGGTAGACCTGATAGATCCAGATGTCACATGTATTAAGTCAGGTATTAACTTTTGGGTATTTTTGTATTTTTACTTAAAGTATTTTAGCCTACGATCGTTCCCTGATCTTAAACAAACTAAACACATTGTCAGTGACAATTTTACATACATGTTCAGTATTTTATAGGTTTGCAGACTCCCATTAAAATGTTTCTTCATCATATTGTGTTTAAAATGTAGGTAATTCAGGAGATATGGTGTTACTTTCCAAACACAGATTTTTGATGTTGCAAATTTTAAATTGCTAAATGTGGTTTGTAGGAGACTGGATTCAATATCCAAATTGGCAATTACATGTAAAAGCCTTTATTTTCTCCTGCAAAACATTGCAGATCACTGTAGTTTGCACATTAAACCTTTACGACAAGCTAAGCCAGGAAAATGCTGATGTGATGATGAACTACTGTGCCACATTGTAAGCCGGAAAATAATTTAATTATAGTCTGTATGCTATAAATTCTACACAAATTTTTATCTATTTTAATATATTCTATTCTATTATTATTTATAGATTTTTAAATTACTCTAGGTAAATTAGACTTTTTTTGTTTGTTTTTTTTTTTTTTTCAATGCCAACCACTGATCCCTAATCTTTGGCAGTGAAGCAGCATTTTTCTTCCTAAGTGTATGACTTCATAACACTGTGGATGTCCTCTGGCCGGTCTCTTTGACTAGCAGCCCAAGGGTCGGAGCAGTCGAGTGGAAGTTGAAGAGGGCTGTTTGAACGTAATAGGTTTTGACTGGCATGTGTTACATGCTTGACTGCACCATTGATTGAGTGCTTGTTTGCTAAATCACTGCTGGTTTCCCCTGTCTGGTAGACCTGTGACACATGTGGTGTGTGGTCACTTCAGCTTAGGGAGAGAGAAAGAGAGCAAACACAGCAGGTTAAGTGCAAGCCTGGTGACTGAGAGAGTCACAAATGACTGTAAAAAGGACTGAAGATGAACGAGCTTGAAGAAAGTTTTGCTCCTTATGATGAAACTCACCTGCGGAGTGATAGATCCCTTTTAATTCATCAACAAATCTTAGCACTTTGGTCTTTCCTCCATGGACACTCGGTATAACACCCCTCCTCCCCTCTCTCTCTCTCTCTCTCTCTCTCGCCCATTTCACTCCCTCTCTGGCCCCCCCCTCCTTGTTTCAGACATGCTTTTTACAGCTTGGTGGACGTGGCAGTGGTGGGAGGTTGGTGTCATGGGTCAGTGTCACTCATCCAGCTGTCTGCTCCATGGATGTGGATCCCTTAGATAAGACCTCCCAGTCTTCTCCCAGTTCCCTTTTGCTGTCATTTTTAAAGTTGAAAACAGTGGGCTACATGCTAATTAGTTACATAACACTGAGCACTGGTCAGTGTACAATCGCTGATTTTTTGGGGGGGGGTATAATTTCATTTAGACATTATACTAATAAAAACACATCTAACAATCGCATTAAAATGTAAGTGACAAAAACTATAATTAAACAACTTACACTGAACTCAAATACTGTTCATCACAATACAGTTGATGTACGTGAAACGTTCATTTACTTCTCAAGTGGACTTTGAAACCGGGCCAGGTTCTCCAAAGGACAAGTCCTAACTGAGTCATGTTCTTCAAAGGGCCTGAAGGCTGAGTTAAACTGCTGCTCCTTCAGACCTCCTTCAGCCTCACCGAGACCAAACATAATTTATTCATGCTACATTGAGGTTGTCTCTGTAATCTAACAAATAGAAAAACTGCTTGATATCGCCATCAAATAAACAGATCATGAACAACTGTCAGGTGGTTGGCAAATATCTCTGTTTAAATTTCAATAATTCATATCTAATTCAAACATGTTCACATTTATAAACAAAACAGTTATTTTCAAGGTGGGGTATATTTCTCACCTGGTATATTTCTAACCTGCCAATTGCAGGTCAGGATACCTGCACCGTGGACACCTGCAGGAATCCAAAGCAGGCAGAGATTAGAACTTACAAATTCACACTGCAAGGCCCCAGTCAGCGTTCAGGAAAACATAGTACATTTTTGCTGTGAGACAGAAAAGCTGAAAGTATCAACAGCTTCACACACTGAGGAAAGCCTCGGAAAATATATAATCAGCCCACAACAGATTGTATGATATTGATGGCATTGTTATAGTGGGCATGTTAGAATTTAGCTCAAAGCACTTCTGGGCTTGTGTACAGCCTGAAAGAGCTGCTAGCCGGGCTATAAACATTTTACTATTGACAAGTAAATTTCAGGTAGGAGCAGCTTTTTTTCGGATGCAAAAAGCCGAGCATGTTAAAATCTACCTTACAGTATAGTCACACAGACACGTATAAAAAACTTTTTTTTTTACTGATGTAGCTATCAAAATAAACCAGACTATTTTCTAATATTAGGCTCTCCTATTTCCCTCTCTAATTTCAGATAGGTTGTTGAGTACGCCGCAGCTCGCCTAGTAGGCGCCTGCAGTCCTCCCCTCCGCCTTGGGAAGGCTTGGCGAGTAAACAGTGTCTTTGCTGATTACAACACTTCTCTCTCTCTGCAGCCCAAGGTAAGCTAAAACACTTTGATCTGCTATTGATTGTCTCCCTCCTCCTCCTCCTCCTCCTCATCCCTCCGCCCTCTTTCCTCGCCGCTGTTAAAACATAGGTGAGTCAGCCAGAGGCCTGAGGCAGTGAGGCAGAAACCAGCGGCACGCTGATGTGTTTCTAATGCTGACCACGGAGGTTAATTGATGTTCTCTGTGGTGTAAAAATCATAATTATGTTTAAGGAAAATCGAGGCGCTGTTTACAGAGGTGAATACAGATATGTCGTTAAATGCAGAGGAGTCACAAAATGTATGTCGCTGAATTGTATTTTATAAACAGTAGATTTTAGTTTCAAACGCACAATGAGCAAAAATTTGAGACTAGAGTAAAAGACGCACAAAGTATTAACTTGAATATGTCACAAACACTTAGAAGGACATTGGCACCAATGAGCCATATTATTACAGATTAGCAATATCACAGAGGAGTGCAGAGCAAATGAACAAACTGAAAGAGCAGACACATACCAAACTTAATCAGCGCGTGTATTCAACATGTACAAGCAGAGCAGTAACAATATTTTATTATTTGCATTAATGTCGTAATAACATGGGAAAATCCTCTAGACTGGTGAAGCTTTTCACGCTCTCTGAATGGTGTCTTCAGGCTTGATATCAGCAGGGAAACCTTGGCTTTTACCCCTGTAGAGATGCCATGCTTCCTCCAGATTGATGAGACAGTTGTTAAAGGCAAATGCTCAGAAAAGACACTTAACTGTGATTGTTGTCATTTGCCATTCTGACTGCATACATAAATTATACTGCTCTCAATGAAAAGGGCAGCAGTGATCTTTTGTTGAAACACCACACAGTGTATTACACCCATTCAAAAAGTAAAAAAAAGTTGCACATTTGCAAAATGGATGAAAAGTGGCCGCAAGATGTTTTTTGTTTGCTCCTTTGCGGAGATTACGACTTTATTATACTGTAATGAAACACATACAACCAAAGAATCATTACAGAGTTATGGGGACAAAAGGGGCTTAAATATTAAGTGCCAATAGAGAGGGGAGGTCTCAAACTGATCTCAGTATTCTTTAACATGAGGATCTGAAGCCACCGGTGGAGTTCTATGAAAAATATGAGTAATCACAACTTGATTAAAAAAAACAGAAAACCAGCGAAGAAAAAATTTGCTGATAATATTAAAGTATATGTGAAAGTGTATGTTACGTGAATAGCTGACAAAACTTAACATCTTCAGTCCCCACAAAAAGAATAAAAAAAAGGAAAATTGGCCTTCAGTTTAGAGCTATAATCATATACAATTTGTGAGAAGAAATTATAAGCATAGCTTCAGTGTAACAGGTCAACCCCTGCTTCACAACAAACTGATTACATGGCAAAAGGACAAGTTCTTTCTTTCTGCAAGTACAGTACTGAGTGAGTTTGAAGTGCAGCAATGCAGCACAAAACCGCACACATCCAAGCCCATCGGCAAAGTATCTGATACTCAAAAAATATGTAAATAGGTTTATTTAAATCCGCAGATCAAGAAACACCCAAATTAGTAATTTAAGCGTAAGTCCTGTGAATTATTGGAAAATCTCTGATACACAAGCAGTCTGATTATTTAGTGACCACAATACAAAAATGACTGGGGCAAGCACAGCAGATAAAACAATAAAACAGTGGCAGCCACCTGCTCCTTATTCATATTTCATATTCATGTGCTGTTAGACACTTGAGTCATTTTATCCAGCCCTTGTAGCCATGTATTGGAAACACAGCACAGGACCCTAAAGGACTGAAGCCAGATAAAGGAATCACGGAATCAATCAAAGCACCTGTAGCAATGAACTGAAGCCAAGATCTATCCAATATTTTGGTTCTGCTTGACGTTGGAGAGTGATTTAGTGGCTTCAGAGTGCTAAGTGTCATGTTCCCACACGCGTCTAACCTTAATGAGAAAGTGTAGAAAAGCAGTCACTATCTGGTTAGTCTGCTTTCATTTGTGTGTGTGTGTGTGTGTGTGTGTAGCGTGTCTGTTTCATTTCTCGCTCACACCTCTTCGTGTGAGAGGGGTGCAGCTGTGAGATGATGAAGTTTCAGGGTAGGGTGGATGTGCCATCCATTACAGGAGGTGGAAAGGTGCAGATAAATCACCTTATCAGCACTGCCTTCTCCCCACTGAGCTCAGGGAGTCGAGCAAGGGGGAAATCCATCAACCTCCACAAATGGGACATGACTCACAGATCAGTCTGCCTCTATACCAGGCTCTGTACATACCTTACACTGGCTTTAACATTGTATCATAACTCAGACCAGCTTTGATCCCAGACTGGGGTGGACATCATCACAAAAGATGCAAAAACGTCCAGTGAAAATGTGCCACATCCTCAAAAAACTACTGAGGTCAGTGAGCTAGGTGCACAAGGAAAAGCTTGAATATCCATCCGACATGTTGCATTATTGTTGTTTCCTTTCAGATTCTAAATGTTGAATTAATTTCTACAGAAATCATAGAGTCAAAAGACATAAAAGACAAAGGTGAGACAGATGCCGTGGCTCATAGTTTGCATATAAACCTTGTCTGGTCACATTAAATAACAGGTCAAACTATGTGCTGTTTGTCTTATTAAACCTATAATCAGATATTGTTCATACTATGGGGAAATGTGCACATGCCTATTGTGATTTGTGCAGCGTCTTACGCCCATCACTGGACTTCAATATTGGAGCATTTTTAGGTCTTGTTACTGTATCTACAGTGTTTCTGTAATACAAAATCAAATGGTTATGGCTGGAGAAAGGTCATTGTTGTGACAAGTAAAGGAACATTGCTTAAGATTAGGGCATGGTCTCGTGTGTGGTCAGATCTAGGGTTAGGATCTATCCTGTCATGGGAAACTAAACTTTACTCTACAAAGCTAAAGTTCTGCTTCTGCAAGTTAGGACGGTTCTTTGCTCCTTTCCAGCCCGTATAGAGGTTGTTTCCTTTCATGTGTGCATATGGTTCCTCTGTACACACACACAGCACGTTTTTTTCCAACCATTTTTACTATAGTCTTGTTGTTGGAACAGAGGAATACAACAATGGTTGGCAACGATTCGAGTGCCAAGAATCAGTAGCAGTAGAAGCACAAGCAGGTTCTGCAGCATCATCAGTTATGTGAAAAATGTCTTTCTCTCACACTTTCCCACAACTTCTTTTATTGTAGTTCTTTCTCTTTTTTTCATTTTGTTTCTCTAACTCGGCTACGTGACTTTGTAAGGTTTGGATGCCGTGTTTTGTCTCCTTTTTTTACACACATTTCAGTCTGCAGAAACACACCCTCGGAAAAGACACTCAGCGGCATGTGTTTAACATGCATAACAAAGCAGATCAGTGTCGTGCGTCTGCTTCATCCGACACTGATTATTTTCCCGTGATCTTGCAGAACTTCAGCGTGCACATCCACCGTGTGACCGCACAGCATACGCCTATGGCCCTCCGTAACGAGGTTGCTAAGCAACAATAATGACAGTGACCTTTTACAAATCAGTGGGATATGTCCCGCTCGTCGAAAGGACTACAGCACACTTGTGGGGCCTCAGTGTTTACCTCGGCTCATAGTCTGGAAAGGCAGACAGAAAAAGCCGCGCACACACACACACACGACACACTTTTACACAACAACTTGCAAAGGCATTAAGCACATTTTTGCCCTTGAGGAAACCAGAGGAGTTAGCATTTCCCTGCTAGCTCTGAATGTGGTACCTTGTCACCACCCCCCCTTAATGTAAGAGCAGTCTATTGGTATTCAGCTGCACAGGTATCTAAGAAAGCAGAGCCTTTTAAACATCTTAACCGCTGTTTGTTCTGTCTCTAGAGGGCATGTGCAGTACACTGGGGGTTTGGGAATAGACAAGGAGAATTGCAAATTTGTTTTTCCAGCTACATGTGCTCTGTAATTCTATGCCTGCTGCATTGTAGCTGGGTGTGTTAGATTTTTTTTTTTTTACATAAACACACACAAAGGTGGGGTGTTTTGTTTAATTCTGTTTAGTTATGATTAAAGACTTTTCCACAGGAGAAACATTATGCAGAAAGTAGATATGATGTACCATTGTGTTAGTTTGTTGTTGCCATTGGTATTTTCTCCTCTGAACAGCCACAGAGCAACAGGAACACATGTAGTAGGCTTTGATATTTCATTTTTGATTGACATTGGTCATGATCGTGCTGCAACACGAGCACATTAAGTAACAAACAAATGGAACCAGACAGGAGTGAGGCCTGTGAGCCAAGCAGGTCTGCCTCGTGGCATTGTCATGTATGTCTGGCTTTACACCTAATACTTCAGCTGTTAGTGTTGCTTAGTACAAGTTTCTGATGTCTCACTTAAGTTCAGCACAACAGGGAGTGGACCTAAATGAAAGCAGAAGAAAGTTCCCCAGGCGAGAAGTGTAAGAGAACTGGAAACCTTCTCCATGTCTGTCTCTTAAGTCCTTGGCATGGATCTGAATGACAAACCTGTGTTATCTGTCCCTCTTTTAAGAAATCCTTTACAAGTGGTGAGACACCAGGGCCTAGGCTGTGGAGGCTGTATATTTCTATTCATAATTGATGACCCAGACCCAGACAGACAGCACACTACACATGTAATATGGATTCAGTTTTGGTTTCAGATGCATGCCCTCGTGTGGACTTGACTCTAAGCCATCATTGTGTGTGGAGAGGGAATGCAGAGGGAATGTGAGTGTGTGTGTCTGTGTGTGTGTGTGCATGTGTGAGAGTGTGTTTGTGTGCTGGTCTGTGTTTGTTGCAGCCAAAAATGAAACGGACCGACCTTGTGTTCTCCAGCTCCAGTTTGGCTTATGTTTTGACTGCTAATTCCTGGTTTGGTTTTCCAGTTTTCTGTTTTTTGAAATATCGCTTTGATTTCTTACACCCTGTGTTTTGTTTTACATTTTTTTTAGTTTCAGTGCACCTAGGCACCCTCACAATAAATAGAAGAACAGCTGGCTAACCGCTACCTTTGTAGATTCCCGGGGACTAATTGATCAAGGATCCATGTCCTGGGGTGTTTGTTTGGTCTCACCTTACTGCTTTCCCCACTTTCACTGAAGGTTCATTTGAGAATGTCTTATTTTTCCAAACACCCAGTAATTTGTTTGACCTCGTGTGTGATGCAACGTCTTTTCACTGTACTCAATATCTCCTTGGTAAGAGACGAGCATTAATGCTAAAGACAAACTTCAAATAAATGATGATAAAAGGTAACGTGCTGTAAGGAGCTGCCTTTGCTATCAAAAACAACTTACAGTTCGTAAAGGCAAACGTGTGGAACACGCAGACTAATGTGGAAAGTATTTTGGCCATGTGCTTTGCAGGTGGATGAATTATCAAAAAAAATCCTTTTTACAGTTGACCTGTGCTGTGAAAAAGTCTAGGCAGATAAAACCTCTCTAAAATTGTAGAAAGGCACAACGCTTTGGAATTAAATAATGCATCAGTATAATGTCTTGATCATGATTTTCACAGACAAGAGACCACAAATAGAAGTTATGGTGTTGCAGACTGCAGACAGACATTTGCTGTGGCCTGGTATGAGCCACGCAGACTACCAGACATTTACACTCACCACACTCACTGGTTCATATTTACTGGTGCTGTGTGATTACACGCTGTTGCAGCTCTTTTCTCTGCTTTGTCGCCCCTAAAAACCTTTAAACTGCATTACTGTACACACACTTCTGTCAGTCACCTTGCATAAACTCTGGCTTTGGGTCCCTGCTGTTTCTCCTCAGTTACTCACAGCTGAGCAACAATTTCAAACTTAAAACGCATGTGTTTTACAAATATAAAATTAGGGCACACATCTCAAGATAATATGATAGCAGACAGCAGGTAGTGTTTTCAGATGTAAAATAATACTCAGGTGACACATTTAGCAATAAAATGCAGGATTAAAGGAGGATAACACATTTGTGATTTCAGGACAACACTGCAAATACAGCAGCAGGATACAGCTTCCCTGTGACATCACAACCTTTTCAGTTCCATTCTGTTTGTCTTTTTTGCTATATATATTTATAAGTGTTGGGTTTATTTTTTTATCTGACTATTTAGTGTAAGATAACTAAAAAAAGAAATGTTACCTAATGCCATAAAACATCATAGATATGACATGATATATTGTGATTGAGTCAGACAGCTGATTTCTCACTGTTGAATTACCTCCTTATCTGTGCTAATGCAGAAACCGGCAACATTAAACTCTACGGTAGATTTGGGGATTCACTCATGTTTTGCCCACAAAGTATTTTTGATTAATTTAATCACCCATTTTATTCCCCGGTAGCTGCATAATGAACCCCTCCTTCCATCTGGAGGAAACTCGTATCCCAGCTCATTTAGTTGTTTAATGGACTTGCGTGGCACCCCCTAGCCTCACTTTTTCCCCTGGTCTCAGCTGAAGTTCACAGAGGGCAGAGTTCACACCCCACGTTCCCATGGCAACATATGACATGTCGCCCTCAAACAGAACCTCCCACTCAATCCTCCATAATGGATTTGACCTCTGACCTCTGTCCAGAAGTGCCACTCAAACTGACACTTAGCCTAGTGTGAAGCCCTGCTGGCCGTAGCCTGCAGCCGCGTCCGCTACCAGACACTCAACATCTTTGCCCCACAGGGGTCAATGATCAGCTCTGCAGCAGCATACGTCATAAAAGTGAAAAGCTTCACCTGTACAGTTAATACCATCCTTGCAAAAAATAGAGATAAATTAAGTTTCTAAAACACTGTAAATAAAGACATCTTTTACAGCTGTCATGGGTTTGGCCAGCAGAGCCTGACTCACCACGACCTCATACTGGTCTCCTGTCATCATTATGCAGATTCACTTCGCCGCAGCCAATCCCAGTCCTCATCCAGCCTCACCTGCTGCATTATTTATGAACACTAATCAGAAGCCCAGCTCTCGTTTGCTAGCCACCCTACCGGTAACATCGCTCCCCTGACCCGACCCCGCCTGTTTCCCCACAGCATTAGTGCGTGTTTACGCTAACGCCTGCTCATTAGGCCTAACTACGCCAGGCCAGAGCCCGCTGCCTGAGCCGGAGCTCGGGGCCTTTTTAACAAGCTCTAACCAGCCTAGACATCCCCCTGGTGGGGTGCAGAGAACAGCTACATGCTAATCTCAAACAACAGGAAAAAGCAACACTGCTAGTAGTATACATAGAGGTATTTTACTGGGAGACATGGCCTGCGAGGACCTGCGATCAGGCTCCATTATTGTTGTAATTAGCGTGCCTCGGTGGAGCCCGGGCTCCGAGGCAGCGCGCCGCGACCTCCCTGCCTCTCAGTCTGTTTACAGCCAGCCAAGGCAACAGGGAAAGGGCAGGAGGTTAGCCACACGGCTCGACGCCTCCGCTCAGCTCCGGCAGCAACACAGCTGTTTGTTCATTTGAAGTGTGGACACAGGAGGGTTTTCATTTCTCCGCTGTCCTACTCTATTCAAATGTTTGCTCTACCTGCAGTCTGGGCAAAGGCGAACTAAATGCCCGGTGAGGTGCAGGGGTGTCAGACCCGGTGTTTGTGTTTTGGATCAGTTAGACTGAGGGACTGCAGCGATCAGCCACCGTGCATCCATCAATGTCAGGATCAAGCCTATAAAACATCAACTAAACAGCTGAGTTTCGCAGTCCCATTCAAAGTATGCTGCCAGTTTAAAGCGTGCGCCCGTGTGAAGTCATGCGTTGCTGTGCCGCGACTTCCTCTTTCACACTTCATCATTCATATTCAGCTTCAACCTTTCAGCAGCTACTTGTGCCCCTCACATGTACCCCTACTCTTTAGCCCCCCCCTCCATCATCAAGAGGCCACACCTTGATGACACCCCCCATCCCCTGGTCACCAGTTAGCCAGGCCGGGTCCTTTTCCTGTGCAGATGCATAAGTGGAAGCATGTTGATGCAGTAAGGTAGAGAGCCACTGTCAGGGCAGTGTAAGGTGGAGGTCCCATGAAGGACACAGCTCCCTGGGTGGCTGAGCGATGAGCAGGGGAGCGTGAAGGGCTGAGGCAGGTCTTTCCCACAGATCACCAGTCCTTCAGCCAGCCAGTCAGTGTTGCACTGCTCAAGAACAAGCTGTAATCAGGTAACCTCTTACACAACAGCTCGGCCCTTTCTGACTAATTTACATCTATTCTATTCAAGGCATTTAAAGTGCTATTTTTCTTCCTATGACCATGTGGTTGAATTTTTATCAGCACCCCTGTGTCAGAGCTCAGCTGCTCTGACATAATTTTAATTACGATAAAATATGGTTCTCTGTGTGTGGACGTTAAGAGGAATCAGCGTTTCCTCTCAGTGGCCTTCCCCAGCATTCCTGCGTGTTGTCTCACTTCATTCCCTCTCTTATTATATCTGAGAAGACGCTCTGTGTTGCAGTGCGGTAATGAAGCCTGTGTTAGAAGAGCAGCACCGCTGGGCATGCAGTCCGTACACACCTCGCAGAGGCGGAGAGGCACATGCATATCGATCCTTTATTGTTGCCTTGAACCCAACTGCCTGGGTGTGCTCTGTGCTCTCACTGCACTGCATCTCTGCGTTGTGGGCTAATGGGCTGTCGCCAAAAATGTCAAGTGGGGTGTTGCGTGTGTGTGTGCTCTCACAAACAAGTGCTTCAAGTTCACAAGCCTGTTTCAAACCGCACATGAATTAAATAAATAACAAATACGTTTAAAAGTAGGCTGATTTTTTTAAAATAAATATCCAGCGTGTTTTATGTTCAATTTGCTTTTCACTATAACTTTGTTAAAGTTGCATCAGAACTAAAAATATTGTTCTACACAAAATATAACTATGCAGAGAAGCTCACACTGAGCTCAATAATTAAGCTGCCCTGCTAAATATTTGGCAGAATACTAATAAATGTGTTATGGAATGTTGCACTGGAAACTACAGGCCTGCTTACAGTGTAAATACATTAATGGGTGGCCCAGTAACATCATGCCAGAGCTTATACATGTGTTATTCTACATGCAGCCTGTTTACATGAGGCCTAATCTATTAACCCACTCAGACTGTGTGTGTTTGTGTGTCTTTAACATCAGAATCTCAGACATCTAAAGGTCTAAAGCGCCATCTGCTGGAGATGTGACTTGATGTTTTGTATTTGAATAAGTGTCCTGATGATCCATTGTCATTAGGGCAGGATCTCACTTCACTGAGCTGGTGTTCAACTTCATTCTCAACTCACATTGTTGCCTTGTAGACTTTGGAGCGTAACAGTTAGTTTTTCCTTCTATTTGTTCACCTTCATGCGGAAGAGTTAAAGCCTAATTTTTCCATGAGAAAATGGTCTGTAAAAGTGATTTCTGAGTATGAGATAAGCAAATTCCTTTTGGAATGTGTTACATACTGTAAAGAAGTGTTTTTTGGTTTTAATTTAGTGGCTCTTTAGTGGCTCTGGCCACTTCAGATTAAGTAAAAGATTAAAAAATAAAACTAAACAAAAAAATACCTGATATTTGGCCATGAGAAAACATTTTAGTCTTTTTTTTCTTTCTTTCTTTATCAAATTTCCATTGATGCAGGTACGTCTGTGTCCACAAGAACCAGTTTTAGAGCAAATGTCCCTTGATAAGTGCCACATAAATTTGTCATGTCTTGGCACCGCAACAGGCGCTGAAGCTCATTTGTTTGCAAAATAGCCAGAAAATCTTGTCCACGCTTTTTTACAACAATTCTTTGTACACAAAAGACTCATTTGGCATAATGCATGTAGAAAGGACTCACTGCTCAGTCCTCTCTAATTGGCGCTGTCAGGCGTCCCTTCGCTGGCTTGTTTCTCAGTCTGATCGGATAACCCAGTCCACATGAAGAGAGGCTCGAAAGACAGCACGAGAAAAAAAAAAAAAAAAGCAGGCAGAAAGAAGACATGCAGGTTGTGAGGAGGTGTTGAGCTGCTTAAGAATGATCAACTGCCAAGCAAACGACAGGCTTTTATACATAAATAGTTGTCTTTCACTCTGTATCCCAGCAAACAATCACTGATCAAAGGTGTGTAAGCAGGTAGAGGGGGAGGGACGGTAATGCAACATGACAAAAGTGCTACTTTGATATTGCTGATATCATTACCTTCGTTAGGAGGTAAATGCCACTGATAAGACAGAATGGGAAAATAGACACAGAGGGCCTGCTTTTAAAGGCAGGGCGGAGCATAATGTTTAAGTGAAGGGGAGGATGATATTATTCTCTTTCATTGTCTTTCTCACACACTCGTCAGTCTCTCTTAGTCCAATGCATTCTTTTAATGTAGCCTGTTTTCAAAAAATTTTAAACAGTTTTTCATACATCTTTCAGTGTATTTGTGATCTGCGTGTGGAGAGGTTGTGTGCCTGTGCGTGTGTGTGTGTGTGTGCGCACGCGACAGTAACACCTGTGTTACAGTCGAAAGTGAGTAACTTCAGAAGTCAAGTGTATCGTGTTGCCAGGGTCTTCTTTGTGGTGACAACAGTGATTAATAATGGAAAGCAGATGTTGGCATCTTGATCTGAAATTTTCATGAAACTTCGCGAACATGATTAAAGTGTATGTCTTCCTCAAGTCACTCCGAGTCTTTTAACTCCGCTCTCCGGGGAGTGGCAACAAATCATGGTTGAGACAACATGTCAAATCACAGGGAATCTTATGCATGTCGGAGACGCACTCCTTTTTTCCTTTCTGAAATTTGGAACTCCGTTTCTTTTAGACCAAAAACATGGACAAAGTAATTATTTTTACAACATGTTACATTTTTATAACTTCATTTTCGCATTTTAATCTTTGGCTCACTGTGTGTATATGCAGCGTTTTCCCAGACTTGACCCTGGACATGTGTTGTTGTTTCCTTTTCAGTCCTACTTTTGTTAAGTTTGCTGTGTGACAAAATTAAAAACATATGTGATAGTGTAATGTATAAATAGGTGTAATACATGAATAATTATTTATGTGTAATAATATCAGGCAATTTAGCTTTATTTTTTTTTCAACTGCTCATGCAGTAAAATCTCAGTGGTGATTGATTTAGCATCTAAACCTGAAATCACACCCAGCAGTTTATCATGTCATTTTAGCATCAGGCTGAGGTGAATGAACTCGACTTCCTTCGTGCCAAGGGTCTTTCTCTGTGAAAAGTGATCTATATTTCAGAGGAATTTAATGACATTTCTACTTTCTCCTCTCAGAAGAACTCAGGATTCGTCTTTATATTTTTGTAGGGGTGGATAAATGCATTTGCAGCTTCGGCTCAACAAAGTTTATTTATATCTTAGAATGCATTTAAAAGCCCTGCGCTGCTGTCACTCCGGGATGGCTTTGCTCACATTGGATTGCGAGGTGCAAATGTATGAAAAAAGGCTGGAGCTGGAGATTCAGCGCAAAGTAGCCGGGAGTGTTGTGGCAGCAGAAATATCAGATCACTTAAATGCTTTCTCAAACATTTCTGGAAGAGGCACCAAGATCATCTTTTATCTCTGTTCTTCTCTCCATCTTTGTTTCTCCTTTTATCTCCATCTTCCAATTTCCTCTCTCTCTCTCTTTCTCCCATATTCCTAAAATTATGACACCTCTCTCAACAGTGCATCTCTGGAGTTGGGCGCATCTTCCTCCTGCACGCTGCAAACACACCACATGAATGTAACACCTAATTTTTATTATTTCTCTTCTTCTGCATTCTTACTCAAATAATATCTGTCAACAGTGCGACTCTGACTTCTGTGTATTGATAGATGGGGTTTAGATTTTGTTTTGTTTAAACAGAAAGTCTGGGATAAATGTCGGATGCTCTTAATTTCTTTCCGGTCAGTATTCAGACTCTTTACTCAGTACTTAGTCGAAGCCCCTTAGTTTTGAGTCTTGGATAGAGTCAGTCTGTCAAGAACAGTGAGGAATTTGTCCCGCTCTAAAGTTGCCTTGGCTGCATGCTTTGTGTCATTGTCGTGCAGTACGAGGAACTGTCGCCCAAGTCTCAGGTCTCATTCAGTCAGGAGCAAGTTGTCTTCCAGGGCCTCAGCTCTGACCAGTCTCCATGTGCCTGCCGCCAACACTCTCCCCAACAGTATGACTCTTCCATTGTGGTTTTGGTGAAGGGCACCTGATGTTTGCCAGTGCTTGGAGTGAGAATAACTGGTTGAAATCTGACCTCAGACCTGATTGATGGGAACTGCTTGTCTATCCCACGTCTGAAGCTCTGTTGGTGTGACCGTTGGGTTTCCGCCTCTCTGTCCTCTCTTGGCCGGACTGGCAGCTCTAACTTATTACAAACTTCTTCCACTTCCCATTTATTGAGGCCACTGCACTCCTGAGAACACCCAAAGCTTTAGAGATGGTTTGATTTTGTTGCAGTGATCCTTCATGACACAGTTTTATCTACAGAAACTTGGACTAAACACATTTAACAAACATTCTTACACTGTGTGACACGTTTAGACACAGCAAATTATAATTATCTATTACTGCTGTTTGAGTAATATTTGACTGAAATCTGGTTAAACCCAGCTTAGTCCCAGTGGTTTATATAAATAGACTTTATATTCAGGCTCCTGTTTTTAAGATGGATGTTGTCAATAAAACAACAAAAGCTTTCTGGATGATATTTTGAGAGACAAAAATAATGCGCTGGGTTTCTTTGTTGCCAATAAAAAATAGAGAGAAAGAGATCACTCATTTTTTTAAGGTACCGAGGTAAGTTTGAATCATTTTCTATTGAAACTATCGTCTTAACTGCATTTTTTTAACAGTTGATGGAATAATTAAAAAAGGTGAAACTAGAAAAGAAAATTATTCTACAATACCAATAGGTTGTGTACACTATACTTTCAGAATTATACTGTAATACAATAATTTATAATTTGAACAGAGGAGGGGGACTGCTGACTCAAATTTCCTTTCTCATTTCACTCTCCCTACTTCAAAATCACTCTGTTTGGGCTCTAAAGAGCAAGCACCGTAAATTGCATAAAAGATTGTGTGTAAATGAATATGAAAAGCAGCGTTCTTATCGGCGGAGCAATGATAGCGGTTTTCACGTTCCATCTCATTTTTGTGTTTTCTCTCCCACCTTTCACGCTCTTCCCCTTCGGCCATAAAACAGTGCTTTTACATATATTACCTTTTGATTAATGGAGCTGTATTCATTATTCTGCCCTATTGCTAATTAGAAAACGCACCCCGCTAATGATATACAGTTGGAATAATACTTGCCCACGAGGCACGCTATCACATCAGGTTTCATGCTCGCGCGCTCCACTCACACGAGCCTTTACTCATCCAGATCTGCTTCCTCCTTCCCGCTCAGCTCGGCCATTAGCAAAAGAGTCACGGCTGACGCTGGGTGTCGTTGTTTTTGTTCTGGCATAATGAGGCCTGTTTTCTCTGGGGGGTTGTCGCTGAGGGTTGATGAGGTGTGCAAGCACCGAGTCAGTCTTAATCAGGAGATCTGTGCCAGACTCTGTGTGTACGTGTGTGTGGTCTCGATTGATTTCGTGTGTGAATATCTTCATTTCGACTTTGCTATTAAAGAAAACATTGTGTTCACCGGCTTCCGATCGTACAGGGGTTAATGTGGTGTGGCGTGGTAGAGGATTAGGGGATCGCACGGCTCCGAATGCTCCTGTGTGACTGTCCTGTCACAGTCCAAACAACTGATGGCAGCGACAACCATCAGTATCACACCAGTGGACATGCCTGTACTAATGCAGGCTTATTCCCCTGGCCGAGCTCGAACTGTGTTAATGGCTGCAGGGGTGAGATGGAGGGGTAGAGGCTTAGTGGGGAGGGAGTGGGTCACGACATACTGGTGACAAGGTAACACCAACATTTGAGCTGACATCAGTCATTTGTCCTCTACAAACCACCAGCCTGCTGGTACTTTGTCTCTTTCCTGGAGCGTGTTCTGTGAATAGTTTGACTCTTTTTCTTTTGTAGCAGACCACAAAAGTTTCGGGTGGCAGTGACAAAGTAAACTTCTGGACCTCTCAGGCAAATAGTCATACTTTCAGTTTTTAACTTATTTATCCTATATTTGATAGCTTTAGTTGTAAAAACGTGAGTAACTAAAATATTACTATGTTAAGTACTGTTACGTCAGACAACACATGACATTCCCTTGAAAAGCATTTACTCATTATGAAATGTTCCTTTATATTATTATATAATATTATAATGAAGCTGACCAGATGTTATATGCATTTATTATATTAGAGTGTTTTATAAAGACAACCAACACATGGGACTGTTTTTCTTTAAGTGACTTCTCGTCTTTCTTTAACCTGACATTTACACCACTTGCCTGGTGTTTCTGCCACAGTTTCAGAACTCACTGCATTACGCCAAATGGCAACACAGGCACCGACAAAGTCACCACGCTGAAACTCAAGCCTGTAGGTAGAAGGAAACAGATAGTGTGTCCAAAAAAGGATTTATGTTGGGCTTCGTTTGACCCTGAAATAAGGGCGGTTAAATGGCCATAGTAACTACAGGAGCTGGATGAGAGGAGGTCTGCTCTCCAGAGTCTACAGAGAGAACGAGGCCAAAGGTTATATAGAAAACCTCGAAGTAGCGCCAAGCAGCCGTTAACACTTCCCACCTACATTTTGTAGCTCAGAGGTCAGCATTTTCTGAGATTACCTCTTCTTATTTTCTCTTTTCCACTCTCTCCAAGCACCATTACAGCCCAGCACACTGCCATTAGAGATCAACAGCCCATACAGTGGTAATAGCACCCTCACATACAGTAGCTCTAGGGTCTACTAACCTATAGCCTCTCTGTCTACTGCCTGATCCCGCTGCTGAAGTTCTCACTAAGGTCAAGTAGGTCGGATCAGAGGTTTGGCTGCAGGAGCACAGTCTGTGCTAAACCCATGTTCACCATCTGCCCGTCTCTAGTGAAATGATAATAATAATGATAAAGTAGGCTTTACTGATAACCATAGGGAATTCATTTAGTCTTCTAGAAGGGAGAATAAAACGCACACTCGGCTACACAGCAGCGTACTCTGTGCTGCTGTTGTTTCACTGTACTGCTAAAGGGCACCTCGGCAGTGTGGATGCGTATTGACATGTCAGCTGAGTCCATGCGTTTCAGTTCAAGTTCTTCCTTTCCACCATGTACTGCACTGCTGAATTTATAGTAGACACGTCCGTCCATGTCCAAACCAACTTGATGCAACATGTGATTTAGGTCAAGAAAAAGCAGTTTAGGGTTTTTATATTAGCCTTGTCATGTCTTTATTACATTGTTTCTTTGCCACAGGATGGAAAATACGTACAGTTACTGTGTTATGAGTAATTTAACTGCTCAACTTCAAGCCGAATACCACCTCAAATTGTTTACTGGAGTTAAAGCACTCAGTCGATGCTCTAAAATTCAAACATTAGTTATTATTGATACCCCCTTTGCCAACCAGCAATATTATAACACAATAACTTATTTCTTCTGTGCTGTTACCTCACAAACTGACCTGCATTTGTGTTTTATGGCCTGTCAGGAGCAAAGACAGAAGTGTCACAATGTTAGTAGCGTGACAGGAAGTCCGGTATACAGGACGTGTAAACAAACGTGATGTTTTTGCCCCTGCTGTGACAGCTATAGCCTGAGGCTTTCTGGTTTTGGGTTGTCCGCATGTCCCAATTTTGTATATCTTGTTGTATATGTCAGCAACGCCTTGGGAGAATTCCTTCAAATTTGTCAGAAACGTCCGATAAGATTCAAGAATCAACTGATTAGATTTTGGTGCTCAAAGTTAAAAGGTCAAACCCACTGAAAATTTGCATCTGTCCCATTCTTGTCAATGGAAAGTCTTAGTTAATGAATTACAAAAATGTATTATTTTTATTATTATTATTAAAATTAGAGTCAAATCAGCAGCGGTGGTGTGGGAGGTCAAATGCAACACTTTGTCATTTGAAGGTTGAATATTCGCTCTTCCCGTGTCCATATATCCTGGTTGTTTGGATGAAGCTCCACACTGCTCAGTATGGCACAAACACTCGCTCTGTCACTCTGCGCTGACACAAGTTGGGGAGTCAAAATGAGACCAGATGGGATTGTCAACCAAAACAGACCTGCAGTTAGACAGGAAGACATAAATTGGTAGCAGACAAGGAAAATCTTGCTCTCCTGTCCCTGCAGACCCTCAAGTTTGACTCTCACTTTTCCATTTTGATAGCATCACAGGCACAGTACTTACCATGGTCTCCGGAGGCAGTGACGTGTCTGTCACATTACACAACAGCAATGAAGGCAAAACAAGCTCACAGAGAGAAGGCAGCCCTGTTGTAATACCAGCCGTCACATTTTCCCTGAAAGTTTGAATCAAATCACAGACATGCTCAGGTCATTTTTCACAAATCTTTAATCTGTTGCCGATGACGGCGTGTGACCTCTGTCCACCCCGCTGATCCCAGCATCTAATGGAATCTAGAAACTAGAATCACATTATCGCTAAACACACAGACAGGCCTTTAATGAGATCCAAAAAGCAGCACAACTGTGTACACAGTGATTCGCTTATGACAGTAGCTTCGGTGTCTTGAACGCTGTTTGCTTACAGATTAAAAATGCATGTACGAAACCAGTGTAGTCACCACAAAGCCTGAATCCCACCGCATACGATCTGTTCATCAGCAGCCCCATCAGTGCTGATTATTTTGTTCCGAGGAGCAAAAAGAATCTGATTTACTCTATCGCTCCATTAATTCTCCACGTACGTGCGTCGGTGCAGTTTATAGCGTCTTAGAATATTTCACACACTGTACGGACAAACTTAAAGATCATGTTATACTGTCTCACAGATACATGTATATTATCTGGGCCAACACGCCACAGCATTTCTGAGACGTGTCGGAAAACTTGAAAAGTAATGACAAAAGCAGAAATGCTGCTGAACGTACACGCTGTCCTCGTAATGTTGGAGCTCGTGGGCTCAGCTTAATTAACTAGTTTCCCAACTTTGTGGCTAAGAAGGAAAATGACAACGTAGTTCTACTTTGATTAATTAAAAAACAAATTTTTAAAAATAAATACAGATTAAGCTTATGTACATAAATTCTTGTGTTTCTTCTGTTTTCCCTGCCCCTGATGTCACTTCACTACCGGTTACCATACCAGCCTTTTCTCTGAATGAAGGTCGAGATTCTAGTTTTTAAAAAATGGGCCAGTTGATGAGATTTATGTTATTTGTAACATGTTGCTGTGTCCGAAATTGCTTTGCTGTTTAAGAAAATTGATTTATTAATGATAAAAGACGACGCAGAATGTGAGGATTTCTAACTCCATATCTAATCGTGTTTGGACTTTTTTTTTCAATGCTTCTCTGATGTGTTGCAATAGAGTGAAACAATAGTGTAGCAACACTGCAGCAAGACAACTTTATAGTAGAACAAGCACACAAGTGTTTACCTTGAAGCCATAATGTACATTTATGAATAACGCGGGACATTTTTATGTACGTGATTGTGGTGGGAGTGGGAGGTCACTGGGTCCAAAACATTGCTGTGAATAGAGGATTCTCCCGACAAACCGGTGACTTTTTCTTCACCATTGTACCTACTATCACCTGTAGTTAAGTACAGGCAACACTAATACATCAGGATGTCACACATTGCTCCAAAATTATCTATATTGTGTCTTTGATTGGATACAATGCACAGTTCCAAGCCTTGAAAGAAAACAAAAGATTTTATAATGATACCATTTGGGATGTGGCAAAAGTCATTTCTCTTCTTCTACATGCTGAACTATTCATATATTTTTGATATAAATATTTAGCTGAAACCATGTAGGCGTTTGCACATCATTATGATTGATGTCTTTCTTGCTGATATTGGACATATAACAACGTGTTTCGTTCCAAATGTTTAAAAAGTATTTTTTTTTAAAAAGAAAAGAAAAGAAAAGACAACTGGCGAAGAGTCCAAAATGTATTTTGAAAACATCTTTCTAAACTTTTTTCTTTGAGTTTGGCTTTTTGCCTTTCTCTCGCTTTGTAGCACTCCCCCTCATCTCTGCTGCAACAACTTCACGAGGAGTCTGGATCATCTTCATCACTGATCCTTGTTCTGCTTCTCAACCACCCGTCTTTACACAAGAGCCAACCTCGGGCTTTCAAAGAGCCGAGTTGAAGGTGTAAGCAAGAGCACTGGCATGGATCCCAGGACAGCAGGCCAATTATAAAATTATGAGTGAAGAATTCCTCTAGATCCCCTGTTGCCACATAGAACCCCATTACCCAGAAGCCTTGGCTTTGAACACCTCTCCCACACCAAAATATGACACATCCTTCAGCGCTGGCTCCTGTCAGCCAAAGGTTCTGCTACAGAAGACATTTTTCTTTCCTCCTCCACTTCCACATCTCCCCCCGTGTTTTAAAGCAACACTGTGGAGCCACATTTCCTAACAGTGTCGGCTTAAAGGCAGCCCTGGCAATATGACAGCCACAAGAAACAGTGAGTGCCACAACTGACATATTCCCCATCCTTTTGGCATGTCATCTCCCTTTTTCTGGACACCTGATTGATTCTGACAGCCTATATTGGGCATTTCATATGAAAGAGAATTTTGTGATTAAATGTTAATGAGTTGGAATTTCTCTCAGTGCTTTTATTACAGGCCGCCAGTTTTGAACATTTTTCAAAGTAACACACCCAAATTCCACTGTTTGCAATGAATTAATAATACAGTCTTGTCACTGAAGTATCATGCATTCTTTAATCAGGCTCTGAGCCGGAAACAGAAGCTTCTTGAAAGGTATTTCTTTACACAATTAGAAACTTAGTGGCAATCATAAAGGACTGCTCACAAAGTCACGCATGCATATATACAGTATGTATGCATGTGTCAGAGACAGAGAGAGACCCCTGGGGTGAACTCTGATGCTTTCTTGTAGTTGCCATCTGAATTATGTGTCTTGACTGGCTCACATCAGTCATGACTGTAGACTTGAGAAGACCGTGGCCAAAGGCTGTGTGAACTGCGAGCACAAAAGAACAGAACCGCACATCTTTGTTCCGTGTCCTCAAAGTGCTCGCCAAGTTGTAAAATAAACATCCCCAAGTTTAACTCGCCCCTCCGCCCCTCCTTCCGACAGCCAAGAGTGGAATCAGCCCTCCGTTTCTGTTCTCCTCGTCGAGGACAAGACGCAAATTTGTGTAGGTAGTTTGTGGTGTTTGGTCTGCTTTTGTGTTGAAGTGCATCGGAGCTGACGCGTATCTCGTGCCTGCGTCTGCCTCCTACCTGAAATCCTCGGCGGTTTTTCTACAACTGCCAGCAAGAGAAGCGATAGGAGCAGCCAGGCTGTTTTTTATTAATCATTTCAGATCATGATACTGTCTACCTCTCCCACACTCTCTCCACCACTTTATCCCCATCCTCCAGTTGTGTGTGTGTGTGTGCACTGAGATGGGAATATAAAGAAATAAAAGGAACAGGTGAAGCAAAAAATAAAGGGTACTCAGCAAAACGTCTGAGGCGAACACTGTACACGCCGTAAAATGCGGTAATCACAGCAGGGACTGTTTCTCTCTTAGATATCTGCTGCAGTGTCTGTATTGAAATTCTCCGACAGTCTCATACGCGCCGACTTTCCCTCACAGGGACGAGCAAAAGACTGTGACACCGCGCTTTAGTTTTTGTCAAAAGAGTGGAAGGCCTTTGTGGAGGGATTGACTTTCTGTCTCCTTGGAGTTTGTTTTTAAGGCACTCGTCTGTTCTGCACTGCAAAGTACAAGCTCAGTGAAACAGACCTCTGTGCTCTCGACTCTCCCTCTGTTCCTGAGCAGAAGTTAGAACAGTTGGTGCCCCTCAATAAGTTATACCACCATCATCCCAACTCAGGAACACGCAACAGTCTGGAAGAATTACAGGTAAAGGCCCGCCTAATTAGTTCCCATCAAAAATGTAATTCTTCTCTGGAATTACGCCACGAGGGCCAAGTAGCCAAAAGCGAAGATACCTGGTGAAGAAAAAAAAAATAATGAATGAAAAAAGATATTCTAACCTCGAGCCATAAGTACATTTATATGCTTGACATGACTCTGCCATCAATGTTGGGTCGAATTCTAATTTAATTTCTGAGATGTATGTGTAATTTTGCCATTAATATGAATGTTAGCACCCTAAATATTT